>CM028131.1:201818750-203190000 GCA_016271365.2 Neoceratodus forsteri
GTTTGTTTTGTTTTTGGGAATTCTAAGTTAGAGGCAGACAGATTTTCCCTAGAGGGCTGGGGGGATAGACAGGCTGTGGCCCTGACCTGCAGTAGAGGTTGCAGTACTGATCTATTAGGGCTATGCTCTGGATAGTTCTACCGGAGCCAATAGGTACCCATAGTCAGTGGGTAGAGCAGAGGCTGATGCGTCAGCTGAAGGCCTCTAGGCCCTTAGTGTTGTCTGCCTCTGCTGCCACATGGTAGGGGAGAAGGTAGCGCTATCTCCCTGTAGTCAGCACATGGGGTGAGATGGCCTAAGCCGGGTGAGCAATGACTGCAGACAGTTATTTCCTGGCCCAGGGTGAGTGTAACCCCCCTGTTACCCGGGGTTACTAGAATCCCAGTAAGACCTAGTGGTAGGCAGGGAAGGCAGCTTGTGAAACTCCAGTTAAATGGATTTCACACTGTCTCACTCTGTTCTCAGTCTCAGCTGAGACTGAGGGAATGACATCATTTAGAACTGTCGCAGCTGCATAAGCCACACTGGAATGTTGCAGTTGGAGGTTAGAGTAGAACGTTGGGGAATTTGAAGTCAGTTCTGTTGCAGTCTGTAGTAGAAGAGGTGCTCTGCTTTAGGCAGGCCCTCAGAGCTCTAAGCTCTGTCAAAGAGCTATTTTTTGTTGTATAGGTGTGTGTTCTCATCTGAAGAGGAACACAAGAAGAGCACATTGTAATGGTGGAGGCCACTTTCAGTGGTTCAGGGCCCCATCCCTGCGGGGATGGGGGAAGGAATCAGTCTGCTTCCAGGGGCAACCCCCCAGGTCCGGGTAGGGGAAAAGAAGCTTCCTGATTTAAGTTTGTGCTGAGGCACCAGAAGCTCTGGACGAGAGTTCAAAGAGGAGAAAACACCTGTGGGGCACCTGCAACCAAGGGGTGAGTTCGCTCTGCTAAAGGGCCATGTGTTTTCAATTAAATCAAGATGAAACTAAAGGGACAGTTACTGTGGGGTCAGGAAAAGACAGCCAAGTAAAGTTTGGAAGATGTGGAGATTGGACTGCTTAACTCTGTGGGGGGTCTCTAGAGTAATGGACACAGCCTCTTATTAAGTATGTTCAAGTTCAGCACAAATGGGATGTAAAGACAGTAGATTGAATGTGAATACATTTAAAAAGAATATACACAGCAAAGTGTTTTAAAGGATGAGGTATTACAGTCCAGAGAAATGGCCGGGTATGAATTATGGGAGTGAGAGTTGGGAGACCCCCATCAGTAGTAACCAAATTTGCCTCTACAGATTTGCTCTGGGACACCTGTTGCTTTCTCTCATGTACTTGGCCAGTGCCTGAGGAAAGTACCCAGATGTGGGATTGATGAGGAAGATTCCCTTATGGAGCAGAAGTGCTCATAGGTGGTTTAGGGAGCCACCAGTAAATGTTTCCATGCTATATGGAAAGTGTCCAAGTGGCTGCCAAGGGAGCCAAGCCAGGGAAAACCCAGAGCAGCGTACAAGTTTGGGCTGTGTGCCCAGTGTGTTTCAGAGCCTGAGGGCTAAAGTGATGAGGATGTGTTCTGGTCTCCTTAAATCTGCATTACCAGGAGTGTAGCTCCATAGGGGTCCATCTATGCTTTGTTTATTCTGTTGGATGTGAATAAAAGCCACACTTTAGAATCCCACTTCTGGTATTGGACATTACAGTTATTGCTTCCTTTGTCCAGAGTTACTTGGGTGCCCCTGTTGCAGATTAGCCAAACCTAGCCAATGTGCCGAGTGACATATTCCTCCCCGAACCCAGCCCACCAGGTATAGCTGTCAAGATAGAAACAGCATACCTGGGTGGGGGTTACACCTAGATGAGCTTGTAGAGCCTGACATCTCCCCAGCCAGGCCTTCCAATGTGTCTCCTCCCAGACTTTCTGAGTCCCCCTCTCATTTCTTGTTTTACAATAAAGTGGCTGATACTCTTCAGCTCCCAGTGGAAGAAGCTGAACAGGATCAGGAGGAACTTGACTGTATGGAAATGATGGATGTCCCAGAGTCGAAGAGAGTGTCTATCCCTCTGCATAAATCCCTGGGGAAACAGACACAAAACATTTTGCAGTTTCCAACCTCTATACCTCCTGTGGATAAAAAGATGGACAGGAGGTGTACCTTGTCAGGTCCTGGAACAGAATTTCTTATGACTCATTGCAGCCATGTTGGGGTAGTGCAGGCTGCAGCCTGTGATAAGGCTAATATTCCCCTGGCATCTAACCCCCCAGGTAAGGATTCTAGGAAAGTGGATGCCATGGCCAAGAAACAATACTTGGCATCCTCTTTGGGACTCAGACAAGCCAATTATATGGCATATACAGCCAGGTACCAGAAATCAAGGTGGGATACGGTTCTGGAACTGGCTAAAAATGCCCCTCCCCAGCTAGCCAAGGAGCTTGAGAAGGTGGCTGCAGATGGTATTGAGGCATCCAAGGCCCAATTTCACGCTGCTGTTGACTCGAATGATGTGCATTCCAGGGTCATGGCTACATCTGTCTCCATGAGGAGATTAGCTTGGCTCAGATGTACCAGTCTATCACAGGATACCCAGACTAAGGCCATGGATTTTCCTGTTGCTGGTAACTCTGTGTTTGGTGAACAAACAGAGGCTTATATGAAGAAGATGGATGAGTACAGGACCACTTATAGGAGTGCTGCAGCAAAAGAGAAGCAGACCACTCCTCAGAAGCAGCAGTTTAGGGCTGGCAGGGGCCTTTTTACCAAGCCCAGGCTTCCTCTTCTTTCCAGCAGAGGGGGTTCTTCAAGGGAAGAGGCAGACAAGGGATGACCAGGACCCCAGCATCCACTCAGTCCAAGCCCCCTGCCAAACAGACACCCTGAGGTGTCAGTCAGGGTCGCCTCCCCAATCCCTGTAGGGGGCAGGCTGGCTCACTATTCCCAGGCCTGGGATTCCATTACCTTGGACAAATGAGTCCTGGAAGCAGTGAGCCAGGGACTTGTTCTCAGCTTCAAAAGGTTCCCAAAGATGAGAGCAAGATCTTTCAACCCCCTCTCCCCTTTGGAGGCAAAGGCCTTAGAGGCAGAAGTCTCCTCTCTTCTGCTCATGTGAGCAGTAGAGAAGGTACCTCTTTGTCACAGGGGAAAAGGACTTTATTCCAGATACTTCCTTACCCCAAAAAAGACAGGGGAGTGTCGACCCATCCTAGATTTAAGGTACCTCAACAAACACTTAACAAAACCAAAGTTCAAGATGGTGACTCTGGGAGTAATTCTTCCCTCTCTGAGACCAGGAGACTGGCTAGCCTCCCTGGATCTCAAGGATGCCTATTTCCACATACCCATCAGGCATTCCCACAGAAAGTACCTCAGGTTCGAATTGCCCTCAGGCCATTATCAGTTCAGAGCCATGCCTTTCGGCCTAACATCGGCTCCAAGGGTGTTTACCAAGTGCCTGGCAGTAGTGGTGGCATTCCTCAGGAGACAGGGTATCCTTCTGTTCCCATACCTGGATGACTGGCTCCTAGTAGGTCAGTCCTCAGGCCAAGTCAAGTCAGCCTTAGAGGTCACCTAAAGGCTCCTGGAGTCCTTGGGCTTCATTCTAAACCTAGAAAAGTCAGTTCTGGAACCAACTCAACTACTCACTTTCATAGGGGCAGACATAGACACTACCCAGGCAAGAGCATTCCTTACTCTTACAAGAGTTCAGTCTCTAGTCACTCTGGCTTCCTCTTTTCAACCTCTAGTTTCTCGTCCAGCCAGGCATTTTCTTCAGTTATTGGGCCACAATGCAGCCTCCACAGCTGTGGTCCAGGGAGCAAGGTTTCAGATGAGAGATATTCAATTTCATCTCAGATCTTACTGGTCTCAGAAAAAAGGACCTTCTCTCCAAATTGGTTCCAGTGTCCCAGACTCTAGTTCAGGCACTCCAGTGGTGGCTGGAGGAGGACAACCTTCGGCAAAGTGTCCCATTCATCAGTCAGGCTCCTTCAGTGATTCTCACCATGGATGCCTCCCTCCTAGGCTGGGGGGCCCATCTGGACCAGCTTACAGCTCAGGGAACCTGGTCTCACCAGAAGTCCCCTTCTTCACATAAACCTTCTGGAGTTGAGGGCTGTCTTTCTAGCTCTGCAGACATTCTCAACTGTGGTTCAGGGGAAAGTAGTACAAATCAGGACAGACAATACCACAACCATGTGGTACATCAACAAGCAGGGAGGCACTCGGTCCTCGGCCTTGTGCACAGAGGCCATGAAGGTATGGTCTCTGGCTTATTCCCTTCATGCTTCCCTTGTAGCTGTACACTCGCCAGGGAAGGACAACATCTTAGCAGATGCTCTCAGCAGAATTTCTCAGGGCCATCAAGAATGGACTCTGAATCCTCTGGTCCGTCAGGTTATCTTCAACAGGTGGGGGGGACTCCAGAGATAGATCTCTTTGCAGCCCCGGACAATCATCAACTTCCTCTTTTTTGTTGCAGACCTCCTCTACTGGGCTCTGTACAACAGGAGACTCTACTACTGGATTGGACAAGCAGGTTCCTGTATGCATTTCCTCCTTTTCCTTTGATCTTCAGGGTTCTAATCAAGGCCAGATCTCAGCCTTGCAGAGTGATCCTAGTGGCACCAGACTGGGCCAGACAGCTGTGGTATCCTCTACAACTGTCATTGTCAGTGACAAGGCCCCCTGTGTCTTCCCAGACAGTTCAATCTGCTGACATCCTCTCAGGGGAGGATCCTCTATCCCAATCTTCAGGCTCTCAGGCTCAAGGCCTGGCTCTTGAAGAGTTAGAATATGCACATTTAAACCTTTCTCAATCGGTTTTGGATATTCTAAAGGTTAGCAGGAAACCTGCTACCAGAAAAACTTACAATTCCAAGTGGAAAAGATTTGTTTTTTGGTGTTCCCAAATACCTGTTCAGCCAGAATTAGCTGACATTGCTACTGTATTGAACTATTTGGTGCATCTTAATAGTTTAGGCCTTCAGCCCACTACACTTAAGGTGCATTTGGCAGCTGTGTCTGCCTTCCTTTCAGCTGGGAAGGGCTCTTCCTTAGCCTCTCATCCAGTTTTCCAGAAATTCTTCAAAGGTCTGATGCATGTTAATCCTCCCTTTCGAGCCCCTACCCCTTCTTGGGATCTGAACATCTGTATAGCACAGCTTATGCAGCCCCCCCTTTTGAGCCTCTATCTTCAGCAGAGCTGAAATACTTCACATGGAAAACTGTATTCCTGGTAGCCATTACCTCTGCCAGGAGGATCAGTGAGTTATAGGCTTTATCAGTGGAACCTGATTTTATTTCTTTCACAGGGATAAGGTGGTCCTTCGACTAACAGAAAGTTTCTTCCCAAAGTGGTCTCAGACTTTCATCTGAACCAATCTATGACATTGCCTGTGTTTTTTACTGACCATACTTCCTCTGGGGAACGAAGATTACACAGTCTTGATGTGAAAAGGGCCCTTAGTTACTATGTGGAGCATACTAAGGCCTATAGAAATGGATGTTCTCAGTTATTTCTCACCTATGGTGAGGTGGGAAAGGGGCAAACCAGCCACCAAGAGAACTATTGCCAGGTGGATTGTCTCCTGTATCCAATTCTGCTATTCAAAACTTGGGAAGGAACTTCCCTCAGGCCTGAGGGCTCATTCTACCAGGGGTACAGCTGCTTCACTCGCAGCAGCTAGGGATATACCTTTAGTGGAAATTTGTAAAGACAGCCACCTGGAAACTGTTCACATTTGCAAGCATTATTCTCTGGACATTCAGTCTAGAAGTGATGCTAGGTTTGGCACAGCTATGCTGCAGAACCTGTTCCCAAAATAGGTTCTGTGACTCCCTCCTCCAAGGGGGTACTGCTTGGTAGTCTGCATTTAGTCAGAACGCAGCAATGCCTTATGTTGTTTGAAGAAAAAATTACTTACCATAGTAATGTTGTTTCTTCTAATGGAGTCTTGCTGTATTCTGACCTCCCTCCCTGCCTCCCCTCCTAGAACCCAGTAGTTTTGGGATGTGGGTGGGCAGGCACAGTGTTGCACCCCAGAGGTGTACTTGGCTTCCCCTATCTTATGGGTTTTAGCTATGTTTTAGCTTTCTACCTACTTTGGTTTTATATTTAGCTTTCTTTTGGGGGTTCTCGACTTGAGTCTTTTGACCCTAAAAACAATTTGTGCAGCCATTTGGCTTGCAAGAGTTGAAATAATTTCCACCTATTACCTTTATTAGTTAGTGCTTGTAATAATCTGACGGTTACACTTCAGAGTGCTAGAGACAGAGGTTTGAAAACCGAGCTCGAGCTCAACGTTCTATGCTTCTGCATAGAGTTAACTCCTTACTCTCCCGGGCAGTACAAGTGCTGGGGCTAACTGCATTTAGTCAGAATACAGCAAGACTCCATTAGAAGAAACAACATTACTATGGTAAGTAATTTTTTCGTAAAGCTGTTTGGGTAAGGAGGCTCACAGTAAGTAGGAATGCATGGTAGAGACATTGAATCTTATAAGGTAAGGCGTTCAGTTACACATTTTCCAGGTAGGGTCTCAGGTACTACTGTAGGTACTGAGTGTTGGGCAGAATCAGTGGGCTACATAGTACTTCAGTTATGGCCAAGTATCTGCTTCTGTGTTTGACAGCTCAATGCATCCTATGTTTTTCTTTGTATGCTACAGTTGCTATTCCCCTTGTCATGCATTGCTTGTTGGTTATTATGTGCTCTCATATATGCTTAGGTATTGAGACAGCTGGACCTTCTACTTGAACAGTCCATTTCTGCTCATTGTACTGCAGTACACACTGTTGATGAACACCATGCTTCCAGTTCTATTACCTGCCATGCTGACTGTGACACAAACCCTGACACAGTGGCATCCACAGATTTGCCGTGTGCTATCGACACTGAATTACAAGAATTTCTTCCCTGTGTTATTGATTCCTGCTGTCAAACATCTGCATTGGTAATGTAGTATCTCTCAATTCCTATTTTTTTTTGCATTATTTCTTTATCCCCTCCTACGTGCCCTGATCTGCCAGTTCCTTCAGGCAGCCGTGATCCCCAACATCCACCTACTGTCCTCTCTTGGAAACCCCTACCTCAGATCGCAACCAACCCTGGGGTAGCTCGGCATAACCCTTCGCTGAGTGTGTCCCCCTCCTCCTCCGAGGGGGAAGGCACCGGTAGGGCAGCCAGCACACTCTTTCTCTTGGCCCCAGAGCACTGCTGAGGTGGTCAGGCTCCTCAAGAGTTCTTTGATGGTGTTGGCAGATCGTCTGCCATCAGCCTGGCCAATCATGACGTTTTTTCCATTTTTCCTAGCACCCTTGATGTCGTGCGACATCTTGTAGTGCTCCCGGTCTTCACCAGGGGCCGCTACAGCGCGAGTCCTTACCCTAACCCACCCCAGGAGAGGAGAGCCGTCCTTCAGACACTCAATCCTCTCCCACCCCTGCTGACCCCCAGTGACCTGAGTCCCTTCCCAAACCTGGGTCACTGGCGTGGTTTGAGGTAAGGTGCCAGCGCCTCAGCCCTCTGCGCCACCGGGCCGGTGATTAATTCCTATTTATATTTTCTGCCACTGAGTGCATGGCTACCTTGCATGCAGTGCTTCATTCACTATTGTGACTGTCATTGTATGCAAGCTACAGTGTACTTCTGGGGTGTGCATTACACACTTGTAACTCCTGTCCAGTGACCCTTGTATCTAAACCATGCATGTGTAAATCTCCCTCTGTGCTCCCCACCACCTCTGGGGTCAGATTGTTCATACATCCATGACTGGTTCTGTGAGGGACAACTTTCTCTCATTTGACCTTATTTTACCACCCAGTGATCTGTTATCATGCCTCTTATTTTCAGTACTCCCATTGGTCTGAAGAGGTTGTTGTATAATGCCCATTGAGCTGTTGAAAGGCCACCACTGCAAGAATTTTGTTGGTACATTCTGTTTATGCACCAATGGATATGGGGCATCTCTCAGGCATGACCATGCTGCTGCAGCCTTTACTTCCTGGCCTGAAACCACCCTCCTATGGGGAATCACCAAGCACTCTTCTCCCCGAACCCAAGGAACCTTCCATCCCTCTGGACTCCCCCCCCTCCAGTGGAGGACCTGCCTCACCTACCTTGCAACCTTTCTGCAATTACAGGGTTGGTCCTGGGTCGGTTCGAAGAGCTCGTGAGAACCCCTGTCTGAAGGATGGCTCATGGTGCCTCCGTCGCCTCCCTGTATCCTATGGGGTTTTCCTGCTTATGCCTGTTGTTCTAAAGCCCCAGAAGTGGTAGCACATACTCATGGAGGCAAACATGCACACTGCAGCTCTGATTCACAGCAACATCATTACACTAGTGGTCAGTAAGTCTGTCGCGTAACTCCTGTCTCCTTAACTTGCCACACATACCAATTGATGTTCGGGCTCCATATGGAGCCTGTGTGTTTTTCTGTAACTGTATATACCTATGGAACTCAGAAAACATATTCATTCATGTTTTCCATTGTTTACATTCAGTTTCTGTGTGTGACTGTGCAGTGGGTCAGAGCATAACAATAATGGGAACATGTTTACTTATGTAGCTTTCAATGACTGGTACAATTGATTAATGATTTAAGCTAACTTGTAGTAATGGCACTCGCAGGGTCGATCATAGAGGTGAAGGTCAGATCTGTGCAGTGGTCTGTGCTTCACGTCTCCCACAACAAGTCTGTGAAAGCAATGCTTTCAACCAACTCTCATGTAGTCAGGACACATACTGTAGATTTCATTGTCCATTTCAGGTATGCGTCACACCCTCTTTAAACATATATATATATATATGCACTGTGTAATTACTCATGACACATGCATCACATTTTTATGTTTCACGGGTGAAATATAAGGATGTGTTGTAATCAAATCAAAGTAGTAAAGGTACTGTAAGTACAACATAAGGCATGACCAGGACTTAGATTAACAGTCTGTTAATAACTCCCTGGGGGTGTAATGTGGCATGAGGTGCGTCCGAGTGCTATATTGACTGGGGGGGGGGTTAACTGACTGTTAATCTGACTCCTGGGAGTGCCTTATTGCTATCATAAAAATGTTTCAAAACGAAAAGTGTTAAAAGTAAACTTTTTTAATGTTTTCCAAATTGAAAGGCAGATTTTTTTAAATGAAATAGCCATGTTAAACAAGCATTTGTCAATGCCGAATGTTGCTTGCTTGTATGTGCTGTTTAGGTATTTGGAAGTGATAGTTCCATGCCTTCCTCCCAAGACATGCACCGTGTCTTTCCGTTCAGTATTCACAGAAGAGTGGGAGGGGCAAGGGCCACAGCAGTACAGCAGTTGCCAAGGGGGTGAAGAGGTGGACAATAGTCCATTCAAAGGCAAAAGAGTCCTGCAGGAGCTCACTAAATTGAAGGTGGACAAAGCGATGGAACCAGATGGCATACGCCCAAGAATATTAAGAGAACTGTGAAGGGAGATAGCAGTACCTCTGGCAGCCATGTTCACTGAGTCATTCAACATGAGTAAATTGGAGGAGGGCACATGTGGTCCCTCTACACAAGTCCGGCAGCAGGGAGGAGGCAGGGAACAATAGGCCGTTCAGCCTCACCTCAGTAGTGGGGAAGATCATGGAGACATTGCTTAAAGAAAGGATAGTGGGGCATCTAGAAGCCATCGGAGCCCAGGACCATAGACAACATGGATTCACAGTGGGGACATCATGTCAGACAAATCTGGTTGATTTCTTTGACTGGGTGACAAAGGAAGTGAATCAGGGTGGGGCAGTGGACAACGCTTACCTGTGATTTCAGCAAAGCCTTTGACACCATCCCATATAGGAGGCTGATAAACTAGCTGGGTAGGCTGGGCATAGGGGAAAGGGTGGTAAACTGGGTTAGAAACCGGCTAACAGACAGGAGGCAGAGAGTGGTGGTAAATGGGGTGCAGTCTAGGGAGAGCGGGTGACCAGTGGGGTGCTACAGGGATCGGTACTGGGGCCAGTCCTGTTCAATATCTTTATTAGTAACATTGCAGGATGTCTGAAGGGAATTTTTTCACCAAATTTTCAACATAGCCATTTTAAGACCTCTGCTCATGAACAGTGTCACTGTGAATTTTTTAATCTGTCCCAAACATTGATTGCGCACACACCGACTGCGCCATTGTGCGCTACATGCATGGAAAGACATTTTGGGTGACATGTGAAAAATGACAGTTGTACTGCTCATAAGGAGGTGTGGTAAAATGGCAATGTTGAAAATCTGGAGTGAAAATATTAAAAATTCGTGAACTTATGAGCATGCGTAGGAACTGTGCAACGCACGCTTGTAAAACAGTCATTTTTAGGAATTTTTTCACCAAATTTTCAACATAGCTATTTTAAGACCTCTGCTCATGAACAGTGTCACTGTGATTTTCTTAATGCGTCCCATACATTGATTTCACACACCGACTGCATTATGCGCTACATGTGAGCACATTTTTGGCGCGATGTGAAAAATGACAGCTGTACTGCTCACAAGGAGGTGTTGTAAAATGGCAATGTTGAAAATACAGAGTGCAAATATTAAAAATTTGTGAACTTACCAGCGTGCGTAGGAACTGCGCAACGTGCGCTAAATAAACAGTAATTTTTTGGAATTTTTTCACCAAATTTGCAACATAGGCTTTTTGAGAGCCCACCTCATGAACACTGGCACTGTCATTTTGTTAATCGGTCCCGAAAGGTGATTTTGCGCAGTGATCGTGAAATCACCCTTCGGGCCTGATTAATGCCATGACAGTGACAGAATTCATGAGGAGGGGTCCCAAAACCCCATGTTGAAAATGTGGTGCCAAAATTCCAAAAAATGCCTGAGATATGCAGCAAAGTTGAAAAACCCTATCTGTCCCATTATACAGCTTACCGGCATTTCCTCAGTTCGCGTCAGCTTTGAAGAGTACAGAGCGGTTCCCGGTCCACCAAGATCGCTGGCGCCGAGGTCTGGAGGTAAGTATGGGTGAGGTGTGTGGGAGGCAGGGCACACAGTGGGTGGGTGCGGGTTGTGGAGGGGCAGGGAAAAGCACCAAGGGACAGTTTTTATTTGCAGGTTTATTTTTTTTTTACTAAGACTATTTAGGGACGCTTGCAGCAGCTGAAGAGGCTGTTTGGGGGGCTGGAGCCGGCGAAGTTGGGCACCTGTCAGCTATAGCACATTTTGCCACGCTGGGGCTGGGCTCCCAGCATAGCACCTGGATGCTTTTTGGGGGACGTGGAGCCGACGGACTGAGTGTTCCCTATTGGCCGTACAGTGTGTGCGTGGGGAGGGAGCGATCACATGCAATATGTATGCTTGCGCGTGTAGGGGGGAGAGCTCTGCTCACTGAAGCGGAGCTCTCCCTTTCAACTGTATGCCACTGCATTTTCAGCTTGTCATAGACAGCTGTAGCAGTGATTGGCGAACTGTGACCGTGCCTGCAGACAAACTGACTGAATTGGAAGAGAGGGTGCCACACCTCCGAAAACTCGGATGATGGCACTATGTTTCTTGTACATGCGTGCAAGCAACATAAAAATGGTTGTTCAGAATTAGAATGCATCATTCCAGTCATTCAGCAGTGCTACAGATGGAATGGTGACAGGAAGAATTCATGTGCAATGGTGATCAGGCTGTACATCACAGTGTAATAGGGATTAATTGAAGGCTACTGGAATCCTAGCAGCCAATTAGACTGCAACATTTCTGAGACCCTTTTTGTAATATATCTTAACAGGTGACTCATGACCATGGTACTCAGACATTGAAGAGTGTACCCCATGGCCTGGGCAAAAAAAAAAATTAACGAGGAACTCAGACAAGCTTCACTGGTACACATAGGGGCGTCCAAGTAAACATGTGTGAACTGGCTTCTGTCAGTGTCAGGGTAAAGTGCACTCAAGACGGAGGAGAATGATAGTTTTTGTAGTAACACAACCATTCTTTACTGCTGATCAGATGAGGACAACACGGACGATGACTTCGTTGATGATGATGAAGAAGACCCTGATTGGAATATACATGATTTTATTGACAGTGGTTCAAATATGGATGATGATGATTTTGAAACATTCCAGGTATGCACACAGTACTGTTACTGTAACCTGATTGTTTGACTCAGCAATCAAGCCTACTGTATAATGCATTGTCATACTGCTCCCTACATGTCTGTCATAGTCATGCAGACTCATTTCCTGTTCTTTTTCTCAATTTTTTTTATTACAGTTCTGTGGAATTTACTGGTGGTACATCACCCAGCTAGCAACATACTTTCTTGGTTTTTGAAAGTGCTTTAGTGTTGCTAGTACAAACTTTCTTCATTTGTTTTTGACACTGCAAAGTAATTCTTTGAAGATTATTTGGCAGTCTTGCTGTATTTGAGCAACACTGCGTGAATAGACATACGCACAGATGGGAGTCCCAACCAAGACTAGGTGTTATGTCCGCTGGTAACCTGCTGACATCATGTGGCATTATCTTTAGCAGTAGCAGTCCTGTGTGAATGCTAAATTACTTTAAGCATATTAATATGCAGTGTATTTTACTTTGCACCTATAATCTGATTCAGTCCACCTATCTCATTCCATTGGTCTGTAACTTCTGGGTCAGACATCAGAGCTTCTCAATTAGAGACCTTTCCAAAAAAAGGAAAAACTTGGAGGTGATGCCCAATGTTGCTCTCCTGGGCATATGGCAAAATATGGTTCCTACTCACTCATAGACCTAGTCAACTCTATAATTTGTGACATGCAGCTTGTTCAGGTCAATACATACAGCATGTAATGTTGTGACGCTGTCATTAGTAGTGTTCCATTATATTGTGCTGCATTACTTTTTATATATATAATATAAGGCAAAAAACTCCGTTTAATGCATCAGTTAGGGTTGTTCTACAGCGAAAAAGTGAGGAAATTCGGTGTTAGGGTTGAAAACCCCCTTGAACCACCAGCCCACCCCTCAACCGGCATTGGGGAGCGCATTGAGGTCATCGGCCCTAACTCTCACCCCATCACATGCGTAAAGAAGCAGAGGTATAGGAGAATGGGGTGAGAGTTAGGACCGAAGACCCCAATGCGCACCCCAATACTGGTTGGGGGGTGGGCTGGTGGTTCAAGGGGGTTTTCAAATCAACACTGAATTTCTTCACTTTTGCTGCTGTGGAACATCCCTAACTGATGCATTAAACAGAGTTTTTTGCCTCTAATTTCCCTTCTTTTTGAGAATGATAATGAGAAATAGTGAATGTAATGCGGCAGCGGAGGGCTCCGTGCTCCCGCCACGTGATGCTTTGTGACATAGTAACAGGAACAGCAACGCAAACAGAAGCGCACATGGTAATGCAAGCGCGAATGAGAACAGAAAGGGTCATGCACACGGTGGCATAGACGGGAACGGTCCGCCACGTGATGTCTTGTCACATAGTAACATGGTGCCCACAAACACAAATGGTAATGGGCATGGTGACGCAAAGTGAAACAGAAATAGAAGCAGTACTGTAGACACAAATGGTAAAAAATAACGGAAACGCAAGCGCAAATGAAAACGAAAAGGATAACGCACATGGTGGCATAGACGTGAATGGTAAGTGAAACGGGTATGGAAACGCAAGCGGAAAGAGCAATGGTAACAGTAATGGAAGCACACAGGCTGGTTTTCCCCAAAAGCTTCATAGAGAAAGACAGTGAGTACAAAGAATATATGCATAGTAATGAGTCTCAGAGCAGAAAATGAGGAGTTGGAATACTAAATTGCTTATATCTCAGGAACCATACGACGTAGAAAAAAAATTTAAAAGTCATATGATTTATGACTTTCCTGGCTAGTTTTATGCTTAGCCCCCTGTGGGGGGCTAAGCATTTTTCTGACAAAAAGTCCATATCTTGCACCATTTCCGAGATACAGGCCCTGAAAGGCGCGGCGAATGCCGTAATGTTATCCTGTGGGAAAAAAAGAGAAGTTCGGAGTGCCATAACTTTGGCTCCCTGTAATATTTTTTCACCAAACTACTAAAAGGCACATCTGTGGGATGTTGGCTGTCTTCCATCCAAATTTTAGCCCAAAAGACAGAACCGTTATTTTGCAGCAGGGCGCCAAAGGATTGCTGCAATGCGTCGGATGCCGTAATGTTAGCCTATGGGAAAAAGTGTCAACTTTGGAGTACCGTAACTTTGCTGCCATGTAATATTTTTTCAACAAAACACTGAAAGGCACATCTCTGAGATGGCGGCTGCGTTCCTGCCAAATTTCAGCCCAAAACTCCAAACCGTTCTTTTGCAGCGGGGTGCCAAAGAATTGCTGTCATTTTCCCACAGCCTAGAAAAGTACAGTTGCAATTTGAGAAAGCTTTCGCAAATTCATTCTATAGTGTCGCAAGTGCAAAAGTACTTTGCGAAAGTACTTTTTCCAGAAATGTGAAAAACATATTTCTGGGGTGTTTTACCCCAAAATAAAGACATGGCTAGCATCCTCAAGGTCCAACTAGGTGAATACAAAAGAATCAGGTTGCTAGAGGGTCCCAAATTTAAATGCCAAGCATTTTTCTGATCACCAACTGAAAACAAAATGGCGGATTTGCGACAGTAAAAGGGCCATTTGCGAAAGTAAAAACTGCATTTGCGACACTGTCGAACCTTTTGTTAACTTTTCCCATTGACTTATGATGGGAAATTGTTTTTTGAATAACTTTTGAACCGTTTAATATTTTTTCACGAAATCTTTGAAAGGCACATAGGGGACCCTGGCTGCACGTTCCCTGAAGATTTCGGATTGGTCATGCAAACTGTGCGACCTGTAGGCGCGACCGTAGAATTCCCCAAGAAAGTAAACGCATGCGCAGATCACACTTAATAACTCTGCAGCTGTATAAACAACTGGTACGAAACTTGGCATTTCCCAAGGCATATGGATCGTGATCATGTATTTCAAATTTCAGGCAAATCCGTTAAATGGTTGCAAAGTTATTAAGGTGCAAAATTTTGGGTTTAACATGTAAATGGCTCCTCAACCCTAACTATAGTGCACTACCGTGCACTATAATATATATATATATACAGATATATATACAGTCCAATGAAGTCACAAGTTCCAATGCAATGGAGTTGGAGGGACTGAAATGTGGCATTGGTAAACTGAAGGCTGCCGGTGTAAGTATAGTGAGTATCACTACTGACTGGCATGTGGGAGTAAAAAATATACATGCAGGAACAGCAGCAAGACATAGGGAAAGGGAAAGGGAACACTGTTTAACCAGGAGTAGCACACTAAGCCGAAGTTTGTTTCCAGATGCGACCTGGGAGCACAAGGAAGTGAAGTGACTTGCTCAGGATCACACACTATGCACTTAGGTGGCTATGGGGTTCAAACTCAGGTCTCCGGGTCTAGGTGATAACAGCAAAATCCTAAAGGTGATCGGCGTTATCAAGAAGTCAAGAGTGCTGAACATTTTTTTCAGCACTCTGACACCCCAGTGCACAGCAAAACGGAGCCAGGGACTTACCCCGCACCCCCCCTACTAAGGGATTCTCAACTCCAGGGGGGTGCATGTTGGGAGGGGGTGAAAATATTAAAAAAATAAAAGGTTCGGGCTGGGCACAACAAAAACGCACCCGCGCCCGGACCCGAAACCAGTACCCTGCCAACCAGTGCGGGCAACCCACCCACCATACCATGGGGTTCGCTCGGCAACCCACCATGGCACAACCCCTCACATCCCTTCCTGCCCCTCACTGTGCATGCTCGTTCCACCACCCTGGCGTACGTATAGCAACATCCTGTCGCTATATTTGCTGACTCCCCTATCCGGCCACCCTACCCTACCATAGCCCTAGAGGGATGCACTGGGGAGCAGGTCGCCGTTATTGTCAGTGCCCTTTCCCCAGTGCCCTAATCACAGGATACCAGGTCTCCAGATCTGCAGCTCAGAGCCTTAACCCACTGCACTATACTGCCTCCATATGCCACTGGTTTGATGTGTCACATGTGTCAAAAAAGTAATTGATATGGCCTTACTTAAATTACTTATAGGTCATGTCAAGTTCTGGACCTCACTGTAGCTTTCTCATGATTTAGGCATTAAGAAAAAACTTGATGCTAAATCAAAAAGAAAGGACTGCTCTTCGCTGGCAAAATGGGCCAGTGGGATAAGCAACCATTTGTATTGGTGTGCCAACTCCAGCAATGGCAATGGCAATATGGTGGTTGCTAAGTGGAAATCTATACTCAATCACATTTCTAACATACATGATAATCATGACCCACTGTTCCCCACGTGCCTTCATGGTGATACTGATGACCGGGAATGGAGAGAGTAAGGTTAGCATTTATGCTCTTTCACACTGCATAATGTTAAGTTTATGGTTTGTCAGCTGACTCACATAAATGTTGCACTTAGCATAGTATGATACTTTTTGTCTGTAACGTTGCTCTGTGTATTACTCTGTGATATTGTGTATTATACAATGGCAAGAAAATTTCCTGGACTCTGATTGGTCAGTGTGTGCCTGAGACAGTGATTATATTACACAATAACATCACTGTGTTGATTTTTTGGAGGATATGCATTTTTTTTTCAGAAACAAAGATATACTGCCTCACTAAAAATCTACTAAAAACATTTTTATTTTTGTTTTGTATAACATCGAGCCATTGTATAATTACAATAAGGCACTCCAAGGTGTGTGTTATCGTGTAATAATGTCACTCCTGGGGTGGTGGAAGCACTCGGTTTCGCCTTGTTCTTCAACCCACCCCAGGAGTGACGTTATTACACGATAACACACACCTTGTCATGCCTTATTGCTTAATTACTCTCCTCTTGGAATTTTCTGCTGTTTAGCCTGCTGTATTAGCTAGGCCTGACTTCTATATAGCTTATGTCTTGCACTACTGAATATTTCTACTGCTTAAGCATTTTACCTTTAAACTATTGCACTGTATATGTAGGAAATGCCTAGCAGAGTATAGCAGAGTTGTAGTGAACTTTGACTGCTTGATGTTATACTTACTGCTTGCACTACTGAATTTTTTCTGCTAATTGCCCAATATTGTAGAATAGCTAGACCTGACTACTGCCTGCTGTTTGTTCTGCCACACATCTTTCCCATCACAGTTCCTCTCATTCATCCTCAGACTGCCTTCTCTGCTTCCCTCTTTCTCTTGCTTTTTTCCCTTTTGTATTTCTTTCTCTCTATTCCTCACAATGTTTCTCTGCCATCTACTGGACCCCTGATTCCCTCTCCTGACACCCCCCTAAACCAGCACATTCTGTAAATATTGCCTGGCATTTCGGGCCATCCTCTCTACCCATTCCAGACTACCCTGAGTCCTCTCCACCACACGCCTCCTTCCCAGCTCTCCCTGGTCTCATTCAAGGGGCCCCCCCCAACCTCCTGAATCAGCCTTTTGTTTTGCTACATCCCCAACTGGCACCTATGACCGGACCTCTCTGCAGGAACCTTTTCTCTCCTACTATTTGCACCTACTTCTGCCCTGAGCACTAAATTGCCCAGGGCCCTCCCACCAATTTACTTGAGCTTTGTCTTTGACTTTTTAACTAACAGCCCACCTTTTTTTCTGATCTGTTTTAGCCACAAGCCCAAACCAGGCTCTCCACTTCAGCTGAGTGGCCCTAGCGCTGCTTCCTGCTGGAGGTTGGACCTCTGCATCCAGCCCGCCACCCTCTGACCAAGGAAAGCAGGTACGTTTGGTCAGCTCCTAGCTGTGAGGCTTCAATCCCCATAATTGGACTGGCTCCTGGGGACTGTGGCTGCTTCCCAATTGGATGCTGCGGATCCTCATTGAGAAAGAAAGCATACAAGGCACCTTTTTCAAAACACAGCTCGGCCACTGCCTTGCTGTACTGCTCTCTGGACAATTTTTTCGCCCAACCCTGCTCCCCCTCCTCCTCCCTCCTTTATTAAGTACACTTCCCCAGTGATTACCGCCCCCTGAGGCCTCACACTAGTCAATTACAGCAACTTCTTAAAGGGGCTCTCCTTTCTGTAACTTCTTAAAGGGGTGATCCTCTCTCGTGCTCAAATAACTTATTGTCCTCAATGTATCTGGGATCAAGTGCATTGACACTGACTATGGTCCTCCTCCTACTTCCTACACCAGCCCCACCTTATTTAGGACCATCACCCTCTACGCATAGTACCCCCCTCTTATCTGCAACCCCTCTACCAGACCCCCCGATGCTCGATCACCTCCCACCCTCTGTACCCCTCCACACTTCCACCCCTGCTACCTCTTACTTCCCACTCATACCTTGGTCTTTTCTCCTCAATGCCTTTCCCACCCTTTGTACTCTACCCACCCCTTGCACCCCAGCACCTGGCCCCGTGTCCAGTCGCAAGGGGAGGTGCCACAATCACTACCATGCTTTGGTGCGCCTAATCACCCTCCTGTTGCTTCTATCAGTTAACATTCACCCAAACCCTGGCCCTGTGTCCAACCTTATGAACAAGCCTGCCCAGGCTCAAGGACTCTGCATAGCTTCTATGAATATTTGCAGCCTCCTTAAGAAGGCTGCTACATTCCAATGCTGGGTTACTCAGCACCAACCGGACATTGTTGCACTCGTCGAAACCTGGTTATCCAAATCCACCCCGACTCCTTCATCTCCCTCCCTGGTTACACCCTTTTCAGGGAAGATCGGGTGGGTAAGCGTGGAGGTGGTTGTGCTTTCTATATGCGAGACTCCTTCCTCGGACATGCACTTCCACCACCCAAGTTTGATAACGGGGCACAAGCCCTCACACTAAAAATCTCCCCCAACCCTGGTAAGGGTCCACTTTTTCTCACCGTTGCCTATATTCCCCCCAGAAAGCAAGACCTCACCATTCAGGCACTTGCTGACTACCTCTCTGGCATACCTCCCAAAATGGCCCAGATAATTGTTGGTGACCTGAATATTAACTGGCTCTCTGCCATGGCCTCCCAAACCAGAGATATCTTTGCCACCCATGACATGTCCCAGCTTGTCACCACCCC
This sequence comes from Neoceratodus forsteri, assembly GCA_016271365.2. NCBI lineage: Eukaryota > Metazoa > Chordata > Ceratodontiformes > Ceratodontidae > Neoceratodus > Neoceratodus forsteri. Next base: position 201,837,706 of record CM028131.1, read on the forward strand.
AACTAGATTAAACCCCCTCTACTGGCTCCAGCACCCTCCTGGATATCACCATTACCAACCGCCCCTAGAGGGTGCTTGATATTAGTGTACTTCCCAACTCACTTAGTGACCACTCCCCAGTCGTATTCTCTTGGTCCGCTGCCAACAGCAAACCTGCACCACAAACCACCCAGTGACGTTGCCTACTCCCAGGCGGCCTGCATCACCTTAAACTATATCTCTTACAGCTGGATTGGTCCCCAATCAGGCTTGCACCTTCCATAGAAGAGGCATTGGATTTTTTCACTCGCACTTTTGACACTGCCTGTGACCTCTATGCCCCCTTCGCTAGAAATCGCACCAAACAGCAAAACATGCCCTGGGTTACCCCCCTCCCTCCTTCACAAACTTAAAATGAGAGACAATCTATGGCACATTGCCATGGAATCTGGCAAGCCAGCTGATAGGCAAGCATACAACGCTGAGCGCAATAAGTGTACTTGGGCCATTCGACAGGCCAAAGCCCAGTACTACCAATCCGCTCTTGTCTCCTCCTGGGGGTCAGCTAGAAACTTTTGGGATAATATAAAGAAGCTGAATGGGAAATCCTGCTCCCCACCCCACTCTCAACTCTCCTTTAATGGAACTGTCTGCTCTGATCCCCTTGGCATTGCAGACTGCTTAAACCACACTTTCTCTGACCTGAGTTCAGTCCTGCCCATTAACTATTTTGACCCCATCCCAGTAGCACCCCTACCCACTATCCAGAGACCTCCTTTTTACCTATGTACCATCTTCCCGTTGGAGGCTAGACACCTTCTGCAAAAAGCCAGTAGTAATAACAACCCCGGCACCAACCTACTGGACACTAGGCTACTTCGTCTGACGTTGGATGCTATCCTCCTGGTCCCATTTACTGAGCTGCTCAACCGCTCTCTGTGCCTGGGGCAGTTCCCCAGCACATGAAAAACCGACGTCATCACTCCTATCCTAAAGACCCCGGGTAACTATCGATCTATCTACATCCTTCCCCCACTCTCTAAGGCCCTTGAAAAAGTAGTTGACAACCAGCTTGCAGAATACCTGGCCATGCATAATATCCTGTGCCCTGAACAGCATGGCTTTCGTGCAGGTCACAGCACCATAACCGCGCTACTTGAATTCTCCAACTTCCTGCACTCTGCTCTTGATGCCGGAAGTCCTGCGGGTGCCGTGTTCATTGACCTCTCCAAGGCCTTTGACATGGTTTGCCATCCTCTCCTGCTTGACTCCCTCAGGTGCCTTGGTTTCTCACCTAGCCCCCTTGCATGGTTCACCAGCTACCTCTCTGCCAGAACTCAGTGTGTAAAAATCAATAACACCCTATCTGACACACGACCTGTCCACTCTGGGGCTTCCCAGGGCTCCATTTTAGGCCCTCTCCTCTTCAGTCTCTACCTCAACTCCCTTGCCTTGGCCTGCCCAAGTAAGATCCTCCTCTACATGGATGACGCTGTACTCTTCGCCACTGACCCCAAACCCAACACACTCCAGGCCACCCTCCAACAAGCTTTTGATAGAGCTGAGCATTGGTTCACAACACGAAGGCTAGTCCTGAACCTAAAAAAGACCAAAGCTATGCTCTTCTCGCATCGCCAAAGCAAAGCCAGTGGTGCCCCTCTCATGATACTACCTAAGACACTAAACCCCATTGAGCAGGTTTCCTCCTACAAGTATCTGGGCATTACCTTTGATTCGGCACACTCCTTCCATTCCCATATCAATGCCCTTTCTGCTGTCACCAATGTCAGGATTGGACTGTTATACCGCCATAGGGATTGCCTAACACAAGAGACCCTTAGATTGGCAATCACCTCCTCTGTCCTGTCGCTAATTGACTATGGGCTGCCCATCTATGCTGCAGCCAACAACACTGCGCTTGCAAGAATCCAGCTGTCTATAAACAAGGCCTGCAGGCTAATGCCGGGAGCCCCTAGACGCACCCATACATGCCTGCTGTACTCTATCACCAACTTGCTCAACCTTGAAGAAAGACTCCACTTCCAAACCTGCCTTCTTGTAAAAAAGACCCTGCTAGGGCTCTCCCCCCTGGGGTTGCCACCTCCCAGCAGCATGCCTCCCCCTCAGTCTCCACCTGCAGCACTGTCAAAACCTCCCTTATTGTCCCCAGGTTAAAGACCGCTATGGCCCAGAGACCCTTTTGCTATCGGGCTCCCTCCTGGTTCAATTCTCTCCCAGCCAATATAGCTGACTCCACTAAGCTTGGTCCTTTCAAAGTCTCCCTCAGAAGCCATCTGACAAGCACTCATAGAAACATAGAAACATAGAAGTTGACGGCAGATAAGGACCGCAAGGCCCATCCAGTCTGCCCATTTCTTTTTCTACCTTATAAATGTGCCATCGGCCTTTGCTCTGTCAGTGACCTATCTATTCATAGTCATTTGTATTGCTCCCTTATGCCTATCCCATCCTGTTTGAAGCCCTGCACTGTATTCATAGCCACCACTTCTTGTGGTAAGCCATTCCATGCATCTACCACCCTTTCTGTGAAAAGAATTTCCTCACATTCCCCTTAATCGGCCTCCTCTAATCTCATGCTGTGTCCTCTTGTCCTGCTATTTTCTTATATTTAAACATGTTAGACTCTTTCACCTTGTTTATGCCCTTAAGGTGTTTAAATGTCTCGATCATATCACCTCTCCCTCCTTTGCTCAAGGGTATACATATTGAGCTCCGTTAATCTGTCCTTATATGTCTTCTGATGCAGTCCCTGCACCATTTTGGTTGCCCTTCTCTGGACTGCCTCAATTTGGTTAATGTCCTTGTGAAGGTGTGGCCTCCAATACTGCACGCAGTACTCCAGATGGGGCCTAACCAATGTCTTGTACAGAGGATTATTACCTCCCTCTTACGACTTGTGATACCCTACTAATACACCCTAACACCCCCTAGCCTTACCTACTGCTTTAGAGGTCTGCTTGGATGATTTTAGGTCATCAGTGATGATGATGCCCAAGTCTTTTCTTCCTTTGACTGCTAGCAACTCCCTCCCAGCCTATAAGTGGCTTCGGGTTTCTCTTCCCTATGTGCATGATTTTGCACTTCTTTGCATTAAATCCCAGTTGCCACTCTTCTGACCATTCTGCTAGTTTATCCAGATCTCTTCTCATTCTGCCCACCCCATCTGGATCATCTACTCTGTTGCAGATCTTGGTGTCATCTGCAAACAGACAAGCCTTACCCTCTAGTCCATCTGCGAGGTCACTAATGAAGATGTTGAATAGGACTGGCCCCAGGACTGATCCCTGAGGTACCCCACTTGTGACTTGCATCTCTTCTGACTGTATACCATTTACCACCACTCTCTGTTTTCTGCCAGTCAACCAGTTTGCCACCCAGTTGACCAACCTGACCACCCTGAGCCTACCTAGCTTATTTATCAATCTTCTATGTGAACAGTGTCAAAAGCTTTGCTGAAGTCAAGGTAGGCGACATCAACTGCTCCCCCTTGGTCCACCACTCTGGTTATCCAGTCAAAGAAATCTATGAGATTAGTTTGACAGGACCTTCCTTTTGTAAACCCATGCTGTCTTGGATCCTGTGCCCCTATGGATTCCAGGTGTTGCACTATCCTTTCCTTAAGGAGTGCCTCCATAATCTTGCCCACTACTGAGGTAAGACTGACCGGTCTGTAGTTCCCCTCCTCCTCCCTGCTACCACTCTTGTGGAGTGGGATCACATGAGCCCTTCTCCAGTCTTCTGGGACCTCTCCTGTGCTCAGAGACTCACTAAACAATTCTGCTAATGGCTCTGCTAGTTCCTCCTTTAGCTCCTTAAGTACCCTGGGATGTATGCCATCAGGTCCCATTGCCTTATCCACCCTGAGCTTAGCAAGCTCTTGTAGGACCCTTTCTTTTGTGAAGGGAGTAGTGCTCACTCGCTGCTGCAACTGCACATAATCCCCCACCTGCCCCTTACCTTCACTCCATGGCTGGGTCTGCCCTGTCTACTTTTGCTGTATATACCTGGGGTCTCATGCAACATCTTCTGACTAATGTAATAAAATATCTGTGGTTGGTACCTGACATGGTACTCGTGTACCTATATGATGACTACTGTGATCTACCTATTACCAAGCGTGTACCACCAGTGAATGCCTGTAACACTGGTTGCTTTTTTTTAATCTAAATGTTATGTGCTATACTGTTTGTTTGCTGTAATGTATTGCTTTCTTGATGAGGTGCCTTTGTAAATGAGTCTATGACTCAAAGGTCTGTAAACCGATGATCTAATAATAAATAAATACTGCAAGCAGCTCATTAATGGAATTTCTCCTTTCTTTAACAGGCAGTTGAGCACATAAGGAGCTGCAGATCATTGCCACAAATAACCTGTTGTTGAGGGACATTTGAAAACTCTCTCCGGCGGAACAGACATTGGCGCTGGAAGCATACCGCAAGGTAGTCATCTTTTTTTGCACCGAAAATGACCCACTGTTTCTATGATGCAATGAAGGCACGGTGAGTTTATGTTCATCTTCCATGTTTCAGTTCTGCTGAAAGAACTCTGTAGTTACTGCCGGCCCAGTGGTGCTGAGGACTGAGGGGCTGCACGCCTTACCTCACACTATGCTGGTGGCCAGAGTTTGGGAATGGACTCAGGTTGATTGTGGATCAGCCGGGGTGAGGAAGGATTGAGCATCTGCTGACTGCTCTCCTTCCTCAGGGGTTTGAGGACACAGCACCACACTGTAGACTGACTCCCAGAGGAAGCTGGGTGTCAGCACAGGTGCAACGCTAGAATGGGGTGGACCCATGCACAGGGCGTAAAGACTGCCTCCACAGAGGTGGAGACAGTCACTCCTGCCCATTGCATGTGCATGAGTTTGGGGAGAAAAATGGAAAATGGATCAGTGCTGGGAGGCTCTGTGATGGTGGACTGTGCCTGTATGGGACAGCCCAAATGAAAGCTAAGTCCCCTCCAAGAGAGGGGCCAGAGCTGCATGCCAGCTCCAGAGCAGGAGGAGGAGGGAAAAAAATGAATAAAAAAAACCCAAAAGCTCTAGTTACTTACATGTTTCAATTACACATGGGTGCTGCTACTTGAACGTATGCAATATTTCTGCATGACTGGTGTGCTACTGTGTTGAAGATTGTTATTTCACACCATAATCCTCACTTTATTGGTGTGTCTGTTACCAAAGTTGGCCGTGCAGCATTTTGTTGCATCATGTGCAGTGCAACGAAACAAACCAAATCTACATGCCACCTTAGCATGAGTCAATGCTTCTGTGCCCCCTAGCGGTGTCATACTTATCTAAAGGTTATCCAAAGAAATTGCTCATGTTCAGCATAATTCAGCATAATTCATACTTATCTAAAGCTTATCCAAAGAAATTGCTCATGTTCAGCATAATTCCCACGTTATCCTTTCAATTGCAGGTCTGACGATTGAGTGAACAAGCAAAAAGACACAGATGACATGCTGCTGAGTCCCTGTATCACTTGCATATCCCAGTTTCTTTTTTTCGGAGGTGGTGGGGGGGTCACTACAGTACTGCAGTTGTGATGTACAGTTATCTAGCAACACATTTGAAGTCTTTGCTGCAGTGATGTCAAACCTGAACTACATTTACAATGTTACCTGTACAGTTACAGCAATTCACATATAACCACAAGAGGTGTGTGGTGGACAAAATAACATTAACAACTCTTTCTTGCAGGCTTTTGATTTCCGTACTACATTTCAATGAGAACTCTAGTCGACCTCAGAGTGTGTCTAAAGATGATCAGCCACAGTGGAGCTTCTCCTCCCCAAAGGAACCTGCAGGTGCAGCTGTGGTCAAGGAGGTGAGTGTTCCTATTTTATATGGTATTTATTAGTCACATCACATATACTTCATGCAGTTGCTCATCTCAATGCATGAAAGCATCACTATTGCTATGATGTTAGCACCTCAGGTGATATTACATCTGTGTGGAGGATACACAGTACAGAGGTAAAAACATTGAAGGGGTGATTAGTGTGGTTGGCAGTCCAACATCGCTGTCAAAGAAACACTGACTGATTTCACATGGACGGGCCGAGTGTAGGATGTAACATGGTTGGCTCGGGAGGGGGGGCTGATGTTCTCAAGGAGCAGCTGAGTTCAACAAGGGAACTATAAACTGTAAGCAAATTGATCCTTAGTTGCCCACCATTCTAAACCACTTAGCTGGGCACCAGACTCTTAACCATGCATTTACCTGTTCAGTTTTCAACTTCCTCTCAGCACTAGCCATCAGGAGGAATTTCAGAGAACGAGACCATTCTCCTCTTTGTTTGGCAGATCATGGCCAGCTACCTGAGTCTAGCTTGCACCTCCTTCACGCTGTTAACCTCCACGTCATTTTCATTTTCATTTAATTTTCATTCTGTTGAAGGGTTAGACTGTTGAGAATAAACTCATTTAAAATGGTGACCCGTGGCATGTTGTTGATGCCCAGATGCACCACGATGTGTGGGGACCACCCACAGCTCCTCACCAAACAGTGCACTAGATGCTTAGCCTTGTGCACAGTCATGCCAAACAAGCTATACATGCTATCAGCCCTAGCAACCCTCCTTTAACCCATCACCCACCCCTCCTCATTTGATACCCATGATTATAGAGTCCACTATTAATAGGACTTCAACGGGGGGGGAGGCAAACGATGAGCAGAGTTGAAAGGAGGAAAGAACCTTGATAAAACTATAGGCAAGGCCCCTGGAATTCTGCGGTTCTGCGGTTGAGGAATTTGCCGCAGAATTTGCATCATGCCGTAGAATATATATAGTGCCACAGAATTCGTTGTTTTTGGTGAATTTTCATATAAATACACTGTTTTTCCATAGTGTCAGGCTTTCTTTCCCACCTCGTTTATCCTGAAGCCCCTCCTCTATGCTCAGCATATGATGTCATCGATGACATCACATCATATTTAGCCAATGACAGGACTGCATTCTGCCAGAGAAATGAATAAATCATGCCGCAGAAATCAGAAAATGCTGACGCAGAAGTCAAGGAGCCCTGCCTCAGAAATCAGAAAATTCTGCCGCAGAACACCAGGGGCCCTGACTATAGGAGAGAAGGGAGGAAAAATATTTTTTTTTTCTCTTTGTGTCTGATTGTTGATGGGCTTTCTTTTTCTTCTCCTTATTTATTAGTCCTTCCACTCTTATATTTGGAAAGGAGATTGAAAGTTGCATAAACCTAAAAAATGTGGCATCCTAGGAAGTAGACAGATTAATTTTGCCTTCATACACTCGATTGGAGGACAGTCTTTCTGTCCAAAGTGTCATCTTGAAGGGTAACAGTGCAAAGGCTCCTAGATGGAGGAGCCAAGGTAAGAAAAGATAAGGGAAGTAGGGGGAGGGGGGTTTTGGTTAGAAAAAAAATAATAACTCAACATCAGTTTATAGGGTTAATTTAATGGTTTCAAAACAACATAAATACAATTCAGAAATGTTCTTATTTGATGAAAAACAAGAAGTGCTCCAAGTATTTTTATACAGAATGTAGTAAATATGGCTAAATTGGCAGAAATAAAACAGCCCTACAGCTGCAGATGCACCTCCTAGAATATGAAGTTTACAAAATCGTATAAAAATGAGAAGTATGGTGCAGATATGTAAAGAAAAAAAATTGAATTATTGATTTTACAAGAAACTCATTTCAGTCAGCGAGATGCTAAATATTGTGCTAATCTATTAAAGGCCCAAGGTTATTATGCTTTGTTTAATTCATTATCAAGAGGGGTTGCAATCTTTTTACAAAATAATTCATTAATTAGATGTGGGAAAGTTAAACTGGATAATAATGGCAGATTTGTCTTGCTGAACTTATTATTTAGAAAGCAAGAATTTACACTGGTGGGACTACATGCACCAAACAAAGATGCACCTCACTTTTTCCCAGAACTTTTTTTAACACTGACACAATACTCGGCTCCTTATATTCTAGCTGGGGGTTATAATTTAACACTAAATGAAACAGACAGGTCCCCAGGTAGTTGAGAATTAAAAAAGAAAGCCCGGCAAATCATTATAAATGATATGAAAGACGAGTTTAGTGGACCAAAATAGAGCAAGTGAATCTGAAACAGAGAAATATTCATATTTTACTTTAACTCATAGAGTACATTCCTGCACTGATTTTTTGCTTGTTTCAACATCATTCTTACTCTATATTAAAAATATAGATTATGCCCGTATAACTCTTTCAGTCCATGCTCTGTTAACTTGGGACTTAGAAATACAAGGAAATAACAATATAGATAAAATGTGGAGACTGGATCAAACATTGTTACAAGACCAAATAATTTTTATGGACTGTAAAGGGTCCTTGAAAATTATTTTTTGGATAATAAAGAAGAAGATACATCGTTATTCAATATTTGGGATGCCATGAAATTAACACTAATTTCTCGTTTCATTACATATACCGCACATAGAAATAAAAAAGGTAATGAACAAATTCACAGTTTAGAAACAACATTGAGAGAAGAAGAAAGAATATATATTCTTACAGAAGCAGAAACAGATTTAAACAAAATGTTAACAACAAAAAATGCTTATAATATTTTATTGGAAAAAAAATCCAGAGCTGTGCTTAGTAGATCAAGAATTAAATACCACAACATGGGGGAACCCTAAACAAATTGCTGGCTTGGCAATTAAGATCTGAAGAAGCTAATAAAGTAATAGCTAAAATCAAAACTAAAACTGGAGCTATTACCTCAGATCCAGCAGAAGTTACGGCGGCATTAAAAGAATATTATCAGGACCTTTAATGAAAAAAAAAAAATTAATAGATAAAAGTAATATCAATTCTTTTCTTAAAGAAATCAATTTTCAACTTCAACAATGAATCACAAGAAATTACAAATCAAGAAATAAGTAACGCTATTAAAACTCTCCCGACAAATTCTTCACCGGGACCTGACGGTATAACAGTTAACTTTTACAAAATGTTCCAGGATATAGTGATTCCAAAACTCAATAAAATCTTTAACTCAACTACAAAAAAACAAACAAAAACAAATGCCAAATTCATTTAACGACGCATATATCATTTTGATATTAAAACCTAACAAAGATCCAGAATTACCTTCATCATACAGACCCATATCATTATTAAATAGTGATTAAAACATTTTTGCAAAGGTATTAATAAATAGAATAAATAAAATAATGAACACTCTTATAGCTTCAGAACAGGTGGGATTTATACAAGGGAGAAGACTTTCTCATGCAGTAAGAAAAACACTAGATGTTATGGAGCTAACTAAAGAAAAAGACACAACCATGGTTGCATTAGATGCCGAAAAAGCCTTTGACAGGATGGACTGTTTTTTTTTTACCATCTACCCTGTCAAAGGTCGGATTAGGGGAAAATATCCTTGGCTGGATTACAGCTATATATTCTAGGCCTACAGCTAAAATGTACGTTAATTCAAAACTTTCAGACTCATTTTACTTACATAGAGAGACAGCAGGGATGTCCCCATCCCCAATTTTGTTTGCTATATATATATATATATGTGTGTATATATATATATATATATATATATATATATATATATATATATATATATATATATTAAGGTAAAAACTCCATTTAATGCATTAGTTAGGGTTGTTCCACAGCGACAAAAGTGAGAAATTAAGCTGTTAGGGTTGAAAACCTAACTCAGATTCCTCCCCCAGCACCACACACACACAGACACACACACACACACATGCAAGTATAAGGAGGACCAAGTCAACACAACCAATGACAGACATCCAGCAGCAGGTGGCAGAAATAACAAACAATTGTCTAAATGTACTACGAGACATCCCCACCCACCTGACCAGGTACTGCATGCTCAGTGGAGATCAACAGCAAAACTGAGGCCATGTACACCAAACGTACACATCCCTGATTGCAGCTGCACACAGCGTACCACACTTAGTAGTTGCATGGCCTTACCTACCGATTCCCCACACCAGACCACACCACAAGTAGTGATCGACCTGAGCAATAGAGTTCAGCAAAACCAAGGAGTTGTACAGGTATAATATCTCTGATTATAACAAGGGTTTGAGAAATGCAGCTTTCTAATTGACTGTAAACATTGTAACAGCCTTATGTTTAGTTTTTATTAACATACATGTAGAGCCTAACCATATGATGAACATGGTTTAATGTTGTTTAAAAAACAGTTTTATTATGATAGCAATAAGCAACTCCCAGGTATTATGTTAATGGTCAGTTTATCACTGTCTAGTGACGTGTGGCACTCGACTATGCCTCATTCAACATTAAACCCCTACAGGGTGATTAACAGACCATGTAACATAACTGTTCGTCATGCCTTATTGCTTAATTGTCTTTATGAGTAGATACTCTTCCTCTGCTAGGCACTGCAGCAGCTTTGCAACACAGTGTCCCACCCAGTTACACCATACACTGTCTAGTTACTGGAGAAAGGCTGTGAATATGAACTCATGAAGATGAACAGTGTAACTTGCTTATTACAGTCATCGAAACCTTAGTGTGATTATAACTGACAGAGTCAGTGATAGAGAATAACCCCCTGCTGTCCTAGTACACTTACCCCATTGTGAGTTAAATCAATACTAAAAGACATTCTGTTTTTATCTACACCATACCTCCTGTTGTACCACAATTAACATAGTTATCACTTTGATAGCATCAGTGACAGAAGTGTGGCAAAACCCAAACACTAGGCATACAGCCTGAGTATGAAACAACTGTTAAAAAAAATTACACTGTGTCCATAAGTGGCATAGATCACTCATTGCAACAATAGTAAATGTATTACTATTTGAATAAGTTAGTCATCACAGATGCAATGAGATTGTCTTTATCAGGTACAACATACTCAGTAAATGCCTACAGGAAAATCTATCCTATATACATCTCCGATACAGGTACATCATTGTTGGCTCAGTAGTGCTATGATATTTAGAAGTTGCTTGGCCTGATCCATGCAATTACATCGTTTCTTACAAAGAATACTTACTGCATCTTTAGTATTGAAACACACTGAAGGTCTATGTATGTACATCAGCAGTACACCTTCATCAGTAAGAGTGCATCTGATACTGGCAGTACGAATTTCACAGCGTTGAACAGGCAATGCTTTTCCATACGTTTACATCAGCCTCTCTACCTTGAGTAAACCGTTGCAGTAAATGTACTACTATGTAAATCACATACTAAATGTAACACTACTTTTATCTTGAGCATGCTAGTGTCTTGTAGTTAATTTATGTACTTCTCTTAATTAATGTATATTCACTAGTGTTAAAACCTTTCTACAACTGTCATCATGCACCTTCAGCATTTATATTCACTAACGGCACAGTACCAGTTGTGGTGTGGTGTGGGGCATCGGTAGGTAAGGCCATGCAACTACTAAGTGTGGTACATTGTGTGCAGCTGCAATCAGGGATGTGTACGTTTGATGTACATGGCCTCAGTTTTGCTGTTGATCTCCACTGAGCATGCAGTACCTGGTCAGGTGGATGGGGATGTCTCGTAGTACATTTAGACAATTGTTTGTTATTTCTGTCACCTGCTGCTGGATGTCTGTCATTGGTTGTGTTGACTTGGTCCTCCCCCATACTTGCATATGCGTGTGTGTGTGTGTGTGTGTGTGTGTGGTGCTGGGGGGGATGAATTCAGAATTAGGGTTTTCAACCCTAACAGCGAATTTTCTAACTTTTGTCGCTGTGGAACAACCCTAACTAATGCATTAAACTGAGTTTTTTGCCTCTAATTTCCCTTCTTTTTGAGAATGATAATGAGAAATAGTGAATGTAATGTGGCGGCGGGAGCGCGGGTCCCGCCACATGATGTCTTGTGGCATAGTAACAGGAAGAGCAATGCAAACAGAAGCGCTAACAGTGGGGCACATGGTAACGCAAGTGCAAATGACAACAGAAAGGGCAATGCACACGGTGGCATAGACGGGAACAGTCTGCCACGTGATGTGTTGTCACATAGTAAGATGGTGCCTGCAAACGGAAATGTCAATGGGCATGGTTACGCAAAGTGAAACAGAAAGAGAAACAGTACTGTAGACACAAATGGCAAAAAATAACGAAAGCATAAGTGCAAATGAAAGCATAAGGATAAGCAGCACATAGGGCCCTCGCTCGACGCGTAATGCAGCAGCGGGAGCACGGGGCCCAAAGGGTCCCACACTCCCACCACATGATGTCTTGTGGCATAGTAACAGGAACAGCAACTCAAACAGAAGCGCTAACAGTGGCATACAAGGTAACACAAGCGCGAATGAGAACAGAAAGGGTAACAAACACGGTGGTGTAGACGGGAATGGTGTGCCACGTGATGTCTTGTCACATAGTAACTTAGTGCCTGCAAACAGAAATGTCAATGGGCATGGTGACGCAAAGTGAAACAGAAAGAGAAACAGTACGGTAGACACAAATGGCAAAAAATAACAGAAACGCAAGCGCAAATGAAAACGCAAAGGATGACGCACGTGGTGGCGTAGACATCAACGGTAAGTGAAACGGGCATGGAACCGCAAGTGGAAAGGGCAATGGTAACAGTAATGTAAGCGCACAGGCTGATTTTCCCCAAAAGCTGAATAGAGAAAGACAGTGAGTACAAAGAATGTATGCATAATAATGGGTATCGGAGCAGAAAATGAGGACTTGGAATACTAAATAGGTTATATCTCAGGAACCGTACGACGTAGAAAAAAATTTAAAAAGTCGTATGATTTATGACTGCCTAGCTGATTTTGTACTTAGCCCTGTTAGGGGCTAAGAATTTCAACGAAAGTCGAGTATCTCTTTCACTGTTCGAGATACAGGCCCTGAAAGTAGCAGTGACGCCGTAATGTTATCCTATGGAAAAAGAGAAGTTCGAGCAACTATAACTTTGCCTCCTGTAATATTTTTTTCACCAAACCACTGAAAGGCACATCTGTGAGCTGTTGGCTGTCTTCCTCCAAATTTCAGGAAAAAAGACCAAACCGTTATTTTGCAGCAGGGTGCCAAAGGATTCCTGTAATGCATTGGGCGCCATAATGTTATCCTATGGGAAAAACTGTCAACTTTGGAGTGCCGTAACTTTGCTGCCATGTAATATTTTTTCAATACAACACTGAAAGGCACATCTGTGAGATGTCAGCTGTGTTCTCTCCAAATTTCAGCCCAAAACTCCCAACTGTTCTTTTGCAATTGCAGTGCCAAAGGAATTGCTGTAATTTTCCCACAGACAAGAAAATTACTATAGCAATTCTGGCTTCCATGAAACATTTGCTGACATCTTCGTGAGCATGAAAGTACTTGAAAAGTACTTTTCCACAAATCTGAAAAACATATTTCTGGGATGTTTTACCCCAAAATAAAGACATGGCTAGCATCCTCAGGGTCCGACTAGGTGAATACAAAAAGAATTAGGTTGCTAGAGGGTCCCAAATTTAAATGCCAAGCATTTTTCTAATCACCAACTGAAAACAAAATGACCAATTTGCGAAAGTAACAGGCCCATTTGCAAAGTAAAAATGCATTTGCGAAAGTGTTGAACTTTTTGTTAACTTTTCCCATTGACTTATAATGGGAAATTGTTTTTTGAATAACTTTTGAACCGTTTAATATTTTTTCACCAAATCTTCAAAAGGCACATCGGGGACCCTGGCCGCACATTCTCCGAAGATTTCAGGCTGGTCGGCGCAAACTGTGCGACCTGTACATGCGACCGTAGAATTCAGAAAAGCGTAAACGGTGCTAGCAAATCATGCTTAATAACTCCACAGCCGTGTATCCAACTGGTACAAAGCTTGGCAGATGCCAAGGCCTATGGTTCTTGATCATTTATTCCAAATTTCAGCCAAATTTGTCAAACAGTTGCAAAGTTATTAAGGTGCAATGTTTTGGGGTTTAACATAGAAATGGCTACTCAACCCTAACTATGGTAGCACTACCGTGCTACCATAATGTATATTTATATATATATAGAACCCTTAGCCCTCTATATAAAGAAAAACATAACAGGAATAAAGTTAGGTCACAACACCTTCACTATCTCACTTTATGCAGATACATTTTAATATATCTCTCAAATACAAAAGAATCTATAAATGAATTATTAGATATAATTAAACAATTTGTAAATGTTTCTGGTTATAAATTAAATACTCATAAAACAGAAATGATATTATTGGGAGAAACGGATTTAACAAGTCAAGAATTAATATTTACACCACAGGAATCTTTTAAATATTTGGGTATGGTACTTACAAAAAACCTGAATGCTTTATATAAGGTGAATTATGCCCTATTAATTACAGAAATATCAAAGGATATAAATAGATGGATTCACCCCCCCTCACATTAATGGGATGAGCAAACATCATAAAAATTAACATCTTGCCAAGATTACTTTTTTGTTCCAAACTTTACCTATTGCTCTTCCAAAAGACTTCTTTCAGCAATGGGAAAAAATTGAAAAGTTTTTTTATGGCAAAATAAAAGCATCAGATTAAAAACTGAAAAAATTTACATCTCTAAAGAAAAAGGGGGACTGGATCTCCCAAATTTTAAGTGGTATTACTGGTCAGCACAACTGGAGGGACTCCGAGAGATATATCAACAACAGGGTATTGTTCATCGGCGGTTAATAGAATTAAACACTGCAATGTTTTCTTCATTTAGACAGCTCCTTCATATTCCCATTAAAATATTGCCTGTCAAAAATCAAATATCAAGATTTTTGTTGAATTTAATTAAATTCTGGTAGGACCTTAATAAAAAATTAGGTTTTAAAATCAAAATTACAGGATCAATGTCAATCCAATGTTAAAACATTTTCAATTAAATAAAATTTGGAAAGAATGGGCTAAGAAGGGAATATGTACAATAGGAGATCTATATATATAAATAGTAAAATAGCTAGTTTTGATTATCTGATAAAAACATTAACATAAATAAAAATAACTATATGTTGTATTTACAGTTGAAAAGCTATATTAAAAAAAATGTGGAATTCAGAAACGGAAATTCCAAAAACTCCATTGGAACATTTTTTCAAAATTAAGAGAATCTACAGGTACAAAAACAATAAGTAAAATATATAATCTCCTAAAGGAAGTTTTACAGCTAGATAACTTGGCATTAATATCTTCTTGGGGGGGGGGGAGAATTGAGTTTGGGAATAAATATAGAAGAGTGGCAAGAAATTTTAAAGACCCCCTCTATTGTTTCTAGATCTATAAGATTTCAGCAAATCCAGTTTAACATTCTACATAGGTTATACTACACACCACCTAAGCTTAATCAATTAAACTCAACAATTTCAAATCTATGCCCTAGATGTCAAAAAGGAAAGGGTATGAATATGCAAATATTTATGACATGTCCATTTTTTTTGTGTGCCTCCCCTTCTCCCTGGCTGCCCACCCTTCGGGTCTCTAATGCCCCTCCCGACTGCCTTCCCAGACTCCCATACCAGCTATCACCTCATATGGCAGTCCCCCCAGGTAACCCGGTGTAACCCTTCACCGGGCGGGTCCCCCTCCTCCGAGGGGGAAGGCACTGGTGGGGGTGGCCAGTGCACTTTTCCATTGGCCCGGGGTACTGCTGAGGCGTGCCAGTCATGGGATCGGCAGCAGCAGAGGACAGAGAGACCGTCATCCGGCCAGCCAGGAAACATTTTCCTGGTTTTCTGTGGGGAGTGACGTCCTGACGTTAAGGCATACGCCAGACGTCTGTCACTCCCCCTTGAATTTCGCACCAGGCGTCACCGCTGTGCTCCCGGCCTCTGCCAGGAGTCAGCATGCACCAGTGCGCATCCCCACCTTCCCCCCAGAGAAGGAGAGCTGTCCCTGGACGTTCCATCCTTCTCTTCCCGGCTGGCCCTCTGGAGACCCGAATCCGTTCCCGAACCCGGGTCGCCAGCATCGCAGACGGAAATCCAACCGCTGTGCCGACGGGCCCGCTGAAATGTCCATTTTAAGACACATTTTGGACTAACATCATAAAATTTACTGAACTTACTTTAGGTCTTAATCTTCTGTTTGACCCAGGCAGATTTCTCCAAGGAATTATCAAGGTGAATAACCAGGAATTAGACATCAATCAAACATCTTGTATACAATTAGCTATCATAATAGCTAAGAAGTTAATCCTGCAAAAATGGAAAAATAAAGAACCCCTTTTATTTAGTGAGTGGAAAATGGGCATGATAGATGTAGTTAAATTAAAAAGAATATATTATAAAATAGAAAACAACGAAGATAAATTTGAGCAAGTATGGCAATCCTTTCTAAATAAATTAAAATGATATGAAATTGAATGGGACTCACATCTGCAGCTGTAGAAATAAAATGAAATAGATCTCTTTTCTGGACTCTAATCAAACATAAATTATTTTTGATATGATGAAGGGCACTAAATACCTAACAATTTTGTCCAATGGAGAACTTAACCTCCACGTGGATTGGATGACGGTATATACTTTCTGACCAATAAAGAAAAAAAAATAGGACTTCAACATCCATAGTGCCGCCACACTGCAGGGTTTCCCCAACAGTACTATCCCTAAAGGTTTCATCTTCCGTCCTTCTCCCCCCAATCACTCTACTCCTCTGCACACTCTGATATCACCAAGTATCTTACCCCTACCTGGTACACCCTCTCCACCCTGTCTTTCCTCACCTCAGTACCCCTTTCTCCAGCTTCCAGCTGTGCACCTGCATCAGCTCCTGTGTCTGCACTGTCAGTGTTCACTCATCCTCTACCAGCTTCCTTCTCACCCTCTAGTGCCACTGCTGGACCCAGAGCAATCCAGCCCCCACCCTGTTCCTGCACAGTTCCTAACTCCCTTCCTCCCATGCTAGTGCTCCCCATGTGCCCCATTTTACTATCCTCAAGTGATCCCAATCCATCCCATTGCCAAAGGTAATTTCCACTCCCCTCTGACAGCTTTATTCAATGCTCGCCTCAGCCTCACCTATGATCTCCCCCCAGCTGCCCCACCACCGCTGTACCCTACGACCACGCTCACACAACCCTGCCATACATTGTCCGCCCCTCCTCCCTTACCACTGGGTCCTCTTCAAAGTAGCCCCAGTATTTTCCCCCTTGGCCAATGTACTCATAGACTTTGATGGCAAATAAGGACCGCTTGGCCCATCTAGTCTGCCCATTTCCCTACCTACAGGATAGGCAGCAGATCCAAGTTAACCAACAGCCTATTTCTTCCTACCCCCCACAAGAATTGCCTTATGTCTGTCCCTTGCATTCTTGAATTCTCCCACAGTTTACTCCACCTATTACCAGCACCTACCCCCCTCCCATTCTTCCCTTCCTTCCCAACCCACCGCCACTGTGCTTACCCCTGCCTCCTCCTCTCAATTGTCCTGATTCACAACTACCCCCAGTATTTCCCTCTCTTGGCCAATGTACTCACCCCACTGTCACTTCTATGAGGCATTTAATTGATCTTTGTAGTGTGTTAAAGAAATTGAAACTCTGAATAATACATATTTTTTATCTCTCTTTCTTTCTTTTTTCAGCAGGTTACGTTGTGGAACTGACCAGCGAGGTTTTCAGACTCAGAAATAATATTCCTGGCTTTGGCTTGCTAAGGAGAGTCTGCCCGAGAGAAGCATCCCACTGCCTCTTGCAGCAAATGATGACAAATCAAACAAACAGCAACCTGTGTGTGACCATCATACCAGATTCAATAAAACTCCAAAGGAAGGTAAGTCATGCTGGTATCAATGAATGCATTATTCTGTGTGTGCAGCCATGTGCACCCGTTTTTTTTTCTCAGATTTGTACTTTATGGTATTTCTGCACTGTTTTCACCCCCACCACCACCTGAAGCACGAGCGTGCATGTTTGGAGTCACGCACTTGTCATGCTTGCGTGACTACCTCCATGCTTGTTAACTCATACTGCCTACACTGCCATGAGATAGCCACCCAATGACAGCTGTAGTGTGGGTTGGCGACATCCTCCCAGGGAGAGGAGAGCTGCCATTAGACTGCTCATTTCAGCTCCCCCCACCCCGCTGGCTCCCCCGACCTGAGGTCATTCTAGCAACAGTGTCACCATCATGATGTGAGGTAAGGCATAGTGCCTCAGCCCTCAGCACCACCAGGCCAGCCTCTATTTTTATTTTTTTTATTTTAATTGTTTTGTTGCTGGTGACCTCAAAGCTTCTGAAAGTACCGCTGCCTCCAACTTTGTTCACCATGACATGCACAGCCACAGATCACAGTGGCTTGCTTCCACAATGTGTACCTGCCAAGATGACTACCATCACATACAGTTGTCCTGATTACCAGTGTCATAACAGATGCTGGCAGTGCTCCCTGGCACAGCCCACCTAACTCCTCCGGGCAGGGCAGAACATTTCTTTGTCCAAGACTTCTAGTCTCACTGTGGAACAACATGATCAGGGGATGGCACTATCACAGATCCCTTTGCAAGTTCTGTAATGCCACTAATGGGGTGGAAGTATAGGCCATGATGTCTACACCACCCACCATGAATTACGGTGCTGGTAGTGTTGTATCCTCAGCCCTCTTTCAGGGATCCACAGAGCGCTGGAGAGTCCACCTGCACTCACCATGGAGAAGGACAGCTGTCCCCATGATGATCACTGCTCCCCCCAGGACTGGTCTTCAGCCAATGGCACAGATGAGCAGTCATTTGGTGTCATGAGGTGCAAGGAGAGAAAGAGTCCTCATTGTATGTTCAATATGGATCTACTCATTGTAATGGATGATGGTTTGATGTTGGATGTTCAGGTGTCAGCCATTGTCCAGAGTGATTTTTATCATCTGAGGAACACTGCCTGGATCCATGCTCTGTTGCGATCCGAGGCCCTATCCACACTAGTACATGCATTTATGAACATATGAATTTGCAAGCAGATAAAGGTCTTATGGTCTATCGAGTCTGCTCAAGTGTGCAGCTAGCAACCCTTATACAGCAGCTGCCCCTCCCTCCTCTCCCCTGACCCCTTCCTCTTACCCTATCCCATCCCCTTTTGAAGCAGTCCACAGTTCTATAGGATACCACTTCCACAGGCAACGCGTTAGCCCAGACACCACTCTCTCCGTAAAAAAGGGTCTTCTCATTTCCCTCCCTGAACCTTCCCCTCCAATCTGAGATCATGACCATGAGTGTCCCTACCCCCTTAACTTGAATAGTCCCTCCGTGCCTGTCTTGTTTATTCCCTTCATGAACTTGAAGGTTTCAATCATATCCCACTGTCTCTCCTCTCCTCCAGTGAGTACTTGTTCAACTCCCTCAGCCTGCTCACATAGGGTATGTCCCTTGGTCCCTGGATCATCTTTGTTGCCCTGCACTGCAATCCCCTCCAGTAACTTAATGTCCCTCTTCAGGTATGGGCGCCAGCACTGCTTGCAGTACTCCAGATGTGGCCTAACCAGTGATTTATACAATGGCAGGATCACCTCCCTTGTCTTTGAAGATATACCTCTGGCAATACAACCCAGCATTTTGTTGGCCTTTGCAGCTACCTTCCTGCATTGTGCCGAGTTGTTCATTCAGCCCATTATAATCACCACCAGATCTTTCTCCTCCTCTGTCATGGCTAGCTGACCCCCCACCCTCCCCAGCTGGTAGCTCCTTCTTGGGATGATTTTTACCCTAAAATGTAGTACCTTGCACTATTTGGCATTGAACCCCAACTGGCAGGTGTCCCACCAGGTCTCCAGTTTTGACAGATCATCCTGCAACCCATGCTACCCTCCCAGTTCATACAGTACTGCTCCCATCTTGGTGTCATCTGCAAACAGACTAATCTTGCACTTGATGCCCATTGAGATACCTGATATGAACAACCCAAATAACACCGCTCCCAGCACTGAGCCCTGTGTTACTCCGCTTGTCACTGCCCTCGGAGATGACAGCTGTCCTCCCACCACCACTACTGCCTTCTCTGTAACCTGTTTACTATCCATCCCACCATTTTCGGCCCTGCACCTGTACCTGCTAGCTTACTACTCAGCCTCCCATGCGGCACTGAGTCAAATGCCTTAATGAAGTCCAGAAACAGGATATTCACTGCATGGCTCTTGTCCAACTGTCTAGTTACCCAGTCATAGTAATCCACCAGGCTGGTCTGACAGGATCTGCCCATGACAAACCCATGCTGCCTCACGTCCTGCAGCTCATTGGTCTCCAGAAGGGACACCAGCCTCTCCTTCAGGATTGTCTCCATCAGTTTTTCCATGATGGATGTGAGGCTTACTAGCCTGTAGTTTCCCAGTTTGTCTTTGGGACCGCTCTTGTGGAGGGGTACCGCATGAGCCATTCTCCAGTCCTGATATACACTTCCTGAGACCAGGGAGGCCTTGAACAAGTCTGCCAAGGGCCCCACCAGGATTTCTGCCAGCTCTGTCAGTACTCTGGGGTGTATTCCATCCAGCCCTGGTGCCTTGTCCACCCTCAGACCCTCCAGTACCCTGACCTCTGTGATTCTCCCATCTGTCACCTCCTCCCCTCCTGAGCATCACCTCCCACTCCTCCTTGGTAGCGCCCCTCCTTGCTCCTTAGTAAACACTGAGCAGAAGTATTCCTTAAGCACTTTTGCCTGCTCTGCCCCTTTTTAAACCCACCCCATCCCTCTTAATCCTTACTATTTTGCCACTACAACTCCTTTTCTCTCTGATGTACCTGAAGAATTTCTTCTCCCCCTTCTTGATGCCTTGTGCCAGCCTGAGCTCCTTCGATGCCTTGGCTGCCCTTACTGCCTTCATCACCTGCTTCGCTTTCTTCAGGTAATCCTGTCTGTCCTCCCCCTCCCTGTTTTTTTGAACCTCCTAAAGGCAGCTCTTTTATTTCTTACTTTCTCCATGACTCCCTTGCTCAACCAGCTGGGTTTCTTGGCCCTAGCTCTCTCACTCTGGAACCTGATGCAGGTTTTGGTTACCTCCTCAATCCCCAGTATTATGACCTCCCACCTCTGGTTAGTGTCCATATTAGTTTGGATTCTGGCTAGATACCCTTTAACTACTTCTGCCATCCTCCCAAAGTTGGCCTTCCTGAAGTCTAACACTATTGTACCTGTTTCTACTCCCTCCTTACCTATTTTCAATGTGAAGTACACTGAGTGGTGGTCGCTCCCTGCCAGCGGTTCTTCCACCCGCAGCTCCCTCATAAACTCCTCATTTGCCAACATGAGGTCTAGCGTGTTACCTAACCTGGTTGTCTCACTGACCATTTTCATTAGGAAGGTGTCCAGAAGTAAAGAAATTGTCTTCCCTCTCTTTAGCTCAGTAGGATAGTCTCTCCAATGCTAATTCGACGATCATCAGGGTTCACCATTGTGTTATCGTAGGATGCTCTCCCGATTCTCATGTATTTAGAATGCATTGGTGAGCAAACAGCAATAGTACTATTACCCATTTCTTATACAGAGACCACCCTTCCTCTTCTAGCTCTTCAATCCCAAAGAGCACTGCCATGGGGGTCATTGGGAATGTGCTTCCTTGTGCCTTGGTAATCTCTTGTGTAATCCTCCCCCAGAAGTCCTGAAGTACAGTGCATGCCCAGAAGGAGTGATAATATGTGCCTAGGGCTGAACCGCACTTATTTATTTTTATTTTAGACTTTGGTAATCGGGTAAGGTCCACTAGACACAAGTGCCTGTTTTCAGGGGCGACCTGGGAGCACTGAGCGGTTAAGTGACTTGCTCAGAGTCACACAGTATGCAAGTGGAGATTGTGAGAATCAAACCCAGTTCTGGTCTGCTGGATGTACCAAGCTCATTCACAGCTTGTTACTCTAACCTCTAAGCTATGCTGCCAGCCCAATTTACAGGTTGCTGGCACCTCCTGGTTAAAACGATGTATCACTATCAGTGGGCAGTACAACTTGTGTATGAACTTGTAGGCTGCTTCTTTGTATCTATTACAGATTAACAACCTTTGATGTGTTTCCGAGATAATTGCCCAATTTTCTTCTGATGTTGCTGTTGCTAAATCTATTTCCCATAGCCTCCTGGTTTTGGTCATTTTACCTGGCAACATCAAGCATAAAAAGTGAGTGGCTTTCCAAATCAACCCCTTTGGATCTATTCTAGCCCATAATATTAGTATTTCAATCAGTTCTATGTGAGATCCCTGGTCTCTCTGTTTGTCTAAGGTCTTTATATATTTCCTAACTTGAAGGTAATGGAAAAGGTGACTATTAGGGACCTTTAGACTTGTCTTAAATGTCTTGAAGGAGCATATCACGCCCCCATGTCTCAGGTCAGCCAAACAGGCTATTGTCCTCTTCTCCCATTCCCTAAATTCAGAATCCTCTAACCCTGGAAGGAAGAAAGAATTCCCATATGCATCCCCACTAGCATGTCCTATCATTCTTCTAATTTGCTTCCAGCTTTCCAAACATCCCAGAGTCACAGGGTTTGTATGTTTCAATCTCAAATAGGCCCTACGCCCCCTTGCAGGCTTGGTACATTGAAAGACGAGCCTCACAATCTGCACCCTCCAGGTCCAGCCAACCAGCCTCCCTGCCATTATTGACCCAATCTTTGATGAGGCAGAGCTGTGCAGCCAAAAAATATGTTTGCATATCTAGGAAATTCAAGCCCCCTCTACTCACATCAGCTTTCAATCTATCCAGTCTTGCCCAGGGTCTCTTTTCCTGCCATACGAAATCCGCAAAAGCTCTTTCTAACTTTTTATAGTCTTGCCTATTCAAACCCATGGTCAACATCTGTAACAGATACAGTACATTTATTTTAATAAGTTGACTCTTCTCAGCAGGAAGATAGGCAGCTCCCTCCATCGACGCATCTCCTTCATCACTGATGACACCAGGAGGAGGTAGTTGAGCCAGTATAATGAGGAGATCTCTTTACCAACATTTATCCATAAATATTTAAAGGAGGTGTTGACCATTTTGAGACCCCAGGAGCTATCTCCCCTTCCGGTCTGTGGACCCAGTATCATAATTTCCGATTTTCCCAAGTTAACTTTATAGCCAGAAAAAGCTGTAAACTGCTCTGTCCGATTCAGCATGGGGGGGGGGGATATCAACCATGTTGGTTCCAGCACAAACAATATCATGTCGTCGGCATATAAGGTGACCTTATGTTGGATTCCACTTCATCCCTGAATCCCCATTATCCTCTGGTCTTCTGTTATCGAGATTGCCAGAGGCTCTATGGCTAAGGCAAACAAAAGTGGGGAGAGGGGGCACCCCTGCCTTGTACTGCTGTGCAAAGGGAACTGCTCAGAAATAGTGCCATTCACCAGAATAGAGGTTCTAGGGGAATGATATAAAGCCCGTACTAGTGCTAAAAAGTGATCCCCCAGACCAAGTCTATCCAGTATCTCAAAGTGGTAATTCCATTCTGTTCGATTAAACGCTCTCTCAGCATCCATGGATAGCACAGCTGTACCACTCTCGCACTGAGAAGAGCCCCGAACCACATTAAGCACCTTCCTAAGGTTACGGTATGAGTGTCTACCCTGTATGACTCCCGTTTGGTCCAGGTGAACCAACTCCAGAAGCAGACCCTCCAGTCTAGTGGCCAGTATCTTTGCATATATTTTGGCATCACAATTTAATAAAGATATAGGGCGGTAGGAGGAGCATTCCTGCGGGTCTTTCCCAGGTTTTGGAATGACACATATAACAGCCCTTCTCTCACTTCCTTAAATATCTCCCATAAATCATCTTGTATCGTGTCCATTGTTATTTTGTAATACTCCAACGGTAGTCCATCAGGACATCCTGCCCTCCCAGGTTTCAATCCCCGTATCGCAGCTCTAATCCCATTCTTAGTAATTTCTGAGCCCAATGTGTCTCTTTGTTGTTCCGACAGTTGCGGAAATATTATTTTATTCCAAAACTCCTTTGCTTCCCCTTCTGTCCCCCACATTCTGCTTTATATAGGGTTTGATAAAATTCTTTAAATTGTTCTCTGATACCCCCAGAATCTCTCACCAATTTGCCCTGCCTATCCTTCACCCCGATTATGTGTGATGGCTCCTTTCTGCCCTTAATAAGATTAACCAGGAGGGGTTCCAGTTTATTTCCCCACTGATAAACCTTGTGTTTGAGGAAGAACAACTATTTCTGGGCCTCATCCATCAAAATGCCATTAAGGGATTCCCTGTCCACTGTTAACATTCTCAGTACCTCCTCTCCCTCTCCCTCTCCTAGTGCTGCTCTGCTTTCAAATTCTCTTATCTTTTCTTGCAGCTCCCGTTGCTTTCTGAGTTTGTCCTTCTTGTATTTCACCATATGACTAATAAGAGCCCCGCGAATATACACCTTACTTACAGCCCAATAAATCTGTTTGGATGAGACGTTGCCTGCATTTAACTCTCTGAATTGTTTGAGCTGTTCTTTAACAAATGTCTTAAACTCCTTTGAGCCCAGCATGTAAGTCGGTAATTTCCAGGTACTACTCTTGTTCTCTAAAACCCTCAATCTAAATGTAGCTGTGACCATCGCATGATCTGAAAGATGTATGGAGCCATGCTTCATATTCCCTAATCTTAAATACCACCTCATATCTGTGTATATATGGTCTATGTGAAATCACGACTTGTAAGGGTTCGAAAAAAAAGTATACTCTCATGCTGTGGGGTTGGCAGACCTCCAGATGTCCACTAAGTTAAGTTCTATTAAGCCCTCCCTCCAACTTCTCATACACCGATCCCCTCTACCTTTTCCTATTGAGTGGTCCATTTTAGGGTCTGTTGTTCAATTAAAATTGCCCCCCATTATTAAACCCTGGAACTGTTCCTTGGTCAGGATATCCAAGAGAGTTTGGTAGAATTGGGGATCTAATACTGCCAGGGCATGCACACTATCAAATGTAATGCTCTCACCATATAGTGTACCTGATACAAATATATATCTTCCTTCTTTTGGGTCTGCCATGGTTCTGGTCACTTGAAAGGGTACATTTTTATGGACTAAAATAGCCACCCCTCGCTTATATGCAGAAAATGATGAACAATAACAGGAACCAACCCATCCCCTTTGATGTTTTTTGTGCTCTGCAGGGGTTAAATGCAACTCCTGCAAGAGAACGACTTGTGTATGGTTTCTACGAAGAGCAGTCAATAAAGCAGCCCTCTTGATAGGGGCTCATTGCGATTATACCAAGCACTGCTTTTTTTATTATTTAAAAAAAAGCAGTGCTTGGTATAATGCTTAATAAGCCACTCAGTATTAAAGCAGTGTTTCTATTTTGTTTCCCTGATGTACGGAGCTGCTCTTTTATGGTCTCTGCTTAGCAGGGAAACAAGATGGCGGTTGCAGTTCCATGATTTCGGCGGCGGATTTTTTTTTAAAGATACAGCTGGCTGGCACCTTTTGCGGTGATTATCAGAGGATTTATAATGGAGGTAAGGTGCCAGCCTGCCGTTCTGATTGGTTGGTGTCCAAGGTCCATGGTATAATGTTTCATAACCATTCACTTTAAATTGTTCCTCTGTACAATGTTCACATTACTAGCATGGCAAGCAATAAGAACTGAAAAACCTGTAATTACTTGATACTGGCTACCAGAACCTTTTGCTGACATGACCTGCAGTGACCAATGCATCAACTCCTAGATCCATGGTGGTCTAGTGGTCATCCAGCCCTGTTCACCGATTCTTCCGGTGTTATAATAAGTACTTTTTTTATACAGTCCCTGGTGGTGTAGCATCCAACCTGCCCTGGTATATGATATTGCCGGTGTATAAACAGTTACTTTACTACACAATCCCTGGTGGTGTAGCCACTCCACCATTCTCCCAGATGTTGCCACTGTTGTTATGATTACTGTAGTCCAGAATCACCAATGGTGTACCATGACCCCCCCACTCCCCACAAAGAGTGTCGAAGATGCCTTTGACCAACAGTATGATGTGGCATTTCAGTGTTACACTGGTGGACATACACTTGACAGCACGATAGGTAGTGCCCATCACCCACCATCCTAAATCCCTAGTGGGAAATTCAGATTCCTACTGTTGCCAACACATCCAGCTGCAGACTTACCTGTCTCTGTGTGCTGAACTGTATAATACAGTACGCCTTCTCTGACTAACAAATGTTGTCTATGGGAAGCACATAGCAAGAGTGACTCCCCCGCACTGATCCCCCCCACAGCTCAATCTCATCAGCAGCACCTGACAGACCACAGCGACACCCTCCAAAGTGTCAACTGGTACAGGGTGTGGGGTCTGTGACTGGGCTGCGATCTGCCTGTGCCGCATTGGCCATTTGCCATGTTGCCTGTCCCCGCCATGCAACATTAACATGCCACTCCTAGCAGTCACATGCTGTGCCCTGTCACGCCACTCTGGCAATGTCCGTAGCCATCACTGAACTGTGGCAGGTGGGGGGATGCGCTCCCGGCAATTCATTCTCCAGGGGTGTTTGGGGAGAGGAGCATCACTGTAAATTAACAGCTGCATTGTGAAAACCAGTGTCTGACAGTTATTCAGTAGCAAAACACTTTATCACAAGGATTGGGTGCATCGATGGGCAACTGTGCATATGGTTGCGTGGCTTCAGTGGAACACTAATAGCAAATTGGACCACTGAAAAGAAAGGACGCACTTGTCCCTAACTTGGTAATGTATACAGAGTCACTGTCTTTGCCATTCAGAACAGTAGGGTTTTATTGAGTGATTTTTCCAAGGTGTCAGATACAGAAATAAAAACTGTGTTGACAGGTACCAATCAGTGTGTCAGGCACACTGTAATCGTGTTGGCTGTGAGGGTGGTTGGGAGACTGTGTGAAAGTACCGGTAAGATTAACCATGTGTCCATCCAGTGTCACATCACTCACACCCTTGAAGTGATTGTCTCCCTTTTAGACACAGTGAAGAATTCAGATGCTTGCACATCAATCCCATCTTACCAAAATCTTCCTTGCGATACCCGAGCAGCCGATGTGTGCAAGACAGAGCATGCGTGCACATTTCTGTGCATTCAAAATTACATCATCCCATCCCCTGACATTTGTACAAGATCCTGCTTTCATTATTCCTTTTTTTGACATACTGTCAGGAAGTCCCGTGATTGTATGTTGAAATCCTTCATACCTGAAAACTCTGGAATAGGCTGCTGGCACACATCACCATGCTGAAACCCGTGCCACCACACATTACTGACTGGAAAAGTACCTAACACTGTGGTCTCCATTTACGCATGCCTGCAGCATACTAAGGAACAAAACCAGCACAGTAGCAATGTGATGGTAATAGGGTCTGAACTCACAGGTTCATCTGTCCATGGGGTGATAATTACCAGCGTCACTGATTTCACACGTCTGCTCACATCTTCTTGTCAACCTCCCATTCTGTGCTGTAGGTGTGCTCCAAATTAGCTGTTATGAACTAGTTGCCCACCCGTGCAGACAGTTTGCACCACATGACAGCCAGGGTTCCTGTACTGACAGCCAAACACAGAGAAGTGGGAATAACATAACTTGAAAACAAGAATGATTTGCAACACATCTTCAACTCCACGGCTTACTATTTACCTATGGGAGCAATCAGTCAGTTGTCACATGGGGCAGAAGCAGCGGGCTACTCAGAATCTAGAGGTGGAGGAGGGGGTAGGCAACCGAGCAGAGAACATTGTAATTGGCAACTTAATTCACGTACCACTCATCCATAGACATTGCCTCAGTATCGTGATCTGCTTCACTGGTGTTGCTGTCACTACCATTTGCAACAGCGGGTGATAGGGAAGACGTTGGACCGCTGCTTGATGAATCCAAAGGTTCAAATGAATACGGCTCAACATTGAGCACTGTCCTGCATGACAGTGCTTCTAATTCACTGTATTCTATGTCGGAGGACTTCATGTGTAAATTCAGAGCACTTCAGGGTGTAAAACTAAGGCAGAGGCACACAATCAATACCACACTTTGAATACCACCAAAATGATAGCATGAGCATGCTAGTCTTAGAATTCCTCCCAATGATGTCATCATGCTCCACACAGGAGGACTGCCTGGCAGCAGGAAGGATTGGAAAGCAGGAGTGTGGAGAGGAGGATGTATGGGAGAAAAAAGGTAAAAAGAAATACTGGGGGGCGCTAATGAGCAGCTAAGAAGCCAGACTTGCTCTCCTCGAGCTCCGCACCCCAGAGGCCAAAATAAACAATTTTTATTGAAATAAAGAACCGAAGCACCAGATATAAGTACATAAAAGGGTAGAGCTGCATAATGGTGGATGATTATCTCACTAGCATGCCGGGAAAACCCACGAGAAATGCGGGGAAAAACCCGAAGAAGCAACCGACTGGGCCTACACCAGAAACTGCAGGCCCCATATCCTTCTCGGCGGCAGAGCTGACAGTACTGGGGCGTGAAGTGACTGTGCAGGTTCTGGCTGCTCTAAACCCATGCTTGGAAAAGCTAGAAAACAAAATTGAGGCAAAACTGCAGGAAATCACCGAAAGGACAGCGGCACATGGGGAAAGGTTGATGGAGGTAGAGAAGCGCACGTCCAGAGAGGAGGACATGGTGCAACCGCTGCCTGAGAAGATAGTTGCATTGGAGAGGGAGCTGGAAGACCTCAGGGAGGCCCTCGATTATCAGGAGAATTATTTTCATCGCACTAACCTGTGTCTACGAGGACTCCCTGAAGGTCAAGAAGGAGCAGATATATTAAAACTCTGTGGTGAGCAATTGCCAAAAATGTTGAAGCTGCAGCCAAAAGGGGGAAAGCACAAGATTGAAAGAGCGCACAGGGCTGTAAAGCCAAAGCCAGGACCGGGTCAGCCTCCCAGAAGTATTGTGATCTGATATCACAATTTCCAGGATCGGGAAGCAGTAATTAAAGCTTTCAGACTCAATCAACCAGTTGAAATAAATGGGGGCATGATTTTATGTTACACAAGATTACTCAGCCAGGTTACTCAAGAAACGACGAGTATTCAGCGCTGCGATGGCCCAACTAAGAGAGATGCAGGTGGAGCACTTCATGATTTATCCAGCCACCCTAAAGATAAAGCACAAACGAGCAGTGTTCTCTTTTTGGGAGGTGGAGAAAGCGAACGTCTTCATCAATGAACTTAAGAAGAAAATAGGCTGAGGTTGAAGGTGAACCGATGGAAAGTGTTAATGGGACTAGAGACGCTGGCAGTTTTCTGGTTGGGGGTAATACCCTATGTTTAAACTTTTTTGAACTTTTTAAGTTAAAGTTAGATGGACTCTGGAGAGCTGTGGATGTGTCTGCCTACATTTTTGGCCAAATGGAGACTCAAAAGAAGCCTCAGCTGTAGCAATGGAAGCGTGGAAGAGGAAGGGCAGAGAAGCGTGGAAAGACATACAGAGAGTGCTTCCTGCAAGGTAGGCCAGGAGGGGTGTTTGGTGGCCTGGGCCTAACGCGTATAAGGTTTTTAATTGCGCGGCCTGCTCTGCCGACCTCCAACTGGGCCAGCCATAAAATTAAAGATCTACAGTTAAATGGACTGCAAGGGTTGCTAAGCGGTGGGAGGGGGGTGTGCAATGGCCACAGGTAGAGACATCAGGGGTCGAGTTGGTTTGTTAAGATCCCGAATGAAGCAGTTCGATGTTAAATCCCTGTTATTTGGGGTTTCTTCTATAAATGGTAATTCATTATGCAATATAGAGGTGGGTTTGGATCTGTTTTACACAAAGTGGTCTCTGGGGGGGGCGAGTGGAGGTAGCTGCTCAAACAGCAAACAATGGGGTATGTAGCCATGATAGAAGATGGAAAGTGAGGTAAAAGTGGGTTGAGGGAGGATTTGGGGCTTATGTTGGAAAAGGGTGACATGCTTAGGGATTAGAAATGTGAATAGTGCTGGAAGAGGGGGGATAAATGGGGAGGTAAGGGAATGGGGGGTGAAGATAAAAGTAATCTGGGTTCACAAAAAGGGATTAAAAGTGAAGGGCTTTCCTTTGAATTAGATATTACTTGTATGGTTTCTGTAGTGGTGGATGCCATGGATAAAAGGTTCATGTCAGAAAATGTGCTCTCAATAATGGGAGGGGATAACTTAATGATGCCAGGGAGGAGGAGGAGGAGGAGGGAAAAAAAAGAAAAAATGCAAAGAAGTAATAGTACGGAATAATTTAGTTGTACAATCCTGGAATGTACGAGGCCTCTCCTTCCCGGTTAAGAGGATTGCCGTCCTGACAGCTTTACAAAGGGCGCAGGTGCAGATAGCCCTTTTGCAGGAAACACATCTGACGTTGGTGGAACACGCAAAACTTAAAAGGGGTTGGGTAGGAGTTTGTTATTCATCTTCCTTTAATTCTCGTAAGCAGGGGGGTGGCGGTCTTGATACATAAAAATTTACCTCTGCAAGTTACAAAAGTACTTATGGATCCAAGAGATGGCAGATATGTTTTTGTAACTGGGACTCTCCATGGCGTGAAGGTCACATTCGGGAGTATATATGCACCAACAAATCTAGACCCGGAATTTTTCAGTAGTATCCTGGCTATACTAGTAAAAGAGCAATTTGAAAACCTAATTATGGGAGGGGATTTTAACTGTACGCCAGACGCTGTCCTCGATTACTCAGAGGGGAAAGGATGCAGGGACCCATGTATTAGGAAATGGAGGGAGGGGGGTGGCAGAGTTGAATATGGTGGATGTCTGGCGAATGGCGTATCCACAAGAGAAGGAGTTTACTTTCTACTCCAATCCACATAAAACATGGTCGAGAATTGATCATATATATGTAGCACTGAGCAGGTATGAAAAATTGAGGAGGGTGGTACATGGGCCTATACAAATCTCAGATCATGCAGGCATGGTGGCGTCCTTTCAACTGCTGAGTGAGGGGGGGAAGAACAGGCATGGAGATTTCCTACATATATGTTAGGCTCATAGGAATTTCAGGATTATCTGAAAGAACAATTTAAGTTCTTTATAGACACAAACGCACCGACTGCCACTTCTAAACACATATTGTGGGACACTGGCAAAGCTTATATGAGAGGGGCAATTATAAGCTTTATGGCTAAGTACAGAAAGAATAAGCTGGAAAAACAGAAAGACCTCCAACAGAAGTTGAGAGTATTAGAGGGGAAGGTGGCAAGAGGAGAGGGGGGCAAGGAAATGAGGCAGGCATTGGTGACAACTAGAAAAACACTAAATACCCTTTTGTTAGATGAAGCCTGAACGAAGTTATACTACTTGAAACACAGGATATATGAGTGGGGAAACAAGCCGGGGCCACTGCTGGCAAACTTGGTAAAAGGTAGAAAAGACATAGTACATATTTTGGGTATTAAAAATGGAAGGGGACAGGTTGCTACTAAATACGAAGAGATAAGAGAGATATTTAAGGAATATTACGAGGTCCTGTACAGAACAGGTGGGGAAGGAAAGGAAGGCTGCATGCGAGATTTCCTTAGCAAGCACCATTTGCCTCAAATAACAAAACAATAGCAAAAAATGCTAGGTAAGGAGATTACCAGAGAAGAAATTATTCTAGCCATTAATGCATTGAAGCCTGGGAAAGCCTGTGGACCTGATGGACTGCCTGCAGAATACTACAAGATATTGAAGGAAGATGTAAAAGAAGTTATGTGGGAACTGTTCAGAGAGGGAAGGGTGAGTGGGGAGTTGCCTAAAACATGCGGCAATGCTATGGTGTGTGTGATTCCCAAACCAAATAAAGACATAATGGAATGTGCATCATATAGACCCATATCCCTTTTAAATTGTGATGCCAAAATATATGCTCAAATCTTGGCTACCAGTTTGGAGGGCATCTTTCCTGACCTGATTCACCCGGATCAAACCAGATTTATAAAGGGAAGACACTCATATCATAACATCAGAAAAGTCCTTAATGTTTTAGAGCAATCTAATAGACTGGGGGGCAGCCGTGTTATCTATGGACGCTGAAAAAGCATTTGATAGGATTGAGTGGCCATATTTGTTTGAAATATTGGATCGATTTGGATTGGGAGAGAACTATATTAGAATGGTGGCGACACTATATCGAACACCTAAAGCTGCAGTGTTGGTCAATGGGACTCTGTCAGAGCAGTTTACACTGCATAGGGATGCCCTCTGTCTCCTTTGTTATTTGCAATGACGGTAGAACCATTGGCCATAGCTATTAGAGAAGATCCAAGAATACAAGGGGTGGAAGGGAAAAGTGGAATGCAGCACAAAATTACACTGTATGCTGATGATATGATATTATACATGACGAAACTCCCTCAGTCCATGCCAGCTTTGCTGGAAATCATCTCACAATTTGCTATGTTCTCTGGATACAGATTGAATTTAGGAAAGTCTGAGATTATGTTTCTAGGAAGGGAAGTGGATGGTGGAGGAAATACTTGGGGCTTGCGTAAGGTAGGATCGTATTTTACCTACCTGGGGGTTAAAATAGGGAGAGACCTCCGATCATTATATAAATTAAACTATAGTCCACTGTTGAGATCCGTGAGAGAGGACTTGGGTAGATGGAGGACCTTACCCATATCATGGCTGGGATGTATTAATCTACTTAAGATGAACATACTACCCAGAGTGTTGTACCCACTACAGATGCTGCCTATAGGGCTAACCGGGAAGGACATAAAAGAATTTGAAAAAGAATGCTCTAAATTTATTTGGCAAGGGAAGAAGCCAAGAGCCAGCCTAAATAAATTGAAAGCAGACCAAGCTAGGGGAAGGTTAAATTATCCGGATATGAAGTTGTATTTTTGGGCGGCGCAAATTAGGATTATCAAAGATTGGGTATATAGGCCTAAAGCGGCTATCTGGTTAGACCTGGAGGAGAAGAGACAAGGTGTCCGGATATCATCTTACTTAGCTGAAGGAGGGAGAAAAGTCCTTTGGGAGAAAAAGGATTACGATATCTTAGTGAATAGTGTAATAGATAGTTGGGAGCAAATTAAGAAACTGATGGGGCACCAGAAGGGGGAGTCGTTTATATTACCACTGGTGGGAAATCCTTTTTTTATACCAGGGGTAGGAGATCCCTCATTTCGGATATGAGAAGAGAGAGGAATCCTGTGCCTTAATGATATAAGAAAGAAAGTAGGGGTTTACCTATTTAGTGAACTTAGAGAAGGATTGGGCTTACTGGCTCATCATCTGTTTAGATATTTCCAAGCGAGGAAATATGTTCAGGACATAGAGAAACAGAGGGAACCGGGTTCTCAGGTCCAGGCCCTTAATGAGTTGCTACAACAAGCCAAGCAGAAACCCAAAGGTATCATAAGGAAGGCTACTTCCCTTCTACGAGTCCAACTACCAGACATGACAGGTAGAACTAAATACCTCTGGGAGAGGGATTTAGGTAACACACTAACAGAGGAGCAATAGACCTTAATGAAAGAGATACATCAGGGGCTCCTATTATGTAACAAATATAAAAAAGCAGCATATAAATTTGTGCACAGGCTCTATAGCCCACCAGTAGCAGTTAGTAGATATAATACAGCAGTATCGGCTACTTGCCAAATATGTGGCAATGACTTGGGCACATACATCCACTCATTCTGGTCATGCTCGATACTCCAGTCTTTCTGGGAGAAGGTGGCGGAAGAACTGTCAAATATGAAAGGGTACCGCATAAGAGTGGATCCGCTTCTAATGCTGTTTGGCCTCGATGACACAAACCAAGAGGAGTGGGGGGTTGTGGAAAGATGGTTGAGAATACTCCTAGCACTGGCAAGACAGTGTATTTTAAATACATGGGTGTCTGGAGGTAGACCTACACTTAGACAATGGAGAAACCTAGCATGGGAAGCCCTGCAGCTTGAAAGTTTAACTTATAAAGCTAAAGGACGTGAAAATCAGTTCATGAATATGTGGGCACCTTTCTGGCACACTATGAATCCTATTGAAAAAGAAGTGTTAAGATGAATACAAGGGTTGGGAAGAGTAAAGAGACATGGAGTCTAATTATAGGTTGTCGTAGGACAGTAAAAGAAGTCTTGGACTGTTGAACACTGTATATTCCGGGGATGGCTGATGTAAAGGAGTAATAAAGGAAAAGGAAAAGGGCTAAAGAGTGATGTAATAGATGCTATAGAAACAATTCTTAATGTACATATTAGATAAAGTGAACCTTTGATTAACTGGGAGGGAGGGGACGGGGGAATGGGGGAGGAGGTAGGGGGATCCTATGTTGGGGAGGGGTGTTTTTTCCCCTGTCTTCTGCTCTATTTTCTTAAGTTAAGCTATAGGTATGTGTATTTGTTGTGGTATGTGTATAGTTGGTCTAAAGCTGTAACACTTGAATCAATTAGAGAAGTGTAACTAACGTAAATGAGAAAGACTTGTAAATCTTGGAAAAGGAATGTTCTGTGTATGTATTGGTATGAGAGCTGTTGCTTTTGTTATGGTTGTAATAAGACAAACTAATAAAAAGTTTATGCAAAAAAAAAAGAAATACTAAATGTTGTGAAATCAATTGCACAAACATTACTCACTGAGCCCACACACTTCAATAATGCGACGGAGAACTAAAATATTACTACATTTTGCACATGATCTTTAAGGTATTTCCTGGTAGTTGTTTGTGCATTATTGGGATTTTGGGATTGTGGTGTGGGGGAGGTTATTTTTTATTTAATTTTTATTTATGTTGGAGTGAGTGATTGTGTGAGTGAGTGTGGTGTGTGTGGTTTGGTGAATTGCTGTGTTTTAATTAGTGTAATAGTATAATTTGTAGAGTATTTAGTAATATAAACCAGAGATGTTTTTTTTTGACTCAGGCCCCTGAGCTAAGTTACTCCCTCTGTCTTCTAAAAGCTTTACGCCACTTCTGTGACCCACCCTTTGCAGCCATAGTTTCCTGGAGGTGTTGGGAGTTGGGTATTGCAAGGAAGGGCACGGGGAGGGGGGGCAGGAAGTGGGATGTAGTTGGTGGGGAGTTGATTTGGGTGGTGGGGACAAGAAGACGCCCTTGGTTGAGAAGACAATTGGAGCAGGGTCCTCTGTTCCTTGTCTCTCTGCCCAGGGAGCCCTACAAACCGAAAGGGCAGGTAGCTAAGGGACCGACCTCAGCCTTTCATCCTCTTTGGGCAGCGTTGTGCATCACCAGGTCGATGGTCAACAAGACTGCTATAACAGCAGAGCTTGTTGCATCAGTCATTCTGGAATGCATCAGGGAGACCTAGCTGGGGGATACCTCAGGCCCTGTGCTAGAGGCATCTGTCATGGCTGGGTTCACTATAGTTCACTGCCCGAGAATGGAATGATGGGGGGGGGTGGCCATTTGTTTCAGGTTGGAGCAGGGCCTGGCAGTGCACTCAGTGGGGGACACCAGCTCTTTTGTGTGTGTGGTGGTGCGAGGGGGTACCAGAGTGGAGTTCAGGATTCTCTTGATCTACCATCTACCTGGGTGGAACCAGAGTTTCCTACAGGAGGTATTGGCCTTTATCACCGAGAGGGTGTTGGAGTCACTGAGATGGCTTATTCTCTGTGACTTCAACACCTGGGTGGACAACGAGGTGTCATCTGGGGCCAGAGACTTCCTTTCAAATATGGGGGCCCTGGGCCTCACCCTTGAGACCACAGCCGGGACCCACCACTTTGGTCATGCACCTTGAGCTAGTGTTCTCCCTGGGGCTCAAAACTGATACCATCAAAACTAATACAGTTGTTTGGTCAGATCACTGCACCATCAGGTTCGGCTTCCAAGCCCCCTGAATGTCCCTTCCCTTGTGGAAATGGTTCAGTTCCACCCTTTGAAAGTGTTACGACTAGAGGGACTGATGGAACTGGACATTTCATCTGTGCTTGAGACTTGCACTGATGGTTCGGGGAATTCCATGACCACCTATAACAGGGCTGTAATGGAGGCCCTGGATACCCTGGTGCCGATCTGTGTATGTTCGCTGTTGTCACACCTCAACTCACCATGGTTTGATGCTGAGCCAAAAATGCTGAACACCAGGGGGCAGAGGTTGGAGAAGAATTGGAGAAAAACCAGGTCCCAGGAGGATAGGCTGGTTCTGATTACTCATTACGATAAGTATCAGAATGCAATCACCCCAAAAAAGGCAGCTTTTATGTCTAGGATGATTGCAGCTGGGAAGAACCAACTGGCTGAGCTCTTTCGAGTTGTAGACAGGGTATTATATATGGCCTGTCTGGGACCCATGAGAGCTTTTTCAGTTCACAAGTGTGAGGAGTTTGCTCAGTTCTTCTCAGACAGAATACCATTCTCCAACAGTGGTGGCTCCTGGGTAGGCAGATGTACTCAGTCGCCCTGGGGAGAATTACAGCCACTGATGGTGGTGGAGGTCTGAGGGGTGAACTCTGGGCTTAAACCAATGTTCTGCGACCTTGACCCGAGCCCAACGCGACTACTACTTGGCTGAGCTGAGGTCCTGGATCTGGATTTTGTCAAAATTGTTGGGGGTTCCTTGTCGGCAGTGTTTTTTCTGGAGTCCCATTAATAGGGTCTGGTTAAGCCCCTGCTAAAAAAAAGCATCTTTGGACCCCTATGTCTTGGCGAATTACTGGCCTATCTTGAACCTCCACTTTTTGGGGAAGGTTCTGGAGAAGGTGGTCACAGAACATCTCGAGAGTCACCTCATGGATTTCTAAGTTTATGTACCATTCCAGTCTGGATTTAGGGCTTTGCACAGCATGGAGACTGTGCTTGTTTGGGTGCTGAATGACCTGCTCAGGGCAAGGGATAGAGGAGAGCAATCAATTCTCATCCTCCTTGATCTCTCATCAGCATTTGACACTGTGGATCATAGGGTGTTGTTGAATAGGCTGAGGGATTATGCAGGGCTCACCAACAAGGTCATCAGCTGGTTTGAGTCCTTTCTCTGGGGCAGGTCTCAGAGGGTGATACTGGGGAATTATTCCTCAGGCCCAAGGAACCTGCCCTGTGGAGTCCCCTAAGGCTCTGTTCTTTCCCCCATGTTGTTTGCAGTGTACATGCTGCCCCTGGGCAAGGTTATAAGGTGTTATGAGCTGAGTTTTCATTGTTCTACTGATGATACTCAGCTCTGCCCGTCCTTCGCACCTGGGAGATCTGACACGGTGGATGTGCTGAATAACTGCTTGGCTGAGATCTGGGCTTGGACACCATCGAACTGGCTGGGACTTAACCCGGGGAAGTCTGAAGTACTGGTGGTTGAGTCGGATCAAAGGGGAGGAGTGAGGACATCTGGGGATAGGTTGGGGCTTTTTATTGGTCTGACCAAACTAGAGGCCTCCCCAAAGGGGAAGAATTTGGGTGTTGTTCTGGACAATGAGCTGACACTTGATGTTCAGGTGTCAGCTGTTGTCCGGATTGGATTTTCCCATCTTTGGAACATCACCTGAATTAAAATCCCTTATTTCTCCCGATGACCTGGCCACACTGGTTCATGCATTCATCACCTCGAGGCTTGACTACTGTAATACACTGTACCTCGGGGTCAGAGTAGGTGCGATGCAGTGCCTAAAACTTCTGCAGAACACAATGACCCAGTTGTTGACTGGACACATGAGGTTCAGTCACATTACACTGGTGCTGCGTGAACTGCATTGGCTGCTGGTGCACTGGCGCATCACCTTCAAAGTAGGTCTTTTGACCTATTAGAGCCTACATGGGTTGGGTCCTGGCTACCTGAAGGAGTTTCTGCATCCCTATACCCTGTCTCACTCTCTCAGATCAGCTGGCGAGGCCCTCCTGGAGGTCCCCAGGGCTAGGTTAAATTCTTCCAGGGACTGGCCATTTGAAGTGGCAGCTCCAGTCCTTTGGAATTCACCGCTGGGGTACCTCCAGGAGGCACCGTTCATAGATTGTGCTTCAAAATATATCTTAAGACCTGCCTGTTAGAACAGACATTTGGGACTTGGGGAATTTATTCTGGGACCACCACACAGCTTGGGAATTAGCCTGTTTTAGATTTTAGTGGGGTTTGTGCATAAATTGCATATATTGTATGTTGACTGTTCCTTATTGCTGTATCTATATATTTTGCTGTAAGGGCGCCTGACATAACCAAACTCTACTAATACTACTAAAGATATATCTGTAATACAGATTTCTAAAGATAACACAATGAGTGTTTGCTTGTCTTTAGACGATGGCACATCTGTACATCACAGTTATCTGTATACTTCCAATTGTACTATAATTCTGAATATTTTTTTACATCATACACAAGATTAGTTCAAACCAAAGGTCTGCATGCTTGGTTTAAAGAAGTGTTGTAAAATATAAATGGTTATTTGGTATAATGTGTATTAATTTGGAAACATTTTCGTGGACCAATAAGTCAAATGCATGTGTATTTTTGAAGTTTTTCATGTAATTGTACATTAACTGTATTTTGACCTCCTTCATATCAACAGATCATGTGTGTCCTGCTTTTATTTTAAAGAAAACATAAAAATCTACTTACAGTATGTTCCAATTTTCATGTGTTTTTCACATTTTAAGTGATTTTTGCTAAATTCTGCTAGACTTGCTTACATAAAACCCCTATTTGCATCCCTGAAACATTGCTGGATCACTTGTGTCCTGCTGTTATATGGAACAGCATGCAAGAAAATCCACCTATACACCAATGTTCATGCTTTTTTTCACATTTTGAACGATTTTTGCAAAATTCGGCTAGAGTAGTAGTTAAATCCCACTAACTCCTAATTCTGCCTATATAACACTTGGGTAGTAAAGTCTGGAAGGTATGACCCTAGCCCCCTATAATTATAAAGCTGTCCCATCAGTTGGGCACCCCCCCCCCCCAGCTGATGTTGTATTATATGAGCTGACATGCCTGGAATTTTATTTTCTAGAAACTAACGAAATTTCAAGACCAAACTCCATATGCATGACCTGATTTATAAATAGTGGAAGTGGTCTGTTACCAGTACAGTAACTGGTATATTTTTTTTTATAAAGGACCTGAAATGAGAGCATTCCCAAAGAGTCAACAAATTAATGACAATAAATTAGACCTCTGATTCCTTTTGAGAGCTCTAGCCCAGACATTTAGAGCCTCAAATGAGCTCCCTTCCATATAGAGTGCCAAACCTTTAAGGTTATAGTGGTATATATGTAGAGCCTCGAAAATGGTAAATAACCAATGGTGGTGGTGGTGGTGGGGGGGGGTGGTGGATAGCACAAAGAACTTTGTTTATATCATGGAAGTTGTTTAATACAAATGTAATAGTCTTCCAGTGTGCTGCATACCTCTTTGTGATTCATAAAGCATATATAGAAACATAGAATTTGATGGCAGATAAGGACCGCTTGGCCCACCCAGTCTGCCCATTTCCCTACCTAATGGATAAGCTGCAGATCCTAGTTAACCAGCAGCCTACTTCTTTCTAACCCCACCCCCTAGAATTGCCTTATGACTGTCTCATGCATGCTTGAATTCAACCACTGTTTTTGACTCCACAACCTCCTCCGGAAGGCCGTTCCATGCATCCACAACCCTGTCTGTAAAAAAATTCTTCCTTACATTACCTCTGAGCCGGCCCCCTCTATCTTCAAATTATACCCCCTTGTTCTTGCACACCTCTTTTTTTGAAAGATGCTACCCTCTTGGACTTTGTTGATTCCCTTGAGGTACTTGAAATGTTTCTATCATGTCCCCCCATCCCTCCTTTCCTCGAGGCTATACATGTTAAGCTCCTTTAGTCTCTCTTCATACGTCTTCTGGTTGCAGACCCTGCACCATTTTAGTTGCCCTCCTCTGGACAGCTTCCATCTTGTCTATGTCCTTGCGGAGATTGGGTCTCCAGAACTGCACACAGTACTCCAGATGGGGTCTCACCAGCTGTCTGTACAGAGGGATAACAACTTACTGTTTTCTACTGGTGATGCCTCTCCCTATGCATCCTAGTATCCCCCCCATATAAATTGTACTTGTGCTGCTTGAGCATAGAGTTTCAAATTAGGAAAATTACCCCCGTAAAACAAAAAGAATTGGTGACAGAGGGCAATCCTGTTTAAATATGGCAACCTCTAAAATTACTAGTTGATGGTAAACTCCCTTATCTCACCCAGGATCAAACAGAACACCAAAAAAGTAGAAATAGGAGCAGGACCTTTAACTGGCCCATTCAAAGTTGCTGAAGCCCTTAACACCAAATTCATGGACCCATCTGGCTACCTCACTAAGCTTTCTCACAACAGTACCAACTGACATCCTACTGGCCAGGTCACGGTGAATCCTGGTGTTCCACCCTTTTACCTTAAGGCCATCTCCCCATATGAAATGCTTAAGCTCCTCATGACCCTCCCAACCAGGGCTGTGCTGGCAGCAGTGGCCTCTGCCCAAGATTCCTAAAACTTGTAGCCCCTGTTATTGCCAAACCTCCGGCTATGGTATTTAACTTAGCCCTAATCTCCTCCTTCATACCTCCCCATCTGGAAGCAAGTCAGAGTCATCCCCCCTTTTTAAGTCCGGCGATGCTACGCATGCTGACAATGACTGCCCCATCTCCATCTTCTCCCACCTAAATAAAATCCTTAAAAAGGTTGTGCACCAGCAAATCTCAGAAAATGTGTCTAAGTACAGCCTCCTTTCTCCCCAACAACACGGCTTTAGGAAGGACCACAGCACCACCACTGCTCTGGATTGCTTCATAAACCACATTTTCAGAGGTATGAATGAAGGCAAACTCACTGGTGCCATGCACCTGGGAAGGAAAAACAAGAGGGAAACATACTCCCTTGGGGGGTGGTGATCAAGGGAAAGGAAATGGAAAGGGACCTAGAGATTATGGTATCAAGTGATCTTAAGGTGGGGAACCAGTGCAGTAAGGCAGTGGGCAAGGCAAATGGTATGTTAGCCTGCATTGCGAGGGGCTTTATTAGCAGGAAGAGGGATTTGCTGATGCCATTGTACAGAACCATGGTAAGGCCATATCTGGAGTATGGGGTGCAATTCTGGAGGCCTCACCTGTGCAGGGATATTGAGATGATGGAAAAGGTCCAGAGAAGGGCAACCAAAATGGTGCGGGGGATGCGTGACGTACCTTATGAGCAAAGATGGAGAGAGCTAAATCTGTACCCTTTGGAGACTAGGAGAGAGAGGGGGACATGATTGAAACATAAAAGTATTTGAAAGGAATAAACAGGGTGGAGGGTGGGAGCTTGTTCAAAATGAAGAAGGAAGCGAATACAAGAGGACATAGCCTCAAACTGGAATGAGGGAAATATAGAGGTAACGTCAGGGGGCAGTTCTGCATGGAGAGGGTGGAGGCCTGGAACAAGCTACTGGAAGAGGTAATGGGAGCCAAAACGGTTGAGGGGTTCAAGAGGACATGGGACATACATAAGGGCTTGGGCATTAAGGTTGATGTATAAAAAGGGGGGTGTTGGCAGACTCGATAGTCCGTGTGGCCTTTTTCTGCTGTCATATTTCTGTGTATCTGTGTGTATCTCTATGGATCTCACCAAGGGCTTCCACATAGTTGACCATTACATCCTGTTATACAAAGTGGGCAGTACTAGGTACTCTGCCATATCCACAGCTTGGTTTCTTTTTTTTGTAAATATAATTTCTATTAAATAACATTTTACCGATCATACATCAGCAATACATTGGTTACATATAGAAGAGTGAAATACAGTTCATTATACTATAGGTTTAAAACAGTCTCCAGTGAACAGATACTTCCAAAGAGTGTAGGGATTATCAGTATTCCTTATACACAGTATTGTTTCAAACAACATAAAGTCTTGCTGTATTCAGACATAATGCAGTTAGCACCAGCACTTGAACTGCCACGGAGCGGAAAGAGTTAACTCTATGCAGAAGCATAGAACGTTGAGCTCGAGCTCGGTTTTCAAACCTCTGTCTGTGGTACTTCCCAGTGTAACCGTCAGATTCTTTACTCCGCCTAACAGTGAAGTAGCTCCAGAGATTTCCTCTGCTCAGTTCGGTAAAAGAAAAATAAAAGCGTTTGGTTTAAACCGCATATTTTTGTTATTTTTGGATTTCCAGCCTCTGTCTACAGTACAGGTAGTATCTAGATAGGTAGTGACTGTGTTTTATTTTGCGAAAAAGAGTGGAAATTGTCTTTTTTCGGTTTCTTTCCGGTTGGTCCGGTTTGGAACTGACTTTGTTAAATTCAGTGTAATTTTTTTCTCTTTCTGGGATTAGTGTGGTGTTCCGGTACCGATCGGTTTCAAAAGAACCAGACTTTTGCTGGTTCTTTTGAAAAGCCTGTGACATGGTTTGTAACCGATTGGTTGCCTTTTTACCTGGTTTGAAAGCTGCTATAGGGTAATTTGTTAGGTTGGCCATGTCTGAGAAACCCAAGAAGAAAACCGGTTCCACTGGGTTTCAACAGTGTACTGAGTGTGGGGAGGCCTTTGCTAAGGCCAACCCCCACCTCATCTGTGTTTATTGTCTGGGATTTGACCACCTCAAATCAGACTGCCAAATCTTTAAGAACTTTCCTAAAACCACTCTAGATAAAAGACTGAGTAGGCTGAAGGAAAGGGAGGCCGAGAAGTCTGTAGATCCGGATGGCCAGCCCGGTTCGGTTGCGGCCGAACCTGAGGAGTGCCTACTGACCTAGGCGATACCTCCTCAGGCAAAAGGAGAGCCGGCCCTGAGGGGTCGGTTCTGTCAAAGAAAAAGCGCAAGTCTGCCGGTTCGGATCCTGTATCCCGCTCTCCAACCACGGACGAAATAGCCAAAGTGATTAGTATTGTCCAATCGCTTAGACCTGTTCCGTCTGAACCGATACCACCGGTCCGGCGGTCGGTTCAGTCGGATCCAACTCCTCCGGATTATGACCCAGATGCTTATTATGAGGAGTGAGAGGGAGACGAAGACTATCCCGGTAATGGCGATGATGATGACAATGAAGGGGGTCTGGATGTGTCCATTGAACCTGACGTCTCCCCAGACAGGCCGTCAGGTGTCTCTCCTCCCAGGCTCTCTGACTCCCCTTCACACTTTTTGTTCTACAAAAAGGTGGCACAAACCCTGCAGCTTCCCTTGGTTGAAGCAGCAGAGGAGGATGAAGAGCCTGATTTTGTGAAATGATGGACATCCCAGAGTCCAAAAGCTGTCCCTCTTCATAAATCTTTGGGAAACAGACACACAAAATTTTACAAACCCTAATTCAATACCTCCTGTGGATAAAGAGAATGGGCGGAGGTATTCGTTATCAAGCTCAGCTCGGAGTTCCTTTATAGTCATTGCAGCCATGTTGGGGTAGTGCAGGCTGCAGCCTATGACAGGGCTAACATTCCTTTGGCTTCATACCCCAGATAAGGACTCCAGGAAAGTGGATGCCATGGCCAAAAAACAGTATTTGGCATCCTCTTTGGGAC
This sequence comes from Neoceratodus forsteri, assembly GCA_016271365.2. Taxonomy (NCBI): domain Eukaryota; kingdom Metazoa; phylum Chordata; order Ceratodontiformes; family Ceratodontidae; genus Neoceratodus; species Neoceratodus forsteri. Next base: position 201,880,960 of record CM028131.1, read on the forward strand.
TCAGACAGGCTACTTATATGGCCTACACAGCCAGGTACCAGAAATCCAGATGGGACATGGTTCTGGAACTGGCTAAACAGGCCTCTCCCCAGCTAGCCAAGGAGCTGGAGGTGGTGGCTGCTGATGGAATTGAGGCATCCAAAATGCAATTTCATACTGCTGTGGACTCCAATGATGTGGCATCTAGAGTCATGGCTACATCTATGTCTCTCAGAAGAAATGCTTGGCTCAGATGTACTAGCCTTTCACAGGATACCCAGACTAAGGCCATGGATTTTCCTGTAGTAGGTAACTCTTTGTTTGGGGAGCAGACAGAGGCTTACATGAAGAAAATGGATGAATATAGGACCACGTACAGAAGTGCACAGGCCAAGGGAAGGCAAGCCACTCCGCACAAGCAGCAGTCATGGGGCAGGGGCAGGCTTTTTCAAAGGCCTTTTTACCAAGCCCAGGCCTCCTCTCCCTTCCCGCAGAGGGGGTTCTTTAGAGGAAGGGGTAGGAGGGGGATGAGCAGGGCTGCACCCTCCTCCTCTCAGTCTAAGGCTCCTGCCAAGCAGACACCCAGATGTGTCAGCCTGGATCCACCCCCCATTTCCAGTAGGAGCAGGCTGGCTTACTACTTCCAGGCCTGGAAGTCTGTGAACTTAGACAAGTGGGTCCTGGAAGTAGTAAGCCAGGGACTGGCCCTCAACTTCAAAAAATTTCCAAAAAGAAGGGCCAAGTCTTTTCCACCTGCATCAGTCTCAGAAACCCTTGCCCTAGAGGCAGAGGTTTCCTCTCTTCTAGCTCTCAGAGCTATAGAGACAGTTCCTACTCACCACAAGGGAAAAGGACTATATTCCAGGTACTTCCTTACCCCAAAGAAAACAGGGGCGTGGCGACCCATCCTAGACCTAAGGTATCTGAACAAACACATTTCTAAGCCCAAATTCAAAATGGTAACTCTGGGAATAATTCTTCCCTCTCTAAGGCCAGGGGATTGGCTAGCATCTCTGGACCTCAAAGATGCCTACTTCCATATTCCTATCAGGTGCTCCCACAGAAAATACCTCAGGTTCGAGTTGCCTTCAGGCCATTACCAATTCAGAGCCATGCCATTCAGTCTAACATCAGCTCCAAGGGTGTTCTCAAAGTGCCTTGCAGTAGTGGTGGCTTACCTCAGAAGACAGGGTATCACCATCTTTCCATATCTGGATGATTGGCTGTTAGTGGGCCAGTCTCCTTTACAGGTCAAGTCAGCTCTTCAAACTACCCAGGACTTACTCAGCTCCTTGGGTTTTCTTCTCAGTCTTCCAAAGTCTGTACTTGAACCAGTTCAGCTTCTCACCTTTATAGGCATAGAGCTGGACACTGTACAAGCAAAAGCCTTCCTTTCCCTGGCAAGGGTAAAGGCCCTAGTGGATCTCACTTCCTCCTTTCGACCTCAGGTCTCCCGCCCAGCAAGACAGTTCCTCCAGCTCTTGGGCCACATGGCAACTTCCACGGCAGTGGTGCAGGGAGCAAGGTTCCAGAAGAGGGACATTCAATTTCATCTGAGGTCTTTTTGGTCTCAAAAGGATTCACTTACCAAACTGATTCCAGTGACTCAGACTCTGGTCCAAGCTCTCCAGTGGTGGCTGGACCAAGACAATCTCAGACAAGGGGTTCCATTTCTCCCTCAAGTCCCATCAGTAGTTTTAACTATGGATGCTTCTCTCCTAGGGTGGAGAGCCCACCTGGGAGCCCTGACACCTCAAGGGCTCTGGTCTCCACAGGAGTCTCTCCTTCATATCAATCTCCTGGAACTCAGGGCAGTTTTCCTAGCCCTGCAGAGCTTCTTAGATTCAGTCAAGGGCAAGGTGGTCCAAGTCAGAACGGACAACACCACCACAGTGTGGTACATCAACAAGCAGGGAGGCACTCGGTCCTCGGCCTTGTGCACAAGCCATGAAGCTGTGGTCTCTGGCCTATTCTCTTCAGACTTCTCTGGTAGCAGTTCACCTTCCAGGGAAGGACAACATACTAGCAGATGCTCTGAGCAGAATTTCACAGGGACACCATGAATGGTCCCTGGATCCTCACATACTGAAGGTCATCTTCTCCAGGTGGGGCACTCCAGAGACAGATCTCTTTGCAGCACTGGACAATCATCAACTTCCACTGTTTTGTTGCAGACCTCCAGTCCTGGGGTCGGTTCCCCAGGATGTTCTCTTTTTGGGCTGGAAGGGCAGGTTTCTCTATGCCTTCCCTCTGCTGTTCAGAGTTCTGATCAAGATCAGGACTCATCCCTGCACAGTGATACTGGTGGCTCTAGACTGGGCCAGACAGCCTTGGTATCCTCTACTGCTGTCCTTGCCAGTGTCAAGTCCCCTGTCTCTGCCCAGGACGTACAATCTCCTGACCTCCTCCCAGGGGCAGATCTGGTACCCCAATCTTCAGTCTCCCCATCTCAAGGCCTGGCTCTTGAAGAGTTAGAATATGCAGCTCTACATCTTTCTCAGAGAGTTCTGGATATTCTGAAGGTCTCTAGGAAACCTTTCACTAGAAAAACTTGCAACTCCAAATGGAAAAGGTTCAGTATTTGGTGCTCTCAGAAAGGCATCCTGCCCGATTCTGCAGACATTTCCACAACCTTAGACTATCTAGCTCATCTCAATGGTTTAGGCCTTAGGCCTGCCACTCTGAAGGTTCATCTAGCAGCTGTCTCTGCATTCCTCTCAGCAGGGAAGGGCTTTTCCCTGGCATCTCATCCTGTTTTCAGAAAGTTTTTCAAAGGTCTGGTTCACATTAACCTTCCCTTTAGAGAGCCCACTCGGCCTTGGGATCTTAATGTCTACATAGCTCAGCTAATGCAGCCACCCTTAGAACCTCTGGCTTCAGTCGAATTGAAGTACTTGACCTGGAAAACTGTGTTCCTGGTAGCTATTACTTCTGTCAGGCGGATTAGTGAGTTACAGGCTCTGTCAGTGGAACCTGACTTCATCTCCTTTCACAGGGACAAAGTAGTTCTCAGGACCAATAGGAGGTTCTTGCCCATTTTCATCTGAACCAGTCTATATCTCTCCCTGTGTTTTTCACTGACCATTCTTCTTCAGGTGAAAGAAGGTTACACAGTCTGGATGTTAAGAGGGCCCTTAGCTACTACATTGAGCATACTAAGGCACATAGAAATGACTGTCTTCAATTGTTTCTCACTTATGGTGAAGTGGGAAAGGGTAAGCCTGCCACTAAGAAAACTATTGCCAGGTGGATTGTTTCTTGTATACAATTTTGTTATGACAAGTTGGGTAGGATGCCCCCTTCAGGCCTGAGGGCTCACTTGACCAGGGGTACAGCTGCTTCTCTAGCTGCAGCCTGAGATATACCTTTGTTAGAGATCTGTAAAGCAGCCACCTGGAAAACAGTACATACTTTCACCAAGCATTATTTCCTGGACATCCAGGCTAGGAGTGATGCCAGGTTTGGTACAGCAGTACTGCAGAGCCTCTTCCCAAAGTAGATTCTGCATTCCCTCCTCCACAGGGAACTGCTTGGTAGTCTGCATTATGTCTGAATACAGCAAGACTTCATGTTGTTTGAAGAAAAAATTACCACAATAATGTTGTTTCTTCTAATGGAGTCTTGCTGTATTCAGACCTCCCCCCACCTCCCCTCTCAGAACCTGCTTTTGGGAAGTGGGGTGGCAGGTACAGTGTTGCACCTCAGGGGTGTACCTTGTACCCTCTCTCTTGGGTGGGGTAGATGTTATTATTATTATTTTTTCTGGTGTTTTACTAAATATTGTCACTACCTTTCCTTCTTGGGTTCTCGACTTGAGTCTTTTGGGGCCCAAGAAGATATATTTTGCCCTTTGGCTATATTTTGAACAATTTCCATACTTTAGTTACTAGTTAGTTAGCTCGTAAGAATCTGACGATTACACTGGGAAGTACCACAGACAGAGGTTTGAAATCCGAGCTCGAGCTCAATGTTCAATGCTTCTGCATAGAGTTAACTCTTTCCTCTCCGGGGCAGTTCAAGTGCTGGGGCTAACTGCATTATGTCTGAATACAGCAAGACTCCATTAGAAGAAACAACATTACTATGGTGAGTAATTTTTTCATCTCTGCTCATTAATTATTTAATAAAATGAGAATGTGGGTTGTTGATCTAGAGTCCCAACTCTATAACTGTATGAGACTATTGACAATATGACTCCTGTGATTTTATTCTTTCCATCTTTCTTTGGCTCATCCCTTCACAGCAGGGGGTGAGGGTGAAGAGGAGCACCAATTGCCTTATCCAAGTAATGGTTTTAACTGGAACTACCTTTCGTCTGGTACTTGGATTTGTTGGTGTTGGTGATCTGGGGGGGCACAGCTTGGTTTCATGACTACCTCTCTGGGTGAAGCCAGGCAGTCTGTACAGGGAGGGCACTCTCAAGCACCCCGGAGGCTGATATCCATCTTGTTTACCTATTTGTCATCTGCCTTCCCAAGGATAGCATCACATATACAATTTATTTATTTATTTCATTTTTGTTTACCAGGTAGGTGCGCTAGCCATAACAATAACTATTCTCAGGCATGACCCAGGAGAATATAAAACAAACTTCTGGAAACTAACAGTAACAATACATTCTTAGAAGTAGTCAGAGTAATGGGTACATACAAGCAGGTAGCAACATAGGTAATACTGTATCACAGGTGAGTGTAAACAACACAGATAATCACAAGAAAAATTAGGGCTTATGCTAACATGAGGAGGAAAATAATTTACAAAAAAAATTACAGTGTCACTTTAAGGAGACAATAACTGGGTAGATTAGAGAGGAAGGAATGGAGAAGGTAATCTTTCGACGACCAGAGCAGGTCTGAGAGAAAGAAGAAAGTTAGGGAAGCAGGTAGTAGCAAGTTGCAGTGATGGGAAAAGATTGAGGGGGGGGGTGTGAAGGGAATAAGATTAGCAAGTGCAGAACAGCAGGGTTAGGGAGTAACCCTGTCAGATTGAGAGAAAGTGCTGAGGCAGGAAGTGGTCAAAATAAAAACGGGAGGCAAGGGGAGTCAGAATAAAACTTTGTGTCTATGGAGGTTTGAAACAGGAGCACATGCAGGAAGATATGAGATAGTGGTGCAGTGCTTTCTTAAAGCAGGAGTGGGAAGAGCCTTGATGAATAGTTGGAGGGAAGGAGTTCCAGTACTGAGGGGCCTGACAGGCAAAAGCACTAGAGCCCATTGTGGTAGTATATTTAGGGATACAGACAGGGGCATTGTAAGCAGAGCGAAGGTCATAGCAGGAGGCCTGATACTGGAAGAGTACCACTAGGGGTTTAGGTATCTGGGTCCTAATTATATTGTCAATGAGGAGCCAAAAGAATAAAGCCTCAATGCCTGAGGAGGAAGCCAACCAAGCTCAGAGTATAGAAGGCAGTGGTGTTTCAGCTGATGACAGGAGGATGCATAGCGACATATATTATTGTAGGTAACATCCCATTTGTGAAGACTTGATTTGCTCACAGAAATATAGGTAGCTGTCCCATAGTTAAGTGATGGCAGTAGCCTCCCACAGAATACAGCAAGCCTAGCAGATGGGGTGAGGGCATAGCTGGTTCGATAGGCAAGTCCAAATTTAAAGTTTACAGATTTGCAGGTCCTCTGAATATGGAGATCATAGTTTAGTAGTGGATCCAGTGTGACCCCCAGGTACTTAAAAGAGTTAACTTCTACTGAGATACCACTGATCGTGGAGACTTTAAACTTGTGCTGGGAGTGTTTATGTTTAAAATTGGATCCGAAGAGCATAGCTTGGGTCTTTGTTTCGTTTAGGACAAGTTTGTGTCTAACCAGCCACTCTTGGAGTAGCTGGAAGTCATGGGAGAGCTTCAGGTTTATAACCTCAATACACTTCACGCTAGAGTACAGCACTATGTCATCTGCATACAACAGGGAGCTGGTTTTCATAAGGTTTGAGGTGATGCTGTTTATAAAGGTAGAGAAAAGCAAAGGGCCAAGTATGGACCCCTGGGGTACTCCAGTGTTAGTCGTGGCCTTGTCAGAGAGGGTGAAGTTGTACTTCACAAATTGTGTTCTGTCAGTCAGGTAGCTTTTGAACCAGTTCATAACGCTGGGTGAGAAACCTAGTGATTGAAATGTGGCTATGAGGATGGGGTGGTCAACTAGGTCAAAGGCCTTGGTCATATCAATGAAAATAGCCCCTGTGAAGAAGAAGAAGAATCTGTATTTATATAGCGCTTTTCATACACAGTATCCCAAAGTGCTTTACAAGCAGTGCTAGACTGGTAGTGTAGTGACTGAATGTGTGGTGGCGGCCATATCGAACATCATCATCCACACACAGCCTAGATAATTGCATGAACCGGTTTATGTGAGGGAGTCAGAGTCCATGGGGGGCAGTTCAGGGGCAATGTGAGAAAGTATTATTTCACAGAGAGGGTAGTGGATGCATGGAACAGCCTTACTGAGGAGGTTGTGGGGTCTAAAACTGTGGGAGAATTCAAGAATGCATGGGACAGACATAAGGCAATTCTTGTGGGGGGTAGGAAGAAATAGGCTGTTGGTTAACTAGGATTTGCGGCCTATCCTGTAGGTAGGGAAATGGGCAGACCAGATGGGCCAAGCGGTCCTTATCTGCCGTCAAAGTCTATCTATGGCCATCAGGGCATCGGATGTGAATTTGAGAAGAGCAGTGTTAGTACTATGGCCCTTACGGAAGCCATGCTGGGCAGAGTTTAAAAGGTCATTTTTCTGGAGGAACTCAATAGTTTGGTTGGCTACAAGCTTTTCAAAGATTTTTCTGATGACAGACAGGATAGCATTTGGCCTGTAGTTTGAGGGGTCCTTTGGGTCACCTTTTTTAAAAACAGGAGTAATCCTTGCCATCTTCCAGATATCTGGGACATGTCCCTGTCATAAGGAGAGGGTAAAGATTTTGGCTAAGGGAGCAGCTATGAGCGGCGCAGCTAGTTTAAGAAGTTTGGGTTCAAGATTGTCAGAACCGGCAGCCGTATGCTCAGAGATATTATTAAGCAATTTCAGTACATCGAGTCTGGTGATAGATTTAAAGAAAAAGTTTGGGCCAGAGACATTTGTTGGATAAGATAAGGTCAGGTTTGAGGGGAAGGTGGAGGTATAGTTAGTTAGGTCAGAGAAATTGTTATTGAAAAAGTTGGCAATAGTGCGTAAATTGTTACAATGGACTCCATTTAGCACCAGTTCATTAGGACTGGAGGATAAGCTTGAGCCAAGGAAGAACTTAATGTGGGATCAGAATTTTCTGGAGTCACCATAGAAGTTCTTTAAGAGGTCTTTACAGTAGGAGCTTTTGGCCTGTTCGATCTCCTTTTTGCGAGCATTGCGCATAGTCCTGTATGTGATAAGGTCAATAGCTAGTCCAGTGCATCTGAAACAGAGCCAGCTTTTATCTCTTAGGTGAAGTTTACTGAGTAGATCAGATTTTAGCCATCGGGTTTGCCTGTTTTTCACCCGACGCATTACTATGTGACAGTGCTTATCCTGTAGCGCTAGAAAGTGGGTCAGAAAGAGACCAAGAGCAGGTAGGGTGTCACTAGACTCAGAGAGAGAGGACCAATCAATGCTAGCAACTTCCTGTAAGAATGCCTGAGAGTCAAAATGGGCATAGTTGCAGAAGGAGGTGTACCTGGGCTATGTAGGTTCTGTCCTCCCTTTACCCCAGATACAGAAGGTGGGGGAGTGGTCAGTGATGGCATCAGCTAGTACACCTGAGTAGACTATGTGTTCCGGGTGATTAGTCATTATCTAGTCCAGTAATGTTCTGGTGTTGGAGTGGGGGACGGTCCTTGTAGGTTCAGAGATCAGTTGGTGCAGGTTTAAACTTTGTAATTTGGTTAGGGATATGGCTTGGGAGCTTCCCAGCTAGTTTATGTTTAGGTCTCCGAGTATGAGAACTTTATTTCTTCCGGATAAGAGTGTGGTTTGATCTAGTAGTTCATCCAGGCCTCTTTGGCCACCGTTAGGGGGGTTGTAAACACAGACGATATAAAGTAGTTTGGTCCCGAGAGTGAGATGGGCATGGAGCGCTTCACAGTGGAGGAGGGGAGACGAGTTAATAACAGAGAGCTGAAATGGTTTTTAAAATAAATAGCTGTGCCACCACCCCTCTTTGTTGCAGGTAGGTCCTGGTTTAGAAGATTGTAGAATGGGAGGGAGCAAATAGTGTCAGGGGTGGAGGGTTTGAGCCAGGTTTCAGTTAGGCAAATGATGTCAGACTTGTATAGGATGGTCCAAGCTTCTAGTTAGGAGAAATTGTGCGTAAGGCTCCTGATGTTATGGTGAGCAAGTTTTAGACTTTTTTGTTGCTAGTAGGGTTAGGTGTGAGGTTATCTGGCCCTGGATTTATCTGTATGTCACCAGAGAGTAGAATTTCCCTAAGGAGCAAATACCAAAGTCTAAGGTGCAGGAAAGGGTATAGGGTCTGTAAGCGAAAGTCGTAATTTTTGAAGACCTGAATGACAATGTTGAACCATGCCTTACGTAGTAGAAAAGGAGTGGAGTCACAGTGCGCATTAGGTATCACTAAGAGGTTAGAGAAATAGAAATCATGGGAAGGAAGGGGAGGGATTACTGGAGTAGCTGGGGGTATATTTAATAGCAACAGGTGGAGTAATGGGATAGAGGAGACAAAAAAAAAAACAGCATCAGGCACTGAGTCATTTTAGGGGCCAGGAAAGATGAGGTGGGATGCATGAAAAGATCTGTGATACTCCTGTGAGAAGAGACAGAGATTGTGGGAATTTGTGATGGGATCGGGTAGATAGATACTATTTGACAGTACCAAGGTAATATAGACAGGAAGTTCGAGGAAAAGACAGATGACCAGGGAGAAAAACTGGTAAAGAGGGCAGAGCTACTAATTCAGCAACTCATGGCTGCTCAGGAGCCACCAAAGAAGAACTGCATGGGAAGTGAGAATGTCGATGCAAAGGCAGGGAGGGACAGGAAGATTGGAAGTGGCCCACAAACTCAATCAACCACGCACCTTAGTCCAGTAGTAACCCAGCCTGTCAGCATGTTTGAAGAGATGTAGGGAGGAGAAACAGAGGCAGTGGCCCAATGATAGAGAGCTATGAGAGGAGGGCATGGCTGGGAGACTATTTAAAGGAGGCCTGGAAGGGGGTGGCGGAGGGAGAAAAATGGGACTGTAGTTAGCAATAGTAGAGCCAAAAATCAATGGTGCTGAAGGCTGAAAAGGTGCTCCAATCAGGAGAAGTCTGATGCGCAGGTCTGACCAATCAGGCTCTAGTAGCACAGCACCACACCGATAAGGAGACGGCTGTCACTCAGTGGCTCTAGCAAGCAAACAGTGACCATACCTTGTTCAGGGATCTGGCTTTGGGTACCAGGAGGGTGGGTAGAGAGAGTGCGTCCAGGCGGGTGGCAGCTGCGGGTGGCCATAGGGGGGCTGCTGAGTTTCGGAGGTGCCGCTCAGGTGCAGAGTCCTAGGGGAGCAAAGAAAGGGGAGATTATATAATATCAGCAGAGAGGTGGGGTGAGAGGCAGACAGCTACTGTACACCGATGACCTTATGATGTACCACAGTGCAAAGACCTTGACTGAACTTTCATCCACACTCACAGGAAACTTTGGCAGCTCCCAACAATAGCTCCTTGCCAACAGACTTTTTGGTAAATGCCCAGAAGACTAAGGTCATAGTCTTTGAATTGAATCTGGGATCATTTGGATGTATTAACACAAAAAACGGGGATAATTGTGTAAATGACCATATTATCCTAAGCTTTTTTTTTTCGCTATTTACAAACCAAGGATATAGTTAACTTAGTCTCTAAAATGAATCCCAGGCCCACCAATGGTCCAGATAATATAGATTTTAGGATTATGAAGAGGGTTATAAATATCATGGCTACTCCATTAGCAAAGTTGTTTAATTACTCATTTTGTTATGGAGTTTATCCTAATGTATGGAAAGGTGTAGTTGTAAAGCCTATTTTTAAATCTGGCCTAAGATCCAATCTTAATAACTATCGTCTGATTTCTTTGTTAGCCCCCCTTTCAAAGATTCATAGGATTCATAGGAAGATACTGAGCTAGATGGACTTACATCCTATATGATCGCCATGATCATCTAATTTCTAGTCTGGTACACATTTCTATCCCACTTTGCTTTAAACTCAGCAATAGATTTGCTGGCTATAACCTCCAACGGCAGTGCATTCCAAGCATGCACTACCCTATGGTTAAACCACCATGTAGTTCTCACTTTGTTGCATTTTGATGCTGTTAGCTGCAATGGGTGGGACCTAGTTTTATACATTCAGCTATTAAATTGTAGTCCCGTAGCATCCCACAAATCATCATTTTGTCAGGCGCTATATACCAAGCACATGTCTCCACGCTTTCTTCATTCCTCCAAGGAGTACACGTCCAGCTCCCTCAGTCTAGTCCCATAGTCTTTACCCATCATGCCACTAACAACTCTTGTTGCTCTCCTCTGTACCCTCTCCAACAGGGCAACGTCCTGTTTTTTAAAGGGTGACCACACCTGCGCTCCGTATTCCATAATGGGCCTCACCAGGGATACATACAAGGGCAAAACAACCTCCCTGCTTCTAGATGATATGTGCCTCAGTATGCAATTCAGGATTTTATTTCCTTTTTGGGCTATATTTTGGCAATGAGATGAGAAAGTCACATTGCCAAAAACTATTATCCCCAGATCTCTTTCCTTATATGTTATTTTGAGTGGTTTATTTTCCAGTTTATAAGGTAATTTAGGATTTCTATTACCTAGGTGCATGATGAAGCATTTATCTAAGTTTAGTGCCAGTTTAAATTTATTTGACCATATAGCTATATCATCTATTGCATCTTGTAAATTTGAAGTATTTAATGCAATGTTTACTTCAGCTCCAACCCTACAATCATCAGCAAACTTTTGTAACCAACCAGATTTTTGTTTAATTTGAAGTGCTGACACATAAAGATTAAAGAGACAGGGGCCCAAGACCGATCCCTGGGGACACCACTAGTCGCTCGCAGACTATTGGACAATTCTCCTCTAATGCTCACGCGCTGACTCCGATCAAGTAACCAATTTTGTACCCAATCTATTATATAAGGATTTATATTCAGATTTGTCATTTGCTATATTAATTTATGGTGAGGTAATCTGTCAAATGCCTTTGAGAAATCGAGAAACAGCACATCAATGGGAATACCCTTGTCCAATCTATCAATAACCAGGTTGTAAAAGGCCAACATGTTTGTCTGGCACGACCTGCCCTTCTAAAGCCGTGCTGATATTTATCTATAAGATGGTTTATCTCTAGATGTTCCTGTATTTTATCCTTAAGCACCCCCTCCAGAATCTTAGAGGGTATGGCAGTAAGGCTAATGGGTCTGTAATTAGCTGGATCCAACCTATCTCCTTTTTTGTAGATCGGAACCACCATTGCTGATCTCCAGCACTCAAGTACCTCACCAGTATTCAGGGACTGCTGGAAAATGTGAGTCAAAGGGGGAGCTATTGATTCAGCTATTTCCCTGAGTACTCTAGGATGAAGGTCATCAGGACCGGGGGATTTAATAGGGTCCAAATTTGCTAATCGTTCTTTAATCTCTGAACAAGTTATTTTTATACTTTCATTTGGGTCAGGAATAGATCTTTTAACATGATATACAGATTTGTTTTTTGGAAAAACAGTTGAAAAGTAGCTATTTGCTATGTCTGCCATTTCTTTGTTATCAGAAGTACTATCGCCATTTAATTTCCTTAATGGAACTATAGTATTTGATTTTCCTTTAATATTCCTAATATATGCATAGAAAGCCTTGGAAATTTCCCTCTACTGTACTAACCAAATTTGATTCATAATCAATCTTGGCCCTCTTTATATGCTTTTTTATTTGATTTGTTAATTTTCTATATTAATTTCTAGTTATAAGTGATCTATTTCTTTTCCACTGTTTATAAAGCTTATGTTTTTTATTTATCAGTAGCCTGATTTTGCGAGTCCACCACTGTGTTTTGTTATTTCTCCCAGTATACTTATGTCTAATGGGAATATTTTCCAAATTCTTGCTGCTTTATTTATGTATAGAATATATCCCAAATTTCATTTCGGGGTCTGTCACCGATCTCATTTTTCCTATCCCATTTAGAAAGATTTGTATTCACTTCAACAAAATTTGCTTTAGCAAAATCATAGATCTTACTGAGAGGGCTCTTGTAGTAGATAATTACATATAGGACTGGCCTTGGGCAGTGACAGGACCTGAGAAAAATTTCTAGCTAGCAGTCCTGGCGGCCCCACATCAAGTGACTGGCGTCACAAGGCGTTGGTATAAAGGGGCGGTCCCAGATGCCCGCCTTCCAGTTCTTTCCTGCCGTCAGCTCGTGCAGCACCTCGCGGTTAAGTTCTTATCACTCAGTCCTGTTGCTTCGTCGTTTTTTTCCGAGTAGTTTCAATATTTTATTTCTTTTTTGTCAGGTGAATGCCAGTATATGTCGTCCCCTTCAAAGAATAAGTGCGACTCGTGCGGCGCCCAACTGCCTCACATAGACAGTCACTCCCTCTGCCTCTTCTGCCTAGGCCCTGACCACGCGGTCGACCAGTGTCTGCACTGCCTCCGGTTTAACGTGGCCACCCGCAAGCGACACCAGCAGTCCCTCGAAGCCCATCTCCTCAAGAAGAAGATGTCTGTCATGGAGAAAGAGCTGAGAAAACTAAGGCAGGCGTCGACTTCCCCTGAAGGGCATAAGAAGTGGGACAAGGATAGGCACCTGGAGAAGGCCTCCTCTTCCGCAACTCCGGCCGGGGTCACGGGTAAGGTAACATCCCCTCTGGGGGATTGTCCGACGGCAGCCTCCAAGGCTTTGGAGGAGGCGTCGGCCTACCTGATGGGCTCGAGTTCGGGCCTGCCGGGCGTCTCCGGGCTAAAGGAGACTCCTGCCCCCAGTACGGTCGCAGGCCTGTGGCCTACTGGTGTGGGCACCTCCCCTAAGCCAGACGTCGGCTCCTCCGACGTACGCCGGGAGAAGGCCCCTAAGTCGCCCGACCCTTTGGGGCGGCGCCGGGCAATGTCCCCCACTGACCGGGCCTCTTCTCTTCCTCGGCCCATCTCGGATGTGGGACTACCAAAGCTGGATGCTGGCTCCTCTGGCATCCGCCGGGTTTCGGCCCCTCAGCCACCGCGATGGCTCCTCCGGCGTGCGCCCGGTTTCTCAGAGCCCTACGGCGGAACCTGACCCTTCCGTCGTCGCACCTCTCTGCAGCCTTCGCTGCCATCAGGGAACCCCAGTCCCCCTGCCTGACCCTGGGGATTTTTCTCCTCCATCCCCGGACGAGACTTGGGACCCTGGGCTACCATCAGATCCCCTTCCCGAGGATTCGGATCTGACGCCGGTTCCCCCAACGCCGGCCCCGACACCGGCCATGCGCCAGCTCCTCTGACGCCGGCTCCGCCAACACTGGCTCCACCGTCGCCGGCCCCGACACCGGCCCCTCCGACGCTGGCGGGGGACTTTCTCCCTCCTTTGGGCCCTCCACCCCAGGGGCCTATCCCAACTGATCCGCCCCTGGAGTACCCGGCTGGGCCATCTGCTCTAGCAGCTCCTCCAGTGCCTCGGTATCCACCGTCATACCTGATGCTGGTCTTCCCAGGTCCGCAGTATCCTGCGCCACCGTACCCGGTGCCGACCCCTTTGGCACCGCAGTACCCGGCGCCTCACTGCCCGACTCTGGGATTTCCGCAGCTGGGTTATGGATACTCCCCCTACGGATATCCTCCATTTAACTATCCCCCCTCCTCCACCGCCCCCGAGGCCACCGGTGGAACTCCAGGAGACTCTTGCCTCCTGGTGGGCTGAGGCCAAGGCTCAGCTCACCAGGGAAGTCGAGAGCCGTCTTACGATGACGGTGCCTTCCCCGGCTCCCGGACACCCTAGACAGCACTCTCCCTTCCCTCCTCCAGTTCCCCGGGGTTTACCCTTGGGTCCCAGTGGGGGACAGGACACGCGTTCTGGTATTCTCCCCACAGAACCTGTTCCTCCCCCTAGGCGGGTTAGGGAGTCTTTCTCTGCTTCAGATTCTTCCTTTCTTGTTCTCTTGGACTCCTCGGATGCCTCCGATGGAGTTTCCGAGAAAGACGATGAGCTATGTTCTCCGTCCAAGCCCCAGCCGAGGACTCCTCCGAAGTCCCCGGCGGAGGATCCTTCATTCACGGAGTTGCTTAAGAAGATTCAGGAAGTCCATCAGTGGCAGTCTTTAGATCCAGATCCTCAGCGGGTGAAACTCGCCGAACATCTGGACTTGCCTCTTACGGCTCCTACTTTAGTGCCACCCTGGATCGAGCCTCACGTCCACCTTGTTTCCACTATTTGGAAACAACCGTCGGCTCTAGCCCCACTTCCTAGGAAGTCAAACAGGCTATACCAGGCTCTGGAAGGTGTAGACATTTTAGACTCTCACCCCCGTGCAGACTCGGTCGTGATCAGCGTCGCTCACGGCCGGTCGGCACATCCAAAACACCTGAGCTCATCTCCCCCGGATAAGGAATCCCACCTTCTGGATCAGTATGGAAAGAAGATCTACGCTTCTTCCACACTGGGTATTAGGGCCCTGAACTATGTAGCACATATAGGGGATTACCATAAGGCCGTCCTTACCCAGGCGGAATCCAAGATCGACTCTTTGCCTGACTCTCAACTCAAGCAGGAGTTGGCCAACCTGGTCCGATCTGCTCATTCGGCCAGTCGTCACATTCTAAGGACGACCTATGATGCAGTGGACACCGCCGGATGGAGCTCTGCATTTGCCGTAAGTCTTTGGCGTCACACATGGCTCCGTGTGTCAGGTCTGGTCCCGGAGGTGCAATCTGCCATCCAAGAAGTACCTTTCAGGGGTTCTGTGCTTTTCAGCGGTGATGTCAAGCACATCATCACTGACTTGCAGGAGAAGGGGACCGCCCCTAAATCTGTTGATTCATTGTACTGTCCCCATCCCCCACAGCGCCGTCCCTTTCACAGACGCAGACGGCCTCAGCGAAACCCCAGGGAAGGCGGGCCACTAAATGCCGGGCCCCCACAGCTGCCAGGCCCCCGCTGCCCAAAAAAGCGGCGGGCACTCCAGCTGCGGCGCTGCCTCACACCACCTGACTCCTTCCCTCCCCCACCGCCTCCGGACATTCCGGAGGAACTGGTAGGAGGGAGGTTCTCCCTCCACTTTCCGGATTGGGAGAGGATAACTTCAGATTCATGGGTGCTTCAGATCATAGCAGAGGGGCACTCCATAGAGTTTCTACAGAAACCCCCACGTCACCCCCCTCTGAATTCCGCTTACTCAAGGGACCATCTTCATTTGGTCAAGGAAGAATTCTCAGCGCTTCTTGCGAAAAGGGCTATAGAGCCTGTCCCTCTTCACCTCCACGGGACGGGGTACTATTCCCACTTCTTCCTTGTTCCAAAGAAGACGGGAGATCTCAGACCTATTCTCGATCTCAGCTCCCTGAATCTATATGTGGAATACAAGAGGTTCAGGATGCTTTCTCTCCAATCCCTCTTACCCCTGCTTCAGCCGGGCCAATGACTTTGTGCACTAGATATGCAGGATGCATACCTGCACATCCCCATTCACCCTTCGCACAGAAAGTACCTCAGGTTTGCCTTTCAGGGGGCCCATTACCAATTCAGGACACTTCCCTTTGGTCTTTCCTCAGCCCCCCGAGTCTCTACCAAATGCCTGGCGGTGGTAGCGGCCCACCTGTGCTTTTTGGGAGTTCAGGTTTTTCCCTACCTGGACGATTGGCTCCTGGCAGCCCCGTCCAGGGAGAAACTCCTGCATTGCCTCTCCCTCACCCAGCAGGTCTTCGCTTGCCTGGGTATTACCATCAACCATTCCAAGTCTCACCTGGATCCTTCTCAGAGGCTCCAGTTCATCGGGGCAATACTTGACACATCTTTGTGCAAGGCCTTTCTGCCTCCGGACAGAGGGGCCTTCCTCCAGTCACAGATCTCCCTCCTCTTGAATCACAGGAGGGTCCCAGCGAGGTCAGTGCTCCGTCTACTGGGGCTTATGGCGGCAGCCATCCCAATGGTTCCGCGCGCATGCCTTCACATGAGAATCTCTCAGTGGACTCTTCGGTCTCAGTAGGATCAACGAATAGACGACCTAGATCATCTGGTTCTGATCTCCTCGCCGATGGTAAGAGACTTGCAATGGTGGATGGTTCGAGAGAACCTCTTCCGGGGGGTTCCCTTTTTTCATCCTCCCCCGATCAGATTCTGACCACGGACGCTTCAGGCGAAGGTTGGGGTGCCCACCTGAGTCTTCACCGAACTCAAGGCCTTTGGTCAAAAGGGGAGAGTCTTCTCTATATCAACATGCTCAAGCTTCGAGCAGTGCTGTATGCACTCCAGGCCCTTCATCAATACATCCTTCCCGGTCACCTGGCAGTCCAAACGGACAACATGTGCGTAGTGTGGTACATCAACAAGCAGGGAGGAACTCAGTCCTACCCGCTGTGCAGGGAAGCGATGAGGGTCTGGGATTGGGCATCTCTCCACGGCCTTCACCTAACGGTGATCCATGTTCCGGGAGTCGACAACGTCCTGGCAGACAGACTAAGTCGCTCGACGGCTCCCCCACACGAGTGGGAATTGGACGAAGATGTTCTAAAAAACATCTTCCAAGCTTGGGAACTCCTCAGATAGATCTGTTCGCTTCCTCCCAAAGCATAAGCTTCAATCTTCTGCTCGCTCGCTCCAGAGTGGCGCTTTCTGGGCGATGCTTTATCTCTAAGCTGGAAGGACAGATTCGTATACTTTTCCCCCAGTTCCCCTGGTCCCTTGTACTACAGAAGCTTGCTTTAGAAGGAGCGAGAATGATTCTGATCGCTCCTTTCTGGCCCAGGCAAATCTGGTTCTCTCTTCTGCAACAATACTTAGAGGTTCCTCCTCTTCCTCTTCCTTTATTTCAAGGATTGCTGACCCAGGATCAGGGGACCCTGGTCCATCCGGGACTCAAGTCCCTTCAACTTCACGCATGGCTCCTACAGACCTAGCTCAAGCTCGTTTTGGTGTTTCTCCTAAGGTGGCTGAGATTCTGGTGGAGGCTAGAAAGCCCTCCACTAGGTCCACCTACACCATGAAATGGAAAAGATTTTCCATCTGGGCTGCGTCCAGGAATGTGGAACCCTTCTCCTGTCCTGCGACCATTCTGCTTGAGTATATGCGTCATCTTTTCAACCTGGGTCTCAGTCATTCCTCCTTGAAAGTCCATATGGCGGCTATCTCAGCCTACCATGTCCCTTTCGCTGATAAGGCTTTTTCCCAGCTGGTGGTCTCCAAAACCTTCCTTAGAGGGGTTCTTTATCTCAGACCCCCTGTCAGGACCCCAGCTCTGCCTTGGGACTTAAACTTTATCCTCGAGAAACTTACCCTCCCTCCTTTTGAGCCTACGGCTTCCGCAGATTTGAAGTTTTTATCGTGGAAGGTGCTCTTCTTGGTGGCCATTACTTCGGCTCGTAGGATTTCTGAACTACAGGCCCTGATGTGCAAAATCCCTTATTTGATTTTCCACAAAGAACGAGTAGCTCTTCGTACGAATCCTAAATTTCTCCCGAAGGTGGTAGTGGAATCTACCTTGAATCAGTCTATCAAATTACCTGCTTTCTTCATGCAGTACTCCATTCAAGGAGAATACCTGCTTCATACCATGGATGTTCACAGGATTCTGAGATACTACACCGATAGGACGAAGGATCTCAGAAAGACTGATCAGTTGTTTGTCTCTTTTGCTCACAAAAGAGAAGGCAATGCTGTTTCTAAGCAATGCCTATCAAAATGGTTGGCTCATTGCATCACTTTCTGTTATGACAAGTACAACAAGACCCTCTCGGGTCAAGTCAGAGGTCACTCCACTCGTGGAGTAGCTGCCTCTGCAGCTTGTTTCAAGAATGTGTCCGCGGCAGACATATGTGCTGCCGCCACTTGGACTTCTGTCCATACCTTTACTAAACATTACAGTTTGGACATTGCCTCTAGCCGTAGAGCAGGCTTTGGGTTAGCTGTCTTGCAAGGCCTCCTTTCTTGAGACCTGCTAGATTATTTGCTACTTTTTAGAGTAGTCCCTCCTCCCGGTGCCTTTTCTTTTGTTCCAGACTGCTTGGGATTCTGTCCTATATGTAATTACCTACTGCAAGAGCCCTCTCAAAGTAAGATAGTACAGTTACGTAAGAACTTACCGTAACAGTAGATCTTCAAGAGAGGCTTTTGCAGTAGGTAATACCTTCCCGCCCTCCATCCCCCTAGGCTTTTTCAGCTCCTTTTCCATTGAAGGAAATATCTGCTTCTCTCTCGTCCGGGCCTTCTGGGCCTGTGGCGGGCCTGTGGGGTGGGTGGCTGTGCCCTTCCCCTGCCTAAAAAGAAGAACCACGGACGAAAGAACAAGGAGGTAAGAGCAGAAACAATCAGTCAACAAATGCAGTAACCCTGAAAGCTTATCCTAATGTTAGATAAAACTGTAAAACCTGTAAAGCACCACCTGTAATAATTTCAGAGAAGATATCGCTGTAAGAAACACTTTGCTCCAGAGAAAATAAAGCAGTAACAGAAGATATACCTTGCAAAGACAATTTGAATCAGAAGATTACAGCAGTAATCTGTTAGCACTCACCTGTAGGCACACCTTGTAATA
Organism: Neoceratodus forsteri; assembly: GCA_016271365.2. Taxonomy (NCBI): domain Eukaryota; kingdom Metazoa; phylum Chordata; order Ceratodontiformes; family Ceratodontidae; genus Neoceratodus; species Neoceratodus forsteri. The sequence goes on from CM028131.1 coordinate 201,899,627, forward strand.
ATGCAGAAGAAGGTATACCAGCAACAACAATTTGAATCGGAGAAAAAATAAAGCAATGAAATGTTAACAACAAACAGTAGCAATCCCTGTGAGTAAAAAATAAAAACACCACCACACAGTAAATCTGCTTAGCCAAACTAAGTCTTAATCCTTTTCCTTTGCTCTGGTAAGTTTCTCTACTCTGCCTTTCAAGCAGTCTTAGAAGGAAAGAGCTCAGGTGAAGCTAGGTGCCTTGGCCAGCAAACCAAGTCTTCTACCTCCAAGATATCAACTAACCTGACTTTTTAACCCTTCTTTCTGTTGGAAATTACTGACAGTTTGCCAGCTCCACCCCCACATACACACCTAATCCTTTGGAAGAGCTGTGGGAGGAAAAGCAATTAGCTCTTTCAATGTGAGAAGGAGACTGAAACACCTCTGAGACAACAAACCTTTTCAACAAACAAGAATAAAATAAAACACAGTGTCAAACAGTAATTTTGCTTAGCCCAATGATAAAAAAGTCACAAAAATGTATAGGGTACCACAGTTGTGACATTTCCTGTGGCAGAGCAGGAAGGGGCGGATCAGTGGGGCCTCCACAAGGTGATCTCATTTACAGGGGCACTAGTAATTTAACTTGTTATGACAAGTTAAACAAAGCACAATTAAACCATTACTTGCATTTTTTTCCTTTTTTTTTTTCCTTCTAATTACTCTGGCTAGGTTACAAACCCAGCAACTTATTTGGAATGGATTTCATTAACTGCAGGTACTGTGGAACAATTTTCAGAAGGACAGCCTTACAGGATTTAGGACACTGTCCTACATGCTGGGCCTTTGGAGATCTTAGGGCTCAGCTCCAGGCAGCATGGGCAGAGATTGCGTGCCTCAAATTTCATATTGAAGAGGAAATACATTATAAGAACCACCCGCCATTTCCCCAGCATCCAACAGAAAAACCTCGACCGCAGAGGGTAGTTGGTCCAGGAGGTTGGCAGGTGGTTAGGAGGAACAAATCAGGTGCCTCATCACTCTCTGCTCTCCAACACATTACCTCCAAAAACCATATAAACACTACAAACAGGTATCTGCCTCTATCTCTGAAATCAAATAAAGAGGCAGAAGACACTGCAGAGCAGGACACTGCAGCACAGGAGCTAACACAACAAAACTCACCCAAATCAGGAACCAAAACAAAACAAGCACAAAGGAAATCCAAAAACTTCGATCATAGGAGACTCCATGATTCGGGAGTTGATACCCATCTCCAGCCAGGGTGATGGTCAGATGTCTCCCAGGTACATCAGCATGGAGAGACACTGACCACATTGCTAAATTGTTCACAAAGCAGGAGAAATCATTGATGTCCTAGCACATAGGGACTACTGATCTCGCCAGCCGGGTCAGTTGTGAGACCAAGGAACACCTGACTAGGCTGGGTGACAAACTATCATCTATTTCATCCGGCATCTCCTTCTCTGAGATCCTGCCAGTCTGGGAGAGGGAGCAGATGGGCGGAAGGTCAGAGAAGGGAGATAGGGAGCTAAACACGTGGCTCAAGGACTGGTGCCAGGAAAAAGGACACAGATTTGTAGGGAACTGGCAACAGTTCTGGGAGTGAAAGTTCTTTAAATTTGATGGACTGCATCTGACTAAAGAGAGTCAGTGCATTGGGGCAGAAGTTTGGCGTCTTTGCAGAATATTTAAACTAGCAAATGGAGAGGTGCAGCACCCATCGTCGAATGGGAAGAACACCCCTCCCCTCAGCTAGTGGTCAAACAGGAATTCAGCATGTTTGCTGTTCATTTGCATCACCAGGTAAGAAAAAGGTTTGTCTCCCCATCACGATGCACAGGGTAATGCCAAACTTCACCCAACAACTAACACACCAAAATCTGGCCAATGGAAAATCATGTACACAGATGCTCACAGCCTGGGAAATAAGATCCCAGACCTGCAGGCAATAATGTCAGAGGCTAAACTGGACATAGTAGCAATTAGTGAGGCGTGGTTTACCAGTAACCACACTTGGGAGACTTCAGTACCTGGCTATGTATTGTTCAGAAGAGACCGAGGTGCAAAAGGGGGAGGAGGGCCTGTATGTTAATGAAAATATCAAAGCTACAGAAATTCAGAATACACATAAGGAGCCAGAAGAACTGTGGGTCACCCTGGAAACAGGAAATGGGACAGCCATAAGAACTGGGGTTGTCTACAGGCCCCCAGACCAGAGGAGGACATAGACACATTACTGTTAGAAGATATACAAACATGACAGCTAAGGGAGGTTCTGATAATGGGAGACTTCAACATGCCGGATACAGATTGGTCAATACCAGCAGGAACATCTGCCAGAACTAGACTCATAGTGGATTCCTGCAGGAGGGCCTCAAACAACTGGTACAGCAAACCCACAAGAGACAGGGCTATCCTAGATCTAGTACTGACTAACAAAGAGGGATCACAGATCTCCAGGTAGAAGGTCACCTGGGGGCCAGTGACCATCACATGGTATTGTTCAATTTGGCTACTACATCTAAATCATCCCATTCCAAGGCAAAAATATGGGACTTCAGAAGAGCTGACTTTGATAAGATGGCCAACAGAGTTAAGCTAGCCCTGGCAAAAGAAACACAGGTGAGGGGTACAGGCAAAGTGGGCAAGCATTAAGGATGCAATACTTGAAGCAACATCCCATTGTGTTAGACAGAAAAGGAAGTGCAAAGAAGAAGGAAACCACTTTGGTTCTCAAATACAGTAGCAGAAAAGGTCAGAGCCAAAAGGCTGGCCTTCAGAAATATAAGGGAACACAGCGGGATGAAGATAGGAGGCATACCAAACTGCCCTAAGGGAAGCAGGTAAGGCAGTAAGGCAGGCAAAGTCCCAAACTGAGGAAACACTAACACGAACAGTAAAAGAAGGTGATAAGACTTTCTATAGATACATTAGTGAAAGGAGAAAGTCCAGAGGGGGTATTGCTAAGCTTAGTGGAGAAAAGGGAGCATGTGAGGAGGAGGACCCTGTAAAGGCATCTATCCTAAATAGATACTTTTGCTCAGTATTTACTGAAGAGAAGGTAGGGCAGGGCCCACAGCTCAGCATCATGGACACAGGGGAGGGAGGTGAGCACTACTCCCTTCACAAAAGAAAGGGTCCTACAAGAGCTTGCTAAGCTCAGGGGTGGATAAGGCAATGGGACCTAGCGGCATACATCCCAGAGTACTTAAGGAGCTAAAGGAGGAACTAGCAGAGCCATTAGCAGAATTGTTTAGTGAGTCTCTGAGCACAGAAGAGGTCCCAGAAGACTGGAGAAGGGCTCATGTGATCCCTCCCACAAGAGTGGTAGCAGGAGGAGGCGGGGAACTACAGACCGGTCAGTCTTACCTTAGTAGTGGGCAAGATTATGGAGGCACTCCTTAAGGAAAGGATAGTGCAACACCTGGAATCCATAGGGCACAGGATCCAAGACAGCATGGGTTTACAAAGGAAGGTCCTGTCAAACTAATCTCATAGATTTCTTTGACTGGGTAACCAGAGAGGTGGACAAGGGAGCAGTTGATGTAGCCTACCTTGACTTCAGCAAAGCTTTGACACTGTTCCACATAGAAGATTGATAAATAAGCTGGGTAGGCTCGGGTGGGTCAGAAGTTGGTCAACTGGGTGGCAAACTAGTTGGCGGGCAGAAAACAGAGAGAGTGGTGGTAAATGGTATACAGTCAGAAGAGATGCAAGTCACAAGTGGGGTACGTCAGGGATCAGTCCTGGGGCCAGTCCTCTTCAACATCTTCATTAGTGACTTTGCAGATGGACTAGAGGGTAAGGCTTGTCTGTTTGCAGATGACACCAAGATCTGCAACAGAGTAGATGATCCAGATGGGGTGGGCAGAATGAGAAGAGATCTGGATAAACTAGCAGAATGGTCAAAGTGTAACAACTGGGATTTAATGCAAAGAAGTGCAAAATCATGCACATAGGAAGAGAACCCTGAAGCCACCTATAGGCTGGGAGGAGTTGCTAGCAGTCACAAAGGAAGAAAGAGACTTGGGCATCATCATCACTGATGACCTAAAATCATCCAAGCAGACCTCTAAAGCAGTAGGTAAGGCTAGGGGGTGTTAGGGTGTATTAGTAGGGTATCACAAGTCGTAAGAGGGAGGTAATAATCCTCTGTACAAGACACTGGTTAGGCCCCATCTGAGTACTGTGTGTGCAGTATTGGAGGCCACACCTTCACAAGGACATTAACCAAATTGAGGCAGTCCAGAGAAGGGCAACAAAATGGTGCAGGGACTGCATCAGAAGACATATGAGGACAGATTAACGGAGCTCAATATGTATACCCTTAAGCAAAGGAGGGAGAGGTGATATGATCGAGGCATTCAAACACCTTAAGGGCATAAACAAGGTGAAAGAGTCTAACATGTTTAAATATAAGAAAATAGCAGGACAAGAGGACACAGCATGCGATTAGAGAGGAGGCCGATTAGGGGAATGTGAGGAAATTCTTTTCACAGAAAGGGTGGTGGATGCATGGAATGGCTTACACACAAGAAGTGGTGGCTATGAATACAGTGCAGGGCTTCAAACAGGCATGGGATAGGCATAAGGGAGCAATACAAATGACTATGAATAGATAGGCCACTGACAGAGCAAAGGCCGATGGCACATTTATAAGGTAGAAAAAGAAATGGGCAGACTGGATGGGCCTTGCGGTCCTTATCTGCTGTCCACTTCTATGTTTCTATGTTTCTATGAACTGGAAGGTGGGCATCTGGGACCGCCCCTTTATACCGACATCATGTGACGTTGGTCACCTGATGTGGGGGCAGTCCCCGCCAGGGACTGCTAGCTAGAAATTTTTCCATGGGGTCCTGCCACCGGCCGGCGGCAGTCCTATATGTAATTACCTACTGCAAGCCTCTCTCGATGATCTACTGTTACGGTAAGTTCTTACATAACTGTACTTTGGTAGTTTTTCCCCTATAAATTGGTACTGATTCAGCCAATTTAAATTCCACCATAAAGTGGTCACTTGTTCCTAAAATGACAGAAGTCTTGCACTCACACATGATGTCACCCATATTTGACAAGACTACGTCTAGTATATGTTCTCCCCTGGTTGGCTCTTCCACATGCTGGACTAGGCCTATTTGATCACACACAATTTGAAACTCCCTCTCAAAAGGTGTTTTCACATGAGAGCTTCCCCAATCTATTCCTGGTAGGTTTAAATCACCTAATATTAGTATCCTGTCTGTTGGATCTAAAGCCAACATATGATCTATCAAACTCGTATTGTATTTTGAGGTAGATGATGGGGCTCTATAAATTAGGCCCAAAATGATTTTTGGAACTTGTATTGGTAATATTTTAATCCATACTTGATCCTCCATATCCAAGGATGATACCATTAATTCAGATTTTATGCTTTCTATTACATACAAGGCCACACCTCCACCTTTCCTGGATACTCTTGATCTCCTATATAAGGTATAACCTTCAATATGCTGTCCCCAATTGTCGTTAGCATCCCACCATGTTTCCGTCACAGCAGCTATATGTATATTTTTGGTTACCAAAATATCTCTAAATTCCTCCATTTTATTTTTTAAGCTTCTAGCATTCGCTAACAAGCAGTTCCAATACTCAGATTTATTTGATTTATTTTCCATTTTTTTGTTACTCTGTGAATTTGTACTAACTAAGCTCCCTTCCCCCCTTCATTCAATTTAAATTTATTTTTGTAGCTTCTTTGAATCTCTTAGCTAAAAAGCGTGTCCCCGCCCTCTTCAGATGTAATCCATCATAATTAAACATACTTGGATTATTAAATACTCCTGAATTATCCAAAAACTCAGCCCCTTCTTAGCTGCACAAATCTCTTAACCATCTATTTAAAATATTTATTTTAGAAGTTTTGGCTGAATTAAATCCAAGCACCGGTAAGATACTTGAAATTATTACAGAGCCCCCTTTTTGTTTGATTTTCCGTAGGGTAGTTTGGAAATCCAAGAAGATATCCTGTAAATTTTGTTTTGAAATGTCATTTATTCCTACATGTAGTAGAACCGGAGGATTTGTAGTGTTTTCCATAACCCCATCCAAAAGTAAGACTATATCCTGAATCTTGTCTCCTGGTAACATGCTCACTGTGGTGAGTTCGTTTCGCCCTTTGCATATCATGGTGTCTAAACCCCTTATCAAGGAATCTCCTATAATCAACAAATCATTTCTTGATGCCTCTGTTTCACTCTTTTCTTGGTTTAATGTCTGCATATTTGGAACATAGGGATCGTCAGTAATAGAATTTACAGGATCCAGATTTTGTAAAGGTAAAAACCTATTTTGTAATGTGATAGGTGCACTATTATATATTTGACCCCCTCTTTTCTTAATTTTAACTTTAGATACATTTGCCCAACCTTCTGCTTCCTGTTCTAAGTCTAAATTTATTTTTAGCTGGACTACACCATAAGTAGTATCTCTTCCTTGTGCTTTGTCACTTATTTTAACTACCATAGAGTCTATAAATGATTCCAGGCTAACAATTTCCTCATTCTCAGATTTAGTTCCCAATAATCGTATAATTTCCTCTTTCAACATTTCCACTTGTTTACATTTGTCGCATACAAATACATTTATCTGTATACCTTCGATGTACATATGGCACTCAGCACACCTTTTAAATTGGCCTTCCATATTTCTTTTTTTTTAATTTTATATATAACAAATTTAGCGAATAAACTATCCACTTACATGCAAAGATCCTAGAAAAAATAGTTTCAGTTCAACTGGCTGAACATCTTTCAAAGTATAATCTTTGGACAGAGTCTCAGCATGGTTTCAGATCCAACCATAACACCGAGACTGCCTTGATGAAGTTCACCAGCCAAGTCACCAAAGCAATAGATGATGGAAATTTTGTTGCTGCAGCTTTTGTGGACCTCACCAAGGCATTCAACCTTGTGGACCATGCTGAATTCTTGAAACAGTTAGCTGGTGTACATTATCATATGAGGTGATCTCCTAGTTTGGTGACTACTTGTCGTAGAAAAGGAGTGGAGTCACAGTACGCATTAGGTATCACTAAGAGGTTAGAGAAATAGAAATCATGGGAAGGGAGGGGAAGGGAGGAATTACTGGAGTAGCTGGGGGTATGTTTAATAGCAACAGGTGAAGTAATGGGATAGAGGAGACAAAAAAAATCTGTGATACTCCTGTGAGAAGAGACAGAGATTGTGGGAATTTGAGATGGGATCGGGTAGATAGATACTATTCGACAGTACCAAGGTAATATAGACAGGAAGTTCAAGGAAAAGACAGACGACCAGGGAGAAAAACTGGTAGAGAGGGCAGAGCTACTAATTCAGCAACTCACGGCTGCTCAGAAGCCACCAAAGAAGAACTGCGTGGGAAGTGAGAATGTAGGTGCAAAGGCAGGGAGGGACAGGAAGATTGGAAGTGGCCCACAAAATCAATCAACCAAACACCTTAGTCCAGTAGTAACCCAGCCCACCAGCATGTTTGAAGAGATGTAGGGAGGAAAAACAGAGCCAGTGTCCCAATGACAGTGAGCTTGGAGAGGAGGGCGTGGCTGGGAGACTATTTAAAAGAGGCCTGGGAGGGGGTGGGGGAAGGAGAAAAATGGGACAGTATTTAGCAGTAGTAGAGCCAAAAATCAATGGTGCTGAAGGTTGAAAAGGCCCTCCAATCAGGAGAAGTCCGAGGCACAGGCCGGACCAATCAGGCTCCGGTAGCACAGCACTGCACCAGTAAGGAGATGGCTGTCACTCAGCGGCTCAAGCAGGCAAACAGCAACTGTACCTTGTTCAGGGATCTGGCTTTGGGTACCAGGAGGGCAGGTAGAGAGAGTGCGTCCAGGCGGGTGGTGGCCACAGGTGGCCGGAGGGGGGGCCGCCGAGTTTTGGAGGCGCCGCTCGAGCTCGGAGCCCTAGGGGAGCAAAGAAAAGGGAGATTATATAATTATCAACAGGGAGGTGGGGGGGGAGAGGCAGATGGCTACTGTAGACTGATGACCTTATCCTGCACCATAGTGCAAAGACCTCGACTGAACTTTCATTCACACTCACAGGAAACTTTGGCAGCACCCAACAATAGCTCCTTGCCAGCAGACTTTTTGGTAAATGCCCAGAAGACTAAGGTCGTAGTCTTTGAATTAAATCTGGGATCATTTGGATGCATCAACACAAAAAAATAGGGATAATTGTGTAAATGACCATATTATCCCAAGCTTTTTTTTTGCTATTTACAAACCAAGGATATAGTTAACTTAGTCTCTAAAATGAATCCCAGGCCCACCAGTGGTCCAGATAATATAGATTTTAGGATTATGAAGAGGGTTATAAATATCATGGCTACTCCATTAACTAAGTTGTTTAATTACTCACTTTGTTATGGAGTTTATCCTAATGTATGGAAAAGTGCAGTTGTAAAGCCTATTTTTAAATCTGGCCTAAGATCCAATCTTAATAACTATCATCCGATTTCTTCATTAGCCCCCCTTTCAAAGATCCTAGAAAAATAGTTTCAGTTCAACTGGCTGATCATCTTTCAAAGTATAATCTTTGGACAGAGTCTCAGCATGGTTTCAGATCCAACCATAACACCGTGACTGCCTTGGTGAGGTTCACCAGCCAAGTCACCAAAGCAATAAATGATGGAAATTTTGTTGCTGCGGCTTTTGTGGACATCACCAAAGCATTCGACCTTGTGGACCATGCTGAACTCTTGAAACAGTTAGCTGGTGTACTTTGTCAGATGAGGTGATCTCCTAGTTTGGTGACTACTTGTCTAATAGGAATCAGAAAACACTAATTAGTGGAACATTTTCTGGACAGACAATGTTAAGGTGTGGAGTCCCACAGGGCTCCATACTTGGCCCTTTGCTTTTTTCATTATTTTGATGTGCTTACACAGCCAGATGAGATATGAGATGATGCTTGTGTAACTTGATTTACTTTGTGGCTTTCCGCCTCTCTATCCGTGGGATATACCACCCTGTAGGGGTACAACACAAGGAACCCTAGAGGAGGATTCCCCCCTTACAGGTGCCGCAGGAATTATTGCATCAGCTAAAGGTAGGTTAGAAAGAAGCCCAAAAAGAATACCTAAAGGTGTTGAGCATTGAAGAGGTGAGGATGATGAAAGAATGAATTCTGAGAAGATGATAAGGGCTTGCTTCCTAATGAGAGAGGGGAAAGCTGGAGCCACCACCCGCCTCCATCCAACAGTGGAACATAACTAACTAACTTAAGAAAGCACTAACTCTAACTAGTATTATGACCATTGGCATGGAGGAGATGAAAAAAAACCCTTTGAGGAGGAAACCTCTGAGGATCCAAGGCCTAGGTCGCCTTCCTTCCAGGCTGACGACGTTTGATTTGAGGATGTATGTCGCTAAAGAGAAGGATTCATTAAGGAGTAGGATATGAGTAGGGAAGATGATGACAGGATAGGGAAAACCCCCAAAAAGAAAGCACAGATCGAAGAAGGAACATGAGGCAATGACGAAGACTGATGATGGCGATCACCGCAGGAGAGCGGCAAGTTGATGAGGTAGCATAGGACCCAATGAGAGGGAAGTCTGATTGAGCGATGTGAGTGGGTAGATACTGATGCTGATAAGGCAAGCTACTGATCGATGTGAGTAAGGAGACTCTGAGGCTAATGAGACATGCTAACGTGGATGACGGAGATGTGCTCGAAAAAGCAATGTGACTAAGTAGACTCCTTGAAAGGTAGCAGATTCAGAAATGATAAAGAGCGATGTGAGTAAGTAGGCTCCTCAAAAGGAGGTAGATTCAGAAATGAACTTGAAAAGGAACTTGAAACATGGTGGAGAGCCTCCAGCCAGCCCGCAGCGAAGGGCGACGGACAGGAAGGCTTGGCGCTTGAGTGGAGATAGAGTAGAATCGAGGTTCAGGATGAGAGATGGAAGCATGAGGAGAGATGGAACCCAGAACTGGAGCAAATCCTCGATGGCTGAAGATGGATGGACGATGATGGAGTGAAGCCATGATTGGAGTAAATCCTAGATGGCCAGTATGAAATACTAAGTGGTGAAAGAGGACCGGAGTCAAGAACCTGATATGTGCGGCAGGAGGGCTACGGATCAATGAGGTGGCATATGATTAATGATAGGTAGCTGGACACAGGATAGGAGAAACCCCAAAAGAAGGTACTGGACAAGGAAAGAGAGTGAGAACCCACTAAAGGGAGGAACGAAGGAAGGGATTTGGAGAGGCAGATTGAACAAACCAGCGTATGAGTCATGAGAGGCAGTCCCAAAAGAAATACCAATGGCAGGCCAGACAGAGTCAGCTGAGGCATACCAAGAGAGCGAATGAAAGATGAGTAGGCCACAGCGAGGTATCATGGACCCGAGAGGGCCTGCAGTGGTTTGAGAAGTACAGGATGAGAACAGCAGTAAATTGATTCGGATGAGGAGGGCAGGGCCAGAAGGAGGCAGCTAGAGATGGCCAAGCTTGAGTGAGCAATGGGAGCAGGTAGACACTGGAAGCAAACCAGAAAAGGAGGAGGTGAGAGGCCAGGTCCATGAAAGTCAACCCGGAGAAGGAGAGATGCGAGGAATAGGGGGAGAGCTCAGGAGCAACCTCAGTGGGAATCAGAACTAAGAACCAGTGAGAAAGCATATACTGTAATTACCACCTGTGGAAACAGCAGAAGCTGAAAGATAGTGATTCTCTGGGAAATAACATAGCTCTCAGTACCTTAATCAAGTGTCAGACAAGTACTACTGCTCCATCAAATACACTGAGTGAAATAAAGAACTGCAGTACAAAGTGAGTTTTTAATTTTTTATTTTTACTATTGTATTGGTGTGCAGCCAGGATGATCTATTTGTCATGGAGAGCAACAATCACTGAAAACCTATGGAAGAGCAATAAGAATCATAGAGGTACTTGTCCCTGTAATAGACTTTTGGACAGCACAATCAGGATAAGTACCATGTTAACTTGGGTACTCACATAACTTTTGTGGCAGACGTCAGCGCACAAATGCATGAATGTCCCCCAATACAAGCACTCCAAAGGAAAGAGAATAAAAGGTACAGTCAGAGGCAACCCTCAGACAACACACCCACACCATGCACATGTCAACTGTTGAAGCCCGTCTCTCACCACTGTAGATGCTGTGCTCCCTAACATGCCAATGTCCATAGCCAGTACAGCTCCATTGTCAAGCAGACATGGACGGAGAGCAAGGCAAGCCCGTCAAGTAGGTCCGTGACCCTGGCAAAACAGTGCAATGGGAGGAAAGGTACTGCGCGGTACAGGAGGTCAAATAAATACAGAGAGAACATGGGCATGAGATCCTCCCCAAGCAGCAATGAGGGGAAACAGAAAGGAGTGAGGTCAGTGGGGGCACTCACAGGACAGAGACGGACAGAACTACGGGAGCCAGCAGCAGTGAGGGAACCCAGCAGGAACAGCAGAATGGTGACGCCAGGAGAGCGGGGAGGCAACAACAGCACTGGGTTGTGAACTCCAGTGCAGGAATGAAAACTGGTGCACGGACAAGTGGAGGAGGAGGGAAAGAGACAGCACAAGTAGGAGAGAGCAGGTTTGAAGTGGGGAGGGACAGCACAGAGATAGGAAATAGGACGAGGCAGGAGCAAGGAAGCAGGGGGAGGGACTGACGCCGAAGCAAACAAAAGGGGGAAAAATAGAGCTGGGAAGAGAAAATACAGGAACAGTGGTGCAAGAGAGTGATGCAGGGAGCAGGCAAGTGGCTGGAGGCAACCACAGAAACAGGGAGACAGGCAGAATGGGAGATAGGAAGAGCGGCGCCTCTGGCCGCAACGAGAAAAGAATCCTTACAGAGTCCAGGATGAGTGACCTTTTAAGCCTGATGGGGGACTGACATTGTTGCTCCGCCCATCAAACCTCCGGCTTAAAGCCCTCCTATTGTTAATTCTTTATCAGTCAATTTAAAACAAACTGAATTTATATTATATGCTGATGACACGGTACTTTTCTGTTCTGGTGCTAATTTATCCACTCTTCAAAAAACATTACAATCTGATTTTAATTTATTACATTATTGGTTTGACAAACATAAACTGGTGTTAAATTCTGCTAAAACCAAGACTACGGTATTTTCTCATCCCAGGAGATCAACAACGTCTGAAATTACTATTTTTGTTAATTTAGGTAATTATATAAAACAAGCTAGAGTGTTTAAATATTTAGGTATACTAATTGATTGTCACTCAACATTTGAGTCTCATATTTTTGATTTAATCAGTAGACTACATAAAAGATTAGGGTTTTTATATCGAATCAGAGGTAATCGTACACTTAATATTTGATATCTACTTACACATAGTTTATTATTTTCTTTAATTGATAATGGGTCTATAGTTTATTCATATACAACTGACAGAATTCTATTAAAACTTCATGCTGCTTACCATTCTGTTATTTGTTTTGCCACTGGACAACCTAGGTCAACACATCACTGTTCTCTCTATAAACACTTTAGTTGTTTTTCATTGGTGGGGCGTTTCAATTTCAGGTCACTGATGTTTTCACATAAGATTCAATTGGGGACAATACCACAAAGCATTCTTGATTTATTTCCTAGATCTGTAAATCTGGTAACACACAACTGCAGAGTAAAGATGGTTTCATGATCCCATTTTTTCACACTGCCTTTGGTCAAAACTCATTGAATTTTGCTGCTACCAAGTTATACAATGGTCTTCTCAGTAGTATTATTAGCAAAAAGAAGCTAGTCACCTTTAAGACAGCCCTTAAAAATAATACGTTTGCAAACTATATTTGTAAATGTTTTACACAATGTACACTTTTATTGATTATTAATTGTATTGTAAATGTTTGTCATGTTTTGTATTGGTTTTGTAATAACTGGACATCTGTGAAAATAGGCTTGGCCCACAGATCTTTCAGTATAAAATAAAAATGATGATGATAATAAACTGAAACCCAGACTAGCTTGGTGGGCTGGCGACACTGCCTCTCTTCACATTCCTGTCCCCTGATGGCTCACCCCTTGAGTAAGTAGTAGCAGTAACAGTAAAATTTTGTTTATTATATGAATCGAACACTCAGTTGAGCAAAGCTCATTTTCAATGAGGTTCTTATTGTACAGTCTTTGTTACATAAATTTACAATGACTTTGTACACGTATTCCTATGATACATATGAAACATTGGGTTTCACAGCTAAACATGCTAAGCAAAGTCAGAGGTAATATTAACTAACATATATGCTTACATAATAGCTACCTAAGATAAACACTGACAGCAATAGAAACTACCACACACGACCATTCATCACAAAGGTTGTATAGGATTAATGTCGGAATTAGTTGATAAACATACATACACAATACACAAATTACAAGTTTACTTTGGAACTGCATAGTAGATCTCATAAACAATACTAGTTATAGCATACGGTTACCCCCTTATTGTCCATGGAAATCAGAAGCTCGCAAGATGTTGTAGCTTGTAGGACAGTTCAAAGGTCAAAAAAGTTGTACTGTCATTCTGACATCACATCGATAGTACAACAGCTTTGTAGCCTTGAACTGCCACCTGATTGGCTCACACGATGGAGCTCTTAGGAGAAAAGCATGTTAAATATGGTGGTGTGCTTTAGCGAGTGGTGACGTGGACCTACCTACTTGGAGATCGAACATGTATCCCTGTTAGAAAAGCCAATTACTTCTTTTTTCCCCATTAAAAAAATGGTGCGGCCACTGATGAGAGTGAGAAGCTGGAGCGAGTGAGAGCAGCAGCTGTAGCAGAGCGATAGGAAGCAGCACCTACACCAAATAACTACCAAGTAACTGCCTAAGTAATGTAAAATAATTTAAAAAAACACACAAAAGACATGTACTATATAAAACAGTGGATGGGTGACCATCCACAACTAAGGCTGTGTTTCCATCTCGGAAGTTGACAAAATCATAGAGACCGCTCAAGTTTTGCTCCCGAGGTGTCTATGATGTCATTAATTCCCTCAGTGGAAACTCAGCCTTGTTGTGGATGGTCACCCATCCACTATTCTCTATAGAGACAGGACTCACCAGGTGGCTCTAAATTAAATTTATAAAATGGGTCTGACGTTTTCTAGCACCTGATTGACTGAGAGGTACTGTACCTGTGGCTGTGTCCTTAACAGGACATATTGTGGCAACTGGTACCTCTTCAGTCATGGGAGGATGGGGTGGTACCTGAGGACTGGAGGAGGCCAGATGTGATTCCCCTTCACAAAAGTGGGAGCAGGACAGAAGTGGGAAACTACAGACCAGTTAGTTTAACCTCAGTGGTAGGGAAAATGATGGAATCACTTCTGAAGGAAAGAATTGTCGAGTATCTAGGGGCCAGAGGGGCACAGGACCCAAGGCAGCATGGATTCACAGCAGGAAGGTCATGCCAGACGAATCTAATATATTTCTTTGACTGGGTGACCAAAGTAGTAGATCAGGGAGGGGCTGTGGACATGGCCTACCTAGACATTAGCAAGGCATTTGACACAGTCCCACACAAAAGATTAATATTCAGGTTAGCCAGCCTGGGAGTGGGTCCCAAGATGATAGCCTGGGTAAAGAATTGGCTGGAGAATAGGACACAGAGGGTAATAGTAAATGGAGTCCACTCTGAAGAAAGGGGGGTTACTAGTGGGGTGCCGTAAGGTTCAGTATTAGGACCGGTCCTCTTCGATGTCTTTGTAAGTGACATTGCAGAGGGACTGGAAGGAAAAGTATGTCTCTTTGCAGATGACACAAAGATCTGCAACAGAGTTAATGCGAAGCGGGGTGGAAAGGATGAGAAGGGACTTGGCAAGGTTAGAGGAATGGTCAAATGTATGGCAGCTTAGATTTAATGCTAAGAAGTGCAAGGTAATGCACCAGGAAACAAAAACCCTGGGGAAGAGTACACAATGGGGGGATACAACAACAACAAAATGGAAAGGGACCGGAGGTAGTCATATCAGATGACTTAAAGGTGGAAAGCAATGTGAGAGGGCAGTAAGGAGGGCTGGGGGGATACGGGGATGCATAGGGAGAGGCATCACCAGTAGAAAACAAGAAGTTGTTATCCCTCTGTACAGACAGCTGGTGAGACCCCATCTGGAGTACTGTGTGCAGTTCTGGAGACCCAATCTCCGCAAGGACATAGACAAGATGGAAGCTGTCCAGAGGAGGGCAACTAAAATGGTGCAGGGTCTGCACCGGAAGACATATGAAGAGAGACTGAAGGAGCTTAATATGTATAGCCTCGAGGAAAGGAGGAGAGGGAGGGACATGATAGAAACTTTCAAGCACCTCAAGGGAATCAACAAAGTCCAAGAGGGTAGCATCTTTCAAAAAAAGAGGTGTGCAAGAACAAGGGGGCACAATTTGAAGATGGGAGGGGTGGCTCAGAGGTAATGTAAGGAAGTATTTTTTTCACATAGAGGGTTGTGGATGCATGGAACGGCCTTCCAGAGGAGGTTGTGGAGTCAAAAACAGTGGTGGAATTCAAGCATGTATGGGACAGCCATAAGGCAATTCTTGGGGGTGGGGGTAGAAAGAAGTAGGCTGCTGGTTAACTAGGATCTGCAGCTTATCCATTAGGTAGAGAAATGGGCAGACTGGGTGGGCCAAGCGGTCCTTATCTGCCGTCAAATTCTATGTTTCTATGTTTTTATGTAGTGTAGGCTTAAAGATCCATGACTCCCACACAAATGTTTAAAAAAAATTCTGACTGCAGCCTGCTAACAGACATTGGTCTTGGCTCAGACCTGCCCTACTGCTGCAATACAATCAAGCTTGCTGTACCAAATACTGGGACCATATAGCATAACAAAAACAATATCCCATGCTTATTTTAAAAACAGTAAGCAACCGCAAATGCCATCTAACTGCTGTACAGTTGATGACCATCTGCGCAGCTGTCTCTCAATCAGTCTGTTTCCCGTTCTGTTCCTCAGCCCCCTGCCCCTGCCCCTCGCTGACTGTGAGCCATGACTCCACAATCACATTACCAGTTTATGCTTGACAATCACAACCACAGCATGACAATTGGCACCAGTGGCAAACCCCATTCTGAATGAGCACAACAACACCGTGTTACAGAAAACCTCACTGGTCTACTGCGGTAAAGTGCTGTAACAAGTAACTACAGAAACACACTTGTTTCCCTCAATTCTACTAAACACTGAAACTGGTCCCTCTGTCCAGTCACTCTGCCATCACAGACATGGTAAAACTAAATCTTTTTCAATGGTATAGCAATGATCTACTGAGGCTGGTGAGGAACACGCTTGTTCCCCTCAGTCCTAATGAAAACAGAAACTGGTCCCTTTATCCAGTTGCTCTGCTCTCACAGTCTTGCAAAAAAAAAGGAAAAATCTATATCTTTTTAAAGGTGTTTGAGTGAGTGTGTGTGTGTGTGTGTGTGTGTGTGTGTGGTGGGTGCACAGACAGACATGACCACCCTCTGGTGGCTTTCTAATGACACAACATGCCCATTCTACTACAAAGATAAGGACTACTTTTCTCAGTTTTTCTATTTTGTCTATTTTCTAAATATAAACATATTTTAAATATTTTTATGTGAATTTTTAAATACTTTAAACAGAGGACACATTTCATAATCAGAATAAGATACTCTGAGGTGTGGTTTATGGTGTGATGAGAGCAATTCACAGGTGCTTAAGACTCCCAGCGCAAGCGCTTTGTGCCTCATTATGCACCTGGATCGTACTCTTATTAGGACATAAACCACACCTCATCATGTCTTATTCCTTACATAGTAGCCAGTATCTGTTACTAAACAACAGAGTGGGGCTTTTATTTGTTCAAAAAAACATTTTTTTTAATTTTACTCAAACTAATGATACCTTCCACTGGTCTCAGCTGTAGTGGAATGGTATTCCAATGGTTTGGACATGTGCTATAGAAATGAAATCTACCCACTTTCAGGTTTCTTTTAGGATGCAAACATTCAACTCTCCACCAGCTGACATACGTAAACCTTTAGTACTTCTTTGTTGTAAATTATTAATTAAATATAGGGACCTTGGATCTGTAACACTTATGTATATAGGTGAAATAATTAATTCTCCTATGCTCCTGCAGTCTTACCCACCCCAGCTCCTTATAAAGTTCATATCTATGAGTGGTGTCAAGGATGAAGCAGGCAAAACTATTGCTATAGTTTTGCCAGCTCCATTCCCGATGCCTTCAAGAACAACAAACCACCACAGTCAAAAATGGATAGAACCATGATATTTATTACCTGTTTCCTGATCTCTTTCTTTGTACATGGGGTGTTTTTTTTTATTTTAGTCTTTGGTAACTGGGTAAGGCTCATGAGGCACAATTGCCTATTTTCAGGGGTGACCTGGGAGCACTGGGTGGTTAAGTGACTTACTTAGAGTCACACAGTATGCAAGTGGAGGTTGTGAGAATCAAACCAAAGTCTGGTCTGCTGGATGTACCAAGCTTGTTCGCAGCTCATTACTCTAACCTCTAGGCTATACTGCCAGCCCAATAATGTTATAGAAACATAGAATTTGATGGCAGATAAGGACCGCTTGGCCCACCCAGTCTGCCCATTTCCCTTCCTGATGGATAAGCTGCAGATCCTAGTTAACCAGCAGCCTACTTCTTCCTACCCCCAACCCCTAGAATTGCCTTATGACTGTCCCATGCATGCTTGAATTCCACCACTGTTTGTGACTCCACAACCTCCTCTGGAAGGCCGTTCCATACATCCACCACCCTCTCTGTGAAAAATACTTCCTTAAATTACCTCTGAGCCACCCCTTCTATCTTCAAATTGTGCCCCTTGTTCTTGCACACCTCTTTTTTTGAAAGGTGCTACCCTCTTGGACTTTGTTGATTCCCTTGAGGGTACTTGAAAGTTTCTATCATGTCCCCCTCTCCCTCCTTTCCTCGAGGCTATACATATTAAGCTCCTTAAGTCTCTCTTCATATGTCTTCCGGTGCAGACCCTGCACCATTTTAGTTGCCCTCCTCTGGACAGCTTCCATCCTGTCTATGTCTTTCTTGGAGATTGGGTCTCCAGAACTGCACGCAGTACTCAGATGGGGTCTCACTAGCTGTCTGTACAGAGGGATAATAACTTCCTGTTTCTACTGGTGATGCCTCTCCCTATGCATCCCAGTATCCCCAACCCTCCTTGCTGCCCTCTCACATTGCTTGCCCACCTTTAGGTCATCTGATATGACTACCCCCAGGTCCTTTCCATTTTGTTGTTGTTAGTATCTCACCTCCCATTGTGTACTCTTCCCTGGGTTTTTGTTTCCCAGGTGCATTACCTTGCACTTCTTAGCATTGAATCTAAGCTGCCATACATTTCACCATTCCTCAAACCTTGCCAAGTCCCTTCTCATCCTTTCCACTCCACCTTGTGCATCAACTCTGTTGCAGATCTTTGTGTCAACTGCAAAAAGACATACTTTTCCTTCCGGTCCCTCTGCAATGTCACTTATAAAGACATTGAAGAGGACTGATCCTAATACTGAACCCTGCGGTACCCCACTACTAACCCCCCTTTTTTCAGAGTGGACTCCATTTACTATTACTCTCTGTGTCCTATTCTCCAGCCAATTCTTTACCCAGGCCGTCATCTTGGGACCCACTCCCAGGCTGGCTAACTTGTATATTAATCTTTGTGTGGGACTGTGTCAAATGCCTTGCTAAAGTCTAGGTAGGCCATGTCCACAGCCCTCCTGATCAACTACTTTGGTCACTCAGTCAAAGAAATCTATCAGATTTGTCTGGCATGACCTTCCGCTGTGAATCCATGCTGCCTTGGGTCCTGTGCCCTCTGGCCTCTAGATATTTAACAATTCTTTCCTTCAGAGTGATTCCATCATTTTCCCTACCACTGAGGTTAAACTAACTGGTCTGTAGTTTCCTGCTTCTGCCTTGCTCCCACTTTTGTGAAGGGGAATCACATCTGCCCTCCTCCAGTCCTCGGGTACCACCCCATCCTCCCACGATTTGTTAAAGAGTTTAGTCAGTGTTGTCACTAGTTCTACCCTTAGTTCTTTTAGAATTCTGGGATGAATCCCATCAGGCCCCATTGCTTTGTTCACCTTCAGTTTTAAGAGTTCTTTCAGAACCCTTTCTTCTGTAAATGGGCTGGTATCAACTTCTGTATCCAGAGTGTTTCTACTGTTTGTTTTAGGTACCTCCCCCTCTTCCTTTGTAAATACTGAGCAAAAATATTTGTTTAGTATCTCTGCCTTTTCACAGTCACCCTCTGCCCACCCTCCCTCCCTTCATTAAGCCTCACTATCCCTCCCTTGGTCTTCCTTCGGCTCCCTGATGTACCTATAAAGGTTTTATCCCCCTTCTTAACTGAGTTGGCTATCTTTCCTCGGTTTGGGCCTTTGCTGTTCTGACTGCCTTCCCAGCTTCCTTTTGCTTTAACTGATACAGTTCTCTGTCCTGTTCCTTCTGTGATTCCTTGTACTTCCTGAATGCTTTCTTTTTCTCTTGAACCTTCACTGCCACTTCCTTTGAGAACCATAGTGGTTTCTTACCTCGTTTCGTTTTGTTTATTTGCTTTACACAAAGGCTTGATACCTCTGTGATGGCAGTTTTTATTATTCCCCATTGTTCTTCCACCCCTCCTTCCTGCCCATTTGCTAGTGCATTCCTTAGACACTCACCCATTTTGACAAAGTCAGCCCTCCTAAAATCCAGTACCTTTGTCTTTGTATGGCTTGACTCTATTGCTGTGTTTATTGTGAACCATACTGTTCGATGGACGCTAGTTCCCAGATGGCTACCCACTTCTACATCTGTGATCCTCTCTTCATCTCCATTTGAGAGAACCAGGTCTAAGATTGCTCCCTCTCGAGTGGGCTCCAATACTAGTTGTCTAAGGCATGCTCCTGTAGGGCATCTAGAATAACCCCACTCTTAGAAGTGGCTGCTGCAACTGCACTCCAGTTAACATCTGGCATATTCAGATCACCCATCAGCAATATCTCCCCTTTTTCTGCCATTCTAAGTATACTTTCTATCATTTCCTTGTCCATCTCCTCCCCTGAGAAGAAGTCTGTTCTAACCCTGTGCGTATTGTGGTGCCATTGCCGGTCTCCAAATTTACCCACAGTGCTTCTTCTCCTCCCTGTTTACCCTTTTGTTCTGTTGCTTTGATTCCTTCCCTTATGTAAAGAGCTACTCCTCCTCCTCTTTTACCCTCCCTGCCCCTCCTGTAGATAGTGTATCCTGGTATGTTTACATCCCAGTCATGGTTTTGTGTGTTTGGATCAAACAGTATTACAACAGGTGCAGTGTTCAATTCTATACAGTGCACCAAGATGTCTTCCCAAGTTTTTAACCTGACTGTCTATGTGGATATACCATGTGATCTTGTTGTCCAACCAGACACCCAGGTATCTATACTTCTGCACCTGTTGTAATACTGTTTGATCCAAACTTCTAACCTGTAAAGTAGTTACAAATGAATCCAAGCTTTTTGCTTGAAAATACATCGTGTGAGTCTTTTTTTGCATTAACTACTAGTCTTGAATGCAACCCCCCCAAAAAAAACTATAAATCATCAATGCCTTCTGTAACACGGTCTCTGTTTGCTTTGAGTTTATTCCTTCCATATATGTTATTGTATCATCTGCATAAAGGGTAAAGTGTATATGAGGATCATCCAGAGTAAGTATGTTTATGTATATGTTAAAACGAATAGGCCCCAGAATCGAATCCTGGGGAACACTGGACACTATTAGAGTTGAATTTGATTTAAGCTCATTTACTACTTGATGAGTTTACCTTCTCAAATAGGAACCAAACCAATCCACAGCACCACCTACTACTCCCACAGATTCTAGTTTGTACAGGAGGATACCATGGTCCAGTATGTCCAATGCTTTTGAAAAATCCATAGTCCAGAGTGTCAAATGCTTTTGAAAAATCTTCAGAAATAGCCCCTACTCGCATTCTCCTGCCTAGAGCCTCCTGAAAACTCACTAACTCCTAAGTTAATGACTTTCTTCTAATTCCTGGGAGTCACCCTTGACCCCACACTGACTTTCTCTGATCACATCAGACTCATTGTCTGGCATGTGAACCAGAGATTAGGAACTGGTTACCAGATCAAGGGATTTTATGACCCACCCAAGTCTGATTTGCCATTATCCAGAGCATCTTACTCCACCTGCTGGGCTAATGCTCCCCCATCTACATGCAGACCTCATCCTCCTGCCTGTCCATACTAAACACAACCTACAACAACACCTATAGGTTTGCCTTGATGATACCTTACTCCACACATCACTGTTCCCTCTACCAGGATCTAAGATGGTTCTCCCACTCAAGCCCACTGGGACTACCCCCTAGGCTAAATTGTTGACATATTTATCAGAGAAAAGGAAGTGTCTCCCCTACCCCCCCCCATTCGGGCCAAAGTCCTGCCATCAAGGCCTCTGGATCTCCTCTAGCCTATAGTAGAGTGCCCTAAGGTCACCGTATGTATGGGCCATAAGGCCTTCTTTTCAGCTGCCCTGAGTCTTTGGAACAGTTTGTCTGCTTCACTATGGACCCTGGGATCACACCCTCTATTTAAACCTCACTACAAGACTTCACTCACAGCTACCATCACCTGTAAATGCCTCCCCCTGGATAATAAACTTACTCCATCCAAGTTCAAAGCCTCTGTTCCCCCCTTGTCTTGCTGGGAAAACCAGGGTGCCACAAGGACTCTGGAAACTGTTGTTTTTATAATATTTGACTCTGGAAACTGTTGCTACTGTAATGAAATATAGTGGGCACTGTACTGCCGTATAAATGCTGTGCACATTAATTGCTTGCTCTGTGGTAATGTTACACCCAGCTTGCTCAAGTTCTGTACCATTTGTTTCATATCACTCAGTGTTTCACTTAATGTATTACAACTACTTGCTGTACCCAGTATCTTTTGTACTTGGTTTTCTTTTTACCTTGTTTGTGCCATTTTTATGATCCCGGTCATGCCTGAAAAACACCCCAGAATCAAGACAGACAGATGGCAATTTAGGTGATTAACAGAGAGTCCTGAATTCTAACCAAGTAAGATAGACATATGGTATAAGCAACAAGCACAAAATGGTTTCAAATATGTTAAACAGATCCTGAAGGGGGATAACATAATAATGTTTGAAGAGTGTAGAAAGAAATACGATTGGAAGAAGGCAGATAGATTGAGGTACCTTCTAGTACAAAATTATATATTAACCCAGAAGAGGAAAACACAAACAGTACAGGTGGGGGAGAAGGAGAGATTAATACAGAACAGCTACTGGAAAATGTCACATCAAAATGGACAATATCCAGACTATAAAAATACCTAACTTCTAACAGAGAAGGGGCCACGAAGCCTGTGGTGAGAAAGTGGAAAGAGGAGTCGGGGTTCACCTCATGCCCAAAGAATGGGAAAGGATATGGTACATGGCCTTCCACATGACCTCCTCCCCAGGATGGAGAGAATACGTGTGGTAGATCAGGATAAGATTCTTCATAATCCCACATATAAAAGCCCAATGGGGAAGAGACAGAAGGGAACCTGCTGGAGAAATTGTGGGGACCAGAGAGGGACACACACACATATATTTTACACATGCCCAAAGTTACAACCCTTTTTGAGAGAAGTAGAGGGTATAATCCAGAACCTATTCCACTGTCAGACACTGATGAGCATACAACATATCATATTGGGGCTCCAGTATCTTTGGGCAATATGTGTTGTGGCGGTGAGTAAGGCCATAACAAAGAGATGACTAAACCCAAACCCCCAGACAAGAAAGAATGGAAAAATTTAGTGGAGGAAATACAGAGGATGGAAGAAATAACATACTCAATAGGGGATAAGCTGGAAAAGTTTGTAGAGAGATGGAGTGCATGGACAATACAGATATACTGTAAAAGGTCCCAGATGAGGTAACAGGGAGAGAACACTTATTATAAGTAAAGATATTTAAGAGGAAAACAAGCAGAAAATCTACTTAGAAAGTGAGATAAATTAACACTCCACACACTAGAAGGAGAGATAGCATCACAGAAAGGTAATAATGAGTATATCAAATAAAGTGCTAGAGAAACGCCAGAACATACATCCCTGGTGACCCCATGGTTGGAGGGGAGAACAAAACAACAAACAAAGCAATAAAGACACATAGCTCTGTTTTGGTTTGGTTTTGGAAAAATTAGACTTTATTTTAACATACAAGGATATAAGGAAATGAGCAAACAATACTTATGTTGGAAATGAAAAATAAAAGTGCATATTGTATGTGAAATTATACAATGACATTGTGTAAGATGTAATAATTTAAAATGCACAATAAAGAAAATATAAAAAAAGGGATTAGGGATGGGGGACCACTATATCATAGGGATGACAATTCATTTATTTATAAGGGGATGGGGGGTTAGCTAGATCACCAGTGGTGTTTTAATGTTACATAACAGGAGCTCAGGGCTTGGGGCAATCCGCTACACCACCAGGGACAGCTTTAATTTTCATATTGGGGGTTCGGGGCTGAAGGGGCACTAGATCACCAGGGAATGATTATGTTAAATGTTTAATTTACAGCCATATTGGTGCTGAGGGGAGGGTTACCACTAGCCACCAGGTACATGCTAGAGTGTGGCACATGGCCAAGGTTGCCACAAGCCAAGGGACTTTGCCACAAGGACCCTGCACGATACAGAATCGGGTGCAGGGTCCCTGGCACACTGGGCTTTGATGCAAGCTGCCTTTTGCCACAGCTTGCATCAATCTAAGGATGCTTTGAGAATCGAGCCCAGGGAATTGTATTTTCCTGGTCTTTGCTGCCATGTAATTGTCCACCTTAGTAAAGTGCTTGGCTAGAGATCAGGAAATTGCAAACCCATTTTCTAATGTGTATTATGCCATTCCCATTATATAACATAATACCCTCCCACACACTGTATCAGTTTTTACCTACCAACATACTCTTGCTTTTCTATAAAAAATAAATAAATAAATGCATTTAGGAAGGAGGGGAGTCAAATCCCTGTTTATGTGCAATGAATTACACGAGGGAGCAGGCAGCAATGAGCAGAGAAAGATCAGGGGCAACCAAGAATCCAAGATGCTTTGTTAATGAAACCAGCTGAGGTTTTTCATGAGTACACTGCATGTTTACTCTCATTTTGGACACTTCATAGTTTTGCATTTTTGGCAGCTATCTGCACAATAAATTTGTTTTGTGCATTCAACTCCTTTATCTTGCTCTGTATTTTCGTGTTGCTGTGTGCTTTTTACTGACACAGACACTCAGTTGTGGAGCCAATATTTGGTGTTTGTATTAGTTAATTTTACTCCTACTCTGCCTTAGTTAGGGTATGTTAAACAGTGGTCCTCCAGGATTCCATTTTGATTGCCAGGAACCAAAGACCATCATTTTGGCTACTTTTTTTCTTTTAGCTATTTTTGGTTAATTTACCACTTACCTACATTCTTTGGGTAAGTTGTCCTTTTTTTTCTTAATAAGCTGTGCTCTTTAGAAATGGAAGCCCTATTACTTCCTGTTTCAGTTTGTGCCATTTCACCGTAGTTAATTGCTTGCTGTACAGGAAGCCTCAATTTTTTTTTAACTTCAAAGTTTATTAGGGTTTTCATATAATACAAAGCTTACAATCAAAGCATCAAAATTCATCTCCAAACCTAGCTAGTTCCAGAACAAGTTATGGGTCCTTGGATTACAGATTAATGCACAATGTGGAGATCTGCCCATTGTTTCTGTGGAAGGTCTACAATGAGTTCATTATAGCTGAGCAATCTCACCTTCATCATTTTACTTAGGTGAACACATTGTAATGGCTCCCAGCAGTAGTGGTGGGCAAAGTGGCCCCACTTTGCTCCGCAAACTGATTTGTGGAGTAATGTGGAATTCGTGAAGTACTCTGCAATGTGAAGTGGAGTACTTCGCGACATAATGAGAAATGTGAAGTTTATTGAAAACAATGACTTCCCCAAACCACTACTCCACTAATTTTAAGGCGAAGTACATGGAAATCAATGTACTTCGCATCACTTCGTCATGTTGGCACGCTCCAAAGGTGATGTTTGCAGTAGTTCATGGGATTGCATGTCACATGGGCTCTAGATTGTTCTGCACAGCCTCAGTTCAGGGTAGTGTGTGCGTTGTGTGCAGGTAGCTGCAGGAGACAATTTGCTCTGAGAGCGCTTTGCAATTCAAATCCTCTAAAATTCGTTAAAAAAGCCTTTTTGGGTAAATTTTTTTGCTCAAACTTTAGTGCATCGATTGTAGGAAACCCTCCTGTGCTCATATCATTGAGTGTTTATTGTTTATTGTTTGTGTGTGGATTTTGAATGTAAATGTACAACAGTCAGTCTGTGTACTGAAAGACAGTGGAAGTGTGCTTTTGGCGGAGGGGCGTATCTGTAGTGTAGGTAGATTTAAGTTGGAGAAATAAGGAGTTCTTTGTTTTTGTTTATATTTTTTTTGTATATCTGTGTTAATGTACACACAGTAATATTTTCAGTAATCTTTGACATTATTTTGCTGATTGTGTTGTGGACCTGGTGCAGCAGTGCATAATTTCAGGTTGTTTAAAATCCATGATATATTACTGAAGTTTTCAATTTGCTTAGACAAAGTGTATGTGTGTGAGTGTGGTGTGTGCAGTGTGTGACATCAAATAATATACCTTTTATTGTGCCACAGTGTAATTGCAGCCATGTGAACCTGCTATCCACTGCACCTACATGATTTTGTACAGCCATTGCGGTATATTGGGTTTTGCACTGTTACAGTGCTTCCCCCAGCCAGCAAAAGGTATTATTTTCCAGACTGTATTGTGACTTGCACACCACTGGTTAGTTAAGGTGTTGTTGAACTTGTTGTGACTTTGCATCTGTATCTCTTGTTGAAGCCACAGTTGTTTTTTTTTTTGGCTTCACATCCAGTGGCCCAGAGTGAACGTTCCAAAATCTAAATTTGTTTAGAATATTCTTGTTGATCCCCAAAAATGCCTGCAAAGATACATGCAAGCAAAGCTGTTTCTCACCATGGCACTGCTGCCAGTGGTAAGATTGTCTGTGGGTGTGGTAGTACGCAGTCGCAGAAGTGCATTGCTGATGTGAGGAAAGGTATTTCTCCTTCAATGTTTTTTACAGTGCAACTGGTAGCTTCACTCATAGTTGGAGGAGATGATGTTGTCCCAGCTGGTGGTGTTAGTGCAGTTGCTGGTGGTATGAGTATTGCTGCCTCAAGTTCCACTTCTCACCAGTTGACCATGTCCAAAAATGTAGTTGAGTGTAAAGCAGTGAGTGATAGTGTAGCTGATATTATACTCCCCAGTCACATGGAGCGAATGGATGTGTGCCGGAGCCGGAGGGGTGACGAAAGCAGGCAACCTCAAAAGACCGGACCTGGAGGTTGTCTGCGAGTGGATTGTTGCAGCATGGGAATCCCTACCTGCGGAAATGATCAGGAAGTCCTTTCTCCAATGTGGAATAAGCAACTGCATGGCTGGGACTGAAGATGATGTGCTATTTGAGGATGAAGAGGAAACTGAGGTTGCAGCAGAGGGGGCAGCAGTTGAGCTGGATAAACTGCAATCGGATTTGGTCACTGAGGAGTATCTAACTGAGAACATGAATGCCTTAGGGATATCGGAGTCAGAGCCAGTGGATGAGGAGGAAGATAAGTGAGTTATTCTATCTATGGGTGCACTGTGAATTCCGAGACTTTATACAGGTGCATCTGTGATCAATTTCTTGGCTATTTCTTTGGTCATTGCTACGCTTGTTTTGTTTTTTGGTGTTTTTGGTGTGCATTCAAGAACATTTTGGTCAGTAACTGGCAATGGATTTCAGTTATTTCGACTTGGCTTATACGTGGATCATTGCACTGTCATTGTTAGTAAATGCTCATTTTGGGGGGGGGTAGACTTAACCGCGGATTGGCTTATCCACGAGTATATATGGTACTTGCTTAGAATGCCCTTGTAAATTAATCCTCTCTTGGGGGATACCTTGGAAACAGCCTGCTCCTGCTAGGCTCAAAATATCTTCCCAGGTTCCCTGGTAGGTAGCTGTAACTGGGTCCCGATCACTGTAAATAACAGGTGCCTGATTTGCACTTATCTCCATAGGTAAAATCTAGGAAGGGGAGGCCTACTCCTTTATGTCTGCAAAATCCCCAAATGTCCTAGTATCAGAATTAAACAGGTCTCCCACTCACTTTAATTTCCTGGATGCCCATTTTTGCTAGGCTATGGGGCTGACCCCAATCTGTATGTTGGGATGGTTCCAAAGTGGCCACCAGTAGATAGGAATAGCCACTGGAGCATTAGCAAA
Organism: Neoceratodus forsteri; assembly: GCA_016271365.2. Classification (NCBI taxonomy): domain Eukaryota; kingdom Metazoa; phylum Chordata; order Ceratodontiformes; family Ceratodontidae; genus Neoceratodus; species Neoceratodus forsteri. Next base: position 201,926,991 of record CM028131.1, read on the forward strand.
CTTTCTAACCAACTTCCACACCTGTACAACATATCTATGGAAAGGATTGCCCTTTCTTGCCTTGGTGGGATCTCAGAGATGGGGTTCCCAGTGAGTTCCCTCTCCTAAAGCCTTTTCCACATATAACCATCTGGCCACTTCTTTCACATTATCAGCATGTAGCCACATACAGATCTGTCTAAGTCCTGCTGCTAAGCAATATCTCTCAACACCTGGGACTAAGAAGCCCCACCTTGGATCATGGGGCCACCATCATGAGCACTGCTAGCTGTGCCCATCCCCCTTCCCTCAAGAAGTCATGCACTAGGGCAGCCAGCTGCTTCCAGAGGGAGTCTCCAATGTGCAGGAGTAAATACCTTATGTGGTACAATGCCTTAGGAAGCATCATCATTTGCAAGGTCTGTGCCTTCTTGGGCCTTCTCCCAAAGAGAGAGTCAAAATTGCCAACTGCATATTCTAGTTTCATAGGATTCATCAGATAATCTTTGTCAGGGGAGATATGTGTGGCTGCTGAGGGGGTCCTGGTGATGGTTGATGGGCACTGGGGGGGGGTTATATGGAGTCTTGTGCATGGCTAGGCTACAGGCAGCTGAGTGTGTCTCACTTTGGCAGCTCCCTGCCATCTTTAAAATGCTGCTCCCATGGAGTCTGGGGGGATTGATTTGATTGGTGACACTGGGTAGGCATTCTAGCACCTGTTGGTGGTCTCTGTCTCAGCGGGCTCACCCAACTCTCATGTTTTGAAGCCTCCTAATATAGTGCTTAATAGCCAGATATGTTGCCCTGAAAAGGGCAGTAGCTGTACAACTTGAATATTTCCATCTGAGACCAGGCCTGGATAACTATAGTTTTGAAGTGTTGGTTCACCTCAAGGTGGCCTAAGTGGTTGAGATGGATGCAAGGTGTTGCCTCTGCTTTGATGGAAGGATCCTTGACACAACAAGATACAAGGCCTTGGTAGCAAAACCCAAGATCTGAGCACAGCACCCATGTATAGGATCCAAAACCATAGGATTATGACTGCCCACGAGTGAGTCCAGAGTTCAGCTGGGGCCAGGACTGTGTCATAGTACATTGAGATTGGATATCTTGGGCCTGGGCCCAGGGGGTGGCATTAGTGGCTCAATATAATTTATGCTTTCCTCCTCTTAGAAAACTAGGGGGTGTTGGCCCTGTCATCTGGGGCGCAGCCATGTGGAGTGGTAAGAGTTAGTGGGGGGGGGTATGAGAGTCCGCTTGGCTGGGTGCCCACTGACCGCCACTCTCTTCCCTTTTCTTTTTCAGGTGAAGAGCGGTTCCCTTGCTCCTGGGCAGCTAGACACAACTTCTGTAACTGATGTTATCCAACCCTAGGTATCAGGGACAATTACGCTGAGGGTGTTAGCAATTAGAATCACTCTCCCTGTATAGTTAAGAAGTAATACTGGTGTAGCCATTAGCAGCAGCTTACTGTTCTGTCACAGAGCCATAGCCCACCTGGTGGTAACCTTGTAAGTGTTTGCCAACTGGACTTGGGGTCTTTTTCGATTGACGCTTCTTCACACCCCATGTAGATACTTTTACATGAGTGCAGGCTGGGCAGAATACCCACGAAGTAAAATTCAGTTGTTATCTTAAAATGTTTGCATTCTCACAGGTGTTGCCCTGCTTGTTGCAGGAACTTAATTGTTAATAACTATAAGCTAACATACCTTTCTAACTCTTATAGGTACCCCAATCTGTTGGTGCCATGGTATCCTAAAGACTGATCTTACCTTCATGTCATATAATGTGTGGGAGGGGGGGGTTAGTGGCCCAGTGAAAAAGGCACACCTGTTGCAGGAACTGTAGTGGAAGAGGGCCACTATTGCATTCTTGCAAAAGACCCATTTAACACACCAAGAGTACTTTAAGTTGTAGAGGAGCTGGGTCAGAGAAGTGTATGCCTCCTACTTTGGGCCCACTCTCACAGAAGGGGGTAGCCATATTTGTACGGTGTAACACTCCATTGAAAGTATAGCAGGTTGACCAGGACTCAAGATCTAAGAGGAAAAGATGGTGGCAGAGAGTGGTTGAGAGGAGCAGCTCTGTTGCAACCCTCCCAGCATGAATATCATACCTTGGCAACTCTGAGCTAAATGAATAGTTAAATGAACCTGGTACAATGAAAAGATGAATCTGTTAACCTCTGTAGGAAAAACAGAAACTAGTGGCTCATTAAAACATTACCATGACACCAAAGAAAGACTCCAGACTGGTCAAGAATCAATGCGTCAGCAAACATGCTGCTGCAGGACAGCTACAACCTGCAATGGCCACACGGAACAAAGGTAATCCCTTGTTTAAACATAAAGCTGCTTTGTTTGAAACAGGTGGGTTGCAAATGTCTGTAGAAGAAGTTGTTAAAATGAATAAATCAGTAAGTGGGTCAGGGGACACAGTAACTAAAGCCCCACTGCCACTGAGTGCTATGTTTTATAAAAAAAAATACCTGCAAAGGCAAAAATAAAGAAATGGCAGCTATCAAAGAACTGCTCCCCTACCTGTAAGGGAGCTGATAGGGCAAAACATTCTAAGAAGAATGAAGCCGAGTTCGGGAGGAAGAGAGCCTATCAGATGCTTTGCTGGATCTCTTGGTAGTAATCCTGCAGCAGACTTGCCAGAGTGGAGGAGGAACTACTGGAGAGTCAAAGGGAGGAGAAGGATTGTGGAGGCCAGGAGATTCAATGAAGATGGTGGCCAAGGGGATAGCTATGGGCCAAACTGCCAGCAATGGAGTAAGAAAACTGCTCAGCAATGCAAATAAGTTAAAACTGGTAAAGCTAGGAATTGAATTGACAGAACCTCAGAAGCAGGAGCAAAACCAAGTCTTTACAAGTCAGAATGCCTCAAATGTTTCATCAGCCGGGTTGACGACCTTTTTAGAGATATCCGAGGGAATGCATTCATTTAATAATATAGGCAATTCTTAGAATGAAACAAACAACTTGCAAGAAGATGCATACCTGAAAATTAACAGTATGGGAAATACAGTATGTCAAGGTTAGCAGAGGAGGAGATTAATGTTAATGGAATGGATGATGGAAACTATTTGAAGAAAAGAGAGCCTAATAATGACTTTTTCTCTCCCCTTTTCCCCAGGGTCATGAGTGCTAAATACCTGTCAAGCACTTCCCAGTTCCCGCTCACTGCTCACCCGACTGAAGCCCCAGCTGGCAAAAGGAAGACATGGAAGGAACAAGCCCTGATTCAAATATTGGCACATTTTTCTCCGGTGCAGAACCTGGACTTTAAGTTTTATCTAACCCTTATTTGTGTGCCTGCCAGCTACCTTTGTAGCTCAGCACGGATCTACTGCAGGAAACTGCTGTTTGCTGGCTAGTTTTTCGGCCCACCTGCCCTCCCCGCCCCTTTTTCTATTAAATGCGGCTCCTGCTCCACCCCTTTCTCCTGCTAGTCTGAATATTAAATAATAGGAGGTCTTCTATTTCTCATCCCCTTTCTAGTCAATTGCTCTTCTATTTCCACACCATTTTGTCTAGTGTTGAACACTAAGTCTCTGGGAGTCCTCTCCCCTTCAATCTCCTGTGCTGGCAACAACAGGTTTCTGTTTTCCTCTGTTGTCACCACCAGTCCATCTAGTTGTACTTTTGCCAATCATTCTTGTTTCAATTATAGTCCCTGGATACTCAGGAATTTCATCTCTAGTTTCTACACCACTAAATTTGCCCTGACATATCTCTGGATTTTACTCACTATATTCCAGGTGGTTGCCCCTCCTTTTTCCTCTGTTTATTTTGGGTTGTCTCCTGCCAGCGTACCTGAGTACATCTTCCTCACTGATGAACTATAGCCTACAGAGATCCTGCCAGTAAACTTAAAAAGAATATAAATAAATATTAACTCAAAATGTATTTACTTATATATAAATCCACTGTATTTTTTTCCATCTGCTTGTCTCCTTCCTGTATTTATCTCTCCCACTAAGATGACTTGCACTCAGCCAGGGATATTTCTGGTCACCGCTGGACTGCTACCTTCCCTTATTACCCTCTCCTACCTTTCTCTTAATATTACAGCCAGCGACAATGTGTAGCATGTACAGAATGAAGCATCTTTTGTCTACTCTAATCTCCTAATAAATAGAAAATTACAACCAATATACAATGTATCAATTTATATCATTCACCCAGCCAAACTTGGATATTTCCTTTTCAGTCACCCTCCTGTGGTGTCAATCTGCCTCAGGCTACTCTTTCGGCACACCAGAGAAACCTTGGTGCCTCTCCTGTGTTTAACCTTATCTGGGGACATCAAGTCTAATCCTGGTCACTTCTCAAATACTAATAATAATAATAATAACTTTATTTGTCTGCACCTTTCTCAAAACCAAGGCGCATTACAATAAAATGCAGAATAAAACATATTAAAACATATTAAAAACTAAGTTGGCTACACACCAATTAATCAATAGGCCTATCCATGGCTCTGCCTGGTTCTCCTCCAAGGGTATGAAAACTGTATACATGAATATTAGAAGTGTACCGGCTAACTTTCCCAAACTGGAAGCCTGGATCACCCTCTACAGTCCAGACATACTAGGATTGATGGAAATATGGCTTAAGCCAGACATACCTGACACTTTGTATAAAATTAACAGGTACAACCTTCTTAGATTTGACCACCCTTCTAAGCAAAGAGGTGGCGGGGTTGCTTTTTATTACAAAGAACTTCTTAACATCTCTGTCCAACTCTCAGGGTTGTCAGGTTTCTGTGAAACTCTGTATGCTGTTTTGCTATTGAGGGGGGTGCAAAAAGACTCAACTTGGTATGTGCTTACAATCCTCCTAAGGGAGCTCTCCCAGGCCTAAATGGACTCATGGACTATCTCTCTACCCTACAGGGTAAATCAGAAGTCATTCTAATAGGTGATTTCAACCTTGACCTGTCTGGTAGCCACTCTGGGTCGTACACTGAAGCTCTTGTGCAACTTCACCTATCTCAATTGATTTCTAGCCCTACCCAAATCTTTGCAAATAGCAGACATCAATCCCTTCTTGACTGGATTGCCACAGACAGAACAAATAAGATTATGGCTGCAGGTACTTTTTCCAATTCAGTTAATGATCACTTTCCTACTTTCTGTATTTGAAATGGTCACAGCCTAACTCCCCCCCAAGGTAATACAGTTTTGTGATTTCACTAAACTAAATCCTAGAGCACTTCACAAAGATATAAATAATATCGACTGGTCTCCTATCTACACCACTGAGGATGTAGATAATGCCCTTGACTACCTGATTTCAAAGCTCTTCCTCCTCCAGGATCTGCATGTTCCACTGAAAATGAGGTGAATAAGGGGCTTGGCAAACAGATGGTTACACAAGATCTCCTTCACTCTATGAGAAGAAGGGACAAGGCCTGGGCTGCTGCAAAGAAATCCCAACAGACAAGACTGAGCTAGTTACATAAAGATGAGGAAGGCTTGCAAAAAGTCATTTGGATGGCAAAAAGGGAGTACTGTCACAAACTACTCCAGGCATCTGCTGGAGATACTCATGGCTTTTGGAACCACATCAAAAATGTCATGGGCCAAAAGGCCCAAGCTGTCCATAATCGAAATGACGGTAAATGATGTCAACTATAACAAATTACCTACGATTGCAAATGCTCTGAATGTTTGTTTCTCTGATCTCTCTGAGAATCAAACTAAAATTTAATAAGTCCCCAGCACCCACTCTTGATAGGCACATGCCTCCTGGATCTTCTTTTAACCTTAGAATGGTATCCTCTGCTGAAGTGCTTGTGTCTCCTTAGAACTATTCCTCACCATGAATCTGCTGGGCCTGATGGGTTACTGCCAAATTTCATCAGACTGGCAGCTCCTACTCTTGCTGTCCCACATGTGAGAATTTTCAATCTTTCCATCTTAACTCAAACAGTGCCAACCCTATGGAAAACTGCCCATATTGTCTCAGTACACAAAAAAAGGTGACCCCAGAAACATGGCTAACTATAGCATGATTGCCAACCTCTCTACCCTAAGTAAACTACTTGAGAAGGTTATTGACTCCCAGGTCACAGAATACCTACATCTTCATAATCTCCTACCTCCTGCTTAGCATGGTTTCTGGACAGGGCACAGCACCACAACTGTGCAACTTCAACTCTCAAATGGCATCCTAATGGCTATGGATAGGGGCTTGCTTACGGGGGCCATTTTCATCAATCTCATAAAGCCCTTTGATCTTGTGGATCAGCCTCTACTTCTTTCCAATCCGTCATCCCTGGGTTTCTCCCAAACTGCCATCCTCTGGTTTGATAGCTACCTCACCGGGAGAATGCAATTTGTTCAAATTGAAACTTCTGTCTCTGGCCTTGCCCCCACCAGGGTTGGAGTTCCTCAGGGATCAGTACTTGGCACTCTACTCTTCTTCTCTCTGTTTATCAACTACCTGCCATCACTGTCCTGTTTCTCCTCTATGGTCCTATATGCTGATGATATGGTGCTTCTCTCAAGTGGTAAAGACCCCCTTGTCTATAATGGAAAATCTCCAAAATGATTTTGACTGTTTACAAGGTTGGCTTCTATAAAATAAGCTCTTATTAAACTCCAATAAAACCGTGGCCATGCTTTTTGGCTCCCCTCCTAGGATCAAATCCTGTACCCCTGCCCTTTCTATCACCTGTCTTGATGGCTTCCCTTGGAATCTGTTAACTCTTTTAGGTATCTAGGAGTTACACTTGACCCATCTCTGGATTTTAATCTGCACATTGCTGCTACCTGTAAGGTGGTAAACACTAAACTGGGACTTGCTTATAAAATTAGGTCCTCCTTCAATGATGCCGCTTGGCTTGCTGTTGCATAAGGTCTCCTCCTTCTTCCCAGTCTTACATATTGCTCCATGACATACCTTAATGCTAGCAAAGGAACCTTCCAGAAATGGAGTACCTGCTATAACAAGGCTTAGAATTAGATGCTGAAGGTTCAGTTGATAACCTTTCACCTAATACCACTGAATCACCCATAAATCACTGTTCACCTCCTATTTCCCCCTTAGAATCTTACACAGTTCATAATGTACAAAATGGACCCAGGGATATTGTAGTGATAGGAGATTCTATACTAAGGGGGTAGACACTGTAGTTTGCAAAGGACACATGGCATACACTACTGTTAGCACTCTCCCTGGAGTACAGACCAGTGATATTGTAAAGTTACTTGATGGTTTACTGGAGAACACATCCAGGCCCCTAGTTATTTTGCACGTGGGTGTAAATGACTTATCTTTGCGTAACATGTCAGACATCCAGGCTGACTATGTCAATATAGTCAAATGAATAAAGAATAAGGGTGGAGAAATCATATTGTCTGGAATACTGCCTACCTTTGGGAGACATTCGTACAAAAACTACAATATTTACAAATTAAATATGTGGCTTAGACAGTATTGTCTGACAGAAAGCATTGGCTTTATGGACAATTCTGTCACATTTAACAGTCCAGCCTGCTTCAAAATGGATGGCTTACACCTAAATCACATAGGTACCAGGATCATGAGCAAAAAAATTAACAAGGTTGTAAAGTTTTATTTAAACTGGAACATGGGGTGGGGTACCTTGGGACTATAATAACCTCAACAAAGTAAGCAATAATACACCCACATGTGATATGTCTGGTTGGAAGTGTGTATTAATAAATGCCAGAAGTCTCATTAATAAGTATGAGGAATTTAAGTATCTTTTTGCTACTAATAACATTCAAATTGCCCTTATCACAAAAACCTGGTGGGATGCAAATGACCCTTGGGATAAGACCCTCCAATGCTATAATATGTATTCTAAAAGCAGGGATCATAGAAAGGGTGGGGGTGTGGCCATTTATGTCCATGACACAATTCCTTGTGAGGAAATTCCAAGTGACTTATTAAGTCTTGAAACTCTTTGGATCAAACAGTCCCCCCAGATAGGTCCCTCAATAACTTTAGGTCTTGTGTATAGACCACCTTCAATGACCCCTGAAAATGACACCAAGTTATTGCATTTCATTGGGAACTTAGATCCTTCAAAAAATATTATGATATTTGGAGATTTTAAGCTACTTAACATTAACTGGACTCAGGCATCTGCAACCAGCAGAACTGACAGTCTCTACTGGGATGTATTCAACAAACTTGGGTTAGAACAACTAGTACAGCATGCAACGAGAAATAATAATATACTTGATATTATCTTAACAAATACTGATCACTGCATATCTAATATTACTATAAATGCACCTCTAGGAAATAGTGATCACAACACTGTTCATTTTTGGGTTAAAGGCAATACAGAACAAACAGGCACTGGAGCCACTGAAACTCAAAACTTTAACAAAGCTATTTTGATAATATAAAAAACAGTCTCATGGAGTGGGATTGGCAAAACAAAACCTGTTTTCTAATCTATTGGTTGAATCTAAGTGGGGTCTCATGCTTAGTAACTTAAAACATTTAATAAATGTCAATATTCCAAAAACAAAAAAATATGGTAATATCTATAAAAATCTACCTGGTTGGATGAACCCTGCTATAAAATGCTTGATCAATAAGAAGAACAAATTGTACAAGCAAATAAAAAGGGTTTTTTACACATTTATGTCCCAACTATAGAGCCATGGTTAAAAACATTAAGACCAAGATCAAGGCTGCTAAATCCCAACATGAGTCACAGTTGGCTACTAGGGTCAGAGATAAAAAAAAGCATTTTTTGCACATATTAATAAAGCTAAGGGCAAAACAGCAACCATAGGTCCCTTCCTCACTACATCTAGAAATATAGTTAATAACCTGGAAGCAGTGGACATACAAGATCATTATTTTTGCTCAGTGTTCAATAAAAATACTTCTGGAATAGAAAATATAGCAGAATAATAATTTCCTGGCCTGTTCACCATCAAAGCTGACGATGTCTTGGATAGGTTAAAAAGGGTCGACATCAATAAATCACCTGGTCCTGACGAAATCCACCGCAGAGTGTTGTAGGAGTTGGCCGAATAAAATATTTACCTACCCGTGACCAACATCCTTCAACACTCTCTTGATACTGGTGAAGTTCCACTTGATTGGAAAATTGTGACCATGGTACCCATACTTAAAAAAGTCCTAAAAATAACCCTGAGAATTTTAGACCCATAAGCTTAACTTCTCTAATTGGTAAGATTTTAGAGAATATTATTAAAGACCATATTATGGAGTTCCTCTGTCTGAATGAGCTATCTGGCCCTCTCCAACATAGATTCATTAAATCAAGATCTTGTCAAATGAATCTTCTGACTTTTTATGATAAAGTCACAGGCGAAGTTGATTGGGGTAATTCTGTAGACATCGTATTTCTGGAAGTTGCTAAAGTTTTTGATAAATTACCCCATGTAGCGCTCATAGACATTCTAAGAGTATTTAAAATAAAAACCAACATTGTAAACTGGATTGCTGACTGGCTGGTGGGAAGAAAACAAAGAGTCATCATCAATGGCGAATATTCAAATTGGGCTCCAGTTACAAGTGGGGTCCCTCAGGGGTCTGTTTTAGGCCCTTGCCTTTTTAATATATATGTCTCTTCTCTTACTATTGATAACCCCAACATTTGGATGCTAAAATTTGAGGATAACTGTCGGTTAAGTACCGTACTAAATAATACATCTGACAGTTCCGCTCTTCAGTCAGTCTTAGATAATATATTAACTTGGTCCAGTAACAGCAAGCTAGCCTTGAACATTTACAAATGTAAAATTATGCACCTGGGAAAACATAATAAATACCATAATTATAACTTGGGGAATGTTACCTTACTAGTAACAAATCAAGAGAAAAACTTACGAATAACTGTCAGCCCTGACTTAAAATTCAGATCACACTGCAGAACCCAGATTAATAAAGCTAATCATATCCTTAATTGTATCTTTAGGCACATAGCTAGTAGAACTAAAGAGGTGATGCTTCCCCTTTATATAGCCTTGGTTAGGCCACACCTTGAATATTGTGCTCAGGCATGGTCCCCATATTACAGTGAAGACATTACAAGGGTTGAAAGAGTCCAATGAAGATTCACAAAAGCAATTCTAGGGATGGGTAACAAATCATATGAGGCTAGACTGAGACTCCTGAACATGTATACATTACAGTATAGAAGATTATGAGGCGACATGTGTCTCACCTATAGAGCACTAAGCAACCCCACTCTTAGTAACAATCTTGGAATAGTTATTAGTGACTGCAGAGTTAGTAACAGAAGACATTCAAAACAATTTCATCTAGGCAAATGAAATACTCTAAGAAGGAAAAATTGGTTTAGTTACAGGATTGCTCCCATATGGAATCATCTACCGGAAGTGGTTACAAATAGTCCTAATATTGACACCTTCAAGCACAACCTGGATTTGGCAATGGAAGATAAAGTTAAATTTAAGATAATATACTTGGCAAGCATTATAGACTCATGTCTTCTCTGGCTTGTAAATACCTATGAAACCTTTGAAACAGCATATGCAGATTTGCCCTTTCTGCTCACCGACAAGCTCATCATTGTCAATTCTACTCAAGAGTGGGCTGGCTCTCCCCTTCATCGTATAGACTCTATGCTGCTGGCTGCCTGATTGATAATATAATCAGAACAGGGACCCCTGCGTACCTCTCAAGGTTGCTAACCTATTCTAACAAACTAACATACTAAAATGCCAGCAGAATATGCCTAAAGGTCTCTTGAGTCTGCTCGATTTTCAGCACCCGCACTGAGGGTGATTCTTCTCAAGCTTATCCCCTTAGATCGTCAGCACAAATTTCTCTAGAAATTCAAAGGTGTCTCACTAAAAAGAGTGAACTCTCCTTTGTAATATCTGCACCATCCATTTGGAACTCCCTTCCCCAACAGGTCAAACTTACCAAGTCTCACCAGGCCTTCAAACGTAGTCTATGCTCCTTCTTAACATACTCTAATGACTCTCCTTCTCTGAAACTTGAGGCCTACTCCTCGCTGCTTTCTGCCCCTTTTCTGGCACTTACTGTTCCCTGTAATTCTGGTGCTGGCCTGTTCCTCCATCCTACACAAATCCTATTGTTATAACTTGTATTGATTTCTAAATTGTTTTCATTGCCAGATTTTAGCTTGTACTTTCACTACCTCTAGTGCTAATAATTATTGTAATCTAGTCTGTCTTCTTGGGTTTGTAACATTTGCTTGCTCTGAGTCTGTAGTCATTTCTCTGTTTTGTTCTCAATTCTTTCTGTTGTCACAAACAATGTCTCTCTTGGTTCGCCTGTTTTGTACCCTCCTTGAAGCATGCCAAAATATGGGCAATACTCTTGTCTCATGTACTTACCTGGTAAATGCAAACAAAATAGATTAAATAAATAACATTTTCTGGAACTCCCTTCCCTTGTCTCTTAGACATCCCCGAGTCACAATCTCTCTCAAAAGGAACTTATGACTCTTCTAACCTAATCTGCCCCTTGCCAGTGCATTAATCCACCTTTGCCTGCTTATCTACACCACCACTGCCTATTCCAACTTTGTTTCTACCCAGTTGTCACACTTTGGTTCCCTCCTCTATGCCCACTGTCCCCTGTTCTTACTTGCCTCTTGCCGGTCCTCACTTCTCATCCTCTCTCCCTGTTTCCTCCTACTGCCTCTCCATCCCTTTCCCCTTCTTCACCTCATATGCCTTTCACTATCTCTGCTCACTAATCGCCTGCCTTCTGTCACCAGCTGCCCAGGTTCCTGTAGTTGTGCCATCTGTATCTCCTATAATTTGTGTCTCTCTGCTGCTAACTTTCCTACTGCCACACTTGTGGTATTGGAAACGTAACTCACCTCACTTGTGTATTTCCCTCATTGCTGGATCATGCCTGTTCTAGTATGTATTTGAAGGCTCCCTGGAGCAAATTGCACTTGTCTTACTCTGTTCTACCTGCTAGACTGCTGTATTTATCTCTCTTATTGGTACAACTATGTTTTGCCACCATTGTTTTTCCTGTTCTGGAGCACTACTGTATTTTGTATCCACTTGCTGCTTGTTGTGTAATCTTGTTTTGTAATCCTCCTAGGATGTACCTGAAAACAGCCATCCCGATATCTAGTGTACCTACCTGGTCAACAAAAAATAAATAAATAAATCAGTCAGAAAGAAGTAGCAACTGTTAGCAAGATTCAGTTCAATCATTTTATTCCACAGCAAGTCCAAATACAAATAATAATAAGCAAAATGAAAGCTATTTATTTCCTTTAGCGGAGGAACTGTTATAAGGAGAAAGAATAATAAAGGACGATGAAATGGGACTGCATCCATCTGTAAGTGATCCTTAGAGCATGACTAGTTGCTGGGTGTTTCAGGCTTACAAAAAATATGATACAGTAATTATGAAAGGGAAAAGAGTTATGAATGGAGCAACTACTGAGGTTATTTCCCCAAAAAAATAAGTGGTAGTAAGTTCCCATCAGTAAAAGAAAACAACTAATAAAAAAAACTGTCCTCAGAAAATGATCATACTACAAGTTTTTCTGATACATCAGAGTATTCAGGCCATTCAGATTTATTTAGCAAAAACAACAAGGAGAATGAGGCTCTGCCACAATGGGCCAAACACATTTTGCAATGTTTAGCAAAATTAACAAAAAAGTTGAGAGAATTGTAGCAAAAAAATTATAATTATCAAACCATAATTAATCAACTAATCATGGAAGATAAAGAACTAAAACCCAGACTAACTAAAGCCCAGCAAAGGATTTCAGATCTAGAAGATGCAGCCATACCAGTCCAAAGACAGCTTAATTTACTGGAGGAGGAAAAATAAGGAGTTCAAAACAAAATTAATAGACTTTGAGGCACAGTCAAGAAGGAAGAATGTTAGAATACTAGGAGTGCCTGAATCCTGGCATAGCGAGAGTCCATTGAGGGAAACGTTCAAGCAAAAAATGGCTGTATACTTGGAGACTGCTATGGCAGATATTAAAGTGGAAATTGATAGGATTCATTGGACTTATCGATCCAACAGTAATAATAATAGTCCACCACAGCCAGTAGTCATAATGTTTTTTAAATTGGAGGACAAAGACAAATTAATGACTGAAGTCTATAAAAAGAAAACGATGACCCACATCGAGGCCACAATATCCATTTTAAATGACCTACCACCAGGCCTGGCCCAAGAGAGAAAGAGGTTTGATAACTTAAGAAATAGACTTTGGTAAAACAATTATAAAGCAACAATGTTTTTTCTGGCAAAAATGAGGATTATACTTGACTAGATATATTTATGAAACCATAGATGATGCAGGAAAAGACTTGTGATTAAAGTTACCTAATATATTTTTGCAAAAAGAGAAACTTCTACTAAGACTTACATTAATTTATTTCAGGTTCATGTATGCTGAAAAAAATGAATGCTTGAGTGTTGAAAAAGATGTGTTTGTGTGTGTGTGTGTGTGTGTGTGTGTGTGTGTGTGGGGTTAACAAATGGAGAAGGAAAATGTATTTAGTTGGTTGCCCAGGTAGGTGACATGATGGAGTTTTGTATTGTTTAAGTGTTTATTTCATTAAGTGAAATTTAATTTAAATAGTGGTAGGGGAAGTGCAGAAGAATAAATTGGAAACTAAAAATGTATATTTTATGTTATCTTTCAAAGGATGACATATGATAGCAAATAAAAAAAATGCAGATGGCAAACCTTAACAAACTACAATGTGCTTCTCTAGATATTTAATGGTACCCACTCCCCATAAGGCTTTTGACTTATTTAAATAAAACCAAAACAGATTGTACTGTATATGATTACAGGAGACACATTTAGGCAAAGTAGAAATACAAAAGTTAAAGATGGCTTGGATCTCATATTTTATGTTCAGAGGGAACAACGAAAAGTGCAGGTGTGGCAATAATTATTAGGAAGTCACTAGCATGTACAATAATGGATAAACATCAAGATACAAATGGTAGGATTTTATTACTTAAAATTAAAATTCATAACACAGAATTAACAGTACAATCTATCTATGCTCTGTTTATGGGTTATGCAGATTTCCCTGCTGAAATGACATCAAGCTTGGTTACATTGCATGCAAAGAGTTACATTTTGAATGGAGATTTTTAATTTATTACTGGATCCAGAAATGGATGAGATGTCCAAACCAACAATGGCAAATAAATATCATGTGAAACTAGTAAAAAAACCTTTTACAGATACACGGCTTAGTAGATCCATGGAGACAGTTACCCAACTCCATGAGAATACCCACATTATGATACCAATAAATCATATCTTTTCAAGCATTGATTATATTTTCATATCAAAATCTCTTGCAACAATGTACCAATAAATACTGTAATACTACCAGATCATTCCCTAATATAGATCAGATAATTCCCTAATACAGAGAGATATTATTATTCAAGATCCCTACAGATCACTTCATAGATCAATGGAGATTCAGTAAGGAATCACTAAAAACTCAGGAATTTAGGGATAAAATTAGAGTGGGGATAAAGGAATTTTGGCATTATAATTATGATGGCGGTATACCAGTTATAAAGTTATGGATGCCTTTAAAGCGGTATAGAGAGGTATGATTATATCATATCAGACTTTAACAAAAAAGCAGATAAAGGAAGAGGAACAGTATATTAATAAAAGATTACAACAACTGGACCAGTTAATAATATCAGATAAGAAGAAGTATCAGGCTGAATGGTATCAACTTAGAGCAAAAAAATTGAAATAAGTATTAAAGAGACAGCAATCAATATAGAAAAAATTAAAAACATTTTTGCAAGGTGGCAAATTGTGGAGAATGCTAGCTGAATTTCTTAGAAAATTGAAGGAACAAAATTTAATGGTAAAACTGGAGGATGAAACTGGGAAGAAAGAAAATATGGATTAAGGAATGGGCAAGGTCATATTACAGTTTTATAGGGGGATCAAGCAAAGACATGCAAGTGAATAAACACGACTTAACAAAATATCTAGAAAATGCAAGATGAAAGAAAATTCAGTGTAATGGTAACAAATTTACCTATAAGGAAATAAAAGAAGTAACTAACCATATTCCAAACAGAAAAACCCAGGGTTAGATGGTTTAACATTTGTATTCTATATGGCATTTGCAGATGAGTTACTGCCATGGATGGAACAGATGATGAAGGAGCTGGGGGACGGTCTCGGACAAGTGTCAAAATCTATGGAAGAAGCCGAAGACTTCCAGTTGGGAAATGGCATGATAAAGACGCATCAAGCTTGAGCTCTCACCCCATCATAGCCACTACAGGTAATTCCTCCACTTAAAACACCGAATTTTGCTAAAAAAAAAAACTCTTACCAATGGGAGAAAGCTAAGGGAAGAAATTTTACAAACAATCAAGTGGCTTCTACAATATACTTCAGGGAAATGGCATGCCAAGACCGCAATCATTTTCAACCTCTCAGAGACCTCCCCAAAGATGAAGAGCCTGGCCTACAGAGCTCAGATCCCAACATACCAGTACAGTCTCAATCAGATACAAAAAGGGGGAAACGAGATAAAAAGAAATCAACATCAGAATTATCACATTTGGAGGCTATTTTGGCAGCGATTTCAGATTTTCATTCCGAAATGAGAGATGCCTTGTAGGACATTCGTACAGACCTCACTGAACTACAGTCGAGGACCACAGAGGCAGATGTACTAATAATGGACAGCTCTAACAAAATCTTGATCCTAGAAAGGGCAATACATGAATTAGCAGAGGAACAATTGCACACATCTCTGAGACTGGAGGATATGGAAAATCATGGGAGATGGAAAAATATGAGGGTATATGGCATTCCAGAGGGGGAACAGGGGAGTGATCCAGTAGCATTTACAGATCATCTACTGCACCAAACCTTGGACTTAGGCCCAGACTTTCAACTGGATATAGAATGGACACACAGAGCATTGGGCCCTCGTCCCTCAAAGCTGGATGCTCGCCCAAGATCTTTTGTTATGCGCTTTGTTAGCTTTTAGCAAAAGGACCAATTGCTTTTAAAAGCATGGCGCAAGCAGAGGGTGCTGTGGGGGGACCAACGTATCCTATTTGATAATGACTATGCCCCAGCTACTCAACATATGAGAAGGGAGTACTCCTCTCTCCTACCCTCTCTCAGAGCAAAAACTTGAGGTTCCGCATCCACTATCCAGCTAAACTGGTGGTCCAATTTCTTAATGGACCTATAAATTATACATTGGCATTGGAGGCCAGACTGGATCATCTTCAATGTGGAATCCTAACACCAAAAAATGACCCAAAGATGGCTACAAGAGAGTCAAATATATCTTCCAGAACTGGCTCCCAGGGGAAATCTCGAGTAGAGGTTGGAGATAAAAATTTACAGAAGATTCTGGATAGAGTGCTACTCCTACAGAACCCTACCTTGCAGCCTGAATAAGGATCTAACTTTACATCAGGTACTGTTGGGTTGTTGGGGGGGGTGAGGCAGAGATGTGGGAGCATTAGAGGTCAGTTACAGAGATTTAAGAGGGGTTGAGGGAGGGTTATTGCTCTGCTATAGGTTAATCCATAACAGACTATGCCTCTAAATGTCGGGCAGTTGAAGGTTTTCTTGCAAGCACCTTTCTCTCCCCCTCCACCTCTGTGATGTAGACTGTGGTCCCCCCCCACACCCTTAAGCTGTGTGAGCATTTGGCTTGAACACTAGGGCTCGATCAGATAGAGGACTTGTGCAGGAGAGGTACCTAAAATTTTCCAACTCTGACTGAGGACTTGGGGGGTTGGGGGCCAAGAGTTGGAGGGGGGTGTGGGCTATTGGGTAGCGGTAATGTGAGTGGGGTCAAGGGAGAGCTATTGCTCTTTTTAAGGCAGTGCCATACTAAAACTATTAATAGATTGCCCTCATAGATAGACAAGGCTGGTTGCTGCAGCTTGGAGAGCACCTTTCTCTCCCCCTTCCTTGCCGTGGCTTGGCTGGCGGTCCCTTCCTCTCTCCCTCCCCCCTTTCATCGGGCCTTGCCTTCAGTGTGTAAGGCAGACCTCCCGATGAACTTTAATTTGAAAGTAGCCTTTCAAGAATTTTGAGAGGTCCATTATTAGTGAAGGCTGGAACTTAATGACTGGACTTTTTGCCGATATGAGATCCAGGACCAACCCAATTTCATATAAGTGTGTTATGAGTTTGGAGCCTCGAATATACTCAAAGGACATATAATATACTATATACATTGGAGATTATAAACTTGGTCTATGGAAGGGAGCTTGGCTGAGATGGGATGTGGACATTAGAAACAAAGAACTCTCCTCTCATTTTCTCCCTCATGTTGGTTTACTGCTTAGTGGAAACAAGTAATGATATTCTATTCCCACAAGAAGAAGCCAAAGATAATGTAAAAAAGGTTTGGGGGGTTATCTAACCTCTAAGCCAGGATGCCCTTAACAGGGATGTTTAGTTGGAGAGAGGGCTATATCCCCTTTTTCTTTTCCACATTCCCTCCCCCCCACCTTATCTTTATCTCAAGAGTATGCTCTATTTAAGTAAGAGAAGACCTAAAATGTATTTTGTTTACTAGTATGCCCCACAAGGGGGTGTAATTTAACTTAGATTAAAGGCTTTGGTGTGGTGGGGTGAGGAAGATTTTTTTCTTTTCAAAATAATAAGGTAATAGATATTATTTTGTTATTGGAGTCTAATTCCCAACTACTACAGGAACAGTTTTGGTATTTCCATATCTGTTCCAGAGGGGGTGTCCCCCTCAGGTGGGTTTCTACCCACATATTAGTGGGTGCTGTCCTGTCTTCCCTGGACACTGGGAACAGTCAACCTGGGACAAAGGTGAGAGATGTGGTTTTCTCCCCCACCATTGGAAGACCATAAGTATATAGTTCTGTTAGTTAGGATGCAGATATTTACTCAACAGTTGATGAGGATATTTTTCTGTTTATGTTCAATAGTTTGGTTAAGTTTGAAAAAGGATGGAGACACAAACTCATTTAAGAGAGTCTTTACCCCTGAAATGATTGTACTAGCAATGGCCCATGGGACTACTTATATAGATGTCTCTCTCCTCTCTGGAATTGCTGTGTTTGGTCATATAGGACCTCCAGAGATTAGAGGAGAGACAAGAGAAGTCATAATTATTAATCTGTTATTCCCTTTGGAGATGGGGCAAGGTCCTAACCAATCCATATTAATATTTTTTTTCTAGTATCAATGACTAATGTCCCGGTTAAAATATTTTCCCAAAATGGGAATGGGCTACATGCCCCCATTAAACGCTATAAGGTAATGCAATACTTAGGTAAACAGAAAGCAGATGTATATTTTTTACGGGAGTCTCATCTCTCCTCACTCGAACATTCTAAATTACATTGGGGTAGATATAAGGTATTTGCTTCCTCTCATCCTAGGAAACATAAGAGGGGCACAGCAATCTTAATTCCTTCTATAAGCCCATTTGAAGTCCAGGATTCTTTTCTGGATCCACAGGCAGATATGTAATTTTAATGGGTACATTCTATTCCCAGACAATATCTTTGGTCAATACTTATCTTTCCCCGCAGACTTCTCTACCGGTGGTGAGGTCATTTCTGCATTGGGTGATGGAATGACATGAAGGGATTCTAATTATGGGAGGGGATTTCAATTTGGCATTAAATACCCATTTTGATTCTTCTTATCTGAAGCCCAATAGACTACCCAAAGCAAGAAAATATTTGAAATGGAATCTGGCTTTTTTTGGAGTTGAGGATGTCTGACGGAGAACATTTCCATCAGTACCAGGGTATACTTTTTTCTCAGTCCGCCAAGGAACATATTCTAGGCTAGATTATTTTTTTGTTACTGCAGAGCATCTCACGTTGATTCAGGATATTTTAATTGAACAAAGAATTATATCAGATTATAACCCATTAATTCTTAAAATAGACCTGAGTAAGAAAAGAAAATTTTAATCTTGGAGATTTAATGTGTCTCTCATTAAAGATCAGGAATTCCTGAACTCCATTAGGGAACGTATCCCCCCAGGCAATTTGGGAGAATCTGACCCCAGAAGTATCCCACCCAATGCATTGGGATGCCCTGAAGGCTGTTTTAAGGGGGGAGATTTTAGAATATGCTTCTCAGAAGCATAGAAAACAGAATGCCAGATTCAAATTTTTAGAGGACCTCCTGACCTTCTACCAGTTCTTATGTAAGGAAGGTGATATTGTCCTTCCAAGATGGATTAGGGACTTAAAACAAGAACTAAAAAAGATACTAGATTATAAAACTCTTCAGAATTTAGTCTACCTATGCCAATATAATTATGAAGGGGGCAATAGGGGCACGAACATTAACCCAGAAGTTAAGGGCTAACAAAAGGGCTTCAACAATTCTAAAAATAAAATCAATTATAACCAATATCTCCACCTATAAGGAGGATCAAATTAAACAGATCATTACACAGTTTTATAAATCCTTATACGCAGCCCCTTACCCTTCCTCAGACCAAAATAATCGGTACTGGATTTTTTAAATAGGCTTCCTTGCCTAAGTTGTCTGATATTCAGATTGCTCAATTTGAAAGCCCCATTAGACCTGAAGAGATTCTTCAACAAGTTAAACAAATTAAGTCTTCAAAATGTCTAGGCCCAGATGGTTTTGACCCAGAGTGGTACAAAACTTTTATACCCCAGTTATTATCCAGTCTTCTGCCGGAGTGTATTCCTGTGGCAAGAGGAGAGACCCCACCTCCTTCTTGGAGTTATGCTTTTCTTGACCCTATACTCAAAACAGATAAGGACCCCACCCTTCCCTCATCTTACCACCCAATTTCAATCTTAAATGTGGATTATAAAATATTTATGGCCATATAGGCCAAAAGATTAGAACCAATTCTACTCCAAATAATCCATAAGGACCAGGCTGGCTTTGTGAAATTGAGAAGTACCTCAGATAATATACGTAGACTTTTTCTAATAATGGAACACTTACAGCCTAGAAAAATACTCTCCATTATAATAAGTTTAGACACTGACAAAGCATTCGACAAGGTAGAGTGAGAATTCTTGTGGGCCACTCTATCTAGATTTGCATTTCCGGACTCTTTTCTAACCTGTCTCAAAAATATTTACTCATCCTCTGCAGCTTTCATCCATATTAATGGGTCTTTGTCACAGCCAATAACTATACAAAGGAGCATGAGACAGGGATGTCCCCTATCCCTACTACTATTTGCACTCTATATTGAACCCTCTGGCAGAGGCTATTTGAAGAAACTCTGGGGCAGAAGGGGTTCCCTTGGGTCAAAGAGAATATAAAGTGGCTTTATTTGCCGATGATTTATTGGTGACAGCTCTTTCATCTGAGACTTCCCTCCTGGCCCTATGGGATTCCCTGACACTTTTTACTGAGATTTCTGAATTCTTATGAAATATATCTAAAACAGATCTACTTGCTTAACATTTCTCCCCGTCCCAATCCCTTAAAAATAAATATCCAATAAAATGGCATAAAACACAATTCAGGCACTTGGGCATAGTAATTCCCAAGGATTTGGATAATGTAGAGTTATTGAATTATGAGCCATTGTTGATACAAATTCAATCAGATTTATCGACCTGGTCCAATCTTCCTTTACATTTTTTCCAATGGATAGAGTCCATTCATATGGTTCTCTTACCTAGATTGTTATATCTATTTCAAAATATCCCTACTTTTCCCCTCTAATTTTTATTTTAAATCATGGGAGAAAATCATTTCTAATTTTATTTGGCACGGTCAGAGACCTCGAATTAGGATGTCCCTGCTGCAGCTCCCACTTGCGGAGGGAGGAGCTAACTTACCCAAATTAAAGCTTTATGCTTTGGCAGCTTTTTTTAAAATATTGTTTCTATGGCTATCTCCGTCCTTTGAAGTGCCTTGAAAGGATGTGGAATTTGCTATAAACAATTTGTATGACATTTTAAAGATAACTTTAGCTTCAGCAATGAAAATTCCTTGTTTAGAAGATTTTACACCTTTCACAGCCCGTGTTTTAAAACAATGGTATAGACTAAAAGAACATCAGTGTTTTAGAGAATTCTTCTTTCTATTTACATTAATCCCAGAAGATGGAATTTTTTCCCCTGCTTCACTAGATCAAACTTTTACAAAGTGGAAGAGAGTGGGACTCCAATTTTTCAGGCACTTTATTATCTGAGAGGGTATTGTTCAGTTTGAGACACTCCAGAGGGATTATGGGTTACTGGACAGGGATCTGTATAGATATACTCAGGTTAAAAATGATCTCCTGAGACAAAGAGAAGTGATGACTAAACAACCTGATCCTCTTCCAATATTATGGAGATTTTTTGAGAATACTGTGGCTGTCAGGTCATGGGGGCACTTGGTGGGATATTTGTATCTAATCCTCTGGGAGTGGATGGGTGATTCATCACTTTCCATTTTTATAAGCTGGTGTAGGGATCTCAATATGGATATACTTGAACAGGATTGGCTTAAGGCTTCTTCTTTGGCATGTAGGGTAACTCATTCTAATATATGGTGAGAATTTGCCTGGAAATGTTGAGTCCAGTTTTTCTGATCTCCGGCCATTCTCACTAAATACCTTCCCTCCTCCTATGGTAATTGCTGGAGGGCTCATGGATGCTTGAAGGCTGATCAGGCTCATATTTTTTGGATGTGCCTACTTCTTATGCCTTTCTGGTGTACCTTACAACAAGCAATGTCAGATTGTCTGGGAGAGAGGGTAGAATTAACAGTTGAGATTATTTTCTTGGTAATATCTCCCCCTCACTGACCAGCCTGGCATAAAACTTTGTTACCCATTTATATTTAGGCAGCCAAAAAGACTATAACAAGATGTTGGATGTCTCTGGATTTTCCAGCCATAGGGGAATAGAGCAAGCTGGTTTCTGATATCTTTTATATGGAATCTCTTAAGGCCAAATTACACAATAAAATTTCAGAGGCTGAGTTATTCTGGAGACCATGGGTATTCTATCTGTCTGGTCAAGATCCTGACTTTGCTCCATACAATGCTCCTTAGTGGCAGCACTGGGGTACCTGGGGAATGTTAAACCCAAATAAAGACAATGGAGACATTCACCATAGTAATAATGAGAGTATCAGTTATAGGAAAAAATAAATGTTTTCCTTATTATTTTTACTTGTTTCTGAGTGGGTAAGAATGATGGTGAAATAATACAGTCAGTCATATAGTATAAAAGCAATTATATTTAAGGTACAATGGTTTGTATCCACAAATATAAATGGTATATACAAGCTTTGTAATGATATTGCTGCTGTTAAACCAACTGACAATAGACTGTATCAGATTGTGATCACGTCCATTATAATAAAAAGAAATTAAAAAAAATCTATGGAAGAAGCCAAAATAATATTCATTTTGAAGGAAACTAAAGACCCATTGAAGGCAGATAGTTATAGGCTGCTTGCTTT
The DNA here is from genome assembly GCA_016271365.2 of Neoceratodus forsteri. NCBI lineage: Eukaryota > Metazoa > Chordata > Ceratodontiformes > Ceratodontidae > Neoceratodus > Neoceratodus forsteri. The sequence goes on from CM028131.1 coordinate 201,949,410, forward strand.
GCATAATACCAACAGCCTTGCTTAATACCAATTATAAGATACTGACTAAATTAATGGTGAATAAAATTAAAGTGGCCTTACCCGAGACCATTCATTCAGTTCAGTTTGGTTTCATCCAAGGTAGGACAATCAAGCAGGACATAAGAAGATTACAGACACTGATATACTATGTCAGAGCTTTGAAAGACCCATTTCATGCTATTGCTACTGTATAGATGCTAGTAAGGAATTTGATGTATTAGGTAGAAGCTATATGTTGGAGTGTCTTGCAACCTGGGGACTACCAGACTTGCTATATAATAACAAAAAATTATCTGCCAATACCATGGTGAGAGTTCTAATTAATTCATACCTTATAGAATCCTTTCAAATATAGAATGGGGTGCATCATGGGTGCTCCTTGTCACCTGTGTTATTTGTATTATGCTTACAGCCATTTTTGAATTATCTGTAGAAAAACCAGGAGATAGAAGGAATAATAGTAGTCAACAAGCAATATAAAGTGAATACTTTTGCAGACAAGGTATTGTTACTGACAAAGAATTTAAATCATAGTTGACCTAAATTCCTTGAGGAAGTAGAAATCTATGCAAAACTATCTGGCTAAAATAAATAGAATTTGATGATTATGCAAAATTCCGAACAAAACTATGTGATGGATCCACAAATCTCAATAGTATTTAGAATAAGCAAAAACATTAAATATTTAGGAATCACCATTATGAACAAGCAGGCTGAAACTATTAACATAAATCATGAAAGGATCAGAAATAAAATCAAGTTACTTTTGGATAATTTACACAAGTTGTCTCTTTCTTTGTGGGAAGGACAAAAACCATCAAGATTATGGTAATACAGTTTAATACAGTATCAACAAACATTATTGTAACATGGGCAAGAGAAAGGGTTACGACTGATTGGACAAACACCATCACATGTCCTGAACATGTTCATACATTAAATCTCAATGAATGTATGTCCACAATGGGATTAATGTACGGTGTTGTACCAACACTGGCCTACAGACACACACTGGAGTTATAAGATTTCACAGTGGCAAGCACTGAACAGTATTCCTGACCGGTAAAATAGGTGCAATTCTTAATAATACTAGAGTATCAAACAAAACTGATATTAGTGTCTGAACATTAGTAGTAGAATAAATATTTAGAATGGTATGTGTGCTCCATGCCCTGATCTGTCTTGCTGTTCTGAGACACCCACTGGACTGGACTGGAGTTTTAGCAGGTTGCTTGTCTGTGGAGCAGACTACATTAGGACAGTGTGCATAATAAATAATATTCAACTGCATATTTCAATGGAGAAGTGAGCGGTAAAAAATGTCAGTGTTGTTTAGTATCCTGAAAGCTGTTTCTGTCACTATTTTACAAGTTTCCCTTTCCTTCTTTGCTCTGTGAACCCTGTCAAGATTCACTGGTAGTAGTATAGCAGAAATAAAATTTGTCGTAAACCAGAAATCAAGAATCTGTGTTGTAATTAGTGTTATTATAACTGTACATCTGTTGTGCTGAAAAGGAGGCCTCAACAAATATTTTTAGTGAAACAGGGCAAAAAATCTGTGCTATAATTACCAGCATTCTGAAAGTCAGTGCAGAGATCAGAACATTGCGTAGTCCACTATTGTATTGTTGTAACCCGTTGAATAATAAATCCTAGATTTATGAAAGCAGGTACCGAATTTCTAATGTATACATAACACTATTTCTGACAGAGAAGTTTCATCATGAAATAAGAGAGTTCCCAACGGAATCAGAATGCTGTATTTTCAACCAGCCACATGTTAAAGACAAAGATAGAATGAACAGTAACACCATAGTAAGTTCTTGAGCACAGTCTCAGCAGAACACCTCACTTATTGTATCCTATACAGACATCAGAGGTAAGGAATTAAATAATTCTAAATCTGAGGGTAAGAACAGAGGAGTTTCTATCTTAGATCCACTGATAATCGTTGAAAGAGCAGAAACCCGGAAGTTTACCGCTGCTAGCTAAACAACAAAAGCTACATATTAAAAACTTGTAACATGGGCAAGAAAATATTCTCAACAATGAGTCAAACCCTTTTTCTTGTCCATGTTACAAGTGAATTAATCCACTCCAGAGCATGGGTCTATCAGGTATTAATGTATGGCTATGTGGTTGAAACCCCTCAGCACCCCAGCCATATATTAATACCTGATAGACTCAAGCTCTGTCATGGGTTAATCCTTACTTAATGCCATTCTAGATATTATTAACTCACCTTGAACAGATAAATAACAAATTTGTTCAATATTATGCAGATCTTTATATCTCAGAGCAAATCCGACATCATAAAGTGGTGGAGGAGTTTCTCTGTACTGTGAATGTAGTACAACCACCTCTGCATTTAATTGAGAACTTAGAAGAAGATATTATCCTGGAGGAAATTCAGTCTGAAAACAAAACCTTAGCTACAGGTAAAGCCTCAGGGCCAGATGGCTTACCAGCAGATGTTTATAAGAAATACAAAAAATTTTTTTTATTTAGTTGTTTAACCAGGAGTAGCACACTAAGCTGAAAGCTTTTTTACAGGAGCGACCTGGGAGCACAGGGAAGTTAAGTGACTTGCTCAGGGTCACACAGTATGCAAGTGGAAGCTGTGGGATTCAAACCCAGGTCTGGTCTGCTGGATGTCACCAGATTTGCAGCTCAGAGCCTTAAACCACTGCGCTATACTGCCTCAATTAATATCTCACCGCTTACTTAATACATATTTGGAAGCTTTTAAGCAACAAATACTACCACAAACATTTTATGAGGCTAATATTCAATTATTTATTAACAAAAACAAACATCCTCCTCTATGCTTATCATACAGATCAATATCTCTTCTTAAGAGTGATTATAAAATGTTAGCAAACATTTTAGCAAGTAGGCTTGAGACTATAATACCATTACTCGTACATCAGGACCAGAGAGGCTTTATTAAGGGTAGACTCTTTGCTAATAATATCAGATGAGCAATTAATTATACAGACTCAATAAAACATTGAAATTCCTTTGTTTTATCATTAGATGCTGATAATGCTGAGAACACATTTAACAGGGTCGAATGGGATTATATATATGCTTTTCTGTACTTCACAACTGTAAATTAACTATTGGAAGATCTTCTATCCCCTTCAGGGGACCCACCTTGTGGAACCATTCCCACTTGAACTTATGTGGCCCAGGGAATCAAATTAATATACTGGAATTTGATATTTGGTGTATAACATGGTCCAATAAAGCTACTATTTGCAATTATTGCAAAGCACCTTAAACATAGTAGTGTGATTTTTATATTATTTGTCATAATAATTTAAGATGATTGTTATTTGTTTATGTTATATTGTTGATATAAGTTTATGGCTGTTGAAATGTGTTTATGTGTATATGTGTAACTTGTACTTTACTTGGGCTGGAACTTCATTGTAAATGAGTTTTGCTTAATTGAATGCATTCCAGTATTATTATGAATAAAAACACAATTTACTACCACTACTTATAAAGTTATATTTTGGTAAAACATTTAGAAAATGGATTCAGCTGCTTTGTTACTCTCCTACTGCTTAAGTAATATGGATATTTCCCTAGAGTTGAAGCTTCATAGCGGAACAAGACAAGGATGTCCATTATCCTCTCTTATTTTTACATTAGTTATAGAACCCCTAGCACAAGCCCTCAGAGACTTACTGAATGTTTAAATCAGTTTATTTGTTGATGATATATTATTAATGATCTTGGTTCCAGAGCAATCAATGAAACAGATTCAAGAAATAAGTTTTAAATTTGGTTTGGCATTGGGGTATAAAGTAAATTGGCAAAAAAACTGAATTTATATCACTGAGGGATAATCTAAATACAGTACTAAGGCTGAATAATACTATCGTACCTGCAAATGAAATAAAATATGTAGGTGTTAATATATATAAAGACACACAAAAAATGTATAATTTGAACTTTATTCCACTGTTGAACAATATTAAATGTGATCTTACTGTATAAAGTGGACCCCACTTCCTTTGACATTAATAGGAAAAACAAATGTGATTAACATGCCTGTGTTACTCAAATGACTTTTTCTTTTTCAGACCATACCAATTGAATTACCTGATTCATATTTTAATCTTTTTGAATAAAACAATAAGCAAATGTATGTGAAATTAAGTCAACTACAAGGCTGGTTTAAAAATGCAGCAACTGCTTGCTGTCAAATGCAATTGGATGAAGCTAAATATGTAGAAGTACCACATATTTTATATGCGTTAATCCCTTCACAGAATTACTCAACTTTCCTACCCTCAACAATTTCTTCCATTCAGATTTGGAATAAAACACATAGATTAATAAAATTGCATAATACAATCTCAATATATGCACCTTTATTTGGCAATTACACTTTTTCCTTTGTAACTAATTGTACCAAATTTGGTAGATGGCAAATGTTGGGAGTGACCAATTTAGAAAGATGTTATAGTCAAGTAAATGTTATGTCTTTTACATCTACTCAAGAAAAAAAAATGAAATTCCATGACAACATTTTTTTAGCTGAGACAGTCAAAATTCTCTCATGGGGGTTTTCCTATGTTTCCCATGATGCTTTGTATTATGGGGGTATGTACAATTGTTTTTCCTTCAAAACTTGGCTGTATGGCCAATATCCTCTGGGATAACCCATGCCTCAGGGCATTTGTCTGGGTTTTTTTTGTAGTTCTTTTCCTTATCTATTTTGGGGTCCCCATGACTCAAACAAATAACATCCCCCTTATGGGGTGTCTGACTCCCTCTCCCTGGGCTAAGACACAGATATGGCACACTGATGAGCCCATATGAGGATGAAACATGTGTCTGTGTCTGCTGTTCTTAGCCTTTGCTGATTGCACTGTGAGGCATTTTGGCACCATGCAATTTTGCTTAAAACTGAGCCAGTCCAAATTCTGTCATGGGGATTTTCATATGTTTCTCATGATGCTTTGCATTATGGGGTATGTGCAATTGTGTTTCCTTTAACATTTTTTAGGTACCTTCAATTGAGGAATATGGTACTAAAATTAACCAAAATTTGAAGGTACCAGATAGCTCACCTATTTTAAATCTCATGATTGCAGGTGCCCCGGTTAAGAAATTAATGTTTAGAATGTATTCAATGTTGTTTTCTTCAATAGAAAAATAATTAGTACCTTTAAAAACTAAATGGGAACAATACATGAATACAACTATTTTAGAAACAAGATGGCAGGAGATGTTAGAATTAGGACTGTGTGAATACCTTAATTTGAATGTTCAGTTGAATATTCGATATTCGGCTGCCAAATATTCATTACTTTGTCGAATATTCGTGTTCAGCACAAACCTAAAAAAAGACCAAAACACTACCCCAACAAAGAATCCCAGGGAATCATGTATCCCTCATCTCTCCCACCCTCTTTCTTACCCTCCCCCTTATTTGTTCATGATTTTGTTTACAGGTGAATGACACAACCCGCCCACCTCCACGGCCAGCCCCTGTCTAATTAGCCTGAAGAATAATACCTCCCCACCTCCACACACTGACAATACCACTCTCCCACCCAGCTGCAGCAGCAGCAGTAGCACTGTTTCATTATTTTCTTCACCTTATTAAAAAAGCAAAAAAAAAAACTTAATGGGGACTGGCACAACCTGCCTGCCTCCACAGCTGGCCCTCATCTTGCAAATTGACAGCTATCCTGAAGAATAATCCCTCCCCACCACAACACAGTCATCTGCACACTTCTGCCATTCCCCTAACACCCAAGTCTCCTTACTAGGTGATCACCACAGATCCAGTAGAACCCTCCCTCCTCCACTGCTGAGTGTACCTTAATGAATGAAAGCCCAGCGGTTGTGCTTGCTATAGCAAGCCCATTAGATCACGTGATAATTGGCAATAGTCAAAAGTAAAAAAAAAAGGAGTCAATTTTATAAGTGCAATAAGGCACTCAGGGGTGTGTGTAAACCACATTTTACAGCACGGCCAGCTGCTGAAGTCACTTGGCCATTGGCCTCATGCCTTATTACACCCCTGGCCATGCTTTAAAATATGGTTTACACATACCCCTTTGAGCCTTATTGCTTACTTGTACATATTACACACCAGCTAAATTAAATAAAATGAATGCAGATAGATCCAATGCATGCTCCAGATGCAAGCAATCCTCAGCAACACTTCAACATATGTTTATAAATTGCCACAGACTTATAAAATATTTGCAAGATATACTGTCAATTATTTCTCAAATCACAGGAATAAGACCGCAGATTGATATATAATTTATACTGTTCAGTAAATATCTGAATAACTTTCTACACATATATCAACAAACATTTGTCCATTTATCACTGATTACATCAAATAAAGTCATTTTATTGAATTGCAAGAACAGTAATCCCCCAAAAAGTCAACAATGGATAAACGCTATGGTAGACCATACGAAAATAGAGAAAGTCCAGTATTATGTTAGAAATAAATGACAGCTTTGGGGAAAAAATCTGGACAACTTTTTTAAAACTTTATATAGAAAAGAACTGAGAATGAAATATGTGGATGACTGTTCTGCTCCCTAGTGGAAATTTGAATTGGAATGATTATTTGAGATGCTAATTTTAAGATTTCTATTCTATAGTGTACCTGTTACGCTATCTCTAAATAAAGAATTTAACAAAAAATAGATGATGGTGATACCACATTCTATTTATACACTGCAAACAGAAGTTAGTATTCCCCCAGTCTCTTGTGTTTCAGATATAAAACATATATTTACAAAGTTGTTGTGGTGGGGAGGGATGCCTTGTGTAGCCTGGCAACAATTAATAACGCCTAGATAAATGGGAGGATATACTGTAGTTGTTCAGAATCTGGCAATATAAAATCTAAGTTTCCAGTGCACCATAGCATGGGACTGGGTGTTCAGTTTTACACAGGAATAAACTTTGGATAAAAAAAAAATCATGGAATGGAAAGTAAATTAAAAACAAGTAATACACTCTTAGATTTACAAAGAAGGATTAAAACTACTCCAAAACTATATGTAGCTGTATTTCCAGTTACACAGACAGCAGCAAGGAAATTATGCAAGGCTGACTATTTCCCATGGCTTTATTTAAAAATATGGGGAAGTAGTGATATCTGGCCTGAGGGAGTTAAATGTATTTTTTCAGCGTTGAAGAATATTGAGATTGAAACATGGTATCAATTATTAGAGAATGGAGACTTTAGTACCTTTAATAATTTTAGAGTGCTGCTTAATAATTCGGGTAGAATATTTTTTTTAGATTATTTTACTTTAAAAAATAAATTCAATCAACTAAAAAAGAAATGTAATCCAGATCATACAGAACATTTAGGAGAACTACTAGATGATCATAAGAATAGAATGAAATTAGGTTCAGGAAAACCTTTAAGAAGGATCTATGACCCGATTATTAAGATATCCAGTGATTCATCGACAAAGTGAATTAAAAAATGGACTACAGAAATCAATTTCAAGTTAACAAGCCAGCAATGGAATAATTTATATGTTAAAGCAAATAAAGACTATACCTATGCAAAAAACAAACTCTAGCAAGAGCCAATACAGCTGTAAAATAATAGGTATTGTGGGGAGTGAGAAATGTGTAAACTAGCAATTTTTTACACTAACCACAGAGCCACCTATCTGCACTTTCTAATTGTTGTGATACACACACACTGACTAATATATATACATATATATGCATATATATTCCAGTATAGCATAGCAGTGCGCTATCTATACACACAGAGCATTGCCCTCCACACACACACACACACACACACACACACACACACACACACACACACTAATATATAGGGTTTGGGTGGGGCTGGGGCAGCTGTAGTAATATGAAACTAAGAACTGTACAATTGGGCAGACTTGATAGACCTGTGGACCTTTTTCTGCAGGCAATTTCATACATACACTGCATATATGACATGTATTTACTTATAAATCTAACCCTAACTTTTACTGTATTTATGATAAGCACTTTGTTTTGCACTAATTCATTGTACTAATCTGTGTTTTGACTGGGTAACTAAGGTAGAGGACCAAGGAGGTGGAGTGGATGTGGCCTATCTGGACTTTATTAGGGATATTGCAGAGGGACTGGAGGGGAAGATATGCCACTTTACAGATGATACAAAAGTATGCAATAGGGTGGATGTGCCACTTACCGGGTCATAACGTCATACACTTAATAACATATGACATTATAGCTAGCCTGGAATAGCACTGTAGTTTACAGTGAGTGGTGCAATACCGCTAATACCTCTGTATGTGGTATTGCAGCACTCGCTGTATCCCAGGCAGAGTATGAAACCTCTGCTGGGATGAGATTCTGCTGAACAGCTGCTGTGGCTCAACAGACTAAGCCACAGCAGCATGGAATCCATGTGCAAAGTCTGGGACTCGGTTTGATTCCCCGTCCCAGAAAATTTTATTTTTTTTTGCACTTTGTGTGATTTAGACTTGAACACCCCCTAGATCTGAGAATCCTTATTGGGGGGGGGTTCGGGTGTGTATGGGGCAGCACCCCCTGCAAAAAAAAAGACTTATACTACATGGAAGAAATTGCACTGCATTGGCAGTGTGATTTTTCCATGCAGCATAATGTCTTGCAACATTATAACCCCATGCCCACATGCCAAGGGGGTTGAAAGAATGAAGGAAAAATACCTTAAAAACTGGAGAAATTGTGTGAAGAATGGCAGCTGGGATTCATTACAAAGAAGTGCAGGATCAGTGCAGGTGTGATAACAAAATGAGTTTTGTGTAGACTGTCTTGATGGTAATATGAAAGAAATATATAGCAGAATTTCAGTTAGATGGTATTAATGGGTGGGAGAAACTCATATAGAACATATATTAAGTTTTCACTGCAACACAAAGCTATACACAGAACATATTTGAATAGTGCAAGCTTGAATATTCACATAGGATATTGAGTTTTCTGGCCCAAGCTAGTTCATCCCCACCATGCCCCATCCCCACCTTGTGCCATTGGGGATGGAGCAGAAAGAGGTAAACTGGATAGGAAACTGGTTAAGGGACAGAAAACAGAGGGTCATGGTAAACAGAACCCAATCAGAGGAAAGGGATCCCTGGATTATGAAAATAGACCCAGGAATTTGAAATAAGAAGGTTCAGAGGTGACCTTCTTCTCATCTATAAAATATTGAACTCAGAGAGTTTAATGGAACAATGTGGCCGAGAGTATTTGAATAGGTGACATGTTCCTAGACTTCACCAACAACAACTAGTCATTAACTGGGCTAACACTGCCAAAATAGATTCCTTCTTCCTAATTAGTGCAGATAAAGCATGGAATAATCTTCCAAATGAAATAATTGTATCTAACACCTTTAATACATGTAAAGCCAGATTAGATCATTGGCTAAAAAATGATCAGCATTCAGTTTAGTCCCTCTTGTGTGGGGGGCATTTATGATGGGTGCATGTCTTGCTTTGTACAAACATACTAAGTTTACTAAGAAGTGACCAGTGGGGTACCAGAAGGGTCAGTTCTGGGGCCAGTCCATTTCAATGTCTTCATCAGTGACATTGCAGATGGGCTAGAGGGAAAGGTTTGCCTGTTTGAAGATGACACCAAGATTTGCAACAGAGTGGATACCCCGGAGTGGGTGGAAAGGATGAGAAAGGATCTTGAATGATTGGAGAGATGGTCAGAAGCATGGCAACTAAGGTTTAATGCAAAGAAGTGCAGACTTATGCACATGGGGTGCAGGAACCCTGGACCAAGCTACAGGTTGTGGAGAGAGCTGTTGGCAGTTACTAAGGAGGAGAGGGACTTGGGGCTCATAATCACAGATGACCTGAAGGCCACAAGGCAAATGACCAAGGTGGTGAGGAAAGCCACTGGGATGTCAAGGTGTATTGGAAGGGGAATCACAAGCCAAAGGAGGGAGGTAATAGTTCCGCTGTACAAGACCCTAGTGAGGTGGTGCTGTGTCCAGTTCTGGAGGCAACACCTTCATAAGCACATTAACAAAATATAGCTGGTGCAGAGGAGGGGGGGGACCAAACTGGTGAAGGGTCTACATCATAAGCCTTACGAGGAAAGAGTCAGAGATCTCAATGTGTACACGCTGGAGAAAAGGAGGAAGAGAGGTGACATGATAGAAACATTCAAATATCTCAAGGGCATGAACAAGGTGAAAATGTACAACATATTTCAGTTTAAAAGTAGAGCCAGAAGAAGACATGACATGAGACTGATGGGTGTCCACATAAGGGGAAATGTCAGGAAGTTCTTTTTTATGGAGAGGGTGGTGGATGCATGGAATAGCCTGCCCCAGGAAGTGGTGGCCACCTGTACAGTGACAGTCTTCAAACATGCATGGGACAGGAATAAAGGAATATTACAGACAGGAAGAAAAAGCTAAAGCCAATGACCACATAGGGTCATTGGACACTTCATCAGGTAGCATAAATGGGTAGACTGGATGGGCCTGGCAGGCTTTATCTGCTAACAGTATCTATGTAAATGAACACAGTTACAGACAGAAACATGCTTACATAGTGCCAGCATTGAAAATGTGATTGCAACATGTCTTTCAGTTTCTCTAGTCTCACAGATTTCAGCATTGGATGTTTTATGACCTTGTATATCTGCATAGCATTCCTTTTGTGGCTATTGACCTTAACACTACTGCATCTTATCTCTAGTGTTGTACTTCTCAGCTAGTTATTTCTCTAAAACTGTGACATTCATGACTAGAATGAAACAGTAGCACGTGAGGTGGGCGCCTGAATTAAGGCACTGTCTGAAATGGCGACGCGATGTGGGCAAAAGCCCAAATGGCGATGGAGAGGTAGGGAAACTGGAAGTGGTGGGGTGGGCAACTGCAGTGACTGGATGTCGCTATATGTACATGCATGTGGGGGGGAGCAAGCACAGTGAGCATGGGCTGGGAGGGAGCACAGGGGATATAGGGGTGGTAAGGCGGTCGGCTGCTGAGCTGCGCCGTGGTGTCGGGGGTTGGCCTCTGCTTGTGGTGCATGGGGTACCGGGTCTGGGTCTGGGCACTACTGCATTTTTGTTGTGCCTGGCCCGAAACTTGTGTTTTTTTGCTTTTGCCGCCCCCGACATGCACCCTCCTGGAGTTGAGAATACTTTAGTAGGGGGGTGCGGGTGGTAAAGCCCCCCATGTGGGGGGTTGGGGGCTCAGCCCCCTCACAGAAAGCAAAAGAACCAAGTCCCCAGCGCCGTTCTTCCATGCACCAAGGATGTCTGGGTGGTGAAATGGTTTTCACTGCCCTGACATCGCAATAACACAGGTCACTGTTCGGCGCTTGCCATTATCACATAGTACCAATGAAACAGTTTTTTTGAGAAGTCCTGCTATGAAATCACCTATTTTGTGCATCTAAGTGCAACACAGACAAGAGAAAAAAGTTAGAAAGAGAGGGAGATATCAATCTCAATTACAGTTGAAAGTCTGATTGAGTTGATATGTTTATGAGCTATGAAACTTTCTTGAAAGAGAATTCCACCCACACTGAACAAAATATTGCTTTCAAGACTATTCAGCTCAAATGAACACAACAAACTGCTTGTTACAATTAGCGTAGTGATTCTACAAAACTTCTAATTTTATCTAGTCCATTGGGTATCTGGAGAGCTCTCTTTCTCTACTGTCATAGCAAGACATCTGCATGGCTATGCCCACTGCAGCTGGAACAAGGCTATACAGAAAAAAAAACATAATTAATAGAATCTATTATGCACCTAAAATCTTAGTTAAAATGAACAACATGAATAATGGGCCCTGCTGGCATATGTATGGGACTGCTGCAGACCTTTATCACAGTCTGTGGGGTTGCTCTTTAATACTAAAATAGTGGGAATATACATCCAGACTGTTTTGTGGAATTCTGGAAATATGGATACCATGCCAGTTTAGAGAGCTAGATACAGATATTCAAAACATTGCCCCTAGACTACATAGCACTGCCTGTTGTGCTAAATTAGCCTGGAACAAATAGCCCACCATATTCAAAAGGATTAGCCCTGGTGCTAAACCTGCTGAATATGGCATGCTAAGGAAGCTGGGCAAACTGGGCTGGGAGTGCAGAGCTAAATTAGCCCAGGAATATGACAGCACTGAATATAGCAACAGGGAAGTGCAAACCACAACAGCAGCTCAGTAGACCCTGGAGCAAGCCAGTGTTACAGGTGGAGAACATTGTGTGTGATTGCACAGAGGTGTCTCACATCAACTGCTAACAACAATGCAGGCCACACACTGCAGAACTGTCCTATGCTGAAGTGAGGCTTGCCTTGGGCTAACCCGATTGCACAGTGCTAACACAAAAGCCTGGTGCAAACTGGTTAGCTTGGGGCAAATGTGTGCTTTATTCAAAACTCCCATGCAAATGAGCCTACTTATGTAATCTGTAGGCAAACATGCATAGTTGCATCTCATTATGTGCTGCTTAGCATACATTACCATGCAATTTGCCCAGTGCTACTGCGTGGAACACACAGTGCCACCTTTTGGTCAGAATAGAAGTACAGGCTGGATGCTGCAGGCCAAGGCATGTTCACAGCATCCCCTGTTGGTCAGAATGGATGTACAGGCTGGATGCATATATATATATATATATATATATATATATATATATATATTATACAGATATATATATACTATATATATATATATTTATAGATACTGTAGCTAGATATAGATCTATATATATATATATATATATATATATATATATATATATATATAGTATATATAGATCTATCTATATATATATATAGAGAGAAGAGAGAGAGAGAGAGAGATACATACTGCCTGAGTCCAAACAAGCCTTGGAAGATAGCCCCAACCCCAACACCAACACTGGCACCCCACAGCAGTTGTGGGTGCAGTAACAAAGGAGTGATACAAGAATACATGGGACAAACATGAGGAAAGGGAGGGGGAGGATGTAGGCTGTACGTCTACTAGGCCCAACAGCAATTCCATACCACAGGGAACTGGATACAGTGGGTGGGCCAAACAGTCCATCTCAGCTGTCAGGGCCACTGTTCCCATAAGGGGGATACAGTCCCTGGTAGTCTAGGTCCCCCCCATCATGATCATTGATCCTCGTAGCTGCAGGCACTGCACAATATCCACGGTAGTCTAGTGGTCCTCCCACCCCCCCAGCATGATCCCCGATTCCTGTGCTGTAAAATAGATGTGCATGTCCAAGTAGTTCCCCCACCCCACCAGCACAATCCCCAACTCCCATTCTGTAAATTAGATATGCATGTTCAAGTGGTCCCCCCACCCCCAGCATGATCCCCAACTCCTGTAGCTACTACACTATTAGAATTCATGGTAGTCTAGTGGTCCCCCCACCACGAGTCCCGATCCCACATCACTGAATAACCTGGTGGACCCCCACCCAAAGGGATGACTCCTGTTCCCCCATAACCATGCTACTAACTGAGCCAGCAGCTGGCTCAGCCCTCCTCTTACCACCATGGCCGGCCACTGGCTGAGGTATAACTGAATGGTACTGAAATGAATGAGCATGTTCTTGCGTGAGGACGTGCTCCTTCATTTCAGTACCACTCAGTCATACCCCAGTTGGCGGCGGCCTTGGTGGTGAAAGGAGGGCTGAGCTAGTTGGCAGATCCATTCGTAGGATGGTTCTGGGGGGAGCGTGAGTTATCCTGCTGGGTGGGGGGCCACTAGACCACCAGGTTATTCAGTGATGTGGGGTCAGAAATCATGCTGGGGGGGAGGGACCACTAGACTACCATGGATTCTATAATAGTATAGCAGATACAGGAGTCGGGGATCATGCTGGGGAGGTGAGGGGACCACTTGGACTTAAATGTTTATTTCACTGAATGGGAGTCAGGGATTGTGCTGTGGGGCCACTAGACTACCAGGGGTTTGCATAGCGGGTATTCACAGTGTACCTGCTGGTATCTCTGCCATACTACTGCGTGCCTTTTTGCAGGTGGTATTTAGCGCCGTACTACAGATGGCATTAAGTCCTGTAGTGCGGTGCTACACTTTTGAATATGTGACTGCACCAGCATTCATGGCCACTCCCCTAACCCCCATCCCTGACTACAATTATCTTTTAGTGCTGGCACTATTACACAGCACCGGCACTATTAGGGCTTTTAAATATTGCAGCCTGGCACTAATCCAGTACTGTTCCAGCTCAATGGCTTTGCACCAGGTGCAATGCTTTGAATAGCTGGCCCCTAGTTTTTAATCATACAATAAACTTAGAACTTAGTAAAAGAAGATATTTTTTTATAGGGCTAGTGATCACAAAACAGATGATCCTGGTGAAATGGAATGCCTAATCAATATGAGAATTTGAGCATCATATGTGGTGGTAGCAACTGAGAGAAGCATTATCATTTAGAAAGTTATGCCATGATATATAGGCATGCAAAGAACTTATGAAATTGAATGGAGAAAAATTTAAACTATCCTACCACCCTTAATAAGTTTATAAGTAATACATATCAAGTTTATATTAAAAAGGGGAGAGTTAACCAATTTGTAAGTTGCAAATGAAATAATATCTGTATTATTGATATTGCAAATGTATGTGCATTTGCTCTTTGGAAGTGTAATGAAAAAAAAAATCAAAAAGTTTCTATAAAACAATCAGCAAAAAAAGGTCAATCAGAACTCTGAGGAGTAGTTTGTACTGATAAGGGTAGAGTATAGAGGATAACCTTGTGTGATGGTGAACTTGTATGCCCCAAATGAAGAAAGGGAGAGTTTGACCTTCATTAAGAAGGTACTGGGTGACACGGTGTTATAGCCCCAAAGTCTGGTAGTGATGGGGGGATTTTAATTCATTGTCTAATCCTTCCTTAGCTAAATTGGGCTGGGGTGGCCAGCTGCAGTCTAGCAGTGGGGAAGTTAGTAGCCGGATTCTGCTCAGATTTGGGTTTTTTAGATCCTTAGCATTTTCTACACCCACGGGATCATGACGATTCTTATTACTCCCCTAGACACAACATACAGTATACCTGAGAATTGATTACTTCTTGCTCTCTTTCATGTGGGTGCACCAATTAATGGGGTGTCACATTGGGTCAATTATGACCTCTGCCCATACCCCAGTACTGCTTCCGCTGGCTACCTCCCCAATCCCCAGGACACCTTCTGGAAAATGAATGTGAATTTGTTGAATAATGAGGAATTTACAGAGCTAGTGTAGTCTAAAATAGAAGAATTCCTAAAATGAATCCCCAGCACAAATACTAATCCAGGGATTAGAAAAGACACCCTATGAAGTTTTGCGTGAGGGTGAGATAATATGGTACTCTTAACAAGTAAAGAAGGAATGAGCATAGGGAGACTAGATCTTGAAAATCAAATAGCAGATTTAGAATTTCAGCACAAGATAGTTTTAGACAAGTCAATCATGGTGGAATTGGAACAGAAAAGAAGGGGGCTAAATTAAATGCTGGACATACAAATTGACGGGAAGCTTAGATATTCCTAACAAAAATATTTTGAGTGTGGGAACAGGGCAGGGAGGCTGTCTTAGTGTGGCAGCTTTGGAAGGAGGCCACCAATAGGGTGGTTGCTAGGATTAAACATCCAAGGGAAGGTACCACTAGCACACATCTACATAAGCTACAACAAGTTTTTGTTCAGTTTTACTACAAACTATATCAGAGAGGCTCCTAGATCATGCTTCCAAAGTGGAACATTTCCTTGATTCCTTGCCAATTTCTTCCCCCTCTCAGGAAGATAGAGGCATCCTAGATGCACCAATTATAGAACAGGAAGTAGCAACAACAGTCAAAGCATTACAAAATCTGAAATCGCCTGGAAGAGATGGGTACCTCTCAGAATTGTTTAAAAGATTCACCCCACTAGTGATAATGGTTCTCACCAAAACTTTTGATGACACTCTAGAGAAAATGGTCAGATTCCATCATTTTGGAACCTGATGCAAATGTCGGTGTTGCTAAGCCCGGAAAAGTATCTTGAGAGCTATGGATTATATAGGCCCGTCTCTCTCCCTTGCAGGTTGAGCTCAAATCATTACAGGGATTTTGGTAGACCATCTACAAAAATGTGTATCTAAATTAATACACCACAATCAAACCAGTTTCATCTCTGGGTGATTGCATCAAGTTACCAGTAGGAGGTTCTTGAATATTGTTCCTGCCCAGAAGAACACAAAAGCCTTTCTATTAGCCATCAATTTACTAAGATGGCCTTTGACAAGGTTGACTGGGCCTTTATGACAGCCATTCTCTAGAAGTTTTCCCTCTGTCCCCAGTTCATTTTGGCCATTTCCTCCCTGTACCACAGCTCAAAGGCCATGGTGGAAGTAAATGGTTACCTTTTGTTCAGATTCCAGCTGGGTAGGAGCTCCCATTAGGGATGCCCCTTTTCCCTCTCTTGTTTGTCCTGACCCTAGAACCCCTAGCAATAGCTGTCCAACAAGTGTACGTATTAGAGGTATAATGGCAGGGGGAACTGAACAAAAATTGGCTCTCTGTGCCAATGATTCCCTAGTCTTCTTAAGTGACATAGCATCTTTTCTTCCAGATTTATTGACAATTGTGAAAGACTTAAGTGAATTGGCAGGATAATCATATTGAGTAGAACAGCATCCCCAAGATTTAAAGCTACCTTCTCTTTCTCTTGAGCCAAACGTAGTACCTTTAAGTACTTGGGAGTTCAAGTATCTGTAGATAACTCTTCCCTCTTCTAAAATGATTACCTTAAACTGTTCCACACACTACAGGTGGGTTTTACCAGATGGACCCTGTTGCCTTAAACCCCCTTATGTCAGAACACAGGTTATTAAAATGAATGTCCTCCCTCATGTGTTATTTCTATTCCAGACCCTTCCCATTCCAGTCCTGGTCTATTTTTAGAACACATCCCAAAGGGCCATCCATAAATTAATTTGGGCCAGGAAACACTCATGTATTGCTGTAAATCTCTTGCAAACACCCAGAGAAACAGGGGGATTGGGTCATCTCTGTCTTCAAAATTAATATTTAAGGGACAAGGACCATTTTAGTGTACCTGTGCCAAACAGAGGACAGAGTCAGAATGGTACCAGATAGAGGAAGATATGCTCCTTAGGAAGGCACTGTAGGCACTCCCAACAGCAGCAATACCACCACACATCTGGCAGCATGTGCATAAGCTATAGACTAAGCACTCCGTGCAAATCTTAATAAAGCAATGAAAGCAAATGAACACCCCAAATATTATCAGCCCTTTGTCCATGATGAGACATGATGAACCATTTTCTCATCCCCTGCTATATGGAGGGTATGCTTATTGGGAAGGAAGAGGGCTTACTAGATTCACCTAATGTATAGGACCAGGAAGCTGCATAACATTGACACAGCTGGCTGAAAAACATAACCTGAGAAGAGAGGACCATTTTAGGTTTTTACAACTTTGACACTTTATCCTATCAGTTAATGTACTCCACCAATTACTGAGGTCACAGTCTAGGTTAGAATATTTTTTTATGATGTAACCAAAATAGTGAAGATAAAATATATCTCTGAGCTTTGCATATTATCTTCCAGTGAGGACCTCCTATTTGAGACCATCTGCCTTGCCTAAGAAAGGGAAGGAAGCATCCATATAGCCCATAAACATTGGGAAAGGAGATGCCAGAGGGGATGGATGGTCACTGCTTCTCCCACATGGCAAGAATATAATTGGAAGATATTAGTTCAATTTTTTAGGTCACAAAGCACTTTGCTGCCAGTTGTACAGACACACATTGGCACAACTGTGGGGGAGGCAGGGATATGCACTATCATATTTTTTTGGAAATATGTGATGCTGATGCCATTTGGGGCAGCTATGCATCAGGAAATCCAAAAGGCTATTGGACACAATATTCGTAAGACATTCAAGGATTTGGTGTTGGGGGGGGGGAGGTTTCCAGCACTTTTAAGAGGCATCAAATCTTCACAAAAACTGGGCCAGATGCTTAGAGTGACTGCCTTGAAATGCGTTAATATAAATTAGCTCTCCGTGTCCCCACCAACCACAGAACCATGGAAATCTGAAATTGAATGGATGGAGAGGAACACTAGTGAGCTCAGGCTGTTAATGAGAAATTTCTTGAAATCTAGGGCCCATGGCATAGATTCAGTCTCTTGGGGGAAGGAGGAGCAGAGCATTCAGTAAAGCAAGGGGAGGAAGGGAAGGAACAAATGAAACATGCTGACATTTTTGGAGAGGTTGTTGAGGCCAGGGGAAAGTGGTCCTGGCTTCAGGGGTGCAAGAGTGTCCTGCATCTATTAACTAGTAGGACATTGTCTCAAGTTTTTTCCCTACAGTCATTGATAGACAGTCACATAATAGCAGACACTATAGATAGATAGATAGATAGATAGATAGACAGACAGACAGATAGATATTACATGTCATTAGGGAAAAATTCCTGTTTACAAGACAGTCCTGTGTCTAAAAGTTACAAAAACACATCTGAGGTAAAAAGAAAAAAATACATTTCAACAATACACAACACAACTTATATACAGTTGTCATAATATTTATGCAGCTGGACAAGTAAAATCTATTTTCCTGGTTTACTAACAATTACAAATCAGTGGGAAGTGGTTATTTACATCATAAACAAGTTTACAATGGGAGGTAGCTGTTCTCATTTCAAAAGGAAGAACATTCCAGTACTGAGCTGCCTGATATTGTAAAGTTTTTCCCCCCAAATCTAGTCTTATTTAAATTCAGATTGATCTTATTTATGTGCACAGATATAATAGATGCTTGAGTTGGTTGAATTTTTCTACAAAAAGCTTCTCTGTAAATGTAGTGGATTATAGCTCTCTCAGCCCGCAAAAGGTAGGGAGAACAATATTAACTGAATATGTATGCTTGAACGTGGATGGTCTGCAGCACATCTATCTACAGACACTGAAAGGCCTTGCGGGATGGATTTTTCACAGTCCATCAGGCCATACTGACTTTTTAATAAGATCCGGTGGGGGGTGAGAGGGACATGCCAACCTAGCTGTGTTTTTATCTCTAAGAAGTTGTATAATGCAAACCTTGACACAGTTAATTTCTTTGTCAATATCCATATTTTATTAGTTCTGGAACATGTAATATATATTACGGCTTTCAATTTATTAATAAAAATCTTCATGAAGTAAAAAAAAAGAAAACTTCCCTGGTCCAGGTGGACTAATAATGGTAGCACCTTACTAAGCTGAGTTGCCCACCATAGGCCTGTCTAGTGCAATATAATCCAAATTCTGCCTGTTGAGTATTCAGCACATATATTTTATATTGCACAACTCTTAAATCCCGTAAAATGGCGTGTGTGTGTGTGTGTGTGTGTGTGTGTGTGGGGTCCCCTTTCGTATGCATCTTTTCTAGCGAGCTATACTGCTGCACCAGACTTTTTATCTCCTTACCACTCTCTTTTTTCTTAGCTGTTGCATGGGTGATAATTCTCCCCATAAGGTGGGCTTTGAGAACCTCCCATAGCCACTTGTTTGCCACTTCCCCAGTGTTATTGTCACTAAGGCAATTCCTGGTCTCCTGCATAAACCACATCTTGAAATCTGGGTCCTCTAGCAGGCTCACATTGTGCCTCCACATCTTCTCCTGTAAGGCCTGCACTACCCTTTGAAACACAAAGATAACTGGGGAGTCGTCCAAGATAAGCAGGGATTCTATCATAGTGCTCAGGGCAGCCTTAATCAGAGTTCAGTTCTGCTGTATGAATCATGGGTCTGTAAGTAATAAGAATAATCTCTGGCTGATGGATGGCTCAGCCTCCAAACATCCTGCAGCCCATGGTCCTCCACCAGGGTGAGAAGCTTCTTGATACCCTGGGAGTCCTGCCTACCCCCTTCCCTACTTCTAATACACAGGGGGTCAAGAAAAACATTCATATCATCCCCTATTAGCAGCTCATTCCCCCCCATGTCTAGGATGGCCTGAGACAGGCTATAAAAGAATGCTGCATTGTCCTCGTTTGGCCCCCAAACTGACCCCATTAGAAGTGAGATGCCATCCAGTCCCTATTTATACAAGCACCCACCTCCCCGTGTTGTCCTTCTATGCCTGCTCAATTACCCAGTTTACCTCCATGCCACACAGTATGGCCACCCCTTTCTTTTTTGCTGAAAAAGAGGCCTCAAAGACTTGTCTTCCCCAAAGGTGCCCCAGTTTCTCAGCTTCCTTTCTTACTAGGTGGGTTTCTTGCAGGAAAGAAATTTGCCATACCAATTTCCATGAAGTGTTAGAACTGTTTCCTTTTTACAGAAATGTTTAACCCTCAGACATTCCAGGACACTGCCTTATATACAATTAACCTGGCTCAATGTAGTGTCCTCCCTTCCCACACCCATCATGTACACACTATATCTTGCACCAGTAAAACAGCCAATCAGGCTGGTATGATATAGAACAATAACATGAAACAAAACAACAAACTATTGTTTTACTGCCAAATAGATGCGGTAGTATATTGTTCAGGATTGTACTACGTGATGTTTTTGTGGTGGCGATGTTGGAGATTGCTAGGCTCCATTGAGGCACAGTGTTGTTTTATTACCTACTTCCCATCAACCTCCCCCCATTGTAGAGTAGGGTCCATTACCAGGTTCCTACTGGCCTGTAGTGGTCTATGAGCTTATGGACAGTGCATTGGAGAAAATATATCATGTCCTGGCTTTTCACTGTTTCTGGCAATCCAAACATGTGGATATTGTTCTGCCTATTCCTTGTTTCCTGATCCTATAGTTTGTCCCAAATCAGGCAGATCTCCTGCTCAGCATGCTGAAGCCATTGCTTATTCAGGACCACCCAGTCTTCCAGCCTATTGACATACTTTTCTACCTCTGTTACTCATTCCCACAAGTCATCCACCAATGCTTTGTCAGCTACTAGCGCTTCTGCAGCACTCGCTAGCTACCCCAATATGGTCCTCATGAGACTCTTGATTTCAAAGAGTTCCCTGCAGGTGAGGCCTGTCTTCATCTCAGGTCAGGGGTCCGCAATCTTGAGAGCTTATTCAGATAAGCTCCCTGGCTATGTTGATAACTTGTGTTTTTCTAAAGAGCTAAAATCTGCCAATTCTGCCTGTCCCATATTCCAGAAGTCTTGTACTACTTGTAGGTGAGTTCTCTTTTAATTTTTCTGATGTTTAAGGGTGTAGAGTGCTGAAGATTACTGTGCCTCAGTCAGAGCCCTTAGAGCCAAGCTGCTCTTAGCTCAGCTGCATCAAGTGACACCCAGGAAGTTGCAATTTGACCTTTGGAACAATTTTTTGGAGGTAAGAGGCATTTTTATTACTGGGCTTTTACATTAATGCTATTTTAGCTGTTTTTTTAATTGTTTCTAATGTATTACAGGATCTCTCTAAATTGGCACAATAGGGAGTCCTAGGGGTTCCACAGGCTAAAAAGAATTTTTTGACTTGTTTTAGCTCCTGGCAAAGGCAGACTGCCTGGGACCATATCACAACTTTATTTTTGTGAGTCCTGCATTGCTTTTGCCCAGAAACCTTAAAATAAAAGGGCAAATAAATTATGAGTCATTATGATGTCTCAGTCTACCGTCTTGCAACTAAAAAATAATAAGAAAGGCTCTGAGGGAGTTCCCAGTGATGGTGGAAATAACTCATCAGAAGGTTCTGTCTCCTAATGTTCAACAGCAGCATCAAAAAATTTAAAAGGTGACAAGAAACAAGATAAAGCTGCTCAGCCATCTGAAAGGCATAGTAAAGATGAGTAATAATAAAAATAATAACCTTTATTTATCTAGCACCCCATTCCAGATGCTCTGAGTGCTGTACAGTCAGGCAATAGTTCAAATTACATAAAATTCAAGTTTAAAAACTTATATCAACAATGAAACAATCACTAACAGATAAAACATAATGCAACTATATCCATCAATAATTTAGCAGTCTGCTCATTCTGGAATGAAAAGACAATTCCCTAACAAATCTCTAAAAAGATGCTCCTTTAGACCCCACTTACACATCTCCAGTGATGGGGTCTTCCTCTAAGATCTTGGCAGCAAGTTCCACAGGGCTGGGCCAACAATCTAAAATGTCCGATCTCCCAAGGTCTTCATTCATGCCTTGGGAATCACCAGGTGGCCCTTGGTGAAGGAACAGAGTGAGCACACAGGGTGGACAGGAGTCAGAGGTTCACTCAGGTAGCCAAGGCCCAGACTGTCTAGGGCCTTATAGGTGAGCAAATCCATGTTGAAGGTGATTCTCCATCACACCAGCAGCCAACACAGGTCACACAGGACCAGTGTCCCATGACAGGACCTTGGAAGGCCCATCAGCAACCTGGCCACTGCATTCTTCATCAGATGTAAACAACAGGAAACCCCTCCACTGACCCCTTGGTAAAGAGGGTGGCAGTACTCGAGTCTTTGCATTACAAAGGTATGTATCAGTGAGGGCAGATCGTTAAGTAGAATAAAGGTTTTAATCTGGGCAATATTCCTAAGGTGGTAAAAACCACTCTAGATGATGGATGACACTTATGTCTTGAGTGTCAGTCCATTATCAAACATAACACACTGATTTTTCACCTTTCTAGATGTAGCCAAAGGGACAGGACCAAGAAGTGACTGTGTTCCCATCCCAGCAGCATCCATATCCCACTGATGACCAGGCTCAATCACTAGCACCTCCATCTTGTCAGGACTGAGTCTAAGCCAGCTGGAGGACATCCAGTCCTGGATCTCAGCCAAATACTTTGTTAAGCACCTCCAAAGCATTGTTCCTCTTGGGCACAAATGACATATACAGCTGGGTATCATCTACATAACAGTGAAAACACATGCTGTACTTCTAATGATCTCACCCAGGGGAAGCATGAACACTGCAAACAACATAGGTGACAGGATCATACTCTAGGGAACTCCACAAGGCACGTACTTCAGGCAGGAGGAGAAATTCCCTGTCACTACCTTCTGCATACTTCCTGTGAGGAAGGACTCGAACCAGTCAATGACAGTACCAGTGAGTCCACAGAGCAGCACTATAT
This sequence comes from Neoceratodus forsteri, assembly GCA_016271365.2. NCBI lineage: Eukaryota > Metazoa > Chordata > Ceratodontiformes > Ceratodontidae > Neoceratodus > Neoceratodus forsteri. The sequence continues at coordinate 201,972,504 of CM028131.1, forward strand.
GGTCTACAATGTCAAATGCTGAGGAGAGATCAAGGAGAACAAGTATTAACCATTCTTCTCTTTTCCATGCCCTGAGGAGATCATTCTGCACCCTGACTAATGCTGTTTCAGTGTTGTGCCTGGACCTGAACCTAGACCAGAAGGGCTCATAGATGTCATAGATCACAAGGTGTGCTTGAGCTGCAGAGCCTCAACCTTCTCAATAACTTTATCCAGGAATGGAAGGTTAGAAATTGGTCTATAATTCTCTAAGTTGTCAGGGTCAGGATCAGATACCAGGGAGTCCAAAAGGGGGAACCCTAAATTCATTGATGACAAAGATATAAATAAAAGAGCCTCTAAGCAGACACTTGAATAGTGCCTGCTAGAAAAGTTTAAAGAAAAAAGTCACTTCCACTCCTGAATGGATAAAGGAGCAGGCAGATGTTAAAGAGAAAATGCCGCTATCAGAGAACATATCAAAAATGTGAGAATTTCTCCAAATCATCCAGATTATTGGAAATTTTAACAATATGAATGCAATCCCCTCCCTAGGCTCAGGTTCCAGCCAATCTGCCTGTGGAGGAGGAGAAAAAAAGAGTACTATGTACAAGAGGAGGAAGGTGACCACATGGAATCAGAGGGTGCACCAGAGCAAGAGTTTGGCTCTCCTCCAGAACATAATGAGGACTATACTTCATTTTCCTCATTTGACAGACATATGCTTGTTACTCTAAACATCCTCCTTCAGGAAACTGAGGAGTATGAAGAGGATGCTGAATGTATGAACATGATGTGTATGGCTCTTTCATGAAAGTTGCTAATCCTCATACTTAAGTCCATATTAGAAGTCATATCTGCAGCTGCTTTAGCTACAGCCATCAATATTATCAGGTGGACAGACAAGAGGTAGAATTCCAACAGTGGTAGTTATACAAACGATTTACAGTACTTCAGTATGCCACTCGGTATTAAGGTGGTACCCTGGTATGCAACTTGGTATTGGGGCAGTGGAGTGGTAATGCAAAGTTAAATGCTGCATTTACAAGGTCCTTAATGTGCTTCCTAAGTCCAGCACATGATGGCAATCACAACTAATTCCAAAGCAATTTCTGTCTCGGAGTGTGATCATACTTTTCTTTTGACTTGGCAGAGTTAATCACTGACAGATGGAATACTGTACATGATCACCTGCGACATGTCAGTGTTGAGAATTGTCACTGACACAGCATGTAATCAGCTTAACTGAATGGTGTGCTGTCAGCAGTTTGTTCCTGCAGCTGTATCATATAGCTATTGTGTTTCCTTGTGGAGAAGGCAGTCTAGTGGCAATCTTTGAAACAGATCATCTTTTTCCATGTATTAAAGTTCTGTCTTTACCTTGGTGCAACTTGCTGTTGGGCTGTCAGAGACATACATTTTACTGAATTGGTTTTGCATTTTGTTTTCACTTACATTTTGTTCATTCCTGGCTTATTCACTGACTAAAACTGCTGCACTCTTACTTCATGTGGGGTCATGCAAAATATTCCATACACTGCCACCATAAATGGGATTTTGTTAATCAGTCTGAATGCACGAAAAAGGTTTGTGTCATATTCTAGGATCACAAAACCTAAACACAAGTTCATCAATGACTGAAACTGCTGCAGTCTTACTGCTGTGGGGTCCTTCAAAATATTTCACACATTGCAACCATGAACTGGATTTTTTTCTCATACTGGATACTACCATAAATGGGAATTTTTTGTATCACTCTGGTTGTATTGACATTATGACACAGACTCTGCTGTGAACCTTGTGGCTGGCTTTGCCATGTTCCTCAGGTTCTACTGAATAATCAGAAATATTGCATTCATTTGTGATTGATAGTCTGTGCATGCCAACGCATACTTATTCAATCATGACTTCAGACAGACCTAAGTTTCACAGCACAGCCTGTTTCATAATGGCAGAGCATCCAGAGTGATGCAAAAACATCTCATTTATGGTAGAAACCTTTAAAACATTTTGCAAGACCACAGAAACAGTAACACAGCTACAGCTTCAGTCAATGATGAACTAGTGTCTAGGTTTCCATTCACAGGATATGTCACACATTTTCTATGCCTCCCCCAATCCACAATACAGCACTAAACATAAATAATTCAATATTCATGAACCTAGTTCATTTTGATGTATTTTTTTGCTCCTCCCTGCCCCCCTTGAATGGCCACTCCTTCAGGCCACCTAGGACCCTCAGCAAACCTCCTCCTCCTCCTCCAGTCACCATCCGATGCCCCCACTACTGTCAATTGTTCCCCCAGGTGACCCAGCATAACCCTTCATAAGATGAGCACCCGCCTCCAAGGGGAGAAGTGCCCATATGCACAACTACTTAGCTCAGGGACTGGCAGGGGGTCAGCATGGGGCAAGACTGGAATACCGAGGTGTCAGTGGCCAGCATCCTATTGGTCAGGGGGCCTTTTCTATTTTATGGCCTGCCCACTCTACCCTGATTAGGCCTGTGTAGGGACAATGCCCTGAGGTTGGGATGTACTGGGGGAATGTCAAGGCTTCATGCCCCCAGCACATCTCCCAATCTGCCTTCAGGTGCCTAAGCCCTACCCACCCCCCAGGAGGGAAGCATCCAATGGATGCTCTGGATCCCTCCCTGCTGATCTCCGCTCCTGGCACCCACATTTGGGGCCCGCACATGGGTTGCCAGCATGCCGAGTGAACCCCTTTGCATGGCACCATGGAGCTGGCTATTTTTATTTGTTTTTAAAAATTGTGCTGTGTTTTGATGTGTTTAGCATCTAATTTTATATATTATTTTTATAGGTTGTGCAGGTGTCTGATTTACTGCTCAGGTAGTCCTAATATCTTCCAAATGTAGGGTGCTGGCATTGAAACTCTATAACAAAATGCGGAAACAACAAATAATGGAGGCAGAAAATAAATATTTGGGGAGAGTAGTGCAGCAGTGTCTGATAATGCTTAAGGCTAATATAGTATTAGATAGAATGAAATGTTTTTAAATACAACAAATTCAACACAGGGCGAAGGGCAACCACCTTTAACATTCCATTGGAAAATAGATTTACAATACTGTCAACATTAGAAGGAGGAGCCAAAAACAGCCAGGATACTACTTTAATAACATTTGAAACTCTGGAAATGACTCATAACCAGGCCAATAATTGTAACAGTACTCCAGTGAATACAGAAGGAACAACACATAAATCAACCTCTAATAAATCTATTACTTTCGAATATGGGGATGAAATACAACCAAATCATAGAAACCTGGTAATAGGTGACTCAATGACTAAATGACTTGATAGACTCATAAACAATCCTAACAAATCACACCAAACCTTGTCATCTTTTAGTGGTGCAAAGATAGCAGATTTAACAAGCATGAGTAAAACCATGATCAGAAATCTAGGTGACAAACCCCTTATATTGGTACATGCAGGAGCTAACAATATCTTCAGAGATTGGCTAGATGACATTAAGCTGGACATGGTAGTCTTAACCAATAGATTGCACAGTTTGGGCTGTGAAGTTATTTTATCTGAAATACTGCCAATACCAAAAGCCTTACCTAGAATAAATATGAAAATTCATACTTTCAATAACTGGTTAAGAAAATGGACATCTAGGCAAGTGATACAAAGCTTGACCCATTGGGAAGAGTTCTATCTATAGGATGAACTATATTGCAATGATGGACTACACTTGAATAAAATTGGATATGATCTTTTAGGGAAACATTTCATCAATGCACTGGACAAACATTTAAACTACCATGGGGGGGATCGGATTTCTTAAATAAAAACAATCATAATACAAAACAGGACTTTAATTTAACATTAACCTACCCCTTGAATTCAGTATTGTCTGATGAGTCCTTACAACCTCATAATCATAACATGGATATAAAAGTTCTTTTACTTAATGCAAGAAGCCTTACCAATAAAATGGATGAATTAAAGTATATAATCAAAAAGGAAAATGTAGCCATTTGTGGGATAACCGAAACCTGGTTTCAGGATGACAGTTGGAATACAGATATCCCTGGTTTCACTAAAATCATTAAGAATAAGAATCATAAACAAGGGGGAGGGATGGCTCTGTATATTACTGAGGACTTCACATCAAATTGTATTTCCCCTCTAACTGATGAAAGTGAAATAATGTGGGTAGAGAGTGAGCCAAACACTGCTCCATCAATTAAAAAATTATGCATAGGCCTGGCTTACAGACCACTGAACTTAATTAAAGAACAGAATACTGAACTCCTTAGAACAATATACAACTTTGAACCAACTGATAATTATATACTAATGGCAGATTTTAATTTCCCTAATATTGATTGGTGAAACACAATTGTACTGGAAATATAGAGAAAGACTTCCTGGAGATAATAGCTAATCAAGACCTGGATCAAATAGTACAAGAGGGAACTAGAGATAACAATATCTTAGGTATTGTCTCAACAAATATGAGATCAGTAGTACATAAATCCATAACTCTAGAACCCCTTGGAAATAGCGACCACAATATGATCATGTTTCATATTGAAGCTAAGATAATGGAAACTAAAGGGAGTACCACTATTAAGGCCTATAATAGAGCTAATTATCAACAAATAAATCAATATATGTCCACATGGGATTGGGATACTGAATTATCAGGTCTTAATGTAGATCAAGTCTGGACTCTCATACAGACCAAACTTAACCATTGCTTAGAGAACTGGGTCCCAAACAGGCAGAAACATAAAAAAGAAGTCGGAAATCCAGTTTGGTGGAATAACAAAATCAAAAGACTGATTAATAAAAAGCAAAAATGCTATAAAAACTATAAGAAACAACCAACTCAAAACTCATGGAATAGGTACAAAAAAGTGTCAAATAAGGCAAAACAATTAATCAGGAAAACAAAGAATGATATAAAAATTAAATTAGCAACAGGTACGTTAGATAACTAAATGAAATTTTTTAATTATGTAGGCTCGTTACAAGGCTCCAAAACAACCATCGGCCTATTAATAACAAACAATGGCATTGTCAGTGAGGAAGCTCAAATGACTAAAAAACTTAATAATTACTTCCTTACTACATTTACAGAAAAGGAACAGTACATCAGCTCCAAAACAGAATATAGTAACATTAAAGTTACTCCGATTACTATAAATGAAGTCCTAAAGGAACTACAAAAACTAAAAATAAATTAATCTGCAGGCCCAGATGGCCTTCACCCTTCTTTCCTTAAATGAATTGCAACATATATTGCAGGCCCTCTTTGTAAGTTGTTTATCTGTCTCTGGATGCAGGAGAAAGCATATCTGCATGGAAGGAAGCACTTGTCACTCCTATTTTAAAGTCAGGAAATAAAAACTTGCCATCAAATTATTGACCAATAAGTCTAACTTCAGTTATAGGAAAAATCTTAGAAAGGTTAATTCTACACAGACGAGAACACTTTATGAATCTGAGTAACCTGCATGATATAACACAGCATGGGTTTGTAAAGAGAAGATCATGTTTAACTAATCAACTTCACTTCTTTGAGAATGTTAGTGCTGCTTTGGATGCTGGTCTTCTAGTGGATATAATATTTCGGGACTTAGCTAAAGCATTCGACAGAGTTTCTCATAAAATATTATTAGAACATTTGACGAACTTAAAATTTCCACAAAGCCTGATAAATTGGATTGAATCATGGCTACATAACCACAGGCAGTGTACAAAAATTAAAGGAGCAAAGTCACCATGGGGAGAGGTGAGTAGTGGGGTGCCCCAAGGTTCTGTACTGGGCCCACTATTATTTAACATTTTAATCAATACTATGAACACAACTTATACAGTCTGGATAACAAAATATGCAGATGATTTTAAGATAGGCTGTATTGTTAACACTAGTGAAGAAGTCTTGATACTTCAAAATGAATGAACATGTTTAGAAATGTGGCACATGACAATAAAATGATGTTTAATGAAATAAAGTGTAAAATAATGCACCTGGGTCACAATAATTTGAAAAGTAATTATTTTATTAACAACGTAAAGTTACAAGAAATTGAAAACAAAAAAGGCATTGGGACATATATTGATAACTCACTTAATTTTGAAAACAATACAATGTTTAAAGTCAAGAAATGTCAAAGAATAATGGTCTGGATATGGAAAAATATTAAAAGTAGACAACCTCAGGTTATATTACCACTTTACACCAGTCTGGTAAGATTGCACCTAGAATATTGTGCACCTTTTTGTACACCTATTACAATTCGGGGTAAAAAACAAATTGAAGGAGTACAAAGAAAAATGACAAAAAAGATTCATGATATGAAAAATAAAACCTATGCTGAAAGGTTAAAAAGTTTGAAATTATACTCTATTAAATACTGACAATTACGTGGTGATCTTTGTTTGACCTTTAAAGCTATACGAGAACCTGGGCTTCCTGAAACAATAGGGATTGAAACAAATCTCTATAAATCACAGACAAGATCTCATAACTATTGAATATTAGGGGCAAACTGCAGCACTAAAAAAAGAAGCCAATGGTTTTCTCAAATAATTGTTAACCTATGGAACACCTTACCAGCTTCAGTTGTAGACAGTAAAACCATTTACACCATCAAACATAACCTGGATCAATTTATGGGTGACGCTAGATATGGTTATATATAACATTTCCCCACCCTTGGGTGGTGAGCTCATCAATAGGCCTTGTCCTCCTCAGCTTGTGCAGAACTATGAAACTATGAGTTTGGGGGATTTCAAAGCCTAGATGCAATGTTCTATTTCTATAATGTTATAGTGGGTATAATTTAGATATAAAAGCAGACTGAATCTTTGTTAATTTTCAAAGCTACAACATGGTTATGTTCATTTTTCAAAACTCTGACTTTGTTATTTTCACTTTTCAGTGCTTAACCATAGTTATACTATAAAACAAAGAGACATGCTCAACAGGAGAGGCAATGCAGCCATACAGTAGGAAACCATTTAACAGCACTAATTAAAAATCAAAAGTGCAAATACCAGCCAGATCAGATTGTTGCAACCCATATTTAGAGCCCTTCGGAAGCACAGCCACACTAGTGAACAGCCTCTTCTGTCAAAAGCATACAGTACTGGTGGCTCACTTTTATCCCGCTGCCTGTGACAGAATGACAAACAACCCCCCCCAAAAAAAGAAAGAAGTTGCATAGCCCACAACTGTCACTCCAAATTGTACAGGTCCCCCCATTTATATTGATATTGACAGGATATGAGACATTTCCTTCATATTCAGAGATAAAGTCATCTATGGTGACACTCTGACAGCTATTCCCTCATAGCTTCACAGATTTCTGCTCTCTTCAGCTCAAAATGAAAAAAAAAAAGAAAAAAGTTCATTCATGGCTCATAAGCTTAGTTCATTTTCGCTTAAGTTTAAGTAAATTTATTCTGTTGAGATTTTTTATTTGTGTTTATTAATTGATTTTAATAATCATTGTTAACATGATATGATTTTATTTATATGTATTATTGATTTATATTTGATGCTGTGGTTTTAATATGTTCAGCACCTTGGTATGCTGAGAGGCGCTATACAAATAAATGTATTATTATTATTTATTATTTTCATCTGTTTTTAAAAATCATGCTGTGTTTTGATGTGTTCAGTATCAAATTTTATATATTCTTTTTATAGGTTGTGCAGGTATCTGCTTTACTGCTCAGGTATCTTCCAATATCCAATACCCGATATCTTCCAAATGTGGGGCACTGGCCTTGGAACTATGTAACAAAATGTGGAAACACCAAATAATGGACACACTAGAAAGGGGTGGTAATGAACCATATAGTGTACCATCAAAAACTTGAGAACTGCAAAACAAAAAAGTACAGTGCAAAAAAAAATAGTATTGGGTAGTAGCTAGTATATACTTGCACATAAAAGCTATGGTACTTTGTGGTATAGTACCTCTTTCTCGGTAGGCCACTCTGTATATGCAGCTACAGTTGTGTCTAGGTGTATAGGTACAAAGTCCTGACCAAATTAAACCTGCTGTAATATTTACATCTAGAATTGTTTAAGCAATTTGCATCCAAAATGGATATTAACTACCAACAAGCACATAAAAATGTTGAATATATGAAAAAACATTGAAAATACAGTAGCTCAAGTACTGTAAGGCATAGCCTGGCTTAGAGTAACATTTCACATACAGTAGACTTACAAGCCTGTATTTTCAAAGAGCTGCTTCAGATGCTACAGTGAGTTTTGTCAGATTTGCATCATAAATCGCAGATAAATCTGCATCAGAAGGGTGCTGTATCATTAGAAGATGGTTATGCCACAATCTGCTGCACCCACACTTGTGTCCACATAACTGTCTCAAAAGTGACAATTATGACTAAATAAACTTAAATAAATGTTCACGCGTTGCACCAGTCACAAGCTATTGTATGCTGATAATGCCATAATTTTCACCTGCAGACCAAACCCTGAACTACTTCAAAACAACCTCCAACTAGGATTTACTGCTGCCAAAACATGGATTAAGGAGCATAGACTAATCCTTACCTACAAGAAAACTAAGACTATGATCTACTCCAGCACCCACAGCAAACACAAGACCTTCCCACTATTCATTCTGAACTACAGTGGTGGTGTGCTGAACCTCGTGCAGTACTTTAAGTACCTGGGTATCACCCTAGACTCTACCATCCTATGCACAGCATTTAGACAACACAACCAAGGCCATCAGTTCCAGTATTGGAATGTTCCACCACCACATGCACAGTCTTTCATTTGAAGCACTTAACATGGCCATCAGCAGCTTAGTTGTTACCCTCGTTAACTATGGCCTGGTGGTTTTTGGTTCTGCACTGGACTCAGCCCTCCATTTCATCTCTCTGGCCCTTGATAAGGCCTGCTGACTCCTCACAGGTGCTGCAAGGCTTACACACACCTGTGAACTCTATTCATGGGCAGGGTGGCTCCAGCTGAAGAGCAGAGTTAAGTACCATACCTGTCTATGGGCCAAATAAATCGCACTAAATCTGATGCCACCAGGATTTCAGAATTTGCTCACACGCCATATAAGTGTCAGGCTGACCAGAAGCACCCACAACCAAATTTTCAGTGAACCTAGATGCTACACTGCACAGGGTCAACATACATTCTACTACCGTGCACCACACTGGACCAATGCCCTTCCCTTAGCCATCTCTGATACCACAACCATTGGTGCTTTTAAGTGTGACCTCAGGTAGCACCTTGCCAAAGATGACAACTGTGACTGCATTGGCCATTCAGGATGACCAAAACAACTTTCCTACATTTAGACCACCATAAAACAGTAGCACTTAGTGCTCCACCTAATCCTAGGGGCACCTACCTTTACAGCACTTCATTGTCCCACCCCCGTCTACACCCTCCCCTCCCCACTGGGCACCCATTCCCCTCTCTGTTCCCACCCTCATGCCCCCCCATCTGCTGATCTCCTAGCCCCACTGTCTCCAACCTTCCCTAAGTCAGTTCTTAACCCTTGCACAGGCATACACTTCAATATGCTGCAGCTGTGTCTGTTCTCCACTCTGTTTCTCCCCCCACAAGTAGGCTTAAATCTGAGACACAGACATCTTTCTCACCAATGCTGAAGCAGTGTCTAAATGTTATATCTTAAGCTAAATGCTATTCCAGTCTTGTAATCCACACCAATTCATTGTCTACCTAGCTTGTAATTGCTTGTAATGTAATGCCTTGTAATGTAATGCTATGTACCAGTTCAATTTCGTCTTGTAACTGACATGGAGCCACAAATGAGCATCTGCTCACAGGTGTTCTCCAAAATAACATTACAATAAAAATAAAATAAAAAATGACCAGCCTGGATTAGCAACACAAATATACCATAATAGGTTGCAATTTAAGACAGAAGTTTAAGTGTCATTTTCAATGCTGCTATGAAAATCTGACACACTTATACTGTATGTCATATCTGCATGATACAAATTTGTGCATTTTGATGCAACACTTATGAAACATACCACCCACAGTAATGAGGAGTTATGTCCATGTCAGGGGCTTCAAAAACCCTGTTCTACATTTCAATGCTGATTGTAGGACAGCAGCATCATTCATGGTCTGCAACCTGGTTACAAATTAGAGGGCTCCTGAAAGGTATGGAAGCACAAGTGTACAGTTTATCCCCAGTAAATACTGAGTGGTCCTGTCTATAATTGTATAATATACTTTATCTTTCTTTTCTACATTGTTTAACAAAAAAGTCATTAATTTAAGCCTGAGGGGGAGGGGGGCATTAAAACAATAAGGTAGGGATATTGTTGGACCGTCTATTTGATAGTCTAATTGCCTCCAAAATTTACATCCAAAAAGATGTGGCAAAAAAAAAATGACCCAAATCACATTTGTGTCAATTTGTGGCTCCAAATCACATCTTTTGGTGCAGATGGTTGCATCTTTTAGAAAATTTCAGCAGGGCTGCTCAGACACATTTGGAAGGATGCAGACACAACATGCATTTACATCCTTGTCTTATCTTTTTGAGAATCCCATCCAAGATATGCTTGTATGTATATGGGGGTTACATAAAATAATCACTGAAAGCATGCTTTTATGGCACATGGCACAAATACTGCACAATCATCAATGTATAGCTAGAAACACAGAAACATAGAATGTGTTAGCAGATGGGGTCCATGCTGACCATCTAGTCTGCCCATGTATACTACCCTCCCCCCAGTCAGGCTGCTGTGTTAAGTTTTCCACACTGTCTGTCACATGTCAGCTTGAATTCTCTGACCATTTTTGACCCCACCACCTGTGATGATGCAACCCTCAGGTGGCCTTACCTTAGGAAAGACATAGAAAGACTAGAGACTATACAAAGAAGGGCAACAATGTTGGTGCAAGGTCTGCAAGTCCTGGGTTACTCACAGTCCTGAAGCTAGGGGAGTTCCATCTCTGGCACGGTGGGTTCTGGCAGTTCAGAGATCTGCCAATCAATTACAGAAAGCAGCAAGCAGATAGGAAGAGAATATTTGTTGGCATAACCTTGGATTTGCTTGGAGGTCTAGCCACTTTTCTCCTTCTGACTTGCTTGAAGGTATAGCTGCTTGTCCCCTTCAGCCTGTTTCCAGGTCCGATGCAGGGCCCAAGCACAAGACCTACCAGGCCACAAGGAGCCCAGACCCAGGAGTGACTCCACAGCCTGGCTCCCCCAATGGGTCTAGAGTGCCCTAGCACTCAGGCACATGCCCATGGCCCCCGCAGCCCAGGCTGCCCCACTTGGTATGGGTTGTAAGGTTCCCTACCTGGCTCCGAGTTGCAGCTGTGAAAAGTCTCAGATTACACCTTTCTCTTGAGTGAAGCAAACAGCCCTGGTGTGCAGCAAAACAGATTCTCAGGTCTTTCCACCATCCCAGTGGCTTTTGGCTAATGACTTATAAAAACTTCCACCTTTTCACAGCTGGTTTTAAGCAAACCACAGGCTCCTGAACCACTGGCTGCCTAAAAACCAACTGGCTGCCTGCAAACCTTTTCCTTCCAATATCCTCAGCCTCAAACAGCAGTGCCCTTTTGACTCTGGCACTCACAGTTCCAAACCACCCCTTCCACTGCTCAGGATTTTACTCACACCATTGCAGGCTCACTGCAAAATCCTGGCCCTTACACACTGCCAGGAGCTATCATCAAAAGTCTCAGATGTTCAGATGCAGTATCACAACTCTCTCCACTAGAATAAAGTCCTTTTCAGATCCTCAAACACTTGATCGACTGACCAAACTCTGGCCTGGAAAAGGCCTTCTGCCTTGTCACACACACACAGCCTGAGCCCTTCTTGACTCAAGAGGAATCCAGCAAAGACTGCCCAAAGTCCCAGGGGGTCCTCCCAAAAATCCTGGCTTCTGATTGGGTAAATCCTGTTGTCTGTCACAAATATTAATAATAATTAGCCCACTTTGATCATGGATTGGCAAAGGTCTTTGGCACCTGAAATTAATTCACACCTTTTCCCATAAACCTTCACAACCAGTTTTTGGGTGCCTAGACAACTTACTGGCTGTCCCCAGGGGTAATAGTATCACAGCATGGCTGCTATTGTACACAGTTTATCAGCAGTCTCACAGTAATATGTCTTGTAATGTATTCTTGCAGCCAAATGAGACAGCTTTTATAAACAATTCTCCCACTGTCTAGTAGCTAGTTAAGTCCTCTCCAAAGCGACTACTAAAATATATTTCTGACCCTTTTGTTTTCCCTGTCGCTTACTTCGTTATTCAGTCTCCCCCAAACAAGAAGCAGATAATACACCATTAATATTCAGGCCAGCTCATTAATATGCATGAGCTGGCCTGATTCTTGAGCGCTATTGGCACTCCTTAACAAAGCAACATAGCAACTTCTCAGGGGCCTCCCCCAGGTGTCTGACCCCCGTTTAACCTATTGTGGGGGTTAAGAGCACTGGGGAGGTGAACAGTGAGCCAATACAGTGGAGAGAAAGTACTGGGTGCCTAGTGCTCATGCATGGACCCTGCTAACCCTGTTACAGTGTTAGGGCAATGGCTGTCCCATGACCTCTGCTCTGCTGGCCCCAAAGGATCCACAACAATGTCAGGGCTGGTTTGAGATCCTCTGGAAAAGGGCAGGAACCTGGACTAGAGCCAGGTAAACAGTGGGAGGAGCAGGAGTAAAACAGAGTGCCTGGGGCTATTAAGGTAAGCCCCCACCTTTGTCTGTGTGGGGTTACACACTATTTCCAGGTCCTGGTCCTAATCTGGAGCCTTGTGGTGGCTGATGTCTACAGGTGGGGGGAAGGGGTCTAGACAGTGTTAATAGCATATTGCCAACAGCTCCAATCATTGTAAGTGAAGACTGAGCATGACATCCCTTACTGGACAGCCCCTGGATCAAATGAAATAGCCAGGACAAATGAACCTGGGCTTTCATAGTGAATGTCTGTACAAGCCATGTGGAGGTGTACTCTTGTAAACATTTCAATGCAACCTCTCAAAGTCAAATTTAGAAAATAATTATTCTGCTAGTCCTAAGTGGCACTAAACCAAAGGTAAACAAAGCTGTAGCAAGCTTGCTCTTATTTATTAGCATTCCGGGTATTCCAAAGAAACTAGGTGATAGTAATCCACAAGGTACATTCTTCAGAAACAGTGTAAATTATGTAATTTATTATTGTATTGTATGTATTCAGTGTTTTGATTGTGCCTTCACCACAGACATCTTTGAAAATGGGAAAAATATGATGACTGGCTCTTATTTGAATAAAAGAAAGTGAACCTCCATTTGAAGAAGGATATTAATTTGTTAGAAAAACCGCAAAGGAGAGTAACAACAATGATTCGTGCAGCGGGTACACTAGATCACAATAATAGACTCAAACTCCAGTGACTGTTCAGTTTACAGGTAAGGAGAAGTAAGGGTGATCTGTTATTTTTATATAACATATTACAAGACCCAATCCTTATGGAACAGTTCAGTCTTCAGTTCAGTAGGAGAACTAGCCACATGTTTTTTTTGCAGTTTAGTAAACTTTATTGAAAATGTGTGTCTGGTACAACAGGTATAACAGTTCACAGTGAATATGTCAGCATACAGACAATAACCCTCCCCCCCCAATCCACCCCAACCTCTGATCTTATAACCATTTGTTGTGACCTACTGGACAATCACAGTTCCCCCCAAAACATTTCCCACTGCCTAATCACCTCTTCCCATACCTTCCCCCTCATCCACCATGAGATGAATTATGTACCAGAAATACCTTAAATCAGGACTCCCATATCACTGAATTGTCCATCATAAGATTGTCGACTGGTGTTCTCACACTTTACACAATACAGGAGAGAGTGGATCATTTTTCTACCCTTGCTATGTCCTGGGTCCTTTCACTTCTCAACTAGAAAATGGAAAAAAAAGACTACCATCTGTCTTGAAATGATGGCAACAAGTGGTATTGGATTGGATGTCTCTTTCTGCATTGAGAGCCATGTACATCTCCTGAAACCACTCTTTCACATCTGGGATGGAGTCTGAAAGCCAGTGTCTCATAATAATAAGCAAAGAAACAGCTGAGATTAACACCATATAGGCCTTGTGGATCAAAGATTTAATAGCTGAAAAATTGCCCACAATGCAAATGTCTAATGTGAAATAATCAATACTTCCAAAAAAGGAGCAGTGGATTTGTTTTATTAGCTGCCAAAACGCTTTCACCTTTGGATAGGTCCAAATCATGTGACGCAATGAGCCATCTTTCTGGTGGCATCAATGACATTTGGCATCTTGCCACTTACTCATATGATGCAACCTAATGGGAGTGTAGTACAAACTGTGGAGGATATTAAACTCTATTAAACATAGTCTGTCCTGCTTTATATACTTATACAGTGTATGTTCCTCCTTACAGTTTTCCATTGGGCAGGGTCATATGCAAGGTTAGCAGCATGTTGCCAATAAAAGGCAACCAGTGAATGGTCAGACTCACCACGGTTAACCAGTAAACAATACAGCCTGGAGACTGAGCTGGGCTACACCGCCAGATCTACTGAATCTGAAAAAAGTTGAGATGCCTTCGAGGACTATGGAGGAGCTCCAAGAACCGAAGACACACAGTGTTTAATTTGCATGTATTTAAAGGCTAGAAATTCTGGGAGGTAAAAGAACCCCCTGAAATCTATATAAGACAAACATGTATTCTCCTTGACCAGGTCTAACAGGGCAGCTACCTTCAAATCCTTCCATGAGGCTGGACTAATCACCTTGTTACCGATTAACACATTTGGATTGTTGAAAAAAGGCTGTCCCAGATACTGCTGACTGCTGAGTCTGAAGAAGTGACACATCTGTAAATTGAGGATTGCCACAGAGGGGCTGGTAACTTGCTGTTGAGTATATATAGGAGAGAAGCGGGAGAGACAGTCATACTATCCACTTTGTGGTATTCAATGTTTAACCATGACTTCGAAGAATGTCCCCCTTCCTGGCTCCTTAGCCAGTGCCAATATTTGCAACCTTGGAAGGCAAAGTAATATAGAAGCAGATGTGGAATCTTAAGACCCCCCCCCATTACTCTTAATCTACATAAATTGTCTAGGGCTCTCCTAGGGCATTTTCCCCAACCATAGAAAGGTCAACCAAATGGAATTATTTTTCTTAAACCATGTTCTGGGGAGATCTAAATTTAGCATTGACAATGAGTATATTCATCTTGGGGAAAATAACCATTTGCAATATATTTACCCTCCCCCAAAGTGTGAGGGGAAAACGTTGCCACCTTTTCAGATACAGCTGTATTTGAAGGACCACTGGGTCTAGACTGAGTGCTTTTATCTTCTTCAAGTCATGGCAATTTCCAAGGAGAAGTATTCATCTAAGGTCACGTAATAAACAACTTACTATTTCAAAGGCAAATACAAACAAAAGGGTTAATTTTTTTCAGTATATGACCAGCTAGATTGTGGAACTTATCAGACTATTTAATAAATGTCCAGTCATTCAACAGTTTCAAATGAGAGTTGGACAATTGTATCATTCAATCAAAGAATAAATAATATACCCATTTAGTAGTGGGAGACAATCTTGATGGGCTTTTGATATCTTTTTGTCTGAATCCACCAAGTAACCAAGTAAATGAAAATAAAAAGATGCCCAAACCTCACTGTAGTTACAGTATAATACATTAAAAATATATCTTTGAAAGACTAGACTAGAGGAGACCTTACATTTTTTGCAGATGGCACACAAAATGGGGGACTTCTCAGTGGCGACCCAGCTCCAAGAAGTAAAGGCTGATCTGGACAAATTAGCATTACAGCAGACAGAAATTGCTTTGACCTTTCTGAGGCAGAGATACTATGAAGTGGGCCCCAGGGCCACTAGACGTCTGGCCTACCAGATACGCAGGCAAAGGAAGGCAGCTACGGTTCCTGTTTTGAGACATCCCATAGGTGGACAGCCATTAACTAAAACCCAGGACATGGCAGAAGCCTTTACCTCATACTACTCTGCTCTCTACACTGCAGAGCATACCCCTTCAGACCAACAGATTGCTGAATATCTGCAGGAAATTAGTATGCCCTGTCTTTTCAATGCCCAGAGGGAAGCACTGATCACCCCTATTGTAGAGCCTGAGCTTATTGCTGCAATCTCTGAGTTAAAAACTCTTAAATCCCCAGGGCCAGATGGGTGCGGGAGTGAATTTTATAAAATAACTAAAACACAAATGGCCCCTAAACTCCTTCTATTATTCAACTCAATTTAGAAGGCGAGCTCCCCCTCCATCCTGGTCCTATGCAACCATTTCGGTTATACCAAAGCCAGGTAAAAACCCACAGTTATGCAGTTCATACAGACCAATATCCATTTTAAATATGGACTCTAAATTGTTTATGCATATATTAGCCCAATGCATAGACCATACCATGCCCACGCTGATAGACCAGGACCAGACAGGGTTCGTGAGGACCCACTCCACGACAGATAACATCAGATGCACTCTACGTCTTGCCCATAAAATGAAGACTTTGAACCTTCCATCAGTTCTGGTAAGTTTAGATGCAGAGAAGGCATTTGATAGAGTGGCCTGTCCCTTTCTGTATAAGGTATTGGTTAAATTAGGATTCACTAGACCCTTCATAACTATCCTACAAAACATCTATGCAGCCCCTCAGGGCTGAGTAAAGATCAATGGGCACCACTCTAATTATTTCCACCGGAAAAGGGAAACTAGGCAAGGGTGTCCTCTATCCCCCCCTTTTATTTGCGGCCTTCATTGAACCTCTATCACAATATATTAGAGAGGCCAGCAATATCAGAGGTGTCAAGATGGGAGGTACGGAACACCATATAGCCCTATACACCGATGATGTTTTGTTATATCTCCTTGATCCTGAGAACAACCTCTCAACTATAAAACAACTACTAGATAAATTTAGTCAAGTCTCAGGATATAAATTGAATTTAGCTAAAACCGAGATTCTCACTTTTCACTATTCTCCTTCTCCCAGTGTACAGAATAGCTTTCCTTGTCGATGAAACTTAACAAAATTAAAATATTTGGGCTTATGCATTTCACAGTGTGTCAGTGCCACATATAAGAATAACTACACCCCATTTACTTCACAACTGAAGGCAGATTTAGCTTCATGGTCTACTTTACCTTTGAGCCTATCTAGGAGAATTGATTTAGTTAGCATGGTTACCCTGCTGAGAGCTTTATACTTGTTCCAGAATGTTCCCATCTTTATCCCACAGAAAACATTTAAAGAATGGAATTGTCTTATCTCGAAGTTCATTTGGGCCAGCCAAAGACCCGGGTCCATCTTAAAATACTCACCTTACCGTGAGAGGATGGGGGACTGGCTCTCCCAGACCTACAGTTGTACACCAGGCAGCAACTTTAACTCACCTAATGGCTAGGCAAAATAGACTGACTGCTCTTCATTGGATGCAAAATGGACAGTCTCTGATGAATGATGATGATTATTTCCAAACTTTCTATCAGCAGGGCTCAGAGTTGGGACCTTCACTTGTCATGAACCCATGGATAAAATACAGTTGGAGGACTTGGCAGTCCATCAAGAAGGTACATCTGCTGTCTCCCTTCTTAGCCCTGCTCTGCCCGATTGCCAACCTCAAGGATTTTCTCCTGAACAGATTAGACCATGCCTTCTGAACATGAGAGAGATATGGTCTGAAATATCTCACACAGATAATGACCCAGGGAGAGCTATGGCTATTTGAGCATGTCCAACGACAGTTCAATCTACCACATCGGGACTTTTACCGGTAGTTACAGCTTCAACATTTTGTATGAGGCTTACCCTTGGGAACCCGGATGGTAGAAAGATATCCCCCCTTTCTACATGCTCAGATTCATCTTAATTCCTCCCCAGATAGCACCCACATAATATCAGTATACTACAGAGCCTTAAACTCCCAGGGGGCACCTGCTGTAGAAAACATTCAACTGCAATGGCAGGAGGAGACTGGCTGTCACTTCTCACAGGAAGACTGGTGGTGAGCCTGCTGTGATGCAGTTTGGGTAACCAGCTCCCACCAGTGGCGGGAATACACCTGGAAGAATCTCATCAGGTACTTTAGAACCCTGGTGGTAACCAGTCACTACTCTCCTAACAGTTTGGCAGCATGCTGGCGACTGTGCGGTGAAATAAGAGCAACTTACACTCATGTGATGTGGTCATGCCCCACCATTCAGTAATTTTTCACACAACTGCAAGTCCAACTGCAGGAACTGTTTGGCCCCCAACTCTTATTAACCAAAGAATTGTACCTCTTTCTCACACTCCCCAAGGAATACAGATCCCCCTCCACTAGATATCTCATACATTTACTCATAACAGCTGCCAAAAAGGCGATTACCAGGACTTGGTTGACTACAAAGACACACACAATACAAGACTGGTGGTCTATTGCTAAACAAATCTATCACTTAGAATGGATAACCTATAACCTAAATGAAAAAGATGAGATTTTTGCCTCTAGATGGGCCCACTGGAAAATGTACTACATGCTTAAAGATGACTCCTTTATCCCATGAGAGGAGCCGGTAGGAATTCCTTGCACACTATGGTATACTACCTATAGCTAAACAGCCATCTTTGATTTCTGGCAGTGGCTGAAATAGGGGAGAACTTGAGCGCCCTATGCATGGGGTTACCTCGGACACCCCCCATTTAGAGGACATTGAGGGTCAGAATTACTCCCTAGTAGCCATTTTAGGACATGCTGTCCCCCTGAAAGTGGTGAGATCTGGAGGGATGATGTAGAGAAAAGGTTTCTCACTTTATCAGAATAGGGGAAGGTGGTGCGAGCTGCTATGTGATACTAACAAGGTGGGAGTAAATTGAGAGGGGTATAGACACCTGAAATCTTAAATTAACAGCCACTACCATATTCTGCTAGGAAAATGAGCTGATAAAATGGTCTAACAATGTAATCAGTTATAAAAGATTAAATGAAATTGATGCACTGTTTTTCAAGGTGTCGAGACGTTACACTTACTCTTCTAATTAATAAGTAAAAGTTGATAAAATTAACTAAGTAGACCTTTGAAATTTAATGAAATTTCCTTGAAGGAAGGGTATCTTACTTTAAGTATTGCTTTTAATCTTTAAGCCAAAATTTACATGAACCCCCGCACAATGCACTCCAGCATCCTATTGGCCTTAGCTGCAGCCTTTCTGCACTGAGCAGAGTTGTTCATGCCTCCCGTTACTATGACCCCTAGATCCTTCTTCTCCTCAGTGACACCCAAATGCACCCCACCCAACCAATACTCCCTCCTCGGGTTCATTGCCCTGAAGTGCATAATTTTGCACTTTTTTGCATTAAAACTCAATTGCCACCTTGCCTACCACTCCTCAAGTCTTGTTAGGTCACCCTGTATCCTCTGTCACCCCTCCATGTGATCCACAACATCCCCCCGTCTTGGTGTCATCAGTGAACAAATTGATCTTGCTCCCAGCCCCATGTGCAATATCCGATATGAACAGATCAAACAACACCGGCCCCAGCACAGAGCCCTGCGGTACACTGCTCATCACTGGCCTAGGAGATGAGAGCCCTCCCAATCACCCATTACAGTCTGTTTTCCAGCCAATTCTTGATCCAGTTAGCCATCTCAGCTGCCACCCCTACATACTTCAGTTTCGTCCCCAGTCGCCTGTGAGGGACTGAATCAAAGGACTTGCTGAAATCCAAATATAGGACATCCGCTTCATGGCCCTTGTCCAACTCCCTTGTGACCCAGTCATAGTATTCTATTAGGGAACATTGTTTAACTAAATGGAACATTGTTTAACCAGGAGTAGCACATTAAGCTGAAGCTTGTTTCTAGATGTGACCTGGGAGCACAAGGAAGTTAAGTGACTTGCTGAGGATCACACAGTATGCATCTAGGTGGCTGTGGGATTCAAACCCAGGTCTTCAGATCTGCAGCTCAGAGCCTTAACCCACTGCACTATACTGCTTCCTATTATGTTGGTCTGGCATGATCTCCCAAAGATAAACTCATGCTGCTACCCATCCTGGAGCTCATTGACCTCCAGGAAGGTTAACAGTCTCTTCTTCACTATTGATTTCATAGGTTTACCCACTATGGAAGTGAGCCTTACAGGTCAGTAATTACCCAGCTCATCCTTTGGGCCACTCTTATAGATAGGCACCACATGAGCCAACCTCCAGTCTTGTGGCATGTACCCCATGTCCAGGAAGGTGTTGCACAGGTTAGCCAGCAGCCCGGCCAACAACTCCACCATCTCCCTCAACACCCTAAGGTGAATGCCATCTGGACCTGGTGCCTTAGCCACCCTAAGTGCCTTCAGATCTTTCAATACCTTGCTTTCCTGAATCACCCCATTAGTCACCTCATCCCCCCATATCGCCACCCTCCCAGTCCATGGAGGTAATGGACCTCCTGCCTCCCTCATGAATACCGGGCAGAAGCATTCATTCAGTACTTCTGCTTGTTCCTCCTCCTTCTCCACCAACCCCCTGTCCTTCTTGATCTGGACTATCCAGTCCCTGCTGTTCCTTTTCTCCCTAGAATTCCTTCTCCCATTCCCTGATGCCCAGAGCCAGCCTAAGCTCCTTGGAGGCCTTGGCCTCTCTTACTAACTTGATTATCTCCTTGGACCATCTCACATACATCTCAATGTCCTCCTCCCTCCTGGTTCTTTTCAGTCTCCTAAAAGCCGCTCTCTTGGCCTTCACTCCCCCCAACACATTCCTGGTCATCCAGCATGGCACCTTAGCCCCGGCCTTCTTGCTTAGAGTCCTGATGCACACTTCAGTAGCCTTCCTCATCACAGACTTTATAATATCCCACTTCTGTTGTGCATCCATCTCTGACTTAATCCCCTCAAGGTGCCCTATCAGTATTTCCCTCATCCTCCCAAAGTCCACCCGTCTGAAGTCCACTACCCTTTTTGCTGACCCCACGGCTTCCCTGCTCATGCTGAGTGTGAACCACACTGAAAGGTTGTCACTCCCAGCTAGTGGGTCCTCCACCCATAGCTCCCTCACCATCATCCTGTTTGATAATACCAGGTCCAATGTATTACCTAGCCAGGTTGGTTCACCAACCATCTGCACCAGATGGCTATCCTGGAATGCATCCAGAAGTACCTGTTCCCTGGCACTAGAGGTGGCTTGATTCCCCAATCCACCCCCAGTAAATTGAGGCCCCCCATGATCACCATGATTCCCTTACCACTTACCCATAGAATCTGATCTGCCAACTCTCTATCCAACTCCTTGTACTGTGCCAGTGGCCTATACACCACTCCTGAGGCTAGGGCCTCAGTTTCCTACCCCTTGAATCCAGGAACTGCATCCACAGTCCCTCTGTCCTCCCATCCTCCCCCTCATCCCTAGTGCATCTAATGCCATTCTTTATGTAAATCATTACCCCTCCCCTTTCCTCACACCTCTGTCCCTACTATAAACCCTATACCCAGGGATTGCCAGATCCCAATGCTGGTGTTGTGTAAGGATAAAGACAGCTGTGTTGTGTTTTCTATCTTCAAATAATTCCAGCCACTCAGAGTGATTGTTCCCCTTTGGTTTATTTTCTTTGCAAGTTCATCAACTTTAAATACATGTATTCTTGCTTCTTGTTTGGTGCTGCTCATTCAGTTTTTATATAAGGGTTTATATAAAGAATATGTTATCTTGAAAAATGCCAACACCCCATTGTAAGCCAATCGTGTAACAAAATAACATATTAATCTTATGGTGTGGTGTACCTTTTCCTTCAAAACAGAGGCGTTACTTCATTTCTTACACAACCTCATAGGTGTTTACTACATTTTCCTTAATACATTTGCCAGTAGGTCAGCATAACCTAGGCAAAACAATAAGTTTCACTTACACCATAGCAACGTACATCAACTTAAGGCTTGCCTTTTCATGTTCAAAAATTCATTGTCCAAACATGCTGTTATCTAATACATTGCCCATGCATGTTTTCAACAAGGTAAATGCACAACATCCTAAAAAAAGATTCTTTCTAACATTCTGGCACTCCTTCCTAAAGAAGGTTATACACAGACCATTTGGTATTATATATTTGTGAAATAATCATATTACAAAAATAATATAAAAGGTGAAAGCTAAATATCATTAAATATCAAATATTACAGATAAAAAATGAGTAAATATTATACTACAATCTATATTAATAAATGTTAAACTACATGTTGGCTGACCCACAACTCCACGATAGCTGAAATGTCCACCATCCCTACGTTTAAGAGAGCATGTAGTTCTGCTACTTTGTTACCCAGGCTCCTCACATTCAGGGAGATCACTCTCTATCCACTAACCACCTTCTCCCTACCCTGCACCCCTTTTACCTGACCCTTCCCTTGCAGCCCAATCTCATTACAAACACAACTGTAATGTGGGGTCAGCTCATTCAGATCCCCTACCTGGTGACCTTGTACACTAGCTGCACACTTGCATCCCCTTCCTAGTTTAAAAATCCCTTGGAAGCTAAGTATTCCTCCAGCTTCTGCTTCAAGACCCCTTGCCCAGCTCTACTCAAGTGTAATCTGTCTGCTGCATATAGGTCACCATTTATCCATGTGTTCCCTCATCTCCCACCAGCCCATATCCATGAGAGTGACACCACCTTACCAGCCAAGAGTTAAACTCCACAGTCCTGTCCTTTCTCGTTCTGCTCACCCTGGGTACCAGAAGCACTTTTGAGAAGGCCACTGAGCACCCATCCTCCATGCACAACTTCCCTAGCTCCTCAAATCTCTTCTTAACCAACTCCACTGGACTCCCCCCAGGTCATTAGTACCTACATGCACCACCACATGAAGGTTTTCTCTTCCCTCCCTTACACGTCTATGCAAAGACTGCCTTGCCCTACCTGCTGTTAAGCCTGGTATAGATTCCATCCATATCCGACTGTACCATTAACCCCTCCCTCCTCACCTGATCCCCTTTATTATAGAGTCCCCCATCACCACTACACCATCCCTTCCCCCCTCTTGCCTTTAACTTCCTGCAAACCCTGTTCCTCTCTTGAGCGTTCATCCTTTCCTGTCCACCAGCACCTGGACCCTTCCTCCTGCACTTCCCCTTCCACTTCCTGACAGATCTCTCTTTCCCCCATGCTTGCCACCCCGCTCACTGTGGCCATAGCACCAACTATGATCCCCCTGATTCGCCAAGTGCCACTCCAACTTGCCCTTGGCTGTATCCTCCCACCACTGTGGTTAGGATACAGAGTAGTACAGGATATTGAAATTGACATCAGATAAGTTACTGGCTCCACTAATGTGGGACCTCTGGCAGACTGTGATATTTACTGCTTTTCTTTTATTACCAATTTTATGCTTTAGCTGTCTTAATTCAAGCACATAATACAGTTTGTAATGTAACAGATGAGATCACAGATTAGTTTGCCTTAAAGTCACTATGAACTGCAGGCAGTGTGTCACACAATATTTAGTGGAAAGAACTGAGCCAACCATTGGGAGGAGTACTATGTGGAGGAAAGGCCTGTTGCTCTCTATATCTTGGTGTCTGTGTAAAAACAAACAATACCAAACTCATAAAATACTGTCTGATGCTTGTCAGTAACAATAAAGGTGGAAGCATGGCATAAACCCAGACCCAAGTAGGCCTACAATTAAGCTGTTGGTGGTACAGAATTTGGGGTTATGCTAACCTATACCCTGTTTAGTGGGGTCACCTGTCCTGCCAGTGTGGCAAGGGCAGTTACTGCTTCTTGTGAATCAATAAAAGGGTGCTCAGGGTGTGGAGTGGGTCTGCAGTGTACCATGTAAGAGGTAGAAAAGTCTGTCATAGGTGGCAAGCTGTGAGAGGCTGTCCAAAAACCTGTTAATGGTGGGAATGATGGATGTCCTCCATTTCTGTTTTTTTTTTCATTTAGTTGTTTAACCAGGTATAGCACACTAAGCTGAAAGCTTTTTTACAGGAGCAACCTGGGAGCACAAGGAGGTTAAGTGACTTGCTCAGGGTCACACAGTATGCAAGTGGAAGCTGTGGGATTCAAACCCAGGTCTGGTCTGCTGGATGTCACCAAATTTGCAGCTCAGAGCTTTAGACCACTGTGCTATACTGCCTGGCTATATATTTCTGTAGCAGTAGTCTCTTGACTATGATGCTTGCCTGTAATATCAGGGATTTATGTTTGCTAGGACAGTGGGGTATGCAGGTGTCTAACCTGACGATATGTAGTCTGGGATCATTGGGGATAGTGTTTGGAGTATAATAGACAGGAGGTGTATGACCTGATTCCAGAAGTTTCTTATCAGAGAGCAGCTCCATAGGATATGGTAGAGGTCACCATGTGATTAAGAGTATCTCCAACAGTTGTGGGACTGTGTGATTTTGGCCATATATAGTACTTTAGACATTCTATACCAGTTGTGCAATATTTTGTTTTGGATAAGCCTGCTTTTGGGATCGTTAACTAGGGCGTGGGAGGCATGCCAGCACTGGGACCAGTCCTCCTCTGAAAATGGTGTATGCAGCGCAGTGGACCAGTATCTTCTCGCAGAAATGATCTGGTCAGGGATGGCATCCCTAATATGTGAGTAAATGAGACCTGCTCTATCCCTTCGGTTCTTGGTTCAATGCCTTACCAGTGGTAGAGGTGCTAGGGAAAGGGGGTGGTCACTTTTCCAAGAAGGGAGCCAAGAGAGCTGCGAATTTGCAGATATTTCCAAAAGTCTGAATTAGGCAGACCATAGCACACCTTAAGGGATTGAAAGTCATCTATTGTTGGGGAGTGAGAGGATAATAAATCTGAGACAGAGAGGATACCTTTGGCTGCCAAATCTCTCTAAAACACTGGTTTATTTTCTACTGTTATGTTAGCATTCTACCATAATGGTGTTAATAAAACATGACCAAGGGGGTTGTGGAGCCATTTGCTAGTATGGCACCATGTATAGCAGGAGACTTTGGCTCTGAAGAGGGTGCAGGGGGAAGGGGGACCAGCGGGATCGAGGAGGGTTACAGGGTTTATTTGTTTGCACATTGTAGTCTCAGTTGGAGTCTGGTGGGGGGGCCTACCTTAGGCAGGCTTCTTAGCAACTGTGCATTTCTGAAGGCCCACCAATAATCTTTGAACCATGGAAGGTTCCACCCCCCAGCCACCTTCCAGCTAGATCTAAGTTTATACCTGTTATATCTAGCTTTCCACCCCCCCACACAGAAATTTGCTGATTAAGAGATCTATTTGGACAAACTATTTGTTGGGACTATGACAGGGGATATGGGAAACTATATGAAAAATGTTTCGAGCAGTTATCATTTTGATTAATTCTATCTTATCTACCATAGAAAGTTGAAGGTTCTTCCACCTGTCTAACTCAAGTTTTATTTTCTGTATCAAGGGTTGAAAGTTTACATCACACATTGTTGAGATATTGGGAGTAATTGTTATGCCCAGCTATGAGATGGAAAATGGTGTCAAATGGAGTGGGTATAAGGAGAATAGTTCAGGGGTGGCTAGTTTGTTCAGAGGTGGAATTTCAGATTTTGTATGGTTAATGTTAAGGCCCGAAAGACACGAAAAATTGTTAAGGATTTCAGGAGGGGGGGGTTAGGGATTTATCTTGGCACAATAGTACTAATAGATCATCAGCAGATAGCAGGGCCTTATGAGTTTGGCTCCTGACCGGAATGCCTTTTATGTTCAGGTCCTAACATATTGCAGGTGCAAGGGGCTCTATTGCTGACACAGACAGAAGTGGGGATAAGGGACGGCATTGCCTGGTGACTCTAGTGAGTGAAAAGGAGGCAGATAAATTGAGGTTAGCCAGTACTTATGCTTTTGGGGATGAGCACATGACTTTTAGGGCAGAGCTGTAATAGGGGCCTATGAAATGTGCCAGTACTGCATAAAGATATTTCCATTCAACTGTGTTGAAGGCTTTTTCAAAGTTGATTGTGACTGCAGCTGAGGGAGATTTGCATTTGGAAGCGATGATCATAAGGTCTATCAAGGTCCTAATATGGTCCGAGCTTAGTCTACCTTTAACAAATCCTGTTTGAGCAAGGTGAATCAGTTGCAGCAGAAGGGACTTCAACCTAGCTGCCAGGATTTTAGCATATATTTTTCAATCTGCAGTAATAAGTGAGATAGGCCTATAGCTTGTTGGGTACAGGGGGTCTTTCCCTGGCTTAGGTAGGACCGTAATTGTGGCCACTGACATGGAGGAGGGGAAACGTTGAGGAAGAGGGTAGGTCTGAAAATAGTCACTGGAGAACCAGGCAGATTTGGGGCATTATGAGGTGATGAAGGTCTATAGGGATGCCATCACTTCCCAGAACTTTTTTTTTTAGACCTTTAATGGTATTTTCTATTTCCAATATCATGATAAGCTTGTTAATGTTATTGCTCTGGGAAGGTGTCAGTTTGGGCAAGTTTAGTGTGCTAAAGAAGCCTGTTAGTTGCTGGGAGGATGGGGAAGTTGAGGTGGTATACAACTTTTGACATCATTTTGCCATTATGGAGTTAATCAGTACTTTTCATACCTGAGTCAGTGCACAAGGAGGCAATATACTTTTTCTGATTGTTGCTTCTTATGTATGTAAGCTAGTAACTTGCCACTCTTTTCCCCTCTTTCCCAATATTTATGTTTAAGATGAAGGATGGCTAATTCAGTTTTCCTTGCAGTGAACTCATTAATTTATTGCCTCAGAGCAGTAATCTCTGCCTGTAGGGGTGAGTGTCTGACCTGTCATGGGGGGGGCCTTTAATTGTGATTCTTTGGCCTTTAGAGCATTTTCCAATTCAACAAGGTGTTTTTCCCTTAGCTTTTGTCTGTGGGATGAGTAACTAATTATCTCACCTCTTAGTGTGGCCTTAAATTCTTCCCAAATAGTAGTAATGGACATGGAGGGGATGTCATTGTTAGAAAAAAGGTTTTGTGCAACTTCTCACACCCAAGGCCCAAACTTGGGGTCCACTAATAAGGTAGGATCTAGCCTCCAGTTGATTGACTTTTGGGGTGGGTTTCCTGTGGAGAGGATGAGCTGCACTGAGGCATGATCTGATATCATGATCAGTTCAATATTGACAGCTGTTACTGCAGGGTTGAGTTCGGGGCAGGTAAGCCACATGTCAGTTCTACTAAGGGAGCCATAAGTGGGTGACTGGTATGTAAAGTCTTTCTCCCTAAGCTGGTGTTGTCACCAGACATCAGTAAGTGCTTGATCTTTCATCCATAGTTGTACAGCTTGGAGGTCTTGGGAATGGGGCTCAGTATTGCTAGGGCTGCGGTCCATGGCAGCTTTCAGAGTTAGGTTAAAATCTCCCTCAATAAAAATAGGTATATGATCATTTATTTCAGGAACCAGTTGAGATGCCAAAGTGTGTAAGAACTAAAGGGAATCAGCATTGAGTGCATATAGGTTAAGGATAGCCAAAGGGCCCTTCTGGGTATTAAATTGGGAAATTACCCAGATGCATTCTGTATCATGTCTGGAGTTAAGAAGAGACCAGTGCAGGTTTGTATGAACCAGTATAGAGGCTCCTCTCTTTTTCATGTGGGCTACACTATGGACCTCTATGACCACCCACCCTCTTCAAAGTTTTTGGGCTTCCTTGTCTGTCACCTTAGTTTCTTGCAAAAGTACCTCCTGTGATTTAAGTTTCTGTTGGTGATTCAGAGCCTGCTTTCATTTGATGGGAGAGTTAAGTCCCCACACATTCCAACTATAACAAATGATTTTAGCCATATTCTGTTTGTGGGGGGTAAATACAATTGGATGGGACTGCGATTCCAAATTCCAACAGATTCTGATATTCACCTAGGTCACTTTTGCACGTGTAGGCTAATAGGTAGAGGATAATGCCAAAGTAGAAAATGTTAAACAGTACTATTTCAAGCATCAGATTACTAAAGTAAGTGCAATAAACTAACTTTGTAACAGAACACAGCTGGACAGTTAACCCAGTCATTAGACTAACTGCTAATGACAAACTAGTGGGAAACTGATGAACACTTGTTGAGATAAGGGGAAAACTAGATAAATATTATTCTAGGTTGTATCTTAGCTTGAGTGGGGGAAGAAGGAGTCAGGATATGCAGGACAGAAAAGTCTGCCATACTGTCCCTGCCCCTGTGGGGACAGTGAGGTGTGTACTATTTGTCCCCTTTAATGCAGCTTGTCAAAAGGCAAGAGCAAGTTGTTGTAAATCCACATAACACAAGAAACTAGTATGTGGGGTTCAAAGTTGTAAAGATAAGCAACATAACAGTATAACAATGCTCCTTTAAGAGCAGAACAACATTTTCACATCAGCTAAGTGCCCTAGGTTAGCAATATTTTAAGTAGCACTCTGTTCTCTGGTCACCCTGACCCAATCCAGGTAGCCGTAGAGTGAACTAATTTAACCCTATGAGGTTTGACCATTGACAATCAAAACCTATGATTAATATGGCATGATCTGATCCTCCCCAGTGCTACTCTATAGGTCTTTAACCTTAGCAAAGAGGGGAGGGGGGAGTAGGTAGAACAGATAGCAAATTACAGAATATTTCTGGGCAGTACTGCTTTGATCTCCTGGGGTAACCATAAGCTAGCATGCATTACTTCTTAAGATCATTAGATGTCAGCAGCAGGTGAGTTCAGGATCTAACTGATCAAGGCCATGGCAATCATGAGCTGAATTCTACCAATGTTTGACAAGAGTATTCAAATCGGCAAAGCAGCCAGTGGAAATGAGAAAACAAGTATTATAAGTGTTATTCTCTGATCAGCTAGGCAGTGATGGAAATCAGAGAGGAACAGTTTGTGCTTTAACCAGTTTATCATATGCACTACCTAGTCACACCATAATGGTAAGCAGCTCTGCAATCATGTGAATTGTTAGTGGTAAGTGTCACAGATGTGCTCCACAGGTCAGGCCCTCTGTTCCCACAGTGCCAACCTCAAAGTGCAATAGTGTGAACAGGAGACAAACTGGGTAACCCTCCTGTATGTTTTGGGTATGAATCACCTACCAGCCTCGAGTCCTGGGGGTCAAATGTGAACCTTATGCTAGCATACCCAGTTAACAGGCTCAGATATGTATTCTCTTTGAGGAAATGTAATATAATCCTTCGTCCAGAGGCACCCAGCCGGGTTTCCAAAATGTATCCTTACGACTCAATATAAGATCTAGGTATATTCTTACCTTAGCAAGATTAGTAAAACATTCAAGCCCGTAACAACTGTCAGAATTAAACACTGGTTCAGTATTCACATGCAAAAGAAAACTAAAAAACACAGGTAAAATGTCATGGAAAATATTGTACTAAAAGTTTAGAATAGATGAAACACCAATACAGAAAATATACATTCATTACTTACATTCAACAAAATAACTGGAAAAATTACAGAACAAACAAAACACCTGCTAAATACTTAAAAGTTACAGCTGAATTATCTCTTTCTAAAGTGCCTAGTTACCAGTCCACAGACTAAGTGTGTCTTTGATTTTAAGATCTCTTCTGCACCAACTTCTTAGATGCAAGCAATATTCAAAAGTCAGTTTTCTCCACCTCCTGGTGATGTCACCCATGAGGTCACTGTTAGATCTGTGATAAATCTGTAATCTGATTATGAATATCCACAAGGATGTATGTTATTACTGTGAAAATCAGCAAATAGCAGTTTCCCAAAATATGAGTCTCTTTGATCAAAACATTCCCTTTGATGTTTCATAACCCCACAATCTGTCACTAGTTCTCTGCTAGGTGAGAAAACCATAAAGGATCAGCCAAATTACTTCCTTTCCTGCTAGGGTCATAAAAGTCATACTTAGTTTCCAGCTTCAAAAGCAGGAGCAGGTTATAAGGGGTACTAAACTGTCCCTCTGGAAGGAAGTCTTTAATTGGTGGTTTCACTGGTCAGTGTCATGATAGCCTGCTGCTTCATTCACACTTACACTTTTGAGCTCAAAGGTCAAGCCTCTTACACACTGGCTGACTTGTGTGCCTTAGGCAGACCATCTGGTACCATTTATCTGTTATACAAATCTTATACACATAACAATAATAAGCAGGTGGCAGAACGTCACAGTCCTCCCCACCTAGACTGAATTTAGGGGCTCTATCCCAGCATGGGATGAGCTCCCCAAGTCAGTTCATTGCTCAAATTGATGCAAAAGTCCATCTGCATTTTCATTGGCTGCCCTGGCCCTGTGTGAGACAGTCATGTCATACCCTTGCAAGGCAAGGCTCTATCTTAATAGTTTACCATTCATTTTACCCATTTGTGCCAGCCAAACCAGGGGGTTGTAGTCAGTTTGTACCCAAAATGCTGCCCGTATAGGTATGGCTCTAACTTTTTTAGTGCCCACACCATGCCAAGACGCTCTTTTTCCACAGTAGAGTAAGCCTGCTCCCTGGGAAGTAACTTTTTACTGAGATGCACTATGGGGTGATCGTTCCCTTGGTTGGATGTCTGATTCAGCACTGCCCCAGTACCCACATCTGAGGTGTCAGTCTAGGCTACAAAGGGTCTACTATAGTCTGGACTTGTCAATACAGGAGCACTGCACAGTGTCTCTTTCAGTCTGGTAAAGACTTGTTCACAGGCTGGTTCGCAGGTAATTTTCTTAGGCATCCTTTTCTTTAACAGGTCAGATAGGGGAGCAGCCAGGGCACTGAAATTTGGTACAAATTTCCTATAGTACCTTGCTTTCCCTAGAAAAACTCCTGACCTGCTTCTGTGTTTCTGGTCTGGGCCATGCCTTGATTGCCTCTATCTTTGCTTGGTTAGGATGGAGCTGTCCCTGGCCTACAATGTGCCCAAGGTAGGCCACCTCAACCATGGCCACCTGGTCCTTCTCAGCTTTGACAGTGAGCCTGGCCCTTTGTATCCTGCCCAACACTTCCCTATAGTGGGACAGGTGTTCCTCCCAGCTGACACTAAAGATGGCAATGTCTTTCAGGTATGCATCGGCATACTTCTCAGCACCATTTAACACCTGGTACACCAACCTTTGGAAAGTGGCCAGGTTGTTCTTCATTCTAAAAGGCATTACTTTAAATTCAAATAACCCTGTCAGAGTGATGAAGGCAGACCTGTTCCTAGCTCTGGCAGTTAACTCTACCTGCCAATACCCCTTTGTCAGGTCAATAGTTGTAAGGTATGTTGCCCCTCCTAACTTGTCCAGGACTTCATCTATTGTGGCATTGGGTGGACAGCTGACTTTGTGACTGCATTGAGTCCACGATAGTCCACACAAAAATGAGCAGAGTCATCTGGCTTGGGAACAAGGACTACAGGTGGGGCCCAGGGGCTGTGGGATTTCTGGATTACCCCTAAATCCAGCATTTTCTCCACCTCCCTCCTAATGTCCTTTTGGACAGCCTCTGACACCTGATATGCTGCCTGCAGTATGGATGCATGTGTATGTGTCTCCACATCGTGCATCGCTAAGGGGTTAGTCCAGGCTTGGCACTAAACATTGGGGCAAAGTCTGCTAAAAACTCCCTTACTTCATGGATCTGGTCCAGGGTCAACTGGGGTGACATTTTAATTGCCTCCACAGAGGACTCCCACTTCCTTTCTTCCAGCAAGTCCAGAAGGGGGTCTCCTTCATCGGCCCCCTCCCCAGGACTACATTCTGCAAACACCATGTCAGCCCTATTAGCATATGGCTTCATCATGTTGACATGGTGCATTCTTTGTGTATGTCTTCTGTCAGGTAACTCTATACTGTAGTGTACATCATTTACCCATCTGACTACTTTGTACGGTCCTGCCCACTTGGCCTGCAGCTTGTCTTTCCAGACCAGGATTAGGACCATGACTTCCTGACCCACAGTGTATGAACGAGCTCTGGCTCTGTGGTCGTACCACACCTTTTGTTTTTTTGGGGCAGCTGCCAGGTTGCTCTGGGCTGTCCCCATAAGCTCCTTCAACCTTTCCCTAAACCTAAGGACATAATCCACTATGAGAGTTCCCTGGTTGATGTGCTTGCCTTTCCAGTCCTCCCAGATCAAGTCTAGGGGCTCACATACCCTGTGTGCATATAAGAGCTTGAAAGGGGAAAACTCTGTTGACTCTTGGGGCAACTCCCTGTATGCAAACAACAGGTGGGGAAGGTATCTCTCCTAGTCCCTCCCATGCTGTTCAGCAAACGCTTGGAGCATTGACTTAAGGGTACCAATAAATCTTTCCACAAGCCCATTGGCTTGTGGGTGATAAGCAGGGCCACTGGAAAATTGCACGTGCAATTTTTTTGTGGAATTCGCCATTTTCACCATTCTCTGCAAAAACTGACATATTCCGCAATTTCTTGCAATTTTTGAGTTTTTTTTTATATTGAACTGTGTAAAAAGTATTAACATTTTTAATAAAATACTCTCAAATATATTGACAATTTTGCATGCAGACTTGAGTCTGGCCAAAACAATGCAGTACAAGGTAGGGCAAGGGTTTTATGTGACACTGATTTCTTTTGAATCCTTGTCTTGTTTGGTTTCAAAATCCACTGGCACAGTACACTTAAACACATAACATTTGTTCTGTGTTGAATCAGTCTATCAGAAAACTTGTTGTTGCCACACAGACTGAAACAAAAGATGGGAGAAAAAGTACAAATTATCCCATTCACTTAAATGGGGTGCTAATTATGAAGCCTTTTTGTAAGTGGCTGGGCAAGTTTTTCCTTGTGAGCATATTTTCATTCAGGCTAGTTTTGGTTCAAACAGCTGAAGATTTTTGGATGGCTCTACCAATTTTAAACTTGAATAAGCTAATTGTTAACAGTGATCTCACTCTTAGCAATAACCCCCTAGATGCTCACATGCAAATACAACAATAAGAACCTGACTAAAGTCTTAACACAAGCTTATAAAACACAACATGTATATGAACATTTAACTAAACAAAATCATTGCAGCCACGGTAAAACAAAGATAAATTACAGGGTACCCTGACTACTGTATGATGTAGTAAAAATATATTGGTATTTTTTTTATATGTTCGGTAACCGCGTAAGGCCCACTAGGCACAAGTGCCTATTTTTAGGTACAACCCAGGAGCACTGAGGAGGTTAAGTGACTTGCTCATAATCACATAGTATGCGAGTGGAGGTTGTGGGAATCAAACCCAGGTCTGCTAGATGTTGTCCGCTCATTCACAGTTTGTTACTCTAACCTCTCGATTATACTGCCAGCCCCAATAACCCCCAGATTTAATGTCTAATTATGTGATTTCAAAAACATTGTACAGTACCTACAGTACAAATTATGACCATTAAATACTTTAACAACATTTTACTAAAACTCAATTATTCACCAATCTATCTGCTTATTTTTTCTTGTACCAAAGTGGGTAAATAGCTGGCAGAGCACTGTAAACAGCTGTTGATTAAGCTTCATTATTCTACTTCCACAAACAGAAAAATGTGTTTATTCTGGATTTATTTAGTATTGATTTCCTGTGACTCACTTTATAGAATCTGTTTAGCACTGTGTGAGGCAGATGCTTTTAAATTTTGGAAGACAGGCAACGCTTACAATTGCTTATCAGTTTAGGATTCTTTTTAGGAAGTAAACTTTTCTTTATGTTTTAAACATATTCAGGTATCAGTGTATTCATTTAGCAATTTATACTGACTAATATACTAACATACTATTTACCAGCAGATTAGGCCTTACGGTCTATCGCGTCTGCTCGAACCTTAGATCCCTAGTTGGGTGCTGAGGCCCTCCCATCCCTTGTGTTCCAGAAACCCCTATCATCCATCCCCACCCCCCTGGGACAGGCCATCATCTGATACATCCACTTTCTGTGTCTGTCCCACCTTCTCTTGAAGCCCTCCACTGTGGATCTCTGAACGAACTCACCAGGCAGTGCATTCCAAGGGTCCACCACCCTCTCAGTGAAAAACCTCCTCCTCTTTCCCCCCTCACCCTTCCACCTTCCAACTTCAAACCATGCCCTCTGGTGATACCTCCCTGCTTTAGTCTAAAGAGCCCCTCCATGTTTACCCTATTTATTCCCTTGAGGTATTTGAAGACCTCAATCATGTCCCTCCATCTCTCCTCTCCTCTCCTCCAGTGAAAACAGGCAGAGCTCCTCGAGTCTGTCCTCATACGTCAAATCCCCTAGCCCTTGTATCATCTTAGTTGCCCTCCTCTGTACCCTCTCCAGGAGCTGTATGTCCCTCTTCAAGTGTGGTCTCCACTACTGTACACAGTACTCAAGGTGTGGTCTAACCAGTCCATTGTACAGTGGCAGAATCACTTCCTTGCTCCTAGAGGTGATCCCCCTTATGATGCATCCCAGCATCCTGTTTGCCTTGCTAGCCACTCTCCTGCACTGCTCAGAGTTATTCATACATGCATCCACCATGACCCCTAGGTCTTTTTCCCCTATTGAGGCCTCCAGTGCCTCCCCTCCCAGGGTGTACCTGTGTTTAGGGTTTCCCTGACCAAGATACAACACCTTGCACTTGGTGATAATTAAATATTTAATTTCCATGTGTGAGCCCAGCTTTCCAGGGTGTCCAGGTCCCCTTGCAGGGCCAGCTACCCTCTTCTCCCTCAACTACTGCTCCCATCTTGGAGTCATCTGTGAAGAGACTCATTTCACACCCTATACCCTCCCTGATGTCCAACATGTATGCATTAAACAGGATCGGACCCAGGACTGAGCCCTGCGGTACCTCACTACCAACCTCTCTAGGGTTTGAGAGCTCCCCACAGACCACTACTCTCTGAGTGCATCCAGCTAGCCAGTTTTCAATCCATCTGACCATCAAAGGGCCTACTCCTAACCCCATCAGTTTCTCCACCAGACCATTGTGGGGGACAGAGTCAAACGCCTTGCTGAAGTCCAAGAATAATACATCCACAGGCTTTCACCTGTCCAGTTCTGATGTTACCCATTCATAGAACTCCACAAGGTTGGTTTGACATGACCTACTTGGCACAAACCCATGTTGCCGACTATCCAGACCTCCCACCTCCTCCAAGTACACCCCCAATCGTTCCTTTAGTATACTCTCCATTAATTTTCCCACCACCGAGGTCAAACTGATGGGTCTATAGTTACCTGGTACTTCCCTCGACCCCCTTTATGGATTGGCACCACATGTGCCTCTCGCCAATCCCTAGGTACCCTCCCTGTCTCAAGTGACCTGTAGAAGAGCTCCGCCAGAGGTGCAGCCAGTATGTCCGCTGGGTGTAGCATATAGGCCCCCCGGGATGAGTGAGGTTCTAGAGGATGGTTTGCTGGACAACATCATTGCCCAGTGTGGACCAAAAGGGGAAGGAGTGGTGTTGATGGGGGACCTTAATATGCCAGGTACAAACTGGGGAACCATGTCCTCTAAGGTGGCCAAGGAGCAGAGGCTGCTGGATGGCTTCCAGGATATTTTCTTAACACAGCATGTGATGGAGCCCACAAGGGAGGGGCATGTCCTGGATGTGGTTCTGGCAGATGGGGATCTGGTAAGGGACATGGCTGTACAAGACCTTCTGACTGGGAGCGATCACAATACTGTCTGGTTTCAAATAAGCATGGGGAGGGGAGATCTAGGACACTGGCAGTGGACTTCAGGGGCAGACTTCATGGGCATGGGAAATATTCTCAAGGATCACTTGATGGGGGTTACCTCAATGACAAGTGTGGAAAGGAGATGGGAGGTCATAAAACGGGGACTTCATGAGGCAGTCAGGATCTGCACTAAGTTGAAACGTAAGGGAGCAAGGTCACATAAACCATGCTGGTGGTCCAGTGAGGTACAGGTAGCAGTCATAGAAAAGAAGGTGGCCTACAAAAAATTAAAAACAACAAGTAGGGATAGGGATAAGAAATGTACCAGCTTGCATCTAGAAAAGTCACCCGTATGGTGAGGGGAGCAAAGTCCAGTAAAGAGCAATGGCTGGCACAGGGGATACATGGAGGGGAAAAGGGGTTCTTCCAGTACATTGGGGAGTGGAGAAAAACTAAGGGCCATCTCAGCAGATTGAGATCAGAAGGAGGGTGGGTGGAAGAGGCGAGGGACCATCCAGAGGTATTTAACAAGTACTTTGCCTCTGTGTTCACTAGGGAGGGGGATGGGATATCTACAAATCAAGGCATGAAGGGGATAGAAACATCAATAAGTGGGATCAGGGGAGCAACAAAAATGGAGCAAGAGGGAGAGAGAGGTACCCCAGGGGTGTCACATCTGGGTAAAGATAAAAAGGCCAGTAAGGTGGAGGGGATGGATGATGCTATCTCTGCCAAAAAGGTGTGGTTAGCCCTCAAGGCCCTAAAGAAAGACAAATCTCCTGGGCCGGATGGCATTCATCTGAGAGTACTATGGGAATTGGCGGACATACTGGCTGCACCCCTGGTGGAGCTTTTCAGCAGGTCACTTGAGACAGGGAGGGTACCTATGGATTGGCGAGAGGCACATGTGGTACCAATCCACAAAGGGGGGTTGAGGGAAGTACCAGGTAACTATAGACCCATCAGTTTGACCTCGGTGGTGGGAAAATTAATGGAGAGTATACTAAAGGAATGATTGGGGGTGTACTTGGAGGAGGTGGGAGGTCTGGATAGTTGGCAACATGGGTTTGTGCCAGGTAGATCATGCCAAACCAACCTTGTGGAGTTCTATGAATGGGTAACATCAGAACTGGACAGGGGTAAGCCTGTGGATGTATTATTCTTGGACTTCAGCAAGGCGTTTGACTCTGTCCCCCACAATGGTCTGGTGGAGAAACTGATGGGGTTAGGAGTAGGCCCTTTGATGGATAGATGGATTGAAAACTGGCTAGCTGGATGCACTCAGAGAGTAGTGGTCTGTGGGGAGCTCTCGAACCCTAGAGAGGTTGGTAGTGGGGTACCACTGAGGGCTCGGGTCCTGGGTCCGATCCTGTTTAATGCATACTATCGGACATCAGGGAGGGTATAGGGTGTGAAATGAGTCTCTTCGTGGATGACTCCAAGATGGGAGCAGTAGTTGAGGGAGAAGAGGGGAGGTTGGCCCTGCAAGAGGACCTGGACACCCTGGAAAGCTGGGCTCACACATGGAAATTAAATTTCAATTTCACCAAGTGCAAGGTGTTGCATCTTGGTCGGGGAAACCCTAAACACAGGTACACCCTGGGAGGGGAGGCCTTGGAGGCCTCAATAGGGGAAAAAGACCTAGGGGTCATGGTGGATGCATGTATGAATAACTCTGAGCAGTGCAGGAGAGCAGCTAGCAAGGCAAACAGGATGTTGGGATGCATCGTAAGGGGGATCACCTCTAGGAGCAAGGAAGTGATTCTGTCGCTGTACAATGGACTGGTTAGACCACACCTTGAGTACTGTGTACAGCACTGGAAACCACACTTAAAGAGGGACATACAGCTCCTAGAGAGGCTACAGAGGAGGGCAACAAAGATGATACAAGGGCTAGGGGATTTGACGTATGAGGACAGACTTGAGGAGCTCTGCCTGTTTTCACCGGAGGAGAGGAGAGGAGAGACAGGGGGGACATGATTGAGGTCTTCAAGTACCTCAAGGGAATACATAGGGTAAACATGGAGGGGATCTTTAGACTAAAGCAGGGAGGCATTACCAGAGGACATGGTTTGAAGTTGGAAGGTGGAAGGGTAAGGGGGGAAAAGAGGAGGAGGTTTTTCACTGAGAGGGTGGTGGACCATTGGAATGCACTGCCTGGTGAGCTAGTTCTGAGATCCACAGTGGAGGGCTTCAAGAGAGGATGGGACAGACACAGAAAGTGGATGTATCAGATGATGTCCTGTCCCAGGGCGGTGGGGATGGATGATACAGGTTTCTGGAGCACAAGGGATGGGAGGGTCTCAGCACCCAACTAAGGATCTAAAGTTCGAGCAGACTCGATAGACCATAAGGCCTAATCTGCTGGCAAATAGTATAAATTCCCATTGTACTCTCGGATGCTGCAGAAAACATTAAAAGATTTATTGTGAAGCATTCAGGGTCTATAGTAGAACCCCCGCAATTTCCCACAATTTTTGCAAAACGCTCCCACAATTTTTGCAAAACGCTCCACAATTTTGGGTAACCTTTTCCGCAATTTTCCAGTGGCCCTGGTGATAAGGTGCCGTATGTCTCTGCACCACCTCACACTTCTCCCACAAATGTTTCATCAGGTCTGACATGAAGGAACCCCCTCGATCAGTGATAACCTCCTGTGGAAACCCAACACGGGAGAAAATCCCTAGCAAGGCATCTGTCACTTTGTGTGTCCTCAGTGAGGATAGGGTGACTGCCTCTGGGTACCAGGTGGCATAATCCACCACAGTTAGGATGAACCTCTTCCCAGAGGAGCTGGGGGTATTTAAAAGCCCCACAATATCCATTCCCACCCTTTGGAATGGCTCCTCCACTATGGGCTAAGGAATAAGGGTGGCTTGGGTTTTCTTACCCACCTTCCCTATTTCTTGGCTCTGGTGACAAGACCTGCAAAACTCCTTCACCTGCTGGGTGAAGTTGGGCTAATAGAAATTCTGTGCCAACTGCTGCATAGTGCATGCAATTCCCAGATGACCAGACATGGGAATATCTTGTGCAATCCTGAGCAACTGTTCACAGTACCCCTGGGGAACAACAAGCTGCCTGCCCATCACCCCTCCCTCTGTCTTTACATCCTGTGTATACATCAGTTCATTGTCCCAATATACTTTATGTTTCCCATCACCTACCTGTGCCCCAGCAGAGTCTGCCCAAGCCCTCAGCTTCTCTAGACTAGGGTCATTTTTCTGAGCAGCTGCAAACTCCTTACACATTCCCAAGGCATGGGACAGGTCCCCTTCAGTGTCTACACTAGGGTCCCTAGCTCTTGTGTCAGGGCATTCAGGATGACTGCCATCCCTAACCCTCTGACTATGGGTCACCCCCTTCCTCTTCACAGTAACCATCTGTAGCTGGTCTGTTAACTGTTACCTGGGGAATTTCTACCCCTTTTCATTATTCTCCATAACAAGAAACACAGGCTGGGGAACCAGGCTCCCAGTGCTTTCCATAGGGGCTTCTATGGGGTCCAGGGAACTACAATTTTTCCTTTGCTGCTTGGCTGCGGGTAACTGCACACACCATCCCCTCTTTGAGATTACCAATAATTACATCGACAGCCAAAGTTTCTGCTACAGCAACCTTTTGCACAGTCCCCCTGTCTCATCCCAGTCTAGGAGAACACTAGTGAGTGGCAATCTTTTCTCCTCCCCAGTGAATCCCCATACAGTCACAAATTGATTGGGTATAAGCTGACCAGGCTCTACCAAATCACCTTTTACCAAAGTCAGAGATGCCCCCACATCCCTCAACTCATGTGTCTGTCTCCCATTCACAGTGACTGGGTGTATGTGTTTCCCTCATGTTTGCTGGCATACTTTCAGGGACACACAGACAACCCATTTCTTTCCTAGAACTACTTTGTGCACTGCTTGTCATTTTGGGACACTGTCTGGTCAGATGACCAGGTTCTTTGCAAACCCAACATTTATTTCTTTTTCAGGTAAATCTTTTCTTGGTAACCTGGGGCTACCTGGTTTTGGTGGAGGCAGGGAGGATTTTAGCTGCCCTGAAGGCACGCTTTTCCCTTTCTACACTGCCATACCTGCCCCATTCCCTTTCAGAGCAAGTCTGCTCCTGGTGTAGTGGTCTGAGAGTTCAGCAGCTTCTTGCACTGTTTTTGGACCTACTGCTCTAACAGTAAAACATTTTCAATTTTTCTACAGTCTATTTCAAGTCCTTCCCACCAGCATTTTAAAAACTGAAATTGTTTAGTGGCTAGCTCCTCATAGCTCAAGTCAGGGCTTCTCCTGAGCTTATAGAATTCAACTCTGTATGCCTCTGCTGTTAGCTCATATTTTTTTTTAAAGCGCAGCTTTAAGTTTACTGTAATCATTATCATCCTCATTGTCCATTTGACCCAATGCATCCTGAGCTTTTCCGGTAAGTAGCAGGGATAGCTGGAAGCTCCAGGACCCTCTAGGAATAGTTGCCTGAATGCATACTTTTTCAAAGGATTTTAAAAAGGCATCTATATCTTCCCTCTCTTTAAATTCAGATATCCATTAAGAATTTAATTTGTAACCCAGTCCTGGAGTCCCAGTTAACCCTAGGCCACTTACCTGCTCTGGTGCTGGTATTTGGAGTCATAGTTTCTCCAGTTCATGTTGCCTCTGTTGCCTGTGCTCTTCTCACTCAGCCTCTCACTGCTGTCGCTCAGCTTTTCTCTGCTCTCACTTCTCTTCTCTACTCTCTCAAACTCTGGCTCCATTCTCCACAACTCTGTCTGCAGCCTGATCCCTTCTAGCTCCAGAATGTTGGTGACCTTCCCCTGCTGCTGTGGCCCTTGGCTTGCACTGGTTCTGCTGTCCTCATCACTAATCTTGACACTGAACTGCACTGGCCCCTCCACACTCAAGGTTTGGTTCTTTCCAGTCACCGACTGTGACTCAAGGCTTTGGGCATCGGCTGCCACAGCAGCCTCTATGAGGTGCTTTTTGGTTCTGCCCTCATACTGGACTCCTCTCCTTTGGCGCAACTGCCTCAGTTGGTCTGCATTGTGCTCACTGTAGTTAGAAGCCATCTTCTTCCCTAACTATGGCTACACTAACTTGCACCTGAAAAAAAATAAAACTGGTAGGGAACTTAGACTGTAAGCACAATGATATCATTCTGTTTACTTTTTAAAAATCACTGCCTTATTTTGTATGTGAGCTGTACAGTATTATACAATGGCAAGACAGAATCTTGGACTGCGATTGGTCAGTTTGGGGCTGGACCCCTGGCGTTATCCCAGCACGATGCCACAACTCTAGTCTCAGCCTCACTGTGAACCTGTAGATGAGCATTTTTTGGAGCAGTTTCTTGATTGTTTCATCTTCTCTTAAAATACAAAAAAATATTTTTCCACACAAAAACATCTTTAGAATTATTTTTTTTATTTTGTATAACAATGAGCCATTGTATAATAGGAATAATGCACTCCAGGGTGTGTGTAATTTGGGATAATGCCACGCCTGGGCATTGGACATACTCCACCTGCTGCCTCATGCCCAACCCCCCCAGGCGAGGCGTTATCCCAGCACGACACACACCCTGTCATGCTTTATTCCTTTATTAATCTGACACACTGGACTGTTAATACTCATGTTACCAAACACTTTTAAATCATACCGCTGCCAACCAGATCTGTCACAGACATGATCCACAGGTCAATCCCTCTGATCCCACCTCTGTCACCAAATCTGTCACAAACATGCTCCATAGGTCAGGTCCTCTAATCCCACAGTGCCAACCTCGAGGCTGGTAGGTGATTTGGACCCAAAACAGACAGGATGGTTACCCTGTTTATCTCCTGTTCACACTATTGTGCTTCAAGGTTGGCACTGTGGGAGCAGAGGGCCTGACCTGCGGAACGTGTTTGTGACAGTGAGTTCCAGGTATTACACCCTGTGTATGCTCCACGAGGTCCAACTAATATCAAGCTGTGCACCATTGGTCCATTGGAGAAATTACACATTTAGCAGTGATTCCTGGGCAGTTTTGGGGCAAAAAATCTGCACAGGAAATTGCAAAGTGCTCAGCTTAAACACATAGGGCGTGACAGTATAATCCAGGGACAGTGCAGATTTGTAGCTGCTTCTGTCTGTTAAACTTTGGGTAATGTGCAATAAAAAACAACCCCTGTTACCCAGTCTCAAAGGCCAAGCCTAACATTCTGTGAGAGGGGCATGTCCCATGGGTCTTGTAGAAGTTGCGGATCAACCCTCCCCACCCCATAACACTACAAAATGTGATAGAGATTCAGTGACTGCCAGAGTTACAATAAATTGTAATAGATCCCAATGCAGTATAATTGTGGGGATCTGGGAGTTGTATATAAATATCTACTTTAATTTTCTTTGTTAACAGCATTCCAGAGGTAGTCTCAAAATATACTCCAGGTGGGAACCCTGGACAGAGAAAATTTCTAACTATGGGTCTCCCAGCACACGGGGGCCTCCCCAGGCTTTGTTCTGAAACAAAGCTGCAGAATGGACCCATCAGAAGCTAAAAAAATAAGTTTGTAACCAGGTGGGTGAAGCCATCAATTACCTTAAAACTATGTGGTAAACGGGATACCTGGAATTACATAATTGACTCACTGAAAGGTCACTTCCACAATAGGGACCAAGGAGTCCTAGATAATTCTAACAGATAATTGTTCTGCATTTATATTGTGTCTTTCAGGTCTCCAAGGAGCAGAGGTCTTCGTGCAGTCCATCCAGGTGATGTTCGCTTTCAGTGAGCAATACTATTTCCGTCAACTTTACTTGTGTCAGCAGATGAACCTTGATCTTCCTCGGGTGCAGCGCTGGGTCCATAGAGTACAGGAGTGACTAACAGTTTCCCAGGTAAGTCCTGATCACAGTGTTGGGTTGTGAAAGTGTTGTGATTTTAATCAGGATCCCCAGCCAGCAACAGGGGGGAGAATCTGTTACTCATTGGTAGGGAGGGATGAATCTCAAGTGAGTTGTTCAGCACGGCCACTATGGCTATGGCTACGGGACCGCTCCTGCTCGGGGATCTACATCGATTCTCTGGTTGTTTTGTCCTTCTTTTGCTTTTAGGTGGAAGCAACCCTTGGTCAGTCAGCTTATATCTTACATTAGAGATTCTATGGAAATCATTAATATTGTTGACAACCTGGAGATGGATCCAAATAGTTTTTTTGCAGCAATAGATGTAACCTCCTTATATATGGTTATTCCACATCAGGAGGGCTTGGACATACGTAAGCTTTTCCTGGACACCCATACTGAGGAAGAGTTGGTTTCCACACCCACTTCTTTTTTGTTGGAATTAGCTAAGGCAGTTCAAGCGAAAATGTTTTTCCTTTCCTGGAATCAGTTGTTTTTACAGGTTCAGGGGACAACCATGGGGGCCACTATGGACCCCAGTTATGCCAATTTGTCTTTTGGTGGGTGGGAATTGTGTTACCTGTGCAGCACTGCCACAAATCCATTTTTTCATTTATTGTATTTGTGGTGGCGCTTTATGATGATATAGTCATCTGGAAATGTACAGAACAAGAATTTGCTGAGTTCATTGGTTGGTTGGAAAGCACAAGCTCCTGTTTGAGGTTCAAATATGAATTGAGTAATACCAGTATTAATTATCTGGACCTCAAAATATATAGAAATCTGAATGGAGAAGTTTACACCACTTTGTATCAGAAAGAGACAGCTGGAAATGGCATTCTTAGGTATGAGAGTTGTCATCCCCCACATGTGAAATGTAACATCCCTAAGGGTCAGTTGGTTAGAAGATTGAGAAAGTGCACTGAATTCAGACAGTATGAACAAAAGAGAGCCACACAAATACAAAGATTTATTGAGTGAGAATACGGCACACATAGTATAGCAACAGCAATCCAAAAAGTGGCTAATATGGACAGAGACAATTGTATGTCATACAGTGTGAAGGGGATAGTTGATAAACAGCAGAGTTGCCCCTTTGTTACAACGTTCTCTGTCAGGGCAGAAAGTGTGAGAGAAATTATAACCAGTAATTGGCCCATCCTGGAATTAGAGCCAAAGTTAGAACAGATTGTTAATTTGGGACCAAGAGTGGTTTTCAGACGCACCAAGATTATAAAAGATATGGTGATCAAGAACATTATTCTGGGTCCTGAGCCCTAACTACAAACTGTACTTGCACCTCCACCTACTGGCACACATAGATGTGGGAGGTGTGTGTGTGTTGTAAGTATATACATACATGCAAAACTTTAAGGCACACTATTACTGGGAAGGACATAGTGATTAAAGATTTCATCACATGTAGCAGCAGTGGGGTAGTTTATTTATTACAGTGTGCATGTGGGGTCTACTATGTAGGTAGGACCAC
Organism: Neoceratodus forsteri; assembly: GCA_016271365.2. Lineage (NCBI taxonomy): Eukaryota > Metazoa > Chordata > Ceratodontiformes > Ceratodontidae > Neoceratodus > Neoceratodus forsteri. Next base: position 202,016,391 of record CM028131.1, read on the forward strand.
GAGACAATTTAAAGTTAGGATAGGGGAGCATGTGTGTGTTGTACAGAAAATGGACGATAGCTATGCCATAATGAAACATCTTTCCTCCCATCCACAGGGTGATCATTCTTTCTATTTTGTGGGCCTAGAATTGGTTAAAATGGGACCCACAGGTGGTGGCATCAAAAAATTAATTGGACAAAGGGAGAGCTTCTGGATCATTGAGTTAGGAGCAAGAAAACTTTATGGGCTTAAATTACAACATAGATTTGTCAGCCTTTTTAAATAAGTTTAGGGGTTAAAACACTTGTTAAAAAACTTATTGTTACTTCCTTGAAGGAGGAAGACATAATTTTTGATGACAATGTCGCCACCTTCTGGTTTCAGTTTGTCTTTGAGCTAACATTTTTAGTTAGCTTGCATAAAATATATGTGTCTCCAGTTAAACACCTGAAGTCGTAGTTTTGTTTAGCTCTAGTGTAGCCCTTTTTTATATGAAAAAGTTTTAGAACTAAGTTTTTTGATTATATGTGATGAACTAGAATAGTCATAAAGACTATAAAAGGTTTGAGCAGTACTATTCAATATTGCTACTTTGGTAGTTCATTAATTAGTTACTGGTTCTAGTCAATTACCCCACATATATTGTTGAGGTGAGGACATGTTTTTTAAGTAATAGGGCATATGTTGTTTTCAGTGAAGATGTTTATTGATTTACATCACTTTTTGTTTGATTTAGAAATACAAGTGTAGACTATTAATTCTATTGTTTAATTGTTATATGATTGCACATAGTGTGTATAAAATGGTGGTAAAATGAGCTATTCATTTACTCTGAGGAAGCCCAGCAGTTGGCTGGGTGAAACGTAAAGTCTTTTTTCTACATCTTCTCCAGCTTTGGTTTACCTGCCACTGGTTGCTGTGCCATCTAGCTAAGAAGAACAAAACACTCTGCACATTACATATTTACACTGTATCTCTTCTTTGTCCATTTGTTGGGTGCTGTTTCATTTTTTGTCTGCTTAGGTAGAAGCATCCAGAGATCTTCTATCGTAGTTTGAAATTTATGAGGGGCAGGCACCACCAAGGGTTCTGTGATATTAGGCTGTGCAGTGTCCATGCTATCGGATCTGTTAGCACTTTCTTCATGTTGTCTTGGTCTGGTTTTAGCAGTCACAGTAGCTTTCGGCCAGCACTTATCGATATATGGCATGGCCGATTTGAACTGCAGGGTATCTCAGGGAGAAAGTTACCTCAGCATGGTGGAGGGCTTTTAGGGCTTTGGTGTATGCTCTCCTCTGGGCAGTCAGCTCCGTAGAGTAATCTAGGAAGATCATCAGCCGGTTGTTTTGTCAGTTGAGGGTTCCCAGCTCCCTTGCCCTTCTCAAAATGTATTCTTTGTCCTGGAATCTTAAGAACTTTGTGATAATAGGCATTGGGTTTTCTCCAGTTCTAGGTACCATGGCTAGGGAGCGATATGCTCACTCAATTTCAAAGCATGCATCAGGGTTTTTCAGAACAGCTGGCAGTAGGTGTTGCAGAAAATTTATACAGTCCTCCAGTTCTGCCTTTTCTGGGAGGCCAATGAAACGGAAGTTATTTCTTCTCCCACAGTTCTCCATATCATCTATTTTATTTTGCATTAATTGAATGGCTTTGCTTTGTTCTCTAAGGGTGCTCTGCAGATCATGGCACAACAGTTCATTGTATAGGCTCTGTTTTTCAGTGACAGTAGTATTTTGTTGTAAAGAACAGATTTGTTCAGAGTTTATGGTTGTCTGTTGCTTGTAATCATTAACATCTACCAGGACCTTATTTAGTAATTGCTCAGTTCTGTCCAGCTGTTCCTGCTTTTCTGCTTCAGTCTGGGACGCCATGCCGCTGACTCTTGGTGAGGCCCAGTTGGTACTATGAAGCCCTGGATTAGCAGTAAAGGATGAACTGCTATATTTCCCTTTTTTCTTCTGTCAACCAGAGTAGAAGTTGGGATAAATGTTACCTGATGCTTCTTGTTTAGGATGGTTATAAAACTGATGAAGTCTGTAGTCTGGAAAGCTCAGATGGCATTAGGATGTATTCTTGCCTCTGTGGAACTAAAGGCTCACAGCACTATCTAGTTTGAGAGCTAGTCATGCCCCCTACCCCACATATACTACATATTGCCACTAAGAGTGCTTCATTTAATTTTCTATGCAGAAATACTGGTGGTGGTGGTGGTGTGTGTGGGGTGTGGGAGTGTAGCAAGGAGAAAAGTCCCCAAATTACACCCCATACATATACATTGACAAACAATGCACTGCTCAACATATTTGAGAGCAAATTTGCAAAAATATGCTGACAAATTGCAGAGGCTGTTACTGTGACTATGAAAATGACACCCATAGGGAGGTCAATAGACTGGCTATGTTTCTTGCAAAGGTAGTGACAGAAACATGTCTATAATATGAATTATAAGTTTCAAGGTTTGATTGCCAACCTGAGCTACAGGTTCTCATGTTTCTACTTAAATCCAAGAGTGATTTTAAAATGATCACTACTAAAGGCTCAATACCATTTATAAATAATCCAAATGTCACTGTAACAATAAAATACCTTTATAAACAACTGACATTGTGAAACAGACTTGAAGTATGCATGTTACAATCACTCACATTTACAACAAATAGGAGACTGTAAACATACCCCTATTATACAGTAGGTGGATCAAATCATGTGAATATGTTGGCACAAATATTTTTTTAATTGTTATCCCTGTACTACCATATAATAGTCTTAAATAAAAAAAAATAATTTCACAGTTGATCAGATTCAGTACTATGAAATACTGCATAGAAGATGCTCCTGTGTACCATACTCTTGGAACTTGCTGTTGGAGGGTCCTTCACAGGAAACCCCTTAGACTATGAAGTATCAATAATCAACTCCTGTTTTGATGACTGATATTCAGTGTGAGGCATCATTTTCAAGACAAAGAACTGTACCATTTAAGGCAGAAGGAAGCAGGAAAGGCAGTCAGAATAGCAAAGGCCCAAACTGAGGAAAAGATAGCCAGCTCAGTTAAGAAGGGGGATAAAACCTTTTTTAGATACATTAGGGCACATAGAAAGACAAAGGGAGGGATCATGAGACTGAATAGAATGGATGGTGGGTGGGCAGAGAGGGGCAGTGAAAAAGGAGGGATGCTGAGCAAGTACTTCTGCTCAGTATTCACAAAAGAGGAGGAGGGGGAGGTGCCTAATCCAATTAACAGAAGCACTCTGAATAGGGGGTCAAACCCCATCCTTTCATAGAAGAAATGGTTCTGAAAGAACTCCTAAAACTGAAGGTGTACAAAGCAATGGGGCCTGACTGGATTCACCCCAGAATTCTAAAAGAATTAAGGGGAGAATTAGTGACACCACTGACTACCCTTTTTAACAAATCATGGGAGAATGGTGTGGTACCTGAGGACTGGAGGAAGGCAGATGTGATTCCCCTTCACAAAAGTGGGAGCAAGACAGAGGCAGTAAACTACAGATCTGTCAGTTTGACCTCTGTGGTAGGGAAAATGATAGAATTACTTCTGAAAGAAAGAATTGTTGAGTACCTCAAGACCAGTGGGGCATAGGACCCAAGGTAACATGGAGTCACAGTAGAAAGGTCATGTCAGACAAATCTAATCAATTTCTTTGACTGGGTGACCAAAGTAGTAGACCAGGGAGAGGCTGTAGACATGGCCTACCTTGATTTTAGCAAGGCATTTAACACAGCCCCACACAAAAGATTAATAAACAAATTAGCCAGCCTGGGAGTGGATCCCAGGGTGGTAGCCTGGGTAAAACATTGGCTGGGCAACAGGACACAGAAGGTAATAATAAACGGAGTCCACTCTGAAGAAAGGGGGGTCACTAGTGGGGTACCGCAGGGATCATTACTGGATCAATTTCTTTTTAAGGTCTTTATAAGTGACATTACAGAAGGACTGGAAGGAAAAGTATGCCTCTTTGCAGTTGACACAAAGATCTGCAACAGGGTTGATACACAAGGGGCCATGGAAAGGGTGAGAAGGGACTTGGCAAGGTTGGAGGAATGGTCAGAAGTATGGCAGCTTGGATTCAATGCAAAGAAGTGCAAAATAATGCACCTGTGAAACAAAAAACCCAGGGGAAGAGTACACAATGGGGGGGGGAGGTATTAACAACAACAAAAATGGAAAGGGACCTAGGAGTAATCATATCAGATGGCCTTTATGTTGGCAAGCAATGTGAGAAGGCTGGAGGGAGGGCTGGGGGGATACTGGGATGTATAGGGAGAGGCATCACCACAGAAAACAGGAAGTTGTTATCCCTCTGTACAGACAGTTGGTGAGACCCCATCTGGAGTACTATGTCCAGTTCTGGAGACCCCCATGTCCACAATTACATAGACAGGATGGAGGCAGTCCAGAGGAGGGCAACTAAAATGGTGCAGAGGGCAACTTAAATGGTGCAGGGTCTACAAGAGAAGCGATATGATGAGAGACTAAATGAGCTTAATATGTATATCCTTGAGGAAAGGAAGGAGGGGGGACATGATATAAACTTTTAAGTACCTCAGTGGTATCAACAAAGTCCAAGAGGGTAACATCTTTCAGAAAAAGAGATACACAAGAACAAGGGGACACAATTTGAAGATAGAGGGGAAGATGGCTCAGGGTCAATGTGAGGAAGTATTTTTTCACAGAGAGGGTTGTGGACACATGGAACCACCTTCCTGAGGAGGTTATGGGGTCTAAAACTGTGGGAGAATCCAAAAATGCATGGGACAGACATAAGAAAATTCTTGTGGGGGGTAGGAAGAAATAGGCTGTTGGTTACCTAGGATCTGCAGCTTATGCAGTAGGTAGGAAAGTGGGCAAACTAGGTGGGCCAAGCGGTCCTTATCTGCCATTAAAGTCTATGTTTCTATGTTTCTAAACAAAGGAGTTGACACACAGGCAATGTGGGGCAGGGGAGCCTAGCAGCAAAGAAGTTGATCAGTTGTCAAGAGGTAGTAACTAAGGACACTCTACAGACAAAGGAAAGGACCATAGCAGTGAGAAAACTTAACTGGGGGGAGGTGAAAGGAGCAATCAATCAATCACCGCTTCCAAAACAAAGTAAGAAGAAAGTCAAAGAGCTACCCAAAGGGACAAACAAAAACAGGATTATTGCTTTGCCACCACTTTTTCAGGAGGCAAGGCTAGTGTCTCATACAGATGCCATGCTTATTAAATGATATTGATTAAGTGCTAAACCCAATGTGAACACATTTATTATATAGAAGCATGAAGAAAAATTAATTTCACAGTAATTAATTCAACCTATAACCACAGTAAGATCACCATATTGATTCTGATTCAAGTAAACATATTGGGGGGAAGGAGGGTCAGCAAAATGCTTGTGGGTTGAATTAACTTACACTAACTAGTACTGTGAAATTAATTGTATGCTTCTACAGTATATATGAAATGCATTCACACTGGGGTTAGCGCTTAATCGATATCATTTATTAAGCATTCAATGCATGGATTTTAATGTGTATTTTTGATATAGTAGTGTTTAGATTGCCACCCACAGTTTAAAACATAAATAAAATTCTCAATTAAATCCATGGCGTCTTCTTTTTTGTTTGTTTGATGCTGGGACTGCTACTGAATTGCTTGCCTGAGGAAGACGATCACAGAACTGTGTAAAAGTACCCATTTGATTACATTTTTTCATACCATTGCACTTCTGTCTTCTCTCCCTTTGCCTCCTGCATTAAAGCTGTTTTAGTATTTATCATATTGTTGTACAGTACCTGTGACTAAGTGCATTACAGGGTTAGTTGGTGGACAGACTTGTAGGTTACTAGCTGTTAGTGTTCTACATTTAGAGGAGGAGCCACAGCAGACAGCATGTTGCAACCGCACTGCACTTGCTATCTGCACACAGTGACAATTTGGAAGTGTTGTGTGTAATCAACCATAGGGACTCACCCCCCCACACACACACACACACACACACACGTCATTATTCCCAATTTAAAACTATGTACAGAAAAAAATGTATTTCACTTTTAATGTACTGCAGGTGGAGAGGCCACACAAGTGAAAGGGAAAGGGAAGAGTGTGAGCCACCATTTGTTTCATTTCAGGGATCAGGGCTCCCATTTTCTACTGGCCCTCTACAGATCCTGGTGAGATTAGCATCTAGTTCTCCACCCCACTGCTCAAACCAAGAAACAACAACAGCATTTTCTGTATATATTACTTTGACTACCAATGTAGCAATTGAAAAAAATAAATAAGTAAATAAATTGCAGTCTCTCTCTCTCTCTTGTGGCCCCTCTCGAACTCATTACCCTGTGCAGCTACCCCTTCTGCCCACTTCCAAACAATTACAGACACGCAGAAAAGTATGGAGGTGATGGGTTACTGTAGAGGGCAGTAAATCAGAATTGACTATCAGATGATGGAAGTGCCATCGGTGAACTATGGGGACAACTGCTGGAACATTTCTACTTTGATAAATTTAACTGCAAATATTGCCACCCATTTAACTGGATGATGGTGTGAATTCAATTAATCTTGCATATACCTCATTACCGCAGTACCGCATTACTGCATAACGAGGTATTCCTCAGTACCGCTCAGAGTACTGCACCTACCGAGGTATACCTTGTTACTGGGAAACTTTTTTATAACTACCACTGTAGGTCTCTATCACATGAGACCCTCCTTCCCAAGCATGTCCATCGTGTAGGCCTAAAAACGTAAAGATGACATCTGAGAGTAAAGGGTTCTGGCATACTCCAGCATGAAGAGGAGGCCAGGAGTATAAAAAAAAAATTAGAGAGTTAGTGGAGCTAAAACAGGCAGCCAGGAAAATAGTACACACTTTAAGTAGTAGTCAGTTGTAACTTTTTATTTCTGAAGTATTTTTCTTTTTCCTTTTGCCCATCAGAATGTCTTCTATTTGATAATATTGTGCTGGATGTGTGGAACAGCTCTTAGCCTAGCAGCTAACATACAGTTTCTAACCCATTTAACAGATGGTGATATGAATTCAATGCCTCACGCTACACCATCAGCATTATGATCTCACTAACAGTGACATCACAGGTGAATGAACTGGCAGTCACTCACTTGCTGTTCCAAAGCAGCAGTGATGTCATGGTCTATGAGGTCACAATGCTGATGATGTAGTGTGAGGCAGTGGAGCAAGCTATGTCAGCTGCCAGGCTAAGATCTGTTCCACACATCACACCTACTAACATGAGGTAAACAATGTTCAATTAAACAAAGGGAAAAGAAAAAGTACCTCAGATATAAAAGGTAATGGTTGGCTGCTTTTAAAATCTAATATTGACACTGAGGGCTGAGGCAATGGACACCTTACCTCATGTCATGCCAGCAACCCCGGTTTGGGAATGTCCTCGGGTTGTTGGGCAGCCAGTATGGGGAGAAGGAGGGAGCAGGACTGAGCAGTTGAAAGGCAGCTGTCCTCTCCCAGGGAGGTTGCTCGCCCCTCTGTAGTTCTGCTTCTGTTGGGTGGAGATCCAATGGGAAGCATAGGAGGAGGGGTGGCAGGCAATTGCCAGGGGTGGGGTGGAAGGGGTTGAGCCAGTACTAGTATGTGTGTGCATCTCCATGCACATGCACGTGTATGTCTGCCAGGAATCTGGGGAGAAAATGGGTTAAAATCTGCAAAAACTGTAAATAAAAAAAAATCTAATATTAGTTTTAGGCAATAGAATAGCTCTTTGTTTCATTTTTAAGAAGGTCAGACAAAAGAGGCAGTCCACTGGGTTCCACAGTGGCCACCTGGCCTGACCAGAAGTCATTGAGCTTTCTAGTACCCCCTGTTCCCTACTGAGACTTAATAGAGCAGGAAGATTACTTTGTCAAGGAAAGGTTGGCAGAGTTACCCATCTCATGTGGCTGTTGAATCTCTTGCAGCTGCTGGAGGACCCTCCCACACTGTCTCAGTTGACTGTGTTTTTCATTGTGACTTAAATGTTGCAGAATGCTATGCTGTCTTACCAAATTCATGAGTTTCTGCCACACTAGGGTGAGAGGGCACCTATCAACTTTGATGCTTTCAGTTGTAGTGCTTGGGAGGTCTGCTCAGCTGACTGGCATATTATAGGCCCATCTAGAAACAACACTTTCAACAATGCTGGATGCAGGGTACAAGATATTAGCTGCTGATTGTGTAGTACTTGCAGGACAGGGGTATACTGTCTCCACCATCACTGTAAGGCAGGGGGATAATGGTTATCAAAAAGTAACTTATTTTCTTGGAAAGATATTTGCTGCATTCGCCAGGCTTTCATAAGTAGGTCTTGGTTTACAGAGTATCAGAGAAGCTGCACTATCATGGAGTGAGGCCAGGCATTAGGACCAGAGGGTTTTGGTTCAGTGGTCATGTGTGCCAGTTCTGTATCTAACTGGTATTACAAACATAATGCAAGGAGATCGTTCAAAAAGTCATTTAAAAATGTATAGATGCCTGCCCCTTCAATCTCCACCACCAACCCATAAACACAGACATTTTTCCTTTATACCCTGCTTTTTATATTTTCTTGCCTGTTGTGAAGTTTGGTGTTACAGGGCACTAAATTCAGGACAAGGGCCTCTAGTTTGTCTATTCTGGTGTCTGTAGTGGTGAACTGGCATTTGTGCTCTCAGCTTGCTATATTAAGTGTTGTTAGATCAGACCCTAGTTTTGCATAGTATCTTTCATGTCCTTATGAAAGGTTGTTGATTCTTTTATTAAAGGTTCTTTTATTAAAACATTCTATTTCTTCCTTTTCTTAGGCATGCACGCTGAATTTGCCCTGCTATTTTCCCCCTGAGCCATTGGTACTCTGAAACAGTATGAGTTGTCGGTGTTGGGATCAACCCTGCTGCATCCCCAGCCATCTTGTGGTTCAGAAAAATCTGTCAGCTTACAATGCTTCCCCATGGCGAGTGCACTATGATACATTTATAAAATAACAGAAATATAAATGTAGAAGCTATGTTCAGCAGGCAGTTTACCCAAGGGAAGACAGAGCCCTAAATTCAGACAGTCATTCCACCAGTGATGTCACTGGAAGTCCCTATCATCTGTTTCTATACTATTTAAACTTTTTTTTAAACTTAATTCCTTCACATAAGAACAATGTGAAAACAAACAGCATGATTTTTTATGTGAAGGAATTGATTTGGTTTAAGCAAGCAACCACGGGAGTTAGGCAAGTGGAGCAGAATATGAATAGTAACTCAAAATAGTAACTTTGTGGGGCTAAAGAATAAACAGGCATTTTTATGCAAGCAGGACTTTAGAGCTGAAATAAACAACATGAAAGAACATAAGGTAATTTAGATGTGAGAAATTAAAAAATAAATCCCAACATATAATGGCTAATTTGGAAACACTGTTTGTATAAGGAAAACAGGAAAGTTTTAAATGGCATTGCATGGGAAAATGCATTTTACATAAGGAAGATATTTAAAGAATGTGGAGGGGGTGGGTGTGACTTTATTAATTGAAATGTAAGAAACGACTCAGCACAAATAGGGCATGATGTGATTGATCAAATCTGGTTATGATTTCACAAGTGTTTTATATTATTAATGTGCATAGAAGTGAATTGAAAAATTGATAAGAATTCAGCAAGTAAACTATTTATCACATGCTTGATTGAAGGAATATAAGAAACGTATGGATTGTGAAAGGAAGCAGAAGAGCAGTCTGGCTTGCCTTATGCAAAGTAGTGGCAGATAGTGTCTTAAACAGAAGAACATTTTTCGTAAATTGCTGCCATAAATAATTTATGTGGACAGGTCACTGATATTTGTATTTGTGTATGCTTTTAAGGGATTTAAAGGTACCTCCTGATGAAGCCAACTTTGATGAAACATCGAGGTTATGGGCCAAATGTAAATAAAGAATACATTTTTTATACACAGAAAGAATCTGTCTATAGATGCTGTGTGTTTGTGCCCTCCCACCCCATTTTTAAGTGAGAGACATGCAATTAGGGAGGTCCTCTGAGTCTTTCCTCCACCCCCAGAAGGAAAGAAGACCCAGGAAGGGAGATGGATAAGAGTTAGGGGAAAAAGCAAGGCAGGACAGAGAAGGGGTCCAGTGGGAATTTCTAGAGATGCCACTGTGGAACAGATGCCTCCCATTGGATGGGAGCAGGAGGGGAAACTTGGTGAAAAGGGAAGAGACAGTGAGATAGAGAGGGATGGAGGTAATGGGGGTGTCAGGGAAAGTATGAAGGAGGGGCAGTAGCAGTGTGTTCTGGTGAGAGGAGTGGGCAAGTGGAGCAGGAAAAGGGGTGGTGCAAAGGAAGAATGAGGGGACAGGCTGGGGTAGCAGAAGGAAAGAGTAGGGGCAGGCCAGGGGATGAGCTGAAAGGAAAGATAGAGGTCACACCAGAGGGGAGAAAGGTTCAGGAGATGGGGCAGCGATGGGGATAACTAGTGCAGGGGGTCAAGGGGAACACAACAGAGCAGAAGAGGGAGAAGGCAGGTGGCAGTAGGCAGCAGTATCAACAGAGAGGAGGGAGGGCCAAGACTGTTAGAGCAGGGTGGAGATCTTGGGGGTTTAGTAGTTAAAGTAATGAGATGGGCAAGAGAGTCAAGGGCAAAGCATAGGAGAGCAGAATGTATGCCAGGGACGAAAGCAGGGATAGTAGGCTTTCTAGTAGCACAGTGCATGGATCAGTGGAGAGGGAAACCTCGCGCTGTTGTGCACCTGGGTGACCTAGCAGAATGTGAGTTAGGGGTGATGCAAGAGAGGTTTGGGGGGAGAATTTGCAGTGAGGAAGGAGGTCAGTAGCCTTCCTGGAAGTGCTGCAAGACCCGGGGGCTAGTGCCGCAAGGAAAGTAAGAACTGAGGAATTTAATAGATGGCTTAGAGGGTGGTTTGAGGCAGAAGAGTACAGATTTGTTGGTGGCTGGGGAGGGACCTGGGATAACAAAGACCTGTATGCACTGGATAGGTTACGTCTAAGTAAGAAGAGCACAAGGGTCCTGAAGGGTAAGCTGGAGGAATTCATTTGGGAAAAGATCTATTTAAACTGATGTACGGGCCAGTGAGGTGCACAGCATCAATCAATCATGGTTTATTTGCAAAAAGCACAATTCATGGGCATATCAAAGCACTTGTACAGACGATATAAAAATACAATTAATAAACAGATAAAACAAATAATTAAAATGATTAAAATAGCAAGACTTTAAGTATCGAGAAATGCTATACTAAACAGGTGAGTCTTAAGGGCAGATTTAAAAGCCTGAGTGGTTGGGCACTCTCTAATCCAATGAGGTTGAGAGTTCCACAGGGTCGGGGCCACAAAAGCAAATGATCTGGCTCCAGACCTTTTCAAACAGACCCTGGGAATCTCTAGCAATCCCCCATGAGAGGAGAGGAAGGGGCAGTAGGGACAGAGGAGATCTTGCAAATGCCGCAGTCCCTGTCAGTGTAGGGCCTTGTAGATCAGTAAACAGGTGAGTCTTAAGGGCAGATTTAAAAGCCTCAGTAGTCAGGCAGTCTCTAACTCAATGAGGTAGAGAGTTCCACAGGGTTATGGCCACAAAAGCAAATGATCTGGCTCCAGATGTTTTCAAATGGACCCTGAGAATCTCTAGCAATCCCCCATCAGAGGAGCGGAGGGGGTGGTAGGGGCAGAGAAGATCTTGCAAATACCACAGTCCCTGTCAGTGTAGGGCCTTATAGGTCAGTAATCTGACTTTGAAGGTGATCTTCCAGTGAACCGGCAATTAGTGCAGGTCATAGAGCACAGGTGTGACTTGGCAAGATCTAGGTAAGCCAGTCAATAGTCTGGCAGCCGCATTCTGCACCAGCCACAGGTGGCGGAGGGCCACCCTGGTAGCCCTAGGTACAGGCCATTGCAGTAGTCAAGGCAGGAGGTCACAAAGGCATGGACCCACATTGGAAGATTGCCAGGTAGAACCAGATGTTTTATCCGAGTGATATTCCTCAGATGGTAAAATAAGGTCCTGACAACAGCCAACACCTGAGCCTTAAGTGTAGAGGTCAACCTTAACTTTTTTTTGCACTAGCCAGCCAGGCTAGTGAACCAGAGATTGTACTAGCCCACAGACTGTTGCAGTAGCCCACAGTCAGTATGGTTAACAGTGATTTGTTAAACAAAAGGCAAATAAAATCTAATTTGTCCTGCCAACAGTCTGGACACCTACCAACTGATTCTGCACTGTGCCTTTAACTGCAAACCACACATACACTGTCTCAGCTTCTGTGACTGAAGAGTCAGTGGGTCTGTCACTGATGACTGAAATGAACTTTGTTCCCATAATTTTTCCTTGTAGCACCATGTGTTTAACCTCAACTACACAGTGGATAACGTTGCAGGCATTTATGTCCTTTTGATATGCTGAACTGATATCTATCCCTTTCATATCATCAAGGCACACAAAGTCTGTGAAAGGAAGTCCTTTCTTAGCAATTTCATGGCATGTGAAAAACAGTTTATCCTGAGGGTTAAGCATTGCTTTATTCATGTTCTTCAGCATTCCCTTTGTACTACTTGTCCCTGGAGTAGCAGTGCTGGCATCCTCCTTTCCCTTTGCCCTAGCATGAACTTCACTGATATTATGGAATGAGACAGAGTCAGGTCAGAAGTTATCTGTACCAAAATGAAAATTATTGTTATTGCCTGCCTTACCCAACTGTATTTCATGTTTTGATACACAAATGGCAGAACATCAGATCTTTTGCACCATCATACCCCAACCAGTCATAGTTTTCTAGCCAACATTGCTGGAACCAACAGCTTCACTTTGTCTTTTTATACTCATAATCTTTTATTTGTTTGTCTTCATCAGCATGTGTTCTATTAATGTCACTGGGTTACTGACTTCTTTAATGTATTTCCATATTTTCAGATTTTTAGTTAACAAAGTTGTGTTGTGAAAAGTGTATGTATCTTTTTCTTCCGTTTCCTTCCTTTTCCCACCTTGGCAACAGACCCCACAAATACTTGATCATCCCAGTTCTATTAAAAAATGGTCACCCCAAAAGGATAAATTCAACAGGATCAACCCATATTGTTATTTATTTATTTTTATTCTTTGGCAACCAGGTAAATCCCCTTGGGCACAAGACCCATTGGGGGGGGGCAGGAACACAGGAAGGTTAAGTGACTTGCTTAGGGTCTCACAGTATGCAAGTGGAGGCTGTGGAAATTTAAACCCAGATCTTCTGGATGTACAAAACAACCTGTTGCTCTCTCTCTCTGTTAAACACACTCCAGTTTTCCTTTCCATGACAGCCATGTATGATATGCTTTGACCACCTTTTTGATAATTTAACTATCAGTACTTGTGGTATCCTCAGTACTACATTGTGTTCCCTGTACCTCATCAACTACCGCTGTTTCTTTTCAAATGTCTAAGACATCACATTCCACAATTTCAGTCATACCATTCCATGTTATTTATTCCAGTGGCCTATACAGGTGTAGCTAATCTCATGGAATGTTCAGGTTGGTAGTACATAAAATAAGAGCAGCAGCTGCTGAGGACTTGAGAGAGAAATAATCAACACAGTGGCAAAGGTAATACAAATGTAAAAACTAATTTGAAAAAGTGGGTCTAAAACATATGAGAATATAAGAAAAACAAAAAAGAACCCATTACAGCATATAAAGGAATGCAAACTGTTTCCTATCATGGCAGTAAATGACCGTACTTAAAATTAGGGGTTGAAAAGATTAAGTTGAATTACTGCTAATGGTCTTAATGGCCATACTTTACACCTCATAGACAGACTGGTTTTACAAACAAAGGCCTGTGACTAGTGACATCAGAACTTTTTTTGTAACATGAACATGCATGCAACAGTGAATGATTTGATACAATCAGTTTTAATTTAATTTGAGCACTCAAAATGTCCCCAAAACTGGAGTACATTAAATTAAAACCAGATGACCAAATAAGGACCCTGAAAACAGGATTATCAGGCCTACAACTGGACAGGTGGCAACCCTAGAACTATGCTGCTCCTGGACACAGTCACAAATCTGCCTGCTGTGGGTACTGCGCTAAACAAGGAAAAGAAAGGAGAAAGTATCTTTACCAGCAAAAAATTAAAGCATTAGTTAGTATAAAATGAAACAGTTTGTGAATGCACTACATACAGACATCTGTTTTTTTTATTTCACTAATACTAAGGCAGCACTTTTAAACCTCCATGAAAAAGACCTGGCTTTAAAATAAATAAGTTATATTTATATATTTCTTTATTTGCTTATTTATTTGATACTCGGGATGAGAATAAGACTGCAGCTTTCCACAGGAGAAATTGCACTAGCCCAGCTGAGCAAGTAACAGAGATTCTGCACTAGCCCGCAACAATCAGCACTAGTACCTGGGCTAGTAAATGAATGTTAAGGTTGACCCCTGCTGTTAAGTGTCAGCCTACCATCAAGCATAACACCCAGATTTCGCACCCGGTCAAAGGTCACCAGCTGGCTGCCCCCAACCAAAGTCCAGATGGTCGCCCAACTGATGACCCCTCAACCTGACGACCTTGGTCCACAACCAACACCTCTGTCTTAACTGGATTCAACCTCAACCAGCTGGCACTCATCCAGTCTTGTATCTCAGCGAGACATTTATTAGAGAGAGAGAGAGACAGTGTCACCCTGTTTGGGTACAGAAGACATATATAACTGAGTATCATCTGCATAGCAGTGAAAACTCAGCCCATAGCACCTTATAATATCTCCTAACAGCAGAATATAAACCGCAAATAACATGTGTGAAAGAACAGAGCCCTGTGAACAGGAGGAAAGGGGCAGAGGAAAAAATCCCAGACACCACTCTCTGAGATCTGCCCATGAGGAAGGATTGAAACCATCAGAGGACTGCCCCCGACAGGCCACAGATCAACCATAGGCACTCCAATAACATACCATAGTCTACGGTATCAAATGTTGCAGAGAGATGAAGGAGAACTAAGATTGAATGTCTCTTCCAAGTACCCGAACCAGTGCCGTCTCTGTACTATGTCTCTTCCTGAAACCAAACTGAAGAGAATCATAGACATCATGGTTGGTTCGATGATCCTCCAGTTGCAACATGACTACCTTCTCAATAACCTTGCCCACAAAAGGTAGGTTAGAGACAGGTCTGTAGTTGGCGAGACAGTCAGCAGCATTAGTCACCTGGTGGAGGAGGCCAACAGGCCTCTCTCCCAAATCAGGATAGCATGAGGAAGAGCTAGATGAGAAAGTTGGAGGAAGGGAGGAGGGACTGAGGGAGCAGGGTGGTGGAGAGGGGACAGTCAGGAGTAGGGGGGACCATGACTGAATTATAGTCACTGATGGCCAAAGGTGAGGTGGATGTAGTGGCCATTGCAGCAACCTGAGCCACACAAAACCATGACTGGGACCTCTCAGTTCTTTGGTATAAAATGCATGGAAAGGAGAGACTGTCAAAAGTTTGGAAGTTTGCATTAAAGTCACCAGGTGCTCGTGCACTTTCCTGTGCTGCACCCATCCTCTGAAAACTCCCTCTTCCAATATATCCAGGACAGTCCCACGTTAGATGCTTTTAAGTGGGAGCTAAAGACCCATTTGTTTAAACAAGCATTTCTGCTGTAGGTTAATCAATTTTATATTGCTGATTAAATATATTTTATTTGTATGTCTTTGTTTAATAGTTACAATTTTACAGTAATGTTTATTTTGTCTGGAAAGCACATTGATTCATAATAAGATTTGCACTATATTAAACAAAACTTGATGATGATAATGATAGGGAAATGGGAAGGGGGGCTTTGTACATGAAGGGGGGAGATAACCTGTATAAGACAGAAAGAGGCAGAGGATAAGACTATAGCATTGTGGACACAGGTACAATCCACTAATGGAAAGAAGTTAAGGATGGGGTGGTCTATAGACCACCATCCTGGGATGTGAAGTTGGACAGGGTACTGGGGTCCCACATCATGGAACTATCCAGCAAGGGGGAGGTAGTTACAATGGTAGATTTCAGTCTACCTAAGGTGGACTGGGAAATCCTGGCTACCTTCTGTACTAGGGTACAAGTACTGCCAGAATGCATTCTAGTGTGGCTAGAATGGACACAATGTGTCATGGAGCCCACTAGGGAGAGGGTTATACTGATCTGGTCCTGTCTAATTGTGTGCATGTTCAGGATTTGAAGGTGGAAGTGCCACTTGCAGGTAATGATCATCATATGGTGTGGTTCCACCTGGACATGGGCAGAGGGATAATCAGGACCAGGATAAGGGTTTTGGATATTAGGAGCGCTGACTTTGGTAGGATGGAAGAAATAGTAGTAGGGCACTTTGCTGGGATCAGAATGGGGATGAAAGTGAAACAGAAATGGTACATAATAAAGAAGGGACAGATGGAGACCACTGGTGAGTGCACCAAAATTAAAAGTAAGAAGCCTAAGGCCAAAAAGACCAGCTGATTCAGTAAGAAGGTGACAAAAGTGGTAGGGGAGAAGAGGGCAGTCTTCCTGAAGTACAAATGTACTGAGAAAGAGGAAGCTAGGGAGGATTACTGTCTAAACCAAAGAGAGTGAGGAGAGCAGTTAGTGTGGCAAAGGTTACAAGGAAAGTACAGCTGGCGAAGGTGCTAAAAACAGGTGATAATGCATTTTTACGATACATAAGGAATAAGGGAAATAAAGGATGATATTTTCAGATTAAGAAAGGAGGGGCATTGGGCAGAGGGTAGTGAACAGCAAGCAGAACTATGTAACAAGTACTTCTGTTCAGGATTCACTAGGGAGAAGGAGGGGCCAGTGCCACAATGGAGCAGGGGGGTGGGGAGTGCGAGGGAGGAAGTCATGGATGGCATAATGCAAGCTGACAGGGTATTTAAGGGCCTAAAGGTCCTGAAGGTGGATAATTCCCCAGGGCCAGATGGTGTGCACCCAAGGGTCCTAAGAGAACTGGTTGAACTTCTGGCGGGTCTTCTGCCTCTCCTATTTAACACCTCTCAGGAGTTGAGGAATATACCCCAGGATTGGATAACTGCACATGTGGTGCCTTTCCATAAAAGTGGGCCAAAGGATGAAGTAAGGAACTACAGGCCATTCAGCCTGACCTCAATAGTTGGCAAGCTGATGAAGACCATCCTGAAATAGAGATTGGTGAGCTTTCCGGAGGAAAATGGGCTCCAGGACATGCACTGGTTTGTGTTGGGGAGGTCCTTCCAGACTAACCTAACTGATTTCTTCAACTGGCTCACCCGGACAATGGACAAAGGCCAAGTGGTTGATGTCCTGTATCTGGACTTCAGCAAATCCTATGACTCCATGCCTCATAGAAGACTGGTCAGGAAGCTGGAAGACCTAGGGATGGGGGCTAAGCTGTTTGGATGGGTCAGCAGCTGGTTGCAGGACAGAAGCCAAAGGGTGGTAGTTGGAGGGGGGGGATTCTCAGAAGCTAGGCATGTAACCACTGGGGTCCCACAGGGCTCAGTGCTCAATTCAGTGGTGTTTAACATCTTAATAGGTGACAACATGGATGGGATCAGCGGTAAAGTCTGCCTGTCCATGGATGGCACAAGGTTCTGTGGGAGGAGGAACATGGGGGGGAGAGACAGGAACTCAGGGAAGACCTGGCTGGGCTAGAGAAGCGGTCTGACATTTGGCAACTGGAGTTCAATGCTAAAAAATGTAAAATTATGCATTTATAGATAGTATATGGTGGAACATCGTACTAACTAGAATTTCCACCTTACTCAAAAGTTGTTCACCCACACACACAAGAATGAATGGAATGCTGTACTGACCATATGTGCAGCACAGCATTCCATTCATTTGAGCTGTGAAACTCAAGCCAGCAGCAACAGAAAACTGCCGTGCATCAATATTACTTTAAACACACAGAAAATGACCGCAGTGGTTTTTCAAACAAGGGAGCAGTTCAACATAGATAGCATACACCAGATTTGAGCAGTTTAACATTTTTTACTTACATGTTTCAGCCTTGAGACACTTGCTTTTCTTGCTAAGCAAGATATCCAGCCTCCATTTTTTATTTTCTAAATCCCGCTCACAGTACAGCGGCAACCAATGGGCATGTGGGCTGCTAAGGTAGAGACACCCAGTCCATAGCAACCACACAACACTGGGAGACAATTTCTTTATCTACAATTAAAATACAGTTTTGAGGACTTAAAAAATGTTTTTAAAATAATTTGAGGGGCACCTCAAATTACCAGATGGGTAACCCCATATAGAACCTGTGTGTTCTGCCACCTCAGGGTCTGATTCCCAAGGCACTCTTCAGCTTCACTGTTGAGGTCACAGGGACTCAGACCCCTCTGTGGCAGAACAACACACTGGTTCTGCATGGTTACCCATCCAGTATTTTCTATGGGGAGAGGGCATGAGAAGAACCCAGGGACCAAATACTGGTTGAGTGCTGTGCAGATAACCAAGTCAGAGGGAGAAAAAGATCTGGGAGTAATCATCATTAGCAACCTGAACCACTTGGCATACTGCAGGAGGGTGGCAGCCAAAGCAAATAGGATGCTGTGCTGCAAAGCCAAGGAGACTACCAGAAGAAAGGCAGAGGTGCTGCTTTATAGGTCACTAATGAGACCATACCTTAAGTATAGTGCACAGCATTAGTGCTCTTATCTTAAGATGGGTATCAGCTTGCTGGAAATGGTTCAGAGAAGGGCAACCGAGATGATCCACAGCCAGCAGGGCAACAACTATGAGAGGCTCAGGGGATTCAACATGTACTCTCTTGATGACAGAAGGGAGAGGGCACATGACTGAGACCTTCAAGTACCTTATAGGTATAAAAAGGGTGAGCACTAAGGGCTTTTTCAGCCTTAGTGGGAACAGGACCACTAGGGGCCCAGTCTAAAGCTGGTGTGGGAGGGGGGATTCAGGAGGGAGATGAGGACTGAGAAGGTGGCAGCCAAGTGCAATGAGTTGCCGAAGGAAATGGTGTCCCTAAAAATGGTGGACAGCTTCAAGCCTGGATGGGACAAGGTGATGGGGAAAGTGTCAGGTAAAGGGGGGTGAGTTGTGGATTTTTTAAGGGGGGTCAAGGGAGAAATGGGAAGGGGGTGCAGTTCTTTTGTAAACACAGTGGGCACTGCACACTTGAGCAGACTAGATAGACCATAAGGCCTTTTTCTGCTGGTTTGTTCTTATGAAATATAACTGAAGAATTGTTTTTCCCAACTCTTGACCCTCTCCACAATACGCAGCTCCATATCTGCTTTTGCCTCCCTGACTGTTCTTTTTGCCTTCCTTGTTTATATTTGTCACTCTTCCCATAACCTTTGCTTTTCTTTGTATTTGGTGAAAGCATTTTTCTTGGCCCTCATGGCTTCTATGACACTTTCAAGAACCATATTGTTTTCTTGTACTTGTTTCATTTTGTAACAGTAGTCATGCATGACTTTCTTGCCTCAAGAATGGTCCCCCCGTTGTCATCCATCTTTCCACTATACCTCCGGTTATGTCTGCCCTGGTCAATTTGTCCCATATCAGCTGCCGTTTCCAGTTGAAGTTTCTTATTCTGAAATCCAGGACTTCAGTTTTCCATAGGGCACTCAGGTTCTGAGGGCCAGCCTGAACCAAATGGTGTTATTGTTGCTGCATCCCAGTGGCTCCACTACCCTCATTCCACTCACCATCTCTGAGTTGGTGAGCACCAAAGCAAGAATGGCCACATATCTAGTGGGTTCCTTAACCAGGTGCACCGGCAGACAGCCCCGTGATGTATCCAATAGGGCCTGATTTCTGGTGCACCTGGTCACTGGAATGTGCCTGCTGATATCTGACAGGCTTAGATCACCCACCTCCACCAATTTCCCCCGTCTTCACTCCTCTTGCCAGCTTTTCCTCCCAAGCTCCCTGTCTCTCTCTTCCCCTTGTCCTGTTGGTCTATAGATCACCCTCACCCATATTTTCTTGCCTGTGGGCACTATGAGGTGAATCCACAGCAACTCTGTTTCCCCTTTACTTCACCTCATGTGTCCATGCTCCACAGCCTCTATATCCTCTGTGACATATAGGGGTATGTCCCCGGTTGTCTTTCCCTCTATTCTGTCTAAGCATTGTGTAATCTGGGACTGACAAGTTGCAGTCATTATTCACTATAGCCCAGATTTCTGTGATGGCTACGAGGTCTGCCTCAGTGTCTGCCACCAATGCCTGGAGCTCACTGATGTTATTATCCAGACTCCTGGCATTAAGGCAGACCACCTTCCAACTAGTTCTATACAGCCTTTTTTTCTATTTTGTGATCTTACACCTGCAATCCTTTCCATTCTTCTATAATTTTTCCGTTGCATGCAGACACTAAGAGTCTCCCCCTTGCCTCTTCCACTACAGTACTCCTTTTTGAACCTCAGCCTTATTTTACCCACCTTACTGCTACTAGTCTTCAGTATAGGGGGAGCAATAGCTAGGTTCCCCTCCCTCACGCCTTTTCCATGACTCTTCTAGCTTCAGTGTCCCATGCAATCAGTTTAACTGTCTAATGTAAACATCAAGCTTCTGCACCAGCACACTGGTGCTCTCTCTTCTTAGGTAAAGGCCATCACCTTTGAAGGGCCTCCTGCCCCAGAAGTTCTTCCAGTCCCCTACA
This sequence comes from Neoceratodus forsteri, assembly GCA_016271365.2. NCBI lineage: Eukaryota > Metazoa > Chordata > Ceratodontiformes > Ceratodontidae > Neoceratodus > Neoceratodus forsteri. The sequence goes on from CM028131.1 coordinate 202,036,988, forward strand.
ATGTGGTACCCATTCTTCTGGCACCATCCCTTTAACCACCCATTTAATTCCACTTTCACTTCCCTCCATACTTTGTTTCCCTCCTCCTCTCTCCACTCCACTCATGGAGGACCATGGAAAAGGCCAGGGAGGCCAAGCGTGCCTGTAATCCCCGCTATTCTGCCTGTTCTAGATCCTGGATGTCTGATGCTCAAGAAATGCACCTGATCATCCCCCGCCTACCTATCTACTCCCCTGATCTTAGACTCCCAACCACTAAGACTCTCCTAGCTACCTTCATCTTACTCTGAACCCTGTGTGCCACCTGGTTGCCACTCTCATTTCCAGTGACTGACCGCCCCCGGTGGAGTCAGGTACCTGAGTCTCTTCTAGGGGTGCAAAATGATTTGCCATTATAATAGTGTGGGGTTGATTGACTTCCCTGTGGTTACCCCTACTGTCCTTCCCCCTTCCCGCCACTCTCCACCCCCTGGAGCAGTGTGCCTGTGGGGTAGTGAGAGTGTGTGCTGTGGGATCAAGCTGAGCTGGTGCCATAGAAGAGATATCTCTTCCCTCATGGTGACCAGCTAAGCATAGAGAGCTGTAGAGATCCTGAAGAAGGAACAGTGACCCCACCCCAGAGTGCAGCCCAGGAAAAGGGTGCCTCGTAGTCACTGCAACTGACTTGCTCCCCATTAAACCTCATGAGTTTTACCCCTCTGCTTTCTCTAATGCATTGCTTTTGAAAACAGAAACTAAATGTTAAAGCTGGGTGCTTAATCTCCTCTCTGTTGGCAATTCCAGCACTTCCAATATATAATGGTAGTAAAATACATAACAGAAGGATTAGCTTCTCAGAAGGTTCCAATACTTTGCTTCTCAGAAGAGTTGGAAAAAACAAAAACAAAACGTACCTTGTTTATCCCCCTCACTACTGTTCATGCATCAAGTACTGGCTCATTGTAACCTAAACTGTTTCTCTTTTGAGGGATACTTTACTTACTTTGTGCTTTATTACCAGATCAGTGCACTAAGCAAACAGACGGTTATATTCAGGCACGACCTGGGAGAGTTACAGAGCAAGTAGTCAAGATGACAAATAGTTACTAACAACATTGCAAGTTAATAATCAGCAATTAGTATGCTGGCAGCATATAAACAGAGTAGGTCAACAAAACAAAGCTTGGTATTACAGGTTAGGAACATTCAATGTAAAAACAGATAGAAAGCAGCACAAAAACAGAATTGCAAACACAACAGGCAGTGCAAGTGATGAAGGCATCGGCAATATTAGGCAACTTTATATGCAATATGTAATAATGGTAATAATTCTCACATCGAAAGTAACCATAAGCACACTGGAACACCTGTTACGTGTAAGAGCAGGAACTCGTCTGAAGCAGAAAGCCTTAAGTGATTTGTGAAATTGAAGATAACTGGTAGCACTCCCCACAGAAGGGGGGGGGGAGTTCCAGGTTTTTGGAGCATGGTGGGCAAAGGCAAGTTGACCAAAGTTCGAGGCACATTCACATCAGGGTCAAAATTAAGTTTTGCGGCCACTAGCCAACAGCATGCGTATGTAACTGGATTTGAAGTATTGTTCCCAGATAGTATGACTGTATGAGTCAGAGTCAGGTTGTTCTTCATTGCTCATAGTGGTATTTGGCTATGATTCCAGATGAGGCATGCCCATTCTGGGGAGGGCGGGGCACCCATATTACCCTTTACTGTTCTATAAAATGAAAACTTTTAATGCATTCTCTTAGAATGTTTATAGATGGTCAGCGCTAGCCTATAGCCCTGTGAAAATATGGCAGTCTGCTGCTCAGTAAAATGACCAGCAATGATGCAGCAGGCTCCTTCTGCTTACCAGGGTCCATGCCAGGGTACATGTTGGGGGTATGGCCAGCCCAGGCCCAGCAGCCTTGCAGCAAAACCCACATTAACAGAGCAAAGCCCTGTACCTCCCTCCCCATCCATGATTCTGTAGATCTCCATCTCTTTCTGATGTCACTTCTTTATTTTTTTTTTACTATTTCTTTATCCTCCCACTGCTGCCACTGATCCCTCTCTCAGAACTCCCCTCATAGATCCCAATCTGCAGCCCCAAGGAGTCTGCCCCTAGAGTGCTAACGCTACACTCGTACCTTCAGGGCCTCGGATTACCCTCCGGACAGGGCAGCGTAGATCCCCCACATCTCTCCCTGAGCATTGTTGGGAGCGTGCACAGCTGAGTCTGCTTCTTGGGTGCTGCCTCGGATCCAACGCTGAGGCTCATCACCTAGATCTGGGCAGGTTATTTTTCCAGTGTTCTGGTGGATCCCCAATGGTGGCATGCAATGAGAACAAGGCTGCTGGCGTGCATAGAGACGCATGTCAAAGGCGGTCCTCCGCCAATGTCTACCCTCGCATACAGCATCTCCCACTGACGCACACCGACCACCCCTAAGGTTCCACCAATAGGTGGCAGTATCCTCAGTGGAGAGTACAGTCCCCCCTCTCTGGAGAAGGAGAGCAGCCATTGGACGCTCAATCCTTCTCCCTCCCAGCTGACCCCCGTCGACCCGAGTCCGCTCCCGAACCCAGATCGCTGGTGTGGTACGAGGTGTGGCATCCAGCGCCTCAACCCTCAGCGCCACCGGGCTGATCTTCTGATGTCACTTCTGATCTATATTTTGACTTCTTCAAGGCTGTATTATAGCTAGCATTATTAGATCATCTTATCCTTAACTCAGTCACTGCAGAACGTCTTTTGATTCACCAAATCTGTAAAAGAGCAACTGAAGCTGCTTTTAACCTTTTGATAACATGCAGTAATATGTAGACACATAACTACTTCATATTCTTGGTATTTCTCTGTTCCCTTTTCTTGTAAGTGAACACCAGACTGCTGATTAGGATTATAGTGGGCCCCATGTTTTACCTCTGCCCTGGGCCCCACCAAAGACTAAGGTCAGCTCTGCCCCAACAAGGCATGAGAAATGACATGAGGGCTGCGTGCATGTGGAGGCACAGATACACTACGGTATCTGACACTGGCTCTGCTCCTCAAGCTGCACCCACTGTCCTACCACCATGCCTTCCTATGCTGGCATTATAGGAGCAGTGTGGCTGGTCACCCCTTCAAGAAAGGAGAGCAGTCAGGTGGATGCTGGATCCTCACCCTCCCCAGCTGATCCCTGGTGACCCGAGTCTGTTCCCAAACTTGGATCTGCAGCATGGAGGAAGGTGTGGTGTCCAGTGCCTGAACCCTCGGCACCACTGGGCTGGCTTGATGCATTCTTTTTGATCAGTATGCAGTACGTTACTTATATGATTTTTTTCTATCCTCTAGACCATCAATTTTCCTATTATGTTGTTGTCCACATTTAGTAATGCAAGTTGCAACTGAATGGCAGTTTTCCTGTTTTGATAAATCTTTATTTTCTATTGGGATTAAAATTACACTAGCTTCAGAGAGTGATTTAGAGGGTGTATCACCATTTTTAATTTTCTTTACATGCTTGTATATCAAAGGAACTCTTTTTTTTTTTTACAAATTATACAAAATGATTCTGATGAAAATCCATTGTTTTATCTAGTGGTTTTCATTTTTTCATGTGCTGGATGGCATATTTAATACCTTGTATACTAAAGTCAGCTGGGTCAATATTCATTTTTTAGGGATGATGGTAGCATAATCTTTTAGTTTCTCTGGCATATAGTTTTATAACATCTCATAAATTCTTGCATAATGAGTTTATTTTCCAATATATTAGCCCCTAATGTTTTTGTCATATTTGATTGTATCTTCTTTTGTTTCAGTGTCATAACCATATGTACCATATCCCCAGGAGGTTGTGAGGGCACCAAAGCAGCCCTCCTGAAAATTAGGAGTTCGCCACCCTGACACCAGGAGCTCCTGAAGCAGCTCCCCAGAGGTTGTGAGGGTACTGAAGGAGCCCTTCCCGAAATTAGGCGCTCATCACCCTGACACCAGGAGCTCTGGAAGCAGCTACCCTGGAGGTGTGAGGGCACCAAAACAGCCCTCCCCAAAATTAAGAACTCATCACTCCGATAGCAGGAGCTCCCAAAGCCACTCCCTGGAGGTCATGAGGGCACCAAAGCAGCCCTCCCCGAAATTAAGAACTCACCATCCCAACACCAGGAACTCCCAAAGCAGGTACAGCATTTTTTTGAGCCGAAACAGTGGACACTCATAGACAGGAGGATTTTGGTGCTAATTTCAATTTTTCAAATCAAGCAAGGACTAATGCAATACTTGGTGTAGATATGGAGATAGGATGCTTTTACTCTGCTTTTAACTCGGAAATTTAATGTTTTGCTCTCAATGCTACTTTAAATCAAATATGTAGAGCATGGCTAGCAGCTTTAGGCTTACAATTGATTCAACCAAGCTTATTTAGTGCTGCACACCACAAGCCTAGGAAAGTAGTCTTCTTTAAGTTGTTAGCAGCTGCTTTAGTTTAATTTAATACCACTGTATAGTGTTCAGCCAGTACCTTAATGGATTAGTTCAGTAATCAGTTTACTTTTCAGCTGGTACCTTAAGAATTTTATTTCTTAATTTTATTTAGCCCACCATTGCATTGCTCAGTATACTTTCAGCTGGTTTGTACTTCCTCTGCTGCCACGTAGCATTTCTAGAATCCACTAACCCTTCCCCCTGCAAGGTCATCCTCCCCTTACCTGTTACTAACTTCCATTTTTTTTTCTTGTTTCTTCAGCTCCCCCAGAGGTCATAAGGGCACTGAGGCAGCCCTCCCTGAAATAAGGAGCTCACCATCCTGACACCAGGCACTCCTGAAGCAGGTACAGCATTTTTTGGAGCCGAAACCATGGACGCTCACAACAGGATTGTTCTGACGGCACTTTGCATTGGCTACCCCACCATCCTCAGCACCACCTTTGGTGATCAACTAACTTTATAAAGTGGGTCACGAGGTGCAGAAAAATCTATCAGTCAGTTTCCCCCTTGCAGGTTATCTTCTCCTTCCACTAGTGGCCGCTATTTTTGTATACTCCCAACTATAACTAGCCAATTACTGCACCAAAATGCTACCTCTCTACACAGGTCTAGTGGCTTCTCTCCTACCTTTGCTGTCACTCCCTCCCTCCGTATGTCTCAAAGAGCAGTTAGGCAATCTTGCACTTAGCACTCAGTCTGCCCTGTCACCAACTTTTGCAACTTTCCCCACTGAGCCACCTCCTGCTGCCAACCTATTCACATCGATTGTTGGGCCCTCAAGTCTACCACCCACCTTTCACGCTGGGCTATCAGCCCTAAACTCAGCAGTCCAGTGTCCCCAATGGGGACTGTCCAGCCACCCCCCCACTTCCTGCAAACCTCTGTGGCCTACACCATTCACCAAGCTCTTGATAACTCTTTGACTCCTGAAATCAGGGGATGTCAAGCCAAACCCAGGCCCTACCCCTCTACCCACTCACAAACTGCCACAGGGCCTAAAAGCTGCTCTCCTCAATGTCTGCAACCTTCTACATAAAATTGCCTTGCTGCAGCCAACTGTCTTATCCCTAGGGCCTGATATCTTGATCATTTCAGAAACCTGGCTAAAGCCTCACGACAAGAATGCCAAAATCACCATCCCAGGTTACTCAGTCATCCACCACAAATGCCCAGGCCACAGAAGAGGTAATGGCATAACTATGTATATCTCTACCACCCTCCAATCTTCCCCTTTCAACCTACCCTTACCCACACAGTCCATCAACGCCTTACCGATCAAATGCTCCCTCCCCCACACTATCCTAATATTCATAGCTAGATCTTACTGCCCCCATGTGTCACCTATGCCCTGTATCCTGGATCACCTAGGTACTTTGAAATCCAGCACATCAGGGGGGTGAAATCCATATCCTCTGCAATCTCAATCTGAACTGGCTCTCCTGTGCTCCCTCCAAGTTTCGCAACCAAGCAGCACTATACCTGACCCAACTAATCTCTGAACCCACATGACTGAACCCAGATCACTGAACCATTCTCTACTGGACTGGGCCCTTACCTCCCACCAACACTGTATAATTTTCTCAGGGCTACTACCAGACTCCTTAAGTGACCACCATATAATATACATGGTACACAAAATATTCCGGCCAAAGGCCCCTCCTCCCAGAAATACCCTTACCAGGTCATTCAAATCACTGGACCTTGCCTCTCATCCAACTGATCTAGCTGCCACAGACTGATCTTTCATATCCAGGGCATCATCAATTGACTCTGCACTGTTGTATTTCAACACCAAGTTCTTGGCTGCTTGGGACACCTATGCCCCCCTCAGAAAGTCTTGTGTGAGGGGTTTCCACCTGCCCTGGATCATAGCCAATATTATTACCCATACCAGAACTAGAAACTGAGCTTGGAGGTAATTTAAAGTCACAGGTTCCACCCACAGCGCACAGTAAATCTCACTCCTTATGTAATGGCTGCACTAAGTTAATCCAGCAGGCAAAAGCAAATTTCTTCAAAGCCTCATTCCAAGTCAATTTAAATCACCCAGCTAAATTTTGGAAGATGCTCCAATTGCTTCTTTTCCCACCCTTCCAACTCCCAACCCTAGTCTTATATGTAGGCAGCACCTCTGTGATGTACACTCTTGAAGTGACAACGGAATTCAAATCCTTCTTCACAAAATGTACCTCAGCATGTTTGTCCTCACTCCCTGCTTACCATCAGAATGCCATCCCAGCTCCCCCCAACACACAGGCCAATTCTCCTGCTTCCTCCTTCTCCTTCTGTCAGGTTACCCTGCTGGAAGTCTACAATGCCTTGATTGCCATAAACCCTGCCAAGGGCAGAGGTCCCTCTGGGCTGGACTCCAGACTGCTCTGCCTGGCTGCTCCTGCCATCACTGGTGGTAACCCCTCCACCCCCGGTAACTACCATCTAATTTCCCTCCTCTCCACACTGGCAAAACTTCAGGAGCACCTCGTACTCTCACAACTTTCCATATTTCTTGTTGACTCCTCCTTCTTTACACCCTACCAGTCTGGCTTCAAAAAGTCCCACTCCACCTCCACTTCCCTCCTACGGCTCACAGATTCCATTCTTGCTGGGATGGATAAAGGTCATATCACCTCAGCTATTTTTATCGCCCTAGCAAAGGCCTTTGACACTGTCTTCCATGCTCTTCTCCTGGACAAACTCTCCCTTGCTGGGCTCTCTACTGAGGCCTCCAGCTGGTTCCACTCATACTTGGGAGGCAGGTCCCAATCTGTCCAAATTAGAAATTCCACATCTACCTCCCTCCCAGTCACCTCTGGCATCCCCCAAGGTGCAGTCTCTGGCCCGTTACTTTTCTGCACCTTCCTAAATGACCTGCCCACTGCCTGCCCACACACATTATCCACATGTATGTGGATGACATGGTACTGGATACATTAGGCCCCTTGACTGCTAATGTGTCAGTCAGACTACAGCAGAACTTCAATGAGGTTCAGCACTGGTTTCATGCTAATCAGCTTTTTCTGAATGCCAAGAAGATGATCTCAGTGAGGTTCAACTCTGGTTTTGTGCTAATCAGCTTTTTCTATGTGCCAAGAAGATGATCTCAATGACCTTCAGCACAAGGAAGAGAATCTTTCAGCTCCCCTTCTTCCCCTCTTTCCACATCCTGGGCAGGACTACTCTGGAAAATTGCTCCTCATTTAGATACCTCAGGGTCTGGTTCAACCAGCACCTCAACTTTTCTGTACATGTTGATGCCATCAACAAAAAGCTCCACCCCAAGCTGGGTGCCCTATTTCACATCCATGGATGCATCCCACTGCCAGCCTGCTTCGCACTAGTGCAGAACATGATTCTCCCTATGTTCGACTATGGGGATGTAGTATTCAGTGCTGCCCCAAAGTCCACTTTAGCCAGACTGGATACCCTCTTTCACACTTTCTGCTGCTTTGCTCTTGACTGCCCTCCCTCTGCCCTCCCTCTGCACACCATTGCACTCTCTACTGGAGTCTCAACCTCCCCTCACTCCAGGATCATAGGCAGTCCTACTGCCCAGGTCTTATGGCCAAGTTCTGGTCCCAGTCCCTGTCACCGTATTTCACTTCTACGCTTACTGCCCAGTCCCCTCCAGTGTACCTCCTCAGAAACTTCAACACCAGCCTCCTGACAGTGCCATGAATGTCCTCCTCTGCTGGTCAAGTAGCCTTCAGATATCACATGACTTACTGTGTGACTCCCTCCCTGTTGCTGTCCAGTTCATGCCCCCAATCCAGCACCTCAACCAGCAAAAAGCAGTTGCTTAATCCATCTAGAAGTGTATGACAAAGGGGGTAAGGAAAATTAAGAAAAGATGAATGTTTTGCTCTGATAGAGGGGGGAGAGGGGAGACTTGGGGGAGTGTTTGGTATCCTTCATCTGGAAGGGTGGGGAGTCACTGGTGGGCAACAACAGCAATGGGTAGGGTGGTAGGCTGCAACAGCTGCAGTGCACCAACCTTTCTAAAAATTGCCTGGAGGGTGGGGGAATGTTTAGTGTGCAACCACACAGAGAAACTTAGAAAGGAGATTGAGGGTCTGCAGGAGGAACTAAGACAGGCAAGGCAGACTGGAGGCAGTTATAGCCCAATACTGGAGGGAGGGAGGAGGGGGGAGATGAGGGAGGGCAATTTGAGCCAACAGTGGTGAGGAGAAGGTCAGAAGAAGGAAAGTGGACACAAAGGGGCCCAGGCCAGGAAGAATGGTCTCCGGGGAAACCAGGTCAGGAGACAAAAGACAAACAGAAGGAGGTGATAGGGACTTGTAAGGGGAGGAGGAGGAGAAGTGGCAACAGTCATGGAGTGGAAAGGAGGGAACAGGTTATTATGAGGAGAGAGGAAATGGGCATTGGTGAAGGGTCTTCAGAAAATTCTTTTGCAGTGCTAGAGGGGAAGGAGAAGGAGGGAGGTGATGAAATTGGAGAAGTAACTGATAAATGCCTGGACCAAACTGGAGCGGGGGGAAGTTCTGCTGGGGGAATTACAACAGGGGCAGAAGGGGGGATACTGTGCAAGAGAAGGAAGAAGAGGAGCTAGGAATGAGAGCTGGAGAGATATGGAAGCAAGCAGGGAGTAAGAGGGGCGGAATTTTAGTGCTGGGGCCTGGGGGGACTCAATACTAAGAGGAGTCAGGTGAGGTGGCAAAGGGAAGAGGCATAGTTGCATTTGGGTGGAGACCATGCCAGGAATGACAGTGGAAAGGGTGGAACAATCTGTTTTGAAATATGCTAGAAGGGGTAGGGACAAGCCTCATTTAATTATACATCTTGGGACGAATGATCTGGCTTACAAGATGGTAGATATAGCCCAAGGGAGATTTGAGGAACTAGGACAATTATGTGAGGGGGCAGGAAGATCAGTAACTTTTTCAGAGATACTTCTAGTGCTCAAGGCAAGCACAGCAAGAAAGCTGTGAATAGAGGAATTTAATGGATGGCTAAGAACCTGGTGTTGTGCTAAAGGGTATGGGCTGGTGGGGGCAGGGGTGGGAAGGGACCTGGGAGGACAGTCGTCTCTATGCCAAAGACAGACTACACTTGAGCAAGGAGAGGAAGAAAGTTTTGAAATGGAGGATGAAGGCATACATAGAGGAAGTTGGGAATTTAAACTAGGAACGGGGGATTGCAAGTGGGCAAGACACATGCAGAAACCACAGGTTGGGAAGCCATATGAGTTTACCCCCATAACAGTGACAAAGGACAAGTGGCAAGTATTATTGGTGATGCTAGTAAAGGAGAGCAGGATGGGAGGGGGGAAGGGGGTGGAAGGTGGTCACTCTTAGTGCTAGGAGCCTTGGGAAGAAATCTGCAGAGTTACAGGTGCTCATGGCAGAGGGAGAGGTGGACATTGCAGCCATCACAGAAATATGGGCCACCTAATACAATGACTGGAACCTGTCTGTACCAGGGTACAGGTTATTTCGTAGGGACAGGGTGATTGGGAAAGGAGGGGGTGGCACTGTATGTGAAGGAAGGACTGAAGTGTGTAAGGGAGGAAGGGGAGGAGGGTAGTACGGAATCAATGTGGATGCAAATCCAGGATTCCAAGAATTGGACTCTTAGAACGGAAGTGGTATACAGGCTGCCCTCTTAGACGGAGGAGTTAGACAGGGAACTAGCAGCACAGATCAGGAGGACCTGCAAGAAGAGTAGTATGGTAATTGTGGGGGACTTCAACATGTCAGGAGTGGACTGGAGTACCCCAACAACCAGTAATAGAAGGGAGCAGGTACTGCAGGATGCCTTCCAGGGCAGCTTCCTGATGCAAATAGTCAGTGAATGAACCAGGTTAGGGAATACCCTAGATCTTGTGCTAGCAAATGGGGAGTTTATGAGGGAAATTATGGTGGAAGAACCATTGTCAGGAAGTGACCATCACTCAGTATGGCTCACATTGGATGTGGGCAAGGAAAGAGTGGAATCTGGCACAAGAGTGCTGGACTTCAGGAGGGCCAACTTTGGGAGGATGGAGGAAGTGGTAAAAGGGTACCTGGCCAGAATTTAATCTAGTATGGGCACTAACCTGAGGTGGGACCTCATAAAGCTGGGGATAGTGTAGGCAACCAGAACCTGTAGCAAGGCCCAGAGCAAGAAGGCTAGGGCTAAGAAACTGAGCTGGGTGATCAAGGAGGTCATGGAAAAAGTAAGGAGGAAAAGAGCTGCCTTTAGGAGGTACAAGAAGACAGGGAAGGGGAGGACAGGGAGGAGTACCTGAAGGAATCGAAGGAGGTGACAAGGGCAGTAAGGAGAGTCAAGGCTTCTATGTAGCTCAGACTGGCACAAGGCATTGAGAAGGGGGAGAAGGACTTCTTTAGGTACATCAGGGAGAAAAGGAACTGTAAGGACCACATAGTAAGGATTAGGAAGGAGGGGGCTGGGTGGAAGCAGGGTGCGATAAGGCAGAAGCACTAAATGATTACTTGTGCTCAGTATTTACTAAGGAGAAGGGGGGTGATACCCAAGGGGAGATGAAAGGCAGAAATATGGGGGAAGGGGTGACAGATGGGGAAATCATGGAAAGCAGAGTTCTGGAGTGTTTGAAGGCACTGAGGGTGGACAAGGTGCCAGGCTCAAATGGCATCGACCCCAGGGTACTGCAGGAGCTGGTAGAGGTCCTTGGGGGGCCTTTGGCAGACCTATTTAATGCCTCACTACACTCAGGGTGTGTACCTCAGGATTGGAGGATGGCTCATGTGGTGCCCCTCCACAAGAGTGGCCACAAGAATGAACCAGGGAACTACAGACTGGTGAGCCTCACATCCATCATGGGTAAGCTGATGGAGACTATCCTGAAGGAAAGGCTGGTGGCCCTGCTGGAGGCCAAAGGACTACAGGGCAGCAGACAGCATGACTTTATACATGGCAGATCTTGCCAAACCAACCTGGTGGAGTTCTATGACTGGGTAACTAGGCAATTAGACAGGGGCCATGCAGTGGATGTCCTATATATGGACTTCAGTAACGCATTTGACTTGGTGCCACATGGGAGGCTGGGAAGTAAGTTAGAAGGCACAGGAGCAGTTGCTAAGTTGGTGCGATGGGTAGGAAACTGGCTTCAGGGAAAGCAACAGAGGGTGGTGGTGGGTGAGTAGCTCTCATTTCTATTGGTAGGGATGAGCGGTTTTCCACAGGGCTCCGTGTTGGGACCAGTGTTGTTTGGGATATTCATTGCAGACATATCATTGGACATCAAGAGCAAGATCAGTCTGTTTGCTGATGATACCAAGATGGGAGTGATGGTGGATGACCTAAGGGAATGGCAGGGGTTGCAGAATGAGCTGACAAAGCTGGAAACTTGGTCAGACACCTGGCAACTGGAGTTCAATGCCAAAAAGTGCAAGATGCTGCATTTTGGGGTGAAGAACCCAAGGAGGAGTTACCAGCTGGGGGGAGTGCAGCCAGCCCAGACAGAGGAGGAAAAGGATCTGGGGGTGCTCATTACAGGGTCAATGAACAACTCAGTACAATGTAGGAAGGCAGCTGCAAAGGCCAACAAAATGCTGGGTTGCATTGCAAGGGGTATGTCCTTGAGGAGGGAGTAGGTGTTTCTGCCACTGTATAGGTCATTAGTTAGACCACACCTGGAGTACTGCGTGCAGTACTGGCACCTGTATCTGAAGAGGGACATTAAGTTACTGGAGGGGGTGCAGCACAGGGTGACAATGATGATCAAGGGGCTGGGAGACTTATCATACAAGAGGAGGTTGAGGGAGCTGAACATGTACTCGCTGGAGGAGAGAAAGAACAAGAGGGACATGATTGAAACCTTTAAGTACATGAACAGAATAAACAAGACAGGTACAGAGAGGCTGTTCAAAGTAAGGGAAGGGAGGGACACCAGGAGCCATGATATGAGACTGGCGGGAGGAAGGTTCAGTAGGGAGATGAGGAGATACTGTTTTACAGAGAGGGGAATAGCTGGGTGGAATGCATTATCGGCAGAAGTGGTATTCAGTAGAACAGTGGACTGCTTCAAAAGGGGCTGGGACAGGGCAAGGAGGAGAGTCAATGGAGGGGAAGGGTGGAAGGTAGGGGTAGCTGTGAAATAAGTAGTGCTAGCTGCACATTCGATCAGACTTGATAGACCTCTAGGCCTTTATCTGCTGGCAAATTTCATATGTTCATTAAAGCACATTTCTCCTCCACCTGCACCTATGCTACATGACTATGCTGTATAAATCACTTGAAGTGCTAATTCCTGTAACTTGATGCATGATAGATTGTTTTTTCTTGCCTACTTGCTGTCCCAATATCCTACATTTTCTGATGTGCTGTACTTAACTTTTCTATCTCAGATATTTATCATCCTGACTGTATATTGCTTTACCTATTTTATCTCCACTGTTCCCCTTCCCCAAGTCGCACCTGGAATCGAGCAGTACCCTGCTCAGCGTGCCTACCTGGTAAAACTCTTAAATAAATAAATATATTTTTATCTTAGCCTTCAAGCCCTTAATAAAAAACATTATATTACATGCAGGTATTAGTAGAATAAAAATATTATGCCAAAATCGAAAGGTCGTTGCATTTGCAGATCACATTTTGATTACTCTGAGCAAACCAATAAAATCTGTGCAAACTTAAAAATAATACTAAATCTGAAGAACTGTCTGGACTTACAGTCAAATGAGACAAGACACAAGCACTGGATAACAACTTATCTACTACCATAAAGAATGATATAGAAAAAACATTGAATGAGAATGCGGTACAAGACAAAATAACTTATTTTGGTCTAGATGTTACGAATAAACTGGCTAAATTATTGGACAGCAATATCATGCCTCTCCTAAATGGCAATGAATCGGACCAAATTAGATGGGGTAAACTTAATCTTTTCCTTTGGGGAAAAATCAATGCCATTAAGATGGTAATAGCACCAAAGGTATTTTTACGTCTTCCAGAATATTCTAATTTTTAGGGAAAAGAAGCATATTAAGAAATTAGACAGGAATATTGGGAACTTCCTCTAGAATGGTAAACCTTCCATACTCAGCATTAGTAAACTTAGAGCAACACATGGGGGGGGTCGGTTCAACCGACCTTGGTGGGAAAAATATCAGGAAGTGTTTTTTATGAAAAGCACTTTACAGCATACTCTGGACAACCTTGCTAATTCTAGTTAATATGCCCATATGGATATCTATGAAATCTTTCTTAATGAAAACTAATAAACTATTAGACATTCTTATGTTCCTGTACCTAACAATCTTAAGGACAATCCATGTATAAAAGAATTAGTTAACGTTACAGTATTAAAAAGTGTAACAGAAACAGTAACCCACATAACTGTCCTTCAGATGGCATGCCAGTGTGGTCAAACTTACTAATAACTTTTAAAGGTTCTCCCCGTGTAAACCATAAATGGAGAAAATTGTGTATTAAACAGCTTAAGGATGTACTTAATACAGAACCCAAAACTCCCCTTTCCTTTGAGAAATTAAAAGGACACTTTCACTTACACAAATATCAATTCTACTTTTATTTGCAACTAAGAAGACTCCCTTCAAAGACCAGTTCTAACCACCAACTATTCATCACAAACTGTTCAGAATGGGAGCAACACATTAAGGTAGGAAAACTCAAAAAAGGAGTAAATTTGATAGATAAATGCTTGATGGACAACTCTACGCCTTTATCTCTATGTTACAAGCTAAGAGAAGCTGGGAAGCAGAACTCAAAATGAAACTATCCCACAATGACTGGGCAGCCATGTGGAATATGACTTATTTTGACAGTAGAGAACTGGCAAGGCAAGCTGATGCGTTCCCACAAACCCAGCTCCACTGCATGTGTACCAAGTCAAAACCAAAATGCAAGAAACAAAACTGGCATTACATCGCAGCTAACCACAAAAGCTTTATTCAATTGCAGAAAGGTTTTAAAACATACCACCACCAGAACTGGGATGAAAAACAACCCTGACCAGTTTTGTGACTAATGTTTCATCAGGGGGAGCTCCCCCTATGAGGCAGTAGTTGCAAAGCCAGCCAGGGTTCATGTTTTTGCTGATTCTGCTGGTGGTATGTTTTTAAACCTTTTTGTACTTTAATAAAGCTTTCAAGGCAAGATGATTCATTATAACATTCTCTATCACTACTGTATGTCTCCTTAAAAAGTTGGAAAGTTTGAGGTCATCTGACAACAATAAATGTTGCAGTTGCAAACACGAGAATGTAGAATTAGCCCACATGCTGTGATCTTACCCCACGGTGGCCACACTATGGTCCCATCTTCATAAAATTTGTGAATGAGTTACTAAGACTCATATTCCAACTTCATCCCAGATATTTATTTTAGAAATTTTCAGTCCCCTAATTGCTATTAAAACATAGCAGAAACTTTTGGTCATTCAGCAGTTTTATGCCTTACGCGTATCATACTGAGAAAGTGGAAAAAAGAAAAAACAACCTCCCACAATCCATGAATGTTGTAATCACCTATATTATGTAGCGAATAATGAGAGAATACATTTTTTACTATTAGACTGAAATTAAGTTTTTGAAAAGGTCTAGTCCCCTTTCCTGAGAGTATTTAATCCTATATAATCTAGTGGAGTAAATGTGTTATAGAGAAAAGAACTGCAGTTCTCTAAGTAACTTAGTTGGCTCATTGAAATAAACAACAGTAGTAAGGGTAGCCTGATTTTTATTTATTTATGTTTAAATGTTATTACATGTATCACTTTCTAGCTAGGAAATAAAAGAAAATAATTTATTATATACTTTATTATATGGTATTGTAATAATTGTTGGTTATCATCATATGAATAATTCACTAAAAGAGTATTATGAACAAATATATTTGTGAACCATCAACATTTAATTGCCAAAATTCTTGAATGTAGTCCTTTATTTTAGTCATACAATCAGGTTGTCTTAAAAGAGGGTTGTCTATTGTATTTGCCATCTCCTTATTCTTTGACTATCCTTTGTTGTTGTGAAATGAAGAAAAAATCAATGCATGAAATGATTTCTAATTTCTAACCTCTCCACAATTTCTATGCTGTTCTGGAAAAGTGTGATTCCTCTATGGAGGCACCCACAGTGGAGACCAAGGAAGATGCTGGGAACCTTCACAAAGGAGACCCACAGGAGGGTGGCATGGGACCCCACAGGGGAAGAAAACAACTCCTGGTGGGGGACTCCATTGTTAGGAGGGTAGAACTGGGGAGGAAGGGGAGAGGGAGGTAAGGTGCCTGCCTGGCACCATGGCTTGGAGGGATAGGGAGCGAATCCTCAGGATTGCAGGAGCAGCTGCACAGGGGAGGGAGCTGGATGTCATTGTCTACCCAGGGACAAATGACCTGGCTAAGAAAGGGATCAGAGCAGTGCAAGAAGCGTTTGTGGAGATGGGGAGGGGTCTTAGGCAAATAGCACACACGGTAACCTTCTCAGAGGTGCTGCCTGTCTATGGCATGGGTGAGGCTAGGGTGCTCCACACCATGGGATTCAATCAGTGGTTGAAAAACTGGTGCAGAGCTCAGGGATTTGGCTTCACTGGGGACTGGGGGTCCACCTGGAGGGATGCAGGCCTATACTGGCATGATGGTCTGCATCTGTCCAGGAGGGGAACCAGGATCCTAGGTGATAGGTTTAAATACTTCATTGACAAGCTTTTAAACTAGCCAAGGGGGGAGGCACTGGAAAGGAGCAGAGAAATCCTAGCACCCCCAAAATATCAGGGTACTAAGTGAGGGAGACACCAACATAGAGATGTCGATAGAGAGAAGTGCAGGGTTAAATGGAGAAAGTGACAAATGCGATAAGGACAGGGATGGGGTGAAAAGGGGTAAGGCCATCAAGAAATGGAGGGTAATGAGCACCAACGCCCGTAGTCTGGGCAATAAGCTCCCTGAACTGGCAGCCTTGATGGAAGAGGGATGCCTGGATATCATAGCAGTCACAGAAATATGGTACACAGAGAACCATGACTGGGATGTTAACATACCAGGGTACACAACCTACAGGAGAGACAGGGAGGGCAGAAGGGGAGGAGTAGCTCTCTATGTAAGGGAAGGGATAAAAGCAACTGAACAAAAGAGTAAACAGGGAGGCGAGGAGGCACTGTGGGTCACCTTAGAGACTGAAAATAGCACCACAATCCACACTGGGGTTGTATATGGATCCCTATGTCAGGGGGAGGGAATGGACAAGGATAAGATAGAAGACATACTTACGATGGCAGAGAAAGGGGAGATACTGTTGATGGGGGACCTTAATATGCCAGATGTTAACTGGAGCACCTTTGCAGCAGCCACATCCAAAAGCAGGGCCATTCTTGATGCCCTTCAGGTCACATGCCTCAGACAGCTAGTTCTGGAACCTACTCGTGAGGGAGCAATCTTAGACCTTGTACTCTCAAATGGGGAAAGTGAGAGGATCTCAGATCTAGAAGTGGATAGCTATTTGGGAACAAGTGACCACCAAACAGCGTGGTTCACAATAAACTCAGCTACAGAGTCAAGTCATACAAAAGTGAAGGTTCTGGACTTCAGGAGGGCTGACTTTGGCAAGATGGGAGAGTGCCTTAGAAAAGCACTAGCAAACAGGCTAGAAGGAGGGGTGGAGCAACAATGGGGAAATATCAAAACTGCCATCACAGAGGCAACAAGCCTTTGTGTGAAGCAAATAAACAAATCAAAATGAAAGAAAAAGCCACTATGGTTCTCAAAAGAGGTGGCGGTGAAGGTTAGGGAGAAAAGATAGCATTTAGGAAGTATAAGGAAACACAGAAGGAGCAGGACAGAGAACTGTACCAGTTAAGGCAGCAGGAAGCAGGGAGGGTAGTCAGAATAGCAAAGGCACACACTGAGGAAAAGATAGCTAACTCGGTTAAGAAGGGGGATAAAACCTTTTATAGGTATATTAGGGAGCGTAGAAAGACAAAGGGAGGGATAGTGAGGCTGAATAGAATGGATGGTGGGTGGGCAGAGAGTGACAGTGAAAAAGCAGGGATACTGAATGAATACTGTTCAGTATTCACAAAAGCGGAAGTGGGGGAGGTGCCTAATCCAATTAACAGAAGCACTCTGGAGAGAGGGGTCGATACCAGTCCTTTCACAGAAGAGAGTGTTCTGAAAGAACTCATAAAACTGAAGGTGGACAAAGCAATGGGGCCAGATGGAATTCACCCCAGAATTCCAAAAGAATTAAGCAGAGAACTAGTGACACCACTGACTACCCATTTTAACAAATCATGGGAGGATGGTGTGGTACCTGAGGACTGGAAGAAGGCAGATGTGATTCCCCTTCACAAAAGTGGGACCAAGACAGAGGCAGGAAACTACAGACCTGTCAGTTTGACCTCTGTGGTAGGGAAAGTGATGGAATCACTCTGAAGGAAAGAATTGTTGAATACCTAGAGGCCAGTGGGGACAGGACCCAAGCAGCATGGGTTCACATGGGAAGGTCATGTCAGATGAATCTAATTGATTTCTTTGACTGGGTGACCAAAGTAGTAGACCAGGGAGGGGCTGTGGACATGGCCTACCTAGACTTTAGCAAGGAATTTGACACAGTCCCACGTAAAAGATTAGTAGTCAGATTAACCAGCCTGGGAGTAGGTCCCATGGTGGTAGCCTGGGTAAAACATTGGCTGAATAACAGGACACAGAAGATAATTGTAAATGGAGTCCACTCTGAAGAAAGAGGGGTTACTAGTGGGGTACCACAGGGTTCAGTACTGGGTCCAGTCCTTTTTAATGTCTTTATAAGTGACATTGTAGAGGGACTGGAAGGAAAAGTATGGCTCTTTGCAGATGACACAAAGATCTGCAACAGGGTTGATACACAAGGAGGCGTGGAAAGGATGAGAAGGGACTTGGCAAGGTTGGAGGAATGGTTAGAAGTATGGCAGCTTGGATTCAATGCAAAGAAGTGCAAAGTAATGCACCTGGGAAACAAAAACCAAGGGGAAGATTACACAGGGGGGAGGTAGTAACAACAACAAAAATGGAAAGGGACCTGGGGATAATCATATTAGATGACCTTAAGGTTGGCAAACACTGTGAGAAGGTGGTAGGGAGGGCTGGGAGAATACTGGGATGTATAGGGAGAGGTATCACCAGCAGAAAACAAGAAGTTGTTATCCCCCTCTACAGACAGTTGGTGAGACTCCATCTGGAGTACTGCGTCCAGTTCTGGAGAACCCATCTCCACAAGGACATAGACAGGATGGAGGCAGTTCAGAGGAGGGCAGCTAAAATGGTGCAGGGTCTGCAAGAGGAGACATACGAGGATAGACTAAAGGAGCTTAATATGTATACCCTTGAGGAAAGGAGGGAGAGGGGGGACATGATAGAAATGTTTAAGTACCTCAGTGGAATCAACAAAGTCCAAGAGGGTAGCATTTTTCAGAAAAAGAGATGTGCAAGAAGAAGGGGGCACAATTTGAAGATAGAGGGGGGGACGGCTCAGGGGCAATGTGAGGAAGTATTTTTTCACAGACAGGGTGGTGGATGCATGCAACAGCCTTCCTGAGGAGGTTGTGGGGTCTAAAACTGAGGGAGAATTCAAGAAAACATGGAACAGACATAAGGCAATTTTTGTGGGGGTAGGAAGAAATAGGCTGTTGGTTAAATAGCTTATCCTCTAGGTAGGGGAATGGGCAGACTAGGTGGGCCAAGCGGTCCTTATCTGCTGTCAAAGTCTATGTTTCTATGTGTATGTGATTGGTATATTTTACTTTAGACATCACATCTTTGTACTGCTGAACTTTTTTTTACTTGGCTGGTTTTGCACATTGTAAATTTTTTTGCTCAGGTGTCAGGTTTCATATTTACTTGCAAAGCATGCAAACATGTTGTTATCAATGTGAGCTGTGAGAGGGTTTTGGGGGGCATGCTCCTTCCCCACCTTTCACAGCTTCAGAACACCCAATCTCCTCTCCAGTTCCACCCACTCTCTGTCTTTCTCCACCCACTCTTTTCCTTTCTCCTTTCAAGTGCTTGGTCAATCACAAACTGGAAAATGTAAGGTGGAAGTGGGGTTTTATTGTGCAGCTTGTGAGCCATACCAGCAATACAGCATCCTACCAGCAATGTAGTTTGTTTCCCTTTACTGGTGCTGTCCACTCATTTGTTCCTCTGCTACAGAGATGTTGCATAATGGCGGCAGCTTTTCCTATCTGTAGCTGCCATTAAGTCTTGCACTGTTGTCTCACTAGCACTGAATTATGCTGTGTTTCTGATGTTCTGTACTATATTTGTAATTTGCCCATGCTACACACTTCCCCGGGTTGCACATGGAAACAAGCCTCTGCTAAGTGTGCCTATCCCGGTAACCAAATTTTAACTAACTAACTTACTAACTAACTAAAATAAATAAATATGCGCTAAACCTTCAGTAGGTACTCAATCCTGACATAAATCTCTCTCCTTCCCGCTGGACCCAACTCTTTTACAACAGTGGAGACAGGTGCTCAATACCACTGCTGGTAATCCCCCCACTACTGATCTAACGTAATTCTTTCACAGTACAAGATGTGGGTGCTCACTTCTGCCACTGATAATCTCCTCTTGCTTGACCAATTGTTTTACACTAGCAGTTGGTCCCAGTTAGAGTTGTGTGAAGTTAATTAAATTCACTTTGTGATTTAACCTGTGAAGTTAGTGCAATTCACAAAGTGCAGGATTTATTCATGAAGTATGGAATTTTGCCAGTGAATGGTGTAATTCAGCTGTAAACAGAGGAATTTGCCTGTAAATTGTGGAATTCACCTGCAAATTCCTCTGTTCTCAGGTGAATTTTGCACTTCACATTGAAAACATCACAATTTCTGGCATAGTAAAGGTTGCTGAGACAATGAAAACTTTGTGAAACTCCACAAATTAGAATTTAGGCCACTTCACAGCAGCTTTGTTGGCAAAGTAAAACTTTACTGGAACTCTAGTCTCAGTCCTGCCACTGTTATTCACCCTTTAGACTGTTCCAATGCTACAAGACCCTGACACCAAGGTGCCCACCCTTGATGCATCAAACAACAATACCCCCATGGTATACCCCTCCCACACTGACATTTCAACAGAGACTGACACTACAGTGGCTATAGTGTCAGGTAGCTATAGTGTCAGACTGTATTCAGAGAATCTTGCACCCCCCTCCCCTAATCAGCTCTGACTTAGAGTTGATTATATTTAGTGGACGGGATGCGGGTGGCACAGCCCCCCCACGTCGGGGATTAAGGGGGCAAAGCTCCCTGAAGAAAACATGTCAGTAGGGTAGAAACCATATGCTGACTGCAAATGCGGTCAACATGATGGTTTTGATGTATGGTCATTTGATAAAATGTTTGTCAACGACCGATCATAGATCCACCACCCACCATGAACACACAACATCCACTCCCAATGACATAGTTCTGACACTTCTTACACCAGGGTTCCCAATCTTTGCTGCCAGCTAACATTCCCTAGCCACTGTGTGCAACACTGGGGTACTCAAACAACCCTACATTACTGGAGTGCTCTGTATCCCAGTGTCTGTCTCTGAACTAAAGAAAACCAGACATCAACAGAGTAGCTGTATATACCTATTGTAGTCATGCATACTGTTTTTTGTATTTAATCATGTTCAAAGGTACATTCAGTGGGAGTGTTTCAGCTGCATGATGTCACTCATAATGCCAGTGATAAGGCTTTTATTTATTGGCATTGGGTTTCAGACCTACTCAAGCCTAGATCTGATCCTCAGTGCAGACCAATTTTTTTCTCTCTCACTGTAATTTATGTAGTAGGAGAGAAAAGATCACAGAACTCCATGTAGAAGGTCACTTGGGGGCCAGTGACCATCACATGGTATGGTTCAATTTGGCCACTACAACTAAGTCATCCCATTCCAAGGCAAAAATATGGGACTTCAGAGGAGCTGACTTTGATAAGATGGCCAACAGAGTTAAGCTAGCCCTGGCAAGAAGAAATACAGGTGAGGGGGTACAGGCAAGGTGGGCAAGCATTAAGGATGCAATACTTGAAGCAGCATGTTAGGGAGAAAAGCAAGAGCAAAAGAACGAGGAAACCACTTTGGTTCACAGAAACAGTAGTAGAAAAGGTCAGACCCAAAAGGTTGGCCTTCAGGAAATATAAAGGAATGCAGCAGGACAAAGACAAGGAGGCATACCAAACTTCCCTAAGGGAAGCAGGGAAGGCAGTAAGGCAGGCAAAATTCCAAACTAAGGAAACACTAGCACGAACAGTAAAAGAAGGGGACTAGACTTTCTATAGATACATTAGTGAAAGGAGAATGTCTCGAGGGGGTATTGCTAAGTTCAAAGGAGATAAGGGGGAATGTGTGGAGGAGGACCAAGGAAAAACATCTATCCTACTGTAAATAGATACTTCTGCTCAGTATTTACTGAAGAGAAGGTAGGGCAGGGCCAACAGCTCAGCACAGTGGACACGGGGGGGAGAGGGAGGTGTGCACAAGTCCCTTCACAAAAGAAAGGGTCCTACAAGAACTGATTAAGCTCAGGGTGGACAAGACAATGGGACCAGATGGCATAAATCCCAGGAAACTAGCAGAGCCATTATCAAAACTATTTAGTAAGTCTCTGGGAGCAGGAGAGGTCCCAGAAGACTGGAGAAGGGCTCATGTGATCCCGCTCCACAACAGTGGTAGCAGGGAGGAGGCAGGTAACTACAGACTAGTCAATCATACCTCAGTAGTGGGCAACATTATGGAGGCACTCCTTAAGGAAAGGATAGTGCAATACCTGGAATCCATAGGAGCACAGGATCCCAGACAGCATGGGTTTACAACAGGAAGGTCCTGTCAGACTAATCTCATAGATTTCTTTGACTGGGTAACCATAGTGGTAGACCAAGGGGGTTCAGTTGATGTTGTCTACCTTGATTTCAGCAAAGCTTTTGATACTGTTCCACATAGAAGATTGATTAATAAGCTGGGTAGTCTCAGGGTGGGTCAGAAGTTGGTCACCTGGGTGGCAAACTGGTTGGCGGGCAGAACACAGAGAGTGGTGGTAAATGGTATACAGTCAGAACAGATGCATGTCACAAATGGGGTACCTCAGGGATCAGTCCTGGGGCCAGTCCTCTTCAATATCTTCATCAGTGACATTGCAGATGGACTGGAGGGTAAGGTTTGTCTGTTTGCAGATGACACCAAGATCTGCAACAGAGCAGATGATCCAGATGGGGTGGGTAGAATGAGAAGAGATCTGGATAAATTGGCAAAATGGTTAGAAGAGTGGCAACTGGGGTTTAACACAAAGAAGTGCAAGATCATGCACATGGGGAAGAGAAACCCTGAAGCCATGTATAGGTTGGGAGGGAAGTTGCTGGAAGTCACATGGGAAGAAAGAGAATTGGGCATCGTCATCACAGATGACATGCAATCATCCAAGCAGACCACTAAAACAGTAGGTAAGGCAAGGGGGATGTTGGGGTGTATTAGTAGGGGTATCACAAGTCGTAAGAGGGAGGTAATAATCTCTCTTTACAAGACACTGGTTAGGCCCCATCTGGAGTACTGCATACAGTACTGGAGGCCACAACTGTACAAGGACATTAACAAAATGGAGACAGTCCAGAGAAGGGCAACCAAAATGATGCAGGAAGTGCATCAGAAAACATATGAGGACAGATTAACGGAGCTCAATATGTATACCCTGTGTAAAGGAGGGAGAGAGGTGATATGATCGAAACATTCAAACATCTTAAGGGCATTAACAAGGTGAAAGAGTCTAACATGTTTCAATATAAGAAAAATAGCAGGACAAGAGGACACAGCATGAGATTAGAGGGAGGCCGATTAAGGGGCAATGTGAGAAATTTATTTTTCACAGAAAGGGTGGTGGATACATGGAACTGCCTACCTCAGGAAATGGTGGATATGAATACAGTGCAGGGCTTCAAACAGGCATGGGATAGGCATAAGTGAGCAATACAGATGAGTATGAATAGATAGGCCATTGACAGTGTAAAGACCTATGGCACATTCATAAGGTAGAAAAAATGGGCAGACTGGATGAGCCTTGCGGCCCTTATCTGCTGTCAACGTCTACGTTTCTATGTTTCTATTTATTTATTTTATTTATTCTTTGTTAACCAGGTAAGGCCCACTTGGCACAAGTGCCTGTTTTCAGGGGTGACATGGGAGCTTTGGACTGGTTAAATGGGTTGCTGAGAGTCACACAGTATGCAAGTGGTTGTGGGAATCAAAACCAGGTCGGATGGATGTATCAAGATCATTCACAGCTCATTACTCTGTCTAACCACGAGGTTAGACTGTCAGCCATGTCATGACATTGCAGATGTTAGAGATAGAGTTTCAGCAAGGTTTGATGTTCTGTATTGCAGAAAACATGAGGAGTTCCAGCTGAGACATTGAGGTTGAATGCAGCTTGGGAAACATTACCTTAAATTGTCAGACTTTTCATTACTAAAATGCACTGCAGCTATGTGTATGGGGGGGGTCTACACTCACTGCTGCATGTTCTTTACAACAACATGCATGTTCTGTTAAGGAACCTTACTACAGTGGTGGTGCTAGTGGCTATCAAGCAGAAAGGCAAGGCAAGGCAATTTTATTTATAGAGAAGGGAAAGGAAAGGGAACATTGTTTAATCAGGAGTAGCATACTAAGCTGAAGCTTACTTCCAGATGTGACTAGGGAGCACAAGGAAGTTAAGTGATTTGCTCAGGATCACACAGTATGCACCTAGGCAGCTGTGGGATTCAAACACAGGTTTCCAGATCTGCAGCTCAGAGCCTTAACCCACTGCGTTATACTGCCTCCTCTATTCATAGGGCACTCATTCCCAGAGACTCTAAGCACCTTAACAAAACTCAATACATTAAAAGGACACATTTAAAATACAATAAAATTTCCAGAAATACACACTATATTAATAACTCAACAACTTTATAAAGCTTCGGTTAGCAAAAAAACAATCTTGTCATAACAGACGGAATTCAGCAATCTACGAAAGCCAGACTGAAAAGGTGGGCCTTCAGCCTATGCTTGAACACCTCAATCGAGGGGGCCTCATAGACAGCAGATGGAAGCAAGTTCCACTGGGTCATCCCAGAGACACTAAAAGCATGGTCTCCCAAGGTCCTGAGCCGAACCCTGGAAACGAGCAGAAGGCCTCTTGAAGAGGAGTGGAGGAAGCATTCAGAGGTTGTCGGTGACAGGCGCTCTGACAGGTAACCAGGACCCAGTCCTTATAGGGCCTTTTAAGTGAGTAAACCTACCTTGAAAAGGACCCTCCGCCTGACTGGCAGGCAGTGCAGGGCATGCAGGACCAGAATTACATGACTGGACCTCGAAAGGCCTGTCAGCAATCTGGCCACTGTTTTGTGCACCAGAGAAGGGTCCCTCCCTTGACCTCAAAGTACTGAGAGTTACAGTAGTTGACCCTAGAGGTAACAAAAGCATGCACTAGTGTTGGCAGATCCTTGGGCAGAATGAGGGGCTTAATCCTGGCAATGTTCCATAAGTGGTAAAAAAAACACTTTTGACCACAGTTGACACATAATCTTCAAAGGTCAATCTGCTATCCAGGATCAGGCCAAGATTTCATATCCTTGGGGACGCCACCAGCAGAGTAGACCCCAGGACAAGGCCTGTGTCCACTCCTTGTGACAACCTATCATGTCTGCGACCAGGCTCGATCACTAGTACCTCTGTCATGGCCAGGTTAAGTCTCAGCCAGCTGGAAGCCATCCATTCTTTGATTTTAGCCTAACAATTGATAAGCACATCAACAGCTCTGGATGTTCTGGGTGCAAAGGACAAATACAGCTGGGTATCATCTGTATAGCAGTGAAACTCCACACTGTATTGACAGATGATCTCGCTCAGGGGCAGCATGTACACTGCAAACAACATCAGCAACAAGATTGAACCCTTTGGTACTCTACAGGACAAAGGCATTGGGGAGAGGGAGAAATTCCCCATCACCACCCACTGCACCCTGTCCAAGAGATAGGACTCAGATCACCTGATGATTGTACTGGCGAGTCCACAAAACTCACAGAGCTGATCAAGGAGCATGATTCAGTCCACAGTGTGAAAAGCTGAAGAGAGATCGAGAAGCACAAGAACTGACCTGTCTCCTCCATCTCTAGCCCTGAGCAAATCATTATGTACCCTCACTAGAGCTGTTTCTGTACTATGTCCGTCCCAAACACCCATCTGAAATGGCCCATAGATGTCGGAGGACACCAAGCGATCTTTGAGCTTCAATGCCACTAATTTCTCTATTGCCTTGCTCAAAAAAGGCAGGTTGGATATAGGACAGTATTTCGCCAAGATGTCCGGGTTGAGGGAAGATTTTTTGAGGAGAAGCCTCACCAGCACTTATTTCAGAGTCACTGGGAAAACACCCTCTGCCATTGAGCACCTGGCAATCCTGACGAACACTGGGACAACAGCCTTGACACTTCCCATTAAGAAACGCATTAGGGCTGGGTCCAGTACACAAGATGTATGCTTCAGCTCTAAGATCATCTTAGTCACTTCTGACATCCCCACTGGTCTAACCCCCTCCCAGACAGACGGAGTGCCTCTGAACTTCTTGGCCCGGCCACTGCATGGCAGTTGCCTCACTGGCAGATGCCCAACTGGATAGCCGACAGCCAGTAGGAGAAAAAAAGAGCATATAAAGTGGATGAAAAAGATTTCTTTGGCTGCAGACAGGCAGAATGAAGAAGGCTGTCCACAGTCCAAAAAAGTTGAGATGGTCTGTTTCTCCCTGCAGCAATCTCCCTGGACAGGAATTCTGCCTTCTTACGGGAAATTGCCTCCTGGTACTCAGCATAGTGAGCACACAGGGCCAGTATGTCAGCCTCCAGCCAGGTCTTCCACCAGCAATGCTTCAGCCTCTGACCCCTGATCTTCATTGCCTTGAGATCCCCATCATACCAGGGGAGATCTCAAATGAGAGAATCTGCATCATATGCGAACTGGCGCAAAAGCATCCAGAGCTTAGAGACAACCCTGTTATAGGTGGCTACCACCTTTCCAATGCCAATCGCACATGCCACATCAACCCTAGATAGGTCAGCTAATGCCAACAGTCCCTCTGGGTGCAAGCCCCTTAAGGGGCCGTAGCTGACCATCTCCATAAAGGAGGAACTTTTAGGGGGGACTCTATCTTGAATGCCATGGTACAATGATCAGACCAAGAGACCTGATCAGTCTTGAGTTTGTCAGTCTCAAGACCCAGCTGGAACACCAGATCAAGTGTATGGTCATGCTGGTGGGTAGCAGAGACAACAACCTGTGACGGCCCAGTGATGACATCAATTCTGACTTGGACCCTTTGGAGATGAGTCTATGACTCAAAGGGTTGTAATTCCGATTTCCTAAATAAATAAATAAATAAATAAACAACTGGAGGAGGTTGTAACTGAAATGCGAGGATTCGTCATTGATCCAGGCGTGTAAGTCCCCCAAGATTAAACACCTGGGGGAATCCAATACCTAGTCAACAATGAAGTCCACTACCTCCTGCAGGAATTAACCCCCCCCCAGGCGGGTGGTAAATGAGGAAAATCCTGCAACCTGCACCTGCACCCCCATGCACAGTGACACACTCAAAAGATTGTGTATTACCAACTGTTTGCACTGTGAAGCCCAGGCTGGATCAAAATATAATGGCCACTCCCCCATCCCTGTGATCCTTCCTCTGGCAGTGCACAACAGCATACCCGTCAAGGCTTGAGTTTGATCCTCAGAGTGGAACATTTTTTCTTTCTCACTACAATTTATGTACAGTAGTATGAAAAAATTAGCTAGATGTCATTACTGATATGGTTGCATTCACTGCTGGATGCCCTTGGCCACAGCATAAACCTACAGTCAATGAACCTTAGTACACTGGTAGAGCTACATGCTATCAAACAGTAGTGAGTAGGTGGTCAAAGCACTGGGAATAGTACGTGATGTGGGTGCACTGTTAATGTGAAGGAGCAGCACGCTTATTATGAATCCTAGTACTTCTTAGTAAAACTGTGTGGTACAAATACAAAAAGAGGTTGTTGATTCATTGCACGTGAGTGCAGAGCTCTTTTGGAATCTAGTAGTGGGTAGTGAGGCTGGGTTCGATCCTCAGAGCAATATGCATAGTATGAGAAGAACTGTTAGATGTTTAACATTTTATACTGCAGATAACTTGAAGAGTTCTAGCTGAGACTTTGAGGTTTGAATGCAGTTTGGGAAACATTACATCAAACTGACAAAATGTCATGCTGACTCCAGAGGCCATAGGGGAGGAACTGATCAGGTTAAAAGTTCAGAGTTTGTGTATGATGTGAGGTATGCTTGTTTATTTTTTGAGGTGTATGTGTGTATTTGCATACATGTATGTCTCTGTACTGTGCAGTATATCTGTATGTACATTGTTTAGCATGTATATGTGTCTTTTACTATACAAAATGATATAGCCATACCTTGGTGCCTCTCAGTGCTATAGGTACTTTGATTAAAATGTTTGCTCCCAATTTCAACATAGCCTTAAAAAAAAAAAGACAGGTGTAATTTTCCAAATCTCCATGAAACATGTTTTCACAGTTTTGCCACAATATCACCTTTTAGATGGGATTTAAAAATTCCACCTATCTTGATCATAAGGTAGGGGCACAAAACAACAGTGCTGAACATTTGGGGTCAAAATGTAAAAAAAATGTTACTTATTTAATTTTATTTTATACTGAAAAGGCATATTAGCAAAATTGCCCATTTTTACAAGCATCCTGTGTGAACAGCAGCATAAGAAGGCATACAAAAGAATGAGAGGCGCGATGTACAAATTAAGGAGAAAAGTGAAAAAGTTTGTACAGTAACAAATTATAATCAAGCAAAATAAAATAGAGCTATATTACAAATGTTATTAAGAAGCATTGATATTTTCAATGTTTTCTCATAACTTTATTTTTGAAGATTTTGACCCCAACTTTTCAACCTAGCCTTTTTGTTACCCCACCTCATAAACATGGAAACATTATTTTTTAAACCCCCCAATGAAACTTTCACACTTGTGCCACAAAATGACATTTTAGCTAAGATTTCTTAAAAAAACACATATCATGTAAGTAAAATGGGCTCATTTAAAGACTATGGGCAGGATTCACAAAAGAGGTGCACTGAGCGGATCTCAGATGCACCGGTTCAAGTCAAAAATGCACCGTAGAATGATTCACAAACAGGGTGAATGTACCAGTGCAACCAAGATGCCCTGCACCAAACGAGATGCACCATAGGTGCAACTAATGATATGCGGCACAAATACAGGGGTGTATCCATGCATAATCCAGAGACCCTAATGGTGGTCTATAATATGGCTGTTATGGTGGCTCTGGATTGTATTGCTCCTGTTCGTGTATGCCCCTTATCCCTTCTCCCCAAGTCCCCTTGGTTTGATGGGACATTGAGGGAGATGCAGAGACAGGGGGAAAGGTTAGAGCATTGTTGGCGCAGATCCGCCCTTGATGCTGACTGCCTTAGATTGATGGACCATTATTCTGTCTATCAATCTCCAATTTCCCATAAGAAGGCAGAATTCCTGTCTGGGGAGATTGCAGTTGCTAGAAACCAACCGGCTCAGCTTTTTCGAATGGTAGACAGACTGTGCAATCCAGCCTGTCTGTAGGTTCAGAAAGCCTTTTCGCAATTAGAGTGCTAGGAGCTTGCTTGTTTCTTCGCAAATAAGGTGGCTGACATCAGGGCGGATCTGCATCCAGCAAACTCTAAGGTGGATGCAGTCTAACAATGCGAGTACACAGTACCTCAATTTTCTTGGCGTTCCTTCAGTCGACCTGACCTTGTGGATGTCATGAGGATCATCCATAGTGTACACCCTACAAGCTGTAGTTTGGATCTTGGACCAACCTCCCTATTGTTGGGTTGTAGTGATATCATCAGTCCAGTCCTCGTGCGAATAGTCTGGTGCTCCTTGGAGATGGATGAGCTTCCTAGCTCCCTGAAAGAGGTGGTGGTGACACCTCTCTTGAAGAAAGCTACCTTGGACCCGGACTGTTTCACAAACTACAGACCGATCTCAAACCTACCCTTCATTGGGAAGGTGATTGAGAAAGTAGTGGTGGCCCAATTGGAAAAGCATTTAACCATCCATGACATCTACGAATCTTTCCAGTCCAGTTTTCGTAAAAGGCATAGCACTGAGACTGCACTGGTTCGGGTGCTTAATGATCTTCTGAGGGCAAGAGAGATTAGAAGAGACATTCTATTCTAGTTCTTCTTGATCTCTTGTCAGCCTTTGACACCATGGATTATTTGGTGTTGATAGCATGCCTGAGGCAGATTTGTGGAATATCGGGAATCGTCCTTCGATGGTTCACCTCATTCCTCACCGGGAGATCACAAAGAGTTGTGTCTGGGGGGAATTTTTCAAGCCCAATCCCTTTGTTGCATGGGGTGCCTCAGGGTTCATTGCTGTCTCTTATGTTATTCACGGTGTATATGCTGCCCCTCTGAGACATTATAGGACAGTATGAGCTGAGGTTTCACTGTTATGCAGATGATACCCAGCTATATCTGTCTTTTGCCCCCGACCAAGATGGAGCTCTCTCTGTGTTTAACAACTCTCTGAAAGAAATTCAGGACTGGATGGATTCTAGTTGGCTGAAGTTGAACTCAGAAAAGACAGAGGTTTTGGTTGTGGACCCTGGTCATCAGATAGAGGGGTCATCGGTTGGTGCGCCCTCAGGAATTTTTCTTGGTGGCTTATCACTCCCGACCTCTGAATGGATGCTTAACCTGGGGGTTATCTTGAATGACAGGCTGACACTACAATCACAAGTGCTGGCTGTTGTCAAGACTTTCTTTTTACCATCTTAGGAATATTGCCAGAGTTAGGCACCTTGTTCCATCTGACACGTTACCAACGTTGGTCCACACCTTTGTGTCCTCACGTTTGGACTACTGCAACTCCCTGTACTTTGGGCTTTCTGGGGTTGAAATTCACCACCTTCAGCTAGTGTAGAATGCAGCAGCCCGAGTTTTGACTGGGACAAGTAAGTCCTATCATATTACCCCGGTGCTGCGCGAACTGCACTGGCTACTGATACAGTGGCGGATTGCCTTTAAAGTCAGTTTACTGACTTTCAAAGCCCTACATGAACAGGGTCTATCAGCCTATCTGAAAGAACTCCTGGTTTCTTACTGCCCCGGCTGATCATTTCGCTCAGCAGATGAGGGGTTGCTAGAGATTTCAAGAGTGAGTCTTAAAGCATCAGGTTGTAGAGCTTTTTCCTACGCCGCACCTACTGTTTGGAATTCTCTACCACGCCGGTTATGGGAGTGCTCTTCCATGGAGGAATTTAAGAGGGGTTTAGAAACCCATCTTTTTCAAATAGCTTTTCTGGAACACTGATTCTATCTGAAATTATTGATTATATTTAGATTTTATTGCGTTTTTTATACTGAATTTTATTGTTTGTGTTGTTCTATTTTGTACAGCGCCTTGATAACTGAAAGGCACTTTATAAATAAACTTATTATTATTATTATACACAGCGCGATGCGATTCACAGTGCAAATCCACGGCGCAACTATGGGGCAACTCCAGCGCAAAGGCAAGATGTGCCATAGAAAGATAAGTATAAAAGAAGTAGACTTAAGTCTAGCCCACCTGCAGGTCATTGACTGAACTGCTGCAGCTGCACACTGCCAGAGCCAGAGGGAGACAGAGACAGACAGACAGACAGCCATTCAGAGGGACTGATCCAGAGGGCCACAGAGACAAACCCCACAGCAGGATGAACCCAGGAACAGTTGCCATCGCTGGTGCACTAATGAGGAGAAGGAGGCAGGGTGGTGGAAGGCACCGTAGGTGGCCGACCGCATGTCAGTATTGTGCCAGGCTGTCCTTTGAGCAGCTCACTGATGTGGAGACAGTAGGTCAGTACCACCTGAACAGGGCCATGCTGAGGCAGCTCTGTGAGCTGTGCCATGATGTGATGCAGGCACCCACTGCACGAGGTCATGCCATTTCAGTGGAGACCAAGGTGACAACGGTCATGTGCCTGCTCACCATGGGAACCTTTCAGAGGCCCACTAGGGACACCACTGGCATTTCACAGGCCTCTATGTCCTGCCTCCTCACGCAGTTCATCACTGCACTGCTACCGCATGCTTTGGAATACATCCATTTCCCCAGCATGCAGGCGGAGTGGACAGAAGCCATGCAGGGGTTCTACAGGGTGATATGCATGCCAGGCATCATAGGGACCATTGACTGCACCCACATGTCAATCCACGCACCACCTGGTGAGGACACCATTGTGTACATCAACTGAAAGGGCTACCATTCCGTGAACGGCCAGGTGGTGGTGTGATGCCACAGGGCGCATCACCAATGTCTGCTCCACACACCCTGGGAGTGAAAATGATTCATTCATGTGGCACCAGTCAGCACCCTGCAGGAAGTTTGAGGAGGGGGACATACCAAGTGGCCATTTGTTAGGTGCGTGTGACAGGGCCCCAGCAGCACAAAAGGGTACCAAGGCCAGGATACATGGGGTGGGCTGTGGGCAACCCACACAGTGTGATGCAGGTGCATAGGCCCTGGGACAGCAGGGGTGTGCAAGGGTACACAGGCAGACACAGAGTGGCACATGAGCACTGTGCACCACACTACAAATGGGGGCATGAAGGGGTAGGGATGCAGGACTGCCTGAAATAGGGATGCACGAGCGGTACAGCAGGATAGGTGCAGACACCACTGAGGCCAGGGCTGAGGACAGAGTGCATGCCAAAGTGGTACACAATGTACTAATGGATACATGTCTTCCCACGCAGTGTTCTGTGCTTCATTACATAAGAAGCACAGAACACTGTTATACAGTTTGCTGTCATGTCCAGAAAGGCTGTTAGTGATCCATGAAGTATGCATGGCAGCATTTACAATAGAGTACTGCTGTACAATTTTAAGGTTGTCAGTGGGACAAGGCCTTGCAATGTGGAGCAGGGAGGTTATGCGAAGTAAACGGAGGAACTGTTCCCTGTATAGTGGAACAGCTGAGAGGTATGTGTGAATAGGTATCACTGACCATGTGTGGTGGACTCAGTGATGTGATACAGGTTTGTTCGAGGCACACAGCAGCGCCTGTGCAGACACAATGACAGTGTTGCCATGCCACACAGTGCAACCAACTGCACCATGATTGTAGCCACCTGTCCTACACCACCCCAACACACAGGCGTAGCAAGGTCAGTACCCAGGACAGACGGGGTTCCACGGTGGCTACACACTTACCGCTGAGGTACTAGTTCATGTCCATGACAGACTGCACCGCATGTTCCTCTGGGGCAGCAGCAATGTTGCCCCAGCCGTGGACTGGTGGCCGTACATTGCAAGTGCACCATCCTCAACGGACCACGTACCTTGGGGCACCACCCCCTGTGCCAGGACACCCACCTGCAGACCACCACCCAGAACACCAGCTGCAGGGAACCTGGTGGTCAACAGACAGAGGCAGGCGGGTGCAGGAACATGTGTAACCACAGGCACGACTAACACCTGGATGCCGCCCCCCACAGTAGCCAGTATGTCAGAGGATGCAAGTGCCGCCACCAGGCAGTGACTGAATTTCAATAAGGATGAGGAGAGGGCACTGATTGAAACATGCCACCTATGCCTGGACATCCTCACCAGCAGGGGTGGCAGCCGGACTGCACAGGTAGAGGGCTGGGAGAAGGTGGCCTGGCAGGTGAATGCCATGGGTCCATACAACCGCACAGTGCAGGAGTATCACAAGCACTGGATTGACGGGCACAGGAGGGTCAAGGAGAAGGTGGCCTTCATCCAGGTCTCCCTGCAGTGGACAGCCGGTGGCCCAAGCACAGCAGAACAGCTCAGCCCTAATGAGGTCCTCGTGGCCACCAGTGTATCCCGGACAGCTGTGCAGGGTATCCCAGGTGGTGGGTTCCAAACCAGTGGTAGCCCGTAGCAGCATTGTGAGTAGCTGTGTGCCCTTGGCGTGATCACTCCCCATGTGCCAAGGCTGCCACGCCTGTCCCTACATGCTGTGCACTGTCACTGTGTACTCAGGCACTGTACCATGTGGACAGTCACACCTGGCCAAACGCAACATGCCTCGTGGTGCCGCAGCAGCCATGCCATCTCCAGTTGTGCCGGTGCATCTCCAGTTGTGTTGTACTGCTTCTGGATGATTCACAGAGGGCTGCACTTGGCGCATCCCATTGCACATGCCTCTTTGAATCGCTCTGTCTGTGTTCGGTGTATCTGATTTGCGCTGGCGAATCTGAGATGTGCATGGCACAGCTTCTTTTTGAACCCTATCCTATGCTGAAACTTTGGGGTTTAAAATCTCAAAAAAAAAAAAAAAAAGTTATGAAGAGATGTTGAAATTCTTTAATGTTTTTTTCATAACTTTGCTATTTGTTCATTTTATTAACCCCACATTTTCGGCATAGCCTTTTTACCCCACCTCACAAACATGACAAGTGATATTTTTCAATTCTTGACTTTCAGGGCCCGGACACTGTGAATCCGGCCCCCCTCCTCCACACCAGAACCAGGCTGGTTCCACTTACCTGGGCTTTCACCCTCCAGGCCCAGACACTTCTGAATCTGGTGCCTGGACATATCCCCCTCCTTGCTTTACTGCCATGTCTGGGTTCCTTGCCCCCAGCCCATGTATCCTCTCCCCCTCCCCCTTCCTTCCCCCGCTCCCCATTTTTCTTTCTTCCCACTCCCCATGGGCATCCTTGCCCCTGCCTACCAGGGGACTCTGACCTAGCCCCCTGGCCCGATGCTGCCTCCCCACAGCAGAACACCGGCCCTATGCCCAGGGCTCCAGGGCACTCCCTTGCCCTCCATTCCTTCCTATTGTGCCAACCAAGACTCCCAGGACCCCCCTCAAGCTCCGCCCCCCAGCCAATCCCTGGGGCTCTGGCATGCTCTTGTCATATTACCTTCTCTTGCCCTGGTGATGTCACCAGCTCCACCCCTTCTATCTCCTCTGCTCTTCCCCCCTCCCCCCTCCTGGGCCTCTTCCTATCAGGGATTATTGGACAACCTGGCTTGCTTTTTAGTAGTAATCCCCATTGTCCCCTGAATCCCCTCAGGAATGATGGATGCTAAACAGTTTAACTTGTTGGTTGCTCTTCTTCTGGTCCTTCTTCCAATTCTTGACTTTCAGGGCCCAGACACTGTGAATCCGCCCCCCCCCCCCACACCAGAACCAGGTCGGTTCCACTTACCTGGGCTTTCACCCTCCAGGCCTGGACACTTCTGAATCTGGCACCTGGACCTATCCCCCTCCCTGCTTTACTGCCACATCTGGGTTCCTTGCCCCCAGCCCATTTATCCTACCCCCCTCACCCCTCCTTCCCCCCGCTCCCCCCTTCTTTCTTCCACTGCCACTCCTCCAGCTTGCGACGGACGGAGGGGTTCCCCCCTTGTGGGCTAGTATTTCGGACCTTTCTTGGCTATCTGGCTCACTAGTTCCCCGATCAGCCTTAGGAATAGGCACATGCCAAACTCTGATAGGTGGGCCCCATCTGATCTGTACACTGCAGGTTGGTCAAAAGGAATGTCCTTATGCTGCAGGTGCACTCCCCCACATTTTGATCACTGTCCTGGCCACCCTTCTATTCAAGTACTTCTTGACTTTCTCGATCAGCCGGACATCCTGCACCCCCCCTCCAAACCCTCCATGATGTGATATCGGACCAGTCGATTGTCACCCTTGGCCACCACCCTCTCAAAGATTCTAAATCCCCCATGATGTTCTGCCCCAATGCCCCCCATGGCAGGCCCCCCAAATCATTGGTGTATAATAATGCAATCCGGCATGCCCCATTGCAATTTTAAATCCTCCATCAGAGGCATGACCTCTGCCCACCTCATTCCCCTAATGCCTTTCCACAGCACCCTGGTGTGCTCGGTGTTGTATCTCAACTCTGCTCCTCTGGAGGTGGCAACCGCAAACCTTTCAGCCCAGTATATGAAGGAATACCCCACTATCCAGATTTTCCTTTTGAAACCTGCCATGGAAGACAAAATAAACAGTGTGAGTTGCTATTGTCAATACTTCACATACCTCCTATAGCTGCTGGATCTCCAGCGCCCTACTTTCTGCACCTCTGCCACTGCAGCCCCTTTCTCTGCTGCCTCTGTGGCTGACCCAATCTGAAATGAATGTTGGGCAAATTTACCTGAATCTTCTCTGAGGAACACCAGACCCCTCTTGAGTATTGCCCCTGCCTGAAATCCTGTGACTGGTGAGCCGTCCCCATGCTGGAACAGAACCCCTCCACCGAGTGCTCCCATAGGCTTCCAGCACACTCACCGCACAGCTGGTGGACTGCAGTTGCCTCGCTAGTGGCACCTGGGTCCCCCTCCCTACCTGGTCCATTTTAGACCTGGCCAGGGTAATGACCACCTTGTCATGTCCTCATAGTACGTTCTTATGCTGTAAAGCTTGCCTGGCAGCTGCCTTTCATAGGGTCATTACTTCCCCTACCCAAAATGCCCCCGCTGCCATAACCGCAAACACAGCCCAGAATAGAGCCCCTTCTTGGGCCAATGTGCACACCTTCAGGGTCACCCCTAAAACCTTTTCCAGCAATTCCCCCCTTATGGGTTTCCTCCTGTCCATCCTGGCCACTTGGCCCCTCTGCCATCCTGACATCATGCATTTTATGGTCCTGCTGGCCCCTACATTGGGCCAGCCCCTGTCCTGGCACACCCAACTGATGCCCGCTAAGTTCATGCCCATTGTAGTGTGGGCCAGCCCTTCTTACCACATCTCCACCACAAACCTTCTGACCTGCTCATCCTGGGCTGATTTGGCCCTATCCCACCCTTACTTCCTTCTGAAAACCTGAAACCTTGCCTATTCTGCCTCGTACGCCTTCAACGTGTTAGCTGCCCAAGATCCCCGGTACAGTGCCCTGGCTGTGTCCCTCCAGCCTCTCACATCCAGTCCAGGATCCTGGTCCTGTGTGGTGCTGCCTGAGTCATCAGCTCCCGAAACCTGTCGAGCTGTAAATGGGAAAGACTGTCAGCCACTTTGTTCTTCAGTCCTTCAATGTGCTGCGCTTTGAAAACATATGTTCAGCTGCAACCCCAACAAAACCAGTCACCTGAGTAGCCTACCCACCATCTCCGTCCTCCCCCCTTGCCTATTAATGACTTCCACAACCCCTTTGTTATTGCACCACAACAAGATGCACTTCCCCTGCATTCTATCGTCCCAAACCTCCAGAGCCACCCATATCGGGAAGATCTCCAAGAATGTGATATCCTTCAATATCCCCCTTTTTCCCATGATGCTGGCCAAGGCTCTGACATCCATTCTCCTTGGAAGTATGCCCCCATTCCCAGGGCACCTGAAGTGTCCGTGAAAAGTTCCAAGTCCGTATTCCTTTCCCATTTTTCCTACCAGAATGTCACCCCATTGTAGCTGCTGAGAAACTCCTCCCATACCCGGAAGTCCTCCCACACACCTCTCGACACATCCACCCAGTGGTGTGGCAAATAAGCCTTCCCCATTGCCCTTCCCAGCCTCCTTGTGAACACCCAGCCTGGGCTGATGGCCTTGCAGGCAAAATTAAGGTTCCCCGGCAGTTGATGCATTTGTACCAGCGGCACCCTCCGCCTCCCTGTAACCTGGGCTAGCAGGCCTCTAAGGCTCACCACTTTGTCCCTGGGAAGCTGAAAACAACCCCCCTCTGTGTTTATCTCTATGCCTAGGAATTCCAATGTATGGGCAGGGCCTTCCGTCTTGCCCTGTGCCAGTGGTATACCCACCTGTCGGCACATTGCCTCAAAGTCCCGCAACATTCTCTGTGCCTCCACCCTGGATTTTCCAATGAGGAGGAAATCATTCAGGTAGTGTAGTGCAGTACACTCCTGTGCCCATACCTGGCCCTGAATACCCATTGCACCCAGGTGCTGAAAGCTTCGAAAGTGGAACATGCCACCGAGCACCCCATTGGCATGGCCTTGTCAAAATTCGTGCCCCCTTGAAACTGAAAACCCAGCAGGTCCCAGTCCTCTGGCCAGACAGGTAAAAGCTGAAATGCTGATTCTGTGTCCGTCTTCACCAGCCATACCCCCTTGATAGCCCTGATTAGCCCTGTTGCCTGCTCCAGAAAGGAATACGACACCACCCTAAGGTGATCAGGTATGCCCCCATTTAATGATGATCCCTCGGGGTAGGATAAGTGATGGATCAAGTGGAATTCCCCTGCCGCTTTCTTGGGGACAATACTCAAAGGGGAAATTCAGAAGTGTTCACGGGCGGGGGGCCCTCAATGGGCCCTTAATCCTACCTGCCCTTATTTCCTTATCTATCTTGGCCCCCACTATCTCTTCTTTCCAATTCACAGACCCTAGATTCTTGGCCCACATCCTTGCCCACCCCCTTGAAACCCCAGTGGGAAACCTGCCCTGAGCAGCTCTG
Source organism: Neoceratodus forsteri (assembly GCA_016271365.2). Lineage (NCBI taxonomy): Eukaryota > Metazoa > Chordata > Ceratodontiformes > Ceratodontidae > Neoceratodus > Neoceratodus forsteri. The sequence continues at coordinate 202,074,883 of CM028131.1, forward strand.
CCACCTCCCTATTTGGGTAGTCTGTGGTCCATTCCTCCACCACTTCTAAGGAGATGGGGGTGCATAGCCCCATTGCCCCTCACCATGTGCCTTACTACTGCCATCACCCGGGAGCATAGTGTTGCCCCCTCTGACTGCCCCACCAGGCACCCCGAAAGAACTGTTCATAATACTGCCCCCCATGCTGTCCCCCTCCGTCTGCTCCTTTTCAGCAGCTGGATAGCGGGTGCAACCCCTGCACTTGGAGCAAATGTGTCTGAACTTACATTTGCCCCATGTATGTGTGGCCTTGTTGTAGCCCCAACATGTTCTGGCCATTGCGGCAGATGCCGCCTTCTTTGCTTGCTTGCCCCCGGGTTCGCCAACTTCCCCAGATAGAGTCCTTACCCACAGTTCTGAGTGGGTACAGTTGCACCTCAGATCCCCTCTGGCTGCCATCCTCTTCCAGAATACCTCGTCATACTTGAGCCAGCCATACCTGACTTTGACCTTGTACACATCTCTGATAATGGACATGTACGTCAGTAGGGGGATGTGAGCTCTGGCTGCTTCTCAGCACCAATGCGCTGTATATGATGAAGCCCCCTTGCCAGTTCTCAGTGGTCTTCCTTTTGTACTTAGCTTCCTCTGTCTTGTGGCCCACCACTGCCAGGGCCACTGCCATTTCCGATTTCCCCACCAACTCCTTCTGTTCATACTTTGTGGCCGTGTCCTCGTCCACCAGCCCGAAGGTGTCCACATACTCCCCCTTCCAGATCTTCTCCTTGATTGAAACTGGGACATGGTCCCCTACTGTGCAGCTCGGGGGCCCATCGTACAGCTTTTTGGCTGCCATCGTGTCCCCCTTTTCCTTCTCCAACCCGACCCCTTTCTGCTTTAAGGCTTGCATGGCCCACTCCATCCTCTCGATCCCTGCCTCCTCCATGTTCCCCAACAGCCCCTCTAAGTACTCTTTTAGACCGTCCTCATCTGAGAGAACTCTGTCATTCTTACCACCATCTGGGCTCCCATCATCCAGCTCTGGTGCAGGCAAGGGCACTGGAATGGATGCTGGATGCGGTGCTTCCCACCTGGGCCTCTTGCCCCCTTTTCCCCTGTCCAGGAGCTCCTCACACTCTTTCTGCTATCTCATCGCCTCCTCTTCTGCTTCTCTCTACTTTGCTGATGCCATTAGCTCAGACATCTGCCCTATCAGTTTGGTGGCTTCTTGCATCATTCTCTTGTTGGACATCTGGGCTCGCTTGGGTGCCATGATGTTCCTATATCACTCTAGGTGGAGAGGTGAAAAAAACAATGCTCAGCCTTGAATACCAACCCAATAGATCACACCTCCTTTTGCTTTACTTTTCTCTTTATATCTCTTTTTTTTTTTTGGATCCCCGATACAGGGTCCCCCCTTTGGACCGACCCCCTGTGCCCCCTGGGGCCCGGCATCTCTGCTCATCCCTCTGCTCGGTGCCTGCCACCTGCTGTCATCCCTGTTGTCCTCCTGTCCAACACCTCCCATGTTCAGGTGAGCTTAATACCAAAACTAGGCCCTCGTGAGGTTCTGGGCCTGTTTGGCGCAGTCCCTCATGGCATCCTCTGCCCCCCACAGAGCCACCAGCCCTGACATACCAAAAGAGACCCCTCCCAACCCTGCTCCCCGTGATAGCTGTAGGCACCAGTATTGCAGTACAAAAGCACTGGGGTTCACCCCTTAAGTTCCTGCCATAAGGTAAGACCCACTATTTACTCCTAACATCGTTTGTCTTTAGTCTCCTAGGCATCTGTTGCCCCGCTCACAATCAGCGTCTTTTTTTTTTTTGTGTGGTCCAAGCCACGCGCTGCCCTGGTCTGAACCGTTGCCCTCTGCTCCCTCCCAAGCTCAGCGACCATGCTCCTGGTCCACTGTTCCGCCCTTTGAGGGCTGAGCTCTTAACCACCTGGTAGGCGATTGTCCCCTCTCTGTCTGCCCCTGGTCACCTTCCCCTTCCAATCTTGCTTGTCACCCTAGCCCACCCCCTCTCCCCAAAGGCATGGTTGCCAGGGCCAAAAACAAATAATGCAGCCCAAGCAGCACTTTCCGGCGCGTATCCTGGCCTTACCCGATGAAGGCCCATCCCTGGACAAGGAGCGATCTGCATTCCCCATTTCAGCCCCCCCTCTTTTTTTAAAATCCAGTGCTTGTGTGTGAAATACCCTCCCTTGTCCCCAACACCCAACCATATTGCATGAAGAAAATGGCCATCGCCCCGTAGGCCGCACTGGACCGAGTGGCAGTAAGAGCCTGTAGCCACCAGCCAAACCTGGAAGAGCCTTTCCCCTATGCCATGCGGTTCTCTGCCTTCACCCCAGAAATCGCCGTAACATCACCCACTGGGCCAGTGTCCCGATTTGAGCATGCCTGACGACCATGAATCCTCCTTTTATGCCCCGATGTCCCCCGTAATGGTCGACCAGGAAACAAAGCCCCCCCCCCAGTCGTCCTGCCACGAACTCCACACTGGTGAAAACAAAGCTGGAATGTTCCTTGTAGCTGCCTTCCTCTGGAGTTCCCTGCCCAAAGGGGGCCAGCATGCCACCCCAGGTCGCTCCAGGCCACGTGGCTCAAAGGCTGAGCTGCTCCTACATTTTTTTTTGTAAACCAACATGCCACCTATGTGCACCTCAAGCACATGCTTATCCATTCCCAATGCTGGGTCCGATTTTACTTGCAGAGCCCAAATAGATCCACCATGGCTCTCTGCCCTTCAACAAACAAAACCCCTGGCTGCCTGCTGTTAATATGGACAACCAAGCTTCCACCATGAGCCTGCATGCTGCCCAGGCTTTTCTGGCCTATACCGATTAAGGTTCTTTCCTTTTTATTTTTCGATGTGAAATGCACAAAAACCCTGTGGCTCTCTGCCATTAAGTGGACGACCGTGCAGCAACTGCCTTCTCTCCCTTTGAGCATGCTTCCAGCCCCACACTTTCTGGCCTATAAACACCTGAAAACACCCGAACAACCAGTCCCAGACCAACACGCTGCATTCTGCACTCAGTCCCTTCGGCTGTTCAGACACCACTAAAATTGTTATCTTGGGCAGCCCTCGCTCCTGTTTGCTGCCTACGCTAGCTCCAGTTTATAAATGCCTCGTGCTCAATCCAGCCACCATTTTTAGGTCAATGAACATTTCAGAGGCAAACCGGTTCCTGCCCAGTCTATTCTCCTCACTAAATGCTAAGAGAGATATGCACATAAAGCCCTCACTGAGCTCAGCATTCACAAACTACCTCTAATTTTTTTTTTTAAACACATATTCTCAGACTTAGCATGGTGCACCACAGAAGAACCCTAAGATTAATTGTTACCATGTACATCGATGAGAAACAAACTTCCTTTATTGTCTTCTGTCTCATTTTTTCTTTTATACCGTGCTATAAGCCAAACACCACAATGCTAGTTACAATGCACCACATGGCCTACAAGGCCTAGAAGCCTCCCTGTGCCTTACCTGCTGCTTGCCAATGATGTGCTGAGTTCTCAATCTGAAAAATTCCCAGCAAAAGAGGGGGTCCTGCCTGAGTCATGGCCTAATATACCCCTACAGGCCCCTGGTCAGGAACCCCCTCGGGTTCCTCCCCCAGCCAATCCCTGGGGCTCTGGCATGCCCTTGTCATATTACCCTCTATTGTCCTGGTGATATCATCAGCTCTGCACCTTCCATCCCCTCTGCTCTTCCCCCCTCCCCCCTCCTGGGCCTCTTACTATTAGGGATCATTGGACAACCTGGCTTGCCTTTTAGTGGCAATCCCCAATATCAGAAGTTTTGCATTGTTTGTTGATAGTACTAAAACAAAGTATCCATTACTACTAAGAACCGGGTTCTGTTAGAGGCCTTCCTGTAAGCATATAATACCAATAAACTGTTGTGCTTTATCTGGTTGATACTGCGGTTTCCATTACTGAGTCTCCAGTGCATGTCAACTGGGCTGGAACACTGTTCCACAACAGAAATGATGATCAGTGTTCTATGCCCTCTGAGATGTGGTGGAACAGCTTTTCAGTTTAGATGATAATTGAGGTAGAAATACGTTCTACCATATCGTATAATTGCAATGCAACATGCTCATCCTTAATCATTAATATATTTTAATTCGTAACTCTTTAGAAATCAAAAATAAATTGATAGCAATTGCAAGGGGAAAAAATGCGAAAAATTGCAGACTTGGATTGGTTCCGTGGTGAACCACCTATACTGGTCTGTTATCTCCACACCTGACAGAAACAGTGACACAGTTGTAGTGAAATAGAAATCAATCGCAAGCCATGCGCAGAATGTATACATGCACAAAAGTGAACTAATCCAAGAATGCTCACATGGAAGTCTGTCTAACGTAGAGCATAGAAAACACTAGCTACCTCCCTATAAGTTACTGCTGCATATCTTTAGACTCTTTCATTTGTAATAATCTCAGTTTTCCCTATATTGTCTAAACGTAGCTTGATCATTTTTAAAATATAGAAGTAGCCAGCATATCTATGAAAGCATGAAATATGCTAGTACAATTATAATGATCAGTAAATAGTTGTTTTAGGCTTAATTTCATTTTCAAGCATCCAACCTCGTAACCCATCTGGAACATTTGGTCAACAACACACGGTTGTGTAAGGACATAGATAAAATCTCTGGTACACACCAGATCTCTGATCTTGAAGCATTCCACAGTTTGTTGATTCAATTTGCCCCTAAGATGATCGTTTTCTCATACGAGGGCATGAAATGCAGGTATGGTATATATACTCTGTAGTCGGTGACAGTATATATCATCATACCACTGTATTCATGTGTGATTGAAACTCTGGGAAAACATATATTTGTACTGAATGTAAGCCTGTTATAATCGTCAAGAATACTGGATGGGTAACTATGCAGAACCAGTGTGTTCTGCCATAGTGGGGGATGATTCCCTGGGTATCATACCCAGAGGCTGCAGAACACATGATTCTGTATGATGTTACACATCCTGTAATTTTTTTTCTATTGGTTGTTTTAAAAACGGTCTCCAGTTTACAGGCCTGAATGAACAGAATGCTGTTTGGCACAAACATATGTGGTTATTTCAATTGCTTGTTCAAAATATGTCGCAAAGATGACATATGAAGTTATAGATTAGTACTGCATGTTTTACTCAGCTGCTTTTTAAATATAGATTCATAGACATGTGGCATCAGAAAAGGGTCTTCATGGTCCTTTGAGCCTGCACAGTCCCTCTCTTTATTAGTGACCCACCCCACCTCCCCACCCAATATTCCCCTCGTTCTCCCCTTGACAACACTCTGTATTTGTCCCAGACCCTCTTTAATTCCTCCATTATACTGGCACTCACAACATCCTCTGGCAGGCCGTTCCAGGACTCAACCATTCTCTTGGTTAAGTAATACTTCCTAACATCTCCCCTAAACCTTCCCCCTTCAACATCATTCCATGCCCCCCTAGTTCTTGTATCTATCTTCCCTGTAAATAAGCTCTTCCCAAATTTATTGAACCAATTTACATACATGAATATTTCAATCGTGTCCCATGTTTCCCTTCTTATCTCCAGAGGATACAAATCCAGATCCCTCAGCCTCTTCTCATATGCCATCCCTCTTAGCTCATGTGCCATTTTAGTGATCCTTCTCTGCACCCTTTCAATTTCATCTATGTCATTTATTAGATGTGGCCTCTAGAACTGTACCCCATACTCCAGGTGTGGCCTCACCATGGAGCTATAAAGTTGCATCAGTACCTCCCTCCTTCTGCTGTTTATCCCTCTCCCTATGCATGCCAGCATCCTGCTTGCATTGGCCACTGTTTTGCTGCACTGGATCATTTGCGATTATAATCCCTAGATCCTTTTCCTGCCTGTTTGTTGCCATTTGCTCACCCCCTAGTGCATATGTTAAAATGTTCACTGTTTTATTGGTTTGATAGTATGTCAGATTTGTAGGTAACTGGCAACAGTTTGGGGAGCAAAAGTTCTTTAAATTACATCTGACTAAGGAGGGAGTCAGTGCATTGAGGCAGAAGTTTGATGTCTTTGCAGAATATTTAAACTAGCAAATGGGGAGAGGCGTGCAGCACCCGATACATCGAATGGGAAGAACACCCCTCCCCCCTCGGCTAGTGATCAAACAGGGTTCAGCATGTTTGTAGTTCATTTGCATCACCGGTAAGGAAAAAGGTCCAGCTCCCCATACAACACACAGTGGAAATGCTGGACCTCGCCCAACAACTAATGCATGGAAATCTGGCCAATGGAAAATCATGTACACTAATGCCCGCAGTCTGGGAAAGAAGATCCCAGACTGGGAGGCAACAATGACAGAGGTTAAACTGGACATAGTAGCCATTGGCAAAACATGGTTCACTGATAACCACACTTGGGAGACTTCAGTACTCGGTTATGTACTGTTCAGAAGAGACCGAGGTGCAAAAGTGGTGGTGGTGGTGGTGGAAGGCCCTATGTCAATGAAAATATCAAGCTACAGTAATTCAGAATACACATAAGGAGCCAGTAGAACTGTGGGTCACCCTGGAAACAGGAAATGGGACAGCCATACGAACTGGTGTTGGCTACAGGCCTCCAGACAAGGGGGAGGACAGAGACACATTACTGTCAGAAGATATACAAAACATGACAGCTAAAGAGGAGGTTCTGATAATGGGATACTTCAACATGCCAGATACAGAATGGTCAATACCAGCAGGAACATCTGCCGGAAGTAGATACATAGTGGATTCCCTGCAGGGGGAGGGCCTCAAACAATTGATACAACAACCCACAAGAGATAGGGCTATGCTGGATCTAGTACTGACTAATGGGAAAGGATCACAGATCTCCAGGTAGAAGGTCACCAGGTGGGGGGGACAGCAACCATCAGTGACCATCACATGGTATGGTTAAATTTGGCCACTAGAATTAATCATCCCATTCCAAGGCAAAAATATGGGACTTTAGAGAAGATTTTTTTTTTATTTATTTTATTTATTAGGTTTAGGATTACAATTACCTTTGAGCCCAAGGCTCTTTTACAAAGGTTCCACATCATATGTTACAAAGGATTGTACTGGTTGCAAGAAGGAATATTTTGGTTACATATTAGAGAACACAGCAAGTAAGATACATAAGAAGCGGTGAAAGGGAGTGTAGTAGTGGTAGGAGGGGGGTAGGAGGAAAGAAAATGAGAAAGGGGAGCAGTAGCAGGAGTTTAGAAAAGGAGCAGGAGGGAGAAAAAAAGGGTTGGGGTGGGAGGGTGGATAGTGAAGGGGAGGCAAGGAGAGGTGTGATGCAGCCAAGGCGGCATTGTCAGTGTCACAAGTGTGGGAGAGAAAGGTGGCCCTGGAAGGGCAAGTGCGGTGGGTGGGGCCCAACAAAGGTGAGCACAGGTGGATGGGTGTTGTAATGATTAGCCATGGCAGTGGCAGGTGCTGGAGGCAACAAGGGTGTTACAGAGTCTGGATCTGAAGGCACCAAGTCAGCTGGTAGTGGAAGTATCATTGGCAAGACCATTAAACCAGGTGGGGGCTCTGTAGGCGAAAGATCATTGGCCTTGGGTTGTGCGGCAGTGGGGATTTAGAACAGTTGTGGCTTTGAACCCCTGGTGATTCTTGTTGTTTTTTGTTTGAAGAAGGGTGCAGACTCCTGGGTGGGCAAGTCCCAATTGGATTTTCTTTGCAACTACACAGGTTTGGTACTTAATTCTATTTTCAAGTTGTAGCCAATTTGCTTGTGTATAGAGGTCACAGGTGTGCGTGAGCCATTTAGCACCAGTGATGAGTCGACAGGCCTTGTTTAGGGTGGTGGTTACCCTTCTGAGTGCCGTGGCAGTGGCGGCACCATAGATGACAAGGCCATAGTCAATCTGGGAGATAATGGAACTTTGGACAGTGGCAACAAGGGCCTCTTTAGTTAGGTGACACCGTAGGCGATAGAGTAGGCCCAGTCTGGAGTTCGCAGATTTGGCAACATTAGTTATGTGGGCAGCGTAGGACAGGTGGGTGTCTAAGGTGATTCTTAGATACTTGAAGGATTGGACCTGCTCCAGGATGCTGCCCTGGCTGGTGTTTATGGAGAGCTGGTGATGTTGACTTTGATAAGATGACCAACAGAGTTAAGCTAGCCCTGGCAAGAAGAAATACAGGTGAGGGAGTACAAGCAAAGTGGGTAAGGATGCAATACTTGAAGTAACATCCCATTGTGTTAGGGAGAAAAGCAAGAGTAAAAGAAGGAGGAAGCCACTTTGGTTCTCAAAAACAGTAGCAGAAAAGATCAGACCTGGCTAAAAAACAATCAGATTGAAATCATTTGCCCTTTTAATAATGTTTAATTGTTTTTTGTTTGATTAACCTGACTACAGTTTGTGAGGGACAGTATATGTGGGGGAAAAGTCTCTTGAATGACAATGATCTACTGTCATTTCAGTTGTGACTACGGCATTCTCTTTTTTTATTTTATAGAACTGTACTTATGTATAAATACTTATAGTTTGGGAAAGTGTCAGAATGGGGCATGGGGGGAAGGGGCTTCCACTGAACCACCATCAAAATGTTCAACTGTGTGTGTGTGCGTGTGTGTCTGTGTAGGTTAGGGGGGACAGTGGGTACAGCCCATCAATTCAACAAAATATAACTGCATAAAACAGTTACACAGTCGATCATTGAGTAGCAATGGTCATTCTCTCAGCAATTTTTGGGCACTCACAAACTGCAGCTGAACCAAACCTTATAAAAGTAATATGCACTTTGTTGCTGACAAGAAATAATATAGCAAACATGTACTTTCTATATCACAGGGTACATACAGGATCTCTTGGAAGAGGTAGTCAGATGTACTTGTAACCATCAACAGGAGTACAGTGAAATGGAAAACAGAAAGGCATTGCCCCCACCCCTGGCATCAGCATTCCATCATCCAAAGAAAAGTGAAGCAGTTGCTTCTCATGTGTCCTGCTTTAATAAATAAAGTAAGTTTAAAAATAATTACAATTGATAAAATTAAGAAACAACTTCCAACGGATACAGAAGGAAGATTGATGGATGTAAAGGACAACAAAGTTTAGTTATGATTAAGACTTCAAAGTTTATTGGAAAATAACAGGTCAACCATGTACCTGATAAAAAGTAAACAATGAATAGAACATTGACTACATGAATACACTGAATACCTTTATTTAAAAATAGCAATGTGCAGAAAGTGGCAACTACATGTATTAGTGTCAACAACATTTCTTTTCTTTCTGTTTTTGGAAAGTACATATAAAAAACGTCATCTTCAATTGTTTATTACATATGAAAATGAATAAAACTTTTACTGAACTTTATTTTTGATTGTTTATTACATATGAAAACTAATAAAGCTTTGACTGAACTTTATTTTCAATTGTTTATTACATATGAAAATGAATAAAACTTCGACAGATCATTCATCAAGGTCTGGATTCTTCAATCCACAGTACTCTGCTGATGGGAATGTGGTCCGTATTCTGGTCACTGCATACAATGGAATAGACACTCTCACATTCTTACCTTGGTACCCCCAGCACCAGCGCACGAACTGATGGTACACAGTGTACAGGTAGTATCTGAAATAATAACAATCAAAGGTATGTCACTATATTTGACTAACACAACTATTCAAAAACTGATACTGAATATGAAAGGTAAAGAAACGCATATATTGATGTTTCCGGTCTTACACTTTTTTTTTCAATTGTTTAACCAGGTAAGACACACTAAGCTGAAAACTTGTTTACAGGTGCAACCTGGGAGCACAAGGAAGTTAAGTGGCCTTCTGAGGGTCACACAGTATGCAAGTGGGGGCTGTGGGATTCAAACCCAGGTCTCCAGATTTGCAGCTCAGAGCCTTAAACCACTGCACTATACTGCTTCCTAGACATTTATACCTATGCATGAAATATAAGTATACATAGTGGATATATGAGCTGACTTCAAAAATTGCAATTTATCATCAAGTTTCATGGAGCAGGACAATTATTCATGAGTGGAAGAGCCGCGAGTGACTTCATAAAGCCCAATCAGAATTGAAGTGAAGATAAATAGGATATTATGAGTTAGGCTATTGTATGTTTAATATGTAGATCAGTCATTTACAAGTTATGGCCTTTAATTCTGAATTGTGGCTAAAGATTTGGATGCATTTCTGTAATTTTAAAGGCTTGATTCAGTGCTGCACTGGGAATTGTGATGTCATCAGCATTGTGGAGGCTGCTCTCTGATTGGTTGAGTATTCATTTGTCATGACTTTAACTTAGAAAAACATCATGTCACTAGTAACAGCAATATTTTTTGATAACTTGCTTTGACTAACAGCAGAAACTAAGAAATCTTTTTTTATCTTGTAATCCCCCCACTACGATTGTATGTAATGTATACCTTAGTTAGAGACATCAGTAACAGCAAGATATCAAAAAGTATCATTCTTACGGTTGTCACAATGGATATTTTTTTAAGTTACTCTCATAAAAGACATAATGAACAAATCAGACAGCAGCTTCTACAGTGCTGACAACTTGCAAGTGGGCAGGACTTCCATAACTCACTCATAGCTCTGCCACTCGTGAGTTATCATCCTGCACCATCACTCTTGAAGATAAATGGAATATTATGGCTCAGTACTCAGTAACGCTACTGAGTTCAGTGGGACCACAATAACTGGTGAATGATTATGTTGGCAGAAATAAGGAGCCAAGTATCTCATCAAAAACTGGTGACACTATGGAGGACTAAAATCAGGATAAACATATGAACCAGTCAACATGACATTGCTGAATGTTAATAAGGTGGATAAGCACCATAGTCTGGAACACTTAAGCAATAGACCACAAGGGGGTGTGGGCTATTGGGGGATTTACCACAGTTGGGGTGGTTTGCTCATGAGGTGCAGCCAAGTGGGTAAATCTGCCCCAGCCATGGTAAATCTCCCAATTAACCCACATCCCCCGAGTGGCTTACTGCGATTATACCTTGACTTTTTTTTTTATATAGAATAGAATAAAACTGTTTTTTCTTTTTCTTTTCATTTTATTTTTATTGAGTCTTCCTGTATTTGTTAGACCGCTATAAAAATAGTGCCCTGTTGATTATTGGCGGCATGTTGTGGGTGAGTGGTTGGTTGTTGCCATCCTAGAGCTTTGGGTAACGGTTGCATCTGTAATGCCCCAAAGGTGGTCATTACAGAAAATAAATAAAATAATTAAATGAAAGCAGAATATACAGGTGCTTAGAGTACCTGCTGCAGAGGTAGGCAGCAGGGTACTGTCAAAGGCCCCTAGACAAAAAAAGTCAACCTCCCTACACAACACAAAACACTGTAAATAACAGAAAAAGTGCACTTGTGAACTTATAGCTGGTAAAGACAGAAAAAAAGCATTCCATGTCATAATGGTCTGGATGGAATGCTGTAACAGTGGCTCATGCATAGCATTCTAATCCAGCCATTCTAGAACTTAGTCAAGTTTAACTTTAAATGTAATTGTTCAGTTAGTCAGTTGGTCAGTTCTGGGCAGCTGTTGAGGAGAGAGGACACAGTAAGTCAGCGGGACAAGGAAAGGCCTTACCTGGGGGTTATGCCGTCCCTGAGGACTTAGCTGTGTGCCTGCTCTACCTCCACTGCCCTGAAGAAGCCTGCTGTGTGGTGTACAGCAGTTGGTGGTGCCATCGGGCCTCCACGAAGAAACGCCATTCTCTTGCGGCGTTGTATGGGCTTAAAAGCCCTCCGTTTATTGTTTTTGCCCTCCGTTTATTATTTTTAGCCCCGAGTGAGTTTAGCAGTTTATTCTCGGTCCCACGTTGGCAAACAAGCTGAATTTCCTTGACCATTGGAGCCCCTGAGTTGTCCCTCTTGCCACCTGATGTTTCCTCCCACTGCAGCTCACCTCCTGCCTCCCAGTGCAGCAAAGAACTCTGACAGACTGCAGAGCGGTGAGTTGGTGGCAACTACGTTGTGATGACCGCCTTATTCAAAGGGACTGTATTTTGTTTAAAAGCTAGGCGCTTGCAAAGGCGGCTAAGTACCACAGGGAGCATCGGGTCATTGGGACCCGCAATTTTAATATTAAAGAGGAGGCAGGAGCTAACGGCGCCCACGAGGAGGGGCTGAGAAGCAAGGCCAGCAAAAGCAGCCTTATGAATAGTCATGGAATACGGATTTAGGCGGGATTTGCCAAGATAAGTGACAGTAGGCTCAGGGGCCTGAAAAATTTAAATGGGCAACCGCATTTAAAAGGGCGATTCCTGCCCAGATAAAAGTAGGGCATTAGGCCCAGTATAAAGTGGGGCATCAGGCCCAAAGTGTTGAGGGGCATCAGGCCCATTATAAATTGGGGCACCAGGCCCAGTATTTGTAGTGGGGCACCAGGCCCAGAGCAACGTGGGGCACCAGGCCCATTACAAAGTGGGGCACCAGACCCAGTATTTTGAGGGGGCACCAGGCCCATTGTAAGTGGGGCACCAGGCCCAATCTGGAGTGGGGCAACAGGATGCCTACTTGTGGGAGCATCAGGCCCGAGGTAAAGGTAGGGCACTAGTCCCGAGGTAAAGCCTGGTCTAAAGGGAGGCCCCGGCCTAGTGGAATAGGGCAAGGCAGCCTAGTGGTATTAAAGGGAGGCCCCGGTCTAGTGGAATAGGGCAAGCCAACCTAGTGGTACTAAAGGGAGGCCCGGCCTAGTGGAATATGGCAAGCCAGCCTAGTGGTACTAAAGAGGCCCCGGCCTAGCGGAATAGGGGCAAGCCAGCCTAGTGGTACTATAGGAGAGGCCCGGCCTAGCGGAATAGGAACAGCCAGCCTAGTGGTACTAAAGGATTCCCTAGCAACCAGCGTACAGTAAGGATCCTATTCCAGAATACCCTACATATAGAAACAGGGGTTCATTTGAGAGTGTTTGATTTGCCTATACTGTGAAATTACTGTAATTACTGTACTGCTTATGCTGAACTATTTCCCAAGTACCTGACCTATTGCCCTAAGTACCTGAACTATTGCCCTAAGTACCTGAACTATTGTCCAGTACTGAACTATTGCCCTAATTACCTGAACTATTGTCCAAATACCTGAACTATTGGTCTAAGAACCTGAACTATTGCTCTAAGCACCTGGACATTGGCCCTTATCGGTAACAATTACCCTGAAGTTATAATTTGTCCTCCTCCAGCAGAATTATTGTATCATTCCACAGTTCTTTGGGCATTCTTTAGTTATATGTTTACTACTGTCGAAGGCAGTCTCAATCTTCTACCACACTGCAGTCTCATAGTGTGGTCTGTAACCCACATGCTCAGAATCAGTCTCTACTCAGAAGAAGACGTCCTTCCAGCATTCTTCACTCTGGAGATCATCCATCAACTCATCCCGTCCGTTTTGTGTCATCCGCGATCGATCCGTCACCAGTTGTACAAGTCATACCCACCGTTTTCTTGTCTTCACAGCTTGAAAGTACATCCGCCGAAACGCAGCATGATAGCCATGCCAGTGTCGTTCCGTACGGTTCCTGTTCCAGATGTCCTGAAGTTGGTCGCCCTCTACAGAAGAGAGAGCTCATCCTGGAGAACCTGTTCTGCACCCACCTGGTTGTTCGCCGAAAGTCGAGTCCGTCGAAGCCCAGTCCGGGATGCGTCTGCCGTTTCTTTGTTTTGTGTTAGTTCCTGATCCTAGGATTGCAGAGTCAACCATCATCTCTTCAGATTCTTATGGTGCCTGGTCCTGTCAGAGTTCCTTCCGAGTCCAGCTGGCCCTTGGAGTGCCGCATCATCAGTCAGATCGTGGTAGTCCTCTATTGGATTCATCGCCATGCAGATCTTGGTCTTTCTTCATCCTTGGCAACCCAAGAAGTGGGTTTTGGCTGAGGAACCTCTTGCTTCAATGTGTTATTTCAGGAACCAGTTGCTTTGGTTCTACATTCCGGCACTCGGAGAAGTGGGCTTTGCCGAAGATATATGTCTGTTTACCAAACCTCTCACCACCACAGTGGCCTTATCTAGGTCCTTGCTGGGAATTGAGATTAGGGTTCTACAGTTCTGTATTATTTCCCTTGTAGCTACCAACGAAGAACAATGGTGTACATGAAGACGCCGGATCTCTGGACTCTTGTAAAATCTGGAATCTTTTGGAATATGTGATCCTGATCACCCTAATACAGTGCTGAGTAGCCTATGTAACTGGAATCTTGTTTAGAGTATAGAAGTACAGTATTACCTAGTATCAGAATAAGAGTGGCAGTAGGCCTAGAGTTTATGCTTGTAGTAGTAACCATAAAATGGTAGTAGATAAAGAGTATTTCAGTATTTCCTGTTTCATTGCCCTATTGTTGATCAGGCAACCCTCCTCCTTCTTGTGACTGTGTCTGTCTACCCCTGGTACCAAATAAGCGCCCTCTGGTGTCAAAATACTAAGTTGACTCCTGCCTCTCCTTGTCCGGATAGCTTGTCATCCTATCCACATATAATTCGGACCTTGGGTGTCTCATAATAATATCTCATCTTACAGAGTACCACCACGTCATTGCAATGGAGTTGAGGAAAACTGTTTGTCATTGGAAATTTTCAGTTGCTAATTTCTTTTCTTTTTATGGTGACATTGCTAAACTGAGATTCAAAAGTAGACAGGAACTGTATGGGAAACGAAAGAAAGAGAGACTGTGTCCAACAGAGCAGAGGCGAGCAGAGAGAAAATATTATTTAGAGGTTGAGCTGTGTGGAAAGTGGTTGTGGGAGACAGTAAAAAAAAAGGCTGTTTATACTTATTTTTTACCATTGGACAGTGTTTTGTTACTATTTTGGAGATACACTGAAGTGTTGTTTCAGGATCACCGTTTATAGGGAAAACATGTTGGTGGTCGGGGTTCCCCGATTTCGGGGTCAGATTGTTTTTTTTACACATGCGGTTGGCTGGCACCTTTTGCGGTGATTATCAGTAGATAATCAACGGAGGTAAGGTGCCAACCTGCTTCATGTCATTGGTCAGTGTCCAGGTCCATGATATAATTTTGTATTGGGATGGGGAGAAGCTATAAATACTCTGTACAAGGGAGAGGCAGAGATTGTCCCCTACATAACATCATTAATGTGTTTGAGACTTTGCCCATGTGATCAGAGAGAAAGATGGTGTGATGCATAAAAAAGTATTGCTGGACAGTTACTATATAGTGATAGTGTCGGTTGAGCTGACATCACATATAGCAGTAACCTTTGATGTACCGCATGGGTAGTTCTTAGGAGAAGTTCCATTGAATATATTCATATTAGCCTTATCAAATATGGTAAGGAGCATGATCAATGTATCTACATCACTCATACAGTTTCCCCTCTCATCAACCACCACACCACTTCCAAATCTTTGAACATCATCATCACAGAGTACGGCCTGGTATGGCCATGATCAAGGCCTGATGAGTGCTACGCTAATGTGGAATGCAAGCTGAAATGTGTTTATGTATAATGATTCATTACAGTTTTATTGAAGGTCTAAGCTGCTGTTTAATGGAATCAGGGCT
The DNA here is from genome assembly GCA_016271365.2 of Neoceratodus forsteri. NCBI lineage: Eukaryota > Metazoa > Chordata > Ceratodontiformes > Ceratodontidae > Neoceratodus > Neoceratodus forsteri. The sequence continues at coordinate 202,090,400 of CM028131.1, forward strand.
ATACTTGCATGATCATCATGCAAACAATGGCACCTGGCTCATTGCTGCAGGCATCTAATAATAATGGTCTTCCACCATTATTATAGCGATGCATGTTGGTATTCATCATTCACAGAGGACACAAAGCATTTGGGAAGCATCCATGTGCCATTAGGATGCAGGAGTGTATATTAGGTGTTGATGTAACTGTATACGTACTTGCCAATCACTACTATTCGATCTATGTGTTTGCTCATCATCAGTCTGAGGCAGGGAACTGTTGCTCTGTGCCTCATACTCTTCTTGAGTCAGATAAGGATTGAATCGGTAGGGCTGTAAATCTTGGAAGGTATAATCACTAGCCTGTGGTGCTTCCTCAGCATCATCATCATCATACTCCAATGATGAGTTGTCTGAAAAGTATTCAGCTATGCTTGTGTAAGCCCCAGGTGGCACTATCCCAAGGCTACTACCCCTGCCTGCTTGACTACTGACAGGTTGAGGGGCCTAGGTTCTATGTCGGGTGCCTCCACCCAGAGGTCAGGGTTTCTAGTGGTTAGACTAGCTTGATCACAGCCCTCTGGGACACCATGACCCCCTTTGGTTCCCTCTAGTGGCTCTCACAGTACACAGGAGTTGCAGCCCCAATACCTCATGTATATACACTGTTCACTCATAAAGCACCACTTACACTCAAGACTGATTCTGCAGCACGTCTCTGAGGCCCCCTGTAAAATATGGTTAAACAATATACACAGCGAAATACAATACTGTTTCCATAAGTACCAACACCACAGACAGTATATAGTATAACAACAATAAACCTGATTTATTTAGGGGACAGTAACACGGGAGGGGGAAATCAGGTTAATTGGTGGCATTAAATCACAGTACTGTGCACACATACAGGCTCTGAAAAGTCACACTCTGGGTACCCAGGTTGGGGGGGGCTAGCCAGGTCCATTGCCTGGGGTTGGCTGGCAGGTACAGATGGATAGGGCCTTGAAGAAGAAAATATATGCACAACACCCAATTGTAATCCGGAGCCGGATGGCTCAGTCCATGAAGCAAAGAAACAACTAAAAATTAGATGACACACTTGTGATTGAAAACAGGCTGCAGGGGAATATCCTGATTTGTACTCACAATACCCAAGCTGAGAACCAGATGGTGGATATTCTTCTGGATTGTCAGAAACAACAGGGCATGGAGATAAGGTCCTTGTGACTGGCCCCCACTGCAGTTTATAGCAAACAGATTTAGTCCGAGACAAGCTGGAGTTTGCTTCCAGCTTCAACACACAGCACACAGCACAGGGGATTGGAAATAGCAATTCCCCACAAGCACTGTGCACATTCATATGTAAAAGGAAAGTACTATACCAGGCAGGCTGCTCCTCATCTACATCGCACTTACTGCAAAATACCTGGGAGCACACAGCAGCTTCAGTTCCTGACAGACCGAGCGCGATTCAGCAATTTCTCCAGTCTTCTACAGGACTGAGCCTGGTTTCTACACTTCTGGTGCTTCTTTCTCCTCACAACTTGGATTCAGCCCGAACTGGCACTCACAACAGCTACAGGCCTAAACTCAGGGCATCACACACACTTCCTGTGCGAAACTATACACCGCAGAAGCACAGAGCTTCTTCTCTCTTCACTGTCATAACTGAACTGAGCGTTCCAGTAACAGAGCAGGGCATTTCCTCCAAATCCAAAAGGTTCCAGTTGGCTGATCCCCCTTGTCAGTCACTACAGGCTCCCTCTATTATTGAAAAAAGGTGCCAAGGATTCCAAAACTACGTTACCCAGAGGCTTCTTCCATCCAGCCCCCTTTTGAGCAAGCCACAGCTTGTAGTCCCTATTCTGTTTGGCCCAAGCAGTCTCCATCTTAGGGCTGTCACATATTGATTGGTCCCACTCAGCAGTCCCGGACTAAAATGAAAGAGTCACACTATACAGTCTTTGCTGAAGGGAAAGCAGGTTAGACACACTGTATTTTCATTATCACTCTAACAGATTACCAGCAGACAGTTACACATTTTGAAAGAGCTCCCTCTGCACTTTTAGTGATGGCAGAAATGGACTGATTCGGCAGTAGCTCAATCAGGACTCAAGCAAGGAAACACACAGACCCCCATCCAAATTAATTATGTCTGCAGGCAGACAGCTCTTAAAGAGACAGTACGTGGAGGCTCAAATAGCACTCACTTGGAACCACATATAAACAACTCAGATGCTGAACACCTCCAGACTTGGAGCATTCAGGCAAGCTCCTGGAAGACGTTTGGGAACCCCCATTTGCATGGGGGTTATACTTGATCTATCCAATTCTTCCATTCCTTTAAGACAACAACGAGATGATGTAGGCCCTGTGATGACAAACTCATTATAACTTTGGCAGACAACAATGTAACAACATATTTTCAAAATGCAATATAAGACTGAGTAAGGCTACCTCACCAATGATTCACAAGTAATTTGAGTCCCCAGTTAGTACCAAACATACAGAAAAAATTTGGGCAAACAACCTCACATACGAAGAAAGGCACAAAAAGTTAAACATACACACATGCTGCGAACTGCCATACACTCAAAAAACAGGCATCCACAAACAAACACACACACACATCGACTGCACACACACACACACACACACACACACATTATTGACTGCACACACACACACACACACACACACACACACACCCATACAGGGGCGTTAATGAGCAGCAAGGAGTGAAGATGTGGTTCCCACCTCTATGATTAAAATCCATCAAAAATCAACTGCATCCTATAAATAAAAGTTGAAATAACAAGTTGTATAGGAAAACGCAACAATTATCAATGAGTTTCTGGTCCAAAATCCCAGAAAAGGGCAACGGGCATCAGCTACAAATCCAAAGAAGCAGATGGCCGTTAAGCTACCTGAGGCCCTAGGCCTGATTTCACTGTCCACTGCTGAAATGGCTTCATTAGGCAGGGAAAGGACAGCGCAAGTAATGGAAGCATTGGAGCTAAGATTGGGCAAGATGGAGCAGAAGCAGGACACCCGACTCCAGGCTATAATGGACCAGTCAGCAACCCAGGCAGCCAGAATTGCAGAAGCCGAGGAATGTATCTCCAGCCTGGAAGATGTGGTCACTCCGATCCCTGGGAGGATTGCAGTACTCAAAAAGGAACTCACTGAATTTAAGGACCTTTTTGACTAACAGGAAAATTACCACAGGTGTCTGAACTTGAGAATCCAAGGGATGCCTGAGGGAAAGGAGGGCATGAATGCTCTCAAATTCTGATCGGAGAAACTCCCGACCCTACAGGGGCTCAACCTGAAAGGCAGCCGCATCAAAATGGAGCAGGCTCACTGGGCACTGACCCCGAAGCTGCCAACAGGTCAGCCTCCTAGACTGCTCATCTGCAACTTTCATGACTTTCAAGACTGGGAGTCAGTACTAAAGGCTTATCGTAACTTGAAGGAGCTGAGTTATGAGGGAGATATGCTATATTTGTTTCAAGACTACTCAAACAGGCTGCTGAAAAAGAGAAGAGCCTTTAACCCCAACTGGCCCAACTCTGAGAGTTAAAAATAAAGTTTCCTGACCTATCCAGCGGTCTTGAAAATCAAGCATGAGGTAGCACCACATTCTTTCTGGGAGTCTGAAAGGGCGACAAGCTTTGTGGAGGATTTACAGAAAACGGTGGGCTGAGAAATGGAAACAGATGACCAGCCTGAGAGAGGGGATGCTGAGCCTATTTGAAGAGATGTTTGCAGAAAGAATTAATGATTCATTAAAGAATGTTGGACTATTATTAGTCCTGGAGGACCCCCTGTTGTTGTGTTGGCACTATTTGCCCGAGGGTTACTTAAAATTGTTAGTTGGGGGACAACCTGAGAAGAATGATCGGACAATAGTGATACAGCTTGAAACTTAATCGAGCTTCCTGTTGTTGACATTCCCCCTGCATCTTTGCCGGTGGACTTTGTGTTTTTTTTTTCCTTTTGTACAGGCTGAGAAATGCCTGGGACATTAGTAAGGCAGAAAGTATTGGTCCCGGAAAAAGGATCACACAGTCCGATGGATATATGACCAAACTCCTCAAAGGGAGAGAAAGGAACAGGAGTGTGAATAAGGTGAGCCGGAGGATTGTGCGAGAGATTGCGGGTGCGTAGAGTATGATTTGCACCGCAGCCTCCCACGCTCCTCTTGCGATCCAACAGGGGTTGGAATTCAATGGGGATCCAATGTTGGACACTATGCTGATTCTGGATGGGGGCATTATGGAGAGGAGGGCCTGAAAACAGTCCCTGACATCAGTGCACCTGCCCAGTAACAAAGTCATATATAAATAACACAGTGGTTGAGGGAGAGTCCAGTGTTTTTGATATAATGCTGGCCTACCCCAATGGTAATAGAAGGTGATGTGTTTCCTGAGTTGAAGGCCTGGCTCTAAAAAGTGCAGCAGTAGGGGTGGGGGAAATGCTGCAGAGAGGGGGTTGACTGGGTCTAACTGGTAATGTGGTCTAGCCCTGAACACTATAAGGCAGAGGACGCTATGTGGGTAGTATAGGGGATAATGAGCAAAAACGAAGGGGAAAGATCATTTTTGTTTTCTTTGTCTGTGCGTAAAACTGAATGAATGCCAATCTATTGCTATAGGAAGTTATACATGGGCATGGGGGGTGGGAATATTGGTCTACAGTGTGGAGGGGATTGCTATTCCTGTTGACTGTTGAAAGTGAGAAACTTAGTGGGAATATTAAAAATTAATAGAAGGAGTGGGGAAGGGTCATGAACCTGTACATATGTTGGGATGTTTGTTCAATGTTGTTACAGTTTGAATATAAGTAATGTTTGTATGTGCCTCTGTGAGTTTTTTATCAAGGAGCCTAGAGAGATATCATTCTGCCAGTTCAATTGTTGGGAGTTGCAGCCTAGACATGCTCTTGTACAGAATGGGTGAGAGGGAATATGATGAAGAAATACCATAGCTACTAAACAACATGTAAACTTAATTTTCTGGAATGTAAGGGGGTTTTCTTCCCCAATTAAAGGGACTAGCCTACTAATGGCAATGCACAGACAGGGGGTGCAGGTGGCTCTCCTGCAGGAGACACATCTGACCCCCACAGAACACCAAAAATTGATACGTGGGTGGGTGGGGGCACATTGTGCCTCATCCTACAGTTCACATAAACAAGGAGTGGCAGTTTTAGTGAACAAGCACTTACCATTTGTGGCAGCTCGGGTGGTCTCGAACCAAATTGAAGGCAGATATACTTTTGTGGAAGGTACTCTATATGGCACAACCGTCACTCTGGCATGCATATATGCCCCAGCTAGTTTCGACCCTAATTTTTATCAGAGAATACTGGATATACTGGTAAGGTGGTGAACAGTTAAGTTCGGGTATGACCGTACCGGGGAGTGGCCGTGCTCAGGTCAAAAACAACAGAAATGTACACAGAAAAAGACCAGCACTTCTACCTACACATTAACAGAACCTTGCCGTATAAGCAATTTCAGTACCAACTTGGTCAGTTGCCACTGAAGTGTAAAGACTCACCAGGCATGTAGGTAGAGCACTTCAGTCCAGTTCCTTTGTTTAGTAAATAAAATGCCTGGAAACAATCCAAAAGAGCCAAGAACAATCAACGCCACCCTGCTCCTGCACAAAGTTTCCTTGTTATGTGATGACACACGTACTACGTCATCTGACATGTTTCATACTACGTGCTTTCTCAGAGGTGTAATAGGTAGCCAAGACAGCACTCTTAAATACAAAACCACACTTAAAGTGATACACACAAAACAGTATTGAACCAAATCAATGTGTAGCAAAGACCCTTAAATAAAAAAACTCCTTAAAAGTCTATATTTCCTGTAGGTGCAACTGCTGATAAATATGAGGTATCTTTAAAGATTATATTAATAATAACTTCACCTAAATATATATTATCATGGAATTTATATTCTCCATGGCATAAGCAGGCGTAATTAAAGTTAAAGCTTACTCAAAAACAGTACTTATATTGCACTCTAGTGGTCAACACCTAAAATTACCATTTCATTTATAATATTGAACACTATAAGAATCTATAACAAGCATTTGTCAATGCCGAATGTTGCTGTTCTATGTGCTGTTTAGGTATTTGAAAGTCATTGGTGCAAATATTGAAAATTTGCGAACTACAGCGTCTGCGTAGAACTGCGCGCCGCACTTCAGAAACAGTCATTGTTAGGAAATTTTTCACGAAATGTTCAACATAGCCATTTTAAGACCTCTGGTCATGAACAGTGTCAGTGTGATTTTGTTAATGTGTCCCATACATTGAGTTTGGTACACCGACTGCACCATTGTGCGCACATAAGGGCGGAAACACGTTTTGGGCAGGATGTGAAAAATGACAGCTGTACTGCTCACAGGGAGGTGTGGTAAAATGGCAATGTTGAAAATCTGGAGTGGAAATATTGAAAATTCGCAAACCTACGAGCGTGCGTGGGAACTGTGCAACGCACACTCGTAAAACAGTCATTTTTAGGAATTCTTTCACCAAATTTTCAACATTGCCATTTTAAGATCTCTGCTCATGAACAGTGACACTGTGATTTTCTTAATGTGTCCCATACACTGAGTTCGCACACCGAGTGCGCCATTGTGCGCTACATGGGCAGAAACATGTTTTGAGCAGGATGTGAAAAATGACAGCTGTACTGCTCATGAGGAGGTGTGGTAAAATGGCAATGTTGAAAATCTGGAGTGAAAATATTGAAAATTTGTGAACTTACGAGCCTGCGTAGGAACTGCGCAACGCATGCTCGTAAAACAGTCATTTTTAGGAATTTTTTCACCAAATTTTCAACATAGCCATTTTAAGACCTCTGCTCATGAACAGTGTCACTGTGATTTTCTTAATTTGTCCTATACATTGATTTCGCACATCGACTGCGCCATTCTGCGCTACAAGGCGGAAACACATTTTGGGTGAGATGTGAAAAATGACAGCTGTACTACTCATAAGAAGGTGTGGTAAAATGGCAATGTTGAAAATCTAGAATGAAAATATTGAAATTTCGTGAACTTACGAGCCTGCGTAGTAACTGCGCAACACACGCTTGTAAAACAGTCATTTTTTGGAATTTTTGAACCAAATTTTAACATGGTGTGTTTGGACCCTTCTCATGAATGATGTCACTGTCATGGTGGTATTCAGGCCTGAAGGGTGATTTCACAGTCACTGTGCAGTCACTGCAGCGAAATCACCCTTGCGGCCTGAACTCTTGCCATGACAATGTTTATCATTCATGAGAAGGAGTCTAAAACTTCCATGTTAAAAATTTGGTACAGCTCAACCAATGAGGGATTGGGCACCCGTCGCCGCTACAAAGGATGTCTGAGGGGCGCGCCTGACGCTATGCAGGTGTGGGGGAGCTACTCTTATCGTGCTCACTGGAGCGTAACTCCCCTTTCAACTCTATGCCACTGCATTTTGGAGGCGTGTCATAGACAGCTCCAAAATGCATTACACAGAGGCCGTGCCTGCCAGCTCACTGACTGAATTGGAGGAGGAGGTGACACACCTCCGAAATCTCTGATGATGGCACTATGTTACTTGCACATGCGTGCAAGCAACATAAAAATAAAACCTGCCAGTGGTAATTTTGTAAAACAAAAAGACTGCACAAAGTTTTTTTCAGAAATCTGGCAGCAGTCAAGAATATACTGCTGCAAATTTGTGTGGATAAAAGAGAAATATAAAAAAACATACAGTATATATCACAAAAGAACACAAATGTCATGCAAAAATACATTTCATTTCTTCAAAAAAGAGTTTGACTTCAGTTCTTCCATTTAAACCCTTAAACTCCATAGCCTTAAATGCAAAGATCCAATATTGTTCTCTTTTTAATAATAAATTGTAGTCTCCTCCCCTTCATGACAGTATGGGCTTTTCAATGCCAGTATACATAAAGCCATGTTCTGTTTTATTCCTTTTCTTAAAAATATGCATGGCTAATGCATTTGTAAGATCTGCATTTTTAATTGCTCTTTCATGTTCCCCGGTCCGTATCTTAAATGCCCTTGTGGTTTTACCTATATAGAATTGTCCACATTTACATGTGGCTAGGTAAACCAGGCCACAGGTACTGCATGTAATAAAACTCCTAACATCAATATCCTTGTCCATGACAGGGTTTTTAAACGTATTGCCCTGTTGTATTTTGGGGCAATATTTACAATTACCACAATTGTGGCAACTATTGGCTCTGTTAGGTAACCACATCCTGGGATTCTCTAAAATAGGTTGTAGTGAGTGAACCAGAGTGTCTTTAATACTTTTACCTTTTAAAACAACTTTCAGACCCCCCAATCAATGTCCATCAGTCCTGGATCTTGTGTCACAATATGCCAGTGTTTTTTAATAATATCTGTGATTGGTCCAGCTTGTGGGTTATAGGTGCTCACAAAAGTAACCTGGAGGTCTATTGCTTTGGTTGATTTTTCCTCCTGTAATAGTGTGGTTCTAGGTATCTCATCTACTAACTTCCTTGTATCAACTAACAAGTCACTGGCATAGCCCCTGTTATAGAGCCTTTGTGTAAGTTCATCCACTCTTGCTTGATAAGTGTTGACAGAACTACATTTCCTTTTAATGCGTATATACTGACCCTTGGTATGGCTAGGTAGCAACATGTTGGGGATGGCTACTACACCATCAATAAGGAGTGTTACAATCAGTGGTATGAATAGATATGTCACCACACCTTCCTGCCATCCTTCCTAATAGTAAGATCTAGGAATATGTACTTCCCCCAACCCCAACAACATCCAGGACCATGGCGCAGTCAATGAACCACCAAGTGGAACCCAAGAAGAAATGGACAAGAAGAGGAGGTTTGAAATGCAAGTTTTGAATAAAGGACTTTCTTTTGCACCCACCAAAAAAATTTGATCCATTTGGAACAACTGTTGATTGCCACAAACTTGGGAGGAACCTTAGTTTAACATCCTTTTTTTCAAGGAAGGACAACAATTTTCAGGACATCACATCAGGTGAGACTCTGAAAAATAATGTGTTTAGATCACTATCTTTATTTTGTCTCCCATGTCACCTGCTTTGCAAGTTTTTTTGAAAAACTGTGAGTCTGATATTGAACAGCTATCAAAAGAGACCAATACTAGATTTTTTCACAACCTGAATAAAAATGAGGAAGTAGCCCTGAGGGGGTGGGGCACTAATCCAGATATAACTATTAAACAGGCTGACAAAGGGTGGGCAATTGTTATTATGGAGACTGTAAATTATGAAAAAGAAGTATTGAGACAGCTCAATGACAGTGTGTTTTATGCTAAGCTTGAATGTGATCAAACAATTGAATATAAAAAAGTAATAGATGGTTACTCGATGTTAGTTAAAGAACAAGGATTGTTACCAATGAATGTTATTGAAAATTTAACTGTTGATTTCCCCTGTTTCGGGCCACTTTTTAGTGCCTCCCCAAGATACTCAAAAATCTATTTGATCCACCAGGTAGACCTATAGTTTCTGTGAATAATTCCCTAACCGAGCCACTTGCCAAATATGTTGATTATCACTTGATAGATCTAGTTAAGGCAGTCCCATCCTACATTAAGGACATGCTGGACATATTAAGGGTCCTTGAAGACATTTCAATAAAGGATGAATGGTGCCTGGTAATGCTTGATGTTACTACTCTCTACACTAATATTCCCCATAAAGAGGGCCTTGACACCTTGGAATATTATTTAAATACTAGAGCAATCAATGACCCACCCACTGAGGTTCTAGTCCAACTACCTGAATGTGTGCTTAAATGTATTACCTTTTTATATGGGAGAAATCATTATTTACAAAAGAAGGGGACAGCAATGGGGGCAAGTATTGCCCCAAATTTTGCAAATCTTTATATGGCCAAATGGGAAATGAAGTTGTGAGAGGTGTCAGTAACCCTTTTCTCCACAGAACTGATCTGTGGAGATGATTTATTGGTGATATATTGGTCATTTGGAAAGGCAATGAGGAGGAACTGCTCTGTTTTAAACAATACTTAAAAGAGAGTAATGAGAATCTCACATTCAGTGTAGTGATGCACTCGGAAGAGATTAACTTCCTAGCTCTTACTATTAGGAAGGATGGCAAGGAAGGTTTGGTGACATATTTATTTCATAAACCCACTGATTGTAACACCATATTGATGGCCAGTAGTCGCCATCCCTGACATGTTATACGAGCTATACCTAAGGGTCAGTATATACGTACCAAAAGGAATTGTAGTTCTGATGACATTTATCAAGCAAGAGCAGATGAACTTACACAAAGGCTCTATAACAGGGGCTATGCCAGTGACTTGTTAGTTGATACAAGGAAGTTAGTAGATGAGATACCTAGAATCACACTATTACAAGAGGAAAAAAACAACCAAAGCAATAGATCCCCAGGTTACTTTTGTGAGTACCTATAACTCACAATTTGGACAGATCACAGATATTATTAAAAAACACTGGCATATTGGGATCCAGGATCCAGGACTGATGGACAGTGATCGGGGCCGGGGAGGGGCAGAGTTGTTTTTAAAAAAGGTAAAAGTATTAAAGTCACTCTGGTTCACTCACTACAACCTATTTTAGAAAATCCCAGGCTGTGGTTACCTAATAGAGCCAATAGTTGCCACAAATGTGGTAATTATAATTATAATTATACCATGGACTCAGAAAGAAAGACAAATCCATGCACTTTGATTGGTTGGCTGGCACCTTCCAGCAGTTATAAATCCTCCAATATACCCACTGGAAAAGGTGCCAGCCAACAAGCACTTGTGTCACATAACAAATATCACTACCGCCGTTAAAGTTCAAACGAACCACCTCCATTTGTAATCGCCGCATACCACCGCAAGTAAAAACGTAATAAAAAAAATGAACATCACATTCCACTTCCTAGACTTCGAAGACCTAGAAAATATATTTAGAAACGAAAATGAGCCATCCGATCCAGAAAACGGCAGCATTGTTAACAAACCGAGCATTAAAATTTCACAGAAACCTGTAGTAAAATCTCCAGCTTGGCCTGCAAAAGTACCGAACAGCAGTAACCTTACCCGCCTATGGAGCAGCAGCCATCCTCTCCGGCAACTGCAATACCGGCATTCTCCATATGGACGGAAGCGGCGTCCCCTATGAAAAAAAAATGTTAAACGTCACAAGCAAGCATCGGAAGCAACACTACAACAACTTGAACTTTCACGTAACGAAGCAAGCACAATAAAACAAACAAAATGGGCTATTAATGTATTTTTGGACTGACTCAAAGAAAAAAAAAATACAAATAGACTTAAAAACCATTCCTTTAGACCAGCTAAATTACATACTACGCCAGTTATACAGCACAGTAAGAAATTCATCAGGACAACAATATTGCCTAACCAGTTATGTAGGTTTACGAGCTGGCATCAACAGACACATCAATGACCCCCCAATTAGCAGAGCAGTGAACATAACGGTAGACTCCACTTTCAATTCAGCAAACAATGTTTTCAAAGGAGTCATAAAGGCATATAGAAAACAAGGAAAAGACCAAGCTAAACACCATGAGGCACTAACTGAACAAGAAATATCACACTTAAGAAACTCAGAAGCCCTTTCGCCACTCACACCTAAAAGTCTCTACACAAAGTTTGGTTTGATATTCAATTATATTTAGCAAGAAGAGCAACGAGGGTGTCCGTGCTTTCAGAACAGATTCATTTTACATACAAACTGCCCCAAATGGTCTTGATTCCTCACAAAATCCTATAATGAAGATACAAAAATCACAAAGACTTCAAGACCCAAAAGACAATTACAGAGAGAGTCATGTTTGAAAGCCCAGGTGATCCCTTATGTCCACTTCAAAGCTTTCTAAAATACACATCAAAACTCCCAGAAAATGCACCAGCACTATTCTGTCACCCCAGAAAACTACAAGAAACACAACTACAGATGACAGAAAAATGGTACACTAATGAACCTGTAGGTGTAAACTACCTAGCAAAAATGTTACCAAATATATGCAAACAAGCTGGCTTGCCCAAAATCTACACCAACCACTGTTTAAGAGCCACCGCTGTCACCCTGTTTACAAATGCTGGCCTAGAATCAAGACAAATAATGGACATCACAGGCCACAAGAGTGAAACCTCACTAAAAAGCTACTGGCGTCCAAACCTGCAACATCACGAAACTTGGGCTGCCATAATCTCCGGTAAAAAAATAGTTACTAAGAGCAAACAGCAATACTTCAACAAACAACCAGAAAATAAACCATCCACAAGCACAGCCTACTACAGAGAAACTGAATCACCACATGAGCCAACTGATACATACCCAGAGCCTCCAAGAAAGAAAAAAATCGAACATACCAAATCCCTATGTTTCAAAATCAGCAGTCAATCGCAGAAATATCAGCATCCCAACTCGCCCAAATACAGGCCAGCACTCTCGAATCTCCTATATACAACACAAAAACTGCAAGCACCGAAACCTATAAACAAAATCTCACAGAAATGAAAATGTTACCGACGATCTCCCACTTAGTGAACTATGGAAACATTAACTTCAACTTTGGAAAAACACAGAACCCAAACTAAAAACGGTAAGCAACACGACTTTTAAATAAAAAGATACTGCATCCTAAAGAAAATCAACACTTTTTTCTTCGAATTAATGACTTTCTTTTATTTCCTTCCAATTGCAGACCACAACAGTAAGCAAAGAAAAACGATGCAATAAATAAATAAGGAATTATCAGACCTCAGCAAAGGACGAAGATGCATCCTCCATGATCATCTCTCACCAGCAAAAGCAACGCAACTACCAAGTCACATGCTCTCCACATATGCTCAGAAAATAGTCGCAACCTAACTTCTTAAAGAAACAACAACCAAATATCAAAACTGTGAGCAATGTAATGAAAAATGTGATACATGTAAAAAGTTCATACAACCTATAAAATGTTACTTCAACACAATTGATTTCCTAAATGTTGTTTCACAAATAAAACACTGAATGCTTTTTAAAAAAATAACTAATTACACCTTGCACTTATGAAATGTTCATTAAAAATTATTATTTACACAAATAAAACCTTTTCAAAGCATTTTACCTGTCTCTATATTCAATACTAAAAAGGAACTATTTTTCTCAGCGGAAGAATATATCCATCATTATCACAACATAACTCACAAAAACAAATAATAAAAATACAAAACAAATAAACAAACTATTCCTACCATTGTATAATAGCAATATACCCCTCCAGGGTATGGGTATACTAGTGGATTTACCCACGGCTGGTGCGGCAGTCACCTCGGTTCAAGGCATTGTGACCAAACCACACACCAGCTGTGGTGGTAAATCCAATCAGTATACCCACACCCTGTCGGGGTATATTGCTTAAATATTGGCCCCAAAATACAACAGGGTAAGATGTTTAAAAACCCTGTCACAGGCAAGGATTTTGATGTTAGGGGTTTTATTACATACAGTAGCTGCTGCCTGATTTTTCTAGCCACATGTAAATGTGGACAATTCTATATAGGTAAAACCACAAGGGCATTTAAGATACGGATCAGTGAACATGAAAGAGCAATTAAAAATGCAGATCTTACAAATGCATTAGCCATGCATATTTTTAAGAAAAGGAATAAAACAGAACATGGATTTATGTAAACTGGCATTGAAAAGCCCATACTGTCACAAAGGGGAGGAGACTACAACAATTTATTATTAAAAAAAAAACAATATTGGATCTTTGCATTTAAGGCTATGGAGTGTAACAGTTTAAATGGCAGAATGGAAGTCAACCCCTTTTTGAAGAAATGAAAGGTATTTTTGCTTGACATTTGTGTTCTTTTGTGATATATACTGTATGTTTTTTTATATTTTTCTTTTATCCACACAAATTTGCAGCAGTATATTCTTGACTGCTGCCTGCTTTCTGAAAAAGGTTTGTGCAATCTCTTTGTTTTACAAAATTACCACTGGCAGGTTTGATTTTTATAGATTCTTATAGTGTTCAATATTATAAATGAAATGGTAATTTTAGGTGTTGACCACTAGAGTGCAATATAAGTACTGTTTTTGAGTAAGCTTTAACTTCAACTACTCCTGCTTATGCCATGGAGAATATAAATCCCATGATAATATATTTATTTATTTATTTTTATTAAGCTTTTGTTTACCGGGTAGGTGCGCTTGCCAGCAGGTGACTATTTTCAGGCATGACCAGGGAGAGTACAATACAGGATAACACAAGGAAACAACATTACAATTGAGGCAATGAGTACAGAGTACATTCATGACATATATAGAGACAAAATTCAGCTAGGCTAACATGATGTGGGCTAGTCTAGGCATTGAGCAAACAGTACAGTACAAGGAGGTTACAGGGGAGTGTTGGTACTAGTAAAGGGTCAGGATCAGGGAGTTTGAGAGCCGTAAGGGAAAACTTACGGCTTTACCGGAAAAAGCACTAGATATTAGCCGGGTTTGTGGTTCCCCTGCTGGGCCAGATGGTGTGGAGTGGCTGGAAAGGATACAGGCCAAGGAGATTGTGGTGGGGGTAGACAGCCAGAAATGTGGTATGGAGGAGGGAGGGTGAGCCATCTCGGGGGGAGATAATTAAGACACCCAGCAGCAAGTTAGAGGGCTAAGTTGGGTAGGAAGGAGCCGTAAACTGGTGAGCAGCAGCAGGCAGCCCATGGAATTTGAGAGATATACCAGTGGCTTTTGCGGCGGCAGGGGGCAGGCTAGGGGTTGCTGGGTTCATGCTCCCACTGCTGGGCATGAGAGAAAGGGGGGCAGTGGACAGGAGAGAAAATACGGCGCACTTACGGCTTCAGCGGTAGTAGGAGGGTAAGTGCAGCCGAGCTCGTGGTACAGAGACTGGGCATACGAGTCGGTAACAGTCCCTGGCCGTGGACATTCAGTGGTAAAGAGTAAGGGAAAGAGGGAAAGGGGGAAGTGAACCTTTACAGTACCAACTTCTGGCTGTAGACTCTTTAGACAGTGCCCAGGTATTGGAAGAAGAAAAAACATGATAGTTAAGAGAATAACACATAACAGTTAACTAAGGCAATCATTCATATCTATCTAGTACAATTGCATCAAATGAACAAAAAGATAGGGGAGCTTAAGGAAAGGGGTAAGTCTTAGGAGGAGGGGGAGGAGAGAAGTGAGGAGACAGGTAGCAAGGGGAGGTAGTGGAAACAGGGGAGATGTGGAGATCAGGTAGGGTCAAAGCAGGTGCATTGATCAAGGGTGGCCAGGTGAAGTCTCAGCCCATGCTTGAAGGCTGGGTGCGAGTGTGCATGTTTGAGGTCCAGAGGAAGCTGGTTCCACAACTTCAGGGCTGCATATTGGAAGGAGCCAGTTCCTTTTTTGGTATGGCAGCTGGGAACATCCAGAAAGGCTTTGTCTGCTGATCTTAGCTCACGGTTATGAATTGAAGGAAGAAGTAATTTAGCAAGTGCTGCAGGCTGTCTTTATCTGAGAATAGAGTCATTCAGACAGCCCAGGTAGTAGCTCCTGGTGGCCAAGTGGGAGAGCCACCCAAGGTTAGTGTATAGCTGGCAGTGATGAAGAAGTCGTGGAGCTTTAGCAGCATACTGGCATATATTATTGTAGGTTACATCCCATTTGTGCAGAGCAGATTTGTGGGCAGAAGTAAGTATGGGCGCACAATAGGTAAGTGTAGGTAGTAGGATCCCCCTGGCTATGGCTAGCTTAGCAGAAGATGTAAGCATATAGCTCATTCTGTAGGCTGCTCCCAGCTTGCAGTTAACATTTTTGCATGTGGTTTGGATGTGTAGATTTAAATCAAGAGATTGGTCCAATAGGATGCCCAGGTAATGGAAGGAGGTAACCACCTGTAGAGGATTTCCATTTAGACCTAGGATATTCAGGGGGGTGGTAGACGATTAAAGCTTTTGTGTAGTGCCTAGTAACATGGCATTTGTCTTGGTGGAATTGAGAATAAGGCGGTGGGAGATTAACCATTTCTGGACGCCGGAGTAGGCTCTATTTAGTGATAAGTTAATGTGCTCAACATTGTGTGAGCTGGCATAGATGACCAGGTCATCTGAATAGAGAAGCGAGGAGCAGGCAAGTATTTCATCAGGGAGGTTGCTAATAAATAGGTGAAAAGAAGAGGACCCAGAATAGAGCCTTGGGGAACTCCAATATTCGTTTTGACTGTGGAGGAAATGGCTGAATTGAACTTAACAGCCTGAGACCTGTTTGTCAGGTAGCTCCTAAACCAGTTAAGTACAGGGGAGGAGCAGCCTATTTTCCAGAAGGTGAACAGGAGCAGGGGGTGGTCCACAAGGTGAAACGCCTTGGTAAGGTCGATAAAGACAGCCCCTATGAGCCTTCCTTGATCCATGTCAGAGAGGATGTCTGTGGTGAACTTAGCTAGAGCTGTCATAGTGCTGTGACTTTTCCTGAACCCATGCTGTGCATCATTGAGCTGCTTAGTAGTATCAAGGAATCCCTGGATCTGTGTGGCAACCAGTTTTTCAAGGATTTTGCTGAGAGGGGATAGTATTGCAATAGGCCTGTAATTGGAGATGTCGTTTTTGTTCCCTTTTTTGTAGATTGGTGAGATACTGGCCATTTTCCAAAGGTCTGGGACTATGCCACTGGTAAGGGACAAAGTGAAAATTTTTGCTAGTGGTTTAGAGATAAAATGCGCAGCTAGTTTTAACAGGCGAGGTTCGAGTTGGTCAGAACCAGGACTGGTATATTCCGATATTTTCTTTAGAAGGTTCAGAACCTGAGTGCTAGTAATGGCTTTGAAGTAGAGGGGGTAAGGTTTAGGGTTACTGGCATGGGAGGCAGAGTCAGGGTTACTGGTGTGGGAGGCAGAGTCAGAAGGAGGCACATTGTTAGAAGTGGGGGTTGCTGAAGGCAGTGCACTGGTATAGGATGAGAGGTCAGAGAACATATTGTTGATAGCATTTGCTATGGTGATGGGGTTGTTACAATGGGAGCCGCTTATAACCATATCAGAGGGTGTAACTGATTGAGGTGTCCCCAGGAAGGTTTTTATATGCCCCCAGAATTTACGGGGATCACGGGCTGAGTTTTTAGCAAGTTCTGATAGTACAGGCTTTTAGCTAGCCTTATGTTCTTTCTGCAGGAATTCCTTTGCTGTCTGTATATAGAGTAGTCCCTAGGTAACCCACAGCTTATGAAGATTTTCCAGAGTTTGTCCCTGTGTCAAAGTTGTTGTAGGAGAGCTTTATGGAGCCATCTGGTTTGTTTTCCCCTGACTCTTTGCGTGGCTTTTGGAGCATGCTTGTTTTGCACAGGGAGAAACTGCTGTAGAAATGCATTTAGGGCATCTTCTACATTCACTACATGGTATGGGCCCGACCAGTCAATGTTTGATATATCAAGGAGGAAGGAATTTTCATCCAAGTTTGCAAAGTTCGTGAAAGTGACCAGCGAGGTGGGGGTGGTGGCTGACCAGCGCTCCATTGACTGTAGATAGGAGAGTGGTCAGTGATGCAATCAGCCAAGATCCATGAGCTTGTCATATGTTCAGGTCTGTTTGTCAGGATCCAGTCAATAAGTGTACCAGACTTCGGTGTTGACAATCTGGTGTGTTCCGTGATTTGCTGGTGAAAATTTAAGCCTTGCACTAGCGAAGCCAGGGTATTGTGAGAGGGACCCAGCCAGTTCAGGTTAACGTCACCAAGGTTGACAGCTTCATTTGTAGTGATGAATTTTAGAGTTAGCTGGAGTGCTTCCTGGAGCTCGTTCACTCCTCCTGAGGTGGATTGTAAATACAGATTACATGGAGTTTTTCAGAACCAAGTGTCAGGAGCGTATGCATTGATTCTACAGTTGTGGGGTTTAGGTCAGAGATTATACTGATGTCCAGGTAAGACTTATGGTAAAGGGCAACACCTCCACCCCTCTTTGACCCCGGTCTGTCCTGCAGAATAAATGAGTAGCCAGGTATGGTGCACATGGTATCTGGGATTCTAGGTCTCAGCCAGGTCTCCGATAGGCACAGTATGTTGGGATTGTATACTTTGAGCCATGCTTCCACTTCAGGCAGGTGATTCAGTAGGCTTCGGATGTTCATATGCGATATAAGTAGTCCTTTAGTTTATTTAGTTAACACTTTCAGGGGAGCCCCATTGCAGGGGGGGCCAGGATTCAGTTCAATATCGCCAGAAAGTTTGATCAGGAGTGATGCTAGGAACATAAGCGGTGAGCTGAGAAGGTCTAGGGCACTCTTGCGTACCCTCCACTTATTTTTGAGGGAAGACAGAAATTGATAAGTGCAGCCTTTGTTTAGGAGAAGGTGTTCCCAAGAGGGTTTAGGTCGTAGGTCTGCAATCATGAGGTTGGAGAGACTAAAGTCAGTGGCTGGGGGTTTAAGAATCTCGCAGCGCAGCGTCAGAGAGACTTCATTCATGCCCCGAGGAGAAAAAGGCAGATTAGGATACTAAGCCCATTTGGTCTGCCGTGAGAACACTGTGCAAATGTAGGTGAGGAAGACATGTTTCCCACTTCTGTGCCGAGATCCTTTTTATTTGAGCAGCTGAAAGTTTTTTCAGGGTAGGGTTGGAGGAGAGGTAAGCGGAGCTAGGTTCAGAGAAATAGAGCTAAAGCAGGCATGGAGAAAGAGAAAGAAAGCAAAGATAACACTAGAGATATGGGGGATAGTTCAATAGGGGAGGGGGGGTAATAAAAAGCCATAATAGTGTGCGCGGGAGGAAGGAAATAGATCAGGGAGGACGATTTGGTGTGAAGGAGATTATGAATTTTGGCAGCCATTGAGGTAGATCACCCCAGCGGTGAGAGAATATAAGGAACCAATGCGAAAGTGGGCACTTAGTCATATGATGGGCTGAGTCCTATAAATCTAGAGGGTCGACCAAGGTGAGTGAGGTGGGGGAGGGTGGGGAGCTGGCGCAAGCGCGGTGGGACAAAACTGCCACCGAGGGGCTGAATCATAGAATCTTGTAACACGGCTCGGAGTTAACCTTAAGTGGGTAGGGGGCGTTTTGAGCGGCGCCTAGTCCCAGGTCGAAATAGTTCCCCAAAGTCAGCAAGTTCAGGTGAAAACAGCCACTTTTCCTGAGAGAGTACAGCCAGGCAGCACTTCAGACTGAGCTGGAGGCAACCGGCAGCTAGATTCGGTGAAAAAAACGTACCTGGCGGCTTTTACGGCTTTAGCGGGTCTAAGGACCAGGGTGCGGCTGGGCTCCTGGTTCTGCTTCTGGGCGTGAGTTTCAGCAGGCGGCTCCTAGCAACGGCTTCCTGGAGGAGCAAGGCGCAAGACTTTGGCGGCTGCGGCAGGGCAGGCGGATCTTCAGTGGGTTCCTGGGCAGGCAGCGGACAGTCCACGGCAGCACTGGGGGTCGAGATGGAGGGTTCCTAAGCCCCGACAGGCCAGGAGAGGACCTGGTGGCTTTTACGGCTTTAGCGGGTCTAAGGATCAGGGTGCGGCCGGGCTCCTGGTTCTGCTTCTGGGTGTGAGTTTCAGCGGGCAGCCCCTAGCAACGGCTTCCTGGAGGAGCAAGGCACAAGACTTTGGCGGCTGTGGCAGGGCAGGCGGATCTTCAGTGGGTTCCTGGGCAGGCAGCGGAGGGTCCACGGCAGCACTGGGGGTCGAGATGGAGGGTTCCTAAGCCCCGACGGGCCAGGAGAGGACCTGGCGGCTTTTACAGCTTTAGCGGGTCTAAGAACCAGGGTGCGGCTGGGCTCCTGGTTCTGCTTCTGGGCGTGAGTTTCAGCGGGCAGCCCCTAGCAATGGCTTCCTAGAGGAGCAAGGTGCAAGACTTTGGCGGCTGCGGCAGGGCAGGCGGATCTTCAGTGGGTTCCTGGGCAGGCAGCGGAG
Organism: Neoceratodus forsteri; assembly: GCA_016271365.2. NCBI lineage: Eukaryota > Metazoa > Chordata > Ceratodontiformes > Ceratodontidae > Neoceratodus > Neoceratodus forsteri. The sequence goes on from CM028131.1 coordinate 202,110,293, forward strand.
GGTCCACGGCAGCACTGGGGGTCGAGATGGAGGGTTCCTAAACCCCAACAGGCCAGGAGAGGACCTGGCGGCTTTTACGGCTTTAGTGGGTCTAAGGACCAGGGTGCAGCTGGGCTCCTGGTTCTGCTTCTGGGTGTGAGTTTCAGCGGGCGGCTCCTAGCAACGGCTTCCTGGAGGAGCAAGGCGCAAGACTTTGGTGGCTGCGGCAGGGCAGGTGGATCTTCAGTGGGTTCCTAGGCAGGCAGCGGAGGGTCCACGGCAGCACTGGGGGTCGAGATGGAGGGTTCCTAAGCCCCAACGGGCCAGGTGATGTTATAATTATTAATATAATCTTTAAAGATACCTCAAATTTATCAGCATTTGCACCTACAGGAAATATAGACTTTTAAGGAGTCTTTTTATTTAAGGTTTTGGTCTTTGCTACACATTGATTTGGTGTTCAATACTGTTTTGTGTGTATCACTTTAAGTGTGGTTTTGTATTTAAGAGTGCTCTCTTGGCTACCTATTACACCTTTGAGGAAGCACGTAGTGTGAAATGTGTCAGGTGACGTAGCATGTGTGTCGTCACATAACAAGGAAGCTTTGTGAAGGAGCAGGGTAGCGTTGGAATTTTCTTGGGTCTTTTGGTTTGTTTCCAGGCATTTTATTTACTAAATAAAGGAACTGAACTGAATTGGCCTACCTACATGCCTGGTGAGTCTTTACACTTCAGTGGCTACTGACCAAGTTGGTACTGACGTTGCTTATACGGCACGGTTCTGTTAATATGTAGGTAGAAGTGCTGGTCTTTTTCTGTGTACATTTCTGTTGTTTTTGACCCGAGCACAGCCATTCCCTGGTATGGTCATACCCAAACTTAACTGTTCACCACCTTACCAGTATTTCCAGTGTTCTCTGATAATAATTAGGGTCAAAACTAGCTGGGGCATATATGCATGCCAGAGTGATGGTTTTGCCATATAGCGTACCTTCCACAAAGGTATATCTGCCTTCAATTTGGTTTGAGACCACTCGGGCCACCACAAATGGTAAGTGCTTGTTCACTAAAACTGCCACTCCTTGTTTATGTGAGCTGTATGATGAGGCATAATGTACCCCCATCCATGTATCAATTTTTGGTGTTCTATGGTGGTCAGATGTGTCTCCTGCATGAGAGCCACCTGCGCCCCCTGCCTGCACATTGCCATTAGTAGGCTAGCCCTTTTAATTAGGGAAGAAAGCCCCCTTACATTCCAGGAAATTATGTTTACATGTTGTTTAGTAGCCATGGTATTTCTTCATCATATTCCCTCTCACCCATTCTGTACACTCCCAGCCATGTCCATTCACAGCATGTCTATCTAGGCTGCAACTCCCAACACTTGAACTGGCAGAATGATATCTCTCTAGGCTCCTTGATAAAAAAACTCACAGAGGCACATACAGACATTACTTATATTCAAACTGTAACAACATTGAACAAACATCCCAACATATGTACAGGTTTGTGACCCTTCCCTACTCCTTCTATTAATTTTTAATATCCCCACTAAGTTTCTCACTTTCAACATTCGACAGGAATAGCAATCCCCTCCACACTGTAGACCAATATTCCCACCCCCCATGCCCATGTATAACTTCCTATAGCAATAGATTGGCATCCACTCAGTTTTACGCACAGAAAAAAAACAAAAATGATCTTTCCCCTTCGTTTTTGCTCATTATCCCCTATACTACCCACATAGCGTCCTCTGCCTTATAGTGTTCAGGGCTAGATCACATTCCCAGACAGGCCCAGCCCACCCCTCTCTACAGCATTTCCCCCACCCCTATGGCTGCACTCTTCAGAGCCAGGCCTTAGACTCAGGAAACACATCACCCTCTATTACCATTGGGGTAGGCCAGCATTATATCAAAAACACTGGACTCTCCCTCAGCCACTCTGTTATTTATTTATGGCTTTGTTACTGGGTGGGTGCACTGATCTCAGGAACTGTTTTCAGGCCCTCCTCTCCATAACGCCCCCATCCAGAACCAGCATAGTGTCCAGCATTGGATCCTCATTGAATTCCAACCCCTGCTGGATTGCAAGAGGATCGTGGGAGGCTATGGTGCGAATCATACTCCACGCACCCGCCATCTACCACACAATCCTCCGGCTCACCTTATTCACACTCCAAGACCTCCAGAATCCTTGTTCCTTTCTCTCCCTTTGAAGAGTTTGGTCCTACATCCACCGGACTGTGTGATCCATTTTCCGGGACCAATACTTTCTGCCTTACTAATGTACCAGGCATTTCTCAACCTGTACAAAAGGAAAAAAAAAACACAAAGTCCACCGGTAAAGATGCAGGGGGAAGTCAACAACAGGAGGCCCGATTAAGTTCAAGCTGTATCACTATTGTCCGATCCTTCTTCTCAGGTTGTCCCCCAACTAACAATTTTAAGTAACCCTCGGGCCAACAGCACCAACACAACAGGAGGTCCTCCAGGACTAATATTAGTCCAACATTCTTTAATGAATCATTAATTCTTTCTGCAAACATCTCTTCAAATTGGCTCAGCAACCCCTCTCTCAGGCTGGTCATCTGTTTCCATTTCTCAGCCCACCGTTTTCTGTAAATCCTCCACAAAGCTTATCGCACTTTCAGACTCCCAGAAAGAACGTGGTGCTCCCTCATGCTTGATTTTCAAGACCGCTGGATAGATCAGGAAACTCTATTTTTAACTCTCAGAGTTGGGCGAGTTGGGGGGTTGAAGTCTCTTCTCTTTCTCAGCAGCCTGTTTGAGTAATCTTGAAACAAATATAGCCTATCTCCCTCATAACTCAGCTCCTTCAAGTTACGATAAGCCTTTAGTACTGTCTCCCAGTCTTGAAAGTTCTGAAGGTTGCAGATGAGCAGTCTAGAAGGCTGACCTGTTGGCAGCTTCGGGGTCAGTGCCCGGTGAGCCTGCTCCATTTTGATGCAGCCACCTTTCAGGTTGAGCCCCAGTAGGGTCGGGAGTTTCTCCAAACAGAATTTGGCAGCATTTGTGCCCTCCTTTCCCTTAGGCAGCCCTCACATTCTCAAATTCAGACACCTGTGGTAATTTTCCTGTTAGTCAAAAAGGTCCTTAAATTCAGTGAATTCCTTTTTGAGTACTGCAGTCCTCCCAGGGATCAGAGTGACCACATCTTCCAGGCTGGAGATACATTCCTTGGCTTCTGCAATTCTGGCCGCCTGGGTTGCTGACTGGTCCATTATAGCCTGGAGTCGGGTGTCCTGCTTCTGCTCCATCTTGCCCTATCTTAGCTCCAATGCTTCCATTACTTGCACTGTCCCTTCCCTGCCTAATGAAACCATTTCAGCAGTGGACAGCGAAATCAGGCCTAGGGCCCCAGGTAGCTTAGCGGCCATCTGCTTCTTTGGATTTGTAGCTGATGCCCGTTGCCCTTTTCTGGGATTTTGGGCCAGAAACTCATTGATAATTGTTGCGTTTTCCTATATAACTTGTTATTTCAACTTTTATTTATAGGATGCAGTTGATTTTTAATGGATTTTAATCATAGAAGTGGGAGGTGCCCCTGTATGGATATATGTGTGTGTGTGTGTGTGTGTGTGTGTGAGTTTGTGGTCGATGATATATGTGTGTGTGTGTGTGTGTGTGTGTGTGTGTGTGTGTGTGTGTAGTCGATGATATGTGTGTGTGTGTAGTCGATGATATGTGTGTGTGTGTGTGTGTTTGCTTGTGGATGCCTGTTTTTTGAGTGTACGGCAGTTCACAGCATGTATTTATGTTTAACTTTTTGTGCCTTTCTGCGTGTGTGAGGTTGTGTGCCCAAATGTTTCCTGTATGTTTGGTACTAATTGGGGACTCAAATGACTTGTGAATCATTGGTGAGGTAGCCTTACTCAGTCTTATATTGCATTTTGAGAATATTTTGTTACATTGTTGTCTGCCAATGTTATAATGAGTTTGTCGTCACAGGGCCTATGTAATCTCGTTGTTGTTGTAAAGGAATTGAAGAATCAGATAGATCAAGCATAGCTGAATACTTTTCAGACAGCTCATCATTGGAGTATGATGATGATGATGCTGAGGATGCACCACAGGCTAGTGGTTATGCCTTCCAAGATTTACAGCCCTACCGATTCAATCCTTATCTGACTCAAGAAGAGTATGAGGCACAGAGCAACAGTTCCCTGCCTCAGACTGATGATGAGCAAACACATAGATTGAATAGTAGTGATTGGTAAGTACTTATACAGTTACATCAACACCTAATATACACTCCTGCATCATAATGGCACATGGATGCTTCCCAAATGCTTTGTGTCCTCTATGAATGATGAATACCAACATGCATCGCTATAATAATGGTGGAAGACCATTATTATTAGATGCCTGCAGCAATGAGCCAGGTGCCATTGTTTGCATGATGATCATGCAAGTATAGCCCTGATTCCATTAAACAGCAGCTTAGACCTTCAATAAAACTGTAATGAATCATTATACATAAACACATTTCAGCTTGCATTCCACATTAGCGTAGCACTCATCAGGCCTTAATCATGGCCATACCAGGCTGTACTCTGTAATGGTGATGTTCAAAGATTTGGAACTGGTGTGGTGGTTTATGAGAGGGGAAACTGTATGAGTGATGTAGATACATTGATCATGCTCCTTACCATATTTGATAAGGCTAATATGAATATATTCAATGGAACTTCTCCTAAGAACTACCCATGTGGTACATCAAAGGTTACTGCTATATGTGATGTCAGCTCAACAGACACTATCACCATATAGTAACTGTTCTGCAATACTTTTTTATACATCACACCTTCTTTCTCTCTGATCACATGGGCAAAGTCTCAAGCACATTAATGATGTTCGTGTAGGGGACAATCTCTGCCTCTCCCTTGTACAGAGTATTTGTAAGCTACTCCCCCATCCCCAATACAAAATTATATCATGGACCTCGGACACTGACCAATGACACAGGCAGGTTGGCACCTTACCTCCGCTGATTATCTACCGATAATCACTGTAAAAGGTGCCAGCCAGCCGCACGTGTAAAAAAAAAACAATCTGACCCCGAAATCGTGGAAACCCGACCACCAACTTGTTTCCCCCTATAAATGGTGATCCTGAAACAACACTTCAGTGCATCTCCAAAATAGTAACAAAACACTGTCCAATGGTAAAAAATAAGTATAAACAGGCTTTTTTTACTGTCTCTCCACAACCACTTTCCATGCAGCCCACCTCTAAATAATATTTTCTCTCTGCTCGCCTCTGCTCTGTTGCTGACACAGTCTATCTCTTTCTCTTAGTTTCCCATACAGTCCCTGTCTACTTTTGAATCCCGGTTTAGCAATGTTACCATAAAAAAGAAAAGAAAGAAGCAATTGAAAATTCCCCCAACAGCAAACAGTTTTCCCAACTCCATTGTAAGGACACAAACGGTTACCCGGAAGCTCTAGGATGGCAACAACTAACGACTCACCCACAACATGCCACACAATCAACAGGGCACTATTTTTATAGCGGTCTAACAAATACAAAAACTCAATAAAATAAAATGAAAAGCCAAAAAAAAAAAAAAAACCAGTTTTGTTCTATTGTATATAAAAAAGAAAAAGAAAGCGAAGGTGTAATGAGATAAGCACTGGGGATGTGGAGTTAATTGGAGATTTACCATGGCTGGGGCAGATTTACCCACTTGGCTGCACCTCATGGGCAAACCACCCCAACCATGGTAAATCCCCCAATAACCCACACCCCCTTGTGGCCTATTGCTTAAGTATTCCAGGCTATGGTGCTTATCCACCCTTATTAACATTCAGCAATGTCATGTTGACTGGTTCATATTTTTATCCTGATTTTAGTCCTCCATAGTGTCACTAGCTTTCGATGAGATACTTGGCTCCTTATTTCTGCCAACATCATCATTCGGCAGTTATTGTGGTCCCACTGAACTCAGTAGCGTTACTGAGTACTGAGCCATAATATTCCATTTATCTTCAAGAGTGATGGTGCGGTTCATAACTCATGAATGGCAGAGCTATGAATGGTTATGAAAGTCCTTCAACTTACAAAGTCATCAGCACTGTAGAACTGCTGTCTGACTTGTTCATTAAGTCTTTATGAGAATAACTTAAACAAATATCCATTGTGACAAAAAGTAAGAATGATACTTTTTGATATCTTAGTTACTGATGTTTCTAACTAAGGTATACATTTTATACAAGCGTAGTTGGGGATACAAGATAAAAAATAGTTCTTAGTTTCTGCTGTTAGTCAAAGCAAGATATCAAAAAAATTGATGTTACCATTGACATAATGTTTTTCTAAGTTACTGTCATGACAAATGAATACTCAACCAATCAGAGAGCAGCCTCTACAATGCTGATGACATCACAATTCCCAGTGCAGCACTGAATCAAGCCTTTAAAATTACAGAAATGCATCAAAATCTTTAGCCACAGTTCAGAATTAAAGGCCATGACTTGTAAATGACTGATCTACATATCAAAAATACAGTTGCCTAACTCATAATATCCTATTTATCATCACTTCAATTCTGATTGGATTTTATCAAGTCACTGCAGCTCTTCCACTCATGAGTAATTGTCCTGCTTCATAAAACTTGATGATAAATTGCATTTTTAAGTCAGCCCATATATCCACTATGTATATTTATATTTCTTGCATAGGTGTAAATGTCTAGGAGGCATTATAGCGCAGTGGTTTAAGGCTCTGAACTGCAAATTTGCAGATCTGGGTTTGAATCCCACAGTCCCCACTTGCATACTGTGTGCCCCTGAGAAGGTCACTTAACTTCCTTGTGCTCCCAGGTTGCACCTGTAAACAAGTTTTCAGCTTAGTGTGTCTTATCTGGTTAAACAATTGGGTAAAAAAGTGTAACACAGGAAACATCAATATATGCATTTCTTTACCTTTCATATTCAGTATCAGTTTTTGAATAGTTGTGCTGGTCAAACATAGTGACATACCTTTGATTGTTATTATTTCAGATGCTACCTGTACACTGCGTACCATCAGTTTGTGCGCTGGTGCTGGGGTACCAAAGTAAGCATGTGAGGGTGCCTATTCCATCATGTGCAGTGACCAGAATACGGACCACATTCCCATCAGCAGAGTGCTGTGGATTTAAGAACCCAGACCTTCATGAATGATCTGTCAAAGTTTTATTCATTTTCATACGTGATAAACAATTGAAAATAAAGTTCAGACAAAGTTTTATTAGTTTCCATATGCAATAACCAATCAAAAATAAAGTTCAATAAAAGTTTTATTCATTTTCATATGTAAATAAACAATTCAAGATGAAGTTTTTATATGTACTTTCCAAAAACAGAGAGAAAAGAAATGTTGTTACACTAATACATGTAGTTGCCACTTTCTGCACATTGCTATTTTTAAATAAAGGTATTCAGTGTATTCATGTAGTCAATGTTCTATTCATTGTTTACTTTTTATCAGGTACATGGTTGACCTGTTATTTTCCAATAAACTTTGAAGTCTTAATCATAACTAAACTTTGTTGTACTTTGTAATCCATCATTCTTTCTGTATCCGTTGGAAGTTGTTTCTTAGTTCTAACAATTTTAAATATTTTTAAACTTACTTTATTTGTTAAAGCAGGACACTTGAGAAGCAACTGCTTCACTTTTCTTTGGAGGATGGAATGCTGATGCCATGGGTGGGGCAATGCCTTTCTGTTTTCCATTTCACTGCACTCCTGTTGATGGTTACAAGTACATCTGACTACCTCTTCCAAGAGCTCCTGTATGTACCCTATGATATAAAAAGTACATGTTTGCTAAATTATTTCTTGTCAGCAACAAAGTACATATTAATTTCATAAGGTTTGGTTCAGCTGAAGTTTGTAGGTGCCTCAAAATTGCTGAGAGCATGACCATTGCTACTCAACGATCGACTGTATAACTGTTTCATGCAGTTATATTTTGTAGAATTGATGGGCTGTCCCACTGTCCCCTCTACACATACACACACACACACACACACACACACACACACACACACACACACACACACGCACACACACACACACACACACACACACACACGTTGTTCACTTGTCTCCCTACCCTCCAGAGTGACAACTGTTCATCTGCCCCTACAATACAGCACAGACACAAGATTGTCAAGAGGCAGGCTACACGCCACTAGTGAACAGACAGGACAGCACAAATCAAATCACTGAAACGCTTCACTGTATGCCACCTGATTTGCCCAAGTTAAGAGACTCATCCAGTCTGCCTATGTTTCCCTACTTACATGTAAGAACTCAGTCCCCTGCTGTTACTAGAATCCCATTAGTATTAGCCCTAGGATTAGGAAGGTAGTGGGCAGCTGATAAGAAGTTTATTAGAGCTTTCCACATAATGACATCATTGTTTTCTCTGCTAGCCTGCATGAAGAATGGATTATGTTATATAGAATTCTCGCAGCAGCATGAGCCACTTTGCAAGCCAGCTGCTTGGGCAGTTAGAATGTTGGGACAGAGTGAGAGGTGCCTGCCTTCTTAGCCAAACAGACGGGTGAAGGGCTTCTGTCCTTTTAATCTCACTGTAGTGTATGGGAAATCAGCAGTGCCACTAGATGTGCATGGTTGAAATAATTGATTCCAGGACACCATTGTGTCAATTCCTATAAGAAAGTTATAGGACTGCAGTTTCAGTTTGTATAAGGCGCTATCCTCATGGGACCACAATGAATTGTCATCTGCTCTGTGAAGAGAAAAGAGTGTGTTTCTAGTCTGAAAGATATGGAAGAGCTATGTTAAAGTTTTCTTCAGCCAGAAGTCTTTAAAGAAGTTAAAACTGTGGGGACAGAGACAGAGAGCATGCAAAATGTTTTGGATCACTGTCTGCTGTGTATATGCCCTAGACAAATTGGGTAAAGTGCAATCGGCCTGTCAGGACTGAGACTGCAACAGAGCATTGCATTGTGCAGAGACATTGCCTTTACCAATCAGACTGATATCCGAACTATGGTAACTACTTACTCTTACTATAAGTGTGCTGAGAGAAGAGAGTGGGTCATGATTTGATTCCCCACTGTGCTGAATGTGTTATGCTAGCTGGAGGCTGTGTCCAGTGACTTTACTGGACACCATCTGAACCGTTCTCCTGGGCTGGGCCTTGCCATCATGGCCCGGACAACCACTCCTGCTGCACAGAAACATCCAACAAGAGACCCACCCAGAGATTCGGCTCCATGATCAACACCACCAAACAGGAACGAGCACCATACATTGTGGGTTAAAGTGAATGCATGTTTTCTTTCCACCACAGGGCCCCAACCAGCTACAACACCAGCCTACCACGGACAATGCTTCAGGCTAGCCATAGTGACATCTGGGTACCCAGAGTGCATGAGACTGTGTCAGAGGGACTATAATGTGTATGTATGTTAACCTGCCAGTGTATGACTCAGTCTTAATTGCTAGATCACACCTCTCCCTTGTTCACAAATCCCAAATAAAACAGATCTGAATCTGTTTGCAGCTAAACTAGTCGTGGCATACATATGTATGAAAAGCACTTTATTACTGCTGTTTAAATGTTGCTGTTCTTATTTTCTAGGGGGTTGCCAGGGCGTTCCAATGAATCCAGCACCATTGGTAAGTGGTTACCAGTGGGAAGGGAGAGTGTAGTGCAGAGTGTATTGGGATTGTATCATTCCAGAGTCATTTAGGCCACTAGAGGGTACAGAGATGATCAGTGTCCCAGAGGACTATACCCAGGACAGTCACACTGCCATCAACTCTGTCCTCCGGGTGGAGGCACCCTTTTCCTGAGCTCAGACCTCTCAACCTGCAGATAGTCATGCAAGCAGGGGTAGTAGTGCCACCTAAGGGTCATATATATATTGATAAAACAGACCACTGTATACATAGTTCTGAGACAGAATTTGCCATTTTGACCACATTTTCATGTAGCTTTCTCATTACCTTGCCTCATATACCCAATGCAGAAAGTTTCCAATCCTGCCAAAGCATAATTCTGCACAACTGCAACACCATTCCATGCCACAAGCGGATTTGAAAATGATGGTCAGATGATACCTGAGGTGGGGTAATAAGAAGGCTGTGTTTAAAATCTGAGTTCAAAATATTTAAAATTTACAAAGTCACAAGGGTATGTAGCGAATTGCAATGAATGGTCATAACTTTGCCATTTTTCATATTTGACCCCACATTTTCAGAATTGCTTCTATGACCCCACCTTATGAGCAATGAGGTGGAAGACTAGGTTTGCTGGCCAAGGCACCTAGCTTCACCTGAGCTCTTTTCTTCTAGGTTGCTTGAAAGGACAGAGCAAAGAACCCTATCAGAGCAAAAATAAGGATTAAGGCTTCTTTTGGCTAGGCATGTTTACTGTGTGTTGTTATTTTTATTTTGTACTCACAAGGGATTGTTACTGTTTGTTACTAACATTTTATTGCTTTATTTTTCTCGGATTCAAATTGTTGTTGCTGGGTATACATTCTGCTGCATTATTACAGGGTGTGCCTTCAGGTGTGTGCTTACAGATTACTGCTGTAATCTTCTGATTCAAATTGTCTTTTGCAAGGTATATCTTCTGTTACTGCTTTATTTTTCTCTGTAGCAAAGTGTTTCTTGCAGGGTATATCTTTGTGAAATTATTACACCTTCACAAGGACATTAACCAAATTGAGGCAGTCCAGAGAAGGGCAACCAAAATGGTGCAGAGACTGCATCAGAAAACATATGAGGACAGATTAACTGAACTCAATATGTATACCCTAGAGCAAAGGAGGGAGAGAGGTGATATGATTGAAACATTCAAACACCTTAAGGGCATTAACAAGGTGAAAGAGTCTAACATGTTTCAATATCAGAAAAATAGCAGGACAAGAGGACACAGCATGAGATTAGAGGGAGGCTGATGAAAGGTAATGTGAGGAATTTTTTTCACAGAAAGGGTGATGGATGCATGGAACAGTCTACCTCAGGAAGTGGTGGATATAAATACATTGCAGGGCTTCAAACAGGCATGGGATAGGCATAAGGATCAATACAGATGAGTATGAATAGACCATTGACAAAGCAAAGGCCTATGGCACATTCATAAGGTAGAAAAATAAATGGGCAGACTGGATGGGCCTTGCTGTCTTTATCTGCTGTCAACGTCTATGTTTCCGTAATATGACTGACATCACATAAATCCTGTCTAAAAGGTGGATTTGCCAAGCAACTGCAAAATCACCTTTCAGGCAGGAGTTGTGTAGTGACAGTTGTATTGTTCATGATGTAGGGTCTCCAAAAGGCTATGTTGAAAATTTGGAGTAAATACCGCAAAAAATAACAGAGTCATGTGTTAAAGTTGAACCCCCCCCAATGAAATACATCAAATCGCATTTACCTTACTTCTCATACTGCAGTCTTCCTTTCCAGCAGCAAGACATGTCTTTGATTGGGAGAGCGGATCTCTAACCTGGGACCTGTTCAGGTGAATGACAGTGAGAGGGTACCGGTATTTGGGGAGGAGAACACAGTGTGTGGTTGGGTAGATGTGGAAGTGATTGACGATGGCCTATTTTTGTTTTTACGTGTTAAAAAACCATGACAACAAGGAATGTTTTTCTAATTTTTAGGTCAAAACTCAAGAGATCTGAGAGAGTGGGGATGCCACTAACCATCAGTGGTGTTGGTAACAATTCTGGGATGGGGAGGAAGGAGGACCAGCATGTGTGAAACTGACCAGCAAGAGTGAAAGTGACTAGCAGGCAGGGGGCTGAGCTAAGGCAGAGAGAGAGGCATCAGCAGTGTGTTCTACCTTCCATCTCTCTGTACAGTAGGCAGTACCACTGTTGCCTGGACATTAATAAACTGGAGAGGAGTGATGGCAGAGACTATGACATGAATGGGAGGAGGGAGGAACATGTGAGTAGAGCCAGCTAAGTCGAAGGGTAGTCTATTCATCATTTTCCAAACAGAGACAGCGTTCGGAGGGTGGGGGGGTACCACTAGACACCAGGGAATGAACATAGACAGTGATTGGAGGTGGGGCACCACTAGACATGTGATGTCCCATTATGAGACCTATGTATCACAACTTGTGGACCTTGAAACCTCATTCGTGGCTCCGCTCATGCCACCTCTTAGATCCAAGGTCACTGGTCACTCATGATATATAATGTATCACACTCTGGGCCATCATGTATCCCCTGGATAGCACTCTTGGACTGGTTAAGGGTTACATACATTCAGTGCTCCTTTGACCCAACTTGATCTACAGGTCTTTCTCCATCCCCTTCCCTTTCATTTCTATAATGACTCCTCCCTTGTACCATGCCACCTACCTGCAGAGTAAGGGTTTTGATTTTTTTTTTTTAAGTTTGACTGTGGTATTGATAATATAAAGGAAAACACTGGAACTGCATTCTAAACTATCCATATACCCCTCCCCAGCAAGCCAGAGCCAGCAGTCCCCTACCACAACCAAAGCAGGCAATAGTCAGGCTCAGGTGGCACACAGGAGAGACGCCAGACAGCAAACAGCAAAGCTCAGCATTTAAAATCAGACAGTGACTGTAGACACTAGCAGTACAGTACAATACAGTAGACAGGACCACACGATAGTCAGCACAGCAGACCATTCGAAAAACATGAAAGAATTTCTGGCCAAAAAGGCATCTGGTATTAGTCTTCATACCCCAATACCTTATGCCAGGGTGAACTAATTGGTGCCAAAAGAAAACGTTTTACTCACTCTTTGAAGTAAATGAAGGGATCGGTTGGTTCTGTAGCAACTGCCAGCTGATCCCTTCCGGCTGCTTAGTATGGCCGCCCTGACCCTGCACTCAGTGTTTCTGTGATGTGTGAGCAGCAGGGAGAGTACGGGGGCAAGCGCTCTACTAATAGGGTCCATATTAGAAGATTGGTGCCTTTCATTGCCCTCTCAGACTGCTTCATTATTCATATAACTGTTTTTTAAAGACACCCCGTACACTTGTATAGGGCTGTGGGAGGATCGGCCATACTAGGAATCTGGACGAGATTGACTGGCAGTGGCTATGGAACCAGCTAACATCCCATGTATTTGAAAGAATGAGTAAACAATGTTTATTTGGCTCAGATTGGCTCACACTGGCATAAGGTATTGGGGTATGAAGACCGTACACCCCAAAAAATTCATTTAAACAGAAATTTTCTGAACTACTAAATCAAAACTAAACTTTGTACAAGTAAACAATATGGTTTCACAGTGTTCCGCTTTTATCTTCATGTTTGAAGATGTGTCCCTCATTCTGAAGGTCTGTGTCCCTCATTGTCCCTCTTTTTAGTGTCATAAAATGTCCATGTCCCTCATTTCAGTGCCAAAGGTTGAGAGGTATGCCTGCCGGCTGGAAGCTTAGCCGTGACCCCCTCCCCACTGCAGCATCACCAGTAGTTGCAGACAGGCCGTCATCAGACTCCTGCCTCCCAGTCCCATCCCAGTTCCCCACCAGAATAACTCAGCCAGCCCTGACCCCTCCCCACTGCAGCAGCACCAGCATTTGCAGACAGGCAATCGTCAGTCTCCTGCCTCCCAGTCCCATCCCAGTTCCCATCAGAATAACTCAGCCAGTCCTGACCCCCCACTGCAGCAGCACCAGCATTTGCAGACAGGCTGTCATCAGCCTCCTGCCTCCCAGTTACATCTCAGTTCCCCATCAGAATAACTTAGCCAGCCCTGACCCCCCACTGCAGCAGCACAGAAGTTGCAGACAGGCTGCTAACAGCCTCCTGCCTCCCAGTCCTATCCCAGTTCCCCATCAGAATAACTCAGCCAGCCCTGACCCCCCACTGCAGCAGCACCAGGAGTTGCAGACAGGCCGCTAACAGCCTCCCGCCTCCCAGTCCCATCCCAGTTCCCCATCAGAATAACTCAACCAGCCCTGACCCCACCCCCGACTGCAGCAGCACCAGAAGTTGCAGACAGGCGCGCCAGCCTCCTGCCTCCCAGTCCCATCCCAGTTCCCCATCATAATAACTCAGCCAGCCCTGACCCCCCCACTGCAGCAGCACCAGCAGTTACAGACAGGCCGTCATCAGCCTTCTGCATCCCAGTCCCATCTCAGTTCCCCAAAATCATTTGTAAATAAAACTCAACCATCCCCACCCACTGCACTGCAGCACCACTAGCAGCAGCTAGACCACAATCTTGTACATATTCCTCAGCAGCCCAGTCACAGACAGACAGTCAACAGTCCTCCCGACCACCCCATCGGTCATAACTAATAACAACCACCCCATCCCTCACATACTGCACTGCAGCAGAACCACACCAGCAGTCAGATAGACCAGTGAGTCATCAGACCTCCATCATCAGACCACCTGCCTCCCAGTTCACACCCAGTCCCCCACGGCTCCCCCACCACATCATTCAAAATAAGTAAACCACCCCCGGCAGTCACAGACAGACCAGTCATTAGTTCTCCTGCCTCCCAGTCCCATCCCAGCTCCCCCATCATAATAAATCAGTCAGCCCAGCCCTCCACCCACCCACTGCAGCAGCACCAGCAGTCACAGACAGAACAGTCATTAGTCCTCCTGCCTCCCAGTCCCATCCCAGTTCCCCCATCTTAATAACTCAGTCAGCCCAGCCCTCCCACCCAGCCACCCACCCACTCACTCACTGTAGGAGCACCAGTAGTTGCAGACAGGCTGTCATCAGCCTCCTGCCTGCCAGTCCTATCCCAGTTCCTCCATCATAATAACTAAGCCAGCCCTGACCCCCCCTACCCTTAGCAGCCCAGTCACAGACAGACCGTCATCACCTCCCAACCCCTCACCCACCACACTGCAGCAGCACCACACCAGCAATCAGATAGACCAGTGAGTCATCAGACCGCCTGCCTCCCAGTTCACACCCAGTCCCCCACGCCCCCCCCATTAAAAATAATAAGTTAGTCAACCACCCCCATCCACTGCACCACAACACCATTAGCAATCACATCAGTGGCATGGTATCACAGACAAGTCAGTTCCCCATCACCTGGCTGCCACCATCAGTCTCAGTCATAGACTAAGTCCCCTGGCTCCCAGTTTAACTTGCAGCAGCAGATATATGTGGGGAGGAGTAGTATACACTTATCTGCTTCTTCTGAAATGCAGCAATGCCAGAAACCAGCAGCTTCTCCATGTTCACTCAAACGGTCTGTTCCTCTCAACTAGTCTGTGAAGCACTGTCTGAAGATTGTTAGCTTGGACCGCTTTTCTGAGTTTTACAGCCCTCACCCGTGACCCAAAAGCCGACAGTCACTCGAGTCTGACTGAACCCAACCCCCTTAAAATTATTACTACCTGGGAGTGTTGTAGACAGTTACACACTAACACGCTGACCCCATGAGGCCTGTACCATCGGTACCGAACTCTGTTGTCTCCCTCCCTCCCAGTCCCGATCACTGTTACTGCTAGCCTCTCCTGTGGAGTGGTAGTTGGACCGGCAAACGACAGTGCCAGGAGCAGCCAGGCAGCCACGCAAATGAAGCACCGATATAACTAACCGAGTTATTCGAACTCCACAGATTCTGTCAGAAAGGCAGCAAGGAGTGTGGTGCTTGCTGTGCTCATCGACAACGACACTAGCTCTCCTCACACTAGTGCACGCACACCATAGCAGTCAGTCACCCGCCCGCTCCTCATCGGACCTCACGACTGGTTAAGCAGGCTGGCTGCTTACTTCTGCGCTGGCGAAAGATGCAGCTCGAGAGCTGAAAAGACTTTTTTTTTGAGTTCTGTGTGAAAGTGACTCCCTACTGCCAGTGAAACTTATGTTGCTCCTGTCCTCTCCAGCTGTCCTTGTTGTTTCGCCCACTCACCAAATCAGTTGAGGTGGCTGCTCCAGCAGCAGTCGCATGAAGAGTTCCTGCATACTGGCTACTAGGGCTGATTTATTTGATTATTAAATTAAATAAAATATTGGGGGAGGGACAAATGTGGCAATGGTGAAAGTTGGGAGGGACTTGTGCCCCCTTCCCCCCCTATAATTACACCCCTGCCAGGACCATCCTGTAAGTGAGCTTGCTCAATGATGACATGCCTGGTTAAATAAAGGATTGATTGATTTATTGATTGATTAAGAGGGCTCATGTGATCCATCCTGCCCCTTCCCTCTCTTCATTGACCTCCATTTCCTTCCTTCTACTCCCTCCTTTTCAGGTGCCCTGAGTCCTTCCTTGCTAGCCTGGGGGTAGGCTGTGACTCACTCTATCAGATCTCAGCCTACCTGCTGTCCACTTCCCACCCCTCATCTAGTTTAAATCCATCTTTCTCGCAATATACCTCCCCAGTCTTTGGTTTAATACCTCCTTCCCCTCCCCACTCAGGTGCAGCCTATCCCTTGCAAACAGATTGTTATTATCCAACGTACTGCCCCAGCCACCCACAACCCAATATCCCTTAGTTTGACACCATTCTACCAACCATGTGTTCAACTCCCTAATCCTCTCCTTTCTCACTGTGCTTGCACAGGGTACTGGGAGCACTTTGGAGAATGCCACAGACTTCCCTGTCTCTTTGCACAACCTTCCCACTTCCTCAGCCCTCTCCTTTGTTACCTCCACCATTTCTCCCACTAGGTCATTTGTCCCCACATGTACCACAATGTGTGG
The DNA here is from genome assembly GCA_016271365.2 of Neoceratodus forsteri. Lineage (NCBI taxonomy): Eukaryota > Metazoa > Chordata > Ceratodontiformes > Ceratodontidae > Neoceratodus > Neoceratodus forsteri. The sequence goes on from CM028131.1 coordinate 202,126,933, forward strand.
TTTCCTCCTGCCCCTCCTTACGCACCTTAGGATTGCCTGCCCTGCCTTGTCTGCCCTTAATCCTGGTATGGACTCCACCCATATCTGACTGTGCCTCTCCCCCTTGCTGTCCCATCTGATCCGCTTGAGTATGGAGTCCCCCAACACTAGTACACCTCCCTCCTCTTTCCTTGTGCTTGTCGCCACCACCCCACCCAGGTTCTCATTTCTGGGGCCACTCAAGATGGTGCTTTTACAGTGTGTCCCAGTGTCTCCCCCCCCCCGCCCTTCTCAATTTTTATTTATTTAGTTTTTGTTGACAGGGTATGTGCACTAGACAAATCCTGCCTATTTTCAGGCACGACCGGGAGAAGGAGATACAGATGAATGCCAACCGACCTTGAACCAGATTAAGCTGTTGGTAGTATTTTTAGTGAATATGAAAATTTGGCCAGACACTGTGAAATTCTCCTACTCTCTGGTAGGGGAGATGCTGTTTTAGGAGAGCATGGCAGTCTGCCTCAGGATGGCTGAGGAGGAGGAGGTTGTGGATTTGGAGCAGCCAGTGGTTTTATCGACGACGGTGGCTGTAGCTTTGCATGGGGATTCTGAGATACCTTTGGATGCTGCAACTATGATTTCAGTTGTGCCGTTTGAAACACCTTGTGAATCTGCAGTGGCAGAATCAGCGAGTTCTTCAGCTTTACAATTACAGCCCAAGAATTTTAATACATTTTCTGATGAAGCACGCCCTTTAGAGACTGTTCCCCTGCTTGACAGGCTTATCTGTCAACCTGACAGTAGTGGCGGGCTTCTGGTGAGTCAGTGAGCAGCTGACAGGAGTGAGAATAGTGCATCAGTATCAGAAGCATTGAAGGATTTCTCCGTTGGAATGTGGAAATCGTCTATTGCTTCAGGGCAAGATGTTCCTTTCACAGATGAAGACTGGACAAAGGAGTTGGCTCTGCAAAAAGCTGGATGGATCCAAGGAGATGATGGATGATGGCTCCCAGATAAGACTTGGGAAACTTTTTCAGGTACTTCTGTGAGTGGTTCTCCCCCTTTGGAGGCAGTTTCTGTTGGTGTTTCTGCATCGTCTGCTACTGCTGTAGCATCGGGGGGGAAGGGGTTACTTACAGATACAGAACTATTAACTGAGGCACCGGGACCTTCTGGCCTGGGTTCTGAGACCACTTCACACAAGATTTCTCCCCCCCCAAATGAAGACAGGAGACGAGGTGGCCTTTTTTTTGGACCTGTTCAAAATAATCAGGTTGAGCAAGCTCCTGCTGTAATGCTGTCCGGCTATGGGTATAGAGGTGATCTACAAGAGCATCTGGATAGATTTATGTAGCCAGGACTTTATTACTTAATTCTATGCATTTTCATGTTGAAGATATATTTGCCCTAATTAATATTAGAGGTAAGATTATTTTGATGTCAGCTTTAAAACCTTTATGGGTTAGACGCCTTCTGGAGGAAGTATGACTCTCTTAAATGACTGCATTATGGACACTTTTTCGGCAATATCATTAACAAAACCCCTTTAAAACTGTTAATATCATGTTTAGGAATGAGGGTGTTAATGTGGGGATATTCTTTTGGTTAGGAAAAAATGTGATGTGTTGGTCCCTGAGGCCATCATGGATTCTGAGGAATTTGGACAGGAAACTGAGATTTAAAGTTAAATTACAAATGGTAGAAATGAGGTTTGCCATATACCAAACAGTTTTTTTGGGGTAGACATAGGGGTGTCTGTTTTACCCAGGTCAGCCGAAGCTTGTTATAAGTGTGTGGTAGCGTAGGCACTTTAGCAGTATTTGTGATCGGGTGCGCTGTGCTCTGTGTGGTGACTATGACCGTGATAGTGCTGTTTGTAGAAATGTCTTCGCTGTAATTTATGTGAAGAACAGGGCCATACATACCATCAATGTCCTTGGGCAAGTCAGAATAGACCTGAAGGCCCAGATAAGGACTCCCTTATCAATCAGGCCCAAGATAGATGTAGGCTGCAAGGACTGCATCCTTCAGCTGAAGGAGAACCCCAAGCTAGACCAAATAGTCACACTGATGCTTCTTCCTGTAGCCCTACTCATACTGCACAGGCCCCCTTCCAAGATACTGGTGCTTCCTTCTCTCATACCCCCTGAAGAACTTGTGCCCTCTCAGTCTTCTACTGTAATTTCTAATTTACGGAAACCTATGCCCTTCAGGAACTGATTTTCAGCTCCCTAAAAGGGTGACTAGGTCGGTTAGTAAAAGTAAGGCCCAATCTGTACAAATCCTACTTCAGAATACCTATCAGGTACTTCTAGATGGAGATATGGGTTCTGAGTCTGATGTTTCTTCCAGGTCTGAGGTGGTCTCAGAGATGGAGTATGAAGATGACACTGTTCTGTCTAGTAGGAGGAGTTAAAAAGAAATTAGGAAAAAGATAAGGATTAGTTGTTCTTGTCCCTATATTTTTATGACCTCCTTACATATAGCTTCTCTTAATGTTCGAGTATACAGAACATTAAGAAAACAGCTGCAGTTTTATCTTTCTGTAAGGATTTAAAAACTGATATCGCTTTTTTTACAAGAAACTAGGCTCCATTCCTGCATGATATTTCTTCCACTAAGAGACTGTGGCCCTGGGGATTTCCTTTGGACATTTGGGGAATGCTGCAGATGGCTTAGGATTTTGTTCTATATATCTCATGTCAAAGTCCAGCAAATTTTAGATATTGTCCCTGGACGGGCCCTTTTGGTAGATTGCTGTTGGTATGGGTTTTCTGTATGCCTGATTAACACTCATACCCCACAAAGTAAAGCAGCTAGAGTGGATTTGTTTAATATTATTAAGCCTTTTCCTTTTACTGAGTGGCATGTGCTCTGGGGAGGGGATATGAACTGTGGGTTAGATTTAAAACTTAAAGATAATATTCAGAAGAAGGTTTATTGTGATTCTCCTTGCTCTTAGAGATACTTTATTGCTTACAAGGCCTTAAAGACTTTATAGATTTCTGTACCAAGATAAAGGAGCACATATTATAGCAGCGCATTGTCTACCGGTATAGATTTTATTTTTGTATCTCAGTTTTATATCCCTCAAGATTTAAACTGCCTTTTTCTGAGTTTACTGATCATGTTCTGCTATTATGTGACATATCTCCGGAATATCCCTGCTAGGTCCCCCAATTACTTTGAGATGGAAGCTGAATGTTTGTTTTTCGCAACACTCAGAGATTAGATTAAAGTCAGATCTATTTCTTTGAAGGAAATCTGGCAGAATTTTCTCAGGATTGAATGCATTGGTGATTGGATACAAAAGAGGATTTTAAAAAATTGTTTATCGATTTTGGTAAATTTACTGGTAATAAGGATTATTTATAATATTTGCACCTAGGATCAGTTTTATAAACTAATGTCCTTACCTAATATTTCAGACTATAGAATTAAACTCAATTGGATGAGATTAAAAACAAATGTTTTCTTATCATGCTACTAAAGCAACTGTCCAGAATACAGAATTTAGATATAGTACGTACACACAACCATATTCTGATCCATATGCAGCCTGTAAGGATACCGTATTATAAAGTAATTACAGGTCTGTATGATAATAATGACTGTTTGAAAACTTCAGATGTGAAACGTTGGAAGTTGTACATTCTCATTTATTTCAATTTTTGGGTACAGAGCCTGTTTCTTCAAGTGTTTGGGGCAGAATGTTTCTTATTCTATTCCTCAGCTAGATTCTGTTCAAATTAATGAGTTAGAAATGCCTATTTCTGCCCAAGAGGTTACAGAGGCAATTATTAGATTAAAAGCAGGGTTTCTCCTGGAATAGATGGTTTATCCATAAGTTTTATAAGCAGTATATAGATAAACTAAGTGTTATATTACCACATGTATTCCATTCTTTGGTTGAGACAGAAGACAGATTTGTGCAGAATTTTGTCTCAGCATTAGTAGTTTTTATTTTTAAATCTGGAGATAGATGTGATTTGTGTAATTGGAGGCCTATTAGTCTTCTCAATACTGATTATAAAATATTTTCTTCTATTCTATGTAGTAGATTACAAAAGGTGGCATCCATGCTGATACATCCTGCACAAACTCACTCTGTTCCTGGGAGGAACATTAAACAAAATTTACTATTATTAAGGGCACTAACATAATTTGCTAAACAAAATCAGTTGTCGGGGTTTCTTTTGGCCCTGGATCAGAGGAAGGCCTTTGATACTGTTTCTCATGTTTTTCTGTTTACTGTTTTAAAATATTATGGATTACCTGGTCGAATGCTGGCATGGATTACATCCTTGTATAAGGGTGCTTCCTTTTCCCCATAGATAATGGTTTGGTGGGGACAAGTATTAATTTAAAATGGGGGGGGGTCATCAGGGATGTTCACTGAACCCTTTGCTTTTTACTTTTATATTAGATCCTTTGATCAGAGGGATAATAAGTAATGATTAGATTTTGGGTGTTTCTCCAGGTATGGATATTTCCCCTCAAAAAATCTCTGCTTATGCAGGTGATATTTATCTTATAGTGCAAGATTCAGTCTCAGGAATTAGGGCATTACAACAGTTTGAGGATTTTTTCAGATTTTCAGGAGTATATTTAAATTATGATAAATGTTTTGGTTTACAAATAGGTTTAGGTGGTGTGGTACAACTGATTGGCCCTGTTAGTATAGTACATTCTTATATTAAGATCTTAGGGGTTTATTTTGGATCTTATGATGTTGCTTATTTGAATTGGGAAGATAAATTAGTGTTGGGGGAAATAAAGGTACAGATGTGGAAATCCTGGACTCTCTCAAACTTAAAACAGGTTTTTATTATTAAAAAGTTTCTTCTTCCCATTTTTTTGTATATTAGTTATGTTTTTTTACCCTTACCTTTAAAATTTGAAACTTGGTTATTAAGTTGTTTTTTCCAAATGTTATGGGGTAACAGGATAAATCCCATTAAAATAGATTTTACTAATCTGCCAATTCAGGCTGGGGGGCTTGGTATGATGAATCCGGTGTTTTTTTTCCTATTCTTTCTTTTTTAGTTCTATCTTGCATAATGATTTAAATACTACTGAGGATTTATGGATGGATTGGACAGATGAGCTGTTTAACTCCCTTTTTCAATATTGGGGGGATCAAGGAGTTAAGAAGGTTAACTTGAACCTTCTTGATTTTGCAGTCCCTGGTTTCAGAAAAATAAAAACATAGCAATTGCAAAAAGCAGAGGCTTTTTTACAGAATAGAAAGCAGATCTATCGTAGGATCATGGAAATGAATTTCTTGGTTCAGGTAGATTTTCCAAAATGCTATCCATCTAGACAGCAGTTTGGAATGAAACTTTTAAGAGACCCTAGAGTTCCTGTGCATATGTGGGATGTTTCTTGGCTTTGTTGTTACTGGAAATTAGGAGTTCATGGAAATTGGAAACATAAGGCGGTGGAGGAAAGGGAGTGTTTAAGACCAGGGTGTAATGGGTTATTAGAAACCCTAGAACATTTTTATATCAGTTGTCCATATATTGTACTTTTTTGGCTTGATTTACAGAGTACATGGAAGTGAGGGCCTATTACTTATGAATCCTTAATTTTAGAGGACTACTCAGGGTTTTTAAGGAGATATCACCCTAGTACTCTGAACGTGATCTTTGCCTGCATAAAATATCATCTTTGGCAAGCTCTGTGTCATTATTATTTGCAACATGCTGTTTTATTAAACTCTGCTATTATTTCACAAATTGAAAAAGCAATACAAAAAATTAAAACTTTGATTCTCTAAAGATGGATAGGAGGACATTTGCTATATTTTGGAAAATGTAGATTATTTATTTTAATTAATTTTCTTTTTCTTGATTTGTTTTGGATACCCATTTCTTTTGTTATTTATATTGCCGATTTTCTTTTTGAGTATTTTTGTGTGTTTTCCTATGATGTTATTTCTCTGCAATAAAAAAGTCCCTTACTCTTTTCAATAAGTGCCATGGGATCTTTAACATCCACCTGAACTACCACCAATCCGGGTAGATGGGACCTCAGTTTAACATCTCATCCGAAAGATGGCACCTCAGAAGTGCAGCACCCCTCTCATGCTGTACTACAGTGTCAGTACTGGGATATTAACCCAAGTGCCAGATGTGGGAATTAAATGCACAGCCCTCTGATCTCCCAGCCTCAGAGGTGAGTGTGCTACCTACTGAGCCACTGACACTGATGAGTGACTTGTGATGATGGTCCTGACTTAAAAATGCATATTAACGACTACAATGTTCATGAAGAATTAAGCACCACACCTGTCCAGCACTCTGAAGGGAAGCCAAAAGAAACAACCGTGACTTTAGTTACAGATGGAGATTGGGCCCTAAAGAGATGCAAATGCACGGATAGATTAAGATTGCACTGTGCACTGAAGAGATTCAGAAAAAAAGGCACAACACCTAACCAGTGCTCACCATCAGAAATTCAAATCTTGAAAAGAATACCTTTGCCGGTTGTGGCGGGCTGTGGGGGGGGGAGCGTACTGCACTGCTGCAGTGACAGTCACTAGTACTAGTACCAGTAAAGATACCACAAGAAGTGCAAAAATCACATAGCTGCAGTGGATAGCAGCTCACATTGCTGAAATTATTATGTTGCACAATAAAAGATGTCTGATTTGATGACACGCGTCACACACATACTCACACACGTACTAAGTAATGCATAACAAAATGAAAACTTCAGTAATATAACCACATATTTTAAGCAAACTAAAATGATGCACTGTGGCACCACAACAATCAGCAAAAAATGGCAAGAAGTATTGAAAATATTACTGTGTGTACATTAACACAGTTATACAAGAAAAATATCACCAAAACAGAAAGCACTGTCTTTTTCTCCAAGTTAATCTAGCTACACCACATATATACCCCTCCCCCAAAGCACACTTCCACTGTCTCTCAGTATACAGACTGAATGTCGTATATTAACATTCAAAATCCATACACAAACAATAAATGCTTCATGATATGAGCAAGCTGGATGGTTTCCTATAATCGATTAACTAAAGTTTCAGCAAAAAAAAAGATTCAAATGGCTTTTTAACAGCTTTTTGAAGTTTTGAATCGCAGAGAGCTCTCAGAGCAGATTGTCTCCTACAGCTTCCTACACACACTACCCCAAACTGAGGCTGTGCAGAACAAGCTAGAGCCCATGTGACTTGAAATCCCATGAATCACTGCAAAATTTGCTTTTGGAGCTTAAAAACAAGACAAAGTGAGGCAGAGTACTTTGTTTTCAATGTACTTCGCCTTAAGAATTAGTGAAGTAGTGGTTTGGGAAGGAGGAGTAACGCAAAGTTAGTGTTTTCAATGGACTTTGCATTACCAATCACTAACGTGAAGTACTCCACTTCAAGCAGAGCACTCATGATCTCTTCACTCCGCGAATCACTCATGGAGTGAATTGAGGCCACTTTGCTCATCACTATTTGCCAAATTGAAGCACTAGTATGACATCTGGCAGTTACTGTTAAGGGTAGTATTGCTCACTGTGTCATTGCTTTCAGCAGTGCTTGCATCCACAGTGACAATCAATATTTTTAACATAGACTGAAGAAGATCACAACCACTGCATTCAAAATGAGGGAATGTGACAGTCTCATGTATTGGCAGAAAAGCAAGGGTGTAGACAGGCATACTCACTGTACACATTTGTGTACAGTTTTGTTGAGTGCCTGTCACAAACCATAAGCCACTCTGTAAATATTATCATTCTAACCTGTAGTATTTAGGTTAGTAGGCTACTGAGGAGTGTCCAATAACTCTTTAGAGAGTAGAGGAATCATTGACAACATTCTGACTTGTTTGGAAGGGGTGCCATTTGGAAGGATGTGTACATTTTTAATTGGGGTGTAACTGTTAGAGATTGTGTACAAAATGGAAATTTCTCACACTCCTGCAGAAAAGTATAATTAACCATCTGTACTGGTCTGCCATTTCAACTCCTGATGATTCGCCAGAGCTGATAGTTCAGAAGTGGACATCAGTTGTCAACCACATACTAAATACACATGATGGCCACGGTGATCTTTTCTCAAGGTGTTTGCATGGACCAATTGTGGAAGAGAGTCGCACAAAGGAATGGATTCAAGCCATTTAACATTTTCTCTTTATACCTGTTGTTTTCAGAACATGTGTTCGTTCATGTGGGGTAACTTCTTCTTCAATTATGCTGTCATGAAGTAGTACAGGCTCTATAATGGACAGCAAAGGAAGCAGGAAGGCAATGATGAAACATAGATGTTGTGACTTCTTATTGTGATGTTACAAACTTTTCACATCACACCCTGTCACTCACATAATGCCCTGTGTTTGTTGTGATGTAGGTTCCCATGCCGCTATTAAGCTTGAAGAAGTGGTTACAAAGAAACATCTTCTGGGAGACATTGAGAAAATGTCACCAAATATGCAGACCAGTATAATTGAGGGATTCCATAGCGTTATCATTAATTTTGCACCAAAACACACTGCCTTCAGTTACTGGGGCATGACAACTCGGTGAGTATAGTATGCATAGACAGCCACACAGCCACACACACACACACACACACACACACACACACCACACACACACACACACACACACACATTCATCAGCAAAACAAAACTATTCATTGTACACATCACACTGTATGTCAGAAGATGACAATCTCTGGGGTAGCATATCATGCACATTAAATTAATCACATCCTTTCATTGTGGTCGCTATGAAATTCCACTACTTTTAAAAAGCTCTGCCAAGGGTGTATGTCAGGATATCCACCAGTTCCCACAGCACCATGGGATGTATCTGATCCAGCACAGGTTCTTTCTCCATCCGAAGGGACCTGAGGGATTTCATCACTCTCTGTACCTGGATTTCAGCTTCCACTTTCCCCACCTTTGCTTCCTATACTGGTAACTCACCACTTGTCTGTGGTGGCCAATACCTTTCCCTAGACTAGTCACGGCCCCTCATCTCTACTGGTCCAACCACTTTCTTCAGTTTACCCCTGCAACATGTTGCCCCTCCATCCCACCTGGTAAAATTGAGGCAAAGTAGTCGTTTAGGACCTCTGCCTGTTCCCCCTCCTCCTGTCCCCATCCATCACCTTTCCTTATCCTGTTGATCTGCACCTTCACTTTCCTTTTTTTACCCTATGTATCTAGAGAAACCCTTGCCACCCCCTCTTGATCATATGAACATACGAAATTGACAGCAGGTATAGGCCATATGGTCTATCTAGTCTGCTTGAGTGTGCAGCACTTCAGCCCATTAGACTGCAGCAACCTTCACTCTCATTAACTGTTTCCTCCCCCAAATGCCCCCCAGTATTTACTTTCCCCTTGAATTTGTCCCACCCCCTCTTAAAGCACCCCACAGCCTGCACTGATACCAGTTGCTCAGGCAGTGTATTCCACCCTGTTACCACTCTTTAACTGAATTAGTGCCTCCTTCTTTCCCTCCTTAATCTGTCCCCCTTTAACTTCAGGGAGTGCCCTCTGGTATCTCTTCCATTCTGGAGAGTGAACCCACCCTGGAAGCCTACTCTGTTCATCCCCTTCAGGTACTTGAAGGTGTCGATCATGTCCCCCCCCCCCTCTCTCTTCTGTCCTCCAGGGTATTCATGCTGAAGTCTTGTAGTCTTCCCTCATATGTTCTATCCCCCAACCTCTGAATCATCTTTGTTGCTCTTCACTGCACTGCCTCCAGTAGTTTGATATCCCTTTTCAAGTACAGGCACCAGAAATTAATGCAATACTCCAAGTGCAACCTCAGCAGGGACCTGTACAGGACCAATAAGAGTTCGCTACATCTGGATGTAATGCCCCTTGCTATGCACCCTAGCATCCTGCTAGCCTTATCCGCTGCCTTCCTAGAGTCAGCCAAGTGGTTTTCTTCCCCAGTGACCTGCAACCCCAGATCCTTCTCCTTGTCGGATGTGGACATTTTGATATCATCCATCCACTAGCTGTATCCTGCATTTTTGGCTCCAAAATGCATCAACTTGCACGTCTTAGCATTGAACCCAAGCTGACAGGTGTGTGACCTGTCCTCGAGTCTTGCCAAGTCCTCCTGCAGTAATTTGCCACCCTCCTCCCCATCCACCTCAGCACAGACCTTGGTGTCATCAATGAAGAGGCTGATCTTATTCTTTTCCCAACTGCTATGTCTGCAATGAAAATGTTAAGCAGGACTGGTCCCAGTACTGATCCCTGTGGGACACCACTTTTCACTGCTCTGGGCTTCAATGCTTCTCCCCCCACAGCTACCCTCTGTTGTCTGTCCCTCAGCCAGTTTTCTACCCATCGGGCTAGCTTCCACCCTATACCAAGACTCCACAGCTTGCAGGTCAACCTTCCATGTGGCACTGAATCAAAGGCCTTGCTGAAATACAGGTAGACTACATCTACCGCATAGCCCTTGTCCAGTGCCCCCGTGACTGAGTCAAAAAAATCAACCAGGTTTGTTTGACAGGATCTGTCAGCGATGAACCTGTGCTGTCATCTTGCAGATTATTATCCACAAGGAACTGCACCAGTCTTTCTTTGAGAACAGATTCCATCAGTTTTCCCCACAATTGCTGTGAGGCTGACTGGTCTTTAGTTCCCTGGATTGCCCTTCAGCCCACTCTTTGTTGAGAAGGACCACGTGTGCCTCCCTCCAATCTCTGGGCACACATCCTGTATTTAGTGAGGTGTTGAACAGATCTGCCAGTGGCTCTGCTAGGCCTCTGCCAGCTTCCTCAGTACCCTAGGATGTACCCCATCTAACCCAGGTGCCATGTCTACCCTCAGGGAACCAAGGCCCTCCAGCACACCTTCCACCATGATGACCCCATCTGTGGTTGTCTCACCCCCCCCATGCCTGCTCCCCCTTTTCCTGCAGGAACAGGCCCATCCCTCTCCCTTGTGAACACTGAACAGAAGTACTCATCAAGTACTTCTGCCTTCTCAGCCTCCTTGTCTACCCAACCACTGTCTTTCCTGATCCTAACTATCTGCTCCTTGCACTTCCTCTTTTCCCTGATATACTTGAAGAAATCATTTTCTCCTTCCTTACTACCCTGTGCTAATCTCCTTTCCCTTGTCACCTTTGCAGTCTTGACCGCTTTGCTCACTTCCCTATATTTCCTCACATAGTTCACCCTGTGACCACCCTGGCCAAGGACTGCTCCTTTCTCTCCTTAGCCATGCTCACCACCCTGGTGAGTCTCTTGCTTGTCAGTGCATATTCCCCACCATCCCATTTGGTCCTTGATAGCTTGAATTGCCTATAGGGTGCATTCTTGTCCATCACCACCTCCTGAACTTCCGTGTCCAACAGCAGGTTTTTCTGGACTTACCAAATTTATGCCTTTCCCTTGTGCATGATCTGGTAATGTCCTGTACTTGCCTCCTAATGATCTCCCGCCTGCAGTCACCATCCATGTCCATGTCTGGCATTATCGTGACCAAACGATAATTAAGGAAACTTCCCATCTCCCTGAAGTCAGTTACTAGTGTCCTTGTGTATCTTCCCCAACCTCGATCCAGGAAGAACCAGAGTGTGATGTGATCACTCACCGCCAATGGGTCCCTCACCTCTAGGCCACTAATCTGATTACTGTCCAGCAGGACTACATCCAGTGTCCTGGCCTCCACAGTTGGCTCACCCACCTTCTGGGTCAAGAACGGTTCTGGAAGACACCACTGCTCCCTGGACACTGGTGACATCCTAGTCCCACAGTCTATTCCTGGCATGTTGAGGTCCCACAATACCACTACCTGTCCCTTCCTCAATATACAGTGACCCTCAACATTTGCCACCAAACTCTGTTCAATAGCCTCTGCCAGTGTTGGTGGTCTGTGTACCACCTCAGCTTTTACTCTCTTACCCCCCTGCATCAGCAAGGCAACACAAATTGACTACATGTTCCCCCCCACCACCTCCTCTACCCCTCCAGTGCATATGCCATTTTTTACTGACAGTGACGTACCACCCATCTTCCCCCCGTCCTTTTTGAATGTCATGTAGTCCTCCAGGTGTAGGTCCCATTCTTGCCTTTGTGTGGCACAGCTCACAGTGACTGATGCCACATCTGCTGTCCCCTCAGCATTGTATGGTGCTCTGGAATCTTATTTCTTAAATTCACGTCATTTGTCAGGACCACCATCCACCCATTTCCCATCCTGTCTTTCACCCACTTGAGCTCCCAAACAGCAGCTCCTTTGTCCTTGCTGTTGGGCCATTACTGTATTACTCCAAGTTACTTGGATATTTGTGGACACGGCTGTCCTTTATTGTACCCCCCATTTAAACCCCTTCTTTCATCACTCACCCCTTTATAAGTATAAACCAGACCTTTCACTAATGAACACAGCAAGTTTCAGTTTTAGGATTTCCCTGCACTGCAAATCAAGTTTTTGCCTGTCACTAGCATACAGCCTCATCCTCCCAGGTAGCCCCCAGTCCCCCACAAGGCCATACCCCTTCCTCACACCACTACCTAAGCCACTAATTTATCTACCTGATCTTCTGCTACTGTGTCCCAATATCTCCTCCAGCGATTGGCGTAAGAGACATGCTTGATAAAACCACACTTCCCTGCCTCACTAGATGGTTCCTGCTGTTAGGAAGAGTAGAGTTTATAACTACGAATGCTGCTCTTGTCAACTCATTATGCAGACTAATGATTGCAGCAATGCATTTTAATGAGAACAATGACAGGGAGTTGGCCTACACAAAGGATGGTAGAGAGTGGTACAAGATCATCTATCCCAAATACAAGAAGGGTGGATTCACTGTACGGTGCCAGCACGTTGAATGCACATATGGTAAAGGCAACCATTATTGTCTATGTTACTTGTGAACATAAGGATGACTTCTCTCAACACATTGCTTAATGTGTGTGTTGTTTTGCAACAGCAAAGGCATCTTACCAAAATAGAAATGTTTTGACATTGCGTTCCACATGGCAGGTGACACAGTACCTCACTGGGAGGTGCTTGTATCTCTGGTTGTAATGTGAAGTCATCGGTGCACTTATCAGCAGCTATTCCTACTACCTTATGCTCCTGATTGGTGCTGCTCCTACATAAGAAGGGTGCCAAAAGCACTGTCACATGGCATTCCACATTAGGTGTTGACCCTTAACCAGAAAGCTTCCACCATCCCACTGCTGGACCAGTGGTGTTTACACAACCAACTACAGAAACTGGATCCAGTGTGGCCAGCACCATGGGTAGCCATGGCTAGCTGTGAAAATGACATGCGAACCATACTCCATCATGCACTGCAGCAAATCATTTTTCTTCTTCACCTGTTATCCACTGGTGAGAAGAGGCATGCAATGACTCCAGCAGTGGTGGCATACACGCAGATGCATGTGCTCCAACAGGCATGTGCCCCACCTCAACCCCCATGTGCAGCACCTGCGTGATGTCCCACAGCCTATGCTGGGGCAAACCATGCGATGACCACTGACACCCAACCTTCACAGAGAATGAGATGTGTACCTTGGATGCTTAATCCTTCTCCTCCCCTGCAGACACCTGTTTGAATGTGCTCATTCCAGAACATGTGTCGATGTCACTGCATAACGTACTGCATGCAGAGCATCTACCCCCAGCACCACCATGCCAGACCGCACATGTCTTTTTCACAAATATGCCACCATCTTTGACTTTGTTTATTCCCTTCATGTACTTTTACGTCTCTATCTTGCCCCTCCCCGTCACTCCTTTCCTTCTCTATGGTACACATGTTAACCTTCTTTAGTCTGTCTTTGTATTGCTTATGGTGTAGAACATTCAACATTTTATTTGTCCTCCTCTGGACTGCCTACATCCTGTGTTTGTCTTTGTGGAGATGTGTTATCCTAAGCTGCATGCAGCACTCTTGCTGGTGTATTGCCAGCTGTCTGCGCAGAAGGATAACAATGTCTTGTTTTGTCCTGTGCTGATGCCTTGCCATATGAATTACAGTATGTCTGCAGCCCTTATTACTGCCTTCTCACATTGCTTGCATACCTTTTGGTTATCTGATATGATCAACCCCAGGGTCCACTTACATTTTGATGTTGATGCGCTTGCGCAGCCAACATCTTGGGGTAGTGCAGCTTTGAGGCGTGGTCCCTATTGGCGAATGCAGGGCACACACCAGTAGGTGCATCCCTCATTCCCCAATCAGCCTGCTTGCCGGCACCACACCATGCATACATAATGTGGTGAGCTCATCTAAGAAAATGTCCACTGCAATCCAAGCAAAGCTCGCCAGATGGCGGACCATTCCTGTATGTGCTCACTGACATTATGAGCATGGCTGCACTGTGGCTGCCAAACTGCCAACTTCGGGGTGCCCAATCCCCTGTCGGGTTAACCCTGCCTCTGTATGAACCAATGAGGAGCCCACTCTCGTCGGCATAAATCACCCCCATTGTTAAATGCCAAGGGGGTGCCCAATCCTCTTGGCTCGGGCATCCCGCTTTCTGTGCCAATGTGGAGCCCACTCCCATCAGCATAAAGAACCCCCATTGTTAAATGCTGAGGGAGTGCCCAATCTCCTCCGCTTGGCCCCCCACTTCTTTTGTGTAAGCCGAATGGGGTGCCCAATCCCATCGGTAAACATCCTTCCCCCTGTGTTGTGTGCCAACGAGGGTGCTCCAACTCTGTCAGCTACAGACCCCCAAACATTTAGGTGGCATGCTGGGAGCCCACCTCGTGTGTCAAATCCTCTGAAAGAAAAAACTGTCACACAATGTTTTTTTAGTCACCTGTAAATGAAATGGTCCCTCGTAGTCTCCCTGCCTCCACCCTAACCCACCTCTGCAAACCCTTCCCCACACCCCTTACCCCATACTTACCTCTGGAGTCCAGCGCAATGATCTTCAGTGGATCGGGAACATGCCTGCACTCTCAAAGTCGACCGTGAACTGAGGAAATGCCGGTAAGCAGTATGATGGAACAACATTTTTTTTTTTTCAACTTTGCTGCATATCTCAAGCATTTTTGGGAATTTTGGCCCCAAATTTTCAACATGGGGTTTTTGGGACCACTCCTCATGAATTCATGCACTGTCATGGCGTTATTCGGTCCCAAAAGGTGATTTCGCAGTCACTGTGTGGAATCACCTTTTGGGGCTGAGTAACAAAGTTACAGTGTGACTGTTCATGAGGGGGGCTCTCAAAAAGCCTATGTTGCAAATTTCGGTGGAAAATCCCAAAATGACTGTTTTACTTAGCGCATTATGCAGCTGCTACGCACGCTCGTAAGTTAGTGAATTTGCAATATTTTCATGCCAGATTCTCAACATTGGCATTTTACTACACCTTCTTGTGAACTGTAGAGCTGTCATTTTTCACATCCTGGCCAAAATGTGTTTTTGCACTTCCGGCGCTGAATAGTGCGGTTGCTGTGTGAAATCAGTGTTCCAGACACATTATGAAAATGACAGTGACACTGTTCACGAGCAGAGGTCCTAAAATGTCTGTGTTGAAAATCTGGTGACAATACTCCATAAAATGACTGTGCTACGAATGTGCATTGCACAGTTTGCACGCACGCTCGTATGTTCGCAAATTTATAATATTCTCACTCCAGATTTTCAACAGTCCCATTGTTCTGCACCTCCTAATGAACAGTACAGCTGTCATTTTTCACAGCCTGACCAAAATCTGTTTTTGCAGTTCCGGCGCAGAATAGCGCGGTCATTGTGGAAAGCCCATGTTCATGATACATTATTTTTTAAATTTTTTTATTTTATTGAAATCTAGGATTACAAATACCTTTGAGCAGGAACTGCTTGTTTACAAAGGTTCCACGCTGAAGGAATGGTGGTATACATACATACAAAAGACAACATAGTAATACATAGTTACACAATCAAAAGTAGTAAGAGACTGATTCTTAGGAAATTCTAGTAATTCAAAATGTGCCAAATGTTAGGTAGCATGATGTACCAGCCAAGGACAATCTTATAAATAAGTGCTGCAGGTGAGGGAGGTATGCAGGCAGGAAAGCCATTGTCGGAGGGTAGAGGTGAGGTAGGAGCTCTAAAAGGAGGGAGGGAGGGATAAAAGTCAGGAAATGCCCTGGGAGGAAAGGGAGGCAGGTAGGAGGGCAAGGTGGGGAGAGGTAGCTGTCAAGACTGAAGTGGAGGGCAGTGAGCGGTGGGCCGTTGATTAGGCAAGGCGGTCACAACGACTAGTTGAAATGAGATGAAGTCGGAATTGTCTCTTAAAAGAGCCAAGAGCAGCAGCAGTAAGAGTTTCTTTGTTGAGAATATTGTACCACTGTGTGCTCTGAGGGCAAAGGCCCTCTGGCCCATGGTAGTCCGGCATCTGGGGACAAGAAAGGCAGTATAGCGCAGTGGTCTAAGGCTCTGAGCTGCAAATTTGGTGACATCCAGCAGACCAGACCTGGGTTTGAATCCCACAGCTTCCACTTGCATACTGTGTGACCATGAGCAAGTCACTTAACCTCCTTGTGCTCCCAGGTCGCTCCTGTAAAAAAAGCTTTCAGCTTAGTGTGCTACATCTGGTTAAACAACTAAATAAAAATAAAAGAAAGGTTAGTTGTTGTGAACTTCTAGTTCGCTGGGTGTTGTGGTGGTCAATAAGAAGCTTTTCAATGCCCGGGGGCATGACCCCGAGGAGGACTTTTTTGGCTAAGAGGCAGGTTTGATGCTGTATCCGACTGACGAGAGGAAGCCATCCTGCCAGAGTGTACAGGTTCACAAGTGTGTGTAAGTCGGTCAGCCCCAGTTAGCAGCCTGCATGCTTTGTTGAGTGCAACTGTAATTCTGCGGAGGGCAGAGGCAGAGGCAGAGCCATAAATTGCTAGTCTGTAATCGATGATGGAGGTGACAGAGCTGTTGATAGCCAACCGGAGAGTGTCAGGAGTCATGCAGTGTTTGTGCCTGTACAGCAGGCCTATACAGATGTTGGTGGCTTTGGCGACAGAATCTATGTGCCGATGGTAGGAGAGTGAGCTGTCCAATGTGACACCTAGGTATTTAAAATCAGGAACGTGTTCACGTAAGGTCCCTGTTTGGTTTAGGATGGTGAGGTCACGGGATTTGTACTTGCTCCTGGCATTGTAGAAGGTCATAACCTTTGTTTTGCTGTAGTTCATGACCAGTTTGTGTGACTTGAACCATTCTTCAATGCACATGAATTCAAGCTGTAATTGTTTCTCAATGAGCTCTGCATTTTGGTGGTTGGTGAACATGACTGCGTCATCAGCGTAGAGCAGTAATTTCTGGTGGCAGACACTGGGAAGGTCATTAAGGAAGAGGCTGAAGAGTAGTGGCCCTAGGATGGACCCCTGTGGGACCCCTGAAAGGACTGGCTTTTCTTCCTAGGTGACACTGGCAATCCTAACCTGCTGGACCCTCTCCCCAAGGTAGCTTGAAAACCAGAGCAGTGCTTCATTGGAGAGCCCAATGTTTGATAATTGCTTAAGTAGGAGTGGGTGGTTCACAGTATCAAAGGCTTTTCGTAAGGTCGATGAATACTGCCCTACACAGCTTCCTTGACCAAGCATGGCATGAATGAAGCCTGTGAATTCTAATAGTGCAGTGGTGGCACTGTGCCCTTTTCGAAACCGTGTTGCTAGGACACTGGCTGTCACATTTTTCCAGGTACTTGACTAGTTAGTCTGAGGTGATGCGCCCAGGGCCTTAGACAATGGAGGGAGGATGGAGATAGGTCTGTAGTTGGAGTGCAGTGATTTGTCTCCACTTTGTGTACCATTGTGATGGTCACCTGTTTCCAGCGAGATGGGAACTGGGAGATCCTTAGTGATAGATTGAGGACCTTGTCAAGGGTTCAAGGACTTCTGCAAGGAAAAGTGCTAACAACTTCATGTCAAGGGAGTCACCACTCTAGCCTGCATTGTGAATGGCCTTCTGAATATAGGTTCTGGCTTCATGCACTGGGATCTCCTTGAAGTAGAATTGTGGGGCAGGGTGTAGGAGAGGAGTAGTTGCAGGAGGGTTACTACTAGAGGGGGCATCAAAGAAATTAGATGGGAGAACACTATCCAAGTTGGAGAATGCAATGTTAAAGGTGGTGGTAATTGTGTACAGGTCAGATGTTGGTGTTCCATTTATGTTGAGCATGATGGGTGGTGACTTAAGGTCCTTGCCTGTAAGGTCTTTCAAATTACTCCAAATTTTTTTTCCATCACCCCAGGAGTTGGAGAGAGCTTCCTTGAAGTATTTGCTTTTGGCTCTCCTAACTGCCCGTGTGCACTCATTTCTGACAGCTTTATACTTTTGAATATCCCCAGGTTTGGATGTTGCATGGGCACAGTGCCAGAGATGATCCCTATGTTTGAGTAAAGTGATTAGATCAGAGGTTATCCAAGGGTTAGCTCTGCCCCTGACCTTCAGCTTTTTGAGAGGTGCAAAGATATTGCAGGCCGCAGTGAAGTGGCTGATGAAAAGGTCTAAGGCTTGGTTTACATCAATGGCAGAGTCGATTGGTGTCCAGTCCAGGTGGCTTAGGTGTGTCTTCAGTAGCTCAAGGTACCCCTGCTTTAACACTCTGGTGTATATTATTTTAGGAGGGGGCTTAATGAATTTGTTTGTCCAGGTACTTGTGACCGGTGAGTGGACACTGATCCCATCAGGGAGCACTGAGACTTTTGAGATTCATTCAGGGTGATTAGTTAGGATCCAGTCCAGAAGTGTGTGCGACCCTGCCCTATAGTTGCATCTGGTGGGGGTGGTAACAAGCTGGGTGAGGTTCTGTGACGTGACAGCATCCTTGTAGTTACTGGCCTCCAGTGATAGCCAATTTATGTTGAAATCTCCTAGTACTATGAGTTCAGAGTTATGGTGTAATCCCTGTATGCTTTCCAATATGCTCATAAATCCATTGGGCTGATCTTTAGGGGGTAGGTACACAGAGGCAATGGTGAGCTCCTTGTTGTGCGCCCCGAGTAGAACTTTAATAGCGAGAACCTGCGAGGGTGGTTTAGGGTTTGAGAACAGGAAGACTTGACCCAGATAGGAATTCCTCAGGTAGATGGCATAAGCCTCCACCTCATTTGGAAACCCTGTCCTGCCTGAATATAAAGTATCCAAGGAT
The DNA here is from genome assembly GCA_016271365.2 of Neoceratodus forsteri. Lineage (NCBI taxonomy): Eukaryota > Metazoa > Chordata > Ceratodontiformes > Ceratodontidae > Neoceratodus > Neoceratodus forsteri. The sequence goes on from CM028131.1 coordinate 202,146,005, forward strand.
GGTGACTGCAGCTTCTGGTATATTGGGTTAAGCCATGTTTGACAACAGAAGAGTACATCAGGGCTATGTTGCTGGACCCAGGTTTGCAAGATGTCAAGTTTGTTAAGGAGGCTGCAGACATTGATTGAGGCTAATGTGAGGGACCCTCCCCTTTTTGTGGCATGGGGTGCTCGGCTGGTAGGCCTTGGTTAGGATGAACATTTCCAGATATCAGAAGTAGCATAAGTAGTATCCAAAGATGGTACGCTTTAATCATTTTGCAGACTAGATTTGTTGTAGGGCATCTAGTCCTCTTGGCCTTGCTTGTCTGCGTTTGCCCCGTGATATTGCAGAGCACAATATATAAAGCCATGTTCTCAGAGGTGCCACGTGATAGATGAAAAGTAATGAAATCCACAGGAAATGGTGAACTACCAGGGACCAGAAAACTTATTGTAGCTCAAAGACCCAGAATGTGATAAATTCCTGAAGGGTTAAATTCCTGAAGGTGATGAATACTGGCTCAGTATATGGATGTAAAATCCTTTGTTAGTATCTAGCCTTTGTTCTCCAAAATGGTTGTGAATAGACCTCAAAGACAAGTACACATCTTTTAAGAACAAGTTGGATGGAAATGTGGATTCAATGCAGCACTCCACAACTCAGTGCTTGTATAACAGATTTACTGACATTATGAAAATGGCAGTGACACTGTTCATTAGGAAATGTCTTAAAATGCCTATGTTGAAAATTTGGGGATGAAAGTCAATAAAATAAATGTTTTACAAGTGTACATTGAGCAGTTTGCACGCACGCTCGTGACTTTGTGAATTTGTAATAGTCTCACTCCAGCTGTTCATTGTTGGCATTTTTCGATACCTCCTTATGAACAGTATAGCTGGCTGAAATGTGTTTTCACTTGTCTGGCGCAGAATTGCACGGTCGCTGTGCAAAATCAATTTTTGGGATAGTTTGAGGAAATGACGGTGACACTATTCATGAGCAGAGGTCCTAAAATGCCTATGTTGAAAATTTGGTGCTGAAAGTCCATACAATGACTGTGTTGCAAGCGTGCATTGCACAGTTTCCACGCACCCTTGTAACTTCATCAATCTGCAATATTTTCATGCCACATTTTCATCACTGGCATTTGTACACACCTCCTTATCAACAGTCCAGCTGCTATTTTTCACAGCCTGCCCAAACGTGTTTCTGCAGCTGTGGCGCATAATGGAATGCTCGCTGAGCAAAATCACCTTTGGGACACATTAACAAAATTACAGCATTATGTGTCTCTAGCTCTGCCATCGTTAATGCCAGCGTTAACAACATTCGGCATGGACAAATGTCTGTTATTGCTGTTACTAACTCCTCTGCCATTGTGTACTCTTCCCCTGTGTTTTTGTTTCCAAGGTGCAGTACTGTCCCCTTTTTTCATTGAATGTAACTGGCAATACTTTTGACCAGTTCTGCAACATTGTCAGTTACTTCCTCATCTTTCAAACAACACTAGTGTGTCGCACTTTTGTGAAGGGGGATGCGATCATCCCACCTTTACTACTCAGGTACCAACATTTCATCCTCCCATTAAGTTGTTTTGTCCCAGTGGCCACTTTTGGTCAGGCTCAGCAATGGTTGGTTCCAACTCCATATGGCGCCACAGGACTGAAGGACCTACCAGTATAAACCCGCAACAAAAGTCAGGTCAGGTTGCATTGTGCATGTCATGTGAATCACCTTTGAATGTATTCGCTAAATGCACAATACCTGCATGAGTAACGATGGTATGCTGTTTGTGGATCACAAATTTGGTTCTGGGTGTTAATATCGCCTGCAATATAAAGTGGAACATGATATCACGGTCAGAACATTGCGGGCATAGACATGACATGGCAAACACATCGTGGGCAATATCACCGTGAGTCAGCAACCTGCAGTGTGCTGCCAGACCCCATGACACCCTGCTCCCCCTCTGCCCTGTGGGTCCCCAAACACAGCCACCAACACCAGCACAATGACAGCCTTCCTCACCTAGCCATGGACAGTGCTGCCCATTGCCATGGTGTCCCTGCTCCAAGGAGGACACCTACCTTTGTCTGGTCTGTCTGCTCATCCCACCACCTGCAGTGCAATGTCCAACAGATGTAAGGGCAGGCCCATTGTCAGCAGCATCCCCAGAGGTGGTGAGGTGGCATAGGCATGTTGCCACAGACACAGGAGCAGCATAGCGACCCACACCACTGACACCATCACTGGTGGTGATGCACAGATGGTGGTGGTGGGACTGTGATGGAGAAGGGGTGCAGGGGTGCCAGAGGCACATCCAGACACTGGTAGCAGGCACCGGGAGCTGTTCTGCTGCTGTCCCTTGCAGTGTTCCTGCTGTGCCCTCCCCATGCTGTGCCCCTGAGTGTCCACATCCCTTCTCTCATGTCTGTGGGGGCATCCTGGGGTCAGGCAGCACACTGTGGGCTGCTGACTTGCAGTATTATTGCCTGCAATGTGTTTGCCATGTGATGTGAATGCCTGCGATGTCCTGACCGCAATATTGTGTCCCACTTTATATTGCGGGTGATATTAACACCGAACCACAAATTCACTGGCCTATACAGTACCTGTTACCAAATGTGCTGAAGCTGGTGTGCCACTGAAAACCATCAAGCAGGAGTACAGCCACTTGAAATAGTCAATGGTGATATGTGTTTGAATTCACACAACACTCAGCAGCCAGCATTGAGGGCAATGATTGTGCCCTGGGACAAGATCAGAGAATATGCATCCTATAAACTTGTGACCAATAAACAGGAGGGACAAGGAGTGTAAAAGAGTGTGACTACTACCTCTGTACATAAGGGAAGGGATGAAATAAACATAAGTAAAAGGTTAAACATGGACTAAAAGAAGGGAGAGTGGGTCACCATGGAGACAGGAAATGGCACCAGAATCAGCACTGTGGCTGTATACAGACAACCATCTTCAGTGGGGAAAATGGACAAGGAAGTGATAGAAGGCATCCTCTTGAGGGAGAAAGGGTAGATATTATGGATCGGGACCTGAATATGCCACATGTTGATTGGTGCACCTTGGCTGCAGCCACATCCAACACCCATGGTCATTGTTTCATGCCAACATGTGGTATGCCTCACACGGGTAGTGTGTGAACACATGAGATAGCAGTGTAATACATGGTGCTGTCAAACTGGGACAAATACGTATTTCTGATTTAGCAGTGGGTAGCCATCTGGGAACAACTGACCACATAACAGTATGGTTCTGGATTAACAGAACCGCAGATTGAAGACATACAAAATCAATTGTACTGCACTGTAGGATGGCATACTTCTGCAAAATGGGGGACTGACTGAGAAAAACAATAAGAAATGGTCAAGATGGAGGGATGGAGGAATAATGGGGAAACATGTAATCTGCCATCACAGAGTCAAGAAGCCTTTGAGCGAATCAAGTAAACAAATTAAATCAAAATGGAAAAAAAAATCTTGTTATCAAAAGAGGTTGCATGGAGGGTAATGGAGTAACAGATAGGATTCAGGCAGTATAACACAACACAGAAAAAGTATGACAGCAAATTGTACCAGTTAAAGCAGAAGGAGGTGGGGAAAGCATTCAGAATACCAAAGGACCAAACTGAGGAACATACACCAAGCTCAGTACAGAATGGCTGTAAAACCTGTTATATGATCACTGCTGACCGAGGAAAGACAGAGGACAGGATACTGATGATTCATCCAGGGAAGAAGGGATGGTGGGCATAAGGTGACAGTGAACCAGCATCAATAGTGAATGAATAGTTATGGTCAGTTTTCTACAAAGAGGAGGACAGTGGACTTACAGAAACAAATTAATACAAGCACTCTGGATAGGAGGGCTTGATACTAGTCCATTTACAGAACAAAGGGTGCAGAAATAATTACTGATAGTGAAGGTGCACAAACCAATGGGTACAGATAACATTCAACACTGCATTTTAAAAAAAGAAAGTGGTGAACTACTAACACCACTGACTACCCTCTTTAGTAGCTCATAAAGCACACGGACACATGTCAAACACTTCAAGGGCTACAGAAATTGGAATGAGTGCTTAGAAAATGGGTAAATGAAAACTTGTTTCCTGATTGGCTGAAACAGCCTGCCACCTGGGCCGTTATTTCTTAACAACGCCCTGCAAATAACAAATTCCTCCTGGCAGCATCCATTACTACCTGATATCCCTGTGCCCACCAGAAAGCCGATACCTCCCAATATTTTCATCTCACTTAGCGAGACAATAATCCAGTGGCCCCACAAGTCAGTCCTCAAAACTGTCCCTTCCCCTTGCTGTCACAGTATGATTTTAAAAAAAAATTACCAACCAAAAAAAACACCAGTTTTCTTTTTTTTTTTATTCTACAAGCATAAGTAGAACAGCAGCGTTAAGACCATTCCCATCCTCCACTCGGCACCCTGCTCTGGCAAATAACGCTAACCGGCACCGCAACTCCAAATCCAGAACTTATTTCAGAAAAGTTCTGCTCCTGTCCCCACTCTGGCCATGTTCAGACGCTAAACATCACTATGCGAAAACAAAAAAAATGCCACCAGAGCACACAAATCATCCCTATAGAAGAAGCAGAATTTCCAACTGAATCAGAATATGTTTTTTTCCTTTCTACCAGAGCCGAATACTGCATTACCTGCACAATCACGCCAGTCTTGCATCAGTGCTCCCGCTTGCTCCCTGCTCACACTCTGCAAACAAAATCATTTTTCTTTTAACAGTACAATCTGCAAGGAGCTCAAAATTCACGCGGGGGTACTGAAAACCAAAACTAACAAAACACTAAACTCTACACAGAAAAAATTATCATAAGCAGCAGCACCCTCTAGTGGCACCAAAGGGACTATTTTATAGAACCTACCATTTCTGTACATTTTTCTTACTATTTCACACTATTGTTTTATAAAGTTCATTATAAACAAAATGTAATGTTCACCCATTTTCTAAGTGTAATAATGCCCTCCATGGGTGTGCATTATGGGATATAACGCCTGCGGCCGGGTCTCATTACGCCCCTCGGTGGTCCGTTATATCCCAATAATGCCCAATTCCGTCGTGGTATTACTTACTTACTACTTATTTAATTGTGTTGTCTTCATCACTTCACAGCTTATGTTCAGGAACTGATAGAACATGTTGAGAGCTTGCTGCATTGTGAAGGTAACACTGCATTAACATTGACTCCAAACAGTGTTCCCCACCACTGTGCTCACAGTATGAACGCTAGCAAAGGAAGAAGCCATCATGATGCATCGCTCACATCAAAGTACAACAGCAGCCATAGACACACAGTGTCACCCAAACAGGTATATTTTAACGTTCCTTTATTTTTACATTATGATAAACTAATTTTCTTTATTAGGATCTATCACGTCCTCAACGGACAGATAGCAGAGATAAAAAGTACTGTATTCATTAGCAAGTACTACTGAACTCGCATTAATTGTTGTAAACAATAGAGTTAGAATACTTGTACATCTCATACACTAATTATGAGAATGGCTAATAGTAAGCCAAGTTTCACCCTACCTTATTGTAATAGAACTTGCACGGTGCAACAGTAAACAGTATTGAGGTAAATAAGTACATATGAACTGAAACTTCAACGGTACAACAATAAACGTGAACATTGCCTTTAATTTCTGCAGCAATGTGCTGCATACTGCTGCTCAGAAAATAACAAAGAATGAGTGACTGCAAGATAATCATGTACATCAAATGTGTGGCAGGCCACCGCCATAAGTTACATGCTCAGATGTTGCATATGATTTGCTGCAGAATGCTTACTTGAACATCTGATGAAGTGACGATGACGATTATGGCAACATGGTGACTTGTTACCTGATGTGTGCAGTATAATATAAACTACACTTTGACGCTGGCCTGGTGGTACTGAGGGTTGAGAAGCTGTACTCAGCCCCTCGTGTAATAATGGCAAACCATGTTCCAGAATGAGCTGTGCTCGTCGGTGTTCGGCCAAGGGGTGGAGGATTGAGTGTCCCAGGGACTGCTCTGCGAGGGTGGAGAGGGATACACACACATGTGCTGGCACCTAACAGTGTCTGTGTGGTAGGGGAGTCATAGAGTACAGTATAGGTTGTGCACATCAAATGTCCAACACATGGAGAGCATGAGTGTGCACTAATGCATAATTTGCGTCATTCCACGCTCATGTTGTCAGATAGTGCTTGTGATCTAAATGGTGGCTAAACCATCAGTGCATGATGGCAGGGCTGCACCATTTCATCCTTCACTAATACAAGATACAAGCTTCCACTTGTCCTGACCACTTGGCCTTCCGGGACTAGGGACCGCAATGTGCTGTTAGATAGGGCAAAGGAGTGGAGGTGCAGCGAGATCAAGGCGTCTGTTGCAGGAGCCACTGGCAGTGCTGTACTTGTGGATCCATAGGAACACGCTAGCTGAGACGTCAGGCAATGAAGAAATTAAGAAAAACCAAAAAAGTCCACCTCAGCCATTCTGTGGGTATCCATCCATGACAATAGTCACAGTACAGCGATGAACTATCATACTGTAGATAATCACAGTACACAATGTCTAAATAGCACAGTCATTATGGTCTTGAAAGCATTACTTCATATCACTCTGCACATGTTAAGAGACCACACAATATTACCACGCTCATCTCTGTGTAGTCCTCCCTTGATAGAGAAATGTGGTACCATGTAATTTGAAAAAGTCAGGTCATGGCGGTACAAGTCACAGCAGTGGAGCATCACACCTTCTTGTCACACTGAACGTGAAACATGAGCATGTATGCAGAGTACGTGTTCTGACATACAAGTAAGTGTTCAGAACAGTAAACAAGAAACAATTAAGTATTCATAAGACTTGTTTTTGATCACGTGTACTTTATATGCTTAACATGCAAGAAAAATTTGAGAAGGTAGGTTTCAGTGGATTAATCATGGTTACTCCAGTGGTGGATACTTAAAGCCGGTATACTCCTCAGATGGGAACTTGCACCTTATCTTATTAATAGCACATGCTGGAAGAAGTACTTGTACCCTTCGACCAAGCCAACTCCAACACCACTGTGCTAGCTGCCTGTATGCTATGTAGTAATATTTCCTGTGAAAACAAAAAGAAAAGTAACCTACTTGTACAGCCAACTGTTAAGCAATAACATCTGACAGTGCAGTGACGTAATGGTATGCCACATCATTGTGGTGTTACTGGGATTTGTTTTGCCATATGTAGACTGATGCATTTTTATGTTTGCTTGCACGCATGTGCAAGAAACATAATGACATCATCCGAGATTTCAGAGGTGTGTCACCCTCTCTTCCAGTTCAGTCAGTGTGTTGGCAGGCATGGTCCCTGTAAGCCAATGCATGCTGGAGCTGTCTATGACAAGCTCCAAAATGCAGTGGCATACAGTTGAAAGGGGGAGCTACGCTTGAGTGAGCAGCGATAAGAAATCGCCTGCTCATGTGCAGCTCCCCTACACACACACACACACACACACACACACACACACACACATACATGTACACGCAGGCAGCACCCCCTGCACACACACACTGTTAGCCGACGGGGTGCCCAACTCTGCAAGCTGTGCCGCGCCCTCCTGCCCCCAAAAGCCTCCAAATGCCATGCTGGGTGCTCACCCCAGTGTGGCAACTCAAGATATAGCTGACGGGGGGTGCCCAATCCCCCGTCGGCTCCACTGTCCTCACCCCCCCCGAGTACTGGGTGCCATGCTGGGAGCCCACCCCAGCATGGCAATAGATGCTTTGGCTGACAGGGGTGCCCAATCCTCCGTCGGCTGAACACCCCCCCAACCATCCTTGTGCCACACTGGGAGCCCACCCCAGCGTGGCAAACGCTCCGCATCGCCATTGAAAGAAAAAGAAACCTGTAAAGAACAAACGGTCCCAATAGTCTCCTTGGCCCCTCCCACAACCTGCACCCACCCACTGTGCATCCTGCTCTCCCATACCCCCTCCCTCACCCCATACTTACCCTCTGACCTGGCGCAACGATCTTCGTGGACCAGAACACGCCTGCACTCTTCAGCCGACCGCTAACTGAGGAAATGCCAGTAAGCTGTATAATGGGCTAGATAGGGTTTTTTCAACTTTTGCATATCTCAGGCATTTTTGAATTTTTGCACCAAATTTTCAACATGGGGTTTTGGGAACCCTTCTCATGAATTATGTCACAGTTGCGAGAAGAGCTCAGTCTGCGTATTTCCCAGTCACCGCGTGAAATCACCTTTCGGCCTGATTAACGAAACAACACTGCCAGTGTTCATAAGGTGGACTTCAAGAAGCCTATTTTGAAAATTTGGTGGAAAATTCCAAAATCGATTGTTTTACGAGCTGCATTATGCAGTTCCTACGCACGCCAGAAGTTCATGAATTTTCAATATTTTCACTACAGATTTTCAACAGTGCCATTTTACCACACCTTCTTATGAGCAGTATAGCTGTCATTTTCACATCTCACCCAAAACGCAGCTTCCACTATGTAGCACACAATGGCGCAGTTGGTGTGCAAAATCAATGTACGGGACAAATTAAGAAAATCACAGTGACACTGTTCATGAGCAGAGGTCTTAAAATGGCTATGTTGAAAATTTGGTGAAAAAATTCCAAAAAATGACTGTTTTATGAGTGTGCGTTGTACAGTTCCTACGCACGCTTGTAAGTTCACAAATTTTCAATATTTTCACTCCAGATTTTCAACAGTGCCATTTTACCACACCTTCTTATGAGCAGTATAGCTGTCATTTTTCACATCTCACCCAAAACGTGTTTCTGCTCATGTAGCTCACAATGGCGCAGTTGGTGTGCAAAATCAATGTACGGGACAAATTAAGAAAATCACAGTGATACTGTTCCTAAGCAGAGGTCTTAAAATGGCTATGTTAAAAATTTGGTGAAAAAATTCCTTAAAATGACTGTTTTACGAGCGTGCGTTGTGCAGTTTCTATACATGCTCATAAGTTTGCGAATTTAATATTTTCACTCCAGATTTTCAACATTGCCATTTTATTACACTTCCTTATGAACAGTACAGCTGCCATTTTTCATATGTCACTTAAAATGTGTTTCGCATGTAGCGATAATGTGCTGTTGAAAGCGAAAAGCAACGCTTGGGGACAGATTAAGAAAATCACAGTTACACTGTTCATGAGCAGAGGTCTTAAAATGGTTGTGATGAAAATTTGTGACAAAAGTCCATAAAATGACTCTGTTACGAGTCAGCATTCTGCAGTTTCCATGCACCCTCGTAAGTTCATGGCTTTGTAATATTTTAAGTCCAGATTTTCACCAGTGGCATTTTTCCACACTGCCTTATTTACAGTACAGCTGTCATTTTTCACAACATGGCCGAAGTGTGTTTTCACACTTTCAGCGTAGAGATGCATGGTCGCTGTGGGAAATCATTGTTCGGGCTATGTACGGTCGTTACTTCACCATTTTTTTTAAATATTTTTACTGCAGATTTGCAACATTGCCATTTTTTACACCTCCCCTTGAACAGTACAGCTGTCATTTTTTATATCCTGTTCGGAATGTTTTTGCGCCTGTGGTGCTAAATGCTGTAGTCGCTGTGCATAAGCAGCTTTCGGCTAAGAAACTGATATTCCCCCCCTGTTCATGAGGTGGGGTGACAAAAAAACCATGTTGAACATTTGGAGTGAAAATACCAACGAATGCCTGAGGTATTAGCGTTTCCAGCCATAACGCCCAACCCTGTAGAGAATGACAGGCATCAGGGGTGTGACTTGGGATTCTTGCCTGTAATGCTCATACATTCCACACCCTGCAGCCAGTGAGAGGCATTCAGGTATGCCTTGGACTCTTCGGCCCCAAAGTTCACCCCATTCTCCTATATCACACCCATCTCACTGTATTTCCTAATGGAATGGTGTGAGCATAAGGGCCAAAGACCCAAAGGAACACCGTGTCTCTTGCCAGTGTCTGCAGGGTGGGGTGTACTGAAATGGTGTGGCCATTATGCCTGATGACCCAAATGCACACCCCAATGCCTGTCACTCTCTGCAGGGTGGTGGTGGGGTTGCCTTCAGTTTAATACTTCATTGCCATTCCTATTATGCAGCTCTGTAACTTCTACACTACCACTGCCAATGCCAGCAAGCAAACATTCGGCATTGACAAATGCTTGTTACCTGTGCTATAGTGTTTTTATAATGTGCATGACTTTTAAGACCATATGTGGACATGTCGAGTGCTGTATGAACCAGTACTTCATTAATATCAGTTGAGTCATGGTGCATGTTGTGTGCATAACCTAAACATCCTTTGGGGTCATTGGCGAAGGGATTCAGTCATTAGAGCATGCAAGTGGCAGAACAGCAAAGGTTGAAATGTGTTAATTGCCACAGGTATCACACTGAACATCAAGATATGTGTGCCAAAACAATGTATAGGTTGTCTCATCCACCTAATAGGTGTTGTTCGGTCTGTTATGCATTTGTGTGTGCACAGGTGGGGTAGTGATCCACAGAAACAGTAAAGGTCACATGCACAGCTCATTCTGGAAGTTGGGAGGATATTACCTGCAGGAGTACACAGCCTTGTGCCCATGCATCCTCGGTGCTACAACAAAGTGTATCTGAATATCAGTAAGTTACATTTTAATCATGTCACAATGATTGTTGTATAGTCAGACTTTCTATTTAGTGTTTCCTAGGGGAAGATGTTGTAAGAAGAGGAACAGTAGCTGGACCTGCACCTGTTTCTGATATAACGAGATGTCATCCATGCAGTAACCATAACATTATGTGAGAAATATAATTAAATGTAAAGCAGCAGTGCAAATAACTTTCTTATTACTAACAGCTAATTTTCGGCTGTGTTGATGAAAAATATTTGCAGAACTATTACTTTTATTTTTAGTTTTGAGCTTAGTTAGTTGATGCTTACTATCCTAAACAGATACTAATAGATAAATAGATACTTCTGCTCAGTATTTACTGAACAGAAGATAGGGCAGGGATCACAGCTCAGCACCATGGACATGGGGGGGGAGGGAGGTGTGCACTACTCCCTTCACAAAAGAAAGGGTCCTACAAGAGCTTGCTAAGCTCAGGGTGGACAAGGCAATGGGACCTGATAGCATACATCCCAGGGTACTAAAGGAGCTAAGGGTGGAACTAGCAGAGCCATTATCAGAACTGTTTAGTGAGTCTCTGAGCACAGGAGAGGTCCCATAAGATTGGAGAAGGGCTCATGTGATCCTGCTCCACAAGAGTGGTAGCAGGGAGGAGGCAGGGAACTACAGACCAGTTAGTCTTACCTCAGTAGTGGGCAAGATTATGGAGACACTCCTTAAGGAAAGGATAGTGCAACACCTGGAATCCATAGGAACACAGGATCCAAGACAGCATGGGTTTACAAAAGGAAGGTCCTGTCAAACTAATCTCATAAATTTCTTTGACTGGGTAACCAGAGTGGTGGACCAAGGGGGAGCAGTTGATGTTGCCTACCTTGACTTCAGCAAAGCTTTCAATACTGTTCCACATAGAAGATTGATTAATAAGCTGGGTAGGCTCGGGGTGTGTCAGAAGTTGGTCAACTGGGTGGCAAACTGGTTGACAGGTAGAAAACAGAGTGTGGTGGTAAACGGTATACAGTCCGAAGAGATGCAAGTCACAAGTGGGATACCTCAGGAATCAGTCCTGGGCCAGACCTCTTCAATATCTTCATCAATGACATTGCAGATGGACTAGAGGATTAGGTTTGTCTGTTTGCAGATGACACCAAGATCTGCAATGGGGTAGATGATCCAGATGGGATGGACAGAATGAGAAGAGATCTGGATAAACTAGCAAGGTGGTCAGAAGAGTGGCAACTGGGGTTTAATGCAAAGAAGTGCAAGATCATGCACATAGGGAAGAGAAACCCTGAAGCCACCTATAGGCTGGGAGGGGAGTTGCTGGCAGTCACAAAGGAAGAAAAAGACTTGGGCGTCATCATCGCCGATGACCTGAAATCATCCAATCAGACCACTAAAGCAGTAGGTAAGTCTAGAGGGATGTTGGGGTGTATTAGTAGGGGTATCACAAGTTAGAAGAGGGAGGTAATAATCCCTCTTTACAAGACACTGGTTAGGCCCTATCTGGAGTACTGCATGCAGTACTGCAGACAGTGAGCGAGTGCAGACACACAGGCAGACCACCGAATGGTGGTGGGTGTGGACCACACAACAACATGCACATGGGAGACCTAACATCAGCAGATGCTGCCCACAGTTAGAAACCAATGTACCAGATAGCAGTGTGCAACATCAAACAACAGGGTGCAGGGCAGCACACTGCAGGCATGCTTGGGCGTTCATGGGCCAACCCATACCAGGGCATAACTGACCTGCAAGAGCTGCAAACCCACAGGGCACACACGCCGGCAGGGAGGACTAACAGACGCTGCCACAAATGGCCCATGTACAGCAATGTGCGCGTGTCCTGCAGCCAGAACAACCACACGGCAGGTGACCAGCCAAACATGGCCAGCGGTGAATGTGGACAGTATGGCAATGCCAGCCATGCATGCCGACACTGGCACATACCACTCCCATCATAGGCATGGCATCCAGACATCCAGATACTACCAGCACCAAGAAACAGTGCTGCGCAATACGGCAGAAAGCAGCTGCAGCAATAGCATGACAGCCATGGTGGCCAAAATTCCTAGCACAGTCAATGACAGCCCAATGATGGAACAACACATTACATAGGCACAGCACAAATGAAGACTGATATGTACTCACGCAATAGGCCCCCAGCCTCGGGGCTACCCTCCTGGGCCCGCTGCTGCATGGCCAGCACCCTGGGGCTGCCTCTGGTTGGTGCCTGGGACCACTTCAGGTCCCCTCTCCCTGTGCTGGGCTGCACGGTCTGATTTACAGTGGAGAGGGGAAAAAGTACCATTACTGCAATGCACAGCAAGAACCACAATCATAACAGCAAGATACACACCCACCACTAAAACACCATACATGTAGGGCAGCCCAGGGACAGTGATAGCATACAGGGGACACCCACACAGTGGATCCCATGACCCACTGACCATGCATGAGGCACACAAGGCATGAAGGCATGTGGGCCTAGTGTGGTAACCATGCAGGGTGCATGGGCACAGCGACTGGAGGCACACACACTTGTATAGGAATCCCGGAGTCCATGCATTGGCACCCTCTCACAACACTGGTGAAGGCTGCAGGACAGGCCTGTAGCATGCCCCACCACCCACAATGCCCATGCACACAATGCCACCGCCATGATGGCCACCTGGCACATGTGGCGGACATGCCGTCCCGGACCACTATGCCCCTCAACGTGCCCCACAAGCTGTGTCACGTGCGACCCACTGCTCTGCATACCTGCACCCCTGTACACACATCATTATTCTCAAACACACACACATATACACACACACACACACACACACACACACACACATATGCAGACACACACAGGCAGACCATGACACACACTGTGCATGTGTGCAGCTTGCTCAGGCATTCACCTGGCACCGGTACAGTGCCCTCATGCACCATGCATCTGAACACCTCCAGCTGGCCCTCTGGCGGCAGTGCAGGTCTGTGTACCTGTGTCAGCACTTCTCAGCATCCTCTGGATGCCTGTCCACTCTGTGAGCCACCTGACGATGGACACCCACACCTGCCCCTGTGGGAGGTCACCCTTTCTGATCTCACCAAGCAGCCATCTCTGCTGCTGCTGTACAAGCTGCACAAGGTTGACGGTCTTCACCTCCCCCAGCGCCTGTCCCTGTGCACCACAGCTCGCTGTTTCCACTTCCTGGCATTGCCCACGCAGCTCAGATACCCTGCTACCTGTTGCACAACACGGCTATTCCCACACCCTGGACCTCCAGCAATCAGTGCAGTAGTGCCGCGCTATCACATGATGTAGCATGGCGCTACCCGGAAGTGGGCCCACTGCGCATGTGTGACCCCTCCATGCCCCTGGAGCCACAACAACATGGATTCACATAGCAACACACTATGTGGGGAAAAGCAGCGCTACACCGTGCTTTACCTGGATGCTAGTGCAGCCCTGGGGCCTCACGGGAGATCTTGAGATGGTCAAGCTATGCCACATAGCGTGCTAGCTAGGGCCAACATGGTGCTGTCCTCCACATAGCCAGGCGCTGCCATTTGCATAGTGCTAAGCCATTAGCCTGGCACTAATCAGGCCCATATTTAACTAGCGATCAAAATGAGGTACTTGTGCATGCATGGTGCAACATTGTGATTAGCATATCATTAACCAATGATTTGCATGCATAACAGGCTGGATTGTCTGGCTGGGCTATAAAACAGCAATCAGTGCTCCACTGGCATTGTGTTGTGGGTATAGCATAGAGCAGATACTGCAGTAGAACAGATGACACGGAAGGAGCCACACAACAGGAGGCAGAGCAGTGAGAGGCAGGTCTGTATAGCTGCTGGGGAAGTGCTGGAATGGCACTGGTGCAACACAGGGTCAGGCGCATGCACTTGTATCTGCAGACCACAGCAGTACTGGCTGGAGACAGTTCCGCCAACTGCAGGACCAGAGGCAAGCACGGTGCTGCACAATGGTGCACATAGCCATAAGACTGGTAGTCCAGCAGACAGGCCTGTGTGCCGTGTCCATGCTCCTGCATCAGCCAGCACCGTGCAGGACTGCCTGCACACTGTGGGTGCCAGGCAGGTGCGAGGGTCCCCACTGTGGAGAGCGGGTGTGCACTGCAACAGTGGCTTACTGCCATGGGGTCCATGGCACCTTGGTTGTCACCTTGGATGTGTGACATGGAGGGTCACAAATGCTCTGATGGTGGCACACAGCTATGGCCCAGGGGTCACATGGTCCCTGCAGTGTGTTGCTGACAGCACGATGTGGTCTGTGCTTGGTAGCCTGCCATTGCATACGTGCCATTCTCCGTGTTCTCACCATCCATGCAGTGCTCATGTCCCCAGGGGGGGCACGTATAGTGCCAGGTGGCGGCCATTTTGGTGGCCCCATCCTTTAGTACACATGTCAGCCAAGGGTGATGGCAGTGTTGGTCAGGGTCCAGTGGGTGCCGCTCCAGACACCAACAGCCATCCAGTGCCACAGTGTACACAGGGGTGGCCTGCAGCACACTGTGGCTGTGTGCATGCTGTACACGACATGCTAGTCAGTGCCACATCCATGCAACCTGTGCCACTCTAGGTGGTGACATGCACAAGCTGTTGCACATGCATGACTCAAACAGGCATGCCACAGCTGGTGACATGTCCCTTTCCATCTCTCCCATAAGTAGTGCTGCACGGCCTGAACGATCTGTGCTCATTGCTTCTCCCAGGAGGAACTGAAGACCATGGTGCATGGTGTTAAGGAGAGGAGCAGTGTGTAGCACAGGGCCATGGATGCAGTGGTGCCAGGCATGGGAAGAGATGACTGCAGGGGTGAATGCAGTTGGCGGTCATGGCAGGACAATTGAAGCAGTGCACAAGTGCTGGAGTGACCTGCTGCACCAGGTGAAGGAGGAGGAGGAGGCACAGTGTCTATCCAACAGGATGCGTACTGGTGGTGGCCCACAAGCAGCACAGCAGCAGGAGGAGGACCAACTCCTGGCCATGGTGGCATCCACACTGTGCCCAGTGGCCATCACTAGTGTACCAGGTGGTGGGTGTGAGATGCCTCTCGCACCACTCAGGACTGGTCTGTATCCGCATGTGTGTACCCTGCATGGTGTGGCAGCACAGGTACAAGGTGTTGATGCTGGCACTGAGCCTGGGGTGCACTGTGTGGCTGCACTGCTGTGCACACTAGGCACAAGGGATGGGTATGCATGCACACTGTGGGGTGGTTGGGCATGTGTGGCCACAGGATATAGCCGTGGGAATGGTGTTTGGGGTGTGAATGTCTACAATGGGTGGCAAGTGTCCTAGGGGTGCATGTTTGGGTGGCGGTGGTGGTGGTGGTAGGGCACACTGTGCATGTACGGGTGACTGACCCTGTCCTCTTTTCCTCCACAGTGGTGTGTGCAGGGCCAGCAGCAAACCAGGACCATGCCGGGATGGCTGCCTTGGGACTGGAGGAAGAGGAAGAGGAAGAGGAGGATAACCTGCCATCAACATCTGGCCTGGGTGGTGGACCAGGACACCCAGGGCTGCATCATGTGTGACACTCCCTTGGAGAGGAGTTACAGCTGACAGGGGAGGGGGAACCCACTGCAGGTGGGGAACTGGACTACAGTGCCACCTTAGAGGATGCCCAGGTTGAGGATCTGGGTGGTGGGCAGGTGATCCTCCTGACTGTGATGAGTGACATTGACACAGATGTGTCAGAGGGTTCTTACCTCCTGCCTGTGGATGGGCCTGTGGAGGGGGGTATGGGGTGGGGTTAGGCACAGGGTGCAGCACAGGCACCAGGGGGGTGGTCGACCTTGCTGGCGTGGGTGCACCCATGCAGCCGGTGGTTGGCTGTGTAGGGGATGTGTGTGCACCGCTGGACATGCGGTGTCCCCCACTGGGTTGTGGGTCAGGGCCCTCCGGGGCCACAGCACATCGCCAGTGGACTGCAGTGGCAGGACATGCCACCCGTGCACCAGTATCCTGACCCTAGTGAGCTGTAGGCACCAGTGCCAGCGGCCATAGGGGGAGCTGCGCCCCTGGAGCAGGATGCCCTAGGGGCCCACCCACTGCTCCAGGCTACACTGACATCCCAGCAGGAGGCTCAGATGGACCTGTATGGCCTGTGAAGGGAGCCCAGGCATGAGTTCTCACAGGTGCGGGTGACCCTGTTCCTGGATTCTGGCCTGTGCATGCGGAACAGCATGCCAAGGACAGGGTGGGCTGTGTTGTTGCTGGCGCTGGGATCAGACTTCTGGCCGGGCCTCATGGCAGCAATGGTCGACCTCACCACCATGCTGTGAACGGGGTGTATGGGGGTCACCAGGATGTGCAAGGTGGTCAGGGTGACCATGGCACAGGGGCCAGGTGGGCCACCTGTGGCTGCAGGGCTGCCACTGGCTCCAGTACCAATGCATCTGGCACATCTATGGGCACCCAGCACCACTGTGGACATCCATCCACCCTGTCGGGTTCTGATAGCTGACGGGGGCACAGATGGTTTGCCCTGCCTGCCTCACCATGGTCCTCCCCAATGTGTTCTCAGCACAGAGCACCCCTGGTTCTGTGACTCACTCCCGTGGTGTGCGCCATGTGCATGGTGGTAGTCACCAGTGTTTGGCACAGCCGACCTGCACCTGTGCATGGTCACCACCCCCATGGGCACATTGGCACACCCACACCCTTGTACACACATGCACAAACGCTGACACACACCCACAGCACTTTCTTTCACATGCACCACCTCACTTGTACAGCCATGGTGGCCCTCCTCACCCTGCCACTACACATCGGGCATCACCCATTCCACTGTACCATGGCTGTGTGTCCACTTCCCGTGACCTGCACAACCCACTTATTGCACCGCATACACCAGTACGCTCTGTTCCACTTTGTTGTGCTTCTGCTGTGAATGGTGTTGTCACTGTTGTGGTTGTCTGTTCACATTAAAACATTCACCATTGTACTGTTTCATGTTGCTGTGCAGTCTGTACTCACCCTCTGGCCTGTGACAGTGTCCTGATGATGTTGGCCCTGTGCTCTATGGCCCTGTGGGCCATGCAAGGATCCCCCCTCTCGAGTTGCTCCACTATCCCCCTGACCACTGGTTCTGAGTCTCTGTCAGCCTGTTCCTCAGGTTCAAGTGCCACAGTCCATTGCCATGTTGTGCAACATACAACAGGCTAGAAAGATGCGGCATACCTTCTGAGGCCTATACTGTAGGGCACTGCCTGATGTGTCTAGGCATCGGAAGCGCATCTTCAGTATGCCAATCACCCTCTCTATGATGTTCCTGGTGCTGGCATGTGCCTCGTTGTACTGCTCTTTGGCCACTGTGGCTGGCCGGGGTACTGGTGCCAGCAGCCAGGGTCACAGGGGATAGGTGCTGTCCCCTGTTGTGAGATATGCACCTGTTAGTGTTGTACTGCAGTCTGCCCATTGCTGTGATACATCCCTGTGTTGCTCTCCCACACCCCTTCCCTGGCCTCCCATGCCTGTCCCCATCTATGCTGTGGTGTGTGTGCCTTGTCAGCTGCTACTCACTGATTAGGTGCCCACTGGGTACCCTGCCCTCCTCAACTGCCTGGCACAGCTGGGACTGGTGCCAGATGTAGGCATCGTGGGCACTGCTGGGGTACTGTGCATAGACATTGCTGATGCACCCAGTGGCATCGCACACCACCTGACAATTGATGAAGTGGTACCCCTTCCTGTTTATGAAGATGTCACTGCCATTGCCAAGTAGTGCATGGATGGGGACATGGGTTCAGTCAATGGCACTCAATACCGCTTAGTAGGTGTGCAACTTGATGGAATTGCTGCATGATTTCTCAGTGCCTGCTGCCGTGAGGGAATACTATGAAGTCCCCAGCGTGGCAGGAAAGCCTCAATGAACTGGGTCAGGAGGCGTGAGGTGTCGGACTGTGATACCCTGATGGTGTCCCCTGCTGGTCGTTGGAATGTCCCTATGGCAAGAAGCACATCACTGTTGTCACCTTCTCCTCTACTGTCATGGCATGGCTGCATCTGGTGTTGGGGTACAGCTGCTCATGCAGGAGTTCACATAGCTGCCTCAACATTCCTCAGTTCATTCTGTACCGCCAGTGATGTGCTTCATCTGGCAGGGTCTCGAGGAGACCCTGGGCCAGTACCACCTGTTTGCAGCATACTGTCACCTTGACCTGTGTTGCGGCCCACGTTGGGCCCTGCTCCCTCTTCTCCTCCTCCTCCACTACTGCTACCATGAATGGCAGCATCGCTACTAATGGTACAGCACTCATTCCACTTCCTGTTGTGGTCTCTCCCTAGGTGATTCGCCCCTGGGTTAAGACTAGCCTTTTATAGGTGGTAGCTAGGCTGGGCTACGTGTCATGCTATGTGTCCTAGTGTGGTGCTATAGCTTTGAATATCTCATTGTACATGTATGCAGGCCCCTTGCATACATTATCAGTTTGCCCTGCGCTACTGTGGTTAGTGCGCGCTAACCGGTCCTTTGAATATGGCTACTCCATACTATTCCCATGCTATTCCTGCGCTACTGGTTTGTGCGCTGCGCTATGCTTTGAATATCTGGCCCTAAATGTTTAAAAGTAACAGATAAGCAGATAAATCTCTTTTAAACTTCTAAATGATACCTGCACACTGAATTAAAAGAGCTATATTAAATTCAGTCTTAGGATCATAGCTCTGTCTGAAAATATTAGCTAGCAACTAGACAATTGTTTTGTGTAGAAACAGTAGATTGTATACTACTGTGCGGTCAGAGTACTACACCGGACTGAGAGCCCAAGGTGTCACTGACTGAGATAGCAAAGCGCTGTTTGGTTTTACAAGGTGAAAGTTCCCTTCCCATAAATACATACTTACTATCTGATAATTGCCCTGACAATGACATATGCACCAACTCATTAATTAAATTGCAATGCTCAGGCACAAGGCATACATATAAAAGAAAAGACAACAAAATAATTATACTTATAAGAAGTTGGAGCCAACTTTAACAGGGACATTACTGAGAGAGAAAAAAAAGAGGGCTAGCATGTAATACAGCCAGGAGGATAAAAAGGGGGACAGTCAGGGGGAAGCTATAAGAAAAGGAAAAGAGGAACCCCACTATCTTGCCTAATTAGTGTGCTACATTCCTCTGCAAAAAAATCCTACAGTGCCCCATTTTTTTTAGACCTCTATGCCCGCACCTCTGCATGCCACCAGTATAAATGAGTAAATCAAAGCAATATCAAAATATACTTCCCTTAGCTGATATGCTATACTCAATTAGGTCATGCACACCTCCCATTTACAGACTAGAAGTCCAGATTTATGCAGCAACTAATGAGTCAAAAGAGTTGGCACCACACTACAAAATTGCTTAGGCTAAGTATAAAGCAGTTCCAAGGAGAAAACGTAATACACACATTAAAAGGAGAGACTTACAAAATTCAATGTCAGCTCAAAGTCTTATACACATAATCCTTGATGCATTAGCATAATTATTATTCTTATGTCTGGTTTTAACAACAACTAGTACCTGCATTGCAATGTAATCAGGAGCAAATGACTTAGCCAAACAGAGCAACATAGTGAAAACAGCTCCTTCATGCAATTGTACACACTCACTGTTGGATCGATGAAAATAATCCCCCTTTTCTCATTGCTCGATGCTCGTAAAGACAGTGTCACACTGGCATAACAGCACATGAAGGGCTCGGTGTCACTAGAGAAAGTGCCTCTACTACATTCCGTCTCCCTGAATCATTAGTTCCCCTTGCCTGAGGTGTGTCTGTGGCGCTGTATTTATTGATGGCATCTGTTTTAAAATAATCTATTTCCTGCCTGACATCTGGATCTGGAGAAGCTCTAGCAGAGGAAGAATGGTTACTTTCCCTACTCCAACCTCTCTTTCTGGGATTATGTTGGCGATTAGCTGATCTGGGGATGTTAGATGATTGGATCGGTTGTCTGGATTTTCAAAATATCCTACTTTCCAAAGTATGTTGTCTGGGTTCCTGCAGGGTCTCTGAGTACAAAGGGAATGTTAAGGACCTAGAGTTCAGCAAGGGCAAACTTCCACTAGCTCCATTGGCTCGAACCGATCACAAGGCCTAGAATTATTTGATGTAGTTCTAATCTCAGAGCTTTGGCATTCTGTTCTGAATTGACCTCGTGGCTCTTTTGAAATATGACAGATTTGTTGATATCAGAAGTGGAGAGATGCTTATCTTTACATTGTTGTATAAATGTCAGTGTTTCAATAACAGTGTCACATTTGCCAGACTGCCCATTGATGTCTTGGATAACTAATGAGGCAGGATATTTAAAATAATATTTCAATCCCAAGTTCCTCAGCTGTTGCTTTGACTCATAAAACTCCTTTCTTTTTGTGACCACTTCTACAGAGAAATCCTGAAATATTAGAATGCGTTCCCCTCTCCATTTTAGTATTTTTCTCTTTCTCTGGCTAGCCTCAAAACATCTTCCTTCACTGTGAATAGTAGAAAATAGGCAATTAAGGGTCTAGGTTCTTGCCCATTAGTTTTAGGATCTAAAGATCTATGGGCCTGCTCTATTTCTGGGGGCCATGGCCACTGAAAGTTCAATATATCTGGTGAGAATGCTTGCAGAAAAGCAATCAGATTATTCCCTTCAGTTCCTTCAGAAACCCCCAAAATTCTGATATTATTGCAACAACCTCTATTTTCTAGGTCATGTACCTTCTGATTTAAATAAAAAATCTGTTCAGACTGTTTTGGGTTTAATTGCTCTAAGTAGCCCACCACAGAGGTTAATTCATTAATTTTAGTACTGTTGATCCTAATATGGCTGCCCATTTCTTCATTCTGCTTTAAAAGGGTAGAAGTGGCTATTTTGGCTTCCAATTGATCCAGCTGAATCTCAGCCAGAATCTCTTTTATTTGACAAATGTCTTTTTTAGTGGCATAATCACTGTGTACTTATATATACTCCACACCAGTTTTTTTAATATGGTATGACAGATGAGGTGATTGGGGCCTCCCATTTGACATGTCAACTAACTGATGTAAGCCCATCGAAGGCTCAACAGATTCAAGCATAAATAACTACAGAACATACTCAGGAAATTGCACTGATAGATATAGACATTAAGTCTTCTAACAGAGATGTGATAGTTGTAGGCGACTCTATTATCAAAAATCTTGATAGTGAAATATGTAATGTAAATAAAGCAACTGGAACCTTATCAAGTTTTTGCAGGGCAAGAATCAAAGATATTACTATTAGGATGGACAATATTCTGCAAAATACAAGTGCCAGTCCCATGGTCATTTTGCACGCAGGCTCTAATGATACATGGCATAAATCAATATTAAATATTAAACAGGATTTCATATATTTCACAAACAAATGTATCTATTATGGTTGCAAAGTGATTACCTCTGAAATACTTCCAATTCCTCGAGCATCTCAACAGCATCAGATAAAAATCAAAAATAATAATAATTGGCTCCGTACATGGTGCATAAAACAAAATATAACACTGAGTACACATTGGGAGAAATTCTACGGAGTACCAAAACTTTATTCAAATGACAGATTACACTTGAGTAGAAAGGGTATTGACACCTTGGGAAGTCAATTTAATAATATTATAAACAAATCTTTAAACTAGATGGTTGGAGGGAAGGTGTCCATGCAATATTACTCATAAAACTGGGCAGATTAATAATAATCCTGCAGTTGATAATTTACCATTAAAAGTCAATAGGAATAGTGAAACTGAATGTGAGCAAAGATTAGGTATGCTTCTACTTAATGCCAGAAGTTTACACTCAAAAAAGGATGAATTACAATATTTCCAAAACAATGAAAAGACAGCATTTGTTGTATTACAGAGACTTGGGGAATGGATAAAACTTGGAATCCGGACATTGGTGGTTATGACTATTATTACAAAGATAGGAAAAATCATACCGGAGGAGGCATTGCTATATATATATATATATATATATATATATATATAAAAGAAGTAATATTAAATCATTTGAGATATTTAACACCAAGGAAAAAGAAAACTAATTTGAGTGTATATGGGTTAAATTTAAACTTGAAGGCAACAATCTGACTATAGGTCTGATTTATCATCCTCCAAATCTCTCAACTGAACAAAATAATGATTTATTGCAATTTATAGAAAGTAGGAAAATCGTAGGGATTATGTTTTAATGGGTGACTTCAACCTTCCCCAAATCAATCGGACTACATTGGATAGTGAAGTAGCAGTTGAGAAAAAATATATTGACCTATTTATTCATGCAAGTTTGAAATAAATGATTCACACACCAACTAGAGGGAAGAATATTTTCAAATCCTATTTTAACAAATTGAGACGAAAAAATTCAGTCAATTCAAATACATCCACCTTTAGGAAATTCAGATCACAATATGGTTTCTGCATCTTTTTCAAATATGACTAAATGTAATAAATGTAAAACAATGTTGAGAGACTGGCACAAAGCTGATTTTCTCAAAATGAGGGAACATCTAGGAAGATGGAATTGTGGAAATTATTTTGTGGATAAAGATCTGGAATCAATTTGGGAAATTATTAATAATAAACTTACATATTGTGTAGAGAATTATGTACCTACTGTACCAGAATAAATACAACAATAAAACGTACTACCCTCTGGTGGAACAATAAAATTAGTAAGCTGATTCATAAAAAAAGGAAAATATTTCAGAAAACTAAGAGATTAAATACTGTAGAGTTACGCAATAAACTTAAAGTAATTAACAAAAATATCAAAAGAATGATAAAAAGAGCTAAAGAAAACATGGAATTAAATTTGGCATCAAAGGTTCAGGATAATTATTAACAGTTTTATAGTTATATACTGTAGGTACTTTAAAAGGTAATAATCATAATATTGGGCCTTTAAAAACAGATAAAGGAACATTAAATGCAGAAGACGACATAGCTGAAACTTTAAACAATTACTTTCTTAGTGTTTTTGAACAGAATGATTCTGAGTTACTACCGTTTGATTTGATTAATTCTCATTTTTCCCCATTCAGTACCTCAGAAGTTAAGGACATAATTTACTCATTAAAAACTAACAGTGCACCAGGTCCTGATGGTATATTACCAAGACTTATTCAGGAATTGTCTTCAGTTTTAATTAATCCACTTACCTATCTTTATAATAAATCGTTACAAGAAGGTGTGGCACTGAAATCCTGGTGTTTAGCCATTGTAACTCCTATTCATAAAGGAGGTAAGAGAGATGATGTCAAGAATTATAGACCGATTAGTCTTACATCTGTTGTAGGAAAAATAATGGAGAAATTATTACAAAAATGAAATTAATTATCACTTGAAATCCAAGGGTTTAATAGATCTAAGCCAACATGGATTTGTTATTGGGAGATCATGTTTATCCAATCAATTAAATTTCTTCTAACCCATCAGTCAAGAATTAGACAAAGGAATTCCTAGTGATGTAATTTTTCTTGCCTTCGCTAAGGCATTCAATAAAGTAGCACATTCAGTATTAATAAATGAACTCTTAAAAATTTAACTATTGCCTAATATAGTATGTTGGATCAGTTCCTGGTTGGAGAATAGACAACAAATGGTCACAGTTAAATGTAACTATTCATCCTGGGGTTGTGTGACTAGTGGTGTGCCCCAGGGTTCAGTTTTGGGCCCCACCCTATTTAATGTTTTAGTTGCTACAATGCCTATTAATGACAAAGTTTGGCTCGCAAAGTATGCTGATGATTACAAGTTGGGAATCATGTAACATTTATAATGGATACAATTAATATACAGGAACAATTAGATCAATTAAAGAAGTGGGGCATACTATGCATATGCAATTTAACCTAGACAAGTGCAAAGTGATGTACATTGGAAAGAAAAATACAGGTTACAATTACAATCTAGGATATACATCTCTACAGGTTGTTACAGAAGAAAAAGATCTTGGAGCCCTAATAACAAATTATTTCAATTTCAACAGAAATACCATTTTAAAGGTTAAAAAATGCCACAAAATATCAAATTGCATATTGGCAAATATAAAAAGTAGGGATCAGAGGGTAGTAATGCTAATATTCTAGTCTCGTATGACCCCATCTCTACTTATAACTCACAATTTAGCACACCATACTCCATAAGAAGTTGTAAACTAATTAAAGGTGTCCAAAGAAAATATACTAAAATGTTAACATTTTGTGAGGATCAGGATTATTGTACACAATTAAAAAACTTACAGATTTTCAGTACGGGGTACAGACAAATCCATGGAGATTTGTGTTTAACATACAAAGCACTAAAGGATGGATATTTGAGGGAAACTATAGGCCTTACCTTGAATAACAGCATTACCAACACTAGGAATAATGGCCATAGAAGTATTGGTGATTCTATAAAAACCACTAAGAGAAGTAAATACTTCACTCAGAGGATTATCGGAACATGGAATAGCTTACCTAAATATGTAATTTCCAGTCCAACACTGGACACTTTTAAAAACCATTTAGATCTTTAAATGGGGAATAATAAATATATGTACCACCATTAATCAGGTGCCGAGTTCTTAAAAGGGCTTCCAGCCTATTGAACTTGTACTCAAACTATGAATCTATGAAGTGTCAGGTTAGCAGTTCTTCAGTAAATAAAGAGATTGTTCACCTGCCTGAACTTTTCACCAATAGCAACGTTGGTTTTAACGCATAAATAATGGCGAAATCACTTAGAAAGGGAAGGGTTTACTTGGAGCTCACAAACTTGCGTCCATCTCCTTCTGGCTCTCGCGTGCAACCCCCGCGACTGTGCATGTTCATTTATGTCTGAATGTAACCCTCCTTTGATCCTCAATATTATTTGTATGCCAAAATGAGATGGACAATTTTTTTCTGAGCAATAATTAACAAATCTTCATACAAAACTGAACTGCTAACGGAAACTGAACATTAGTCTTCTCCTTCACAGCTCCTGAGGTTTTCAGTGAAATTATTAATGATACAACTGAAATAAAGTTCAGCATTACAAGACAGTGAAGTGTTGGGTGTTCAAGCACTTACTGCAACTGAAAGTAAATAAAATGAATGGTTTTATGTGATAAAGGCGAGTGTGAAAGACTGCCTATCACATAAAACGACCATAAAAGAGCCCATGGTCAAAAGGGTGACTGATATTGTACCAACCGTCGCAAATAGTGATGGTCACTACAATACTTTAAAATAACTCACAATACATTTTGTTTATATGGGGCTGCACCCCTGTGACAATCTTAGGGGACAAGAAACCCACATCACCCAAACTAAAATAACCAGCTCCAAGGGAGGTGAGGACCACAGGCAAGTTATTGGATTCAAAACAAAAAAAGATTCAGCCTGCAGCCATACCCAAACCGGGTCTGCTCGCATCGAAAGTGGTGTTGTGTACCACTACACCTATGTGAGCAGCTCGGTGGGAATTGGCACACAGATCCTATATCCTGTACTAGTGAGTACAGCTCCTTGCTATACACATAGAGGATATAACGATGTATTGTAACACTCGCTGTCATATACAGCGCTATTATAAAGCAGCTCAAAAGTGGATGCTACCAAAATGAATTGGTTCACTTTGTGAATCATGGATGTAAGAGTTGTCAAAACAATTTTGATAGCCAGCATGGTTACTGTGAGTGTTCAGGTGAGGGTCACAAGTCACGCAACACCTCGCCCCACAAGGGTGAGCTGGTGTTCATGAATGGCCTTTGGTCATCCCTGCAGGGTAAAGATGTGGGATCAGGATACTGCATCACCTTGGCATCTCTCCTCTGTGGTAGAAGGATGTTGCCATCCAATAGTCTCCCCATCACCAGGTGGAGGTCCGGTGTTGGTGCATGTGGATGGGGGCAGTATGAAGGGGGGGTGTCTCGACACATGTAGCGTGCATGACTGACATGGGGCTGTGCAGAAAATGGTGGTGAAATCAACCAACCAAACCTAAAAGACAATGGTAACATACTTTTTCACTGTTGCACAGGCCACCAGCATGAAAGTATGCCTGCAATCAATGCATAAAAAGTGTGTAGTATGTTGACAACACCAACTATTAAGTTCATTGAGATGTGCAGCTGAGAATGAAAGTACAATATTTTGGAGAGACCCAGGGTTGCGGAGTGCCACAGATGGTAATCAGTTTAAATTGTAACACAGTAAGAAACATAGAATTTGACGGCAGATAAGGACCGCTTGCCCACCTAGTCTGTCCATTTTCCTACCTAACAGATAAGCTGCAGATCCTAATTACCAACAGCTTTCTTCCTCCTACCCCCCCCACTAGGTCTGCCATATGTTTGTCCCATGCATTTCCGAAATTCTCCCACTGTTCTTGACTCCATGACCTCCTCAGGGAGGCTGTTCCATGCACCCACAACCCTCTCTGTGAAAAAATACTTCCTCACATTACCTCTGAGCCGTCCCCACTCTATCTTCAAATTGTACCCCCTTGTTCTTGCACATCTCTTTTTCTGAAAGATGCCACCCTCTTGGACTTTGTTGATTCCCTTGAGGTACTTGAAAGTTTCTATCATGTCTCCTCTCTCCCTCCTTTCCTCAAGGGTATACATATTAAGCTCCTTTAGTCTTTCTTCGTACGTCTTCTGTTGCTGACCCTGCACCATTTTGGTTGCCCTCCTCTGGACAGCCTCCACTCTGTCTATGTCTTTGTGGAGATGGGGTCTCCAGAACTGCACACAGTACTCCAGATGGGGTTTCACCAACTGTCTGTACAGAGGGATAACAACTTCCTGTTTTCTACTATTGATGCATCTCCCTATGCATCCCAATATCCCCCCAGCCTTCCTTACTGCCTTCTCACATTGCTTGCCCACCTTTAGGTCATCTGATATAATTACTCCCAGGTCGTTTGCATTTTTACTGTTGTCAGTATCTCACCCCCCATTGTGTACTCTTGCCCTGTGTTTTTGTTTCCCAGGTGCATTACCTTGCACTTCTTTGCATTGAATCTGAGCTGCCATACATTTGACCATTCCTCCATCCTTGCCAAGTCCCTTCTCATCCTTTCCACTCCATCTGGTGTATCAACCCTATTGCAGATCTTTCCGTCATCTGCAAAGAGACATACTTTTCCTTCCAGTTTCTCTGCAATGTCACTTATAAAGACATTAAAAAGGACCGGTGCCAGTACTGAACCCTGCGGTACCCCACTAGTAATCCTCGTTTCTTCACTGTAGACTCCATTTACTACTACCCTTTGCGTCCTGTTGTCTAGCCAGTTTTTATCCAGGCTACCACCTTGGGACCCACTCCAAGGCTGGCTAACATGTATTAATCTTTGTGTAGGACTGTATCAAATGCCTTGCTAAAATCTAGGTATGCCATGTCCACAGCCCCTCCCTGGTCTACTACTTTGGCCACCCAGTCAAAGAAATCTATTAGATCTGTTTGACAAGACCGTCCCATCGTGAATCCATGCTGCCTTGGGTCCGAGCCCCACTGGCCTCTAGGTACTCAACAATTCTTTCCTTCGAAGTGATTCCATCATTTTACCTACCACTGAGGTCAAACTAACTGGTCTGTAGTTTCCTGCCTCTGTCCTGCTCCCACTTTTGTGAAGAGGAATCACATCCGCCCTCCTCCAGTCCTCCGGTACCACACCATCCTCCCATGATTTCTTAAAGAGAGTGGTCAGCGGTGTCATTAGTTCTACCCTTAGCTCTTTTAGAATTCTTAGGTGAATCCCATCAGGCCCCATTGCTTTGTCCACCTTCAGTTTTAAGAGTTCTTTCAGAACCCTTTCTTCTGTAAATGGACTGGTATCGACCCTCATCTTCAGAGTGTTTCTCTTGTTTGGTTTAGGTACCTCCCCTCTTCTTCCTTTGTGAATACTGAGCAGAAATATTCATTCAGTATCCCTGCTTTTTTCATTGTCACCCTCTACCCACATTCCCTCCCTTTATTAAGCCTCAGTATCCCTCCTTTGGTCTTTCTTCACTCCTAATGTACCTATAAAGGTCTTATCCCCTTCTTAACAGAGTTGGCTATCCTTTCCTCGGTTTGGACCTTTGCTATTCGACTGCCTTCCCAGCCTCTTTCTGCTTTAACTGATAAAGTTCTCTGTCCTTCTTCTTCTGTGATTGCTTATATTTTGAATGCTATCCTTTTCTCCTTAACCTTCTACCACCTCTTTGAGAACCACAGCGTTTTTTTCCTTCATTGTGTTTTGTTGATTTGCTTTATACAAAGGCTTGTTGCCTCTGTGATGGCTGTTTTGATTACTCTCCATTGTTCCTCCACCCCTCCTTCTTGCCTGTTTGCTAGTGCTTTTCTGAGGCACTCTCTCATTTTCCCAAAGTCAGCCCTCCTAAAGTCCAATACTCTTGCTTTTGTATGGCTTGATTGTATGGCTGTGTTTATCGTGAACCACACTGTTTGGTGGTCGCTTGTTCTCAGATGGCTACCCACTTCTAAATCTGAGATTCTTTCTCCATCCCCATTTGAGAGTACCAGGTCTAAGATTGCTCCCTCCCGAGTGGGTTCCAGTACTAGCTGTCTGAGGCATGCCCCCTGTAGGGCATCAAGAATGACCCTGCTCTTGGATGTGCCTGCAGCAAAGGTGCTCCAGTTAACATCTGGCATATTCAGGTCCCCCATCAACAATATCTCCCCTTTTTCTGCCATTCTAAGGAAGCCTTCTATCATTTCCTTGTCCATTCCCTCCCCCTGAGATGGGGGTCTGTATACAACCCCCATGCAGATTGTAGTGTCATTTCCTGTCTCCAGGGTGACCCAGAGTGTCTCATCTGCTCCCCGTTTACTCTTTAGTTCTGTTGCTTTGATCCCTTCCTTTACATAAAGAGCTACTCCTCCTCTTCCTCCTCTTTTACCCTCCCTGTTCCTCCTGTAAATTGTGTATCATGGTATGTTGACATCCCAGTCATGGTTCTCTGTGTACCATGTTTTGTGACTGCCACAGTATCCAGGCAACCCTCTTCCATCAAGACCACTAGTTCAGGGAGCATGTTACACAGACTATGGGCATTGGTACTCATCACCCTCCACGTTTTGATGATCTTACCCTTTAGCCCCATTTCTGTCTTTACTGCCTTTGCCTTTTTTACATTTACTCTGGCCTGCTCCTAATGACTTCTTCTACCTTGGTGTTTACCTCACTAATTACTGTTCATTGTGGGGAGGTTGGGATTTCCTGTTACTTTTCAGTGCCTCCCCCCTTGGCTAGTTTAAATGCTTGCCAATGAAGCATTTAAACCTCTCACCTAGGATCCTGGTCCCCCAGGACAGATGCAGACCATCGCACCAGGATAGGTCTGCATCCCTCCAGGTGGCTCCCCAGTCCCCAATGAAGCCAAAACCCTGAGCTCCACAACAGTTTTTCAACCATTCATTGAATTCCCTGGTGAGGAGTACCCTAGCATCACCCTTGCCATAGACAGGCAGCGCCTCCGAGAAGGTTACTGTATGCGCTACTTGTCCAAGGCCCCTTCCCAACTCTACAAACTCCTCTTGCACTGCTCTGATCCCATTCCTAGCCAGGTCACTTGTCCCTAGGTGGACAATAACATCCAGCTCCCTCCCTCATGCAGTTGCTCCCACGATCCTGAGGATTTGCTTCCTGTCCCTCCAAGCCGTGGCACCAGGCAGGCACCTTACCTCCCTCTACCCTTCCTCCCCCATTTCTACCCCCTAATGATTGAGTCCCCCACTAGTACTGGTTTCCTTCCCCTGTGGGGTCTCATGCCACCCTCTTGTGGGTCTCCTTTGTGAAGGTTCCCAGCATCCTCCTTGGTCTCAACTGCAGGTGCCTCCATAGAAAACCACTATCCACCAGAAAGCGAATGAACTGTGGAGAGGTACAGCTGGAGGATGCAACTCTGTTCCACCACCCTCTCCCTCCCTGAGCCCACCCTGGTCCAGCATCTCCTCTTTCTTGGCAGCCTCTGAGGTAGTGGCATTGGCCCTGGTGGTCCCTGGGTGGGGGTGGAGGTTTCACGAATCCTAGCCAGGTCAGCCTGGAGACAGGCAATCTCCTCCCTCAGACCAGAGAGGTGCCTGCAAATAGGGCAGCATCGCAGCCTCCAGAATGTCTCCCGGAACACTGCCGCCCCACAGCCATTGCACTGCACCACTCCTATCATGTCTTACTTTGTGTCCCCTCTCCTGTTTCTCTGTATGCTTACTCTCTCCTCTCCTTACTACTCTCGCCCTTCCTGTTCTGGGACAGCAACTTTCTATCTTCTTCAGTAGCCGTCTTCTTCCTTGCTCAGTGTCAGACCACCAGCAGCTAGGGGGGGAGAGTGAGCTACTTTTTCCTTTAGGGTTGACAAACCAATGTTTCTTTATGATCCTTCCTTTCCTACTACCAAACAGGAAGTTTCTGTTGACAGTCAAATCCAGTGGATATAAAAGTAGAACTGGCTTAGGTGGTGGGTGGAGAGGTGGGATGGAGGGCAATTAGTAAGAAAAAAGGCTAGCAACAGGAAGCTGTAATTTGAGTCACCTGCTTTTATAGTGTCTAAGCCACACCCCCAATTAAGCTCTCTCCTACTGGTTTAGCAAAGTAAACTGATACAGAACCCTTCCCAGCACAGAACACACACTGACTTTCTTTCTTTTCTTTCTTTTTTTAAACCCTAAATAAGGCCCCTTCTACTTCTAATAAAGTATCTGTTTGCTTAAATTCAACAGACAGTGACTCCTGCTAAGATATAAGTGTTAAATTAATAAGAACATTTAGCTTCTTTCAGTTAGCTGCTTTCTGTTCTCAAGCAAGGCTAGCAACAGCAAGCTGTAGCAGTAAGCTGTAGGTGGAATTAATACTGAGTTGCCAAATTGATGCTGAACACCGGGGTAATTATAGTGCTATAATATATGGATAGTGAAAATAATACCCCCAAAATGCATACAAAAAATTCCTTGTAATACAGTAGTTAGTCCCGTAATAGTATACTTCCGGTCCTCGTAATAGTATACTTCCGGCCCAATAATACTATACTTCCAGTCCTCGTAATAGTACAGTTGGGATTACCGATGTGACTACTGTGTGAACCGAGTTTTGTTTCTTTTTTTGTGAGAGAAACATGGAATGGGACTGG
The DNA here is from genome assembly GCA_016271365.2 of Neoceratodus forsteri. Lineage (NCBI taxonomy): Eukaryota > Metazoa > Chordata > Ceratodontiformes > Ceratodontidae > Neoceratodus > Neoceratodus forsteri. Next base: position 202,177,763 of record CM028131.1, read on the forward strand.
GAGTGGGAGCAGGAGCGGGGTGGTGTGAGCGAGGGTGAGGACAACACTCGGGAGTCTTACTAACTCTGCAGACCACAGCGCAGTACAGCAGGCACAAGTAAGAAATTAAAAATTCCTTGCATCCATATATTACAAAAAATAACAAATAGGTTCTGGTGTTTCAAGGCAGAAATTCCATCTCGAGGTTCTGGGGATACAAGAAACCTCTCGAGCTTAAGCTCTCGAGGTTTCTTGTATCCCCAGAACCTCTCGATGGAATTACTGCCTTGTAATACACCAGAACCTATCTATTATTCTATTTGTTTATTTTTTTTTTGTATTATCTATTTATTCCCCCACTCCTGCTCAGATGCCCCCCACTTCTTTGGGCTCTCCTATGGTCCTTCTGCTAGAACACTTACTACCTTGCTCGAGTTCTGATTCTCCTGCTCACCTCAGATTGCAGCTCTCCTGTGGTATCCCGGCATTTCCCATTGCCGGGCGTGTCCCACTCCTCTGAGAGGGAGTGCACCAGTGGTGGTGGCCTGGCACTTTCTTTATAGGCCACAGTACGCTGCTGAGGTTGTGAGGACAGCTCTATGGAGGGTTTGGTGGTGCAGAGGACATGGAGGTCATCATCCAGTGAGCACCCCAGTGATTTTCCTCCTTTTCTCGCCAGGGTGGCATAGTGATGTCATGGCTGATGCCCACGTCCGCCCCTCCCCTGTTGTTGTGTACTGGCCTGATGTCCTGTGATGCCACTAGCCTCCTCCATGGGCCAGCAGGTGCCAGTGCACTCTTCTGCCCTCCCCCCAAAGAAGGAGAGCTGTCTCTGAATGCTCTATTCTTCTCCCACCTGCCATCCCTCCAGTGACCCTGGCTCATTCCTGAACCTGTGTCACTGGATTCAGAAGTGGAAATCCAACCGCTGTTCTGAACAGTGCTGTTTTCAAAAAGTGGCATTATATGCTTGAGGGTACACCTCAGCAACCCAGAAACTGTGCTGTGAGTGAACACATTGTACATGTACATATACCTTAACTTCAGCCTGATACAATCACACCATGTCAAACCTCGCATGGCAGTAGCATACTATGTTGAGCAGTGAAGGTACCATGTATGAGTTAATACTAATGCTTTCCATAATTGCATATCAGTAATTCGTTCACTGTGCGTCACTGACTGTGCATTTATACAAAATATCATGAATACGGTTTATGTTTCGTTATTTCAACATTCTTATACAACTGATTCACATAAGATTCATAAAGGTACCATTATTGAAAACTGGAGAACTCTTTATTTATGTAAACAGAAGATTGGATAAATGTTTGGTCACCCAAAAGGTAATATAGAAACATAGAATTTGACGGCAGATAAGGACCGCTTGCCCACCCAGTCTGCCCATTTCCCTGCCTACTGGATAAGCTGCAGATCCTTGTTAACCAGCAGCCTACTTTTTCCTACCCCCATCCCCTAGAATTGCCTTATGACTGTCCCATGCATGCTTGAATTCCACCACTGTTTTTGACTCCACAACCTCCTCCGGAAGCTTTTCCATGCATCCACAACCTCTCTGTGAAAAATACTTCCTTAAATTACCTCTGAGCCGCCCCTCTATCTTCAATTGTGCCCTTGTTCTTGCACACCCTCTTTTGAAAGATGCTACCCTCTTGGACTTTGTTGAATCCCTTGAGGTACTTGAAAGTTTCTATCATGTCCCCCTCCTTCTTCACTCAGTTAAGCTGACCACTCAGTTAAGATTGGTGATAAAACCTGTTATGGGTACATTATGTAGCACAGACAGACAGAGTGATAGTGAGGCTGAATAAAGGGGAGGGTGGGCAGATAGGGTCAGTGAAAAGCAAGGATACTGAATGAAAACGTGCTCATTATTCACAAATGAAGAGGAAGGGAGGTACCTAATCTAATCAATAGAAGCACTCTGCATAAGGTGGGTGGTTCATCCCACACCTTTTCAGAAGAAAGGGTTCTGAAAGAACTCCTAAAACTGAATGTGGCCAAAACAATGGTGATTGCCACCACAAACTGTAAAAAATTAAGGGTAGATTAGAAACTAGTGACTCCACTGACTACACTGTTTAACAAATCATGGGAGGATGGTGTGGTACCAGGAACATGTGGAGGCGGATATGGTTCCCCTCACTTCGACCTCAGTGGTGGGAAAAATCATGGAATGACTAGTGAAGGAAAGAATAGTTGTGTAACAAGAGGCAAGTGTATCACAGGACACAAGGCAGCATGGATTCACAGTGGGAAGGTAATATCAGACGAATATGATAGATTTCTTTCACTGGATGACCAAGGTTGTAAACCAGGAGGAGCTGTGGATATGGCCTACCTCCTAGACTTCAGCAAGGCGTCTGACACAGTCCCACACTAAACATTACTAAGCAAATTAGCCAGCCTGGGAGTGTGTACCAGGGTGAAACAGTAGGTGAAACATTGGCTGGACAACAGGAAACAGACTGTAATAGTAAACAGAGCACACTATGAAAAATGGTGGTTACTAGTGGTGTACCACAGGGTTCAGTACTGGGTCCGGTTCTTTTTAATTTCTTTATAAGTGACTTTGCAGAAGTGACTAGAAGAAAAAGTATGCCACTTACAGACAACACAAAGATCTGCAACAGGGTTGACACACAAGGGTTGGAAAGGATGAGAAGGGACTTGCAAGGTTGGAGGAATGGTCAGAAGTGTGGCAGCTTGGATTCAATGCAAAGAAGTTCAAAGTAATGCACCTTGAAACAAAACCCTGGGGAAGTGTAGATAATGGGGGGATGATAAAACAACAAAAATGGAAAGGTACCCGAGGGTAATCATATCAGATGACCTAAAAGGTTACCAAGCAATGTGAGAAAGCAGAGCGGATGGCTAGGGGGATACTAGGATGCATAGAGAGAGGCATCATCATTAGAAAACATGAAATTGTTATCAATCTGTGCAGACAGTTAGTGAGACCCCATCTGGAGTACTGTGTACACTGTCTGGAAACCCCATCTCTGTATGGACATAGAGAGGATGGAGGCAGTCCAGAGGAGGGCAAATAAAATGGTGCAGGGTCCACAATACAAGCCATATGAGGAGAGAATAAAGGAACTTAATATGTACACCCTTGAGGAAAGGATGGGGGGGACATGATAAAAACCTTTACGTACCTCAAGAGAACAAACAAAGTCAAATATGGTAGCATGTTTCAGAATAAGACGTGTCACAACAAGGTGACACAATTTGAAGATAGAGGGGGGATGGATTGAGGCAATGTGAGGAAGTATTTTTTCACAGAGAGGGTGGTGGACGCATGGAAAGGCCTTCCTCATAATGTTCTACAGACAGAAACACTGGGGGATTGAAGAATGCATGGAACAGAAATTATGTAATTCTTGTAAGATGTAGGAAGAAATGGATGTTGGTTAGTAGGATCTGCAGCTTATCCAGTAGGTAGGGAAATGGTCAGAATAGGTGGGACAAGCGGTCCTATCTGCAGCCAAAATCTCTGTTTCTATATTTGTATGCTATTTCTTCTTCCTGGAAAACATGCATTACACGTGTAACGCACTGTGTTTAGATGGTTGGGGCACATGTGGTACGGGAAGACAGAAATACATGGGATGATCATGGGGCACCATATTGTTACATACTGTCGCATGAAGAAATGCTTACATGAAGTATGGTGTATTATGCAAACAGTTATGTGACAGGTAAATTGCAGTGCCCCCTGAAATTCCTTCTTTGATTTTAAACTATTTGTATGTGTGTGCCACATCACAGAAAGGAATGTGTATGGTACCACTGGGTGCATTTAGTAAAGCATATGTTTACCAAATTAGAAACATAGAGGTAGATGGCAGATAAGGACCGGAAGGCCCATCCAGAATAGTTAATTGAAGGTAGGTTATGCTGTCAAACTATTTGCCCTTTGGTAACAGAAATGTATTGTTGTTACTGAAAGGCATGTGTTTCACTGCAACACTTACTCATGAGTGTCACTAGCATCCGGGTCTCCATGCTCCTGACGGAATTGGTAGTATGCCGTCTGAAGGAGACATTCTCGAAGGCACACATCCCCAAAGCCAAAGTGATTAGTGATGCATGATAGAGGGCTGATGCTATGCTCTGCAAACTTGTTAATGACTTGATCTATTTCATAGCAGCAACTGCACTTCAGCTCTGTTGGCATAATGATACACTTACCACAGAAGCACCTGTAGAATTAAAAAACAGCCATGCACAGTGAATTACACAATGCACAATTACCAGCAACAAACTGTCACTGCAGAATGAAAAATGACAGCACATAAAGTAAGCAAGGCATCACACACACATAGGAAACAGACAGCAGAAGGACATTTGGTCTATCAAGTCTGCTCGTATTGCAGGTTGTACAGCTTGAGGTAATGTACATGACCTACCTATATACACTCCTCCCATCCTCCCTACCCATGATCCTTACCTTCACCCTATGCATAGCTAGACCAGCCTCTGGGAAAGATGCCCACTGTCTTCGATGAGATGATGTCTTCTAGCAGCGCATTCCAAATGCCCACCAACACTGTCTGTGAAGAAGTGCTTCCAGACTTACCTCCTAAACCTCCCACACACCAGCTTCACACTTTGCCCCATCGTATTATGGTTGCCAGTCAGCTTAAAGAGACTCTACTTATCAACCTTATTTATCCCTTTTAAGTACTTGAATGTCCCAATCATGTCCCCTTCCTCTCTCTCTCTCTCTCTCTCTCTCTCTCTCTCTCTGTCTCTCTCTGTCTCCTGTCTTCCAGGGAGTACACGTTCAGTGCCCTCAACCTCTCCTCATATGCCTTACCCTGCTGACCAGCTATCATCTTTTTAGCCCTCCTTTGAACATTACCCAGCAGGTTAATGTCCTTTTTTCATGAGGGCAACAGTACTGAACTCCATACTATACGTGCAGCATTAACAGTGACCTGTACTAGGGCAGTATAGCCTCCTTTTCTCCTACTGATCCCCCTACATATGCATCCCTGCAACTTGGTTACCTTTGCTGCTGCTTTCCCACACTGGATGGAGTGCTTCAGATCACGAGTGATCAACATTCACAGGTCCTTCTCCTCCTCTGATGCAGATACTTAGACTACACCACGGTAGTACTTTGTCCTGGAATTCTTGGCTCCCATATGAATAAATTTCCACTTCTTGACATCGAGGCCAAGCAGCCAAATCTTGGACCACCTCCACAGCTTTTCAAGATCTTCTGGTAGGCCTGTATCCCTTTGCCTGTGTCCACTGTCCCACAGAGCTTGGTGTCACCTGCACCAAGGTATGTTTCACTACCCCGTATTCATGAATCATGAGGAAGATAGTGAAACTGATCTGAGTAATTGTGAAGCCACAGACTGTGCTTGAAGTACTGTAACAGGCCGTGGCAGAGACTAACACAGTACATGCAATGGCACTCCTGCAACAGGCCATGCAATACACACCACCGGAGGAAGGCATGACTGACATGTTACTAAAAAGCAACATCACGGCATATGTCAGGATATGGGAAACAACTGTGGTACATTGACCTTTTCACTGTGTTGTTTGCAGCAAAACCTGGCGATAAATGCCATCTATATTTATCTGCAGTCAGTGTTTCTATAATTGGGAGAAAACATCTTTTCATGTGTTGCCCAACGCTGAACACATGTTTGTCACTGCCATTCATGGATATAATGTACACACTGAATGGAGATCTTTCACATACCCCGGCCCCCATACAGCAGCTCAAATTACATGAGCAAAGCTGAAGCATAACCATAGCTACTGTGGATGCACATCACACCATCCGGAGACAAAAGCAATGTGAAAATAACTACATGGTACTTGCCTCCATTCCCCCCCCACAACACCAACCATGCTACAGAACTTTATAAAAGGACACATACAGTAATACAAACTATAGTCCCTGCAGTTGCTATTGATTAGAGATGCACTGAAGATGTAACCATGGCAACTAATCAGTTACTGGTGGTGACCCCTTCTGCCATGGGTACCACTCATGCAGCTGCTATATTTTACAGTAAAACAGCATAGCACAGCTTCTACTTTGCATTTCTCTGTGATACTACATGATATAATACACTGAGACAAGTACACTTCTTTGGAAAAGGAAAAAAGTGTATTAGACCACTGGTCTGCACAGTGGAATGTTACTTATGAGGAAAGCAGAGGACATCAGATTGACCGTTCCCCCCCCACCCATCCACCAAACACACACACACATCGGACAACACAGTAAAAAGAAAGATTGAGTTGAAAAATATCTTTAATTCATGAGGGAGGCGGGATTACCAAGATAGATTGCTGAGACGTGATGCTGTGTTTACTGATTCAGGTTGTGTTGCTTCTGGCCCGATCGGCTTCCTACTCTTGGGTTCGTACTGGTAAGGGAGAATACCAAAGTATCTGTAGGTATTCTCCATTTTACTCACTACACTGACACTGCTGTCCTCATCTATATTGACAGACAGAGAAGAGGACACTGTGGAGTGACCGATACCCACACTACTGAAGCCACTAGCCATGTTTCATGAAGACGATCACTGCAGAGATTCACTTTCTTGCCAACTTGCAGTCTCCCTATCATGATGTCACACAGCAGCTCTGCTGGAAGGCAGAAGCAGGATCCCTTTAGCTCTGCGCTGAGACATCTGCAGCAAAATTAATTAACTACATGCATCACGAAAATTAAGTTCTACAGGAAAACAACACCTGATATGTGAGTTATTTAACAAATACTACAATATGCATTGCATATATGCTAGCCAGGATTGGTTCTCTTTAAGTGCCTTCTTAAGTCTAGAGAGCTGTGTCTTTCTTGAGTCCAAAATAACAAGCTCTGTTTCCCCAGATGCCTGTTCATTTCAAACTCCATCTCCCCACCCCTTTTGAGGTCACAGTTAGATCCTCCTAGCTTTAACTTCTTAACATAATTATCCACAAGGATGTATGTTAATTCTGTAAAAATGAGCAACTAGCCATTTCCCAAATATGACAGTCTTTCATCAAAACATCCCCTTTTGTTTCACAATCCCACAACCATGTCACTAGTTCTCTGCTAGGTGAAAAAACCATAAAGGATCAGATAGATGGCTTCCCTTCCCGCTGGGTTCATAAAATTTGTATTTAGTTTCAACTTCAAAATCAGGGACAGTTTATAAGAAGCAATAAACAGTCCCTCTGGAAGGAAGGCATTTAATTAGGTTTTCCTGGTCTTTTTCTCACATCCTGCAGCTCTAACCTCACTGAAACCTGAGGTCAAAGGTCAAGCTTACTTGTTGACTGAACTGTCTTAGGCAGACCATCACATACCATTTATTTATAATATAACTATTATACAGATAATTATAAGCAGATGGCAGACCATCACATACCATTTATTTATAATACAACTATTATACAGATAATTATAAGCAGATGGCAGACCATCACAATAATAATTTATGTGGGAACATTTGCTTCTGAATACGGAAATATTTTGCTTCTTCATTCACCACCCTAATTAAAGGGTACCTTGGCTTTAAGCTACAATGCATAACTTTGCTGCTTCTTTCATGTCATGATCTATAAACAGTTAATCAGGTCAGGTATAGGATTGATAAAGGTGGAATGTCTGTGGTTTTAAGGTACATATGCATCTATAATAAAACGCTGATCATATCTTTTTTGTTAGGAAGATTAAAAAATAAAATTACCAAGACTAATGTGAGTCTCACGAGTAAGATGTCTTCATGTCATGGGTTCCAATTTAAGACTTATTCTCAGTGGTCTGCTCCCATCATTCTAATTGAGTTTGTGTTACTGTTTTCTTGATAGTGATTTAAGTTAACTCAAGTTAAATTTATGGTTTATTTACATATCAATATTTATCTTTTCCCTGTTTTTGCCTTCTTTTTACTTTATAGATATTTGATTTAAGGTCACTATGACTGCAGTACATATAATTACTTGGAATGTTCAAGGTATGGGCTCTCCAGTTAAAAGATACAGGATTTTAAATCATTTAAATAAACACAAAGCGGACATAGCTCTGCTGCAGGAAATTCATCTTTTATCTATAGAAGCTGACAAATTAGCAAGGAGTTGGGTTTCCTCAGTAGAACATTGTTGTTTTTCTTCAAAAAAGAGAGGGGTAGCAATTTTGATTCAGAAGGGGATACATTTATCAAACATGGTCACTTGACAGACACAGAAGGAGATATCAGATTTTGCTATGGAAACTATGGAAGGAATGTGGCAATTTGTAATGTATATGTGCCAGATATGAGCAGAAATAATTTTTTCAGAATGGATCCTTTGTACTAGCCAATGTGGGGATTATGAATGGATTGTGGAGGAGATTTTAATGAGGTAATGGATCCCATTTTGGATAGGTCCATTTCAAGAAACGTGGGTTCTCTGCCAGCCTCATGAAAAGTTTGATAGTCTGTTAAATGTTTTAGGTTGATTAGATGTCTGGAGAATATTGCACCCTAGTGGATGAGATTTCTCTTTCTGTCAGCAAGACATGTGATGTTCAGCAGATTAGATTACCTTTTCATGCACTTAAACTTTTGCAACAGTACTACTCATATTGGTTATGAGAATCTTCTGATTTAAGATCATAGTTTACTTAAGAGTTCATTATTATTAGAAAACAATAGTAAGAAATCTAGTAGCTGTAAGCTGAATACTTTGTTATTACTGGACCCTAGCCTTCAAAATGGGTACAAGAGGAGACCTCATTTTTTTAAAGTCAATGGCCAGGAGAATCGTTCAAAAATTGTTTGGAGGCATACAAAGCATTCATAAGGGGTAGTATTACTAGTTTTGCATCAAAAAAAAAAGAAGGGACAGAGCTGAAAGAAAAAGAGGATTTACTAGGAAGGGCCTTGTGAGAATTGAAACAGAACCCCTTGAGATTAAAAGGTGGGCTTTATAAAATCCTGGGTTTGAAATATGAAATAAATAAATTGTATTCTGCCAGGATTCAGTATTCAATCTTTAGAACCAGAGATTCTGGGAATCTGGGGAGAAAGCTGGAAAGTTATTAGCACACAGGATTAAACAGAGACAAAATCAAAATAATATTAAAGGGATCAGAAAGAAGAGCTGGTGACAACTTATAATGTGAAAGAAATTAATAAGTGTTTCTGGGATTTTTACAGTGATTTATATAAGTCACAAGAAGCATGGAAGGAGACTGATTCTGATGACTTTCTACAAAATGCTGATTTACATATTTTAGAAGATGTTACCATGAAACAATTTGGATAAGCCTATCTAAATACAAGAAATATCTGAAGTCATTGCAGGGGCGCCAAAGGGGAAATCCCCAGGGCCTGATGGGATACCAGGTGAATTTTAAAGGAGCTTAGACGAGGATTTTTTTAAACACCACCCTTATAATCCATCTGTCTACCTCCAATTTATTGATGATATATTCCTGATTTGGACATAAGGTGAAGATTCTCTCAAAAAAATTCCATCACGATTTTAACAACTTTTATAATTTCATAAATCTTACTATTGAATACTCCACTACCAGCAGCATACATTTTCTTAACACCACAGTCAGTATCGCTAAAATGGACATATACAAACTACTCTTTACAGAAAACCCACTGACAGACACCACTACCTGCATAATTCCAGCTTCCACCCTCATCATACAAAAAATCTGTAATTACAGTCAGGTGATTCGATACCATCGAATCTGTCTGATGAGAGAACAAGAGACAGACAGCTCTCCACACTTCGGAATTCCTTAATTCAGCAGGACCACTCTCCAAGACAAATTGACAGAGAATTTGAATGGGCTATACAAATACCACGAGACAATCTGCTGGAATACAAGCAAAGACATCAAACTGACCGCACACTCCTAGTGGTCACTTACAGCCCCCTACTAAAACCCCTTCAGGAAATTGTCAAAGAGCTACAACCCATGCTGAGAGAAGATGAAACACTGGAAGACATCTTCTCTGAACCACCTGTCATTGCCTATAAGCAGCCCTCTAGCTTCTAGAACATAATAATTTCATAACAAATTCCCGGCAGATGAAAATAACCAGAAAACAAAAGGGAAAACACCATGCAACATGGCAAGATGTAAGACCTGCACCCACATATGCACACAGGCCACCATTAAGACAAACCAGAACAACATAATACAAATTAAGGGATCCTACACATGTCAATCCAACAATGTGGTTTACCTAATTCAATGTAAGAAGTGCACAAATGGTTGCCATATCGGGGAAACTAGCCAACCACTGAAAACCAGGATGAATCACCACTGTCACACAATAGTAAACCAGATTATTAGCACTCCAGTAGGAAATCATTTTTCACAAACAATTTTTCACAAACAGATCACTCTCTCTTGGATTTATCTGTCTTGACACTACGAGGCAATTTCAGAAACACGCAGGACAGAAGGACATGGGAACTGAAAAACATTAAACAATTTAAATCTAACATTTCTGAACTGAATCGGGACATCAGTTTCATGACACATTACGGTAAACCGTTATTCTTTTTTATTATGTACTAAATCATGTCTCCGTTTGTCTCACTTTGGTTCTGTATTTCTCTTATTGTTATATATTTTTTCTCAGAGTTCTGCCTGATCTGTTCTTTGTACCTGTACCTCACATCATCCCTGCCTCTCCTACTAACTCCTGAGCTCAGTCCCACCCACTCCCTTTTATTTTCACACCTCTGTTTATACTACCTCACACTCTGTTTATCTAGGCCTTTGTTCTTTTGTTTCTGCTAATTTCTTGATTCCCTTGCATCTCTTAGGCATCTCCTGTCTATTCTACCCTTACAGCCAGCCTCTGATCACAGATTCTATCTGCATGCTTTTGTCTTCGTTTAGCTTCCTTTCATCTCCTACTGACCTGCCCTACTTAGCCCTCCCATTTCTTCTCATGTTTTTATTTTGCATCCTAGATTTTCATCTCTAGCCCCTTTATCACCTTCCTACTTCACTTCCTGATTGTTATTTGCTCCACAGTCGATATAAATACTGCTTAAGTTGCTCAGTTTTGCTATTCACCTGAAGAAGGGACCTCTATGCTCTGAAAGCTTGTGTATAATTCCATCTTTGTACAAGACACTTGGTCCAATAAAAGGTATCAAACCCTCCATCTTTTCCAGGTGAATTTTATAAACATTTGGGCCTTTCCATTTCCCCACACTTGTTAGAGGCAATTCACGACTCCTTTGCTGATGGTACACTTCCTGACTCTATGAATGAGGCCTACATTTGTTTACTTCATAAAAAAGGTAAAGGTTATCTGGCATGTGGCAATTACAGGCTTATTTCATTGTTAAATTTTGATTATAAGATTATTGCTAAAGTATTAACTGACAGAGTATTCAAAGTCCTTGCTAATCGAATAGGTAAAAGCAGGTAGGCTTTATGAAAGGTAGGCCTTCAGACAACTTTAGGAGATTGTTCTATGTGCTATGGTCATCCAAGAGGTCAGAGGATAGTGGATTATCCTCTCTAGGAATTTCCTTAGACATAGGTAAGGCCTTTGATTCCCAAGCGTGGAATTACCTATATAAGGTACTAAAATGTTACGGATCTGAAGCTGGCTTTCTAAGGTGGATTCAAACTTTATACAGTAAACCAAGAGCATGTGTGATTTCAAATGGTCTAAAATCTCCCCCTATATCATTTAGACTAGGAACTAGGCAAGGTTGCTCCTTGTCCCCTCTGTTATTTATTCATGCTATTGAACCTCTAATTTGGGAAATTATGAAATCAAAGTTTCTGGGGTTAAAGTAGGAAATTATTATAATAAGGTATTTGCATTTGCAGATAATATTCTAACTATTTTGCACCCAACATCCTCTCTCAAAAATGTTAAAGAAATTCTAAATGCTTTTGGGAATATCTCTGGTCTTTTCGTTAATCAGAACAAATCTGAATGTCTATGGTTTAGTAAACTGTCTTTGGAATTAGAAGAATTAAAACAGAATATAAATATATCCTGACCTTCTGATGGATTATCTTTTTTTTTAAACTTGTTTATTGAATTTTCTCAGACATATGTGACATACAGTAACACACACACATATATACAGAGAATACCCCCAGTTCCCCAGCCCCAAACTGGCTGCGGATACTATGTACATCTAAAACTATGTACATACACAGCTACATTGAAATTTCTATGCCTCTAATAAGCCGTCTGACCAATGCATAACCTCCAGAATATGGTAGGCATTAATTTAGCTCAGATATATAAAACTGATAGATAATTGATCATCACCAAATATATCTAGATTGTGTTAACCCCTCATACTCAGGTCAGACTAACAACCATAGCTGCATCCCTAGAAAAGAAAGAGAGTCTCCCTACCCCCTCCTAATTCACAGATCTTTGTGTTCCTATCTTATGTAAAACCAGAAGTACAGTTCAAATTATTAGCAGATTCGCAAGAAAAAAAACATAGCAACTAAGCAAACCTTCAAGCTATTATTCATCAGCTAATCTCACCCCAACAGACAGACTCCCGATTCAGGCACATACTAGTTGTATAGAATAAACGGCTTCCAAAGCCAGACACCTTTTCTTATATAATTCCATCTTGCCCTCGCCCAACATCTGTCTTCGTACCATTCCCAGGGTTCTCATAAGATCCCTCACCCATTGGTCATAAGTATAGGCAAGGCTGTCTTTCCAGTGCTTTAAGACAAAGGATTTGACAAGGGCCGTAGTAAGGAAAGGTGTATTTGGCTGTAACCCTGAAACCTGAGACAGGTCCCCAAGTACACAAACTTCAGGTAGCATAAATTCTGAATAATCTAAGATGGGGTCCATATTCTGTTTAATTTTAAGCCAAAGGGGCTGGATCTTGGAGCAATTCCACATCACATGCAATATGTCCCCGTTTCTCACCGCACCTGAATCATAGGTCCGTCCGTTCAAGGCTTCACGCACATAGCTTTGCCGGAGTAAAGTACATATTAGAAGAAATAAACAGTTGCATATTCTTGAGTTTAGGTATAGTTATATATTTACAGCTATTCCATACAGCATTCCAATTTGGCCTTAGGGGAGACATAATTTTGTCCCAGTATGGGATTTGGGTTGGGAAGCTCGAGCCCACAAAATTCAAAAGCACCCTGTAAATTTGGGAGATAGGCTTATTTACAAAATTCATCCCATTTAGTTTTCCCCAATTAAACCCATTCTCCTGGCGATCCACCATCCCTTTTTTCACCCTGCTCAACAAATTAGTAAGCTGCATCTTCTTGAAAAAATGCAGTCCCTCACATTGAGGTGGAAGAATAATACTATCCTCCTTTATACAATCAACTTAAGGTCCCATAACTGTCTAGCCCATTGCTTTATAATAGTTTGGCCACCTAACTGAAAATTCAGGTTGCCCATTATCGGTTGTTCCCATACCTTCTCTTGTCCCCTCCTTTGTGCTGGCATTAAAAAGGACCACCATGCATTAACCATTTTTTCTATTGGAGTCAGCTTTCCTTTTTTTAGGGAGCTTGTCTGGGTGGGAGAATAGCAATGCTTCTTGGGAAACTCCCAATTCCTTTAAGATCTGTCTCTCAATGCGAAGCCAAATTGGCACATATGCCTCCCCCCATCCGTTCCACCGTCCCATTATCCCTAGCTGCCCTGCCCATAATACAATTGGAGGCTGGCATCTTAAAGCCCCCTACATCCTGTGGGAGATGCATGACATGTGTTTTTTCCTTGCGGGCTTAGAGTTCCATAGAAATCCAGATAGCAACTTTCTAATTTTTATAAACCAGGACTGAGGGAAGAGATACGGTGCCAGATGAATTGGGTATAATAGCCTAGGCAATAAATTCATTTTGACCATTCCCAACCCAGCTGTAAAGTTAAGTGGAAGTTTATTCCATCTGAGCATGTCACCTCGAATTGTAGTTAACAGTTTTTCCAAGGTAATCTCTGCTCCCTCCTCTACATTAGGGGTAATCCATATACCTAAGTATTTGATTACTTTAGGGACCCAGTGAATCTGAAGTGGCTTGAAATCTGCCCTAAAAGTGTGTGGTGTAAGGGGGAGAATTTGTGTTTTGCTTAAGTTCAGTTTATAATTCGATACTGCTGAGTATCTTCATATAATTTCCAATGCCTGTTTAAAGCCCTCAGCTAGGTCCTGCAAATGTAAAGGTATGTCGTCCGCAAACAGGCAGTTTAAGTTCCTCCCCCCAAATTTTAATTCCCTGGATCCTGGGATCTAGGATAAGTGCCTTTAACAAGGGTTCTAAGTAAATGTTGAACAAAATAGTGGAAAGGGGGCATCCTTGCCTAGTCCCATTCTCTAATTTCCTGAGATAGATATACATTGCATAACACCCTGGCAGTAGGGGTTGCATATACATTTTTAATTCCCCTGAGAAGACCTTCAGGGAATCCCATCCTCTCCATGATGGCAAAAAGAAAGGAATGAGAAATCCTGTCAAAGGCCTTCTCAGCATCTAAGAATATCAGTGCCATAGGTATCTGAGAGTCCACCGCGTAGTTAAGGATATGGTGCAGCTTCCTTAGTGCATCATGAGCCCCCCTGCCCAGCATAAACCCTACCTGTTCCTGACTAATTAAACTTGGAACCACTTTCAAGATCCTATTAGCCAGTATCCGTGTCAGGATCTTGATATCCTGATTCATCAGTGCAATCGGTCTGTAGCTCTCCGAAGCTCCTTTGGCTTATCTGGTTTTGAGATGAGAGTAATATATGCTTGGTAAAGTGGGGAGTGAGATACCCCTGCTTGCATTATCCTAGTAAACATATCTTTTGGGAGAGGGAGTACTGTTGAAATATGTGTTTTATAAAACTTGGCTGTAAGGCCATCAGGCCCCGGAGTTTTACCATTCAGCAATGATTTAACCACCTCCAAGATTTCCCCCTCACTTATTGGAGCTGCCAGCCCTTGTACCTGTGCTGAATCTAGAACAGGGAGGGGTATGTTTCCCAGAAATGCTTGTATTTCTTCCCTATTGTCAGTCCCACCCACTTGATAAATCCCTTTGTAATAAGTTGCAAAGGCATCTGCCATTTCTTGGGGGTCAGTTATAATTTCCCCTTCCACTTTTATTAAGTTTACCATTTGTGCATCTTCCCATTCCCTCACTCTAGCTGCTAAAAGGTGGCCAGGCACATCCCCCTGCATTAAATACTTAGCCTGGATTTTCTCCAACCAAAAATCCATCTTGGCATAGATCAAGTCTGCCATCTCATCCCTCAGATCCTTAAGTTCAGCATCCAGCTCCACAGATGACCCTTATAAAGGCTCAAGAGAATCTATAGCCCCCAAGATAAAGTCTTCTTGGGCTTGTCTGAGTTTGTTTCTTCTTGCTGCGTATCTTTGAGCTACCCCTGAATAAAGAACCTTACAAGTTGGCCAGGCTATTTGCTTATCCTGCAATGTTGGTAGCTGAACTTGAATGATCTCTCTAAGAGCCTCCTCTAACTTTCCCTGTAGTTTAGCATCAGTCAATAGTGATTCATCTAGGCTCCATCTATATGGCTTGGGGGGAGCGGCATTCAGTTCCCACGCCATCTGTTTAGGGAAATGACCAGATAAAATTCTACTATGGGTAGCCATTTCTTTTATTCCCACAAACGTCTCCTTATTGACCAGGAAAAAATAAATCCTGGAATGCATTTTATGGGCCCCGGAGAAGAAAGTCATGCTATTCGGTCCCTTACCATGTGTCCAAACAGGGTCTACCAATACCATAGCCTCTAAAAATCGACCCATAGCTTCTGGTGCTCTGGACGGGGGTTTCTTAGAGGGTGGGATCCTGTCTTCCCAATTACTTAGGCACAAATTCCAGTCCCCTGCTAGAATGATCAGATGTGCTGGCAATCCTACTACATCTACCTCTAATGAAGCAAAAAATCTGGATTAGGGACGTTGGGCCATAAATGGAGGCAATTGACAGTCTGAACCCAGGATAGAGCCAAAGAAAAAACATTCCCCTGTTGTCTCCTTTTATTACCACCCTGTTTATCACATATAGGCAAGCCTTCCTCACCAAGATGGCAACTCCTCCCAAAGCTGTTGTGTTTCCCACTCCAAATACCTGACCCACCCACATTTTTTTCAACAGTTCCAATTCCTCTGATAAAAGATGAGTCTCCTGTAAAGTCACAATTTGTGCCCCCATTCATTGAATATGTCTCAGAATTGCCATTCTATTTTGCCTACCCCTAAGGCCTTTAACATTCCAAGAAATAATTTTAATATTTAACATTATATATGTATACTCCCCTATTTATTACCTTGCTACAATCTACCAGTGTCTTGTTCCCAAGGAACGGACTCTCTCTCTTTTCTTTCCCCCCTCACAATTCCCTGATCCTATGATCACCCTCCTAGAACAAAAACGATCCATGAATGAGCCAGTTCCCAAGTGCCTCCCCGGTCCCCTCTCTAAGCTCATACCAGAAATCACAAATAATCCCATCTTTCCCAGGCCTCCCTACTCCCCCCATGATTTAACTTCTCCTCACTCACCTTCCCCTGACCCCATTGTCCAGGGGGAGATGCATTCCTGGTAGTTCCCCAGATTATATATATTTTCAGGCTATCCTGCCTGATTATCTTTCAGTGTACATTAATGAATGATGGGGTTTTATTTTGACTCGCTGTTATATTGCATTTCAGATTGTTTACCCACTGTTCCCCATGGACCAGCATTATTTCACGAAATAACCACCTCCCCTGCAGTGTTGTTTCCCTTTTCCCTGTATTGCGAGGCAAGCCCAGCTCCAGCCCTCCCTTCTGATATTTACCCTCCCCCCAAAAAAATTCTCTCCTCCACCCCCCCAGAAGACTGCTCACAGTACGAAGGCCAGCCTGATGAGTGGAAGCCATAATTTACCAGAAAAGTGAGCTTACTGAGAAAATAGCTATTGCTGCTCACCATTCACCCCAGTTATGTAATCATAAAACATCAAGCTCCTTGCCCCGAAGATATGCCTTTCGCATTCATTTCTGAGGTTACCAAATTAAAGAATTACAGGCCTTTCGGCACCATACAATTCTGCTTAAAGTTGGACCAGCATAACATTCTGTGGTGATTTGCATATGCCGCCCATGATTCGTTGCATTGTGTGGGCATGTGTGATTTTGTATTTTCTTGAAACTTTGCTTCCCAGCCAAATGCCCCTTGGGGTAACCCTTGCCTCAGTGTTTGCGCACAGAGGTTCTTTGTCTTTTAAATAGTTTATTTTAATGGGTTCAGCACAACATATCCAAGACACTGTCTTAGGGAAGCTGGTCCATTCCACTGGTGTGTCAAACAGACGAGGCATACTGATGAGTCCTGGTAGGATGAAACACGTGTCTATGTCATCTGTTAGCACCCTTTGCAAACTGTGAGAGGTCTTTCGGCACCATACAATTCTGCTTAAAGTTGGACCAGCATAACATTCTGTAGTGATTTGCATATGCAGCCCATGATGTTTTGCATTGTATGGGCATGTATGATTTTGTATTTTCTTGAAACTTGGCTTCCTAGCCAAATGCCCTTTGGGGTAACCCTTGCCTCAGTGTTTGCACACAGAGGTTATTTGTCTTTTAAATAGTTTTTTATTTTAATGGGTTCACCACAACATATCCAAGACACTGTCTTAGGGTAGCTGGTCCATTCCACTGGTGTGTCAAACAGACGAGGCATACTGATGAGTCCTGGTAGGATGAAACACGTGTCTATGTCATCTATTAGCACCCTTTGCAAACTGTGTGAGAGGCCTTTCGGCACCATACAATTCTGCTTAAAGTTGGACCAGCATAACATTCTGTGGTGATTTGCATATGCAGCCCATGATGCTTTGCATTGTGTGGGCATGTGTGATTTTGTATTTTCTTGAAACTTGGCTTCCCAGCCAAATGCCCTTTGGGGTAACCCTTGCCTCAGTGTTTGCGCATAAAGGTTCTTTGTCTTCTAAAGAATTACAAGTTCTCTGTCATCCAATACAGCACTAAACCTGTTTTTAAAAAGCAAACCTAGGCTAAGTGAAGCGCTCTCCCCACATCCATTGAAACGGACCTTAACCCCCACCCCCATCTTAAAATCGTTAAATTACTTAAACTAAGGCATGTCTGCCCTCTAGTGACATCACCCACTAATCGCATTGCTGCAGCTCAGATTAGCCCTGAAAGAGAAGGCCTTCCTTTCAATTTCCCAACCTCAGCCCTACCCCCATTGCCTCCCTATAGGTCTCCATAACTCTTTCTTCCACTCGATCCCCTGAGCTGCCCTAAAATAAAATGTAGGCTACCTGCCTAATATGATCAACCGATTGTTAATTTTAATAAACCGTAAACAATTTTGGTCCATGCATAGCATTTCAGCCTTTCTTTTATCCTACACAGATCAGATTAGAGTTCCCCATTGCCACTGCTAAGCCAGTCAGGTGGCTTGAATAATGATGGGAACTCGAATCTCAAGCCCTCCAGAGCATCACACGCCGTTAGGTATTTTTTGCCTCCAGCTTGGAGTTTAACAATTA
This sequence comes from Neoceratodus forsteri, assembly GCA_016271365.2. NCBI lineage: Eukaryota > Metazoa > Chordata > Ceratodontiformes > Ceratodontidae > Neoceratodus > Neoceratodus forsteri. The sequence goes on from CM028131.1 coordinate 202,196,294, forward strand.
AGGTCGCTGGATACTGCATCCGAAACTTGATCCCAGCTAGGTAAAGCTTCTTCTTAATGTCTGAGTACTCTTTCTGGCAATCTTGAATAAAGGGTGTTTGATCCTGGAACAGCCACAAAGTCACCCCATTCTACTGCAGATTTTTTGATTGCTTATCTTTACTGAAAACGAAGGCTTTTTCTTTGTAGTTAAGAAACCTCATCATTAATACCCATGGGCGAGCTTGAGGGGGGGTCTCTCTAAGTGCCCAATGCGCTCTTTCCAGGTTGTATGCCTCCCGATATGGAGTCGGGCCTAGTAATTTCAACAGCAGATCCTGCAAGAAGGTTACACAGTCTGCTTCCTCCATTTTTTCAGGAAGCCCTGCCATAATTAAATAATTTCTCCTGCTACGTGACTCTTGATCTTCAATGTGGTCTTCCAGCTTTTTGACTTGTTTTTGTAGCACAACCACTTCTTGCTCTGTCATTGTAGTTTTCTTTTCCTGCGATGAGACCCTGGCCTCCAAATAGCCCATCCTCTTTGCCAGCACATTCAGAGTCAGTTTTACCATTGAAAAATCCACCACCAAACCCTGTAGCATTTGTTTAATCTCCAGAATGTCATCCGCTTGCGCTTTCTCTCCCCCTTCCACTCTTTCTTTGTCGTCTTGATCCTCCGGAACAAGCAAAAGGGGTTTCTGGCATTTCACTGCCTGAACCTGAGCAGAAAATGGCTCTGGAATTCCGCACTCCATCTCGGCCATTCAGTCAGGCCTTTGCAGAGCACCACCGAGACCAGGTAAAATAAATTCAATCTACACCTTGCTGTTCAATCGAAAGGCAGAGAAGCTTAGAAATATTTTCTGAACAGTTAGATTACCAGGTTTAGCCCCAAAACGTATTTAAAAGATAAATTAAATTGACGAGGGCCCGGGAGCAACACTCAGGATGTCCGCTCTTCTCTAGCTCATCACGTGATCTCCTTCTGAGGATTATCATATCTAGGCATAAAAGTTTTTCATTCAATAGAAAAAATTCCCCATCAAAATCTCTCCAAACTAATTAGTGATATGAAATCAGATCTACACAAATGGACGAAGCTACATTTATCTCTTTGGGGGAAAATTAACACAATAAAAATGATTATTGCTCCAAAATTCTTTTATTTTATCAACAGTTTCCCTGCTAATATCACATCTGATTGGTTCAATAGAATTGAAAGACAGCCGGCCTGGTGGCGCTGAGTGTTAATGCACTGGACACCACACCTCGCACCAGCAACCCGGGTTTGGGAACGGACTCAGGTGCCGGGGGTTGGTAGGGAAAGGGTTGAGGATTGAGTGCCGAATAGTGCTCACCTCCCCGGACTCAGGGGTTGGGTTGGCCCGGCAAGCCAGAGATTGAGACCTGGGACACTGCAGCAAGCCAGGCAAGCATGAAATTGCGTGGCCGACACTGCAGGAGTTGCCATGTGCCAATAGCATCGAGACGTGCCCATGCATGGGGAGGGGACACCACAGAACACGGAAAAACACAGTCCTGGGAGTAGGTAAAGGCACCATCCTCCATGCCCACTACCGGGTCTGACCTGAACAGTCTTCAGGGTTCCTCCACCATGGGCCCACGTCAACAGCTGCAGGCTACGTATATAAGTACACCCAACGTAGGAGGGGTGGCCCCACCCTGGATGGGTTAAGTTGGGGTGCCAGCTGCAAGGCGGGGTGGAGGAAAGTCGAAGGTCCAATCGGGAAGACTTCAGGTAGGGCAGGATCAGGATGGATGCCTGAGAGAGGCCCCCAGGAACGTGACCAGGAGGAAAAAAATAATTGAAAAAAAAATTTAATTGAAAGAGTTATTTCAACAATTCTAAGGGAAGGAAAATCATCTCACTTAGCTAAAAACACACTAAGGGCTCCGGTGCTAAAAGGAGGTCTTGCTATTCCCTGGTGGCAGGCTTATTTCTGGGTTTTCAAGCTCAAATAAACTGCTCTGTGGTTTAGCTCCAATAACAAAAAACTCGGTGCCATTATGGCTCAAAATAGAGAAAAACCTATTTTCTCCTTCATTCTTGTCTGATTTACTTTTTAAACAGTTTCCTACTAATTTAAGGACTCACACGGCTCTCCAAATATCAGTAATGGTATGCAGAAAATGTCATCAACTTAAAAAAGTTGAGTATGCGCCTTTCAAATACATGCCTCTTCGGCAAAATAAGTCTCTGATCGCAGAACGTAAGGCTCTTTCCCACAATGGCTAGATGGCTAAGTGCATCAAAAAGATAGATGATGTGTTTGACTGCCACAATAGATTACTAGTTTTTGAAGATTTAAAACTCAAATTTCATTTAACTAAGTACTACTTTGGCTACTACTCACAACTAAGACACTTTTTAAAAGTTAATTTCTTAGAAGCAGATTATACTATTAGATCCTTCTCAGTCAGGGAAAACTTCTTTAAGATATCCTTCCTGCCAAAAGCTTTCAGCCTCATTTATAAAATTTTCAATGAACGAATCCTTCGCTAACAAATTCAGGTAAAACAAAATGGGAGAATGATTTACAGATAGAAATCTCTAATACAATTTGGGATGGGACTTGGAATAATACAATCAAATGCTGTAGGGAAACTCAAGAGAGACTTTTTGGGACAGATTCACAAAAGGCAAATCAGGACACAAGGCAACTTGCATCAGAAAAAAATGGTGCAAGTAACACTTGCGTCCTGAGTTGCGTCCCAGTGGGATTCACAAAGGCAGCCTGTGACATGCTACAGGCTGCCTATGGCCAGCTGCACCAATGCACCATAAACCCCCTTGTGACATGACATAAGGGGGTTTATGGCAGAATTTGCACCCTATTCAGGTAGGGTGCTGCTATGTCCACAAATCTGGATTCAGAGACAACCACCAGTGAACATCTGTCAAAGACCATTTATGCCAACAAAAAGCTGGTCTAAGTGGTCTTTGCCATTCACTGGAGGTTGCCACTGTGCCCCAGCTCCACATCCCCTGTGGGTTACAGCCCCCCCATAGGCTCCAGGTCCCAGGCATGGCACACACTGTGCTAGGATGTATGTGTGGAACACCCCCAATGCCCAGAGCCCCACACATACACACGTTGAGAGTACCCCATATGCCCTGGGGCAAGATCCCCTTCACCCCATAACCCCCCTGGTAGTCTACTGGCCCCACCACCACCACCCAACAGTGCAAGCCCCCACATCCCCCAAAACTCACTCAGTTACTGGCACAGCCCTCTGCTCACCATCAGGGCTAGCTGTCGATTGAACTGTGCCAAGATCGTGTACTATAAGAATATGTGCTCTGTGAATGATAGCGGCTGTCATTCACAAAGGGCAATAATTACAGTGCGCAATCTTGGCACCATGCAGTCGGCGGCTGGCCCTGGTTGTGGTGAGGGCTGTGCCAGTCACTGACTCACCCGCCAGGGTGCTGGCATTGCTGAGGGGTGGGGGAAACCACTAGGCCACCAGGCAGTTAAAGGTGTTTATTCTGGGGGGATCCATGGCAAGGGGGCTTGGGGCTGGATCCCACAGCTTACGGGGGATTTAAGGTGGGAATGGGGTGCCATGGTGCCTCAGTTGGCACATCTGCCACCTACCCTGTCCTGGGATCTGCATCATACCTGGGAGCTGCACCCTAATTTGTACAGCTACTGCAAGTCACCGGACGCAGACCCCTGGATCCACTACGATACTGAATCGGTTGCAAGGTCCAGGTTGCAGAGATGGTCGACGCAGGCTGCCATTGTCACAGTTTGTAGGGGGACCTTTGTGAATCTGGCCCATTCAGTTTAAGATATTATATTATTATTATTACTCCCTATACAATTACATAAATTAGATCTCATTCAAAATGACCTTTGTTGGAGATGTGGAGCCATAAATGCAAGCCTGGGCCATCTAATCTAGCAATGCAATGGAGTTCTGAATGTGTGGAAACAAATATATGCGATTTACCAATATATCTTGGAGTCTACCATACCCTTCTCTCCTCTGGTCTTTGTTTTAGGAGATCTTTCCACTATCCATGATATTCAAAAGCAAAAGAAACTTGGGTCACTTTCTGTTGCCATTGCTTTTAAAAGACTGTTAAAAAGTTGGAAAGACCCTAAAATCCCTACACTGAAGCAATGGCTGGTTTCTTTGGCTAGCTGGGCAAACAATGAGAGAATCCACTATTATGCTCTTAATCAAACAGATACTTTTGATGCTACCTGGGTGTCTTTTTTGGAGTTATGTATGTAAGTCAAGAAGTGTATACTGATTATAAACAACATGTTTATTTCTAACGCTTCATTATGCAAAATGTTTTCTGTAATAGTTACATATTTGTTGAACATTCCTTATGTAATGTTGTACTTGTAACACATTTAATAAAATTCTAATTGAAAAAAATAGACTGGAGAAGATCATAGACATCATGCATTGACAAATGGTCTTCCAGTTGTACAGCCACAATCTTTTCAATTACCTTGCCTACAAAAGGCAGGTTAGACACAGGTCTGTAGTTAGCTTGGCAGTCCAGATCTACAGATGATTTCTTAAGGAGTGGTACTACACCTGCCTCCCATCTCTTGTGAACATCAGACTATCCTGGCAAGGACTGGGCTGATGATATCAACACATCCCAAAAGGAGGTGTGTTGGACCTGGATCCAAACTACAGTAGGTGGGACACAGTCCCCAGATGACCTGCACAATGTCTATCATCCCCAACTTGCTGAAGTCAGACCAGACAAACTGAGGGCTTTATAACCTCGTGCCCATCACTGCAATGTCAACTAGAGGGCGTTGAGAGGATCTCCAACCTTACAGTATCAATCTTATCCATAAAGAACTGAGCAAACTCATCACATCTAGCTTGTCAAAAAGCTCCCCGTGATTGAAGACAGGTTGGATTGCATGATCTGCCAACAGTCTGGAAGAGATAAACTGGCCTGTTCCTTGCTGCAGCAATCTCTTTAGACAGGAGCTCTGCCTTCTTACAAGAGGTTGCTGATAGATAGTCTTTATAATGAGCTATCAATATATGTTTGTCATCTACCATGCTGGATTTCCTCTGCCTCTCCAACCTTCAACCCCCCATTGCCTTCAAAGTCCCATCGAACCATGGGGACTTCTGGCAAAGGGAAGGGGACGAACACAGATAGGAGCTCAGCCCTCCTCCAGTCATTGGGTACCTCCCCAGTTTCCAATCAAAGAACAAGTTCTGACAACACATTTCTTAGCTCCTTCATTATCCTATGGTGTACTTCATCTAATCCCATCACTTTATCGACTCTTATTGCTGCTACGTCCTTGAGTACCCTGTCCCCTTGAAAATAGAACCTCCATCTCTGTCTCTGTGCCCTTTATGCCTTTATTTCTAACTGCTGGCCATTTCCTGCCCCTTTTCCATAAAAACTGAATAGAAGTACTTGTTCAGTATATCTGCTTTCTGTTGATCATTGTCTATGCTGCCCCCATCCTACCCTTTCAGTCACACAAACCCTCCCCCTGCCTTTGTTTTTCACTGATGTACCTATAAAAGGTTTTGCCCCCCTTTACCACTTCGCTTGCTATGCATTCTCAGTTTGAGCTTTGCAATAATAATATGAAATAATAAAGTTTATTTTATAAGGCACTTTATCTATAACCAAGGTGCCTAACAGTTTAAAACAGAACGAACATCAGTAACATTAACATCACAAATAGCAATACACTAAGAAGAAAAAAAAGAAAATCAATCACCAAATGCCTGGTGCCACAAAACCATTTTAAAGATTGCTTGAATCCTCCACAGTTGTGCCTCCTGTAGCTGGACGGGTAGAGAATTCCAAAGGGTGGGGCTGTATACCTAAAAGCTGTCACCACCAATGATTTTAAATACACCCCAGGAATCTCTAGCAACCCCTTGTCAGCTGAGCGGAGTGATCGTCCAGGTCAAAAAGGAACCAGGAGCTCTTTCAGGTAATCCTGGCCCAGTCCGTGTAGGGCTTTAAAAGTCAGCAGACCGACTTTAAAGGTGATCCGCCACTGTAATGGCAGCCAGTGCAGTTCGCGCAGTACCGGTGAAATATGACAGGATCTAGCAGATCCCATAAAAAGCCATGCTGCTGCATTCTGCACCAGCTGCAGGCAGTGGATTTCTACCCCAGGAAGCCCTAGGTAAAGGGAGTTGCAATAACCTAAGTGTGAGGACACAAAGGTCTGGACCAAAGTAGGAAGGTCGCCAGACGGAACCAGATGCCTAACCCTGATGATGTTCCTGAGATGATAAAAGGCAGATTTGAAGACAGCCGACACCTGTGAAAGCAGGGTCAGCCCTTCATCAAACATTACCCCCAGGTTACGCACCCATTCAGAGGTCAGGAGTGAAATGCCATTGAGAAAAATTCTCAGGGCGAACCAACCCCCAACCCCCCCATCCAATGACCTGGGTTCACAGCCAGCACTTCAGTTTTTTCCAAGTTTAACTTCAGCCACCTGGAATCCATCCATTCCTGGATTTCTTTCAGACAGTTATTAAAGACAGAGAGAGCTCCATCCTGGTCGGGTGCAAAAGAAAGGTAGAGCTGCGTATCATCTGCATAACAGTGAAACCTCAGCCGATGCTTTCTTACAATGTCTCCAAGGGTTAGCATATACACCGTGAATAACATGGGTGACAATACTGAGCCCTGAGGCACCCTACACGACAGAGAAGTAGGGCCCGAAGAAAAGACCACAGACACCACTCTCTGTGTTCTACCCATGAGGAACAATGTAAACTACCTGAGGACTGTTCCCAACAGTCCAGATGTGCCTCAGGTGACCACGCAACACCACATGGTCCATGGTGTCAAATACTGAAGAAAAATCCAGAAGAACCAAGATGGAGCAGCTCTTCTGATCTCTAGCCATCAAGAGATCATTGAGCACCTGAACCAGTGCTGTCTCAGTACTATGTCTCTTTCGAAAACTGGACTGGAGCAGTTCATAGATGTCATAGATGGTCAAATGGTCCTCCAGTTATGCTGCCACTATTTTCAATCACCTTCCCTAAAAAGGAAGGTTTGAGATGGTCTGTAGTTTGCATGGCAGTCTGGGTCCAAGGTAGCTTTCTTCAAGAGAGGTGTCACCACCGCCTCTTTCAGGGAGCTAGGAAACTCTCCAATTTCCAAGGAGCACCAGACTATCCACGCAAGGACCGGACTGATGACATCAATACAGCCCAAAATTAGGGAAGTTGGTCCAGGGTCCAAACTACAGCATGTAGGGCGCACACCCTAGATAATCCGCATGACATGCATGAACTCTGGTCGACTGAAAGTACTCCAAGAAGGCTGAGGTGCAGTGACCTTGAACTGATCAAAAGCAATGCTCATAGAGTGCGCCAACTGGTGTATAGCTTTGATGACAGTCACCTTATTACCAAAGAATCGAGCAAGTTCTTGGCACTCTAATTGTGAAAGAGTTTCCGAACATGTAGACAGACTGGGCTGCACAGTCTGTCCACAGTTCTGAAAAGCTGAGCTGTCGATACTGAGCTGCCACAATCTTCTGGACAGGAATTCTGCCTTCTTATGGGTGATTGAAGATTGATAGGCTTGATAATGGTCCATCAATCTAAGGTGGTCGGTATCAAGAGCAGACTTCCACCAGCACTACTCTAACCTTCGACCTAGTCTCCACATCTCCCTCAGAGCCCCATCAAATCAAGGAAATTGAGGGCGAAGGGAGAGAGGGCGAACACGGACAGGACACGAGGGTCTCTGGGTCACTGCTTGTGAACAAGAGAGATGAGAGGTCCAGCACCACTGCTAGGCTATGAGAGCTTATGTCTCGTAAAGGGCGGTACTTAATCTCCACAGGGTAGGCCTATGAAGGGGTGCTAAACTAAACCCACAGTGTAGTGATATGATCACCCAACTAGTTCCACCTCCAAGTCAGATGTTTCGATCCCTAGGAGGAAGACTAAATCAAGGGAGTGTCCGTGTTTGTGAGTAGCAATGGTAACCACCTGTGTAAGACCCAGAGATGTCATCAACTGGAGGAAGTGCTGATCAAATTGCAAGAGTTCGACATTGACCTAGGTGTTAGTCACTCAGAACCATCACTCTGGGTGACTCAAACGCCATGTCAATGACGAAGTCCGCCACTTCCTGAAGGAATTGCTTCTCATCACCAGGTGGACGATAAATGAGGGCAATCTGATAACCTACACCTGCTACAATGGCACGCTGGAATGACTCAACCTCACAAGTGTACTAGTTTAGGAGGCTAAGTTTGGTCTTGAAACAGACCGCAAACCCTCCCCCACGGTCCAGTCTTGGTGTGTATCACTAAGTACCCGCTGGAGTTAAAGCCTCCAAAATGGGACCAGAGTTCTCATCCAGCCAGGTCTCAGTGATGCATGCCAGGTCCACCATTTCGACAAGATCTGCAATAATTGCAGTCTTGTTCTTGATGGACCTAGCATTGCACAACACTGCCCGAGTTGGACGAACCTCTGAGTCACCCAAACCACCTGCCCACCACAATCGGTAGTGCCCTTAGGTATGGAAATCAGACATGGAGAACCACATTCTGAGATCCATTTTGCCCCAGGGCATCTTCTGGATCTTACCACCCCGATATGATGACCCCCCCCATTCACCCTCCACTGTTCGTAGCCCCACCCCAATCTCCTATGAGTAATACCCAGCACTCTACAGCACTGGTAGGTTGTCATCTCAAGAGGAGGAATTAGGAAAGGGCAAAGGGCATGGAGAACAGAGGGTGAATAACGCATAGCTGTGGGGCAGGTATCCAACACATTCCACACAACTCCATACTAAAATTCAAATCAATCAACACACACCAAAACAAATAAAAATAGTGATAATAATAATAATAAATAATAATATGTCCTACCAATCTCTCTCATAGATTGGAGGGCAGTTTAAACATAAAACCCCAATATAACAAAAAAGATTACCCACAACACCACAAAACCAACCCCAAAAATAACTAAATAATATAATTACAATAAAATCTTAAAACCAATCTTAATAAAAAAAGGAAACGATCAGATCAATATGGATAATTCAGTCTCAAAGGCCAAACGCAACTTGGTCAACTTAAGGAAGAGTCAATCATAAAATAATATACATACATGTATATATAAAATACATGCATTCAAAAAGTGGTCATCAGCTCCCCGAGGCCCTCTCACAGCCCTAGGTAGCCAAAAGATATAACAGTTCTCATTACTTGAGACAATATAATGTCAGCATTTCAAATAAGTTTAGCACAGGTACAGTACTCTCACTACCTGGGCCAAAACATTGTTAATGGCTACCCTAATTGTCTTCCCTACCTCCCTTTGTTTTTCCTGATACCACTACCTATCCCCTTCATCTTGTGTTCCTTTGCATTGCCTAAATGCCATTTTGTTTTACTTTAACCTTGTCTGCTACTTCCCTAGAAAACCATAATGTTCTCTTTCTCTTCCCCTTGCTTACTCGTTTGACAGAGAGTTGTGTCACCATTGCAGTCCCTGATTTGATTACCTCACACAGTTCCTCTACTCCCTTCTCTTCTTGTACTCCAACTAGTGGTTCTTCTAGGTGTTTTCCCATGTGTCTGAAATCCGCCCTCCTAAAGTCAAGGATTCTCATCTTTGTGTGGCTTGGTTCAGCTCCCAACCACTCTATTCGGTGATGACTGTTCCCAAGGTTCTCCCCCACTGTAACCCCCATTACACCGTTCCCATTTGTAAGCACCTGGTCCAGTAGTGATCTTTCCTGTGTGGGTTCCATGATCAACTGTTTAAGGAATGTCCCTAGCAGTGAGTCTAAGATGTTCCTGCTCCTAGCTGTAGCTGTTGCTGGGAGGCTCCAGTCCACATCTGAGCTAGGATTTACAAAAAAATGCAAAGTGCCAAGCAAACATTTGCATGGCAGCCCACTGGTGGACAGTCCAGCTATTCACAGTCATGGCAGCACTAACCTTGGCAAAGCACCAGGAACCCCAGTAGTACTGCCCCCACAGCCAACGAAGAAATAGGCCGTCAACAATAGTGCACACACGCTAAGCCCCTGTTCACTAAGGGAGCCATGTAGATTAGCCCATTGGGCATGCATGGTGCTATGGGCCATTAGCATGCCCATTATGGGCCCATTTGCATGGCCCACAGATGGCTTAGTGTGGCCACCCCACCATCCCAAGCCCCATCCACCTACATTCCATGGTGGTCTAGTGCTCCTCCATCCTCCTATCACCATCCCCCAAAATATGATGTTAGTCCCTGAGAGTCTAGTTGTGCCCTCCCCCCTCCCTGATTGCCAAGTCATATATAGAATGAATGCTTCCATAGTGTCCATAGCTTCCATTTGTCCTCCTGTATCTTCAAAAAAAATGTACACTGTTTCTCTGTACTTAGTTGTTATCACTGTATTGTCTTCTGTGATGAGGTACTTTGTAAACGAGCCTCTGGCTCAAAGGTTGTAAACTGATGCTTAATAAATAAATAAATAAATAATGTAGTGGTCACTCCCTCCTCGATCACTCATCCTTTGTTAAAAGTCAGTTTTCATAGTGTGTCCTCCCCTCCTACTGCCCACCCTATATGTTAAAATCAGTTTTCATAGTGTAGTGGTCACTCACCCTACCCAATTGTTCACCCTATATGTTAAAATCAGTTTCCATAGTGTAGCAGTCGCTCTCCCTCCCCGATCACTCATCCTTTATGTTAAAAGCAGTTTCCATAGTTTCCTCCAATCACCATCCCCCAAAATATGATGTTAGTCCCTGGTAGTCTAGTGGTGCCCCCCCTCAATCGCCAAGTCATATACAGAATGAATGCTTCCATAGTGTAGTGGTCACTCCCCCTCCTCAATCACCCATCCTTTATGTTAAATACAGTTTCCATTATGTAGTGGTCACTCCCCTCTTAATTGCCCACCCTATATGTTAAAATCAGTTTTCATAGTGTAGTGGTCACTCTCCCTCCCCGATCGCCCACCCTATATGTTAAAATCAGTTTTCATAGTGTAGTGGTCACTCTCCCTCCCCGATCACCCACCCTATATGTTAAAATCAGTTTCCGTAGTGTTGCAGTCACCCTCCCCGATCACCCATCTGCCTGCCCCTGGCTCGACAACGCCCACTGAACAGCCTCTCCCTCCCCAGACCCACTCCTTCCCTACTAGGTCCAAACATAGAAACATAGAATTTGACGGCAGATAAGGACCATTGGCCCACCAGTCTGTTCTTTTCCTACCTACTGGATAAGCTGCAGATCCTTCTCTGAGGACCTACTATATCCATGAGTGTAATTCACAATTTTGTAACACTATGCAACCTAAGTAACATACAAACTACTACATTATGTAATCTAAGTGTAGCTATGTTAAAAGTTCTTTATAATGCACCTGTAATGTTATTCTCTGTTTTAATCTGCACTGTAATAACTGGCTTGATGTCTGCCCCCCCCGGCGACGAGGTGCCTTTGTAAATGAATCTCTGACTCAAAGGTTGTAAACCAGATTTGTAATGAATAAATGAATAAAAAGCAGTCACTCCACCTCCCCGATCGCCCACTCGATATGTTAAAATCAGTTTCCATAGTGTAGCGGTAGCTCCTCTTCACCGATCACCAACTCTATATATTAAAATCTGTTTCTATAGTGTAGCAGTCCTTCCCACCTCTTCAAATGCCCACTCAATATGTGAAATAAAATGTTCCATAGTGTAGCGGTCCCTTCCCTCCTCCCCAGTCACTGATCACTGTCCTCAGCTCTGGAAAACCCCATTCCCCTGGTAATCTAGGGTCCCTCTCCCCACTCCCACCCTGTCCAGTGTTACCCACCACCTGCTCCTCTCATCTCAGTCACTGATCAGTGATCAGCACAGCCCTCCCTCTCACTGCTGGCCACTGACTGAGCTCCTTCCAGTGTGTACCGATTCAGTATGGCTCTTCGACTGGACTTTGACTTTCCAGTCAATGAGCTGTACTGAATTCGCACACACCAGGAGGCTCAGTCAGTGGCCAGCCACAGTGGTGTGGGAGTGCTGTGCTGGTCACTGATCAGTGACTGGGATGGGAAGAGTGGTGTGATGGGTAACACAGGACAGCGGGTCGGGGAGGGACCCTAGACTACCATGGAATCGGGTTTGATTTGGGGATGGCAATCAGTGACCGGGAGGGAGGGCAGACTGGCACGCTGGAAACTGGTTTAACATATCCAGGGGGTGACTGGAGGAGGAGGAGAGATCACTACACTGTGGACCCTGATTCTAGCATATCAGGTGAGTGATCAGTAACCGGGAAGGGTGAGGAGACTGGTACGCTATGGAAATTGGTTGCAAAATCAGTGGGTAGAGGGGACAAAACAAGTACATAAGTAAAAAAAGAAAGGCAAAGGGAGGATAGTGAGACTGAAGGGGAGGATGGGGCCGCATGGATGATGACAACAGTAAAGCTAACATACTGAACAGGTATTTCTGCTCAGTCTTTACTGGACACAAGGCAGCATGGTTTCAGGGGAGGTCATGTCAGACCAACCTCGTTGAATTTTTGACTGGGTGACTAGGAGATGGATCAGGGGAGGGCAGTGGACATGGCCTATCTGGACTTCATAATCCGAGAACATTTTCCTGAAACTTATTCTGGAAAAAACGCAGGAAATGTAATTATATTAATATAAACCTTAAGTTCTTAAAGTTGCTGCCTCTTCCGATGTGTTGTATAATCAACTATCAGTGGTTCCCCACAGCTTCAGGGGAAAGGAAAGATGACGGCGCAAATCAGAAGAATTCACACATAGACAGATCCTCTTGAACATTTATGTATATTTACTTTATTATGAATATAGGCGCATATCCTCTATATTTCACCAATATGTCATTGGCTTCCTCAGGAGATTCCTCTTAAACATTCTTCTATTCCTATGTACAGGCCAGTGTTATTCAATTCAGCCTTTTGTGTGTTCTGCACATCACAGTTCTAGAAAACAGGTACATAGCCCTCTTTAAAAAACTCTTTCTGGACTTCTCATATGCACGTCCACGCTGTGGCTCAACTTGTATATACAGAAAGAGTTTTTTAAAGAGGGCTATCTACCTGTTTTCTAAAACTGTGATGTGCAGAACACACAAAAGGCTGAATAAGAAACAACATTGGCCGCAATATGTCTAAGTGAATAACAATGGCCTGTATATAGGAATAGGAGATGCCTCTTAAACATTCTTCTGAGGAAGACAATGACATATTGGTGAAACATAGAGGATATGCGCCTATATTCATAATAAAGTAAATATACATAGATGTTCAAGAGGATCTGTCTACGTGTGAATTCTTCTGATTTGTGCCCTTCATCTTTCCTTTCCCCTGAAGCTGTGAGGGAACCACTGATGGTTTATCTGGACTTCAGCAAGGCCTTTGACACTGTGCCATATAGAAGACTATTACACAAACTGGGGAATATGGGTGTGGTCAGGACAGTAGTGTGGTGGGTAGGTAACTGGCTGGGTGGCAGGACACAGAGGGTGGTGGTAAATGGCTGTCACTCTACAGAGGAAGAGTGACCAGTGGGTACCACAGGGATCAGTGCTGGGACCGGTCCTATTCAAACATCTTCATCAGTGACATTGCGCAGGATCTAGAAGGCAGAATTTCACTGTTTGCTGATGACACAAAGCTCTGTAACAGAGTAGACACACCAGAGGGTGTAGACAGAATGAGAAGGACCTGCAGAAACTTAAAGAATGGTCAGGGTCTGGCAGTTGAAATTTAATGCAAGGAAGTGCAAGATAATGCATATGGGGCAACAAAACCCCTGGCACAATATATCAGCTGGGGGTGAGGATATAGCATGCACCAAGCAGGAAAAGGGTCTTGGGGTTATCATCTCTGATGACCTCAAGGTAGGGAACATGATGTGACAAGGCAGCAGGTAAAGCAAATAGGATGCTGGGATGTATAGGCAGGGCATCACCAGCAGGAAAAGGGAGGTCATAATTCCCTATACAAGACACTAGTGAGGCCCCACCTGGAGTACAGTGTATAGTTCTGAGACCATACCTATGTAAGGACATAGACAGGGTAGAGAAGGTTCAGAGGAGGGCAACAAAGATGGTGCATGGATTGCATCACAAGTCCTATGAAGACAGGGTAAAGGATCGGAACATGTACCCCTGGAGGAGAGGAGGGAGAGATGGTATACAATAGAGACATACAAGTATCTTACAGGGAGGAACAGGGTGCAGGAACACACTATTTTTAAGCGAAAAAGATGTTCCAGGACTAGAGGGCATGGGATGAAGTTGGAGGGAGGACGATCCAGAGGAAACATGAGGAAGAATTTCTTCACAGAACGGATGGTGGACAAGTGGAACACCCTGCCAGAGGAAGTGGTGGGGGCTGAAACAATTATGGGATTTAAAAATGCATGGGATAGACATAAAGGAATTCTGGAAGTCAGGGATAAGGGCAACAGACTTCTAGGAAAACAAACTGAACTTACAAGCTCAAATGGGCAGACGGTGGGCCTATAGGCCCTTATCTGCCAACACTGTCTATGTATCAACATATCCAGGGGGTGACTGGAGAGGAAGAACGATCACTACACTGTGAACACTGATTCTAGCATATCAGGTGGGCGATCAGTGATCAGGAGGAGGGAGACTGGTACGCTATGGAAACTGGTTTTACGTATCAGGTTGGTGATCAGTGACCGGGAGGAGGGAGACTGGTATGCTATGAAAACTTGTTTTAACTTATCAGGTTGGTGATCAGTGATCAGGAAGGGAGGGAGAGGCTGTCTGGTGCAGTCAGACCTGGACATTGTGGCCATCACTGAAACCTGGTGTAATGATAACCACGACTGGGAGATAGCCATACCTGGCTACAACATATTCAGAAGAGACAGAGCAGGCAGAAAGGGAGGAGGAGTGGCACTGTATGTGAAAATGACATAAGAGCCACAGAGATCCAGGAGGAACAAAATGGGGAGAGATACTGGGTTGCTTGAACGAAAATGGGGACAGCTATCCGCACAGGTGTAGTCTATCACCACCAGCCCAGGAGGAAGAAACAGATAGGGAGTTGATGTTAGCCATCCAAAGGATGGCAGACAAGGTGAGCTTGGTACTGGCTGGAGACTTCAATATTCCAGACGGACTGGAGCATCCCAGCAGCAGCATCAACTAGGAGCAGATTTATCCTGGGCTCCTTCAAGGTGCCTTCTCAAGCAACTGGTCATGGAACCAACTCGGCAGAAGGCAATACTGGACCTTGTGCTCACAAACAGGGACAGTGTGATGGGGTAACAGTGGGGAGCACCTGGGAAACAGTGACCACCAGTCATTGTGGTTTGAAATCACTGAAAGAGCAGAACCAAACCACACAAAAACACGTATCTTGATTTTAGGGGGCAGACTTTGGGAAAATGGGGAGATACTTGAAAGAGGCATTAAGGGAATGGGACAGGAATCAGGGGTTGAGGAACAGTGGGCAGTATTTAAAATGGGATTACAAGAACAACAGAATTATGCATTAAGCAGGTTAGCAAGAGGAAAAGGAAGAGGAGACTATTATGTTTTCCAAAGAAGTAGCAAAGAAAGTGAAAGCCAAAAGATTGCATTCAGGCAATACAAAAAAGACACAGGCAGAAGGGGATAGGGAGAAGTACCAGAGAAGCAAAGGGAGGCAGGGAGGTCAGTAAGGAAGCCAAAGCTCAGACAGAAGAGCACATTGCAAAATCAGTGGGTAGAGGGGACAAAACCTTTTACAGGTACATAAGTGAAAAAAGAAAGACAAAGGGAGGGATAGTGAGACTGAAGGGGGACGATGGGAGCCACGTGGACGATGACAAAAGTAAAGCTGACATATTGAACAGGTATTTCTGCTCAGTCTTTACTGAGGAAGAGGAGGGTAATGGGTCTGAAGGGAGTACAAGTGGTGATAATGGTGCAGAAATGGACACAAGTCCCTTTACATGAGAAAGGGCCCTGAAGGAACTGGAAGTAATAAGAGTTGATAAAGCAATGGGGCCAGATGGGGTGCACCCCAGGGTCCTTAAAGAACTAAGAGAGGTGGTGGCTGAACCTCTGGCTATCCTGTTTAGCCGATCACTGGAAACAGGGAGATATCCAAAGACTGGAGGACAGCAGATGTAGTCCCCTTATACAAAAGTGGGAACAAAGAGGAGAGCAGGGAACTACAGACCAGTCAGCCTCACCTCGGTAGTGGGGAAGATCATGGAAGCACTACTGAAGGAGAGATTGGTGGAACATCTGGTTGTCAATGAACTACAGGACCCAAGGCAGCATGGTTTCACCAGGGCGAGGTCATGTCAGACCAATCTCATTGAATTTTTGACTGGGTGACTAGGAGGTGGATCAGGGAGGGCAGTGGACATGGCCTATCTGGACTTCAGCAAGGCCTTTGACACTGTGCCACATAGAAGACTATTACATAAACTGGGGAATATGGGTGTGGGCAGGACAGTAGTGTGGTGGTAGGTAACTGGCTGGGTGGCAGGACACAGAGGGTGGTGAAATGGCTGTCACCCACAGAGGGAAGAGTGACCAGTGGTACCACAGGGATCAGTGCTGGGACCGGGTCCTATCAACATCTTCATCATTGTCATTGCGCGGACCTAGAAGGCAGAATTTCACTGTTCCTGATGATACAAAGCTCTGTAACAGAGTAGACACACCAGAGGGTGTAGACAGAATGAGAAGCGACCTGCAGAAACTTGAAGAATGGTCAGGGTTTGGCAGTTGAAATTCAATGCAAAGAAGTGCAAGATAATGCATATGGGGTACAAAACCCTGGCACAATATATCAGTTGGGGTGAGGATATAGCATGTACCAAGCAGGAAAGGGATCTTGGGGTTATCATCTCTGATGACCTCAAGGTAGGAAACAGTGTGACAAGGCATCAGGTAAAGCAAATAGGATGCTGGGATGTATAGGCAGGGGCATCACCAGCAGGAAAAAGGAGGTCATAATTCCGCTATACAAGACATCTGTGAGGCCCCACCTGAGTACAGTGTACAGTTCTGGAGACCATACCTATGTAAGGACATAGACAGGGTAGAGAAGGTTCAGAGGAGGCAGCAAAGATGGTGCATGGATTGCATCACAAGTCCTATGAAGACAGGTTGAAGGAACTGAACATGTACTCCTGGAGGAGAGGAGGAGAGAGAGGATATGATAGAGACATACAAATATCTTAAGGGAGTAACAGGGTGCAGGAAAACACTATTTTAAGCGAAAAGATGTTCCAGGACTAGAGGGCATGGGATGAAGTTGGAGGGAGGACGATTCAGAGGAAACATGAGAAAGAATTTCTTCACAGAACGGGTGGTGGACAAGTGGAACACCCTGCCTGAGGAGGTGGTGGGGGCTGAAACAATCACGGGATTTAAGAATGCATGGGATAGACATAAAGGAATTCTGGAGGTCAGGGGTAAGGGGCAACAGACTTCTAGGAAAACATACTGAACTTACAAGCTCAAATGGGCAGACTGGGTGGGCCATAGGCCCTTATCTGCTGACACTGTCTATGTATCTATGAGACTGGTATGCTATGGAAACTGGTTTTAATATATCCAGTGGGTGACTGGGGAGGAGGAGAGATCACTACATTGTGGACACTGATTCTAGCATATCAGGTGGGTGATCAGTGACTGGGGAGGGAAGGGAGATTGGTATGCTATGGAAACTGGTTTTAACAATACAGTGGGTGATTGGGGAGGAGGATAGATCACTATACTGTGGACTCTGATTCTAGCATATCAGGTGGGCGATCAGGGACCAGGGAAGGGGTGGGGAGCAGTAGTACCTCTGCCAGTCACTAAGGCTGTGTGGATTACCACTAGGTTTTTGTCTGCGGTAATTTCTCCACACAAAGGCCTTCACAAACTTCCCTTGCATGGATCAACAACTTTGTGAATTGGACTGTGGGGAAATGCAGGTCCCCTCCCCATCATTTACATTTTGCCCCCCTCAACTTTACCTGGGTGCAAACACAGTTTGGGGAGGCAAACTGGGCTTTGTGAATACCAGCTCCAGTCAAAACCCAGTTTGCCCAAATTGGGTTTGCGCTCAGGCAAAGTTTTGTGAATCTGGCTTCTGGTTGCTAGAAGTCCCTGACCAATAACACCTCTCCCTTGTGCACCATCCTTTCTATTGCTAGTAACATCCTGTTATCTACCTCCTCCCTGAGCTGTTGGTCTGTATCTTACCAATATGTTAATCAATGCCCATTTCTCCTTTGCAGTGCAACCCACATAATTTCCTCTCCTATTCCGTTAGAATTTCTGTGGCCTCTGTGTTTTCTTTCACACAGACAGCCACTCTCACCCCTCCCTGCCTACTCTGACTCTCCTGAATACTTTGTAACCTGGTATGGCCATTTCCCAGCTCTGGTTTTCATTCACCACTCTGCTCGTGATAGTCACATTGTGCAGGTCAGATTCCACCAAGAACGATGTTTGACAGGTCAGCTAATATTTTTTTCTATGTACTGCCTGTGTAATAAAACAATTGTATGTTAAGTGTTATGGGTTTCTGTTTTTTCACTGATATTTCATTGTGTAACCCTTTGTTACCCGGGTTACTAGAATTCCAGTAAGACCTAGTGGTTGGCAGGAAGGCAGCTTGAGAAACTCCAGTTAAATGGGTTTCACACTGTCTCACTCTGTCCTCAGTCACAGCTGAGACTTGAGAGATGACATCACCTTAGAACTGTTGCAGCTGCATGAGCCACTTTGGAATCTACAGCTCAGGAGTGAGTTTAGAACTTTGGAAATTCAAAGACAGTCTTCTGTTTGTCCTTAAGCAAGAAGGCATCAGTCTGCTGTTTGATCTCTCACTAAGAAGGAAGTGTTCTTGTGTTTTACCTTTTTTAGTGGTGGAGACCGCCCCGGTCTCAGTGCTCTCTCTCCGGAGGGGAGGAAATGTTCTCTGTGAGTTCCAGGGTAATCCCTTCTCCTACCATGGAAGGAAGCTGCCTGGTTTAATTTAGTCTGTTCTGTATAACAGCAAAGGTTACAGTACTTTGGCTGTGGGGCACCTGCAACGAATGGGTGAGTGTCTGGCTTCATTTGAAGGGCAAACATCTTGTTTTCTCGAGTTGGGAAATTAATGTGGACTGCTATTTGGGAAGACTATGTTCACTAGGACAAACAAATGGAGCAGTCAAACAGTTTAAAGTTTTATTGGTTTCAAAGTTCACTGTAGAGGGGGTGCTTTAGGTCATCCACCTGCTCAATCTACATTTTAAAGTCCTAAGTTTTCTGTGTGTCCAGAAAATGGCCAGGTATGGGCTGTGGGAGCTGGAGGGAAAATCCCCCATCTTTAGTAACCAGGTCCACCTCTACAGATTAAAGCTGTGTTTTGCTACTTGCCTCATGCATTTGGCCAGTGATGGGGTGGGTACCCAGACGTGGGTCGCAACTTGAAAATCTCTCTAGGAGTCGCAGACTCTAAGTGGTGTGGGGAGCCACAGGATGGGAAAATGACTCCTTGTTTGATGGGAGTCTCCTTGTTTGATGGGAGTTCAATTGGAAGTGCGAAAACAAATCTCTCTAGGAGTCGCAGACTCTAAGTGGTGTGGGGAGCCACAGTTTGGAAGTCGCCTTGTTTGATGGGAGTCTTTCCAAGTAAAGTTTGGGTTCATTCTTCAAGTGGACCATCAGTCAAGTGGCCGGCAGGGGTGCCGGGCCAGTTGAGCTGTGTATCCAAAGTGCATGCAAAGTCCGGGCTGAGTGCCTGGTGGGTCCATAGCCAGACAACAATAGTAATGTGTTCATTCTTCAAATGGACCAATGGTTAATCTCTAATCTGCACATACAGTGATCATAGCCCTTTGGGGGACCATGCAATGCTTTGTTTATGTTCAGTTAGTTAATAAATAAAGCCACACTGAAAAATCCCAATCCTGGTTCTGGACATTACGGTTATTACTTCCTGTAGTTGGATTTACTTGGGTGCCCCTTTGCAGAGTAGCCAAACCTAGGTCCCTTGTGCCAGGTAACCTCATCCTTCCCTGAACCCAGGTCCCCCACCAGGTATTGCTGCCAATGCCAACAGCATGCCACCTGTCATCTCAGTAAAAGGCAGGGTGGGGTCCTTACAAAATGGAGACACCGCTTTGATTTGTTCGAAGGAAAGTGCTTGGGCAAGTAGGCTAGCGTTTTGGCTGTCTGGCAGTCGTAGCCCAAAAAGTTGAAGCAATTTCCTAGTGTGTTTTCTGTGTGCTGTGAATCTTGTGCTGCTGTTTAAAAATGCCAACTGTTTACCAAGGAGCTGTAAAGCCAAAGTGTGTGTCCTTGTCCTGCATCAAAATTGTTTACAGCATTTTGTCAGTTTTAAATGAATTTCTGTGAAGGAAAGTGTGGAAGACTAGGGTAGCAACAGAGAAATTATGCCCTGGAAGTTGGAAATGCTATCTGTGCAATTCTAGAGACTGCAGAGTTAATGGCAATGTTACATGGTTGAAATGGGCTCCCACCGTTGACTCAGTTGGAAAAAAAAAAAGTGCAATTTTCAGTTTAAATTTGCCTGCTCGACGATCGCCGTGAGGAAAGGAGCCCTCAGCGAGGAAGAAGAGCTCATTGCATGGCGTTGTGGTGTCGGTTGCCATTAGTCCCACCCTCAGCCAGCTCTTCTGTGATTGCCTTCAGCATTCAAGAGGGAGACAGAGAGTAAAGCGTGTACTGGCAGTGGAGGAGCATTCGCGAAGTATTCAAAGCGCTGTAAACAGAAAAAAAGTGACTTTCTAGTTAAAAATTGGGCTCAACCCGCCAATCGATCGTGGAATCAGTGGGTTTTGTGGTGAAACCGATGATCGTGGTGACTGCCAGCCCGTCTGCATTCTGAGGCCTTCAAAAATCTGGCTGCAGGCCGTTTTACCCCATCGCAGCAATCTGCTACAATAACAGTGAGTAAATAATTAAAACTGCTCAAATCAGTGATTTTCAGAGAATGCCATATAAAATGAGTGTGCAGCTGTGTAGTCGTTTTGCAAGTAGCGATTGTGTGATGTCCTGCTAGCAAGTGCAAGTCTGTAAAGCCATTGAATGTATGCATAGCAATGAAAGTAGCCTCAGTTTAAAGTTTGCAGCCAGAGAGAGACTGTGGGTTGTAAAATAAGTGCAACACTAGAAGAAGCAGGCAATCCTGTGCTGAAACCTAAGGTTTTAAAGGGACTATAATTAAATGAATGTTGCCAGCATGTGAAAAGTCCAAGGAAAATCCTGTAAATGTGTGAACAGCCAGATCAGAGCAAGTTGTGCAGCTTAAGTAAAAGTTATCAGTAGCTGATGTAAATCGGGTGCGCAGTGGCTTGACCCAGAGTCTTAATGTTGATGCACAGGAGTGCTGCCGCCACCATTACAGGGTTGGGTAGTAAGTAAACACAGCAGCAGAGGAGCCATTTTAAAGCTACAGAGTGTGTTCATTAAAGTGGGACTTTCAGTTACAGTGAATTTTGTTTGTTTTTCTGCAGTTATGGCCTTAGGACCAGCTTGTTACCCGGATCATGCCCAGGTTGCAGTAACAGCAGCAGTAAATAGACTGAGAGATATTGAAAAGTGGTGCTATAGAGGGCAACTCCCCCCTGATGTGGCAATTCCTAATTATCCAGTGCGAGTATGACAGATGTGTTTGAGTGCTGGAAGGAATGTCATCATGATTCCTCACTGTGCAGGATGCCTTTAAAAGTATGGCTTGTATAAAGTGCCTCCCATTCATTTGCTCCCACATGGACAAAAATTAAAGAATCTGCATTTGGCAGCATTACAGCATCAGGCGGAGCCTGTGGAGGAAGATCCCTTGGGGAGAGGGCGCAGTTAGAGAGTGCAGAATTAGAGATTGAATCTGAAATTGAAGCATTGGATGCTGATCTCAGAAGGAAAGTTCAGATAAGGCATCAATAGACCCCTGGTGGAGACCCAGCCCAAGTCTCTTAGGTGAAGATGAGATGGGAGGCCTTTGAATGGGAGGTGTCGACCTCCGCCTCCTAGTGATGAATGGATAGTCTCGAGGTGAGAACTACTGCTCACTCCTGGGCTCAGATCCTCAGTGAAGAGGAAGATGAGGGGAACCTATGTGGCCTTGTGAGAAAGGAACGGGTACACAGCCTCAAGATCTTGCCTCGGAGAAATGTGTCAAGAAGGTGGTGATGCCACTGCCTGGCTTCACCAGAGAAGAAGAAGTCATGGATCCATTTTAATTTCATTGAGGATGTGAAGCTGGCAGAACCAGGACTGGCCACCCCAAGCCAGGCCAGTGGTCTCAGATTGACCAACGCAGTAAAGAGGAGAGACTGGTTCATAGGAAGGCCAATGAAATCCATGGTATGACCTTTACTACCTTTCCTCGGAGAGTCTGGGAGGAGATTGAGAACTGCAGGAAATCCTGGATCTGGATGAAGCAATGAAACATGCATCCTGGGTGAACCAGCATGTAAAGAATAGACTGTTCCAAGAAAATATACACAGTGGAAGAGAGGCAGGACACTGTTTATGGACAGAGTGAGAATAGTGGACGGAGAGGGACGGAAGTCTCCCACTGTGTGAATTGTGTGCATCCAGATGGAGTAATAATTCAAGCCCTGACCCTCTACTATTGGCCCTCAGTGCAAGGACCTCTCAGTAATTAAGCCTGTGCCTACAAAATGGAGAACCAAGCAGTGGTAGTCAATACTGCCACACTAGACTGTGAAGAGCCCTTATTGCTCCGCCAATATGTATAAACAAGGAATCAGGTTCCCCATATTCTTCAGTCCACAGTGTACTGTCTTGTTCAGCAACCATCTACTGGCACCACCAGATGACTTCAGATCCAGAGAGGACACCAGCCCAGCTGTTTTCCTGTTCATCGCCTGGTAATTGGATGACGCCGGACCAGCTGTTTTCTTTTTGTTCCTGTTCTAAGGTTCCTTCTCCAGAGATGACATCATCCCAGCTGTTTCCAGATGTGCACTCCTGTGGGTTCCCGGAAGATGTCCGCCGAGCTGTATCAGAAGAAATGCTGCCAGGTAAAGTCTTCGTCAGGGATCAGGTTTGTGAAATCCGAATACTTCAAGAGGCTGGTAAGTCCAAAAAACTCTTTTTTTCTATCTTTATGACATTGCAGTACACACCCTACACTACAGACTTCAAAAATGTGTGAACTGTCCGCAAAGACTCTCCCCTTTGGGATTTTGGCTTTTAAGAACTATGTTTCACGGGGCTCCGGCCCAGGAGAGACTCTTTAATGGACTAGCCTTCGGGCCTTGTGGTCACTAGTTGAGACTTTTAGGGCATTCCATCCCCTCAAATGTGTATTGTAAATAATGTCATTATTGTACTCTAATGTAAATATTGTTTTTTTCTACCTTTTTCTTAAAAAAAAATACATATATTTTGGGATTGTTCAGTGTTTCCTTTTTGTATAGTAGGAGTTGTTGTTGTTGTTGTTTAGGTAGACTGTGCATGCAGATTAGGATGTGTTTTTTTGTTTTTGTCTTTTCTTACAGGTGTTCCTGGAAGACAGAAGAGAAGACAAGAAGAGGAGGAGGGCTCATCGGAGTTCCTCGTTCAGTGCTAATGTGTAGAATTTAAAGTACTATGTTGTTATTAAGTAATGGTTGTAGTTGCAGTTTGCCCAAGGCTCCAGGAGGTCCCCGGGTTTTGTTTTGTTTGGGATGTTATGTTAAGAGGTAGATAGGTTTCCTCAGAGGGTTAGGGGGGATAGACAGGCTGTGGTCCTGAACGGCCATAGGGGCTGCAGTGCTGATCTATCAGGGCTATGCTCTGGATGGTTCTACCAGAGCCACTAGGTGTCCATAGTAAGTGGATAGTGTAGAGACTGACATGTCAGCTATAGGCCTCTAGGCCCTTGGTGTTGCCTACCTGTGCTTGCACATGGTAGGAAGGAGCCTGATCACCCTCCTTCGCAGGTAGCACATAGGGTGGGATGGCCTAAGGCCGGGTGCATAATGACTGGGGACAGTCATTTTCCTGATCAAGGGCGAGTGTAACCCCTTTGTTACCCGGGGTTACTAGAATTCCAGTAAGACCTAGTGGTTGGCAGGGAAGGCAGCTTGTGAAACTCCAGTTAAATGGGTTTCACACTGTCTCACTCTGTCCTCAGTCACAGCTGAGACTTGAGAGATGACATCACCTTAGAACTGTTGCAGCAGCATGAGCCACTTTGGAATCTACAGCTCAGGAGTGAGTTTAGAACTTTGGGAAATTAAAGACAGTCTTCTGCTTGTCCTTAAGCAAGAAGGAAGCATCAGTCTGCTGTTTGATCTCTCACTAAGAAGAAGGAAGTGTTCTTGTGTTTTACCTTTTTAAAGTGGTGGAGACCGCCTCCCCGGCTCAGTAGCCTGGGAAGTTCTCTGTGGGTTCCAGGGGCAATCCCTTCTCCCACCATGGAAGGAAGCTGCCTGGTTTAATTTAGTCTGTTCTTGTATAACAGCAAAGGTTACAGTATTGCCTGTGGGCACCTGCAACTAATGGGAGAGTGTTTGGCTTCATTTGAAGGGGCAAACATCTTGTCTTCTTCAGTTGGGAAATTAATGTGGACTGCTATTTGGGAGGAATATGTTCACTAGGACAAACAAATGGAGCAGTCATACAGTTTAAAGGTTATTGGATTCAAAGTTCACTGTAGAGGGGGTGCTTCAGGTCATCCACCGTTCAATCTACATTTTAAAGTCCTAAGTTTTCTGTGTGTCCAGAGAAATGGCTGGGTATGGGCTGTGGGAGCTGAAGGTGGGAAAAACCCCCATCTTTAGTAACCAGGTCCACCTCTATGGATTAAAGCTGTGTTTTGCTACTTGCCTCATGCACTTGGCCAGTGATGGGGTGGGTACCCAGACGTGGGTCGCAACTTGAAAATCTCTCTAGGAGTCGCAGACTCTAAGTGGTGTGGGGAGCCACAGGATGGGAAAATGACTCCTTGTTTGATGGGAGTCTCCTTGTTTGATGGGAGTTCAATTGGAAGTGCGAAAACAAATTTCTAGGAGTCGCAGACTCTAAGTGGTGTGGGGAGCCACAGTTTGGAAGTCATCTTGTTTGATGGAGTCTTTCTAAGTAAAGTTTGGTTCATTCCTTTAGTGGACCATCAATCAAGTGGCCGGGCAGGGGAGCCGGGCCAGTTGGGCTGTGTATCCAAAGTGCATTCAAAGTCCAGGCTGAATGCCTGGTGGGTCCATAGCCAGACAACAATAGTAATGTGTTCATTCTTCAAATGGACTGCTTGATTAATCTCTAATCTGCACATACAGTGATCGAGCCCTTTGGGGGACCATGCAATGCTTTGTTTATGTTCAGTTAGTTAATAAATAAAGCCACACTGAAAAATCCCAATCCTGGTTCTGGACATTACAGTTATTGCTTCCTGTAGTTGGATTTACTTGGGTGCCCCTTTGCAGAGTAGCCAAACCTAGGTCCCTTGTGCCAGGTAACCTCATCCTTCCCGAACCCAGGTCCCCACCAGGTTGCTGCCAGTGCCAACAGCATGCCACCTGTCGCTCTCAGTAAAAAGCAGGGTGGGTCCTTACAATTGCTTTTAATAACACACACAGTTTCATCTGCCATTACTGCTCATCATGAAGGCTTTGTTCTATGTTCAGTACAGTTCTGGATCTGTAATAACACCATGAATTTGCAGTTTAAAAGCGTTAAATACATTTTCACGTATTATATGTGGATGTGTTTCAGGATGCAGTATTACTTTTACTTTGCTATCGTCATGTTACCTGCCTAGCCTCCCCCTCGCACCACCACCACCAGCAACAGCCACCTCCAACCATTTTGTGGTCTCTATTTTCGGGATGAAACATATATCACATAAGAACTAACTAAATATGCACTGGGACTGAAAAGTCTGACTTATTCTAGTAACAGGATCAGTGCTGGTAGGACGTTAAATGATTCTCTTTAATTGCAGGGAACTGTTATCAACAATATTTAATATACTATATATATATATATATATATATTCATGTGTATACATATATATATATATATATATATATATATATATATATATATATATATTTTCATGGCAAAAACTCCATTTAATGCATCAGTTAGAGTTGTTCCACACCAACAAAGTGAGGAAATTCGGTGTTAGGGTTGCCCACCCCACCCCTCCCCCACCAACAGGCATCAGTGGCTGAGTCATCGGCCTAACCTCACCCCATTCCATGTAAATAAGCTGAGGCAGTGCAGTGCAGGAGAATGGGTGAGAGTTAGGACCGATGACCCCAACACACAACACCACGATGCCTGTTGGTGGGGACAGGGTGCAAGGAGTAGGAACCCTAAAATCAAATTTCTCACTTTTGTTGCTTGTGGAACAACCTTAACTGATTCATTATACAGAGTTTCTTGCCATGAATTTCCCTTTTTTTTGAGAATGTGCTCTATAAATAGTGAATGGAATGTGGTGGTGGGAGCGCGGGGGCCCTTGTCACTTTGCTCCTCAAAAACTGTATGACCAACTAAAATGAAAATTGGTAAACAAAAACATGTACCATTGTGTGTACATCCATTCAATGGTCACACAGCGCCACGAGCAAACACTGTAACATACACAATTCAGCAACCGTAAGTGCCAGTGACCAGAAAACTGGCATCGTGGAAGATGAATTATAAATGTTTGTACTTTCCAAATGCCAGGCAAATCGGACACACAGTTCAGAAGTTATTGAAGCATAATGAACCAAATTTTCATTCATTGTAGTGGCATAATTCTGCACCTGTTAATGTTTACACACTAAACCACTGTGAGGCAATACCGAGCCACTAGGCTACTCTACGCTTATAATTTTAAAAGGCAGTAGCACCATGCAGAACACTATGCACAAAATGTTAACTGCATCATGCAGTATGTCCGCAGTGAATAATTTTTAAAACATGTAAACAGCATAATTCACATTTCCAGGATATTCATTCAACACCCTCCAAATTTCATGTGAAGAGACTAAACCATTCCAGAGATATTCAATTTTTATGTTTCTGTACCTTTAAGAAGTCTTCCACCACAAAATGACAGAAATTGTGGCTGAAAATGTAATAAAATGGTGGACTACAAAGCGAGCCAAATTCAAATGGCAATAACTCTTTTCACCAAACAAAAACTGGCATGTTCCTTGAACATAGGTCTTTTGACCAGTTTCAGACCAATCAACCACACACTGGCTGTGCTATGTGTCATGGAAGACAGTGCAGAAAAATAGCAAAAACATAATGTTTCACTACGTAAATGCAAAAACACAAATGGTAATGTTCACTCAAATGGTGATGGAAACAGTGAGGTAAAATAAAATAATAATGCTAATGCAAAAGCAAAGTGCAAATGGTAACGCACATGGTGATGCAAACGTAAATGATAATGCAAACTGTAAGAGAAATGCAAGCTCAAACGTTAATGAAAACAAAAATGGTAATGCAAACGGTAACACAAGCACTAACGACACCAGAAATGCAAACATTAACAAAAACAGTAACGCAAACTCCAACGGAAACGCAAAGGAAAATGGTGACAAAAATGTAAACGGTAGCAAACACAAACAGAAATGCAAATGGTAACAGCAACGGCGATGCAGAAGGAAACAGTAATGCAACTGACAACGGAAATGCTACTAAAAAACACAAACTTAAGGACAACAGAAACGCAATGCAAATGGTGATGAACAGCCAAACAGTAATGGTGCCAACTGGAAATGCAAATGGTTATGGTAACACCAACAATGACACCAAATGGAACACTAACACAAATGGAAATGTCATTACGCAATCGCAAATGGTAACACGCCTGGTCACGGTAATGCAACTGGAAATGCAAACGCCAGGAGGAGGGCGGATGTGATCTCTCTCACAAAAGTGGGAGTAAGACAGAGGCAGGAAACTACAGACCTGTCAGTTTGACATCAGTGGTAGGGAAATGATGGCATCACTCTGTAGAAAATAATTGTTGAGTACCTAGAGGCCAGTGGGGCACAGGACCCAAGGCAGCATGGATTCACAGGACGGTCATGTCAGACAAATCTAATTGATTTCTTTGACTGGGTGACCAAAGTAGTAGATCAGGGAGGGACTGTGGACATGGCCTACCTAGACTTTAGCAAGGCATTTGACACAGTCCCACACAAATGATTAATAAACAAATGAACCAGCTTGGCAGTGGGTCCCAGGGTGATAAACTGGGTAAAACACTGGCTGGACAACTGGACACAGGGTAATAGTAAATGGAGTCCACAGTGAAGAAAATAAGGTTACTAGTGGGTACTACATGGTTCAGTACTGAGGCCGGTCCTTTTGTCTTTATAAGTGACATTGCATAGGGACTGAAAGGGAAAGTATGTTTCTTTGCAGATGACACAAAGATCTACAACAGGGTTGATACACAAGGTGGGGTGGAAAGGATGAAAAGGGACTTGGCAAGGTTGGAGGAATGGTCAAATATATGGCAGCTTAGATTCAATGCAAAAAAGTGCAAAGTAATGCACTTGGGAAACAAAAACCCTGGGGAAGAGTACACAGTGGGGGGTGAGATACTGACAACAAAAATGGAAAGGGACCTAGATGTAGTCATATCAGACAACCTAAACGTCGGCCAGCAATGTGAGAAGGCAGTAAGGAGGGCTGCGGGGATACTGGGATGCATAGGGTAAGCATCACCAGTAGAAACAGGAAGTTGTTATCCTCTGTACAGACAGTTGGTAAGACCACATCTAGAGTACTTTGTACAGTTCTGGAGACCCTATCTCTGCAAAGACATAGACAGAGTGGAGGCTGTCCAGAGGAGGGCAACCAAATGGTGCAGGGTCTGCATCAGAAGATATATGAAGAAAGACTAAAGTAGCTTAAGATTTATAGCCTTGAGGAAAGGAGGGAGGGGGACATGATAGAAACTTTCAAATTCCTCAAGAGGAATCAACAAGTCCAAGAGGGTAGCATCTTTCAGAAAAAGAGCTGTGCAAGAACAAGGTGGCACAATTTGAAGATAGAGGGGAATGGCTCAGAGGTAATGTGAGGAAGTATTTTTTCACAAAGAAGGTTGTAGACGCATGGAACGGCCTTCCTGAGGAGGTCATAGAGTCAAAAATAGTGGGAGAATTCAAGAATGCATGGGACAGACATAAGGCAATTTTGGGGATAGGAGGAAGTAGGCTGTTGGTTAACTTGAATCTGCAGCTTATCCGTTAGGTAGGGAAATGTTCAAGTTCAAGTTGTTGAGGTAGGGAAATGGGCAGACTAGGTGGGCCAAGCAGTCCATATTTTCCAATAAATTCTATGTTTCTATATAACACCAACGATTACACTAAAGGAAACACAAACGAAAACGGAAACACAAAGGCAGGCGTGTACGCAAACATAGATGGTAATGCACATGGTCATGGTAACACAGCTGGAAATACAAATGCTTATGTTAACACCAATGATGATGCCAAAGGAAACACAAACAGAAATGGAAACACAAATGGAAGCACGTACGCAAACACAATTGGTAATGCACACAGTGACGCAAAAGGAAATGCAAACAAAAACAGTAATGGAAACGCAAATGGTAACAGTAATGCAAATGCAAGCACAAATGCAAACGCAAAGGGTAACGCACATGGTGATGTAAACGGAAAAGCTGATGTAAACTGTTACAGAAGCGCAAGTGGAAACGTTAACTGTAACAGTAACGCAAATGCTCACACTTTTTTTCCCCAAAAAGAAGCATTCAGAAGCACAGTGAATACAAAGAATGTATGCATAATAATGGCCCATGGAGTAGAAAACAAACACTTGGAATACTAAATTACTTACATCTCAGGAACCGTACGACATAGGAAAGAAATTTTAATCTCATATTTATGACTTTTCTGACTAGTTTTGTATTGGGGGCTAAGCATTTTTTCAATGAAAAGTCAATATCTTGAAGTGTTTTTGAAACATGGCCCCTGAAAGGCCCAGCAGATGCTGTAATGTTAACCTATGGGAAAAATCATCAATTTTGGAATGCTGTAACTCTGCAGCCCTCTAATATTTTGTCACCAAACCACCAAAAGGCACATTTGGGATCTTGGCTTCTTCCCTCCAAATTTCAGTCCAAAAGACCAAACCATTCTTTTGCAGCACGGTGGCAAAGAGTTCCTATTGTTTTGGGTAAGCATAGTGTCGCAAAGTAGTGTCATGATTTGTGACACTTTGCAAAAAAATCACAAAAGTGTTGAAGTGCAACACTATTTTGTGACACTACTGTTTACAAAAAATTATAACATATTTCTGGGGTGTTTAACCCCACAAAAAGACATGGCTAGCATCATCAGGGCTCAACTCGTGAACACAAAATAATTGTGTCCCTAGATGGTCCCAAATTTAAATGTCAAGCATTTCTGTGACCATCAACTGAAAACAAGATGGTGGATTTGCGACACTACAAGGGTCATTTATGCACTAAAACTGCATATGCGACACTTTGAACTTTTGTTAACTTTTCCAATTGACTATAATGGGAAACTTGTTTTTTAAATAATATTTGAACCGTTTAATATTTTTTCACCAAATCTTCAAAAGGCACATTGGCTGCATGTTCCCTGAAGGTTTCAGACTGGTCGCACAGACCGTGAGACCTGTATGTGCGAGCAAAGAATGGGGGAAAATGTGTAATTTGTGCATTTTTTGGTGCACTGTAGCTCGGCAACTGTATATCTGGCCATTACGAAACTTAACAGATGCAGAGATCTATGGCACTAGACCGTGCATTCCAAATTTCAGGCAAGTCTGTTATATGGTGGCAAAGTTATTAAGCTGCCAAATTTCATATTTAACCTTAAATGGGTTACTCAACCCTAACTATAGTGGCAGCACCGTGCCGCTATAATGTATGTATTTCTTGGCATAATTTTTAAAAACAAACATCAGAATGCAGCTAAACAGGTCCCATTTAGGTAGGTTCTCATGTTTGTTTTTTTAAATCAGATTATTTTTATCATTGTTATATGTTTAATTTCTCTGGTTCAGTGAAAAAACAAAATGGTGGCAGATCAAAAATGATTTCCCATATGCGAAACAGGAATAAATGTTTGTGAAAAGGGGTTGACTCCTTTGACGCAGAATCCATTTTCATGCATAACATTTATTTTGTTCCATAGGAAATAATGGGAAACTCTGACATTTCATAACTTTGGAATGCATTAATGTTTTTTTTCACCAAACCTTCAAACGGCACATCTGTGAGGCAAAGGTTTTCTACCTTCAGACTTTCAGACCAAAATCTAAAACAGTTTCTGCGATACGGGCGGACAAAGAAATAGCAAAAAACAAGTAAATTTAGGGATTTTTCAGACTCTGTATCTCAGAAACCACAGAATTAATTCAAATGAAATTTGTCAAATCAACAGACCTACCCTCAAGAGATTATGCATGCAAAATTTAATTCAAATTCACTGATCCACATCCGTTGCAAAGTTACTAAAGTACAAAAATTTGGCTTTAACAGAAATGAGTACTCAACCATAACTATAGTGGCAGTACCATGCCACTATAATATGAATATATATAGTATTGCAGGATTACTATATGAATTACTGTGTTTTTTAAGGTTACTGCATGTAAATTAGGGTTACTGGGTTCAAATCCTACCACAGCCACTGAAACATTAACTACAGTGTGCATTCTCCAAAGCACACTAATGTTATCCAGTTGACAAAAAGAAAGTATGTATGCCTTGTTATATAAGTTTCGGTAGAGTGCTAAGAGAAAATCTACCCAGCTTTGAGGTGTCTACTTTTTTTGATGTAACATGTGACCAGTGGAGTCCCCCAGGGATTGGTGTTGGGGCTGATGTTATTTAACATGTTTCTTTCATCAATGAATTACTCCAAAAATGTATGGATATCTAACTTTGCAAACAATGCTAAAATTAGATTTATTGTAAGTAACAACAAGGATGTTTACAATTTTCAGGTCACATTTAGTAGGATATCCAATGGGACAGAAAAGAAAAAAACTAAGGTTAAATGTAGACAAATGTAGGGTTATGCACTTTGGTACAAGGAATCTCAGGGTGAAGTACTACCATGACAGATACAAAATACACTATACTGGATTGGAAAGAGACCTTGGGGATTTGCTTAGGAATAAACTGACATTTCATTATCACTGTAGAGATACTATAAGCATATTCAGTACAATTCTTGGATGCATATCAAGAAACATTAGGAGTAAGGATAGGGAGGTGTTGATGCCTCTTTATTGTACCTTGGTGAGGCCACATGCGGAATACTGTTCCTAGTTTTGGGCTCCACATGGAGTGGGTCTAATTAAAAACATGGAGGGGTTATAGAGGAGAGTGACGAGGACAGTGGCTTATGTTATAATACTGAGTTATGAGGAGAGGCTGAGGGAATTGGGCATCTACTCCTTGAAGTATAGAAGACTGCAAGGGGATAAGTGCCTTGTATACAGGGTGCATGAAGTACGGACTTATGAGAGTGTCTTGGGCTGGAGGCCAGGACGTACACAAGAGATATAAGAAGACATGACCAACAGCTATAGTAAAATGGGAACATTACAAACTGGGGGAATATGGGTGTGGGCAGCACAGTAGTGTGGTGGGTAGGTAACTGGCTGGGTGGCAGGACACAGAGGGTGGTGGTAAATGGCTGTCACTCCACAGAGGGACGAGTGACCAGTGGGGTACCACAGGGATCAGTGCTGGGACCGGTCCTATTCAACATCTTCATCAGTGACATTGCACAGGATCTAGAAGGCAGAATTTCACTGTTCACTGATGACACAAAGCTCTGTAACAGAGTAGACACACCAGAGGGTGTAGACAGAATGAGAAGGGACCTGCAGAAACTTGAAGAATGGTCAAGGGTTTGGCAGTTGAAATTCAATGCAAAGAAGTGCAAGATAATGCATATAGGGCACAAAAACCCTGGCACAATATATCAGTTGGGGTGAGGATATAGCATGCACCAAGCAGGAAAGGGATCTTGGGGTTGTCATCTCTGATGACCTCCAAGGTAGGGAAACAGTGTGACAAGGCATCAGGTAAAGCAAATAGGATGCTGGGATGGTAGGCAGGGGCATCACCAGCAGGAAAAGGGAGGTCATAATTCCGCTATACAAGACACTAGTGAGGCCCCACCTGGAGTACAGTGTACAGTTCTGGAGACCATACCTACGTAAGGACATAGACAGGGTAGAGAAGGTTCAGAGGAGGGCAACAAAGATGGTGCATGGGTTGCATCACAAGTCCTATGAAGACAGGTTGAAGGAACTGAACATGTACTCCCTGGAGGAGAGGAGGGAGAGGGGAATGATAGAGACATACAAGTATCTACAGGAGGAACAGGGTGCAGGAAACACTATTTTTAAGCGAAAAAGATGTTTCAGGACTAGAGGGCATGGGATGAAGTTGGAGGGAGGACGATTCAGAGGAAACATGAGAAAGAATTTCTTCACAGAACGGTGGTGGACAAGTGGAACACCCTGCCAGAGGAAGTGGTGGGGGCTGAAACAATCACGGGATTTAAGAATGCATGGGATAGACATAAAGGAATTCTAGAGGTCAGGGGTAAGGGGAAATAGACTTCTAGGAAAACAAATTGAACTTACAAGCTCAAATGGGCAGACTAGGTGGGCCATAGGCTCTTATCTGCCGACACTGTCTATGTATCTATGTATACAAGAAAAAGGCTAGGGGAGAGGGGTTCACTCAAAGGGTTGTCCCAGAGTGGAATAGTTTGCAGGTGACAGTGATACAAAGTGGAAGTATGACACAATTTAGAAGGGCACTGGACCTAGTTATGAAGGAAAATGGGAGGGTGGGATTTAGTTTATGAAGTGGTCAAGTCTGTATGACTTATGCTACTCAACTTGTAATATCCTATGAAACATGTATAGCACCCATTAGGAAGTTGAATGTGCAGTTTCATTGTGTTTGTCACGTATCTTTCTAGGTGGCCTGGAAATGCTATTATGGTGGTTCATAACATTGTATCTCAACTAATAATTAGTCCATTTCCTGTGGTGGTGTCACTTGAGAACTTCCAAGTGAAATAAAACCTCCGAGTTACAAGTTGCAAATAAATTAATTTATTTTTCTGATAGGCAAAGAAAGCTCTCATAGCAAGCATTCAGTCTCAGCCACCCAGTGCTTCGACTGTCATGCATCTTCCTCAGGGATCCCTGGATTTATTTTACTTGGACATTCTCGAGTGACGCCACCACAGGCCTTTGTCTAATTATTTATCCTAGGGCTAGCAGCCCTTTACAGTGAGCACCAATTTGGACTATACAGTCACAGCTTTATCTGTGGAAGCACCTCACCAAATATACAGTGGAATTCATGTTATAAGCAGTTTCATTGGTTAGAATAATATGCATGAAATTTTATTTTCCAATAAAAATGATATTAGTGCACCACCTTTTCAGGTCAGGCAGCTTGACATTCAGATATGTGCTTTAGAACTTGCAGTAGAAACCCCCCCATATTTCAAGTTGCAACATAAGAGTTCTGTAGAGTTGATATTTTGGATTGTCCCCAGACTAGAAGCACATTGCTGAGGATATAAATGTATAGAATTTGTTTATGGCATATTAATTGCTTTATTACCATTTGTCAGAGAGAGAGAGAGAGAGAGAGAGAGAGAGAGAGAGACATACACAGATACAAGGAGAGAGAGAGAGTGAGAGAGGAGGGTGAGAGGAAGAATGTGTGCATGCATTTGTACATGAGATTGTGTGCATGTGCATCTGAGCATGGGTGTGTGTGTGTGTGTGTGTGGCGCATGTGCGAGTGTGTCTGTGCGGGTATGTGTGTGTGTTCAGCGTGTCTGTGTGTGTTTCAGTACTGATCAAAGATAAGGAATATTCACTGTAACATAAATTTATTTTGGCTTACTCCCCTGAAAATGTAGTGACATTTATTTGGCATTTTATTTTTAAATAGCAAACTATATTGAACTTAAAAAAGGATGCCAATAAACAAAGACATCTGTGATTAAATTACCTTGCCACAGAGAGCAGCTAGTGAACTGTAAAACCAGAGAACCTACTACTGCACATTCCAAACACATTGCCATGCAGAGGATTCCACCTTCCTAACAACAAGCTGGGGAGGAGAGGGGGAATGAAACACATGATTAATAATCATACAGAAATTGTGAGATACTGGAACTTCAGAAGGCAAGGTGATTCCCACTGAGGACAACCACAGGTTTCCACTAATAGATGGCATATTTTAATTCTTACTTTTTTGATAGATCATTTTGACTTCTATATTGATATGCAATTTTTCCTTAACTATATAGACAGTGTTATTTCAGGACTTGTCAAGTGTAAAACAAGTCATAGTCATGTGAACATTGTAAATTAATAAACTAACTTCGTTCTTCCAAGTGGTTTTGTAACTGAGCAATAACTTGATGTTTTACTACAGCAATGAAATAGTTAGAAGACATTGAAACATGTCCAAGTTTTTTTAAATAGAATATGAAAGTGGTTTTAGTTGACTAAGTATCAGGTGTAGAAATCCAACGGTGTAATGTTTCTTTCTGCTAAATAAAGAACCAACAGGTGAGTAGTTCAAACAAAATTACAGCCATTTATTTTAGCTGAAGCAACACATCACATGGCAGTATTTCCATGTTGTGATATAAGCAAGCTTTGTGGCTATTGTATATGTACTGCAAGTATTCACATCACTATCAGCATACAGTTTGCATGAAAAGTATTACATAAAACCAAATGCTACTCTGCTTTATTCCATACTATTCTATTTTGTTCTGCTCTGTTCTATTCTATTCTACTCCGTTCTGTTCTGTTCTATTCTACTCCATTCTGTTCTACTCTGTTGTATTCTATTCTACTCTGTTCTGATCTACTCTGTTCTATTCTACTCTGTTGTTTTCTGCTCTGTTTTATTCTAATCTATTATGTCCTGTTTTGTTCTGTTGTGTTCTATAGTGTATAGTGGAGCATTGGGGGGGGGTAATTGGGAAGGGGAGAGGTAGGCAGCTGCAAGTTGAGGGAGCTAGTCGAGCAGACCTGATAGACCAGATGGCCTGTTTCTGCTGGAAATGTGTATGTTCATGTGTTCATAAACCCACCCATGGCAGAACACGCTGGTTATGCATATTTGCCCATCCAGTATTCTCTATGTTCTGTCCCATCCCATTCCATTCTATTCTAATCACACTTGGTGCAGCTTGTCCTATAGTGTACATGACATTTATTGAACTGCTTGCTATATAGAGGTGACTCAGGGATGTAAAATCCCATAATTGTCTTAGTCTGAACAGTTATCAAAACACTGTTTTTGTGGAATAGCTTTAAGGGTCATTTCCAGAACACTCTGAGCATCCTGTGAGAACCCAGTTAATAATTCTTGGAGTGTTTCTTTAGCCATCACGTAGGTTGCAGTGCCTCCAGCTATTGCACCAAGCAATGGGATTGATCGCACAATATCAAAGACAATTTTCAATCCTTTTCCTATCTTTTGGTTCAAAAATTCTGTGAGCTTATCTCCTGTACAATATCTGGCTAAGGGAGTTTTGATATGCTCCTGTAGCATCTCAAATGGTATTTGAAATTGATCGGCACTTTTTTTCAGACTGTCTTCTGTAAGGCCAAGTTGCTCTCTATAGAAAGAGAGTTCATTCATTAATACTTTAGTATCTACTAAAGCGTTTAGCCCAGGGATAGGTACAAGATTACTTGAACTGCAAAGCAAGGCAGTAGAAACAATTCTCCCTTCCAGGAATTTCTTCTTCTTCTCTATAATTTGTTTAGATGCACTAGGAACAGACAGCAGAAAGAGTTTCTTCTTTTTCTTATCTGTAATAGAAGACATAATTTTTTCCAGCAGGTCAGACAATTCAAATGTCCCATACTGAGTATTCCTGCCAGATATCAAAAACACTGTTTTTTCTGTCACAAAATCATTACAAGCACAAGCTTTATTTAAGTTCTTTATACAGTTTTCTCTTATTTCACTGAATATAACCTTTTTATCCCTAGGACCATGATCATAATAATCATTGTCTAAAGCAACATCCATCTTGGTGCGAGCAAAGTAAAACTGTTTGCCACTCTTCTCTATTTCCTTGGCTATGTAAGCATGGTTTTCGTTGAAGCGGATGGAAGCCAGAATGATGAAGAAATCATACCTATCAAATGTAACTTTTTTGAGATAGTCTTTTTTTGGAAAGTTGAGGGTCCCTATCCCTGGTAAATCCCAAAAACTAACATTAGGAAGCTTGGAATGGTGATACTCGGTGGGTTCCATTGTTGTTTCTGTAGAACCTGTTTTTGCACGAGCATCACCTTCGAGTCCACACATTGAATTAATAAAGGTGGATTTGCCATCTCCAGATTGTCCAGTGACAGCAATATGAAGCGTTTCATTCAGATGACTCTTTAGATTCTCCTTCAGATGATTAGCAACTGCATCAATTCCTTCCTGCTCATATATCTTATTGATTTCTTCTTCTGTAGTCATCCTTGCACTAAGAGACAAAAATAAACAATACACATTAAATTAGCATATTCTATAAACTGTGCCTATTTAGTATACGGGTGTAGTCATACCCCTCTAGTTAGAGTTGTACTGGCACGTCAAGGTTAAACCTCTATTTTTGCTCTTTATTAACTTCAAACACATGACATTTTGCATGCCTGATTTTGTTTGGTAGATCTCTTGACTTGCCAAGTTTTGTTTTAGTCAAATGTACAGATTTTGAGATACAGATAGTGCAAAAAGTGAATTTTGTGGAATTTCTTTCCATCGGTTTGAATAGTTTTTCAATCAGTTTGGTTAGTACCTAAACAGTTTGGAATTCTGGCTGAAATTTCTGGGTAGAAAGGGTCTGGCCCACAGATGTGACATTTGCTTGTTTGAAAAAAATATATATGAATCCATTTCAAAGTTATTTAATTTTGGAATTTTGAATGCTTGATTCTGAGCATGTCCAGTGTGCACAAATTAATAGCTGTAAGAAGCAAAAAATATTTTTCATATTACATCATCATTGTTCATGAGGGAAATGCTTTTCATTTGTTGCCATCTTATTTCAGTTTTCACCACTAAAAATTCAAATTTTGAAAACCACAAAATGACATTCTGGAGGGTGACCAACAAATGTGGCTCTCTTATCCTGACCCTTAACTGGATTCTGCACTTAACTGTTAGAGAAATGCCATTTTTTTTAAATATTAGATATTTTTTCATGATTCATCATATGATCACAGTGGGAAGTTACCACATTTCCGAGCGCCGAGGGCTCCTTGCAGCTGCTTACAGCATTGGGGGAAGCAAACAGAAAGGCAGTATTGTCGGGAGAGCATATTTATTTTATTTATTTCAACAATTGGTAACCAGGCAAGGCACACTGAGCCAAGGCTCGATTCCAGGTGCAACCCCCAGTTGAGAGGATGGGAGTTACATATAAATTAGTGTAAAATGCACACATTTAGCATAGAATACATGTTTTCAGTGGGTTGCAATAAGCAAGTGGTACAGCTGTATATACACAGTTAGAAAATATTACAAGAAGGACAGGCTGATTTTCAGGAATACAGTGGAAATCTGCACATTATTTACAATGATAATTAGTAGTACACAAGGGTCGTTGCACAGTTCTGGTCATTTGAGAATGCTGATAAAGTATGCCCAGTTTGGGGTGCAGTTTGATGACAGTTGCATCTATGTGGGATGTGAAGGAAAGGTGGGGATCAAGCAAAACACCCAGGTAATTGTATTTTGTGACCTTGACTAATGGGGTTCCATCCAGGGGGTGATGGGGGTGGGTGGATGATTTACTAAGTTTCTGAGCAATGACAAAGATCATAGTTACGGTTTTGGTAGTGTTCAATTTTAATTGGTTTTGACTGAACCATTGCTGAATGTTATTGAAGTCACGTTAAGAGTATGTTGGACTTTGTGAGTTGATGGTCCTGAGGTAAAGAGGAGGACGTGTATGCTGGGTTTTGTACAGGCAGAGGGAATATCATTTATGAAAAGGGAGAAAAGGATGGGACCTAGGACACAGTCTTGTGGTACATCGGCTAGGATGGGGAGGGAAGTGGATGAGACAGAGATTCTGACAGACTGCGATCTGTTAGAGAGGTAGGATTTAAACCATTGTAATGTATTGGGTGCTAAGCCAGCTGTCTCTAGTTTAGATAGGAGGAGAGGGTGTTAATCGAAGGCCTTGGCAAAGTCGACAAAAACAGCAGCAGTTAGAAGGCCTTTGTCAGAGGTAGCGCGAGTGTGGTTTGTGACCTGCAGCAGTGAGAATGTGGTGGAATGTAGTTTTCTAAAACTACACTGATGAGGGGATAGGAGATTGTATGCAGTAAGATACTCTGATAGCCTGGAGTGAGCAAGGGAGTCCTGCAGTTTAGCAAGGGTTGGGAGAAGACAGATTGACTTGTAGTTACTGGCGCCATGTGTCTCCACCTGTGTGAGGGGGGAATAACTAGGTGGATTTGAGGTGGATTTCCAGGTCTGAGGAACTGTGCCCAAGGAAGATGACAGATTGAGTAGTTAGGTGTGTGGCTTGGCAATTGTAGAGGCAGAGATCTGCAGGAGCTTCAGGTGGATCCTGTCTGGGCTGGATTTACTGGTATTTAAAGAGTGGAGGTTGGTGAGGACCTCAAGTTCAGAGACAGGAGAGAAATTAAAAATACTGTTGTTCATGGGGGAGGTGGGGGTAGCAGTGTTGGGTGGAGGTCCATGAGGCACAGTGCAAAAGTGAAGAATTTGTTTGGGAGTGTCAGCAGTGCCACTGGGATTGGTGATAGGCTGGCCATGATGCTTTGGGCTGGAGAGCAGGATTGTGTCGAAGGATCAAGAAGTGAGTGAACAACATTCCAGAATTTGGAGGGTGAGCATGGGCAAGCTGTGATTTAAAGTAGTCAGCTTTCACCGGTCTAATGGCCTTAGTGCAGGCATTTCAGAGGGAGTTGTATGCCTGTCTTTTTTAAGGGTTTAGGTGTGATTTGAAAGTAAACCAGGCTTTGTCTCTGGCATTGCATTTGGTGATGAGGGAAGCAGAGATCCATTGATGGTGGCGCTTTTTTACCCTAAGTTTCTTTATAGGGGAATAGGAGTCCCAGATCATCATGAATGTATGCAGGAAGCTGGAGAGGGCAGTGTTGATGCCGGGGCAGAAAACACCTGACTCCAGTCTGTGTGACTGAGGCTGGCTAGCAGGCATTAAGTGGCCAGCGCATTTAGGGAGCGAGCATTCATATACTTTGGTGTCGACTAGTCATGTGAGTTTCATGGATACAGTACATTATGCAGTGGTCACTAAGTGCATTTGCAAGGACACCAGAAGAGATTATCCTGTGGGGGTAGGAGGTGAGGACCCAGTCTAGTAGGGAGTGGTTTTGGGAGTGAGGGTTGTAGCAGGTAAGTTCATATACTAAATGCATGAGATTTAGGACTGTATTTTGGGAATGTGTGCCTTTGAAGAAGGGGCAAGCCAGCCCATGTTAAAATTACCTACCAGCAGTAGCTCACCTTTGGAGGTTAGGTCAGGAAGGGCAGTTATAATGGAGACAAGAAAGTCGTGAGCAAGTCGAGGTGAGGCATAGATTACACCGATAAATAGAGAGAGACCGGCAGGAAGGGCAAGTTGGACCAGGAGGACTTTCTGGGATCTTAGGCTAGCCTCCTTAAAAGTGACAGAGCATGAGAGGGGTTGCTTTATGTAGATGACAACACTACTGCCACATTTGCCTCGGTCTTGTCTGAGCAGGTTGTAGTTTGGGATATTTATGGAGGAGTCAGGGTTCCTTGCAGAGAGCCAGGTTTCGGTCAGGCAAAGAATGTCAGGAGGGTGCTTGACCATCCAGCAGTGTAGTTGGTCCATTTTGAGCAGAAGGCTATGAATGCTGATATGGGCATAGAGTGTACTTTTGGGAGCATAGTGGCTGGGGCTGATCTGAGGGCCTGTGTTAGGTTTGATGTCCCCAGCAAGGAGAAGGGGTGAGCAGGAGGACAGACTAGATGGCAGGGAATTTTAGTCTCCTAGTGTGCAGGATGGGTAAAGTAGTTGGTCTGACAGCTCTGATAAGCGATGAGGGGTCTGCATCTCTGTACTGGAAGGATCCAGGGACTGATAAGGGTGTGTGTGGAGTGCAGAACAGGGTGGTAGTTTGGGTAAGGATTGTTAGAGATTGTTTTGGCATCGCATGGACTGGAAAATTTGGGAGTGATTGGGTAGAGAGCGAAGGGGCTGAGGAGATACTAAGTTAGGAAGTAAAATAAGGTTGTCTGTGCAGGCCGCGCTGGTGAAAGTGGTTGTTTCACTTTTAGTGGAGGACCAAAGTGAGACAGTGGGAGGGAAAGAAAATAGAATGGACGGGGTAGAGTGAATGGGGAGAAGGAGCATTTAATAGAGGTAGTGAGTTACATTGGTGGTCAGTGGTGGAACAGGAGCATCGGCAGCCAGCAGAGGGAACAGGACAGGGTTTTAAATTTTCTTTTGAGTACAGCATTGGTGGCCAGCGGTGAGAACCAGAGCATCGGTGGCAAGTTTGAATTATCTTTTGAGTGCAGGTGTTCCCAGCATGAGGAGGGCCAATCAAGCTGCACTAGGGAAATCCAATCAGGATGCTGGTTCAGAAGCCAATCAGACTGAGCAACACCTGATTTGAATAAGTGACTGGGCTATAAAGAGCTGGGCCCAGTTGCTGTTCCTTGGCTGATCAGGGTGGTAGGTTAGAGCAGTGAGGGCAGCAACATCAGAGGAGTGTAGTGAGTCACATCGGAGGCCAGTGATGGGTACAGAAGAGGGGTTTATATCTCACCTCACTCGCTAACCCAACCTCTATTACATGGTCGAGGTGGGAGGAGCCATCTTCAAGGAGCAACAAGGGTCTAGAGAGCAACACTAGGCACCACCTTTCATGGGAAGGCATGAACACTGGAGACACCAGGAAGGAGCTGAGAGTACATGGACATCAGCAAAAGTGGATGTATAAAGTGGGTGAGTCTGTCTAGCAATATTTGTTTTTGCAGAGGGGCAGGACTGGGGCTTCTAAAAGTGTATGATGGCAGCTTAGAAATGGTTTTTGGTATAGGACATTTATTGTAAGTGAGAGTAATTTGGAAAGCAAAGTATCATAGGTAGGTGAGAATTAGGTAGCACTGAGTTCTTGCCTTTTACTTTGACAGTTGATTTTGGGGGATGGATCAGGGAGAAACATAGGGGGTGCGGTGTTCCTTTCATTTACTGTCCTGTAAGTTCTCATGGAGGCAGGACTAGTGGGAAACCAATAAATATTAATAATTGTAAAAAGTATTGGTAGTACTGCATTCCAGTGGTGCAGTCATTACATGTGAGCAAAATACTGACTACACATGGGTAGGATAGTGGGCTGTAATGGTTGTGGAGCGGTGGTGTGGATTAACATTTTGTGGCAGTTTGGGGTGTCCAATCTGTCTCAGGCTCAGAAGGCTCTAGGAGGAGGTGATGTGGTTGGGTAGGGAGTTGGAAAGGATGGGAGGGAGGCTACTAAGGCAACAGAGTCACCATGAGAGGGTGAAATGACGGAATCGAATAGGAGTAGCTTCAAATCGAGGGGGGAGGGAGTAAACATAACTGGGGACCAGGTACAGCTGTGGAGAAAGGGTAATCCCAGAAGGGAACCAAGGGGGAACCACTTGGGAGGAAAAACTGGCAGAAGGAGGAGGTGTGAGTGGGAACAAACCAAAGGGGAGGCCAGGCACTGTAAGGAGGCAGGAGGGAGGAACCAGTGCACAGCAAGGCAGTGGGGTGAGAAATAAGATTGTGGCCCTGCCAACATTGGAACGAGGGGAGAAGGATCACCAGGAGAGGGCAGGAGGGGGGATGGTGGGGAAGGCACAAGGGATGGAAGTGAGGCGATTGAGGGTTGGGGGCAGGGGTAGTGGTGGGTGAAGGGAATAATGAGAGAGAGAGTGAACAGGGATGGGAGAGTGGTTGAGAAAGTCAGAGGGGTTTGGGAGTCCAGTGAGGATGGGGGAGTTGAAGGTAGTGAAGGAGAGGGGGAGAGGGAGGGCAGGTTAGGGTGGGGGGAAGGGAGCTGTAGGGGGAAGAGCAGAACTACAAAGAAGACAACTACAGTGATGACTACCTTGATAGCAGGGTGGAGGCAGGATCAAGGAATAATGAGGGGAGGAATACTGGTGCTGGGAGATTCCATACTAAAAGGGATAAGATGCAGCAGCAAAGGGGAAAGGCGCAGTCAAATATGGGTGGAGACTATATCTGGGTTAATGGCTGGCAGGGTGGGGCTGCCAATTCTGAAGTGTGCAAAGAGGGTAGGAGGAGACCACATATTGTGGCGCACGGGCATGAAACGACTCCAGTGGGGGGACGGTGAAGGAGATATGACAGGTTCAAGAAACTGGGAAGAGTGTGTGAGGAACTGGTTGAATAGGTGGCCTTCTCAGAGGTAGTTCCAGTGCCATGCACAAGTACAGTGAGAAAAGGGAGGATTAGAGAATTCAGCTCATGGCTCGGGGACAGGTGTCTATGCAGGGGGTATGCTTTAGTGGGGGGATGGGGAGGAACCTGGAACAACAGTGATCTATATGCAAGAGACATGCTACACTTAAGCACTGAGGGGAAGGGAACATTGAAACAGAGGATAGAGAGCTAGACATCAGCAAAGGTGAGTTAAAACTAGGTGGGGGGGTGGTGAGTGGACAGTTGGCAGGCAAGAACCTCAGAGGAGGGAACCCAGTGAGCTTACCCACCCCAAGATGTCAGGGGAAGGGTCAGGGTAGAGTGGGAACCCAGGGAAAGGCAAAGAAGGAAATGGGGTGAAGCAGTGTCAGTGGCTCAGTAAGTCGCACACTCGCCTCTTAGGTCAGGAGATCAGAGGGCTGTGGGTTCAGTTCCCACATCTGGCACTTGGGTTAATATCCCAGTACTGACACTGTAGTGCAGCATGAGAGGGGAGCTGCACTTCTGAGGTGCCGTCTTTCAGATGAGACATTAAACCGAGGTCCCATCTGCCTGGATTGGTGGTAGTTCAGGTGGAAGTTAAAGATCCCATGGCACTTATCAAAAAGATCAGGGGAATTTTTTTTTTATTGAAAAGATAAAAGGAAAAACACAGTATATCAGTACATTATACAAAAGGTAACAAAATCAGAACTAGTAAGCAATACAAGCATCTAAAGGGAAAACAAAATTAATATAAAAGGAAAAAATGCAAAATAGAAACAGGAAGGAAAAAAAACAAAACCCACTCCCAAAAAAAACAACCCACCAAAACAAATCAAAAACAATCATACAGCAGAAATCCAGTCACAATACGCCCAATAAGAATGGAAACTGGCCTGAGGCACAGAAACTAATTCCCA
The DNA here is from genome assembly GCA_016271365.2 of Neoceratodus forsteri. Lineage (NCBI taxonomy): Eukaryota > Metazoa > Chordata > Ceratodontiformes > Ceratodontidae > Neoceratodus > Neoceratodus forsteri. Next base: position 202,240,621 of record CM028131.1, read on the forward strand.
ATTATAAATAACAATCAAATCAGAAGCAACTTGTTGCAAAATATGAATCCCAGCATGTTTTTTGTTGCAAAAGCTGAGCACATCTAGCTTGCCATGGAAAATATTTACAAAGGGTGAACATAAGTCGAAGGGTAATGGGATGATATTTGGAGCAGGCACCAGAAAAAAGGCCAAACACCAACATATGAAAAGAGACATGAGAAATATGCGTATCCTTCCACTTCCATAAAGTCCAAAAAATCCTTACTAAAAGGACACTCAATAAAAATGCAACTGGGACTCTAAAACATTCAGACAAGTGTCTCAAAAACACAGTCTGTCTTCCATAGACTTATGGTGATGGTTACCCCGGACACCTAATCATCCATGACAGGACAACCATGTCACATCCCACAATTTCGGGGGAAGACGAGGATCAATAAATTGGTGAAAAATCAAAGACATGTCCAGTCACACACCAGCAGGATCCAAAACACAATCAGAAAAATTTGCCTGAATAATAGACCCAGATAACTGCCATCTAGTCAAAAGAAAAATAGACAGATGGTCAGATTCCAATGTTTTAACTTAAAAACATGGAAAACAAAAAGAAGGGAATACCAGAAGACCTGAAAGTCCTCGGGATTGCCGAAAGGGAACTACACCATAAATCCGATAGAGGAGAGACCAAAGTCATAAAAACAGAAACCCAATGGGGGAATGCCTCAAAAAAGGAAATAAAAACTTAAAAAACAAACAATGAAAAAAACCCACTGGATTAAGCATCCGCACCCCACCTAAACAATAATCCTGATACAAAAAACCCGCTTAATGGGGTTCAGACTAGAACTGCGAAAACCTTGAAAAAAAAGATTATTAAGTTTCACTTCTAAAGCAAGAGGCAAAGTTAAAACCCTGGTGACATGCAAAAAGAGAGGCAGCGCCAATTCTTCAAGAGCATAACACGTTATGCTTAGCAACAGTCCTACCTTTCCAGGAAGAAATCAAAGCAAGGCCCTTATCAAGAGCCAAAGCCAATTAAAGTAGAGTCATCAGAAGAACCATAATATAGGCCAAGAATCTTCAAGGAATCATGCGTCACAGGAATTTGAGCCACAGAATCCAAAACAAAAGGGGAACTAGAATCAGGGATAAATGTCACCATACTCTTATGAAGATTCAGTTTGGATCCGAAAAAGTCTCAAAGTCAGAAAGCAAGTCAACAAATCCGACTGCATCCAAAAGAGGTGTGGTGCAAATACATAAATAGTCTGCATAAGCATAAACACTAGGGGCATACTGGCCACCAGAGAGCAACAATCTGGGAATAGCATGGCTAGAAGTAAGCCATCTCAAAAGGGGGTCAATTTGAAAAACATAAGGGGGCAGCCCTGATGGACACCCCTTTTATGCAAAAACTCCGTGCCAGGGGAATTATTAACATGAGGGGTAAACCAGGCAGAATTAAACAACAACTTAATCCAAGAAACAAAGCGAAGAGACACATGATAATGCAACAAGACCGAAACAAAAGGAATGGTGAACTTGGTCAAAGCCTTTCCTAGTCCAAGGAAAGAAAAGAACATGATGAGAATCTGAACAGGAAAGACCACATCTCTAATAAGGGATAGTGAATGCAGCATAGTTCTACCAGGCATGGCACAGGTCTGGATCTATGATATAACAAGAAAAGCATGAGGCAGCAACCTGTTCAAAAGAATAACAGCCAGGATCTAGTAATCCACATTAAACAGACTCAAAGGTCTCCAGTTTTTGATGTCAGCCCCATCGCCTTTTTAAAAGAAGAAGCATAATAGCAACAGAAAAGCGGGAGGCAAAGAACAAGTGGTCAGGATACTATTAAAAACCACAGTAAGGGCAGGGGCCAAAACATCCAAAAAAGAATGATAGAGTTCATCCATTAATCCATTCACACCAGCAGAGGTACGCTTCTTCTGTTTTTTAATGGCACACAATGATTCAACAGACACTGGGAGAACACGAGAACGAAGAACACTCTCTGGGACCTCCGGGATCTCCAAATCAGAAAGGAAATCATCAGGATCTTGAGCAACAGGAGCCAAACATGACTTCTACATAAGTTTGAACAATATATTGCAAAGTGGGGAGAGAACTAAGCTGCAAATCAGTAACAGGGTCAGTAAGAGATTCAAAAACCATAGAAGAAATCCTGTCAGAGCAGTTCTTAAAAGGATCTACTGAAGCTTTAGAAGCCAAGTACCACACTGAGCTTCAAGCTTTAAAGAAATAGCCCTATCATATTGGAATTTCTCCATCAGACACTTCATATCCTGAATTTGTAGGGAGAGATCAAGACGGAATACATAAGCCTTGGAAATCAGATCCTGTATAGGGCTGAGCTGACCTCTTAAAGTTCTACCTTGTGAACTTTCTGAGTAGAACCAAAAAAGTTCTACCTGTTCTACCAGGTAGGACCCAGTAGATCAGGTTCTGCAGGTGAACTCTGTTACACCATTTATAATCAAGTTCCACTAGTAAAACCAGGTTCTACTAGTAGAACCAGGTTCTACCAAACAAAACTAGGTCTACTATGTAAAAAAAAACAAGTTCTACTAAGTAAAACCAGGCTCCATGGTACAACAAAATTCTATAATATATAATGCAAAAACCTTAAGTTTACATGGTTCTACTTAATTAAGAAATCCACAGAAGTATTGTTTTTGTTTGGGAAAGTACACGTAGTTCTAAGAATGGTATAAATACAAGTAGTATTGCAAGCTTTGGTGCATAGGATTCTGTCTCAGTGCTCAAAAGCTTTGCAAAACTTACCATTCTTAAAGTTAGAATCTTAGTATTACATGTATATTCCCAAATATGCAAAATAAAATATGTGGATTTTTTTTTTATAGTTAAGTAGAACCAGGTGGAATGGGCTTACTGCTTATATGTTATAGAATCACCTGGTTACCCAGCAGACGCTTAAAAATACTAGTGTTGAAACAGATTTAACAAGCGGTAAAGGTCAGGGATGATATATGACTAGTATATTATCCCTGACAATATTAGCTTTTTAAATCTGGTTACAGGCAGCCCAAAGGGTTAACCCCCTGAGCTACACCCTGTTACAATAATTTTAAATCTTGCCCCACTGTTAGCCTCAGGTACTAATAGAGCCCAGTTCAAAATAACTGGTGCTTGTGGTACCTATAGCTTCAGCTGCTTTAGTACCAAATAAGTACACGGACAGAATTTTACAGTACAAAAGCGATTGACCAGGTTACTGCAGCAAAACGCTACATTGTCCCAGCGCTTCTGTACCTTACCTTCCTCAGTGCCCCCCAAGAAAGGCATGGTGCCAATGTGCTGGGGTAGTGTGGTGTTTTGCTTTACCACATTGTGTGGATTAAATTATGTTTGTACTTTAAATTTTGTCTGTATAGTTATTAGTTTGGGGCTTTCTGTTATTCTGAGTAACTGTCGATGTTGGTAATACATTACCTACCACACTCTCCTGCCCTGATCCCTATACCTCCCATAGGTAACTATGTCAATACTACATTACTTTATTTGTCCCACCCTCCCAAACATCTGCCCCTTCCTCATCTTTACTCAGAATAATTGAAAAACCCATAACAGTATACCATCTGCAAATTGTATTTATTTATTTATGATGCCAGGTCACTTGCATGATTTGGTGTCTAACAATGGAGGATGAATAGTATTTGTAAGAGGGAGTGTCCCAGGGGGTATGGAGGGCTTGGAGTTTCGGATGGGGGTTAGGGTAAGATCAGTGATTTTTTTTTTTATTTATTATCATGATAGTCAGCTAGTGCAGTATGTGGGAACAGCATTTTGTGAAATCTATTTTTTTTATTTATTTTCATTTTACAGGTTATAATGAAAACAGTTTCTATCTGGTGAATGGTTCCTTCAGATCAAAACATTGGATGTCGTTGGGAGCAACATTGAAATTGGGAATGTATTGTAAAGCTGACATTTTACAGCAAAAAAAAAAATTTAATTAAATCCCCATTTGGAATTGAACCAGAAGAACAGTTATTTATTATTTATTTACTTTATTAATATTTTGTTTAACAGCCAGTAATAAGTATTCATTGAGTGTGTATTTTGTAATTAAAACAATAAAACAAATGGATGAAGACAGAGCTGTGTGACAACGATAGCCATTTCTGGTTATTTTAGTTGAGCTGCCATATGCAGTGGTCCTTCAGTTTCTGGTGCTAGTCAGATTGGGCCTTAGTGGTACATGAGAACCAGCAGTGGATGTTTGTTTCTGAAATTAATGGACCTTCAGGATGAAGAGGAGACAGGAGGACCCACCAGTGGAGGAAAGACAGCTGGAAAGGCTAGTGGCTACTAGTGGCAACAGAATCTTTCACCATCATCATCGTTGTCATCATCAGCGTGGCATGATGCCATCTGTGTGCTGTCACCCTGCATAAATTTGGGACAGTATATGTTTTTGAACGGAGGCAGGTTCATTTTAAAAAGGTGTGCCTCTACATTCTTCATGGAAAGACATGTTCTTTAGTCATTCACTATTGCCCTAGCAGCACGAAAAATTCTCTGAATATGTGCTGGCAGGTGGGCAACTGAGATATTCAGTTGTGATCTCAGTTAAAGAAGGCCAGGTCAATTTTTTCTATTGCCAATAAAGCAATGGTTCATCACCTGCAGGGAGATGTACAGTCTCCTCCATATGATCCTTAACCATTTTTGCAGCAGGGACTTCTGGTACCACTATCGCCGCCTGAGCCTTCCCAGCTGTCTTTATTAGACCAAAGTCTGACAGCATGTCCCACAGTGGTTTGTCCTCTTGTGGTGTAGCAGCGGTTCTGGTTTGTGTTTGATGAGCCAAAACATCAGTAGTGGTGGTAGCAGCAGCAGCAACAGCAGATTGTGCTCCCTCCCTCTCCACCAGATTTTGGTCAGAATTTGAATGTTACCAAAGGCACTGATGATGTACTACTTTTCTGAACCATAGTGCGTGACACTTTTTCAATTAACAGTTCACATATAGTGTTCCAGGTCTTTAAAGTCATGTGGTTTTAAGAATGTCAGTTGTATCCTTAAACCGAGGGTCCAGAAGTGTGGCCAAAATGTATATTCTGCTTTGCACATATTTACAATGCTCATTAGCCAGGAAGGTTTGTATCATTTTTCCAACAAGTGATGCAGCATTGATGTCATCATTGTCAAATAACTGACTTGAGATGCTGCAGTCTCATCCTGATAAGTGAAATTAACGGTAGGATCTGACAGTCTGGCAACATCAGAGCTCACCACTCGTAGCCTTCTCAAAGGGTTTAAGGATACAAATATTCTCCATCAGATGCCACTGATTGGGGCTGATATTCACATCTCCTTTCCCAATGCTACATTGGACTGCATATTGATGGATGGCTTTCTGTTGTTCAAGCATTCTCTGCATCATTTAGTAAGTGGAATTCCACTGGGTTGGAACTTCCTATATCATCTGGTGGTGAGGGAGGCTGTTTTCAATCTGAATCTGTCACAACAACTTTCGGGCTTTCACAGAATGGCTAAAGTGAGTGCACACAGTGCAGGTAGCTGCAATCAAGTTCTGCACATTTGGTTCTCAATGGTGAAGTCTTTTACTGCCAAGTTAATAGTGTGTGCAAGCATGGTACATGTGTAAACTTACCAAGTCTTACTGCTTTCACAATATTTGAAGCATTGTCAGACACTATAAACCCTGGTTGCAAGGACTTTGGAGTCAGCCGCTCAGCAAACTTTTCTTCAAGGCCCTCCGGAAGATGTTCCACTTTGTGATCTTTATCAAAACCATGAATACATAACGCTGCCTGCCTTCGAACTGTGAACTGTGGGCTTATATTTCTGTGACCGCTCAAGGCAGTCTTTCAAAGAATTTGATGCCTGCTATGCTTGCTGCTATCACCTAATTTTCTGGGCTGCTTCCCTAGACCTATACTGCCATGAGGGGTGGATGTTGTCGCTATGGATGGTATATGACTCCGGCTGGGCTATGGTGGTGGAGTCAGAGGGGTAAAGAAACCAGACATTCAGGATGATGTGATTTGACTGGAAGGAAGACTTTCATCATCCTCCACCTCCGCATCAGTTACTTCATCACCTTGGTAAACATCCATTATCTCATCCTCTTCAGCGAGTGCAGAAGTGCAACAACTTGTGTGTGCTCCTTTTGTGCTGTTTGATACTGATAAATGTGAGACTTGTTCATATGTCTTATCCTTGTTGATGTTCCCAGCCGAGTATCCACGTTACCACGACTTAATTTTGTTTTGCATAATTCGCAAACCACATGACTGCCAGATGATTTATCTTGTGTGAAAAAATCCCACACAATGGATTTCACAGATTTTGTTGCACTGCTGCTTATAGGGAGGATAGGTTCATTACTACCACTGCTACCACCACCACAGCCACTACTACTTCCACTATCTCTTTGAGGTCTTTCCATTCCCATCTGCATGTGATTTTGAAGATGCACAACCTCTCTGACTGGTTGAACTGCATCTTTTTCTTCCCCTCGTGAAGCCTGTCCATCTTCTGTCCTCTGTTGTTCCTCTGCATGTGTGGGTGTCTGACTCCAAGTTATGCCCAACTATCATTAATGTTTTTTTAGCATCACAGCTGTCCTTCCGAGAACTTGTTTTTGTTCTTTTTCTGCCTCTGTATTCCTCCTCTGCTCCCCACTCCCCAGAGCTACTACTACTTGACATTCTGACTGCTGCCCTATCTACTACAAACTCAGGATCTGTTCCACTGATTTACCCCTCACTCTCATTAGTCTTTTCCTTCTCCTCCTCCTCCTCATCCATCACTCTGCTTACTAAAACTGGCTGCCGCACTATTATGGCTCTTGTGCTCATCCTCTGAGTACCACAATGGGTTATTCCTGCAGTGTCCTGAATTTTCTGTACTGTTACTGTTGCCTGGATTGCCTGAGAAGTGCTGCTATTTTTTTTTACCACTCATGGCTGCGTCAAATCAAGTACTTTAAGTAGTAAGGCACAGGGATATTTTCTCCCTAACAGGTAAATACAGCCCTGCTTGCTGCGTCGAGTCAAGTACTTTAAGTAGTAAGGCACAGGGATATTTGTACCCTAATAAGTACAGCAAATACAACACTGCTGACTGCGTTGTCTAGTAGTTGTGAAAAAAAAAATGGGGTATTATTATCCCAGACAGGTCAGTAAAGCACTGTACTAATCAAAATAGGTGTGTTGTCTGTACTTGGGAACACAGGATTTTTCCTGAACAGGTCAGTAGTATAGCAGTGAAAACTTTTAAAACACAAGTAGAGTTTGATTGGAGGACTCAATCAGAATTAGAAAGAACTTACACTGGGTTGACTGCATGGGATGAGACAGAGAGAAATCAGTCAGAGACAAATAGCAGAGCACTTTAGTTTTCACATTTAGCAAGCACTGCACCAAATAAATCCTTACTTTTTAATTTTTTGTCTCACTCCTATTTTTTTAGTAAAGAAAGACTGCAGAGACTCATGCCTTCCTCCCAGTACTACTTGTACAAATTCAGAATGATATAAATTGTTATTACCAAGTACTGCTGCTAAGTGCTAACTAAGTACATCATAGGATGCTGGGGGAAAAAAAACAAGTGTAGTAGTAGTAGTAGTAGTCGTACTACTTGCTGTTCTGCCGTGTGACAAACTACATTTTGGGTCGTTTTGCCTCAGCTCTGACTTGTTTTTATTTTAAATAAAAAATGTATATGATCTTGCAAATTGAACCAGAGCAGAGAACTGAAATAAATTTAAAACATGCTCCTCGAGGTAAGAGGTATCCTTCTCCAGTCATTATTGTCACACTCATGCACTCTCTCACTAATTACAACGTACTCAGTCTCTCATCCACTCAATCAAGTGTGTTTTTCTAAAAGAGACAAACAAAATGAACTACTATGAATGATTATATTCTCTTTTTCTCTGGTGATCAGAGATTTGTTTAAGCCTACAGTACTGCGACAAACAATTGGGAAAGATAGCTATTAGCTAAGCAAGCTTGAAAGCGTCCTGCTCACACCACCACACTCAGCACTATGACAGGGAAATGGAGCAGGTCTAAGCCAAGACATTGTGGTGTGTTGTTCATATGTTTGTGTGACCTGCTCCACCAATGATTATTCACTTGGTTCCTGGCTGAAAGTGGGTGGTGTATGAAACTCCTTCCTCTAATCAAATAATTTTTACTGGAGGAATGCTGGATGACAGACAGAGTCACTGTCTCGTGACTGTCAGTGTACCACATGGGAAGACTCTGGGAGAAATACAGAGCATGCATTGGAGGAGAAACTGCAAGGTATAAAAAAAAGTTTTTGTGGAATTGGCGAGTTGAACCAAAGTTCACATTTTATTACAAATGTTTGCGACTCTTGGACAAGCATGAACTTGGAGTTCGAGCATTTACTGGGGTAGGGTGAACCTAACTTGCAGCCCTAATCCTGTAACTGTTTCTGCAGCCTGAATAGGTAAAAATTGGAAGGGTCTAAAATCCAGAAACCCAGAGAAAATACTTCCTCAAATCAGCTTTAGTATCCTCCCACCAAACCAAAGGAGAATGGTAAGCATCTAATACAGAAATCTAGCCTGCAATAAATGCAAACAACCCTGAAAAATACAAGCAACAGAGAGCAGAGAACAATTCAACTTCCACTGAACACAAGGAGCATGGAACGGACCATCAGCAGGAGAGCAAACCAATACCACAGCCATGTGATCAGACGCTTCAAGGAATCAGAGGTCTGGGAGACGGTGAGGTATTTACAAAGGAAAAAAAAAAATCAATACGAGTAGCCAGGGCACCCTATAGTAAGTTTTAGCCACAGACTAATGGAGAGACAAATATTCATCAATAAGATGGGCAGAAGTAATCACCTTAGTTACCGCAGTCGAATCACTGTACAACTTATGGGCATTACTGGGCTGGTCTAAAGCAGACAGCTCATAATTAAAATCTCCCCAAGAAAACCTTCCAAGAAGTGAACAAAAAGGATGAGTTTTCAGGAATAAAGCAGATCGGGCAGCAATACTTTGAGGGCATAAACAGAAATAAGGTGAAATGCACCGAGCCATAAGACCCACCCACAAGGAGAACCTCCATGGGACCACATCAAGAACCCTAGCAATTTTAAACAATAACCGAAGAACAAAATACCCAACCCATCACAAACATCCTCCCCATGAGACCAATAGGAGGGGCCAACAGACCATCTAGCAGTGACCTGTAAAACCCCTGTCTAGTCTTAATCCGGGTGTCTTGAAGAAAATAAAAGTCCTGCTGAAGGGAAAGCAGAAACCCAAAGGTAGAAAGCTGCTTACAAAATGATTTAACACTGCAAAAATTCAAGGTGCAGCATCTAATGTCAGTCAGACGAGCCATAAAAGAAAAATAGGAAAGAAACAGAACACCCAGAAGAGAGGGAAAACAAAAATTAAACCAGCAAACATTAAAAGCAAATACTGCCCTATCACCTATGAGGAAACTGAGCCGTGTGAGGTTTATCAGGACAAGGAACATCTTTACAGGAATCAGAGGAATAATCCATATGAGAGGAGGAAGCTCGAGAGGAATCAGAGTCCTCCTCTTCACCCTCTGTATCACCCCACTATTATATCTTAGCCAGCATCTGAAATTTTTTACGAGTGAGAATAGAATTAGTGGGCAGACAGGACTCAGACTTGAATTTACCTTTCCCCCATTTAGAAGGAGGAACAGCAACAAAAAGGAACATCCTTAGAAGGGGAAGGGGGCATACAACCCAGCAAATTGGGACTCAAATCAGTCAAGGGAGTAGTCTGGGAGACAGGCAGCCCAGGACCAGGAGTCAAAACAGGGAACCCTCAGGCACAGGGGAGGAAAGGCAGAGGATCAGAAGAAATGGGCAATTGTACAGCAGTGGGAACCACACCAGGACCGGAAACAGGGTTCAGGACAACAGGAGTGACCTCCTCCTCCTTCTGTTGTTATGCCTGAACCTGGGATTCAGCAATAAGGTGGGAGTGATCCTGAGGGACCCTATCCAGCCGATTATGTTCAACCCAGGGCAGAGGCTACTATGCTCACGATCACACACAGGTTACAATACTGAGCATTAAGGCAACCCAAACTCACATGTCCATACTGTAGACAAAGCGCACATCTGGGCTGTCACAAGTGTAGCTCAAATGTGTTTTGGAACCACACTTGTGACATGTACAGGGTTGGCCAGGATAAAACAGATACTCCATCACGCCCAATATGAAAACTGCCAGGAATATGCTGAATCCTCTGGTCAGTTTGCGAGTTGAACCCTAATCGTCCAACACCCAGTCCAAACAAAATCCTTGTCCAAAATAGGACAAGGGGAATCTAGCAGGTCACAACATTGCCAAAGCCAATATTGGACATCATGGATATTGACCCCTTTACTCCAAAATAAAAAAGAGTGAGGGCCTTAACCAAGGGCTTAGTGAATTACAGTTTATGAACATTCTTAAAACTGACATCGTATACAGTTTCTCTCTTGATATGAATGAAGGCAAATAAATCAGAAGGGCTAATGCCCAGAAAGTCCCGTACCATAGAATGCAGAGCAGTTTGCCAAGGGGGGCCATAGAGGCATCGACAAAAACTTAAAATGCACAGCGTTTCACCGCTGAGCAGGCTCCTCCACAGACTTAAATAAATCAGTCATTTTTGAAAGAAGAATCCATAGCATCAGTTCTGGAAGTAGAAAGAGAAGGCTTACGTGCTGGAGTGCACTGTGCGTCAGGGCCCTTAGATTGGAGAGAGCAGGCATGAGACATGATAAGATCCTCAATTTGGAGAGGTGAAGATGAGCGCCCCGGAACTGAATCCACAACATCAGAGGAAACAGGAAGAACAGGTCGAGTGGCAGTAGACGCAACCTCAACAGCTTCACCAATAATGGATGTAGTAAAGACAGGGCCAGGAGAAGACCAGGGCTGTCCTTCCTCAGAATGGCACCAACCCGCAGCATGCAGAGCAGCCTCAGGAGAGCAGGTAACATCCAAAGGGTCAGGAGGTCTAGTAGTGGGTCGAATGCAGGAAATAGGCAAATCAATTGGCAATGCAGAACTGGGGAGCAAGGGTCCAGAGTGCTAGGAGACAGGGAACTGTCAGTCAAGTAACTGTACACAGGAAATCCGAGTCATCGTGTACCAGCTGCAAAAGAAAACACTTATGTTGAGAAAATAGCTGTCAAGACGTTTTCAGGGATTTCAGCATCCCGTCTGCTGTCCTGGGAGCAGCATTCTCAAAGGAGAAACACCAACAGCAGAGGTACAAACAGAGGCAGGAGAGGTCTCAGAAGCAGGCATGCAGTCCACATTCAGCAAACAAGCCCCAGAATCAGAAGCAATCATAGGATACAAATGAGAATCAGCAACCTGAGGCCGAGCAGAACCTCCACCAGCACCATCCACAGCAAGACTGTCGGCTATGTTTGACAGAGGGACAAAGGCTCCCGCCGCAGACCAAGTAGGGGAATTTCCCCGGTGTCTTGGCCAAATTTCCCTCATTCGCTAAAAAAAAATAATACAACAGCTTTATCTGGTTCAAGAAGAGATAAAGTTTATAAGGGAGATGGGGAGGAAGGTGGAACAGAGGCCCTATGGATGCAGTTCCAGGACTCAAGAGGGAAGGCACTGAGGATGGGGTAGTAGACAGACCACTGGCACAAGAGAGAACCTAGACAGAGACCTAGCTGAGAAAATCAGAATGGTCTGTAAGAAGGGGACACTGTGGTGGTGGGGGACTTCAACTGACCTGGGATGGATAGGCGCACCACAGCCACCACAAGTGCAAGAGAACAGGTCATACTGGAGGCCTTTCAAAACAGTTTCCTGGAACAATTGGTACATGAGCCGACTAGACTGGGGAAGACTTTAGACCTGGTATTTTCAAATGGGAAGGCTGTAAGGGATCTGAAGGTGGGGACCTCTGGCTGGGAGTGATCACCACTGGTTTGGTTCACACTAGTATGAATAGGGAAACAGAGGGTTTGGGGACCAGAGTGACTGACTTTAAGGGGCAGACATTAAGGATGGAGAGAAGGACTTCTTCAGACACATTAAAGAAAAACAAAGAACAAGGACCAGATTGTGAGGATTAGGAAGGACGGGGGAGTGGAGGGGGAGGCAGAGGCACTAAATGAATACCTCTGGTCTGTGTTCATGAAGGAGAACAGGGGCAGATACCTCAAGGGGGCTAGGGTAGGTAGTGGTGGGGAGAGGGCGACTGACATAGGGATTACAGAGGATAGAGTGAGGGAGGGTTTAAGGACACTAAGAGTAGACAAGTTACCGGGACCAGATGGCATTCACCCTAGGGTACTCAAAGAGCTAGCAGGGATCCTGGATTGGCCACTGACTGACTTGTTCAATACCTCCTGGATACAGGATGCATACCACAGGACTGGAGGATGGCCTATGTAGAGCCCACACACAAGTGTGGTCCCAAGGATGAACCAGGCAACTACAGGCCAGTGAGCCTCACATCAATTGTGGGTTAACAAACAGTGTAGTTGCCATATTGGTTCTTGTAAGAACTGATCCAGAAGCAAATGATTTGATACCTTTTATTGGACCAACATAGATATTACACAAAAAAGAACAAAGTGTTCTAGCTTTCAGCTTTATAGCTGTCCTTGTGTTTTAAAGAACATACAATGAAAGAGGAAATGCTGAAATGAGGCCTAATTGCAAATTTTATTTATTTATTTAGTTTTTGTTGACCTGCTAAGTACACTAGAGAAATTCTGCCTATTTTCAGGCACAACCCGGAGGGGGGGGATGCAGATGAAAGCCAACTGACTTTGAACCAAATTAAGCTGTTGACGTGTATTTTTAGTGAAAACTAAAAGCTAGTTGAAAATAAGGCCCAAATTAAACATACATACATGAGACAGGGAGGCTCTCACTCCACCTCCGAGCTCAACTTCAAACTTGCATGCTTATCAAAAAAGTTTTGCTAGGGACTATGCTCGAGTCCACTAACAGCTTTTTGCAAAGGCGTTGCCTATTAAGCAGACTAGGAGCACTGCAAAAGGGGGACTCCAGGTGCCATTCAAGCATACTAAACTGGCACAGAGATCACTTGTCTTCCTGGGCCCAAAGTGGTTCAATGAGCTTCCTACCACACTCTTAGAATGCACAAAGGTCAGACAATTCAGAATCGGGTTTCGTTTCCAACTAGAACTAAAAAAAAAAACCCTGTGTCTGCTGCACTTAGCCCATGCTCAGGGCCCCTAGACTATCCCACCTACCCCTTGACTCTAACCACCCAACCACTCCCTGCACTCTTCCCCCACCCTGGTCTCTTCAACAAATCCCCCATCCACAAAATAACTACCTCGCATAGTCTACACTACTATAAACTGTCAACTCCCCACCACAGATTGCCCACCACAACAACATACATGAACATCTGACAATGTCTACCTTGGGCTACTCCCCCGCCAATTATCACCCCAGGCCACCACTGGTGAGCTCAGCCTACCACTCTGGCAACCATCCATGCCCTACTCCCATTTGCTCCCTGTGCTATCCAGTTGAGACTCAATCCCTGGCCTCTCCTCCTGTTTCCTGTTTCTTACACTACTATGCTTGCACTTAGTGCTGTTACTTACAATGTTAGACTCCTATGTACTAGTGAAACCTAGACTCCTATGTATTAGTTAAACTTAAAAGTATGTACAACCCTCTGTAACCTTATTCTGTAATCCACTGCTGCGCCATGTGTTATGTTGTCTGTATCTGTTAATTTAACTGACTTGGAACCTTTGAAAATGAGTCCATGACTCAAAGGTATTAATCCTAAACTGAAATAAATATATAAGTAAATAAAATCTGTTGCAACAGTTCTTCTATTTCTTAGCCTAATCTATCTTTTGCAATTTCTAGTCCACAAGGTTGGCCATCTGTGGCTCCCTTTCCCTTTCTTGACTATGCTATAGTGTCCTCTTTAATTTTCCTTTTCCCTCTCAGGTCCTTGTAGAGGAGGTTATTGTTGTGACCTCCGAGCTGATATAAAACAACAGGCTGTGTTCATCATTGCTGGATTTAGTATGTAATAGCACTATGTCATAAAATACCTTGATGTATATACCTTAGGCCCAATTCTCAAAGTGGGCATGGAGCTGGGCAAGCTATGGCAAACAGTAGCTTGTGCCAAAGCCTGATGCACCAAGGGCTCTGCACCTGATTCTTTTACAAGCAGGGTCCCGGAGGCTAAGTCCCTAGGCCTGCATCAAACCTGGCAGTGCACTGAACATACAGCAGACCAGGAGTGTCAGCCGCAAGACGCTGCAGGGGTCTAGTGGCCCATTCCCCAAACCCCAATGCTGTCCATAGTAATAAATAACTACCAAGATCCTCCTGAATCCTGTTGCAATAAACCCATATACCATTTCCCTGGTAGTCTAGAGGCACCCCCCACCCAGAGCGCCCATCTCATTAGTGAGTTGGCAACTGGCTTGCTCACTGCTCACCTCCACGGCCAGCCACCAACCCAGACTCATTGAGTGCTGTACTGTATACACACATGCTCAGTGATTGAGATGTCATTCACTGAGCTCAAACTATATACAGTACAGCACTCGGTCACAGTTCAGTTGGCGGCTGGCTGTGGAGGTGAGTGGGCAGAGCCAGTCGCCAACTCACTGATGAGATGGACATTGTCAGGTTGGGGGGGTGCCACTAGACTACCAGGGAAACTATATATGGGTTTACTGTAACAGGATTTGAGGAGAGGCATCCCATATTTATTACTTACTACGGATGGCACCAGGGTTCAGGGAAGAGGATCCATTTATTACTAAATAACATGACATCATCGGGGATGGGGGGCACCAGACCACTGGCACTGTGCTGAACTTTCCCAGGGGATGATTTATAAGTTCCCATAGACCAGCCCTGGCGTGTCTAAGGGTACTTAGAAAACTGTCCTCTGGGTGCATTTTGTGAATACCATTATTGGGGATGTGGCAGCTTGCCTCTGCCACAGGAACCCGTGCACTTTGTTGGAGCCCATTTCAGGGCACAGGGATGGCACAAGCCCCGTTTGGGGCAGGTGGATTCAGGCTGCTTTTATGAATCACTCTGGGTGCTTCTTATGGCGTAAGGTGCACCTTGTGTCATTCTTTTTGATGAACGCCCCTTGCGCCATACTGGAGGCTTTGTAAATCAGGCCCCTTATGTTTATGAAACCTGTAAATGTTGAAAATACCATGGTACTAGGCATTTTTGATAAAGGTAAAAAGTACTAGGTGACTGTATATTATAAAATTAAGGTAGTTGTGTTATTTAAAATGCATGTAAATTGCTGTAAGTTGAATAAGTCTGAAATGCCATGGTGATTTACATATCCCATAATGCTTTATGCTTGGAAGTATGTGTGATGAAGTGCTTCTTTGAAATTTGGCTTATTGTCAATGCCCTTTGAGGCAACCCATGTTTCAGTGCTTCTGCACTGGGGTTCCTTTTCTTGACCTTTTTTATATTTGAGCCCCACCACCCAAGCAAACAAGGCCCACATAAGGGTTGAGGCTGAATCTGAACTGCTAAGTTAGATCAGAAATCAGTGTCACTAGGTGCTGGCTAAGTGCAGAGAAAGGACATACATAGTCTGCTGCTGCAAACTGATGTACTGAAGTAGTGAGATACCATTGCTTAAGGTTATCTCCTGCATTTTGAATAAACATCACACAGAGATTGTGTGTTAAACTTGAAGTTCGTGTCTGGTCCATCTGTTATCCCATAACCCTGTCACAAGCTGTCAATGGAGGAGGCAAAGGCACCACCATTGATGCCCATATACTAGCAAAAAAACAGTCTGGAATTGTTTACACCATGCCACCCATTCAAATAAACCCTTTTTCTGCTAAGTTTAGATGCAGAGAAGGTTTTCAGTTGGGTGGCGTGGTCTTTTTTTAATAGCTACTCTGCAAAAGAAGGGATTTCATAAACAATTTACCAGGCTAATAATAACTGTTTATGATCACCCCATGGCCTATATTAAAATAAATGGCTCTGTTTTCATGCAGGTCACCTTACTTTGAGTAGGGTGCTGCTTGTCACCCCTGTTTCTTGCCACTGATTTGGAGCCCCTAGTGCAGAAGATTCAGCACTTTGGAGGTGGCAGGACTGGACATAGGAGGTAGACAAAAAAAAAAACTGCCGATGACATCCTGATCTATTTATTTAATTATTTATTAGCTTTTGGTAACCGGGTAAGTATACTAGGCAAATAACCTGCCTATTTTCAGGTACGACCCAGGAGAATACAAACTGTTAAATGCAGCAATGACAATAGTAAGGTATCACAGTGACAATCAATAGGAACATAAGGAGGGTAACAGTCAGGACAACAGTTAGCAAAATCAGCATTATAGATCACAGAAATTATACAAGACATGGATAACAGTAAAAAAATAAGTTCTAGTAGAATTACAATTACAGCATGATAAGCAGATCACACATCAAATATCCTAGCTAGGGGAGAGAAAAACACAAAAGTATACATTATACTTAAGTTATACATTACAGTCATGGGCATTTAAACATCTGGCAACAAACGCTGAAAGTTAATTGCAGACGCAGTTACCAAGAGCTTAGAGGTGAGAAACAGTGAATGCTTAAAAGTAATGTGAGATGAGGAGTTCTTAACATGTCGGGAGAGTGTTCCAGAACCTCGGTGCAAAGTAGGAGAAGGCTTGCTCATCCATTTTGATGAGCAGGGCTGAACAGAAAGCAATGGGAAGGAGGAGAACCTGAGAGAGCAGGAGTGTGAGACAGGGGTAAGCATGTCACCCAGAGTGGTGGGACGAGGGTCTAGTGAGGAGTCAACAAAACACCTAGGGTATAAGAACGGAGAGCACTGGAGACAGCCAGTTTAAGGCAGAATAGAGTAGGCAGTGATGGTTAGGAAAAGAAGCTGATAAGGTGAATCTACAGATATTGTTATAAGATGTGTCCTACTTGCGAAGAACCCTAGCATTGGCATGAGAGAGTACAGGGAGGGCATATAGTAGTTGTGGGAGAAGAACACCTCTAGCTACAGAGATTCTAGCTACCGGGGTGAGTGAGTGGCTCACTCTGTATATACTGATATGATCATAGGCCAAATGACCCATTTTCACGGGCAACCAGTGCATAAATTACAACAGTACAATATAACATGCAGACAAAAATACAAAAGTATAAAAATTCATTACAAACATGTGCAATTATTCACAGACCAATTATGCAAAACAGTTATATTTGCATTTAGCCAAAAGATAATCTTTCGGCTCATGTCTAAAGGATGGAAATGAGACATTAATACAGTCAAAGGCAGATAGCACTGAATTTAAAAAATAAAGAAAATAAAATATTGTCTTCTGACCCACTGAAGTACACATTCTTGGAATGGAAAAGAATATGAAACTGATGAGACTCATAGCAGATACGTTCTACTTTTGAATGTTGATAATAGAGAGACAGGCACCTTATAAAGTGTCCCTTTTTTAGCTAATAAACCTAAATTAAATTTGCATCTACCTTCTAAAGAAAGCCAACTTGCTTGTTCAAGCAGGTTGCAGTGATGTGTCCTACATGACGATTGAGTAGCGAACCTAGCAACTGAGTTAAGTACTTTAACTTTAGATAGCATACCCTCCCCTGCACAAAATAAAACAATCCATAGTCAACTAAAGGCAATAAAAAACTTCACCAATAAATGTCAAGTAGAAATGCTCAAAAGAGTTGATAGTCTGTACAATGCCCCAAGTCTATGATGTATTACCTTCATCATATTGAGAATCTGTAGTTCATAGGTTAAACCCTCATCAATAGGCCTAAATATTTAAATTATTTAACTTGTTCTACATTTGTTCCTGTAATAGTAAACATAGATAATTTAAGATCGAAATTCAATCTTTTTCTTGAGTTTGCTAACACCATAGACTTGTTTTTTTTTTTTTTCATTAAGAATCAACTCATGTCTTTTAAATCAATTCTGGACCTCTAAAAAGTAATCTGCCAAGTTATTCTGCACTCTTCAAAATGAAACCATCTTATGAAGACCATGAGTTATTTAGCATCCCTGAGCAGTTGCTCCCTTCCTTATGGCAAATTCTGTATGGACTTTGGCTCCTTGGCAGGGTATATACAATTAATACTACCAAGGCTGAGGTCCTGCAGTTGAATTACTCACGCGCAGAGATCAGGAGAACCTTCCTATTCTTTTTTTTTCTCTCACGTTCTCCAGCAACCCCCACCTTCAGGCTGCCAAATCCCTGACTTACCCCTGCTGCCCTCACTCAAGCCGCCTCCTCCATCCTCACATTACAGCCAGACCCCCTAAAGTATCCCTGCATAACCCTATCGCCAGGTGGGTCACCCTCCTCCAAGGGGGAAGGCACCGGCTGGGGGATCACCAGTGCACTCTAGTTAGGCTTCGGGGTGCTGCTGAGTTGGAGAGGCGGCTCCCTGGAGAGCCTTCAGTGGCATCAGAGTACAGCAGCCATCATCCTGCGGCCCTGGAGCGGTTTCCATTTTTCTGGGCCCCATCACGCCACTCTTGCAATGCCCCAAGTCTCCACTAGGGGCCGCTGCTGAGTGATGCCTTCCTCAGTCCCACCCCAGGAAAGGAGAGCAGTCCTTTGGATGCTCAATCCTCTCCTCCCCCTGCCAACCCCCGGCATCCCGAATCCATTCCCGAACCCAGGTCACCGACATGGTTGAAGTAAGGTGCCAGCGCCTCAGCTCTCTGCACCACTGGGTCAGCCACCTTCCTATTCTAATGGGGCTTGTCCTCTTTAAGATATTTATGAATATACTTGACAGATGACCCTTCCCTACTTTATATAAATAACGATGAGCCCCTCCTGCAACAACTCTCTGCTGACTTAGAGAGATGGAAAGTGTTGCCACTTCATTTTATACAATATATTGATGCCATTTGAATGAACCTGTTACCCAGATTTTTATATTTGGTACAGACGCTGTCCATAATGCTCCCAGAAGTTCTTCTGGGAACTGAATAGGAGAATTTATCAGTATATTTGGAATTTTCCACCTCCCAGAATACATAGGGAATACCTGCAACTTCCTAAAGAATGGGTGGCACAGCCTTGCCAAATATGCAGAATTATTACTGCACAGCTCAGTTATGTACCTCCTTCCGTGGTTAAATGACCAGTATTCTGCACACTGAAAATCACTAGAGATGCAAGAGGAGGAGGATCTACACCATCTATATCGCATCTAATTATCTAATTCAATGCTACTTATGGGGAAATAACATCCAACTCATTCACAACTGCTACACTAAATGCTGACGCTCATGACTAATCTTCTAAACATCTGAGGTGGTAGGGCCATATTGTACTTTATACATTATACAAAGGATTTTATTCCAGCAGGCCTTGACATAGGCTTCTGGCACTGGGAATGGCAAGGCCTGCAGCTAATTTCACATTTTTAACTAATGGTCAACCTTGTCCATTTGAGAACTTGGTGCAACATTATGCACTTCACTCTCAAGATAAATTCCGATATTTACAAGTTGTAACATTCTGAAAGAAACTCATTCCACAGTCACCAGAATCCATTTCAATCCCACCTATTATTCATATACTTCTCCAAGCAGTGGAAAGTAGGGCTCCTTATCACATATGATTTCATATATTTATGCTGTCTTGCAGGTTCGTCATGTGACCCATTGGTTCAGTATGGCGGGCCTGTCAGACAGATTTAACTATTGAAAAGGAGGATTCACTGTGGTAAAATCACTTCCACAGTTTACAGAAACCTACCAATTCCTATCTTTGGAAGGAATTTGCATGGAAGCTGACAGTACAATTTTTCAGAACTTCTGCCATCCAGATAAAATATCTCCCAGGCTGAGGTGTGCCTGCTGGAGGGGAAGTGGCAGCTTTCCAGTAACATATGGACATATTTTTTTTAGGTTGTCCAGTCTTGCAGTCATTTTTGAACTCACTACAGGGGGAGGTTGGGAACCTCATGTCTACCCCAATCACCCTTACACCGGAAACATTTTTATGTTCCCACTACGATGTGCCCTACGATCTCTATCAAAAAGGAAAGTACTACATACTTCCTTTCTAGTGGCAAAGAAGGCCATCACGCAAAGATTGCTATCTAGTGCCATTCCTATCACTTAGTGTCAAGATATCATGATAGATAGTCAAATGCATAATCCTCTTAAAAACTGGGTCAGTGCTGAGTCCCTTGGGAAACAGGGTAAATGCTTAGTCCAAAGATGAACAACTAGTGCTAAGTCCCTGATGAAACTCACTCTGTCTGTCGATCTATCTGTCGATCTATCTATCTGTCGATCTATCTATCTATCTATCTATCTATCTATCTATCTATCTATCTATCTATCTATCTATCTATCTATCTATCTACATTCTGTCTGATCTAACAGCATCCTAATATTCCCAGCTGTCTTTATCACAGCAGCCAGTCTGGACATTTAGCTCCTTCTGCTTTAGGGGAAAAAGAAAAGTATAAAGTATCTTTGATTTTTTATTTTACAAATTAATTTTTTTATGGGGGGGGTGCTGTCTGAAAAAGGGACCATTAGTTTAAGTGGGTTTCATCAGAGAGCCAGCAGTCTATCTCTCATCTGTCTATCTGACTGCCCGTGTCTGTCTGTCTGTTTGTCTGACTGCTTGTGTCTATCAGATAAGGATAGCTTGGCCCACCTAGGCTGCCCATTTCTCTACCTACAGGATAAGCTGCAGATCCTAGTTAACCAACAGCCCATGTCTTCCTAACCCCCCACAAGAATTGCCTTATCTCTGTTCCATGCATTCTTGAATTCTCCCACAGTTTTAGACCCAACAAGCTCCGCAGGAAGGCTGTTCCATGTGTCCACCACCCTCTCTGTGAAAAAATACTTCCTCACATTGCCCCTGAGCTGTCCACCCTCTATCTTTAAATGGTGTCCCCTTGTTCTTACACATCTCTTTTTCTAAAAGATACTACCCTCTTGGACTTTGTTGATTCCACTGAGGTACTTAAAAGTTTCTGTCATGTTCCCCCTCTCCCTCTTTTCCTCAAGGGTATACATATTAAGCTCCTTTAGTCTCTCTCTCATATGGCTTCTTGCAGACCCTGCACCATTTAGTTGCTCCTCCTCTGGACTGCCTCCATCCTGTCTATGTCGCTATGAGATCTTTGAATTGTTGTTGCTCAAATTCACTGTTTTATTTATTTACAGTGTTTATTTTCTTTATAAGAAGCCAAATGCCTGCTATTGGTGGGTCTCTTTGATTTGTTTTTCTCTTGAACCTCATTTTGCTGTCTGGTCTTTCTTTGACCTATGAACCAGTATGTTTGGGGTCATTGTTACCCCTAGACCCAACACAAGAAAAATCTGCTTCAGGATCTTTGTTAGCCCCATTCTGCTTTAAGGGGCAAACATTTTGATCTTTGTTTAAAAATTCAGTGTTTGCATAAACTGGATGGGCAGGATTTTCGAACAACAGCACGGAGTTTATGACAAGCTCTGCACCAGGGACCTTTACAATTGGCAGTGCGCTGAACCCCTTTGTGCTTGATTTTCCAACTGTGCCTGATTTTCCAATCCTGGATGCAGTTGTGACAGTTTCCTTGAATTATGGCAGCTTGGCCCTTATGTCCAGTGCAAGCCCAGTGTCTTTGGCTCTGGAGTGGCACAGACTAGACCTTAAAGCCATGGTCTGTGGTTCTGTGGTTACTGAAAGCGATGCAAAATCCTGACTGACCACTGGAGAATGCTGCAAACCCTGGGTGCCATATGTTTAGTGCACCGGGGGCTTGCAGCATTCTCGATGCTCTGGAAATCAGTCCAATATCTCTCATTAAGCAGACTCCATGGGTATTCAAGCTAGTCTGTGTGGTGAATTAACAGAACACTTAAATGCTTACTCTTCTATGCTGCAAAAACATTTTGATTACACTCATATAAAAATGTATGCACAATAAAAATACAATACAGGGCACCATTCACATTATGGGAGATAGGCATCTTCTGTGCAACTTTAGAGACCACTTTGTGCTTTACATTTACAGTAGTCTTGATGTCAAGAAATAGTTCTGGCAGCCCCATCAAATGCACATTCATTTTATAAACACATTGAAATTCTGAACACAATTCTGCCTTAAAGGAATTATTTCTTGACCCTTCAGAACAATCCTGATGGCTGCTCAGCACCCTTTGTACAGCTAAAATGTTTTTCTTTTCAAAAACACAGTTCACGCAAGCAGTGTGAAGTTTTAAAACAAAGATCAACCTTTTTTACTGAAGCAAAAGGGGGCAGATGGACTCTACAAGCAGAGTGGCTTTTGTGTTGAGTTCAGGGGTAACAAGGACTCACAAGCATTCTGACTCCTGGGTTAAAGGAAGGCCAGCCAACAGAAAGAGGTTCAAGGGAAAAACAAACCAAAAGAAACGCATGAATGGCAGGGATTTACACTCTTGTAATCAATTCATCAATAAATCAATAAATAAACACTGTGAATTTTTAAAACAAAAAATCAAATTTGGTATCCTTTTTTCTAAAGCAGAATGGACTAAGGAGGAACCAGACTGACTCCCATGGTAAGGAACACCAGACTCTCTGGGAATATACGATGTTCTTAAATTAGATTAAACAGATAGATAGATAGATAGATAGATAGATAGATAGATAGATAGATAGATAGATAGATAGATAAAGGCAGTCAGACAGACAAGAGTTTTCTCAGGCACTTAGCACAGGGTAACTTATTCAATGCCTGATTGAGGATTTCCACTCTAAATGTTCTCGATGCTGCACATATAAATGTTCACTAAGCCCTATCAAACATGACATTAATTGACAGCCGAAAGAGATAGGAGGTTTGTGTTGGCAGTACAAATAGCTTGGCAAAAACATGGTACTGAATGTATGTCAGAAATTTTTTTTTTTAATTTTTTCTTCTAAAACACAGAACTGTAAATAAAATGAAGTATTCATTAACCCCAAAGATGCTCTTCCAGCCATGGAAGGGCTTTAAGTTGTGCTCAATTTCTGAAGTGAACTGGATATTAGATTTTGATAAGACAGGGTCATCCATGTTGCTTCAGGCATTAGTGAGCTACCATTTCCCTGGTGTCTAGTTGAAGTCAACCTTTCTGGTTCTGCAGAAAGTGGTCCCTCACCTGACTGGGTGGAGGCACAGAGTGAGCTATCGTACATCAAGCAGGAGAGTGACTGGGAGGCGCTCTGCAGGAGGCACCCCAACTGTAAGCTCTTGCCGAAAGTATTCCCCATGGAGAAGTAGATCTACATGATTAAGGTGGACTGAAGATCCAGGACATCGATGACAACTCACCTGCCTTCCCCTCAGAGCAGATAGACATCGCAGAAAATGCAGCTCTAGGTAGCTGCTTTCCACTGGCCAGCACCCAGAACCTGATTTGGGGAGGGGGTGCTGAGGACTTGCCAGATTACCCACAATGACTATGGTCTGTTCTCAGGTCACCCCGGAAAACAGGCACTTGTACCTAGTGGGCCTTACCTGGTTACCAAAGACTAACAACAACAAAAAATTATATAACTATGTGAAATTGAGGGGTGATAGTATCATGTTTCCTGAGCTGGAGAGCAGTGGAGGAGCACGGTATCACATGCTGGTGCGGAGTGCTGTGGACGGGGCTGGGAATGGGGGACGACCAAGTTCTGGGACTGTCCACATCAATGTGAAGCAGTATTCTTTTAGCTCGTATGCCTCTGACTGGGTCCGGGAGCTTTTTCTGCCTGTATCACAAGATGGGTAGGGTCAAAGTGCAAGTCAGCCTGGATTAGGAAGAGAATGGATTGTGAAGGTCAATTTCAGACCAAAGAACTGTGGCCCAACCTGATCCCTACCCACTGTAAGATGATGGTAAGGGTTTTACTGTAGAAAAGAATGACAATGTGCCTTCCATCAGCTTTGTGTCAGTCTTGATGACTACTACAAGAATAACACATATTTTACCCCTAAACATTTAAGGGCACTATTAAGAACCATAAAAATTAAAAATGCAGTTTCCCATAGTATAATACTTGAACTTTAACAAGTCATACAGCAAAGGAAAGAAATGGCTGTTTTGCAAAATAATGGAAGTGCAGGGCCATCTAGGCAAATGAGAATGTGGTTATACTGTCTAAAAAAGTAAGGAAAATTATTCCAAAAAAATGCATTAAAATGCACCAGTTAGGGTGCCACTTAAAGAGCAGCTGACACCTTTGGAAAAACTGAAAAACCTAATATTTAGACATAATTTACTTGTATTTTACATGTTTTCTATAGATTTCTCCTATCCATTATTTATTACTGAAGGAAGTCCCACAAAAACATGATCTTTATCCCTTAGAGATAATCTGCCTCTATAGCTTATTCCTACTAGAAATCATAATGATGTGTTTTGAAGGGCTACCCGTAAAACAGCGACTATGTAATCGCGATGGCATTGTCGCACTACTTTTCAGCTACTGCAATATAAGCGACTAACTCATTTTAGTGATTGGGCAGAAATGGCAGTCACAAATGCTGTTTCTCCAATGTTGCCATGTATGTATACTGTATGTTTTGTGCTCTCCCAGGTCGTTCCTGAAAATAGGCATACTACTTGTCTAGTGTACTTACTCAGTAAACAAAAGCTAAATAAAAAAATAAATAAACAAATGCACTCAGCAGGTCAGGCCCTCTGCTCCCACAGTGCCAACCTCCAAGCGCAGCAATGTGAACAGGTAACAGACAGGGTAACCCTCCTGTATGCTTGTGGGTCCAAATCACCTTTAGTCTCAAGTTTGGGGGGGATTAAAACTGTGAACCTTATGCTAGCGTACTCAAATGTATAGGCTCAAATAATTTTCTCTTCAGGGGGATGCAAGATATCATTCGCCTAAGGCACTTAACCAGGTATCCAAAATGAAGCCTTTAAAACTCTATAAAAGACCTTAGATATGTTCTTACCTTTTCCCAGTTTAGTAACACCAGCAAGCTCTTTAACAGTTTTTGTCAAGTCTTAACCCTCTATACATCACATGCAAAAACAAACAAACAAAAAAAAAAACTGGCAAGACACCCAGGCAGTCTGTCAAAATAATATATTTACTACAAATGGATAAAAATATGAAATATGTAACACTGAGCAATATATCACAGAGCATACACTCACTTAAAAAGAAAAGAAAACAACAGACAAACTCCTACCAACATACAGTTAGACTTTTTCCATCTAATGTTTTACCTCTATAGTGCTTATAGTTAGATCTTATTTCTTAAAAGCCCAGAAAGATATGTCACAACAGTTCAGACACAGAATAGTTTAAACTGTGTCTCTCCACACCCCTTCTGTGTCATCTAGCTCCTCCTTTTTGAATATAAAAAAATATACAAACAGGATGTCCTATCAGGAAGTATTTTAAATACTGTGACTTCAGAAAAAACTAATTTCCCAAATTATGTCAGTCTTTAATCAAGCCTTTCCTCTTTGATCTTGAGTAGTTCCTGGTTTCCCAAGCATATCAAAGGATGTTATAGCTTTAGCACCATGGTGGTATAACATGTTCTTCCTTTAAGATGTCATAAAAGTTTAGACTCATCCCTGGCAGACTCATAAAATCCCAATTCGTTTCCACTTCAGAGAGCCTAGGCATATCATAAAAGGTAATAAAATGCCACTCTGAAGTCAGTCAATTAAATGGTTCCTGCTTCACTGAAACCTGGAGCGGGCACCCATGACAGCTGCCTTATGTGAGACAATCCCACACTACATTTTGATATTACAAATATCTAAGGACAATCATAACCAGCTGGCCAAGCATCACAATGGTGACTGACAGTGAGCTGGCTGTAACAAATAGCACTGTACACAGTACTCTAGCCAAAACTAACTTGAAAAGCTCTCATCTGTCTCAAACGAACTTCTGTCAGATAAGAGGGTCAGCACAGGCATGGAACCAGAACTTCTGTCATAATATTAAGCATAATACAGTTTTGCATGTGTAACCCCTCACCCCTGCCTTTTTGCCAGAATGACAGGTGGCATGCTGTTAAAGCTGACAGCAGTACCTGGTGGGGACTGGGTTTGGGGAGGATGAGGTTACTCGGCACAGGGGGATCTAGGTTTGACTACTCTGCACAGGGGCACCCAAGTAAATCTGAACACAGGAAGCAATAACTAATGTCCAGAACCAGAAATGGGATTCTTCAGTGGCTTTTATTCACTTCCAAGCTGAACAAAGTATGTATGGACCCCCATGGAGCTACATTTCCTGGTAATGCAGATTAGAGACTACAGAACACATTTTCACCATTTCCAGCCCTCGGGCTTTAAACCCTGAGCACACAGCCGGACTTGCACGCAGTTTTGGGTACACAGCCCGACTCGTACACTACTTGGTTTTCCCATTGGCCTGGCTCTCTGCCGGCCACTTGATCTGTGGTCCATTTGAGGAATGAACCAATTATCCAATTCACAGTCCATTTGAGAAATGAACCAATTATCCTGTTGTGGCTCCCCAAACCACACTAGAGTCTTCGACTCCTAGAGAGAATTTTCCTTACAATCCCACATCTGGGTACTTCCCTCATCACTGGCCAAGTGCCTGAGGCAAAGTTGAAATCCACAGAAGAAATCCGTAGAGGTGGACCTGGTCACTAAAGATGGGGGGCCACCCACCTCCAGCTCCCACAGCCCATACCCGGCCATTTCTTTGGAAACTGAACAATTCCTTTACTGAACTTTTAAATGTAGATTATAGGTAGACGTCTGTCACATCTCCCCTACATATCATTTACATCCCAACAAACTCTGGACTTGAACCTACTTTTAACTTGCTTAGCCCATTACTCTAGGCTTCCCAATATTCAGTAGTTCAATCCCCATATTGTCACAAGTCCCAGAGTGAAAAACATAGGCCCTTTAAGCAAGAGCAGAAACTCACCCTCACGTTGCAGGTGCTCACAGGTGACTCACAGCTCTTGTTCTCCCAATTAAACACTGGAACACATAGGCAGCTTTTCCTTCAAAAGCAGAACTAGGGGGTTGCCCCAGGGATCTGCAGGGAAACCTTTCCTGACCCCCCCAGAGGGAGGGGACACTGAGGCCCGTAAACAGCGGTCTTCACCACTTCAGTTATATTTTTTTTCTCTCTTTGAGAGAGAGAGAGACACACACACACCGTATTTACTTAAAAGTAGCCCTCTGTCAGGGCTGAAGCTCCTAGACACTTCACTGAGCTGCTTTCTCAGCAAGCTCCCTACTTCACACTCACTCACTGAAGACTGAATGAAGACTGACTTCAAAATCTCCCAACATTCTAACCAACTCCCTTTGCTGCAGATTCCAATGTGGCTCATGCAACTGCGATAGTTCTATTAGTGATGTCATCCCTCAGTCTCAGCTGAGACTGAGAACAAAGTGAGACAGTGTGAAACCCATTTAACTGGAGTTTCACATGTTGCCTTCCCTGCCTACCACTAGGTCTTACTGGGATTCTAGTAATCCCGGGCAACAAGGGGGTTACATATGCATTTTCTTGATAAAGATATGTCACCTCGGAGTCAAAACTGCCAAAACTAACTTTTGCCAGCTATGAGTGTCAGCACAGGCAATGGATTACTGGATGCATGAGGACATGTCAAAATAGCAACCCAAAAGAGATTTAAAAAAAAAGGAAGCCAATCAGCCTAATTATGCTTTATTAGAGATTAAATTAAAAAAAACAGCCAAATCCAAAAAAAGCCAAATCAGATCAGTTTTGTGAGGTACTCTCAGGTTAACTCACACCTCAAATTGAAAATAATAAGCAAGACCTCAGAGATAATCATACAAGCTTCTCGTCCCATAAGAAGCCACATTTGCTGCAATGCGAACATTACTGTCCTTGTATTTTTTTCCAGTTGAAGAATATGTCCTACACAATTTGTTCCAATTGAATCTTTAGTCTTTGTTCCTCTAGATACTGAATCAGTTTCCACAGGCTAGGATGACATGTACCTAATCGAGAATGAATCCCTGTGCCACCCCTCTACACAGGGCCGGTGTCAGGGGGTGCAAGGGATGCTACTGCACCAGGGCCCAGAGCACCGGGGCCCATGATTGCCCAGCTAGAGGCTGAGAAGAATTGGCTGCCACTGTGCCGACTTGCGTGGTGTGTGCCGGTCCCCGAGTCCCACTGGGCGCCTCACGCCTCGGGTCTCGGGCCATGCCACGTTTATGCGCCCATGGTGACGGGTCCATTTAAAAATTAACCCCCCTGCTAGGCGGCTGCTCTCTCTCCCTGCACGGTTCTAAGGGCTGGGCTTTCATGCTGATGATCCGATCATCCCATCCCACAGAGCGGAGTCAGCGGACGTACCTTAAGTGTTGATTCATTCATGGAAGGCTGCAAGCTGCTCCACCTCTGATCCCTCCCACCGCTGGCACCAACTGTTCCAAATGGGTCCTACTGCTGCCCAGTGCCTCGGTAGCTCCTCCTCCATGCTGGCAGTGGCAAATGCTGCTCGACGTCGTCGCTCCTCCTCCTGATGCTGCGCTGGTGCCGCCTGCCCTGGCATAAGCTAATTATGATTTAATTTTGCCGTCGACGATGACTCGATCACACTCCTCCCTTAGTCCTGCCTCATCCCGGCCAGTCCCTCCCCGTGTCCCCTCCTCTAGCCGCAGTGCTGTCTGATTTGCTGGCTGCCTGTGCCTGGGCTCAGTGGGCTGGACTTGGAGGCGGAGCGCTTGCCGCTCGCTCAAAACAAAGCTGCTGCAGCCCAGCCAAAGTGTTGAACTGACTGTTGACAAGTGAGGGTGGGCGGGAGCAGAGGGGCCAGGGCTGGCTGGGGGGGAGGAGGAGGCGGAGTGAAGCGAGCATCGGATTCGTCGACGTCGATCTCTGAGTCTCATCTCGTAGAATTCGCGATCGCATCTCACAGTCTGTGTGGCGGTTACGGGCAAACTAAGAAGGAGGATGTGGAGTGGGGATCGCCGTCAAGGGCTGAATAATTTGCAGCACTGCACTCACTGTAGCAGCCCATAATAACTAATTAACTTTAATTTCTTGTGGAAACTAAAACTAGAGACACATCACAAACAACAGAACAGCAGTACACATATAGTTGGTGGGGGTCTGGGGAGGCAGCTAATAGAAATTATTACAGAACTTTACTCAGGACACACTGAGGACAGCAGGTCTCAGGAAAAAATAGCTAGCTGGAGTGGCCTGGCAGCAAGCAGCCACAGGAAGGAGTCTGGCAGCAAGCAGCCACAGGAAGGAGTGAGTACCGTGGCTGCCCCTAGCCTGTAGGAGCCCCAGCCAGCCAAACAGAAAAAAAATAGCTAGGTGGCTTGCAGCAAGCAGCCACAGAAAGGAGTGAGTACTGTGGCTGGTGGCTGCCCTTAGCCTGTAGGGCCCCAGCGTCGGGTGGCGGAAGCGGCAGGTTTGGCCTGGGTCAATCAGTTTGATTGAACGAACTTAATATTTGTCTTTTGTCTCAAGAACTTAGAAGTCAATAATTCTAAATATATATGAAAAAAATATAACCCAGAGAGTTGTTTGAGTTGTGTTGTGACACTGTGTCACTGACTGTGTAGGAGTCCCTGTTTGGCATTAAAATAACAAGATATTCTCTGGCTCTGCTCTGCTGTGCCTGCAGCCTACCTAGTCTTGTTCGAGTACGCCAGCAGCAAGCACTGCAGCCAGCCTAGTACTGACTGTGTAGGAGTCCCTGTTTGGCATTAAAATAACAAGATAGCCTCTCATTTTTTGTGACAAGAAAGAAAGACAACACATCAAGATTATAACTGCAAAATACTTTATTTTGCAGAATCAGTAAAGAACAGCAATACATTCTTTTCTTGACTGGCTCTGTTTTTCATGCTCGCTGCTTCAAACTAAAAGTTAGACTTAGGCATAGACTGCAAGCATAGGACTACTCTGGAGCAGCACATCTATACATTTTTCTACACAAATGAGCCTGCTTAGTGCTCTTGCGCCTGTTTGCTAGTGCCAAGTGAGCCACCCACGACCCACCTGCTGTAACTCATAGATATTATTGAACTTTAAACTAGTCTAGTCAAAAGTACAGTTTGTATTCATAAAAATAAATAAATAAACATAGCTTGCCTTAGCTAGCAAGGTAAACCTTACATGACAGAAAGGAAAGAAAAGAAATCTGATATGATGTCGAATCCTGTAGCACTACCAAAGTACAAGTCTGGTTCTGCAAAACGTAAAGAACAAAAAAGACAGTTAGAGTTGACTCAAAAAGAAGCAGAAAATGCTAACAAAATATTTTGTAAATGGTTAAGTTGTCCGCTGGCAACAGTGTCCAAATCTGGTGAAAGTACAAGTGAGCAAAACCATCTACCTCATCACATGAAACAGCTGTAGAGGCAGTAATAGAGGGGAGACGACTGGGGTGTTAGAAACCATGATGAATCGGACTCCGACTCAGAAAGAAATGTACAGCTAGACCAAGAAGAAATATATGATGATGAAAGAAATATACAGCAAGAAGAAATACAACAATGTATTGAACTGGAATCAGTTGTGACATAAACCCTGAACCCAGTAGTCAACCACCTTTCATTAATAATTTTATGACCCAGCTACCTGGCCTGAAAGTTTTAGTTCAGAGTCAGAGCGCCTAGGGTTGAAATTGTGCAGCATAAGCCCCTGCAGCTGAAGGAAACTGACACTGAGTTCCCTAAAACAGCTGGTCCGCGGTTTACTTCAGCAAACTATGAGCGTAAGTGGATCCTCAAAGATTCACAGGCCTTGGTTAGTTTACTCCAAGTCTGCTGATGCTGTATTTTGTTTCTGCTGTAAGGTTTTGGTGAGGATAGTGGCGTGTTTACACAAGATTTCTCCAACTGGCAAAATGATCACAAAGGCTGAGTCAGCATGAAGCTTACCCATCATACATGGAGAATTACTACAAATGGAAACATTTAGAATTAGGGTTAGAGAAATGTGCTACTATAGACAGGAGTTTGCAAGAAAAGCTGGATAAGAGAAAAGGAACGATGGCATGCTGTGCTTTGTCGAATTTTGGACTGTGTTTATATTTAGCAGGCCAAAACTTAGCCTTTAGGTGTTCAGTAGATCGTCTGTATGTGAACAACAATGGTAATTTTCTGAAATTGTTGGAACTGTTGTCCCGGTATGACCCTATTATGGCTGATCACTTGCAACGGTTCAGCGAGGAACAAATGTTCATTATTTAAGCAAAGATAGCCAGAACTAATTTATGCAGATGTTAGCTGGCTGAGTGACTAATAAGATTAGGAACAAGATATACACTGCTCGCCACTATAGTGTGCTGATGGACTGCACTCCAGATATTTCTCACAAGGAGCAGTTATCACTAATGATTCGCTATGTTGAAATCAATGGTGATCGAGTTGAAATGCGGAGAGCTTCCTGGAGTTTCTCCATGTTGAAAATACAACAGGAGAGGCTTTGGCTGAATTATTGCTAAATCGGCTTACTGAACATGGCATTAACGTTGAAGACTGCAGGGCCAGTGTTACGATAATGAGGCTAACATGAGAGGTATCCATCGAGAGTTCAAAGAAACGACAGGTCAATGAACGCGCAGTATATGTTCCTTGCTGTCCTCATAACTGGAACCTTGTATTAGAACATGCAGCTGAATCATCGCTGGAAGCAAAGAATTTCTTTGGAGTACTACAGCGGGTTTACAGAATCTTCTCTGGGTCCACCAAACGTTGGGACATCCTTGTCAAGCACATGAAACGATATACCCTCAAGCCACTTTCAGAGACTCGATGGAGTGCCCGTGCTGATGCTGCAAAGGCAGTTCAGAACAACTGCCTGAATTGTTGGATTCGTTGCTGGAAGTATCAGAAACTGAAAACTGTGACAGTGAAACACTGTCTGACATCACAGGCCTTGTGAAACACTGGAATCATTTCCATTTATTGTATCTTTACTTGTGTAGAATGAAGTGCTTAGTGCATCAATCGGTGACTGTGATTTTAAGTCACCTGCTTTGAGTCTTCCAAACGCCATAGATGTGGTTTCTCCATCAAGGAACAACTGTCTGATTATCAAGACAGGGATTCAGCAGAGGGTAGAGGAAGCAAAGCTGCTAGCCCAAACCATGGACATTGAACCGACTTTTCCAGAAAACGCACTCAGACGGCGAAAACGCATGCCAGGAGAGCTTGCCACAGATGAACCCTTAACTGGCCAAGAAAGCTTTGAAGTGAATTTTTTCAATTGCCTATTGGATAAAGTACTGATGGAAATTGAGGAACGATTCCAATTTCTGCATGACTTTCAGTCACTTTTTGGTTTTCTGTTCAACATCAAATCATCTGGACATGACGAAAACCTTGAAGTAGCATGCAAAGAGTTGGCCCGATTTCTTGGGGATATAGATGGTTCGGACATGTCTAGAGAAATTACCTTGCTGGCTTGACTGTTACCATATGATGTGAAATGTCCATTTGAAGTGTTACAGTACCTGGTACAGAGAGACCTGAGCAGAGGATTTCCAAACACCCAAATTGGACTGCAAGTACTGCTTACAATTTCAATTACAGTTGCCAGTGCTGAGCGTTCTTTCAGTAAACTGTCCTTGACAAAGAATTACCTCATGCCCACAATGTCACAGGAAAGACTGCCTGCATTGGGTGTACTTTCAATTGAAAATAGACTTGCAAGAGAAGTAAACTTTTCTGATGTGATTGAAACATTTGCTGAAGCAAAGCCCGCCGTGTACAACTTTAACTTCACAAAATGGAAAACAGCAGCAATATTCTTTGGTGGTGGTGGCATGAGAGGCCCTCCTGGGGTGGGAGGGCATGCTGCATGGACGGAGGGGCCCACTACAAAGTCTTGCACCAGGGCCCAGTACATCCTGGAACCAGCCCTGCCTCTACAGCATTATTAGTTCTTGCAATTCCCAGCATTGTAGCACTGTGACAACTCCATTGATGAGGGGGGAATGCAGCCCTCCTGCATCCAGAATGTCCCCATGCCTTTCTACCCAAGTCATTTCAAAGTAGTCAAAGCCCTAATAGCTACTCAGGAAAAAAGCCTGGAAAAAGTTTAGGCTCTCATCCCTCCCAGCAGATCTCGCTGAATACAAAGCCCTGAGGAACAAAGCCAAGACAGCCATAAAACTCGCTAAGAGAGATTACTTAACACACCTCCAGAAAACCAGCCTGGGCAACCGCAAGCAATTCTGGAATCATATCAATGACCTGATCAAGGGCAGCAAAAAGCCCAAGTCCTGTCCCATGGAGATTAACGTCAGTTCACAACTGACCCCTCTCAAATATCGGCTGCCCTTAACAGGCACTTCTCAGACCTCAAGGCCTACAAGACCTGCCTGTCTCCCCAGACTCTTCCCCTACCTCAGATGAACCACCTCACATGGAAAGACCCCCATTTCACCTGAGACTGGCTAAATGCACTGAAGTACTAAACCTCCTAAGGAACCTGAAACCGAAAGGGTCAGGGGGACCCGAAAGTATCAACCCTCGGCTACTCAAGGCAGGAGCTACCTCCTTAACCTGGCCTATAACCATGCTCCTCAATCAATCACTGAGGGAAGGAGCAGTCCCTGACCCGTGGAAACATGCCAGTGTTGTCCCTATTCACAAAGGGGGTCTCAGGGAAAAACTCCCACTACAGGCCCATCTCCCTCCTCTGCTCACTTGCTAAGGTGCAAGAAAGAGTCATCTACAATCAACTCAGGGACTACCTGGAAGCTCATCAGCTCCTTGCCCCCTCCCAACATGGATTTAGAACAAACCATGGTACTGACGCTGCCCTCATTAACTTCACGGATGAAGTTCTCAGGGCAATGGACAAAGGGATACCCACTGATGCAGTCTTTATAGACTTATCCAAGGTGTTCAACCTCATTGACCACAACTTGCTGCTACAGAAGCTGCAAAATATAGGCCTAGACAATCATGCCCTGAAGTGGTTTGGGAGCTACTTATCAGGCAGGGCACAGAGGGTCTCATGGAAAGGGACCATGTCTGACCCACTACCCCTAAACCAGGGTGTACCTCAGGGCTCAATTCTAGGCCCCCTCCTGTTTTCCTTGTTTACCAATACCCTGCGTACCCACTGTGAGGAGAGCTCGGTTGTGCAGTACGCTGATACTGTCATCTTCTGACCCCTGCATGACATGGTTGCCCTAGGCCCTCTACTGCAAAACTATCTCACTTCACTAGAGACTTGGCTATGTAAAAACAGAATGGTACTAAATGCCGTCAAGACCAAGGCAATGCTATTCAGGCCAAGATCCCTGGGATTTGACAGGTTCTCATCTCTCTCCTTAATCTCACTCTCTGGTAAAGCCATTAATGTAGTCCCCTCCCTTAAATACTTAGGCCTCATGTTGGATCAGAATATCACATACAAGGTACACATGGACCAAGTCACCAGGACCCTACATCGGAAACTTGGCACCCTGTACCATTCAGGGACCAACTCATCCCTGAAGCCAGGCTCTCCATAGCTACCAGAATCCTTCTACCCAACCTGACCTTTGCGGCCCCTATCATATAGGGCATGGCTAAACAAGAGATTACCAGGATGCAAACCCTATATAATAAAATAGCTCATTTCGCAACCTTAGACCACCCGAGACGTCACCACTGTGACACTTTGGCCAATCTTTGTTGGCCCACATTGGTCGCCCACCTCCAACACCCTTGCTTGTCCAGGCCTCACAAGCTTCTCAAACCCCACGCCTGCCAAGTATTGCGGACCATAACCCTCAAACACAACCCAAGGAACCTGAGGGCCTCAGATTGAATGCTATTAGAAGCCCCTAGGTAAGGACAAATGCTGGTGGAAGATCCTTTTCCTCCCAAGCAGCCTGCCAATGGAACAAGCTCCCTCCCCAGGTCCAGGCCTCCTCCTCACTCATGAACTTCCGCACCAGGCTCAAGTCCCATCTGCTGACCTCAAGCGCATGCCACTGTCATGGCACTAAAGCTCCTAAGGTACTCCCCTCCTCTCCAACTCCAATCTCCTAGCTTAACCTTCCTACTACCTGCCTGAAAGACTGCTCGCCAGAGGCCATGTGTAACCCCTGAATAAACTATATGCAAAGTACTACCAATTGCTTACATGTCATGATGATAACCATGCCTGTATCTATGCCTGCATCCACTGCTTTTCTTTTACTGTGCCTGTAAGCCATGCCTGTATCCACTGCTTTTCTTTTACCGTGCCTGTAACCAAGCCTGTATCCACTGTTTTTCTTTACTGTAACCACCTCATGATGCAACTCACAATGCCTCAAATGTTCCTTATGTCCTTGTTCATTCTTATAACTTGTATTGTTATCCCGGGTCACCCCTGAAAAAGGGACCTTTGGGGCTCAGTGGACCTACCCGGTCACCAAAATTTAATAAATAAATAAATAAAGTAAGGGCACAAGTAGATCTTCATGCTGCTCGAAAAAAATCAAACTCCCGCATATCATGAAATGCATTAGGTACATCATCTGGTGGTACAAAAGCAAGGGATAGAAGCATTTGAATGTGGAGTGCAAAACTGTGGTCAGCACTGTACCTTTCATGGACCTCTAGTAGCGTTCAAATCTTTCGCCAAATACACTGTGCTAGATGGAAAAAGCACCTACGCAAGTCTGTAGATGGAAAAGCATGGTGAAAGCTTTCCATGCAGACTTCTCAAAGTCTAGAATTGCACTGTATGGTGCTAGGTTGGGGAACAGGGACTTCAATTGTGCATATACCCTTTCTTAGGTGGCAGTTTTACGTGAGCACATTAACAAAAACACTGCAGTTACCACAGTTCCAGACTTAACACCATGTATGGTGTATGGTTGGACAAAAAGTGGGACAGGACTTGAATGTTCCGTCCAACATCCAGTCAGTGATCTCACTAAGAAATCTTAAATTATCATTGGTTGCAAGCATTAGAATCCTGTCATGCTCCTTCCCACCATTGAACAGCAGGGACTGTTCACCAGCATCAGTGACTGTAAATTCTGGAAGAATCACCAAGTCCTGTACTGTGCTAGGTGTAGCATTCCGCCTGTCATATTCTTTGCACAGTTCTTTTGATTAACTGTACATTTGACAAGCGGCCAGTGACAGATTGAGGTGCAGTAGAGGTGCATTGCATCACAACCTGTGAGGTGCTCTCAACGCCACCTCTTGTACTCTCCCTAACACTTGCCATACCTTTTTCTAACACCAACTCCTCCAGCATCAACATCATGAGTGTGCTGTTTTATTTGTGCAGCTACCTTGCCATCAATTGTGTGGATGCGAGCAAGACAGTCGAATTGGTGGGTATCCACACAGCTCCAGTAAACCTTGTCTCCTTTTTCTTTGTCTCAGCAATACAGAAAGCCTGAAAATAATGCCAGTGGCTTCCCCTTCTGGCTCAAGCAAACTCCACTTCCATGCCAACCTCCATTCTGACATAGTAACAGGTTAATGTAGTAGCAGGTACCTTTAAGTGTTATGCTACAGCATTGTGGGAAAGTAAAACAGGAAGTGACATGCAGTGAAGACCTGCAAAGAGCTACCAAAGAGCTATCAGCAATAAACATCGATAGAAGTAGAAACATCTGAAACCATTCTATACCAAGCGCTAGTTTTACAGAGTAGCTAATTATGTGAGGCTGTCATCTTCCGTGGACCGGGACATGTCTGCACTCTTCAAAGTCAACAGCGAACTGAAGAATGAAGGTAAGTGCCATATAGAGGTGGTCAATGGCATTTTGAACATACTGTATGTTAATAGCTCAGTCATTTGTAGGTATTTTACATAGATATATATACACTGTTTGCAGATAAGGGTCTATGGCCCACCCAGTCTGCCCAGTTGAGCTTGTAAGTTCACTTTGTTTTTCTAGAAGTATGTTGCCCCTTACCCCTGACCTCGAGAATGTCCTTCTGACTATCCCATGCATTCTTCAATCCAGTGATTGTTTCAGCCCCCCACTACTTCCTCTGGCAGGGTGTTCCACCTGTCCACCACCCTTTCTGTGAAGAAGTTTTTCTTCATGTTTCATCTGAATTGCCCTCCCTCCAACTTCATCCCATGCCCTCTACTTCTGAAACATCTTTTTCACTGGAAAATAGTGTACTCCTGCACCCTGGTCCTCCCTGTAAGGTACTTGTATGTCTCTATCATATACCTTCTCTTTCTCCTCTCCTCTCCTCCAGGGAGTGCATATTATGGTCCTTTAGCCTGTCCTCATAGGACTTGTGATGCAATCCCTGTACCATCTCTGTTGCCCTCTCCTGAACCTTCTCTACCCTGTCTATGTCCTTACATAGGTAAGGTTTCCAGAAGTGCACATTGTACTCCAGGTGGGGCCTCAGTAGTGTTTTGTATATTGAAATTATCACCTCCCTTTTCCTACTGGTGATCCCCCTTCCTATGCATCCTAGCATCCTTTTTGCTTTACCTGCTGCCTTATTACACTGTTTCCCTACTTTGAGGTCATCAGAGATGATAACCCTAAGGTCCCTTTCCTTCTTGGTGCATGCTATAGTCTCACCCCAACTAATATGTAGTTCCAGGGTTTTTGTTCCCCATGTGCATTATCTTGGACTTCTTTGCATTGAATTCCAACTGCCAAATCCTTGGTCATTTGTCAAGCTTCTGCAGGTCCCTCCTCATTCTGCCTTTCCCCACTCTGGCATGAAACAAATTTTCAACATGGACTTTTTGGGACCCTGCCTCATGAACACTGGCACTGTCATTTTGTTACTCTGTCCTGAAAGAAGATTTCACTGTGGCTGAAATAAATCACCTTTTGGGACTGAGTAATGAAATGGAAATGCCACTGTGCACGATGTGGGGTCCCAAAAATCCCATGTGGAAAATCTGGTGAAAAATACCCCAAAATGCCCGAATTATGTATGGTTGTTGAAAGTTTCCTTCGCACACGTTTAACTTTGCCAATTTATATTTTCACTCCATGTTTTCAACACAGTTACTTTTCACAACACCTCATGAACAGTACAGCTGTGTTTCTCACATCCTGCCCGAAATGTGCTTTTGCACCTGTGGCATGGAATGGTGTGGTCGATGTGCAAAATCACCTTTCAGGACTGAGTAAGAAAATGACAGTGCTAATGTTCATAACGTAGGGTCCCAAAAAGGCAATGTTGAAGTTTTGGAGCAAAAGTAACGGAGAATGCCTGAGTTACATGCAATCAATTACATTTTCCTATGCATGCAACTGCCAATCATTTATATTTTCACTCCAAAGTTTGAACATAGCCATTTTTTTACAGCACCTCATGAATACTATAGCTGCCATTTCTCACATCCCGTTCAAAATGCGTTTCCACAGCTGTGGCACAGAATGGCATTTTGCCATGGATTAGGAAATTTACACCTACAGTATGAGGGTTATGAGGTAGGGTGATAAGAAGACTATGTTGAAAATTTGGTGTCACAATGTGAAAAAATGACAAACTTATGAGCATTTGTTGCAATTTCGTTACACACCTATCTCAAAAAGTAAGGAAATTCATTGCAAAAACTCAGTTTTATAAAACCACTAAGGGTTTCCATTGCATCTTTAAAAGTAAGGAAATTCAATGTTAGGGTTAATGGGCCATGCCTGTTCACCCCTGGGGCCAATCAGAGGGATGAGACCACCCTCCCAGGGGTACCCCCTTCCTCCTCCACCCTATCCTTAGAGAACCACTGGACCATACCACTCACCTCCATCCAATGTGGACTGGCCCCAGCCTCCATTTGGTCACTGCTCCGCTACACCTTTTTTAACCAAAGTGACTTGCCCATCCCAACCATTGCCTTGTACTGCGCTGCTGCTTCCCGAACATGCAATCAAACATTTAAAATGCTAAAGCTTGCCTCCCTATGTGTACTCCTACTACTCCTCCAGATCTCCAGCAACATTCATCCCAACCCTGGCCCAACCCGCACCCCCACGTCCAACATGGCGGCACCTGGGGAACTCCGTATAACATCCCTAAACATCTGTAGTT
Source organism: Neoceratodus forsteri (assembly GCA_016271365.2). NCBI lineage: Eukaryota > Metazoa > Chordata > Ceratodontiformes > Ceratodontidae > Neoceratodus > Neoceratodus forsteri. Next base: position 202,279,626 of record CM028131.1, read on the forward strand.
TACCAAAAAAATTTGACAATTTTCAGGGATGGGTTGCCCAGCAATGGCCAGACATCATCTCAGTGGTTGAAACCTGGCTCAATGAATGCACTTCTGACAATGCTGTAGCTCTCCCAGGGTATACTATTTATCATGTTGACTTACTAACTAAGAGGGGAAGGGTGTGCTTTTTACCTCTGGGACACCCTCCAAGGTCTTACTCTACCACCCCCAACTGTTAATCACGGTGCCAAGGTCCTCTCCCTACAAATCAATATCTTCACCTCCAGGGCCCCTCTGTTAGTCTCCTCTGTTTACATCCCACCCAGAAACCAAAAAAACAAATTTCAGTCAGTTCTAGCCCACTTCCAGCAACATCCAGACAAGGCTGAAATCATTGTCCTGGGTGATTTCAATGTGAATTGGCTGGCTGACACTGCAGCCCCCATAAGGATGCCATGGCAGCCCTCAATCCATCACAACTAGTGCCATCAGCCACCTGCTACAACCCAAGAAGTGGCACCTCAAACTTAATCAACCTAGTTCCCACCAACCACCCTCACAAATTCTTCCAGGTTACGGTACTACCTGACGCATTGAGAGACCATTCACCAGTGCTCTGCCAAAGGTCCTACATGAAAAAAAAGGCCCCCTCCAAAGATATCTTCCAGCACTGCCTTGGACCGGTCAAACTATGACTCCTGAAGTAACACCTCTCCATTTGGGATTGGTCGCCCATTCAAACCTCATCCGATATTGACATGGTTCTACAGTATTTTATGAACTCCTTTAATGCTGCCTGTGACCTCTTTGCAACCTACTGCAAACGGGTCAAAGGTGCAGATACGCCCTGGATGTCACAATCCCTACTGGACCTTATGCATGACCATGACATTCTCTAGGCAGTGCTATCATGAGGCCAGGAAATGCTGCACCTAGGTGGTCTGCCAGGCCAAAGCTGATTACTATAGAAATACACTCTGCCTCCTAGGGTAGGGAGTGCAAATTCTGGGACTCTCTCAAAGGACTTAATGGCAAAACCTCAACTGCCCCCTCCAAGCTGTCCATTAATGGCTGTATCTCCACTGACCCTTAGATGGTAGCAAACATGCTGAACTCCTCATTCTCAGACCTCAGCAGTGTACTCCCTACCAACTTCTTTGCAACTACCCTCAACACCCCCTGCACCTGCCCAAGTGCCCCTCTTTCATTTCAAAGCTATTTCCCAGCATGAGGCTGGCCCACTCCTGCAAAGGGCACTCGTCAAATCCAGGTTCAGCAATGAGTCCCTCGATCTTAAATTTATAAGACTGACTCTCACTGAGGTACTCCACCCCCTCACTGCCCTACTGAACCACTCCCTTGCCCTTGGGCAATTCCCAACTAAAAGGAAAACTGCCCTCATCACTTCCATAATTAAGAGTGGTGACCATACCATGCCTGGTAACTATCACCCCATCTCAAAAGGAAAACTGCCCTCATCACTTCCATGATTAAGAGTGGTGACCGTACCATGCCTGGTAACTATTACCCCATCTCGATTCTACCTCCTCTCTCCAAAGTACTTAAAAAAAAAATAGTTGCTTCGCAGATCACCGATTACCTTGCCAAACAACCTCCTTTGCTCGAGCAGCATGGTTTCCAGAAAAGCCACAGTACCACCACTGCTCTCTTGGAATTTAACAATACCATACATGCTACCCTTGACGCAGGCCAGATCACTGGTGCTGTTTATATAGATCTCTCAAAAGTATTCAACATTGTGCATCACTTGCTCCTCCTAGCCACATTTACCCAAATAGGTTTCTCACAGGATGCCTCAGCCTGGTTCTTAGACTATCTGTCTGGCAGAACCCAAAATGTCAGACTAGCACATGCTCAGTCATCCCCCCCTCCAAGTCACCTATGGGGTCCCTCAGGGGTTGATCCTTGGCCCCCTGCTATTTACCCTATTTCTTAACTCCTTACCCAAAGCCTGTTCTGGGAACCTCCTGTTGTATGCTGATGATGCAGCATTATTTGGCACTAACACCAGCCCTGGTGCTCTTCAATTAACCCTCCAAAAGTTATTTGTTGAGACAGAGTCCTGGTTTGCAGTCCATAGTCTCATTCTAAACTATAAAAAATGAAATCCTTATGGTTTATGCATGCCCAAAACAAGTTCAGTGCCCACCCCCCTGCTCATTCCTAACTCCCACAATGAACCTCTGGAACAAATAACTTTGCTTAAATACCTAGGTGTTACCCTTTATTCCAGACTCTTCTATCATGAACATATCCGCAGACATAGCACGGCTGTTAACGCGCGTATAGGTCTTTTCCACTGATACAAATGTTGTTTCCCCCATGAAGCACTACAACTTGCCATTTGCGCCTCTGTCCTAATACTCATAGGCCCAGATATTCAAACTGTGCCAGTCTGAGGCGCAAGCCCCTTCGCTGCTCAAAATAGTTGCTCAGGGGTGTGGCCGGGGTGATATTCAAAGGAGTTGCGCTGTTGAGCAACTCCTTTGAATATCACCCCACCCACAGCACTTGCGCATGGCGCAGTGGAACTTGTGCTACCGCAAGTTGCCAGAGTTGAGCATTAAACTTGCGGTGGCGCAAGTACCATTGCGCCATGCTCAAATTTCCGATATTCAAAAGGTGACATGCAAATGGGGCCATAATTTATGCAAGGCGCAGGGGGAGCCATTTGCATCTATTAATGGCCCCATTTGCATGCCATTTGCATGTAGGTGCGCCGATCCCCGAGGACTTGCTCCTGGCTACCCTGCCAGGCAGCAGCCGTCGGGGACCGACGCACAATGCAGCCCGATCGCGGGCATCACAGTTACATGACACCCCCACACATCTCCCACAGCCGATGGCGGGCAGAACACGTACATGTCGCCCCCACATCACCCACAGCCCGATCGCGGGCAGAACCTGTAGAACCCCCGGTGCCCGATCGCGGGGCAGGATGTAACCCTCCCCCAACCTGAATAACTCCCTGGTGGTCCAGTGGACCGTAAAGCCCGATCGCGGGCAGAATGTCTGCACAACCCCCAAACATCTCCCTGGTGTCTAGTGCTCCCCCACCCACCCACGAAGCCCCTCCACCCGCTCCCCGCAGCCGATGGGCGACAGCATCCCACCCGCCTCGCCCGCCGCCCGCCGACTGGCTATCGGTAGGGCTGCGCCCTAAATCTGGACTGTCATATACGGTATGGGCTGCACGCCATTGGCTGTAGCTCTGCACCAATAGGCGTGCAGCCCTACCGGACAGTCAGTCGGTAGGCGGCGGGGCGAGCCGGAGTGGGATGCGGTAGCCGCCCGGCTGCGGGGGAGGTGGAGGGCTTCGTGGGTGGTGGAGGGACACTGAGACACCAGGGAGATGTTTGGGGGTTGTGCTGTGACATTCTGCCAGCGATCGGGCTTTACGGTCCACTGGACCACCAGGAGATTATTCGGGTGGGGGGAGGTTACTTCTGCCCGCGATCGCGGACTGGGGGTTCATATAGGTTCTGCCCAGCGATCGGGCTGTGGGTGATGTGAGGGGGCGACATGTACGTGTTCTGCCCGCCATCGGGCTGTGGGAGATGTGTGTGTGGGGGGGTGAATGTACCTGTACTGCCCGCGATCGGGCTGGTGGGGGCACAGGGACCGAGTTGGGGGCCAGCCAGGGGTGGCAGCTGCTGTGTTGCGCCCTGCAATGCAGCAGCTCACCTGTGGGTGGCCCTCAACTTAAGCCTTTTTTTGGCTCAAGCTTGTGCGGGCGCAGGTTGGGGGTTGCGCATGCACAACTCTGCGTAACCCGACTGAATATCGGGTTGCGAGGTTATGCATGGATCCTCCCCCTCCTGTTGAGCATGCATTCATTTGCATTGCTCTCTTGCGCAACCTGTTGCCAGTGGCGTAACTGCCTCCTGCTGAATATCGCAGAATGGCGCATTTTGGACTTGCGCATGGCGCAACCCTGTTGCGCATGGCGCAACCCTTTGAATATCTGGGCCATAGACTATAGTATCATTACCTATGGTGCTGCTGATAGCACATCCCTCAACAAAAATACAGGTTACTCACCTATAACAGGAGTTCTAGGAATGGTATATGTTGTTCATCCACACCGCCTGGCAGGTTCCTTGCCGCTTTAAATCTTACGGAAGATCTTCAAGCTGGCTCCTCCCACCCCAGGTGGTAAAACTCTCGGCTCCGCCCCATGATGCCAGATCTAGCCCACTGGAAGCCAGGTTGTGCGTCAAAGCCGGGGAGGCCAGGTGGGTCGTGTGGATGAACAACATATACCATTCCTAGAACTCCTGTTACAGATGAGTAACCTGTATTTCTAGGGACATTGATATGTTGTTCATCCACACTGTCTGGCAGACTCCTAGCACTTCTCTGGGAGGAGGGAGGCAATGCGCGTAGCCCTACTTAGGGAATAATGACTGGAGAACCGAGGCCCCAAAACCAGCATCCCGGCGTGACTCAAGGTCAATGTGGTAGTCGGTAATGAAGGTGTGTACTGACTTCCAGGTAGCAGCCCTGCAGATTTCCTGGATAGGGACATCCCTGGAAGCAGCCACTGATGCAGCGGTATGGTGGGTAGAATGAACTCTTATCCTTCTGGGAGGCTCCATGCCTGCCAACCTATAGCAGAGATCTATGCAGGATCTGACCCACCTGCCTATCATCCACCTGGCCGCAGGTCTGCCAGGTGCGGCTTCAACATAGGTGACAAACAGCTGGCGAACCTCTCCCTGAACTTCAGCCATCTACTCCTTGTAATAAGCAAGCTCTCTTCTAGGGTCCAAAGTATGGAGCCTATATTCGGCCTCCGAAGTGTAATTGTGGTAGAACACCGGCAGAGTCAACACCTGGTTAAGGTGAAACTTCGACACCACCTTCGGAAGGAATTTCAGGTGGGGGCGCAGAACAACCTTGTCCCTGTGGAAGACCAGATATGGAGACTCGATGGAAAGTGCCTGGAACTCTCCCATCCTTCTGGCTGACATGACAGCCACCAAGAAGGCAGTCTTCCAAGACAGGTGAGAGATGTCACACCTGTGCATTGGTTAGAATGGCTTGCCCATGAGCTTAGCCAATACCAGCAGTAGATCCCATGGAGGTGGAGGTTCTCGCACCGGAGGGGATATGTGATCAAGGCCTTTGAAAAAGTGCTCAACCACCTTCTCCTGCACCACTGACTGCTTCCAAGCCTGCGCCTGGTAAGCAGAGATGGCTACCAGGTGTACCTTAAGGGTCGTCGACTGAAGCCCTTGCTGAGAAAGGGACCACAGGTAGTCCAGAATGCTTGCCAAGGAACAGGGGGAAGGGTCCAGGCCCTTGCTCTGACACCAAATGGAGAATCTCTTCCATTTAAAGGCATAGGATTTTCTGGTTGACTCCTTACGGGACACCTCGACCACGTTGAGGACCTCGTCGGAAAGACCCAAGGCCTGGATCTCTAGCCGCTCAGAAACCAGGCCGTCAGGTGCAGGGATTGAAGGTCTGGATGGAATACCTTCCCCTGATTGACTGAGATCAGGTCCGGGCGTGCTGGAAGCCGCCTCGGAAGCCTGGAGCTGAGACTGAGGAGATCTGGATACCAGAACTGACAGGGCCAGTCTGGGGCTACCAGAATCACTTGCGCCTTGTCCCTCCTTGCCTTGAGGAGCACCATGTGGATCAAGGGAAATGGGGGAAAGGCATAGAAGAGGCCCGGGGTCCATGGTCTCGAGAAGGCATCCCCCTGCAGCGAGCCCTGCTGAGGGAGGCGGGCATGAAACAGTCTCAGCTTCGCATTCTCCCTGGAGGCAAACAAGTCCACCTGAGGCATGCCCCAGTGGGAGAAAAGATCTTGTACTACCTCCAGCAGGAAAGAACACTCATGGGACACAGCCCCTATCCGGCTTAGGGCATCAGCCAGAATGTTGGAGGCTCCTGCCACATGGATGGCAAGGAGATCTGTCTCCAGGCTGTGCACATGGGACCAAATGCAGAGAGCTTCCCTGTACAGAGGCATGGAGTGTGTCCTGCCCTGGCGGTTTAGGTAGTACATGGTTGTGGTATTGTCAGTCTGGACCTGGACCATTTGACCCCATACAAATGGAGCCGAAGGTGGTGAGGCTAGGCAGACCAGTCAGCTCCAGCAGGTTGATGTGGCATCGGGACTCCCAAAGGGACCAGAGGCCATGCACTCTGTGCTCCCCCAGATGGGCATCCTAACCCATCAGAGAGGCATCAGTCGATAGAGAGACCGTCAGCTCGGCGCGGACAAATGGGATGCCCTCTTGCAGATGAGCTGGAACGGTCCACCACTGGAGAGCATTCCACATCTCCTGGGTCACTGTCACTAGCTGATCCAAAGGATCGGAGCGCTGTGACCATTGGCTGGCCAGTCCCCATTGTAGGGGACACATGAACCAACAGGCCCAATGGACCACGATGGTGCAGGCCGCCATGAGGCCTAGGAGGTGCAGGAAGTCCCGGGCAGGGCGCAATTGCCCAACCTGAAATGACTGGGCAAAGGAGGAAAGAACTTCTGCCCTGTCCGCCAGGAGCCATGCTCTGGCTTGCAGAGAGTCAGGCTCTGCCTCGATGAATTGTATCACCTGCTTTGGTACGAATTCTGACTTGGCCTCATTGATAAGGAGGCCAACTTGAGAGCAAACCTGGAGGGCCAGATCTCTGGACCGCTCCACCTCCATTCTGGAGGAGGCCGCAATCAGCCAGTCTTCCAGGTAGGAGTACACCCGGACCCTTCAGCACCACAGGAATGCTGTCACCACTGCCATGCATTTGGTGAAGACCCTAGGAGCTAGAGAAAGGCTGAAGGGCATGGCCCAGAACTCGTAGAGGGACCCCTCTGCCCTGAAGCGGAGGAATCTCTGGTGGGACGGACGGATTGGGACATGAAAGAACACGTCCTGGAGGTCCAGAGAACAGAACCGCATGCCTCGTTCCAAGGATGGAATGATCTGAGCCTGAGTGGCCATCCTGCAGGTTCGAGACCTTAGGAACCTGTTCAGGTCATGCAGGTCTAGAATGGGGTGCCAGCCCCCCATCTGTTTTGGGACCAGGAAGTACCTGGACACAAACCCCGGGTCTGGTGGAGGATCCGTCACCTTCCTGATCACCTCCTTTTCGAGGAGCAGGGCAATGTCAGCTCGACGAGCAGACAGGGAGGCTGCGGACCCTGTAGCCCCCCACAGGGCGACGGCTCAGAAGGGTGGAGCCTGCTCGAACTCCAGAGGCAGGCCCTTTCCTACCGCCTCCAATACCCAGCAGTCCATGGTGATAGCAGACCAGGTGGAAAGGAAGTGGCGGAGCCATCTCCCCATGGGGGGAACCCGGGGGGGGAGCGACGAGGCAGGGGGTGACCCCCGTCAACATATCACTGGGCAGGCTTGGAGGAGGGACCGGCCGAGGGACCTCCTGGGCCTTTTCCTCCCTGCTTCCTCTTAGAGGAAGCCACAGGCTTGGCTTTGGGGTGCCAAGCGTGAGCCTGCTGGCCTTGATGCTGATGTTGCTGGGCCGGATGTGCCGCAGAAGCAGAAGGGCGAAAGGACTTATGTTGCTGACGACGGCCCTTGTCCTTCTGGGTGGAGGTGACAAAGGCCAGGATAGTGTTGGACATTTCGATCCTCTGGAGGTGGCCTTCCACTCCAGGGCTAAACAGGTCAGTCCCCAAGAAGGAGATGTCCACCAATTTGTGCTGGGTATCTGCTGTGAAGGTGGATATCCTCAGCCATGTTCTGTGGTGCATGGACACTGCAGGGCCGCTACTGATCGGGCACGGAAGTCTCCAATATCTAGAGCCATTTGGAGCTGCTGTTTCACCACTGCCCTTCCCTGATCCCGCACCTGCTTGACCGTAGTCTGCAGGTCGGCCGGGACATGAGGGATCACCTCATCCAGGGAGCCCATGAGGGCATGGGAGGAGTGTGCCATCAGCACGGCCGAGCTGGCCTGACAGAGGTAGAGGGAGGACGCAACATACACCTTGCACCCGGCATAGTCCAGCTTTTCGGACTCCTTGTTGGGGGGCTTATCCACATCCCTAGCATTCCTGGAGTGCCGGAAAATGATATCGGTGACCAACCCCTCCGCAGTGGGGTGCTCCGAAAAACCGGACAAAGTGCCAGAAGGGACCACATACTTCCTGGCCATCCTGGCTGAAGGCACAGGACAGGAAGCCAGCCGCTGCCAAAGCTCCAAGGCTGGGCCAACAATGGCTGCAGCCACCAGAAAGGCCTCCGTAGGAGAATCCCCTCGGTACAGTATCTCCGTGAGCGGATACTTGGCCTGCTTAGATACGGGCTCAAGCTGCATACTGGTGGACTCCGAGATGAGCTGAAGCAGATCCATGAATGACAATGGGCTCTCGTCCATCGACTGCCCCCCCCGGAGGACTCCAGGTCAAGGGGCCTGAAAAAGAGGGAGGAGTCATCAGACTCCGAAGAGTCTGCGAAGAGCTACCTGGGGCCTGAGCTACCCTCCACCTGCTGAGGACAGTCGGGAGTGAGGGTGACTGACAACTGGTGGGGAAGACCCTGACCCGACCGAGAGTACTTGGTCGGTGCCCCCCGATTTCGGTTGTGGAGGCAGAGGTTCCACCACAAATCAGTGGGGCAGCTGGTTTCAGCCAAACAACTGGCCCAGGCTTGGGCACCTCGACTACCGCAAGGGGTTGTTTCGGCCTTACAGGTGACAGCCACTTAATGGCCGGGGAAGGCGACGGCTTGTTCCCGGACAAAAGGAGCTGCTGTCACATTAAGTCCTCCTAGCATCGACGCAATTTGCACTGAAACCTCTCCTCTTCCAAAGAGGAGGACGAGGACAAGTGGCACCGAGACCGCCGGTGTCAGTGGGATCAGTTGGACTGAGACGAGGTCCGAGACAGAGACCCTCTGTGTTTCTGAGGGTGGGTCTGGGAGGGGGCGGGGGATACCCACTCCTCCCTCGGCTCGGGAGCCTTGACCGGGGACTCTGGCACAGGAGGTGCAGGCGAGTTCACTGTTTCCATCGGGGGGAACCGGTGATAAAGGGTTGTCAGCTTCACCAGTCGACAGCCTGTCCAACAGATCGAGAAAAATCTCGACCGCATTGACTGGTGTTTCGGCCGGCTGACCTGACGGGGACACCGTGAAGCTAGCAGCCTTACCTTTTTTTTGAAATTTAAGTTTATTATTTTCCACACAAATAATACAACCATAACCATAGTGTTTAGGAGACCAATCAATAAGCCTAAATCAAGTCAACCCCCCCAACTATACAAATAGTAAATAACAGACATATTGGAGTCAGAAAGGACATCTTAACATAACTGTCTGTCAGTCGAGACCCCAGAAAACAAATCCCCCCCCCTCCCTCCCAAGGTGCACGCTCAAAACAAAGTTAACAACTTCTAAAGTCTGGATATCCACCTTAACAAACCATCTATCTACTGGCCGGACCTATAAGCCTAAGTACACTGAGAGAGACATGCCTATATCACTTTAAAGTCTAATATTAGAGTGACAGCAATTATGTTACATAGAATGAGGGTCCAGGGATCAGACCACCAACCATAACCTCCTGGTAGGTAAGAAAACTGAAGTTTACCCCACCTTTTATAAAATAGGTCCATACGATACTTATAGCTGGCAATCAAACTTTCGGACTGGAGGTATGACATCAATTCTTTTAACCAATCCACAAAGGATAAAACTAATTGGTCTTTCCAGTGCCTTAAAACTAACTTTTTGACTGCCATCAATATCAGAGCCATATGGTACCTACGGTCCACGCAGTCTATCTGAGAAAAATCACCCAGTACACAGATACCTGGAGAGAAAAACCTGCTCAGACCCAGAAGGGGATCTAAATTATCTTTAATAGAAGACCACAACGGGGCCACTTTAGCACACTCCCAGAAAACATGAATCAAGTTACCCTCATCTTGGAGGCAACGGAAACACCGTGGGGAAGAGATCATCTTACATTGAAAAAGCTTGACTGGAGTATAATATAAATTATTGACAATATTATATTGCACTAAACGGAACCTATCCTGAGTGTGATATTTATGCAAGTTAGGCCATAGGATTCTCCACAATGGTACCTCTTCCGGGAGAAGATGTGTCCAGATCAAGGGACCACCTACCTCATCCCCCAAATTAAAAGTCAAAAGATAGGAGTAGATCTGTGAAATGGAATGGGGTTGAGATGCCAGCATAATGATGTTAGAGAAAAGGGTGTACCACAGACGGTTTAAACACTGACCCCAGCTTACTACAAACCAAGTGTCAGAGTTGAAACACTTTGAAAGTCTCTCTACTTGGAATGTCAAATTTGGCAAGGATATCACCTGACGTGAGAAGAGAAGTTTGACTATACAGATGTTCTATCCTGGAGTCCTTGAGTTGTGAGAGCCAAGTTACTCCTACCTTCGAGTCACCTATAGTAAGGTTGGGATTAAAGGTAATTGGTTGTCCTAAATCTGCATGATTGGAGATCCGGAAAAACCTAAGACATTGGGCCCACACCTTAAGAGAAACCGCCACCGTGTTATTAGAAATCAGTTGTGAAAGTATGCTCGGAGTAAGATAGGGTAAAATAGTTATGTCAAATTTAAGCTCAGAAAGAAAGGTCGATTCTAAATGAAGCCATATTGGGGAGGAATTCTCAGGTTTTGCCGCAAACCACCATCCCAACTTGGATAGGTGGGCAGCCCAATAATAGAGCTGAAAATTGGGAAGTCTCAGGCCTCCCCTTTCTTTGGGGAGCGAAAGGGAGCCATAAGAGCAGCGTACCCCTTTCCCTTTCCAGATAAAGGTGGAGAACATACTGTGGAGCTGTTGGAAAAAGGAAAGAGGAAGCCAGAGATTGGTAAGGTTCAGTGGATAAAAAATCCGAGGGAGAACATTCATTTTAATGATACTGATTCTGCCCATCAAGGATATAGGAAGAGATGCCCAACGTTGCAAGTCTTGACTAACCAAATCTCTAATCTTATTAAGGTTTAATTTCTTGAGCAGAAATGGGTCAGTGGAAAAGTGAATCCCCAGGTACTTAAGTGAACTGGAAGTCCATCTCATGCCAAAGGGAAGGAACCAACTCTTGAAAATGTAATTATTCAAAGGGAAAATCTCACACTTTGATGTGTTTAACTTATAACCAGAAAGGGAACTAAACTGCCTAATAATATCCAGAGCTGCTTCTAACGATGCTACCGGATCAGACAGATGTAACAGAACATCATCCGCGTACGCAGAAAGAACAAGCTCCCTTCCTAAAATCTTGACCCCTTTCACCTGAGGCGAGGATTTAAGCTGAATCAGTAGAGGTTCCAAGTACAAGTTAAACAATAAAAGATAAAGGGGGCAACCCTGTCTAGTGCCCGTGAAGAGACTGAAAGGAGGGGATAATACCCCATTCAATAGATTTTTGCAGAGGGGCACCTATAAAGTACCTGGATCAGCCTTAAAAAGGAGGACGGGAAGCCCATTTCTTCCAAGACGGCCCATAAAAAGGACCAGTCAACCCGGTCAAATGCTTTTTCAGCATCTAGAGAGACCAGAACAATTGGTTCTGAAGCAGACCGGGCGAACTGTGAAATATGGGACAGTGTCCTCAGATGATCAGCTGCTGATCTCCCTGGGACAAAACCTGCCTGTTCAGGGCTCAAAAGCTCCATCCAGATCTTTTTAATCCTCTCCGCAAGTATTTTAGCTAGTATTTTAATATCATAATTCTGTAGAGAGATGGAGATGGTAGCTAGCTGGGTCCGAGGACTCTTTGTCTGCTTTAGGAATTAAGACTATGTGGGCTCAAACAAGGCCTGGTCAAGTTCAAAGCAACCTGAAAGTAATTATATAATTTAAGCAGGATAGGAGTCAAGTCCTTAGAAAGACTTTGTAAAAGTTAGCAGGAATCCATCTGGGCCGGTGTTTTGTCTGGGGCAAGGAAGCAATAGTGCTCTGGATCTCCTCAACTGAGATAGGCGCCAATAGACATGCTTGTTGGGATTCCGGTATACTTGGAAGAGCAATTCCTCTTAAATAGATCTTGAGATCAGCTACAGAGTGGGATGTTGGAGGGGGACTATAAAGACTGGAATAGTATTCCCGAAGAACCCGAGCAATCTCTCTGGGCGAAGAAACCATATCACCAGATGAAGAAACCAGAGAGGGAATAATCCTCGAACTTTCAAGCACTCTGAGACACAAAGCCAATAATTTCCCGGATTTTTCATTGAGATCAATATACTTAGCCTGGGTTTTGACCAGATAGTACTCAGTCTTTTCTTTCAGAAGATCCGAGTAATCGTTCTTAACTGAAAGAAGTTCTTTAAGATCTGAGACTGAAGAGGATAGTGAATACTTACCTTCCAAGTCCCTAATCTTGCCCACCAACTCTAACGCTCTAGCCAGCTGTGCTTTTTTCCTAAGGGAAGCCATCTGAATAAAATCCCCCCTAAGATAACACTTTAATGCTCCCCATATCATGTCCACCCTAGGGGTAGAGTCCAAATTGTCTGCCAAAAACAAAGATATTCTCGAGCTGATCTCTGAAACACAGTGACGGTCCTTCAATAGTTGAGTGTTTAGTCTCCACATGGAATCACGAGAAAAATCAGGGCTAAGGGACAAGTGTACCCAAACCAAAGCATGATCCGACACAATGATCGGTTCTATACCAGAGAGAGAGACACTCGGGAGAAAGGAGAGACTAACTAAAATCATATCCAGTCTTGATTTAGTGCCATGCGACTGTGATTGAAAGGAAAAAGCCCTAAAAGAAGGGTTAGCAACACGCCACAGGTCACCGAGACCTAACAACGAAACCATCTCACAGAGGACTTTTTGTGCCGAGGAGGGTGCTCGCCTATCTTGGGGATCCCTATCCAATAATGAGGGGAAAGGTACATTCCAATCCCCTCCTAACACATACTGAGTTGGCAAAAAACCAGCCAGCCTGTCTGTCAACATCATAAAGAAGTCTGGGTTATCTCCCAACGGTCCATACACCGATCCCAATACCACGCTCTCTCCATTTAAATTGCCCTTAACTAGGATGAATCTCCCTTCCGGGTCTGAGCAAACCAAATCCTTGATAAACAAGACGTGTTTTTTAACTAAAATTGCCACCCCTCTACTAAAATGAGAGTTCCCAGCAAGATAAACTTGAGAGAACCCAGACCGAGAGAGGAGATTGGCTTCATCCCGGCCTAAGTGTGTTTCTTGCAAAAGAAGGATATCTGTGCCAAGCAAGGAACAGGGATTAAAAACCTGCAGCCTTTTACCCCGATCCCTGATCCCTCTCACATTCCAAGACGCAATACTAACTATATTTTTAGCCATTTCAAAAAAAACTTACAATAAATGGATATCCAGGTAACATAAATCCAACCACTTATCGCAGGGTGCACCTCCCAAACAGCCAATCCCATCCCCTTTTAGAACTCCTCCCCACCCCCTACGAATAGAGCCCAGTCCCTATAAAGATAACATGAAACAGCATGTCGTAACCCCCATACCCCACCCCCATCCAACCTTCGAGATTCCGTAACGAACAAGCAGGAACCCCTCCCCAGACAAGGCAATGAGACCAAAATCTGTAACCGATAAGAGAAAACCTCCCTCCCCAAAGCACTCCACAACACCCGCCCCCCAAAAACTATATACAGAAGGAAGCCCAAATATCCGTAATCCCAGATACAGTCTTTATGCCGGGTTACGAACCCCCGGAATCCCCATGCGAATCTCCGAACTCCCAGAGCCAGAACCCAGTAGCCATATACTATAGAGACCCATGCCTCCCACCGCCAAGTACAGACCCTAACAGCTACCCACCAACGATTGCAGCAACTAGGCCCCGGGCAGAGATTAGCAACCCCCCCACCGCACAGCTCGCGATCCCACATCCAACTCGTAAGCTCGCCTAATCCCCCAGCCGCCCCCAATTCCCAGTCCCCCGTGTACCCATAAACACCAAGGCCAAAAATTAAACAGAGCAGAAAATGGGAGAAAAGAGAAAAAACAACACCTGAAGGGAAAGGAAAAAGAACCCCTACTACATAGAGCCTCCTAGGCCTCCTCAGCCCCGGTGGACCCCCCAAGAATTCATTCCTGCACCTCCGAGAGTCATACGGCTGGACAAAAATAAATGAGCCACTTACCCATGCCACCACCATTCCAAGTCAGGAGACCAGACCTAGCCGTTACACCCTTATCAGAGGCAGAGGGGAAAATCGCTGAAAGCTCCTATTGTGGTTGCCGTTTCGGGGGGACCCTAAATGCAGCCGGACCCAGGTTGTGCTACACTCCTGGAAGTTCCCCCAGGAAACCACAGCCGAAACCAGCGTTCCGCCGACGGAAACAAGCCCCATAAAAAGGGAAGGCCGAGATTCATCGCACCGACCGGGGCCTAGACCAACACCGCCCCCCACTCCGCGATCCCTGCCGCCCACCCACCTGAGAGACCAAAGGAAGCGACTAAACAATCAGACCAGACGACGGAGAGCACATCCAGACAACACCATCCAAGGTATGTGACGGGGGGGCGGGGAGGCACAGGACAGGAACAAAGGGTCAGGGGGGGACGCCATCACCTTCACCAACAAAACAACACAGACTCTGATAACCACATAAAAAACAAACAGTCAGGCAGTTTCAACATCAGAGAGTCCAAAGTTATGTGTTCAGCCGGATCCCTTGAAAAGATCAGGCAGTCTGCCAGCCAGTTCTTTAAGAGCTGCTTCCGGGGTGTCAAAGCTCGTGGCCATGCCTCCAACAGTTACTTTTAAGGTGGCAGGATAGATCATCCTAAACGGAATTGCAGCTGCTGTAAGCTTTTGGACAATGTGGTGATATGCTGCCCTCTTTTCTCGGATCTCCTTGGGGAGGTCTTGGGTAATCCGGATCTTTGAAACACCCCACAAAATTTCTTTGAGTTCCCGAGCCTTCACAAGGACATGCTGCCTGTCCAGGTAACTCAAAAATGTAATAATGATCGGGTGAGGGGGGGAACCAGCTGCCAGTCGAGGACGTAGCGAACGGTGGGCCCTCTCAAGGTGATAGGAGGCATTAATAGGTGATGGGCCTACCACTTTCACCAAGAACTTTTGTAGGAAAGCCATGAGGTCTGGGCCTTCTTCTAGCTCTGGAAGGCCCATTATTAACAAATTGTTACGGCAACTTCGGCCCTCGAGGTCCTCGGTTTTAGTTTGAAGCCTCTTCACTTGCTGCCTTAGCTCTGTTATTTCTGCCTCGGCCCTGGTTCTCCAATTCTCGACAGAAGCGACCTTTACCTCGACATCCGAAACCTTTCTGGTAACATCAGAGAGGTCGCTACGCAGGGATTTAATTTCTCCTGTCAAACCCACAAGGAGCTCCTTCACAGGGCCAAGCTCTTGGAGAAATTTGTCTTCCGATAGAGGTGTAGGCTGCATCATTTTCTCACTACCACGATCTGGCCTAGCTGGGGCCTGGTTCCTCTGTTTTTTTGCAGCCTTCTTAGGAGATGCAGGAGGGGTGTGCTTAGTGAAGGCCTGCTTCGGATCCACCTCCATCGCGATCCAGCAAGGGCTAAAAATCCCAGATCGAGACACCTTATCAATCACGGGATGTTGAGAAACTGGTCAATTAAGTGATTTCCTCAAAAAACCCAGTCAAAATGCACTTTAAATAACAAAATAGGCGGCCAGAGGGGGGAGCTCAGGATTTCAGCTGCTGCTCAGATGAATGCCATCACGTGACTCCTAGCAGCCTTACCTGCAACCTCGACCGAAGTTGAGTGTTGACTGTCCGGGGAAGGGGAACTCTCCCATGAATGTCGACGGTAGGACTTACCCTTCGAGTCCTTCTTTCTTGACCAAGAAGAGTGTCCAGATGGCCCTTCTCCCTTCGTGGAAAAGGATTGGCAAGCTCCTTAAAAGAAGCTGTGTAGGAGGATCCCAGAGAAAGCAGGATAAATGCCGTGACAGATGAGGATGAGGATTGAGGATGCAACCTGGGCTGCCTTCTCCTCGAGGGCGATCATCTGCTCGAATTGCTCAGCTGAGCCAGCCATCATGGACTCCGCCCAACGGGCCTCCTTAGACTTCACCGGTGGGTAACGCTTCTTGGGGCACCCAAGTTGTAACCAGGTAGTGCGGTCTTCAAGGACGTTGGCCGAGAAAGATCTACGCAACTTGCAGGTCTGCGGGTCGTGATCAAGGTCAAGGCAGTAGATGCACGTGGAGTGCAAGTCTGTCCAGGACATCTTCTGCCCGCATGGGCACTGCCGAAAACCGGGAGTCGATTTGTCCATCACAGCCACGAGGGAAGAATTTGACCAAAGTCTTGAGAATTTTAAAACTATTTTCAGGTGAACCAAAGAATTACGATCCAGTCTATATGCAGAACGTTAAGGAGGAAACCTGAGATTCCAAGCGGTAAGGAAGATCTGGCATCATGAGGCAGAGCTGAGAGTTTTACCACCCGGGTGGGTGGGAGGAGCCAGCCTGAAGACCTTACAGCAAGATTTAAAGCAGCAAGGAACCTGCTGGACAGTGTGGATGAACATATCCATGTCCCTAGAATCAGAGTTGCTCTGAACAAGACCTGCAGGCTGGCCACTGGCTGTGACCGGTTCACACACACCTGCATTCTCTATGCCAGTACCAAGTGGCTAAACTTCGATGATCGCCCAAAATACCAGACCTGTCTTTTTGCCAAGAAAATCACAGCTGGCCTCATGCCCACTGCCCTTGCCCCACTGCTTCTGCCACCCCCCGATACCAGATGCACCTGTCACTCAGAGAAAACTTCTTACCAGGTCCCTCTTTGTAAAACCTCCATGGGTCAAAGAACCTTTAGGTACCAGGTTCCCCACTGGCTGAATTCACTTCCCAAATCGATCACAGAGCCAAAACTGATCCTGTTCAAATCCCACCCCTGTAACCACATAGCACAGGCTTCAGCCTGTGACTGCACTCGACCCCCTCCCACAGCTTTGGCTGAGTCATGACAATGGGCCCCCCATGGTCCTGCCAGTAGGTACTTGTTGCTGGCCTCTATTTTTTACTCAGGCCGCTGTCTAGTTGCCACACACTGGCCTGCTCTTTCTAGCACCTGCCTATGTGTGGCACCTTTGTAAATACTGTACATTGTTAATTTCCGCTTGCACCAATATTCTGTATTACTCCTGACAGTTGTAAATATCCTGAACCACTTTTCCTGTATGCACAATACTCTATCTACTGTACAGTGTGATATTCCACACCAGTTTTATACCCTGTAATGTCTAACCGATGTCTTACTATTGTATTCTGTGACGTGTAACCTTTGTAAAGAAGTCTCTGACTGAAAGGTATTAATTTTAATGTGATTCAATAAATACATTTAAAATACACATACACACACACACATATACACACACACACTTACACACACCTTATTTGCTCTTATGAGCACAACCTCTACTATATGGAGGGCTTTGCATAGCTGTGCAGACAGTTATATTTTCATCCTTTACAAACCCAAACTAGCAGCATTGTTGAACAGTATGGTCAATGCTAGTGCAATGTGCAGGAGGCAAAAGCTAACCATGGTCGTGTTTTTTTGAGATGCCCAGACCTTGTTATTTTGCAATGCCTGCAGACAAAAATTTGAGCTGCTTGATTTAGATCCACTTCTGATTATGGGGCAGATGATTATGCTATCCATTCCTCTACAGGGTGTTTAGAGTGGGCTCAGTCTAATTCTGGTTCACATCTTGGTACCCAAGAAAGTTCAAACACAATTGTGGCTACAACCAGAGGCTCCAACAATAGAGCAATGGAGGGTAATTGTGAACACAGTACATGACTTAAAAAACTGACAAGTAGTATTTATTTAATTTATTTATTTATTTAAGAGTTTAACCAGGCAGGCATACTGAGTGGCTAACCACTCGTTTCCAGATGCGACCTGGGGTAACAAGAGAGGGGACACTGAGGGGAAAACAACAAACACACAGGTAATGTACAGTTGAGATGGCACATTAATAAAGACTATACATGTAGGTAGCTAAGGCAGACATGCAACTTAAGACTAGGCAGGCACAGAGACATAGTGGAGCAAAATACCATTACACTGTACATATAAAGTTAACATAGCTAGTGTTTTCTAGACTATATCAAGGATAGCGTACTAAATCAGAATAACATGGTATGGAAGCCCAGCAGGGCATGAGGCCTACTAATGTCTAGGCCCAGAGCAGGAGCAGACAGTGAGAAAATGTTCATGGAGTCGGGTGTTAAGGTGTCTCGGATTAGAAATGTGGCGGATATCTGTTGGGAGGTCATTCCATAGTTTAGGTAGGCAGTAACTAAGTGCAGCCTGACCCATAGAGGTACACATACGAGGGATATGGAAACGCCTTTTATCCGAGTGTCGCAGCGAGTAAGCTGCCAGGGGTTGAGTAGTTAAGGTAGAATTCAGGTAGGGAGGAAGGGTATGGGACCAGTATTTAGCAGCAACTCTACAGCAATGGATTAGTCTACGGGCTGAGAGAGAGGGAAAGGCCAGGGAGCTATATAGGTCACAGTGGTGTGTCAGTTTAGGACTTTCCAGTATGAAGCGGCAGAAAGAGTGAAAGAGTGTGTCCAGGCTGGTCAGAGTGGAAGGTGAGGCGGTGCCATAGACTACATACCCGTAATCAAAAATTGGAAGTATCATTTTTTGCACAGGTTCACGCTTGACTGGGGCACTCAGGCAGCCTTTGTTATGATAGAGGGCCCCTAGTTTAGCAAGCAATTTTTTGTAAAGGGAGTCAATGTGGGTTGAGAAGTCCAGATATTGGTTGAGCCAGACGCCGAGGTAGTGTAACGAGGTACAGGATTCTATGGGGGCAAGGTCCAGGGTTACGTAAGGGGGGCGGATGGAGAGTTGGGAAAGCCGAGGTTGCAAGCCAAAAGTTAGTGAGATTGTCTTTTTTGCATTTAAGAACAGCTGATTCGATCTGAGCCAATGCTGAACAGCGTTGAAATTCTGCTGCAGTTGGTCATGCACAGCTTCTGGGCCAGTGTTGAAAAGCACAGTATCGTCTGCATACATTTGTATAGCTGAATGGGAGCAGACTTGCGGTAGTTCATTCAGGAAAACTGAGAAAAGGATTGGGCCCAGGACTGAGTCTTGAGGAACTCCCATAGTGATAGGGAGGGGGGACGATATGTTGGAGCCAATTCTCACTGTTTGCCATCTGCAATGCAAGTACGCCTGAAACCAGTTAGTGGCAAGGTCAGATAGGCCGGCAGCCTTTAGTTTGTCCAGTAGGATTGTGTGGGAGATGGTATCAAAGGCTTTAGCCAGATCGATGAAGATGGCCGAGGTGATATAGCCTTTATCCATACCTGAGAGGATGTCATTTGTGACTCTTAGTAGGGAGGTGACAGTGGAATGCGATTTGCGGAAGCCTGATTGGTAAGGGGTGAAAAAAGAGGACTCAACTAAGTATTGGGAGAACTGAGCAAGGACAAATTGTTCTTGTATTTTTGCCAGAGTTGGGAGAAGGGAAATAGGACGGTAATTTCCAGAGGAGGAGGGGTCCCCACCTTTAGGAAGTGGGATGACAGTTGCCAGCTTCCATGCTGTGGGAATTGTTGACATTGAGAAGGAGAGGTTGAGCAAGTCGGCTATCGGGGCGGCAAGAGCAGGGGCTGAGAGCTGAAGTAGTCTGGACTCCATGCCTGAGGGGCATTTTCCCTTGTTGGGGTTTAGGTTACACAGTGCTTGGTAGACTTCAGCTGGGGAGACAGGTCGGAAGGAGAAGGGGGGGGGAGTGCTGGTAGTTAAGAGTGGTAGCTAACTTGAGTGGGGGAAAGAGGTAAGCTCTGTACCAGGGAGGAAGCACTGTTGGTGAAGCAGTTAAAAGCCGAGGCAACTTCAAAGGGGTCAGTGACAGCTGAGCCTTTGATGGATAGGGCCGGGGTAGGGGGTTGTATAGGTGTGGATAGGAGTGATTTAATAGTTTTCCAGAATTGGGTCGGGTGGTTTAGATTTGTGCTAAGGGTCAGCGAAAAATAGCTCTGTTTGGCTAGTCGGATTGATTTCGTGCAGGAGTTCCGAAGGACTCGATGAGATTGATAAGCTTGATGGGAGCTAGTTGTTTTGTACTTTTTCCATGCCTGGTCCCTGGTGCGGCATTTGCTGATGATATCAGCGGAGATCCACGGGAGGTGGAAGCCCCTAACTCTAGTTTTTTTTTGTGGTGCATGAAGGTTCTAGACATTCAGGAAACTATTTTTGAAGTTGTCAAGTGCAACGTCAATAGTAGGGGCCAGGGAGATGTAGGACCAGTCCACCAAGGTCAGGTCTGATAGAAGTGGCGTTAGAGAGAGTGATTTGAAGGACCTGGCTAGTAGGGTCCGGGAGGGGGGTTTGAGGGGTTTATGTACTTTTCTAAGTAAACCATATGGTGATCGCTTAGGGAGTCTGGGAGTAAGCCTGCTCCTATTGACCTATGGGGGTGTGTGGTCAGTGCCCAGTCCAGAAGGGAGTGGTTGTGCGTTTTTGGATTTAGGCTGGTGGGCTGGGATATTTGTTGTGTGAGGTTTAGGGCATTTACTTTGGAGCGTAGCTTGGCGCAGTCAGTTGCAAGCCAGTTGTAATTGAAATCCCCTAGGACATATAGTTCTCATGTTGTGGCAGCAGATTTTAAGTTGGCCAGGTGGTCCAGTATACTCAGTATAGGGGTGTCAGGGGTGTAGTAGGATCCTGCTATAAACACTGGGGCAGAGAAGGGCAGAGCAATTTTGACAGTTAGAGACTCAATTTGTGGCGAGGGAGTAGGGGTGGGGACTGGAGTGAACTGATGCTTGTTGGAAATAAACATGGCTATGCCACCCCCCCTTTTTTTACCCATACTGTCCTGCCTAGTTAGGGAGTATCCTGGGATGGCAACAGAGGAATCAGGGTGTTGGGGTTTGAGCCACGTCTCAGAGAGTATCAGGATGTCTGGCCGAAGTGATAGGATGGATAGTTGTAGTTCTGGAATTTTGTTGAGGACACTACAAATGTTTAGGTGCATTATTTTTAGGCCCTTTTGTAGAGCCAGAGGGGTTGGCATTGTAGGAGGGGTAGGGCCGGGGTTAGTTTCAATATCCCCTGCTAATAGTAGGAGTAGTGAAACAAGCTGTAAGAACCTGTGCCGAGAGGTCCTGTATGTGCGATGGCATTTATGTGGGCGAGGTATTGACGGGAGCAGGTCAGCCTTGAAACAGCATAGCACAGACAGTCCGGGTGAGAGAGAAGGGGGGAGAATGATTGCTCCTATTAGCCAGTTTGTGGGGGGGCTAGTTGGTGCTGATTGTGAGAGTGTGGATGAGCACTTTAGCCCTGTGAGTAAATCACTGAGGTGGAGATGTGACAGTGGTTGCCTTAGGGGGCCAGAGGTTGGGGGGAAGGAGGCAATTGGAAAGCCAAGCAAGAGTAGGGAGAGTGCTAGAAGCATCATTGTTTTGCTGTAGCAGGGGGACATGTACAGTGTAGCGGCCACTAGTGGAGCAAGCAGATAACCTGCTAATGGAAAAGTGGGCTGATTGTTTTCTACGCCCACACGATCATGTGACTCTCCCTATAAAACCATGAGCTGACCAAGGGTGGTGGTGGGGCGGTGGGGAGCTGGTGCTAGCGCCAGCGGGCCTTCTCCACATGCCGACTGTCCACACAGAGGCTAAAGGGTGAGCTCACAGTCCACACAGGCTGAGCTCCTCGTCAGCATACCTTTTTCTCTTCCCGGTCTTGCGGTTCTGCGGGGGTCCGTGTGCCCGTGACCCAACACCCAAGGCTGTCCTTGCTGCTGAGTGGCTGGCGACTTTACAGCCTCATGCTACCAGCTGAGAAGAAGAAGAAAAAACACAGGTTAAGTAGGGACTGAGGAGGCATGGTGAAGAACAGGTAAGTTACACAGGGGCTGAAAGTCAAAGTGGTGCAAGGTAGGAACAGGAGGCTCGCCTCTGAAAGAGAAATGTTAAGCTGGCTAGGGGCAGAGGAGAGAGGCACAAAAGGAGAGCTTTACTGTGGGGGCCAATATCACTGGCTGCCAGGTAACTGGTTGTAGCGAAGTTAAGGCCAGTTAAAAAATACCGTAATAAGTATTTAAACCGTTTAAGCAGATTTTAACACAACATACTGGCTCCTAGGTATCTGGTAGTAAGCAAAGTTTCAGATGGCATTTACACATTTAAACAGCACTAATCCCATACATTAGTTAAGGGTAGACTGGGCTCACTGGAAGTCTCCACGCTTGATTCTACGTCACACTGACTCTTTTTTTTAAATAAAAAAGGCGCCAAAGTTCCAAGTAGGTGGACGCCAGCTGGGCCTACTCCACGTGCCGACTGTCCCACACAGACGCTAAAGGGTGAGTTCACAGTCCACACAGGCTGAGCTCCTCATTGCGTTCCTTTTTGGGGAACATTCCACAATTCCGACAGATGTGGGTGACAACACTGGGTCATGTATATAATATCGTGTAATACAATGATCTTTTCGTAACTTAGTATTTATTGATTTTACACTTTTCTGAACTTCCACATGGATTACACTATTCAGTGATGTATTGTTCGATCAAATGATCTTTGATAACTGTCACAGGGACTTAAATACTAGATGTTTCAGATTAGCTGCTGTATATGATCTACATGTAAACTACTGTGTAACACAAGTGTCTATCGGTTGTTGCTTTGTATCATTTATGTAATTTATTTATGAACCCTAAACAAATTTTAAGTAAAAAAAATAGAATTGACACTTTGCTTATAATGTGTGCATATTTGCGTATTTTGCACTTTTTTGTATAGCACCTTTTGCTAGACTGTGTAACACTTTGTAAATTTGTGAATTTAATGAAGAACTGAAAATCATTTTTGTCTCCTTGTGGATATGCATGAAATATCTTGTTAAGATTAACAGCATTTCAGAGCCAATCACAGTTTTAGCTACAATGGGCTAGGCAGTGCAGACCAATGACCAGGCAAGTACCTTGTAACTATGGTCACAGTCAGATGGGAGGAATCTTTGTGTAATTAAAAGGACCGAAGCACTCCAATGAGAGAGCATTTCAGTTCTTCATTAGGGTAAAGCCAGCCAGCAATAAGCTAATCCACTTTATGAATGCGGTCTGGTGGTGTATATGTATTCATTTCTTTAGGGTGATTGCAATTATAGGCAGCACCAGTCTAATATGACTTCCAGTGTCCATCAACCTCCACCCAGAAGTCCCAGACTGGATCAACATTCATCCTTGAGACCATGCTCTTCCATGTACTTTACCAGCCTTTCCTTAAGAATGGTCTCTATTAATTTGCACACAATTGAGGTCAAACTGACCAGCCTAAAGTTCCCTGGGTCATCCCTGGATCTGCTGTTGTACAAAGGCACCACATGTGCCATTCTCCAGTTCTGCAGCACTGTGTCCGACTCCAGAAAACTATTATAGAGGCTCTCCAGTGGCCCTGCAAAATCCTCTGCCAGCTCTCTTAGCACCCTTGGACATATGCTGCCCTGTCTTGGGGACTTGTCCACCTTTAGGGCCAGCAGTCCATCCCTCACTCTGTCCTCTTCTATCACTATGTCTGTGCTTCCTCCCCCACTTTTCCATCCAGATGGCACCAGTCCATCTTTTTCCTTAATGAAGACGGAGCAGAAGTAATCATTCAATACCTTCACTTTGCTTCCTTCTTCCTCCACCCAAACCTCCCCTTTCCTAAGCCTCACTATTCCTTCTGGCTTGTCCCTTCTTTCACTTATTTAGCAAAAGGTCTTCTTCTCCTCTTAATCCCTTTGGCTATTTTAAGTCCTTTTTGTACCTTAGTTTGCTGCTCTACCTTACCTGCAACTCTGGCCAACTTCAGGTAGTTTTCTTTATCCATCTCTCTCACTGTCTCCCTGTATCTCCTGTAGGCTGTCCTCTTGTCCCTCACCACCCTGACAGCCTCGAATTTGAATCAAATCATTGATTTGGAACCCGAGTTCTTCCCCCAAAGCCTAACACACTCCACTGTGGCAGCCAGTATTGCCTTTTTAATGATAATCACTTTCTGGTCCACCACATGTCTATTCCGATGTCCTCTAGGCATATCCTTAGCACTTCTCCCATCCTTCTAAAGTCCACTTTCCTATAATCCTGGATTTTGGTCTTGGTGGTGATACTTTTCCTGTCCATATCCAACCTGAATAACACTGTGCTGTGGTCACAGGGGTTCCATGACCATCATCTCTTGGATGTGCTCCCCAGTTGTGAACACTAGATCAAGGATTGCTCTTCCTTGGTGGGTTCAGTGATGCCCTGAATCAGAAACCCACCCTGTATCTCATCCAGGATCACCTGCTCCTTGCACAGGATGTGGCAGATATACCCAAGTCAACCTTTGGCAGATTAAAGTCCCCCACCACTACCACCTCTCCCTTTCTTGTAAGTGAGTAAAGTAAAACTTTATTTGTATCAGGCACCCTTCCAGAGATCAGGGTGCCTTAACAATCATCAATAAAACAAAAGTCTCCATTGTACATTAAAACAGTTCTTCTCAAAATGTGTGCACAAGGAAACGTGGTACTCTACAGTTAAAACAAATCACATATGCAAACCAAAAACTGGAGCACTCTCACCCATCTACAAATACCACCAGGTGCTTCAATAAATTATAAACTTTTATTAAGTGAAAAAATGACACATATTGCCTGACGCATTTCGGATAAAGTATCCTTTCGCAAAGGCTGATGAGAAACTAAACCACTCATTCTTATATACAGTACACCATAACTATAACTCACAAATAAAAACTTTAGATTCATTGGTCTACATCAACGACCCATTAAGTGCAAAGCAACAACAACACACACATATCTTTTTAAAGTGCCCACAGTAACAGAGTGCAAAAAAGACATGAAATGTGCAAATAGTTAACAGAATTTCAGGACCTCCATGAAATTAAGCACAACCTCTGTCAAAATGCACAAGTTATATGACATTCAGTTCCTAGCATCTCTAAGTTGTAAATACAGAGGTTTCAGATGCATCTTTTCTTGAAAAGTGCAAAACATTTAAAAACAGAATTTCAGGACCTCCATGAAATTAAGTGCAATCTCTGACAAAATGCACAAGTTATATGGCATTCAATTTCCAGTATCTCTAAATCATAAATACAGAGGTTTTAAAAAGTGGGTAAAACAGGCATTTTGAAAAGAACTAGACATGTGTCTCAACTTTAGCACGGAAGGAAGTGACGCTGAAAAAGAAAATGAAGAACTACGCCAAGGTCCTTTTATAGGAAGAAGCCAGTCTGGACAGACAGAAATAGACCCCCCAGTACAAACTGCTTCAGGTCCAAGACGCAGCCCTAGGG
The DNA here is from genome assembly GCA_016271365.2 of Neoceratodus forsteri. Lineage (NCBI taxonomy): Eukaryota > Metazoa > Chordata > Ceratodontiformes > Ceratodontidae > Neoceratodus > Neoceratodus forsteri. Next base: position 202,304,941 of record CM028131.1, read on the forward strand.
TCAACAAACAAGGAACAGGATGGGGAAACAGAGAAAGAGACAAGAAGGGGGAAGAGGCGTAGGCTTCAGCGGACAAAGAGGTTACAACCAATATGGGAGACAGTACACATAAGCATTAATGCCCATGAAGGTGGCTTCTACTGGGAAGTAATGCTTGGTTGGGGGGGTTGTGGCATAAGGCATAAGGCTGAGTGCCTACAACCACCCAACCCTCGTTAATTCCCAGTAGAAGCCTCCTTCGGGGGGGGGGGGGCATTATTGTGCTTGTGACATGGCAAGTGCAAGGTTAGGATTTTTAAAGTAATGGTTAATTTACAAGTACAGAAAGAAGAGGGAAGGCACTAATTGTAGTTCACAAAGCATGTTTATTTTACTCACCTTCAAACGCTGTCTACATCTACAGACATGCACATGCATGTTGCACAGTAGACATGCATTATTGTTGTGTCTGATATTTTTCGAGACGTATGAAATATATATTTATGCCTACAATTCACAAAACTGTTAACATTTCATACTTCTGATTGACGGTTCAGATGTTTTGCCATCCGTTTCCACACTGTACTCTTTTATCTCAGTGGTGCATTGTGGGGCTAAACACATATTTCTACAACAAGATAGTTTTTTACCACTGTGATCATTTTTTTTATAGTTAACTTATGCTCACTGCTTTTCTTTACTGCAATTGTCACATTTAGTGACCCTGTGTTCTAACCGGCGACATCTTGCTGCATGCCGACAATCATTGCTACACTAATGGAATTCCTGAGGCGGGTACATCAAACTGATACTAGGCAGAATATTTCAGATGCCCGCTCCTGTGCCTTACAAAGTGCTGTTCAGGGTACAGCACCACCTATTGGCAACTGCTTCATGGTTTAGTACTCACGCTCCTGTCAACATCATACAATTTGGATACGGCATTATTCAAGTTGGAGCGGGCCTTACTAGGGGAATAATGCCGTATCCAAGTAGTATCGTGTGGTTGCTTTCAGCCAATCAGTTTCTACGTTTTCCCCATGAAGCATTTTGCCATGTCACAACAGGAGATGGAACAACAGGGGGAGGTGGAGTTAATTGAAATATCAAACACTAATAAACAAAGTATGCAAGTAATTAACATCTCTGATTACCCCCTCACAGAGGAAGAGATGCAACTGTTAAAGAAGGGGTTAATTTTCTGTCCTACTAAACCATTAAATAAGACACAAACTATTCTGGACTTACATTTGGCAAGCAGGAAGTTAAACCTGAAATCTTTTTTTCTAGGACCTATGTGAGAGAGAGAGAGAGAGAGAGAGAGAGAGATCTAGAGTTGTTATTTAAGGACCTGCCACATTTAAACTATAACAATCTAACAATGAATGAAAAAGCACCTTTACAGTCCCTGCAGGAGAACTCCAGGATAATCAAAAAAGCAGATAAAGGGGGAAGTATAGTTGTTATGAATGTTCAGGACTACAAAAATGTAATCTTGAGACAACTTAATAACATAGATTTCTACACTTAGTTGAAGACTGATCCGATGCAGGATTACAAATTTGCAGTGGATGAGACAGTAGATCTAGCACTTAAAGAAGGTTGTATTACAGAGGTTACAAATAAGTTTTTGACTACTGAACATCTTCTGAGAGCTACTTTCTACAGTATATATTACCAGAAGTTCATAAGAATAGACAGAAACCACGTGGTAGACCAATAGTGAGTGGCATCGGCTACCTGACAGAGCCCCTCTCACAATATTTAGACTCCCATTTAAAGACACACGTGAGTAACCTTCCCTCTTATATGAAAGATACAAAGGATGTTTTAAATCTGATGGAACACACACACCTAGATGATGACTGTCTTCTGGTAACATTGGACATTGAGGCATTATACACTAACATACCTCATGAGAGTGCTCTAGATGTAGTGTCTCACTACCTTAATCTAAGAGACAGTGCTGAACAACCCCCCACAGAATTTTTGTTGAAATTGTTAGCGCATATTCTTACAAAAAATGTGTTTATGTTTGATGAGGAATTATATGCACAGAAAAGGGGAACAGCGATGGGGGCCACTTGTGCCCCCTCTGTTGCCAATCTTTATGTGGGCAAAAGGGAATCAGATGTGATGTATAAGGATGTTATCAAAAACTTTAAAGACAAGGGAGTGCTGTAGAAGTGCTTTATTGATGATGTATTGTTGATACGGAGAGGTAATCAAGAGACTCTTGCAGAATTTATTTCATTTTTACATACCACAAATGAGCATTTAAGATTCAGTTATTCAGCAGATCCCACTGTTGTTAATCATTTAGATTCACTTACCAAGATGACAGGTGGGAATTTAAACACAGAAGTACTTAGAAAAAATGTGGATGGCAACGCTTTACACCATGCATCAAGTTGCCATCCAAGGCATACTGTGTGTAACATTCCTAAAGGGCAGTTCCTGAGGGTAAGGAGGAACTGCAACACACCAGAAGTATTTCAGAAAGGTGCCACTGAGTTAGGGAACAGATTGTTAGAACGAGGCTATGCACACAATTTAGTAAACATTGCCTGTCAGGAAGTAACAGCAATGGATCGAGCTGAACTTTTGAAAACACAGGAAAGGGAACTAAAAGCAGGTAACAGATTTCACTTTGTAACAGGGTACTGAGCCCATGCTAGCTGAATTGCAAACATCATGAAAAAACATTGGAATGTTTTAGCAAGTGATAGAGGTTTACACAACTATACAGAGGCCCCCCGTCTTTTCTTACCGAAGAGTGCCAGCATTGAAAGACTGTCTCACACACAGTCATTTTCAAAGTCAGTCCAATGAGACATGGCTTAATAAAACAAAGGGCTGCTTTCAGTGTAAAAAGTGTGTCAACTGTAGATACATTAATCAAAACAAGGATTTTGTTTGTGGTAGAAATGGGTGGAAGTTTGAGATATGCCAGCTAATCATATGAAGTGCCACAGGGGTGATTTACAAAGCAGATTGTAGCTGTGGAGCTTCCTACACAGGAAAGACAGAAAGACAGTCGAAGACACGAGTTGGAGAACACATTAGGGCTGTAGAGAAAAAATATATCACTTTTGTTACAGCTCTACACGTGGCTATGTCAGAAAACCCAAGTGAGCGTGGTTTCAAAATTTACAGGGATAGAAAAAGTGTTCCCCAACCCCAGAGGGGGTAGTTACAGAAATAAGATTTTAAAGAAAGAAACTGAGTGGATCATAAGACTGTCAGCCAATAAAAAAAAAAAAAAACAGGTCTGAATGTTGGTATAGAGTTAAAGTCTTATTTAGAAGAAAGGTAAATAAAGGGATGTGTGTTCTAGAAAGATACATCAAACCTCTGTATTTGCAACTTAGATATACTAGTAATTGAATGCCATATAGCTTGTGCATTTTGTTATATGGCAGAGATTGCACTTAATTTTATGGAGGTCCTGGAATTCTGTTTTTAAATGTTTTGCACTTTTCGTGAAAAGCTGCATTTCAAACCTCTGTATTTATGATTTAGAGATACTAGGAATTGAATGCCATATAACTTATGCATTTTAACAGAGATTGCACTTAATATCGTGGAGGTCCTGAAATTCTGTTAACTACTTGCACTTTTCATGTCTTTGGCCCTGTCCACACTATGCCTCTAACATTACAGAGTGCCCAAACCGTTACCGCAATGGTTTGTGTTTACACCTGTAACGTTACAGAAGGTGTTTTCGTAACTGTTGTTGAAACCACAAATGAGGTGGTTTCAACAACAGTTATGAAACCGGTCCCGCCTCGGTAACGTTACCGCCGGTAGTGTGGACGGGCTGTAATGGTCCCCTGCAGGGCCTGTAGCGCAGCGCGAACTGCATTGTGGGATTGGGCACCAAGGTAATGGTCGCCCCGTTCCCGAGGTGTGGACTGGCGGTACCGGTCTCATACTGGTCACCGCTGAAGTGTGGACACACTGTACCGCTCCCCGGCTGTAACAGTTTCTGTCCATTATGGGGTCTGAGTGGTGTAGTGTGGATGGGGCCTTTTTTGCACTCTATTACTGTCGGCACTTTAAAAAGATGTGTGTATTGTTGCTTTGCACGTAATGGGTCATTGATGCAGACCAATGATTTTGAAGTTTTTATTAGTGATGTCATAGCTATGGTGTATATAAGGATGGGTGGTTTAGTTTTTCATCAGCCTTTGAGAAAATATATTTTATCAGAAACGCGTCAGGCAATATGTGTCATTTTTTCACTTAATAAAAGTTTATAATTTACTTTAAAGCACCTTGATGGTATTTAAAGATGGGTGAGAGTGCTCCAGTTTTTGGTTTGCATACATTAAACCAATAAATATACATTTAATATTTAACATTAACCCAATAAGTCCCTTTACATGCCTGCTGGAACAAATGTTTTCAAGGAATTTTAAAATCCTTCCACTTCAGGCTATCTCATATCCAGCGTGGTAGAGAGTTCCACAGGGTAGGAGCCATAAAGGCAAAGGATCTTCCTTCCAATGTTTTTAGGGATACCCTGGGAATCTTTAGCAATCCCTCACTGGAGGATCAGAGTGAGGGGGTGGGGCAGTAAGGAGACAGAAGTTCTTGCAGGTAAAGGGGTCCCTGGTCATGTAGGGCCTTATAGGTCAGCAATGTGACCTTGAAGATGATCCGCCACTGTATTGGCAGCCAGTGCAGTTCACGCAGCACAGGTGTTATATGACTGGATCTAGGGCTTCCAGTTAACAACCTGGTCTTTTGTTTTCTGCACTAGCTGCAAACAGCGGATATCCACCCTGGTAGCCCTAGGTAGAGGGCACTGCAGTAATCAAAATGAGCAGTGACAAAGGTGTGGACCAGGGTAGGAAGATCTTCGGCTGGGACCAGGTGTTTCATCCTAGCTATGTCTCTCAGATGATAAAAGATTTGAACATGGCCAAAACCTGCGCCCTTAGGGTCAGGTCCTTATCAAATATGCCTAGGTTATGCACCTGGCCCAAGGCGATCAGTGGGACTCCTCTAAGATGTAAACCAGAGGGCCTTCCACCCATGCCCCAGTTGTCCTACAATCAGGGCCCACCACCAATACCTCTATTTTACCCGAGTTTAACCGCAGCCAACTAGCACTCATCCAGTTCTGCATCTCCAACAGGCAGTTGTTAAACAATGAGACAGAGTCTAATTCCTGTTTGGGTACAAAAGACATGTACAGTTGAGAATCTACATAACAGTGAAAACCCATCCTGTACCATCTTATAAGGTCCCCTAATGGCAGTACATACACTGCACACAATATGGGGGACAGCACCAAGCCCTACAGTACCCCACAGGGCAGCCAGTGAGGGGTTGAGGAATGAATCCCGACACCATTTTCTGGGATCTGCCCTCGAGGAAGGATTGAAACCAGTTGAGGACTACCTCCCTTAGTCCACAGAGAAATCACAGGTGCTCGAGCAATACCCCATGGTCCACAGTGTCAAATGCTGCTGAGAGATCAAGGACAACCAAGATGGAGTGGGGTCTCTGATCTGTCGCCATCAGATCATCATTTAGCACCTGTAGTGGGGCAGTCTCAGTGCTATGCCTTTGCCTGAAGCCAGACTGGAGAGGGTCAAAGATATTGTGGATGGATAAATGATCCTCCAGTTGCAGAGTGTCCACCTTCTCAATAACCTTCCCAATAAAGGGTAAGTTCAAGATTGGTCTGTAGTTAGCTGGGCAGTCGGGGTCAAGGGAGGGCTTTTTCAGCAGGGGCCGTAGTATCGCCTCCTTTAAGGGATCTAGAAAGATCCCTCTCTCCAATTAACTCCCACTATCCCAGCAAGGACTGGGCTAATGACATCAACACACCCCACAAGGAGGTGAGTTGGGCCCTGGTCCAAACTGCAGCAGGTTGGCCGAAGAGTCTCAGTGATCCTCACTACATCCAAGACTTCCGGTTGGCTGAAGGTAGACCAGGCCAACTGGGCATTAGTACCATCTGATTGATCAATGCAAGGTCCAATGGGGCGGCATTGGCTGATCTCTTACCTAACAGAGGACACTTTATCTGTGAAAAACTGCATAAACTCCTCACACTTTTTCTGTGACAATGCTCGACCAGAACGTAGACAAGCTGGATTGCACAGTCTGTCCATGGTCCGGAATAGCTGGGCTGGTCTGTATTTTGCTGCAGAAATTTCCCTGGACAGGAACTCTGCATTCTTATGGGAAGTTGCTAATTGGTAGGTCTTGTAGTGATCTAGCAATCTAAGTCTGTCCTCTTCCAGGTGAGTTTTCTACCAGTGTCTCTCCAACCTTCGCCCTCATCTCTTCAACCCCTGAAGCACTCTGTCAAACCAAGGGGCACACAGGCGGAGGGCAAACATGAACAGGGACAATGACATCCATGGCCCCAGCAACCACATTGTTATAGGCTAATACAAGGGCCCTGGGTCAGTGCTATCCGCCAGAATTCCCAAGAGGTCCTCTACCATCACTAGGCCTTCTGAGGTAACTCCTCTCAAAGGACGATACCGTAACAATTCCTTTGGGGCAGGCCTATTTCAGGGGTCTGTGAAACTGAATCTTAGGATATGATGGTCAGACCATCCGATAGGATCCACCTCCATGTCAGAGATTTCCATCCCCAGATGGAACACCAAGTCCAGCGAGTGCCCCCCCCCCCGGGAGTTGAGGAGGAAATACCCATGTCAGGTCCAATTATTCCATCAACTGGAGAAGGTTTTATCCAAATGGTGAGAATTCATTGTCAACACAGGCATACAAGTCCCCCAGAATTAATCAGAGGTCCTCCAGTACCATCTTGGCGATGAAGTCCACAACCTCCTTCAGGAACACCTTCCCATCACCTGGTGGATGGTAAATGAGCAGGGTCCTGTAACCAGCACCTGCACCCACTATGCACTCAAAGAAGTTGGCTGCTTCAACTGGCACCTCCCTGATCCCCAGTTCCTGTCTAAAATAGACAGCAATCACCCTGCCCCTACGGTCCTCTCTTAGGCGGTGTGTCACCGAGAACCCAACTGGAACTGTGGATTCCAAAATGGGACCCGCATTTTCATCCAGCCAGGTTTGGTGATGCAAGCCAGGTCTACAGAGGCCACAAGATCCACAACCTGAGCAGTCTTATTCCTAATTGACCTGGCATTGCATAACACCACCCGAGAGGGACAGGAATGTGAGGATGTCCTCGATTCCTGCCTAATGGAGTCAGAACCCTTGGGTATGGGCACAAGACAAGGAGGACCTCACTCCTGTGCCCATTTCACCCCAGGGTGGCTTCTGGTCCTTACTGTCCTAATCCATCTACCCTTGTCCCATCCCCCCCAGAGTTCCAGGATCCTCCACCACCATGTCTTCTCAATATGCCAGATGCCTGGCATCCGCCATACACCTCAAATGGAAGCGGGGGGCAGACAAAAGGGTGAATATCACTTAGACTCGAGGGGAAGTACTGCCTGACAGTGTTCCTTTCTCTCCACCACATTACTTAGGTCTACACAAACACTCACAAAACTAATCCAATCTCGCCCTCAGTCACTCAATTAACCCACTCAACCAATCAAATATATTCCTTACTTATGTTAAAACCTTCTTTCTCTTTTGTCTTACTTATACATACATCCCTCTTCCATCCAACAATTATCCAATTCACACTTTTGCTCCTCCCACCCTCAAAACACCCTACACATTCAGATGCAAGTAGCTTTAAAATATTATTTTATGATAAAGGTCTATGACACCTATAGTGCCCAGTTGCAGTCTTGAGTTGTTTTCCCAGCAATGCTCTCATTACTGCAGGATAAGATCTACAATACTCTTCAGCCCCCTCTCACCAAGCTAATTTGTATAAGTTCATTATTTAACTAATTTTAATGAATTGATAATTCACAAAAGCTATGTCCAGAAAGCAGAAATCTCCAGTGTCAGAGCCACAAGAAAAAATAAAGTTCTTACGTCACCAGATTTGTAGAGTTGGAGTGTTTTAAGACTTTCCTATTGTCCTGATATTAATCCAAGTCTGGCTTCTTATCCACAGTAAATACAGACACCCCTCCAAACTCTCGGAGGTCCTCTCCTTTACCAGATCAAGCTCCTCCCAGACCATCTCAATGGTGGCCCAAGGCTGACCCACTCTCCAGTGAGCCCCTTGCTCCACATAAGGGAAATGGATCCTCCCCCACCACCACTCTGATAGTGGTGGTGGTGATCTCTGTCCGTACTGGGGGTCCTAATCAAATTCCACCTCCACGAAAGACCATCTCAGGTGCTGCAAAATACCATGGTCAAACTCCCTGCAGCACTTCCTGAAAGCTGGTACAGTTCCAAATTAGGTCGATGCACTTCCTTTCATCAGTTCGGCTGGACTCTCACCCCAGCCAGAAACCCCTTCCACTGTTCCAACAAACACCTCCTTTGGGAGGTAGTCCCAAGCGTAATAGTTCACCACACTAACTCCTCTGGCTCCTTGGATTTTCCCTCACGAACACTCAACTCCAACTCCGATTCTCCAAGCAATTTCCTCTCACAATGGCCACAGCACTAGAGATAAGTATTTAATATGATTTAGCCTACGTCTGTTACTCACTTTCCAGGCAAACCAGTTACTCGGCTTTCCTAGTGCCATATGGTTTGGGCGTCATCAGGACCGAGCCTACTGCCCTAGTGTACACTCAGTGTGTATCTCTATTACCGAAGATGCACAAACACTATCTTATTTACTGGAATCTCAGACTAGCTACAATTTAAATGTTAAGTGTGTAACCCACCCCCACCAGTCCCCCTTGTTCAACTAGCAGGGCTGCTCCTCTCACATATGGCGCCAACAAGAGGGATGGGGTTGTCACTACAGTTGTGTTTACCAATACATCTACTTCAGAGCCTGTCATCCTCAGACAGGCAAACCAAGCGTGGCAGCTACCTGGCTCACACCTGGGGGGGACTATTTACTAAGGCCATCAACCTGTGTCCCTGGGAGAAACATTTGCTCACAATTATGCTAGGTTTGTACTTCTGGTCAGGGGCACCCAAGTAAATCCAGACACATTGGAAGCAATAACAGTACTGTCCAAACCAGGTTGGGATTCTAGAGTGAGGCTTTTATTCACGTACGCAGAGAATAATACAAAGCGAAGATGGACCCCCACATGGCTACTCTCACTGGCAATGCAGATTACTGAGGTACACAGAACACACACAGCAAACCCTCAGGCTCTGAAATGGAAACAGCCAACACTCTGGTTCTGAATTACACAACAAACACTCTGGTTCTGAATGAAGATTGACGTACACTTCCATTGACTAGGCACCCTTGGCCAGTACTAGGAGACTTTCCCATATTTCATGAGGAATTATTGCTGGCACCCTCAACCACCAAAGAGCACATACAGGCTCACAGAAAAAAAAAAAACCCACGTCTGGGTAAACTATTTTCTTCAGGCACTAGCCAAATGCACCGAGAGAAAACAAAAATGCCCAAAGTGAACCCAGAGAGGTAAACATTGGTTACTCCAGATGGGGGTCTCCCACCTTTCGCTTCCAAAATTATGCTCAGCCATTCATCTGGTTAACAACACCCTCAAAGAAAACTTGTAGATGCTATATTGAAATATCTTTCACATTTAACATACTACATCTCACACTTCTGAGGTGTCATGAAGTTTAAAGGTCTGCATTTGGCAATGTCTTTTCACCTGACCCCAACTTTAGCAGACACAAACTAAAAGTTCTGTACTTGGGAAGTCTCTTTCTGAACCCCAAAGTAGGCAGACACTTTTAAACAGAAAACAGTCTAGGTAACGGAGTCCCTTTGTCAGAGAAATAAATCACCACAGGAATGCAGGTGCCCCAGGCTTTCTTCACACAAATGTCTCAGGTACTCACAGAGCAGCTGAATCTCAGGCAGCTTCAACACAGTCCCGGCATGGACCAGGGAATTGCCCCTGAATCCTAGAATCCCCATTCCTCCAGGGATGGGGCACTGGATAACCTTCTTGGAACGGTTTCTACCACTTTACTCTGTCATCCATGTTCTTCTAGGGTGAGAACAAACTACCCCAACTACAGAGGTAGCTCTCTGTCAGAGCTAAAACTGAGGAGCTGCCTAACTGCAGCACTCCTCCTGGCTCTCCACTCTACAGACTACTCCTCAAGACTGACTGAACTCTAACTCAACATTCTACCTAACTCTCCCCAACTAGCATTCCATTGTGGCTTATGCTGCTGCAAGAATTCTAAAGTGACATCATCACTCCAGCTCAGCTGAGACTAAACCAGAGTGTGACAGTGTGAAATCCATTTAACTGGCATTTTACAAATTGCCTCTCCCTGCCTGCCACTGATTCTAAGTGGGATTCTAGTAACCCCTGGGAACAAGGAGGCTACATGTGTAACCTACTAATTATATAAAAAAGCACTGCAAGTTTAGCTAAAAATAGTCCTATTAACAATTTAAAACACAAATTGGAGACAAACATTGTTGCTGCTGCTATCTAACTAGCACACCCAGTGTGGCGGCCATCTTCCAAAAATATGGTACCCATGATCTTCGGCTTTGGCCAAAGGCTAGCCATCCAGCAATTGTGTACTCAGCTCCCTGTCTTTTTCCTCCTCCTGGTTGGCAGTCTATAGACCACCTCCAACCTCACATTCCTCCTTCTATTGATTTGGATCCGATTCCATAGTGTTCCACTCACCTTTTCTGTCTCCTCCCTTGTGCACGATATCCACTTCCTGATATTAGCCACCACCCCCCAAACTATCACCATGTCTATTCTATATAACTTGTAACTTGAGACTGAGAGGTCCCAGTCATGGTGTGGTGTAGTACAGGTCTTGGAAACTGCTGCTATGTCTACCTTCTTTTCTGCCAAGAGTGCCTTGTTACCCAGACTATGAGCACTGAGTGACACCACTCTCCACCTCGACTCTGTGCTTCCTTTCCTTCCTTTTGTACTTTTTCTGACTTGCCCTTCTGCTGTAATCCCCCACAACCCCCAGTTTAATTACTCTCCATCCTTCCCATGCCCACCCTCCCGATTACTACTACTGATGTGAGGGTGAGAAGGTCCACTGACCTCCTCATCCCGGTGTTTGAGCCTACAGGACCATCCTCTACCCTGCAGCAGTTTAAACTCAGTTTGTTGGCTATGTATTCCTTCAGTTTGTCCTTGAGTATAATTGAGCCCTGTCTACTAAGATGTAGTCTATCTGTTGAATACAGCCTCTTATTCAACCATGTGCCACCTCAGCCCCTTACATTTCAACTCTTCCTTCCTCTACCAGCTCCTCTGCCAGTCATTAAACTCCTCTATCCTCTTTTTCCTGACTGTGTTGGCTCTGGGAACTGGTATGACTTCTGAGATGGCCAAAGAGCCTGTCTCCTTGCAGGCATTTGCCATCTTCCTGAACCTACCACACCTACCTCTTCCCCTGCTAAGTCATTGGTTCCCAGGTGGATGACTAACTTAGATTTTCCAGTGTATTTCCACCAACCTCCATTACAGGTTCCCTGATTCTTTGTTCTGCCCTCCCTGCTGTCATCCCTGGCATGCAAACCACCATCCTTCCTGCCTTTCAGTCCCCTTTCCTCTCTCAATGGATACCCTTTATTATGAAGTCACCAATAATTACCACTCTTCCATGCTGTGCAATCGTGGTTTCCAGCCTCCTATCTTCTCCTAGTATACCAATTTCTGTAAAGATACAATAACACTGAAACTTCAGGAAATACCTGCCTGTCTTTGACTGCAGCTATAGTACCATAGGGTCTTATGTACTGTCTCTTTGCTGTGACTTTTATTTGTAACAATTTTTTTCAAGTAACAGCAACAACAGCTCTTCTGGCCAGCAAGTAAGAAACTCCTCCTGACACATTTTCCTGCACTGCGCATAACTGATACCAATGCTTATTTCTGTCCCCAGCTTTACTGCTTCCGGTGCATTCATGCATGGAGCAATGGTTGCTGGCACGGTGCTGCCAGTTATGCACATGTGTGCAATGTGCTAGACATGATAAACATTCTAAAAATCATAATGTGGGCACACTGTAAATCCTGGAGAACTGGTGAAAAAAAACTGCATTACTTCATTTATACCTATTTCTCTGCAATAGGTAAGAATTTTAATATCCAGCTATAAAACAGCAGTTACAAGCTCTGCCAGCTGTCCACTGCTGGCACCCAAGACTCCTATGCAACTGAGATGCTGCATCTTGTGGGATTAGTCTGATTGTAATAGATTAAAAATAAACAAATGGGGAATAGGCCATTGGCTGACTCACAATATATACACTTTATATTCACAAGTCAGGGGGTAGGACCATATCACATGAGTGTCAATGTCCTTCCTCCTCATAAGTGATGATAAATTGATCAATTTGAGTCATCCTATTGTGGATTCAGTATTAAATATAATTTTACTAGTTATACAGCTTTTATATCTTCTGTGTGTATGAAGCTATAGCCGTTTCTCATTATCTGATGGCTTCACTGCTGCACAAGGCTACTGTGATGTTATTAGCACTGTGAAAACTGCTCTCTGATTGGTTTGGAATTCCATTATAGCATATGGGTGCCGCCTATTCTCAATGGATTTCAGCAACTGCTGAAATCTTGTTGTAGTACAGTTCAAAGGTCAAAAAAGTTGTACTATCGCTCTGACATCACATCGATAGTACAACAACTTTTTACCCTTGACCTGCCACCTGATTGGCTCAGACGACGCTCTCGCTTGAAAAGAAAAACAAACATGGTGGCATGATTTAGCGAGTGCTGGGCAGCGGAGCCACTGAGTTTCAAATCGGGAGTCGGGACATGGAGAGCCATACATGGCTCCCATTCTGAAAATACTATAATTTTTTTCCCCCTAATTTTAAAATGAGAACCGGAGGGAGTACTAGCGGCACAAGCGGAATCGGGAGTGAGCAGAAACACCAGTGGGAACGGGAGCAGTGCCTGCAGCAAGTAACGTAGAAAAATATTTAAAAAAAAACCCGAACAAAACACCATATACTATATAAAACAGTGGATGGGTGAACATCCTAACTAAGTGTGTTCCCATCTTGGCGGTTGATGACATCAGCGGACTCGGCTTCGCTCTCGAGGTCTCTGTGATGTCATCAACTCCCTCGATGGAAACACAACTTTGTTGTGGATGTTCACCCATCCACTATTCTATATGTTATGTATTCCTTTATGCTAGATAACTGTGAAATACCCCAAAAACAAATTGGATGCAGACATATGTATTGTATTCTGTGGCATTTCTCTCTATGCTTGTATAAATTGAAATACATTGTCTGACAGACACCAGTGTCTGCTCTAAAGGAAGCAACTTGCTTCCCTAACTGGATTGAGGGTACAGTCCATAGTGGACCCATCATTAGTGTGACTACAGAGGGAGCAACAGAAATGCTACAGTAAATATTACATATAAACATCTGTATGCTCCCTCACTGCTGACTGAACCAATGAATCAATGGGGCCTGCCTGCAAAGTTCCATACTCTGAAGCTGCTTCATGAGCCTTACATACAAGTCGCATTCACTGATCCCAGCCACTTCTCTACTTGTGTATAGAATACCAATATTGGGCCCTATGCATCTCGGTGCATGTACGACACCGGAAAAAGACAATGCCAACTCACCCACATGTGGTGCAGAATCAGCTGTGTGCACTCCGCATGACCCATGACATGCACAGTGCAGGAAGTGGCACTGGCAAGGCATATAGTGATGCATAGGACTGCACATATCACACAGGGTGATGTGTCACTGAGATACCACACCCCTTGGCTGCACCTTAAATGGGCATCCACACTGGCCAGCACATGCAAAGAGTATAGCATGCACCCATGGTAATGAATACTGGAATGGGTGAGGCAAGACAAGTACCAGACAAGTGCAGCATAGAAGTGGCATTTGAGCACCAACACTTGCCCTGGACATGAAGGTGACCACAGAGAGAATGGCCTGTGGATGTGCCCATATCCAAGAGTCCAGATATTCATGGTCCACCAACTTCATCCTTGGCAGATGGCCACAATAGTGACCAATATCACTAACCACTATGTCACGATGTATGGGACACAGTCTAAGGGCACCAGCAGAGACAATTGCCAGACTGTGGCTTGACATTCAGGCAGCCATCAATGCTGCAGGACATAAGGCATAGATGTGGGCCACCACTAAACACAAATGGCATGATTTTCAGTCGGCTGTGACACGGAAGCTTGCATCTGCCATACTGTCCCAGATGGCTACAGATGGGGGCCTTCACACACACAGGTGCATACCCTCATGCCAGTATAGTGCTCTTGGTGGACACTCTCATGCTGGACACTAAATAGCAAAGAGGAGGCTGCAGACACCTTACCAGATATGCCCCAGTCATTGCAGGGACAAAAGGTGGTACAGCATGAACAGCCTGGCAAACTGTACCTACATCTTGGCACACATCACCCATGACTGTCACAGTGCCTGGCACAGAAGTGGTTGCAGTCCATGAGCACCACGACACAGCTCACGAGACTGGTACAGTTGGCATGGTGCATGCCATACAATGTAGGTAGAACAGGTCACCTGTGCACATGAACCCCTGCCCCACACCACCAAAGGATGCATGGTACTGCAACCCATGCCATGTCTCGTCCATTCACGGTGACCCACAGAAAAGGATGGCACCCACAGAGAAGGAAAACTGCCAGGGTGGCACAGAGCACACAATCACTGTACCATGTATGCAACACAGGATAATGCAGTGGACAGCATGCAGTGGTGGTCAGTGAATGTAGACACCTTAGCACCCATGCATGCAGCCCTCCTCAGGCACCCCTGGTAACACCTATGGTATCTGCCACACAAGATATGTAGAAGTAGTATCTATTTTACATTATTGGGCAGTTGCCATGTAAATGAATATCTTGGTAATCTAGTATCCCTCCACCCTCAATCCTTATGCCATTTGAATGTATCAATCCTCTGCCCTCCAGCATGGCCAGTGGATAGCTGCTGGCACTTATCGTCCCCTCACTGCCACTACTGGCTGCCATCTACCACACACAGTCACTGCAATACAAACGAAGCCTGATATTGGACATACCATGCATGCATGCATGCAGACTTAGGATTTGTTGCAGCACACCAGTGCACACCTAGCCATAACTTTATTATTGTATACACAGACAGCATGAAACCAAGGGGTGATCTTAGATTCAACCCCAAACCCATGTATATATAGGTGGGACCCTTAGATACCCACCTGAAATATAGTTTTGGGGAGGATCTGACTCTTTTTTTCCATTTTTGTCAACCACCTACCTAGGGTTTGTTAGACTGGGAAATCACTGCTTTATGCAGATGATTTGATTATTTATGCCCAGTCAGATTTGATGTCTGAACTCTGTTATTTTTTGGAAAGTGACGTTGGTAAGGTTTATGGTTGGCTAACAAAAGATGCTATTGTATTAAATTCCTCCAAAACTAAAGTCATGCTATTTGGAACCCAGCCTACATTATGTTGGTGGATTCCCCACTACTCTTGATATCTGATCCTCTGGGAGGCTAATTGAAACAGGTATCCCAGTTTAAGTACCTTGGTATACTTCTGGATCCCAGTTTATCTTTCTCTTTTCAGGTTGCTGGAATCGTGAAAAAGTGAATCAAAAATAGGGGTGTAATATAGATTTAGATCTTATTTTTCTCAGAATACAAGGTTAGTCATAGCTATAGAAACATAGAATTTGACAGCAGATAAGGACCACTTTGCCCACCCACTCTGCCCATTTCCCTACCTACTGGATAAGCTGCAGATCCTAGTTAACCAGCAGCCTACTTCTTCCTACCCTCACCCCCTAGAATGGCCTTATGGCTGTCTCGTGCATGCTTGAATTCCACCACTGTTTTTGACTCCACAACCTCCTCCGGAAGGCCATTCCATGCATCCACAACCCTCTCTGTGAAAAATACTTCCTTAAATTACCTCTGAGCCGCCCCTCTATCTTCAAATTATGCCCCTTGTTCTTGCACACCTTTTTTTTGAAAGATGCTACCTCTTGGACTTTGTTGATTCCTTGAGGTACTTGAACATTTCTATCATGTCCCCCTCTCCCTCCTTTCCTCGAGGCTATCATATTAAGCTCCTTTATTCTCTTATGTCTTCCGTGCAGACCCTGCACCATTTAGTGCCCTCCTCTGGACAGCTTCCATCCTGTCTATGTCTTTGCAGAGATTGGGTCTCCAGAACTGCACACAGTACTCAGATGGGGTCTCACCAGCTGTCTGTACAAAGGGATAATAACTTCCTGTTTTCTACTGGTGATGCCTCACCCTATGCATCCCAGTATCCCCCAGTCCTCCTTGCTGCCCTCTCACACGTTTGCCCACCTTAGGTTATCTGATATGACTACCCTCAGGTATCTCACCCCCATTGTGTACTCTTCCTGGGTTTTTGTTTCCAGGTGCATTACCTGCACTTCTTAGCATTGAATCTAAGCTGCCATACATTTGACCATTCCTCTAACCTTGCTAAGTCTCTTCTCATCCTTTCCACCCACCCTGTGCATCAACTCTGTTGCAGATCTTTGTGTCATCTGCAAAGAGACATACTTTTCCTTCCAGTCCTCTGCAATGTTGCTTATAAAGACATTGAAGAGGACCAGTCTAATACTGAACCCTGCAGTACCCACTAGTAACCCCTTTCTTCTGAGTGGACTCCATTTACTATTACTCTGTGCTATTCTCAGCCAATTCTTTACCCAGGCTGTCATCTTGGGACCACTCCCAGGCTGACTAACTTGTATATTAATCTTTTGTGTGGGATTGTGTCCAACGCCTTGCTAAAGTCTAGGTAGGCCATGTCCACAGCCCCTTCCTGATCTACTACTTTGGTCACCCAGTCAAAGAAATCTATCAGATTCATCTGGCATGACCTTCCCACTGTGAATCCATGTTGCCTAGGGTCCTGTGCCCCTCTGGCCTCTAGTTACTAGACAGCTCTTTCCTTCAGAAGTGATTCCATCATTTTTCCTATCACTGAGGTTAAACTAACAGGTCTGTAGTTTCCTGCTTCTGCCTTGCTCCCACTTTTGTGAAGGGGGATCACATCTGCCCTCCTCCAGTCCTCAGGTACCACCCCATCCTCCCATGATTAGTTAAAGATGGTAGTCAGTGATGTCACTAGTTCTACCCTTAGTTCTTTTAGAATTCTGGGATGAATCCCATCAGGCCCCACTGCTTTGTCCGCCTTCAGTTTTAAGAGTTCTTTCAGAACCCTTTCTTCTGTAAATGGGCTGGTATCAACTTCTGTATCCAGAGTGTTTCTACTGTTTGTTTTAGGTACCTCCCACTCTTCCTTTGTAAATACTGAGCAAAAATATTTGTTTAGTATCTCTGTCTTTCACAGTCTCCCTCTGCCCACCCTCCCTCCCTTTATTAAGCCTCACTATCCTCCCTTGGTCTTCCTTCACTCCCTGATGTATCTATAAAAGTTTTATCCCCTTCTTAACGAGTTGGCTATCTTTTCCTCGGTTTGGGCCTTTGCTGTTCTGACTGCCTTCCCAGCTTCCTTTTGCTTTAACTGATACAGTTCTCTGTCCTGCTCCTTCTACGATTCCTTGTACTTCCTGAATGCTCTCTTTTCTCTTGAACCTTCACTGCCACTTCCTTTGAGAACCATAGTGGTTTCTTACATCATTTGTTTTGTTTATTTGCTTCACACAAAGGCTCATTACCTCTGTGATGGCAGTTTTTATTATTCCCCATTGTTCTTCCACCCCTCCTTCCTGCCCATTTGCTAGTGTATTCCTTAGGCTCTCACCCATTTTAGCAAAGTCAGCCCTCCTAAAGTCCAGTACTTTTGCTTTTGTATGGCTTGGCTCTATTGCTGTGTTTATTGTGAACCACACTGTTCGATGGTCGCTAGTTCCCAGATGGCTACCCACTTCTACATCTGTGATCCTCTCTCCATTGCAATTTGAGAGAACCAGGTCTAAGATTGCTCCCTCTGGCGTGGACTCCAATACTAGTTGTCTAAGGCATGCCCCCTGTAGGGCATCTAGAATAATCCCACTCTTTGAAATGGCTGCTGCAACAGCACTCAAGTTAATATCTGGCATATTCAGATCACCCATCAGCAATATATACAGGTTACTCACCTGTAACAGGAGTTCTAGGAATGGTATATGTTGTTCATCCACACTCATTGGCAGGTATCCTTGCCGCTTTAAATCTTGCCGGAAGGTCTTCAAGCTTGCTCCTCCCACCCAACCGGGTGGTATAACTCTCGGCTCCGCCCCATGACGCCAGATCTGGCCCGCTGGAAGCTCAGGTTGTGCGTCAAGCCGGGAGAATGGAGAATCGTGATGAACAACATATACCATTCCTAGAACTCTGTTACAGGTGAGTAACCTGTATTTAGGGACATGGATATGTTGTTCATCCACACCATTGGCAGACTCCTAGCAGTTCTCCGGGAGGAGGGAGGCAAGACGCACACCCCCGATACTTACTTGGGAAAGAGAGACTGGAGAAGCGAGGCCCCAAAACCAGCATCCCCGCGTGACTCAAGGTCGATGTGGTAATGGGTGATGAAGGTGTGTGCCGACTTCCAGGTAGCAGCCCTGCAGATATCCTGGATAGGGACGTCCCTGGAAGCAGCCACCGTTGCAGCAGTATGGCGGGTAGAATGAGCTCTTATCCCTCTGGGAGGCTCCATGCCCGCCAACTTATAGCAGAGATCTATGCAGGAGGTTACCCACCTTATCATCCGGCTTGGCTGCAGGTCTGCCAGATCGCGGCTTCAGCGTGGGTGACAAACAGCTGGCGAACCTCCCCGAACTTCAGCCTCCGCCCATATAATAAGCGAGCGCCTTCTAGGGTCCAGAGTATGGAGCCTATATTCGACCTCCGAGGTGTGATTGGGGTAGAACACCGGCAGAGTCAACACCTGGTTAAGGTGAAACTCCGACACCACCTTGGAAGGAATCGGGTGGGGGCGCAGGGACAACCTTGTCCCTGTGGAAGACCAGGTAAGGAGACTCGATGGAGCGCCTGGAGCTCTCCCATCCTTCTGGCTGACGTGATAGCCACCAAGAAGGCGGTCTTCCACGACAGGTGAGAGAGAGCACACCTGTGCATAGGTTCGAATGGCTTGCCCATGAGCTTTGCCAGTACCAGCAGTAGATCCCACGGAGGTGGGGGTTCCCGCACTGGAGGGGAAATGTGATCAAGGCCTTTGAAAAAGCGCCAGACCACCTTCTCCTGCGCCACCGACTGCTTCCCGGCCCGCGCCCGGTAAGCAGAGATGGCTGCCAGGTGCACCCTTAGGGTCGTCGACCTAAGCCCTTGACTAGAAAGGGACCATAAATAGTCCAAGATGCTTGCCAAGGAACAGGAGAAGGTCCAAGCCCTTGCCCTGACACCAAATGGAAAACCTTTTCCATTTGAAGGCATAACATTTCTGAGTCCGACTCCTGCGGGACGCCTCAACTACATTGAGGACCTCGTCGGAAAGACCCAAGGCCTGGAACTCTAGCAGCTCAGGAACCAGGCGGTCAGGTGCAGAGGATTGAAGGTCCGGATGGAACACCTTCCCCTGACTGACTGAGAGCAGGTCGGGCAGCTGGAAGCTGCGCGGAGTCCTGGAGCTGAGACTGAGGGAGATCTGGGTACCAGAACTGGCGAGGCCAGTCTGGGGCTATCAGAATCACCTGCGCCTTGTCCCTCCTCGCCTGAGAAGCACCTTGTGGATCAAGGGAAATGGGAAAAGGCGTAAAGAGGCCGGGGTCCACTGCCTCGAAGGCATCCCCTGCAGCGAGCCCTGCTGAGGAGGCGGGCATGGAACAGACTCGCAGCCGTTCTCCTGGAGGCAAACAGGTCCACCTGAGGTGTGCCCCAATGGGAGAACAGATGCTGTACTACCTCCGGCAGGAGAGACCACTCGTGGGATGCAGCCCCTATCCGGCTCAGGGCATCGGCCAGGGTGTTGGAGGCTCCTGCCACGTGAATGGCTAGGAGATCCGCCTCAGGCTGCTGCCACAGTGACCAAATGCGGAGAGCTTCCTTGCATAGAAGCATGGAGCGCGTCCGCCCTGGCGGTTTAGATAGTACATAGTGGAAGTGGTATTGTCCGTCTGGACTCGGACCACTTGACCCCGGAGGAGCGGAGCAAAAGGCGGTGAGAGCTAGGCGGACCGCTCGGAGCTCCAGCAGGTTGATGTGGCATCGACTCCAGCAGGGACCAGAGGCCATGAGCCCAGTGTTCCCAGATGGGCACCCCAACCCATCAGAGAGGCATCGGTCGATAGAGACCCGTCGGCTGAGGCGGACGAACAGGATGCCCTTCTGCAAATGATCTGGAGCGGTCCACCACTGGAGGCGTTCCACATCCCATGTCACCGGCACAAGCTGGTCCAAGGATCGCAGCGTTGTGACCACTGGCTGGCCAGTCCCACTGAAGGGATGCATGTTCCAGCGGGCCCAACGGACCACGCTGGTGCAGGCCGCCATGAGACCCAGGAGGCGCAGGAAGTCCCGGCAGGCGCAATTGCCCAACCAGAAATGATCGGGCAAAGGAGGAAAGAACCTCGGCCCTGTCCGCCGAGCCGCTGCTGGCTCGAAGGAGTCGAGCTGCGCCGATGAATAGAATCACCTGCTTCGGCTCGAGTTCCGACTTGGCCTCGTTGATAAGGAGGCCCAGTTGAGAGCAGACCTGGAGGGCCAGATCTCTGGACCACTCCGCCTCCTTCCTGGAGGGAGCTGCTATCAGCCAGTCGTCCAGGTAAGGGCACACCCGGACCCCTCGGCGCCGCAGGAATGCTGTCACCACTGCCATGCATTTGGTGAAGACCCTGGGAGCTGGAGACAAGCCAAAGGGCATGGCTTGGAACTCGAAGAGGGATCCTTCCGCTCGGAAGCGAAGGAATCTCTGGTGAGGCAGACGGATAGGGACGTGAAAACGTCCCGCAAGTCCAGAGAGCAGAACCACACGCCCGCGTTCAAGGATGGTATTATCTGAGCCAGAGTGACCATCCTGAAGGTTCGAGACCTTAGGAACTTGTTTAGGTCGTGTGAGATTGAGAATGGGCGCCAGCCCCGTCCGCTTCGGAACCAGGAAGTACCTGGACACAAACCCTGGGTCTGAAGGAGGTCCACCACCTCTTATCACCTCCTTCTGGAGGAGGAGGCGATGTCGGCTCGACGAGCCGCCAGTGAGCTGGGGATCGAGCCCCCGAGGCGGCTCTGAAGGGTGGTGCCTGCTCGAATTCCAGAGGCAGGCCTCTTCCCACCACCTCAAGACCCACCTGTCCGTGGAAACAGCGGACCAGGTGGAACGGAAGTGCGGAGCCGTCCCCAGGGGGACCCAGGTGTAGGTGGACGGGAATGGGGCGACACCCCTCAGCCGTCACTGGGCAGGCTTGGAGGAGGGACCAGCCGAGGGACCTCCTGGGCCTTTTCCTCCTGCCTCCTGTTAGAGGAAGCCGGCGGCAGGTTTGGGATGCCAGGCCGAGCCTGCTGGCCCTGACGTTGTGGGCAGGCGTGCGAGGCACAGAAGGACGAAAGGCTTAGGCTGTGGTTGCGGCCTTTGTCCTTCTGGCGGAAGACCGAGTCCAAGGTAGCATTGGACTTCTCGATCCTCTGCAGGTGACCTTCCACCCCAGGGCCAAGAGGTCAGTCCCCAAAAGGAACATCCGCCAACTTGTGCTGGGTATCCAGTAAAGGTGGATATCCTCAGCCAAGCCGCCGACGCACTTAGCCACCGCGCCGCCACCGATCTGGCACATGAGTCCCTAAATCCAAAGCAGTCTGGAGCTGCTGTTTGGCCACTGCCCTGCCCTGGTCCCGCACCTGCTTAACCGTAGTCTGCAGATCGGCGGAAGATGAGGGATGACCTCATCCAGGAGCCCAACAGGGCATGAGAAAAATGTGCCATGAGGACGGCCGAACTGGCCTGACGAAGGCGAGAGAGGGCAGCGTGAGACTTTTCGCCCGACATAGTCCAATTTCTTGGACTCCTTGTCAGGAGGTTTGTCCACATCCCTGGCGTTGCCCGGCCGCGCCGGACGCTGTCGGTAACCAACCCCTCAGCAGAGGTGTTCCAGCAGAAACGGACAAGGAACCGGTAGGGACCGCATACTTCCTGGCCATCCTGGCCGAAGGCGCAGGGCAGGAAGCAGGGCGCTGCCAAAGCTCCAGTGCCGGACCCACTATGGCCTCGGCCACCGGAAAGGCCTCCGTCGGAGAATCCCCTCGGTCCAGAATCTCCGTGAGGGGATACCTGCCCGTTTGGAACGGGTTCGAGCCCATCCCGTGGACTCGAGATGAGCCGAAGCAGTCCTAGGAAGGACGGCGGGCTATCGTCCATTGACTGACCTCCTGAAGACTCCAAGTCCAGTCGCTTGGAGAAAAGGAGGAATCATCTTCGGACTCGGAAGAGTCCTCGAAGAGCTGCCTCTGGCCTGAGCCACCCTTCACCTGCCGAGGTCGGTCGGGAGTGAGGGTAACTGACAGCCGATGGGGTAGACCCTTAGCCGACCGAGAATCCTTGGTCGAGCCCCAATGGTGGCTGTGGAGGCGGAGGTTCCACCGAATCGGTGGAGCAGCTGGTTTGGCCAACAACCGGCCTGGTATAGGCCCTCGGGTAAGTCGAGGGGCTGTGCCGCCCCCGTGACAGCCACTTAATGGCCGGAAGGCGACGGGTCGGGCTTACTCCCGCCAGGAGGAGCTGTTGCAACATAAGGTCCTCGTACCGTCGACGTAATTTACGCCGAAGCCTCCCCTCATCCGAGGAGGAGGACGAGGACGAGCGGCGACGCCGCTTACCGTGGTGCCGAGACCGAGACCGCCTATGACGGTGGGATCGGCTGGACCGCGAAGAGGTCCGAGACCGAGACCGAGAGTCCCGGAATTTCCGAGGTCGGTGCGGGGAGGTGTCGGCCGGAACCGGCACTCCCTTCGGCTCGGATGGTCCATCCGAGGGCTCCGGAACCGGAGGCACAGGCGAGCCCACGGGATCCTCAACTCCTCCCGGGGGAACCGGGGAGAGGGGAATCTCGGCTGCTAAGGGCGACAGCCCGTCCAATGGGTCGAGAAAAATCTCGACTTCATCGGTGGGAGTCTCGGTCAACTGACCTGACGGGGACACCGTGAGGCCAGTGGCCGAAGCCGAGCGGTCGACCGAAGCCGACGGTCGACGGCCCGGGGAGAGGGACCTTTCCCGCTCCCAAGAGCGTCGACGGAGGGACTTACCCTGTCCCTCTTTTTGGACCGAGAATAAGGTCCAGCAGACGCAGGCCCTTCTCCTTTAGTGGAGAGGGACAGACAAAGCTCCTTAAAAGAAGCCGTGTAAGAAGAGCCCAGAGAGAGCGGGATAAATGCCGCGGCCGAGGAAGATACGGCCCGCGCCGCCTCCTCTTCGAGGGCGACCATCCGCTCGAGCTGATCCGACGAGCCCGCCGCTGCGGACACCGCCAACCGGGCCTCCTTGGACTTCACCGGAGGGAAACGCTTCTCGGGACGGCCCAGTTGCAATCGGGCAGCACGGTCTTCGAGGACGTAGGCCGAGAAAGATGAGCACAGGTCGCAAGCCTGCGGGTCGGGGCTCAAGGCCTAAGCAGTAGACACGTGGAGTGTGGATCCGTCCGAGACATCTTCTGCCGCGATGGGCATCTCCAAATCTGAGTCGATTGTCCATCGCAGATGAGGGATAGAAGACTGAAGTCTTTTGCAAAATTTATTTTTAAATCCGCAAACGGAGAAATAGGAACCAGTCTCAAACGCAGAGCATTAAGAGGGAACCTGAGCTCAAGCAAGGAAGATCTGGCGCTATGGGCGGAGCCGAGTTATACCACCCGGTGGGTGGGAGGAGCAAGCTTGAAGACCTTCCGGCAAGATTTAAAGCGGCAAGGATACCTGCCAATGAGTGTGGATGAACAACATATCCATGTCCCTAGAACTCCCCTTTTTCTGCCATTCTAAGTATACTTTCTATCATTTCCTTGTCCATTTCCTTCCCCTGAGAAGGGGGTCTGTATACAATCCCTGTGTGGATTGTGGTGACATTGCCTGTCTCCAAATTTACCAACAGTGCTTCTTCTCCTCCCAGTTTCCCTTTTGTTCTGTTGCTTTGATTCCTTCCCTTATGTAAAGAGCTACTCCTCCTCCTCCTCCTCTTTACCCTCCTCCCTCCTGTAGATAGTGTATCCTGGTATGTTTACATCCAGTCATGGTTGTATGTATTCCATGTTTCTGTGACTGCCATGATATCCAGATGTTCCTCCTCCATCTAGGCCACTAATTCAGGAAGCTTGTTACCCAGACTACGGGCATTAGTATTCATTGCTCTCCATTTTTTGATGGCTTTACCTTCTGTTGCAGCATCCTCCACTGACCTTTCTACCTCAGTCTTTCTCATTTAGTACCCTGTTTTGTAGGGAGTGTTATGTTCTAACATTTATTGTGGTCTTGTTCAACAAACTCACACTGCAACAGGATTAGAGCAGCTTTCATTTTTATTCAGGTGCCTCTCTAGTTTTGGCACGACACTCACTCTGCTCTCTATCTAGCTTACACAT
Source organism: Neoceratodus forsteri (assembly GCA_016271365.2). NCBI lineage: Eukaryota > Metazoa > Chordata > Ceratodontiformes > Ceratodontidae > Neoceratodus > Neoceratodus forsteri. Next base: position 202,329,481 of record CM028131.1, read on the forward strand.
CTCGGAATGCTGCCCTCAAGTGGCAGAAGTAACGCAATGCATTACCATTTCAAATACATAACAGGAAGAGGCTGGGATTTTCCTGCTGCTTATCAGTGCCTCCCCCTTTGACTAGTTTAAAAGCTTGCCAATGAAGCATTTAAACTGATTGCTCAAAAGACTTGTTCCCTTCCTGGACAGATGCAGACCATCCTGCCAGTATAGGCTGGTGTCCCTTCAGGTGGAACCCCAGTCCCCAATGAAGCCAAACCCCTGTGCTCCACACCATTTTTTCAACCATTCATTAAACTGCATGGTGCAAATTACCATTCACCTCCCCCATGCCATTGATAGGCAGCACCTCTGAGAAGGATACTGTGTGTGCTACTTGTCTTTGGCCCCTCCCCAACTCTACAGTGTCCTCCTGCACTGCTCTAATCTCATGATGAGCCAAGTCATTTGTCCCTAGGTGGACAATGATGTCCAGCTCAGACTCCCTTGCAGCTGTTCTCGTGATCCTGAGGATGCGCTTCCTGTCCCTCCAAGCCATGGCACCAGGCAGGCACCTTACTTCAGTTTTCCCTGCTCCCCCAGTTCTATCCCCCTAATAATTGAGTCCCCCACCAGGAGCTGCTTCCTATCCCTGTGGTGTCCTCTGCCTCCTTCCTGTGGGCCTCCCTTGTGACAGTTGTCATCAGTCTCCTCTACGGGTGCATCCATAGGGGAGCTATGCTCCCCCAGAATGGTGTGTGGATTGTGGAGTGGAACAACTGACTGGGTGTGCCTCTGTTCCACCATCCTCACCCTCCCTGAGCCCACTGTGGTCCAACTGCCGTGCTTTCTTCGCAACCTCTGAGGTAGTGGTGGTGGCTCTGGTGCTTCCTGGATGGGGGAGGTTTCCTTCCTACTGTCCAGTGTGGCCTGGGGGAAGGTTCCCTTACTACTGTCCAGTGCGGCCTGAAGATGGGCAACTTCCTCCCTCAGGGAAGAGTTGTCTGCAAATAGGGAAGCATCTCAGCCTCTAGAAAGACTCCCGGAAGACTGCTGCCCCACAGTCATTACATTGCACTACTCCCCATATGTTTATTTATTTGTTTGTGTGTGTGTGTGTGTGTGTGTGTGATTGGTTTGTTATATAGAAATATATATATATATTATACAATGTGTATGCTTATATTGTCTGTGCAGTGTTCTAGAGGTATATGACAGTGACATGCACCTTGCACTCTTGAGAAATGATGTCAGAACCCCAGGTATAAAGGAACTATTTCCAGGGGTGGGTGGGGTGAGGGTTGGAAGAGGTTGGGCCTAAACTGTGCCCTCACAAAACAATCCGCTAAAAGCTCTCACCCACCACTGCGATGAGTACCTTCCTGTTAGCAAGATTCCCTACACAACAATTTGACAGAGAAAATAACCTGCTAATCAAACAGAGAAAAATCCAGACATCCAAGTCAGGCACAGGTAAACCTCCCCAGCCCCAAAACAGCCTGGTGGTTTGTTAGCCACAAAGGAAAATCAAATATGCAGTTATTTCAATCCTTCTGAAGATGCTGACAAGATAAGCAGTTTTGAAAACCCCCTTCCTGAATTAAAATCTAAAATAATTAAACACAAAACACTACCAATGTAAAAGTAAGGAAAACTTCCCTCAGATGTAAGCAAGAGATTTGTTGCAGATATCTAGTCCAATATAGTATATCCCATGCAGCTTCTCAGTTGTTTCAAAGCACACCCAGTTACACAACTTGGAAGAAGATGGACTTCTGTTACTATTGGGTCTCTTCTTCCTCATTATGATTATATATCAAGCTTTTATTACAATTGTTGGGTAAAAGAACTGCATGCATTATCAGTTGTTTATAATAACATATACAGATTTGTCCTGGGTGTTTCAAGGAGTACTCACCACTGTAGTCTTTACAGCTTAGGATGGTTTTCCTCCAGTAGTCAAGTGAATTATTCCTTAGGGTGTTTAATGCATACATCTTCTCATTTTGGTTCCAAATTTCCCCTCTCTAAGACAGTGTGTAGGAAAGAAGTACTTTCTTGCCTAAGGGCTGCAAATGGTACGCTATACTATGTTTCTAAATTTCACTTGAAGGGCCTTTTTAATAGCAGCGCCTGGTTTTTAGAATACTCTTCCAATTTCAGTTAGACTTGCCCCTCTCTTTCAGCGTAAAGCTAGATTGAATGAATATTTGTTACAACAATCTGCCTGTAATTGTAATGTATGAATAATTATTGTAATGTTTGTTTGACTGTTTTGTATTTGTTGTTGTATTTGCTTGTTTTCTGTCCAGGTCGTGCCTGAAAAAGAGACCTTTGGTCTAGTGCCTTTACCCGGTTACCAAAGAATAAATGAAATGTTTATATAATCTCAACACTGGCAGTAAATGGCATCCAGCAGTTTTGTATGAAAGTTTATAAAGTATTGTGACCTGAGAATCATATTCTTCCTTTAACTTAGGTTCAGCACCATTTTTTCCATGGAAGTTAATCCTGGTATAAAACCAGGCTTGTGTCTCCACTTGACCTCTAAGGAGTTTGACAGATGTAGATCGACAGAGAAAAAGCATGTTGGCCCTTTCTGCTTTTGGTTGTATCATCATTAAAAATTAATATAAACCCAAGTAAATATGAAACTGCTCTGCTCATGTGGATAGCAAATGGAGTCAGTACCCAGCTGTTGCTGTCTTGCTGCCACTGACAATGCTTTATGCCTCACTACAATTGTCTCGGACAGCAAACAAACATCTAACAACCACCTTAGTCCCCAAGGTATCTTGTACCTCACAACAAACAGATGCTGTCACTCTCAGTGAAACTATTACATTGCCATAGTGATAAATGGCAAGTGCTATGTTAAACTCCTGTTTTTGGTTATTCTGAACAATGCCATCTTTGACCTGATCTAAAAAGGGTCATTTACCACCTCTGCTAGTCTCAAAAATCCTGTAATGTTGGTAAAGATTGGACAGGCAGACATATACATGAAAAATATTCTTCTTAAGGATGTGTTTGTTAGGGGAACAAAAATGGAACAATGGTACAGATTTTAACTCTAAAGCAGTCAGGTTTGATAGACCCTATCATAAAAGTAATAATGTTGTAATTTATGGTAACAAATTAGTTAAAAATAAAAAGGAATTTAACTGTTTAAAGATATGCTAGCTGCATATGTATAACTGGTTTGTTTAGACAGTTCAGAGATTATTCATCAGATGTTATCCTTAATAGGCAATGAGTACATTTACAACCACATAATGATAATATTTTCACTTAGTTACTACAGGACTCAAACCCCATATGTGATTGTCCAGCAGTCATTCCTAATTTTTCAGCTCACTCATTGCAACATGTTCCCAACATCAGAAGGTCATTCCCAGTGTCAGCTTTCTCCCAACATATTTCTGATCACTGGGAGACCTGGGACTGCTTTGTATGGAACAGGGTGTGGGAGAGGAACTGCCACTGGACACCGGGGTCCGTTCGTCTTGGGGCAGGGCGAGGAAGAGGGTTCTGCTGGATGTCAGTGACTGCTTGGCTGAAAAAGGGCAGATGGTGGGGGTGCTGCTCAATGCCAAGCAAAGTTAAAATTAAAGTGGGTTGAGGAAGGAATTTACTGATTGATGGCAGGTTCTGCTGGGCCTAAGAGGCAAGATAAGGAGCAAGGGTACCACTGGATGGCAAGTACTGCTTGGCAGGGACTGTAATTAGGATATAAAATAAAAATGGTCCACATGGACTAGTGTCCATCTGTTATCAAATAATAAATATAATTTGTAACAAAAAAAGAAATAAAACTATGTTTAGACATCAATTAGGGCTGAAGCACAAAGACCAAAAAAAGAGGAGACATGTAACTTTAGAATACAGATTCCCCTGAATCTCTGATTGTGTGGTATGGTGTTTCTCTGGATTTTAATGACTTCACAAAGCAGTGATGGTGTTAATTACAGCATCCTCTTTCAGATGACTGTTGTTGAAGTAAATGCTTTTACCTTAAAAGACAGTGGGAAGCAATAGTAATGCAAACATTTATTTGAGCAATTGTTTAAACCAAGAGGAAACAAACACAATACAATGATGAAGATTTAGAGGAATTGTACTTTAAAGAGGAACATTTATAAATAGTGTCCTATACTCAGTGTTGGTTAAGTTACTTTCAAAATGTAATCAGTTACAGTTAGTAGTTACTTTAAAAAAGTTAATCAGTTTGTAACCACCCAGTCCCTGGGGGTTATTAGAATCACATTAGTGTCAGTGCTAGGTAGGGAAGGCAGCTGGTGAATAACTACTTAAATGGTTTTCACCTGCTCCCTCTCTGTTTACTTGGTCTCATCTGAGTTAAGAGAGGTGATGTCATTTGGAACTCTCACAGTAGCAAAAGCCATGGTAGCTAGCTGTGAGTGGGGAGCTTTGGAATTTTCAGTTACCTCATTTACTTGTGCACGTCAGCCCAGCTCAAACACGGAAAAAAGGGGGATAGAGGAAAAATTGTGGTTTACAGACCCATGCAAATCTGACCAGTGTACTAACCGGGTGCTTTTGAAACCAGGTTGAAGGTATTGGGTTCACAGGAATCGATGCCTGTAGAATCCAATCGTGCCCCACATGTAAATGGCATCAGTTGCCAGATCACTCCCGGAGGCATACACTTTTAATACATCCTCTCTTTTCAACGTAAAACTGAATGTACTGAGCATGCTCACCTCAAGTTTACATTCATGCCGGTATACTCAATTGCATCTCTGGAACCAGAATGAGCTATTCTTGTATACTGAACAGCGTTGAAACTGGAACTTCCAACACGGATCCCCATTCCTCAGTCTCATGGTACATGTAAACCAGATAAGTGAGTTGTTTTTTGGAGTTCTGTGTCAACAACCAGAGTGAGCAGTGGAGGAGTGAGGAGCTGCAGTGTGGGCTCTGAGGAGAGCCTATTTTCTCACCCTAGTGCTGGGAACCATCTGCCTGCCAGTAGAAGTGGTGGAAACCATCTAGCAGGAGTTACTGATTTTCTCATCCCATTAGATGAGAAGGACTGCAGAACAGATCCAAAGGGCAATCCCCTGACTTTGATCCAGGACATTGAAGCTGCCTTTTTTGTGTACAACTGTGAGTAATCTGACATTGGGTAGCCCAGGAGGTATGTACCTGTGTTTCCTTTTGGGGTGTACTCTGACAAAGGGAATTATGCTGATGCTTTGCATTATGGGGGTATGCATATTTCTTTGAAACTTGACTTCCTGGCCAATGCCCTTTGGGGTAAGCATTGCCTCAGTGTATTTTAGTTTGGTTTTTGTTTTTATTGGGTTCACCACAACATAACCCAGATAGACCACCTTAGGGTAGCTGGTTCATTTCACTGGGGTGTCATATGGATGAGGCACACTGATGAGTCCTGGTAGGATGAAAAATGTGTCTGTCTTTTGTTTGCACCCTTTTTAGACTGTGTGAGAGCCCTTTTGGCATCGTGAATTTCTGATTAAAGTTGAACCAGCATAATATTCTGTGGTGGTTTGCATATACAACCCATGATACTTTGCATTACAGGAGTATATGTGATTTTGTATTTCAGTGAAACTTGGCGTGCCGGCCAATGCCCTTTGGGGTAACCATTGCCTTGGTGCTTGCATACTGAGGTTCTTAGTCATTCCCAGAGGCATAGTTTTACTGTTTTATTAAATGTATGAGGTGTAACTCTAAATGAATGACTGGGTATGGACTGTTGAAGCAAAAGGAGGGCAGTCCCCCATCTGGAGTGACCAGTTCAGCATTATAGGTTCCATAAGGGCACCTGCTTATTCTGGACATGGTGGCCAATGCCTGAAGATAAAGTTTACCCCCTGGTGTGGGTTGTGCTAAATTTGAGCAGCAGTGTGCTCCATTGTGGCCAGCTGCCACATTGTCAAAAAGTTAAATCCTATGCCATATGGGAAATGTTCTAAGTTGTGGACAGTGCCACTAGAAGAAACTGTGTGCTCCACTGTGGCCAGTGCCACTAGAAGAAACTGTGTGCTCCACTGTGGCCAGTGCCACTAGAAGAAACTGTGTGCTCCACTGTGGCCAGTGCCACTAGAAGAAATTGTGTGCTCCACTGTGGCCAGTGCCACCAGAAGAAATGGGTGTTTTGGCTGAGGCTTTGCAGCTGAAGAGAGTCCTAAATCCTATGGAATATGGGAAGTTTACAGTTTCTGTTCACTACAGACTTTTTGTTGTTCTGCATTGCCTTGTGCCATGAAGTGAAAACCCTTGGGGGTCCACCTTTGCTTTTATGTACCATTCTTTGGAATAAAGCCACACTCTAGAACCCCAGACTAGTTTGGACATTCTTGTTACTGCTTCCTGTGTGGAATTACTGAGTACCCCTCCAGAAGCTCAGACATAGCATGGCTACTAGCAAAAGTTCTCTCCTCAAACCAGGGTTTAGTAATGGTCATTTGTGTGTAATATTGTTTCCCTACTCCCACCCCTCTCTTACCCCTAGACAGAAAATATGGAAGGTATGCTTACTAGTTAAACAAGTGGCCGGTGGGGGGTTGCTAGTTACAGTAAAGTATTACTTTTATAGAAAAAGTAATAAGTAACTAACTGTAATGCATATTACGTTTCATATTACTTTATGTTAATTTGGATAACATGGTTGTATTTACTCATTGAATATAACTATGTACTCATGAAACCCGAAGAGGTGTATAAAAAATGAAACATAATCTAAAGACAATGAATATGTAAGGAATAAGACATGAGGTGTGGTTTATGGCCTGATAAGAGCATGTCCCAGATGAGTAATGAGGCAAAAGGCACTTCCACCGAGTGCCTTTAGCACATGGGAAGTGCTCATAGCAGGCCATAAACCACATCTTGGAGTGCTGTATTCCACTTATAAAATGGGTCCCATAAGCAATTTTTTAAAGGAACAAGAGATGTACATAAATGTAAAAAATGGTTTTATTTGTTACTCATAGTAAAATAGTTTGCCTGTCCCATGTACTGTATTGTACTGTAGCACAATGTTCAGTTTCCAGTAGAGGGCTCATGTATGCAGATTCTTTTGGGGAGTTCCTGCATCATTGTAAACTGTAACTTCCCTACACACACACACACACACACACACACACACACACACACACACACACACACACACACACACACACACACACACACACACACACACACACACCCTTGTGGATCTACTGCCCTTCCTTGCCTTGGGGATCTTTTCTCATTTCCCCACAGCAGCCTGAATCCTAGCTTTGCCATTGCCAGCCACAGATCCATCCCACATCACATACAATAAATTCCACCAGCACATACCTGCTTACACCAACAAGCAATTACACATCTTTTCCCACCGCTAAGCCTTGGCTTGCCACTGCCACTAAGACATAGTTGTAATTATAGCCAAGTCTGCCATGACTATTATGCCACTGCTAGTATGACAACTCAAGTCAGACAACGTCACTTACAATCATAATATCACACAAAACACCACAATTGTTGCACCCCAGTGCACATCCCTTCAATAAGAATTTTCTTTGAGATGGGCCATGTGATGGTGATAGACTTGGTAGGTGGGGGTGGGGGCAGATGGATAATCAAGTGGCCTGCTGTGGCAGTTCAGCACATGTGGTGTTGATGGAAATAGGCCCCAAGCCCTGCCTGCAGATGGACTACTTGCCTTTTTCCCCACAACAGCTAGGCTGGTCCCGGTTCCACTGGGGTTCACAGTGGCTACTATAGAGGGCCAAGACAGATGGCATGCAGTGATGTAGCTAGCAATCTATAAATTGCACATGAACTGACCAGTTTATTGCCCTCTCAAATACATTTAATCAATTGCTGTAGTGACACTTAGCTGTACTATGTAGTGGTGCATAAATTGCATAATTTCAATCAATTAAAACCTTTATTAAACCAGGCATAACATCATTGAGCAAGCTCATTTTCAAAGTGGTCCTGGACATATACAAATGATTCACATAAGGGTACAGTACAGTATACAAAAAAGAAGGAAGGAAAATAAAAAAAACAGTAGACAGTGAACATAGGCAAAGCTAACACAGGCCTTAAACTAATAGAGCTAACATATTTGTGACCTATTGCATGAGTTAAACTAGGCCCAAAGATACTAGGGCTACTGCTGTCAGTTATTTGGTGGTTGTTCACAGATGAAGATTGAGAGAGGTAGAAGTAAAGAACAAGAGGTAAGGAGGACAGGAAGGTGGGTGCAAATAGCTGATGAATTTATATATTAAATGTTGCAAAATTATATAGTTAATAATAAAAACTGACTAATACAGTTTTGTTTTCTGACTTTTATTAACACAGCACATGTTACAGAAGGTATTTGAACATAAGGTCCCTGATAATGGGTCACTTGTCACATCCACTTGGCACAGTAAACTAGAATAGAACTCCCAGCTTTGAACATTTAGATTATTTTATGCTCTAACACAGTACCTCACAACAATATCTAATTGTTATTCCTGTACATACTTATACTGGGTATAGAATGAGAGAAGGCTACCACAGCCCATTGTACTGTTCTCCACACTAGTGGGTCCATTTCTGTTTGTAATGCGTTAACCAAGCTTCCTGCTATCCTCTAAAGTGAAGCTTGAGATGTCAGTGGGAATCAGAACCCCAAATTTGCAGAACACACTGATTGTGCATGTCTTTCCTGGGTTTGCCTCATTGCTACTGGAACAAGAAGCTGTGTCAGCTGTGACTACAAAGGCCCAAAGTAAAAAAGATCTCGTCTTGGGAGAAGTATTTACCTTTGAAGGGGAAGCGGTTGTCCTCCCTGGGAAGGATAAGAAAACCCGCAAGACAAAGAAATTGTTGAAACAAAAATGGCAGCAAGAAAATCAGGGGGTGACTGTAGAAAGAAATACTGTGTATGTTAAGGCAGATACGAGGGAACAACAGAAGAAAGATGCTTCTTTGCAATTTTTTTTTTTTACAGGGAGGAAAAAGGGAGAAAGCAGGTGCCCCTGAAATTCAGGTAAAAAACAAATTGTTATATAGAGTATGTACCAACCTTAATACCCAGGAAATAGTTGAACAGTTATTGGTACCGCAATGTTACAGACAGGACATTCTAGCTTTAGGTCATGATGTTTCTTGGGCAGGACACACAGGGAGAGATGAAACCTACAACAGAATCTTGCAAAGATTTCTGACCCGGGATACATGGGGACATAACCCGATATTGCTAGGGATGCCCTAAATGTCAAATTACTACTCAAACCACAAGAAAGGATGTAATGCCTCATTCCCTTACCGCTGGTAGCAACAGCTTTTGAGAGACTTGGAATGGACATTGTGGATCCCCTTGATAAATGTAAGAAGAGAAACAAATTCATCTTGGTGGTAAACAGATAGGGAGCTGATGCTAGCCATCCAAAGGATGGCAGACAAGGGTGAGGTAGTACTGGTTGGAGACTTCAATGTTCCAGACGTGGACTGGAGCATCCCAGCAGCAGCATCAACTAGGAGCAGATTTATCCTGGACTCCCTTCAGGGTGCCTTCCTCAAGCAACTGGTCATGGAACCAACTCGGCAGAAGGCAATACTGGACCTTGTGCTCACAAACAGGGACAGTGTGATGGGGGTAACAGTGGGGAGCACCTGGGTAACAGTGACCACCAGTCATTGTGGTTTGAAATCACAGAAAGAGCAGAACCAAACCACACAAAAACACGTATCCTGGATTTTAGGGGGGCAGACTTTGGGAAAATGGGGAGATACTTGAAAGAGGCATTAAGGGGAGTGGGACAGGAATCAGGGGTTGAGGAACAGTGGGCAGTATTTAAAATGGGGATTATAAGAACAACAGAATTATGCATTAAGCAGGTAAGCAAGAGGAAAAAGAAGAGGAGACCATTATGGTTTTCCAAAGAGGTAGCAAAGAAAGTGAAAGCCAAAAAGATTGCATTCAGGCAATACAAAAAGACACAGGCAGAAGGGGATAGGGAGAAGTACCAGGATAAACAAAGGGAGGCAGGGAAGTCAGTAAGGAAGCCAAAGCTCAGACAGAAGAACACATTGCAAAATCAGTGGGTAAGGGACAAAACCTTTATAGGTACATAAGGAAAAGCAAGACAAAGGGAGGGATAGTGAGACTGACGGGGAGGATGGGAGTCAGTGGAGGATGACAACAGTAAAGCTGACATATTGAACAGGTATTTCTGCTCTGTCCTTACTGAGGAAGAGGGGATAATGGGTCTGAAGGAGTACAAGGGTGAGAATGGTGCAGAAATGGACAAAAGTCCCTTTACCCGAGGAAGGGTCCTGAAGGAACTGGAAGTAATAAGAGTTGATAAAGCAATGGGGCCAGATGTGGTGCACCCAGGGTCCTTAAAGAACTAAGAGAGGTGGCTGAACCTCTGGCTATCCTGTTTAGCCAATCACTGGAAACAGGGAGGTACCCAAAGACTGGAGGACAGCAGATGTAGTCCCTTATACAAAAGTGGGAACAAAGAGGAAGCAGGAACCACAGACCAGTCAGCCTCACCTCGTAGTGGGAAAGATCATGGAAGCACTACTGAAGGAGAGATTGGTGGAACATCTGGTTGTCAATGGACTACAGGACCCAAGGCAGCATGGTTTCACCAGGGTGAGGTCATGTCAGACCAACCTCATTTAATTTTTGACTGGGTGACTAGGGAGGTGGATCAGGGAGGGCAGTGGACATGGCCTATCTGGACTTCAACAAGGCCTTTGACACTGTGCCAATAGAAGACTATTACACAAACTGGGGAATATGGTGTGGGCAGGACAGTAGTGTGGTGGGTAGGTAACTGGCTGGGTGGCAGGACACAGATGGTGGTGGTAAATGGCTGTCACTCCACAGAGGGAAGAGGACCAGTGGGGTACCACAGGGATCAGTGCTGGGACCGGTCCTATTCAACATCTTCATCAGTGACATTGCGAGGATCTAGAAGGCAGAATTTCACTGTTCGCTGATGACACAAAGCTCTGTAACAGAGTAGACACACCAGAGGGTGTAGACAGAATGAGAAGGGACCTGCAGAAACTTGAAGAATGGTCAAGGGTTTGGCAGTTGAAATTCAATGCAAAGAAGTGCAAGATAATGCACATGGGGCACAAAAACCCTGGCACAATATATCAGTTGGGGGGTGAGGATATGGCATGCACCAAGCAGGAAAGGGATCTTGGGGTTGTCATCTCTGATGACCTCAAGGTAGGGAAACAGTGTGACAAGGCATCAGGTAAAGCAAATAGGATGCTGGGATGTATAGGCAGGGCATCACCAGCAGGAAAAGGGAGGTCATAATTCCACTATACAAGACACTAGTGAGGCCCCACCTGGAGTACAGTGTACAGTTCTGGAGACCATACTCACGTAAGGACATAGACAGGGTAGAGAAGGTTTAGAGGAGGGCAACAAAGATGGTGCATGGATTGCATCACAAGTCCTATGAAGACAGGTTGAAGGAACTGAACATGTACCCCTGGAGGAGAGGAGGAGAGAGGGATATGATAGAGACATACAAGTATCTTACAGGAGGAACAGGGTGCAGGAAATCACTATTTTAAGTGAAAAGATGTTCCAGGACTAGAGGGCATGGGATGAAGTTGGAGGAGGGACTATTCAGAGGAAACATGAGAAAGAATTTCTTCACAGAACGGGTGGTGGACAAGTGGAACACCTTGCCAGAGGAAGTGGTGGGGCCTGAAACAATCACGGGATTTAAGAATGCATGGGATAGACATAAAGGAATTCTAGAGGTCAGGGGTAAGGGGAAATAGACTTCTAAGGAAACAAACTGAACTTACAAGCTCAAATGGGCAGACTGGGTGGGCCATAGGCCCTTATCTGCCGACACTGTCAGTGTATCTATGTATCTATGTATGTGATTATGGACCATGTATCCTGAAGCAATACCCAAGCGATCTGTTACCACTAATAGAATTGCAAAGGAATTAGTGAAACTTTTTAGCAGGGTTGGATCCCTAAAGAAATTTATTTTTATTTATTTTTATTTTATTTAAACAGCAGTTTGGAAAACCTTTGAGCCATAGGCTCATTTACAAAGGTACCTTGTCCCAGTAAGACAAACCAAAATACACAGTATATCAGTACAACACATAAGTATAACAGTAAATCAAGACATAGATACAAACAAGCTGGTACAGGTAGGATGGATGCAAACAATACCAGAGTTATGTTGTCCTTAGCAGCTTAGTAATAAGCTTTGTCATAAGTATTGAGTACGGCTTTGACTAGTGGCAGTTACAGCATCGGTTGTTAATAAGGTGGTTACGTAAGGAAGTTTTGAAGCACGATATAGTTGGATCTTTGGAGATGGAGTGGGCAGTGTGTTGAACCAGGAGGGGGCCCTAAAGCCGAAGGCTCTTTGGCCGTGAGAGGTCCTAGCTCTAGGGATAACAAGAGAGGTTTTCCCAGAGGTCCGAGTATGAACTAGTGGGACAGAGTGGCATATGGTGGTGGTCAATCCAGGTGGGGATAGCCCAAGGAGGGTCTTTTTGTAAGGGTACAGGTCAGATATTTGAGGCGCTCGACGAGATCAAGTACCAGCGCTTTAGCATACAGTAGACAGGTGTGTGTCATCCTAGGTGCTCCAGTAATTAACCTGCAGGCCTTATTCAGAGTAGTGTGAATTTTATGGAGTGCGGTCTGATCAGCAACACCATACACCGCAGTCCGTGATTTCACTAGGGGACAGGATAGAGGAGGTGATCATGAGTCAAGAGCCTCCGGGGAGGCAGTATTTATACCGATGTAAGATGCCCAATCGGATATTAGTGGCAGTGGCTAGGCAGCGATGTGTCCATGGAAGGAGAGGGAGGGGTTAAAATGGATCCCTAGGTATTTATAGGAGCAAACCTGTTCGAGTGGGAAAGAGGACCTAGAGTGAATGAAGAGTTTGAAGTTGCAGGACTTGTTTTGGGGATGAGTGAAGAACATGGTTTTTGTTTTTTTAAGATTTATCACCAATCTATGTTCCTTGAACCAGTCCTCAGCTTCAGTGAAGGACTTCTGCAGCGAGTCCTGGAGGGCAATAGGGTTATGACTTGAGGCAAAGATGACTGCATCATCAGCGTGCAATAGAATGTTCCCCGAGCAAGGCGTAGAAGGTGTTAAGGTAAAGGGAGAATAGTAGGGGCCCAAAATAGAGCCCTGGAACCCCAGAAAAGATGGGACAGATGTCTGAGTAGGTCCCATTAATTTTACACGCCAGAGCAGTCAGACAGATAACTGGTGCACAAGGAGATAGGCCCAGCAGCAAAACCAGAGAGACTAAGGGCATCAAGAAGGAGGGGGTGGGAGACAGTGTCGAAAGCTTTAGAGAGGTCAATGAAGACAGCACCAGCCGGAGAACCAGTGTCTAAGGAGGAGTGGAGAAAGTTGGAGAACTCTAGGAGGGCTGTGTTGGTACTGTGGCCCGCTCGGAAGCCATGCTGCTCAGGACAAAGGACATTGTAGGTGGAGAGGTAGTCAGAGATTCTCACTGATAGAAATTCTCACTGATAGAGGGGCCAACTTTAATGCTGAATTATTAAAGGAATTGTACCGCCTTCTGGGGATTGTAGCAATAATAACTTCTCCCTAGCATCCCCAGATGGACGGTTTAGTCGAAAGGTTCAATAAAACCCTTAAACGTATGATAAAGAAATTCATACAGGAAGAGGGGCACAATTGGGACCAAATCGTCCCTTCCTTTTATTTGCCTACCGTGAAGTACCTCAGGCTTCCACAGGGTTTTCACATTTTGACTTACTGTTCAGTAGAACCCCTCGTGGGCCCATAGATGTAGTCAAGGTGTGTTGGGAGGACAACATGGAATTAAAATCTCTGGGAATAGTACGGTATATGAAACAACTGAGACAAAGGTTGATGTCCTATACTGAAAAAGTTCATGAGACAGGGGTTAAGGCTCAGGTACAACAGAAACAGTATTATGACCAGGATAAAGCCAAACATAAATATTTCTCTCCCAGGGAACACGTATTATAGCTTTTACCAACTTCCATACATAAACTACTAATGAAGTGGCAGGGGCCCTACAAAGTAATAAGACAGACAGAGACCATCACTTATGATACTGAGACCCCCTGATAGGAGAATGAAAAAGAAAATATCATGCTAGCCTATTAAAAAAGTGGTATGAGAGAGGAACCACAGGGATGGGACTGTTAGTAGTTCCTGAACCTAACGAAACAGAACTGGAGTTGGCCTATGGCAGACTAAGGGGAAACAGGAGTAGAAACTGTCACCCTAAATCCAGACCTTACTATAACTCAGTTACAGTCATCAAGATCCCTTCTGAATGATTTTAAAAGTACATTTCACCAAAACCCCGGGCGTGGCTATAGGTGTAGAGTACCAAATTTGTACTGATGCTAACCCCATAAGAAAAAAATTGTACACAGACTTCCAGAAAGACTTAGGAAGTAAAAAAGGAGATCCAGAAGTTACGTATCCTGAAGATTATAGAACCTTTAAAAAGCCCGTGGGGTTGTCCTATGGTTATTGTCCCAAAGGGAAGGGGGAATCAGACTGTGCCTGGATTTTAGGGCCTAAACCAGGTTGTACGGTTTGACGCCTACCCTATGCCATGTGTAGATGATATAGTAGATCGGATTGGCCATGCCGCTTATATCTCTACAATGGATCTTATGAAGGGATATTGGCAGATTCCTTTAGAATAATCTGCCAAGGAGAAAACTGCTTTCAGTACTCCTGTGGGTCTTTTCCAGTTGTGAACTATGCCGTTTGGGCTCCATGGAGCCCTGGCTACTTTTCAGCGTTACATGGACCAGGTGCTGGCACCTCATAACACTTAATTGTGCAGCGTACCTGAACGGCATTCTTGTCTTTAGTTCATCCTGGGAAACCCACTTACAACATCTTCAAGTGGTTCTCTTCCATCAAGCAGGCGGGGCTAACTATTAACCCCATAAAATGTACCATTGCTATGAAAGAGACAAGATAGCTCGGCTTTATATTAGATAATGGTCATATTAAGCCTGAGATATCAAAAGGTGGAGTCAGTTGCACAATGCTCTGTACCCAGCATTAAGAAACACGTATGGTCTTTCTTATGTCTCGTTGGATACTACAGTAGATTTATTTCCAACTTCACTTCTATAGCATCCCCATTGACAGATCTAACTAAAAAGTAGTATGGGAATCCAAAAAAATGGACCCCGAATATGAGGAAGTCTTTAATAAAATGAAAGCAGCCCTAAGCTCCTCCCCAGTCCTACGAAGTCCAGATTTTGCATACCCATTTGCGGTACATACAGGTGCCTCTGGGTCAGGTATGGGGCAGTACTGAGCCAAACAATAGATGGGGAGGAACATCCTGTAATTTATATTTCAAGGAAGCTTCATGATAAAGAACAAAAATATGCTACCATAGAGCAAGAATGTTTGGCAGCCAAATGGGCCATTGAATCCTTGAAATTGTATTTATGGGGTGCCCCCTTTACCTTAATAACTGATAACCTCCTTTGTTTCATATCACAAATGAAAGACAGGAATAACCGAAATTATGAGATGGTGCCTGGCCCTGCAACCCTATAGCTTTACAGTGAAACATCGAGCTGGAATAGCTCATGTAAATGCAGATTTCCTGTCTAGACATGGAGCTGGAGTAGATATTTGCATCTCTAAAGTGAATGACTGAAGTCTGTATAAAATGCAGCCTGAAGGAATGTGATAAAGGTTAATTCAGGAATGTTATGACACCCCAGGAGTAAATAGGAAATGTAACAGTTTTTGACAGTGATCAGTCACATTTGACTGATAGTCATTTTCTAATGTTTGTTAAGGGTGCCCTGGGGTGGCACTTTCAAAGAGAGGGAGGGTGAAAGCTCCATCCTACCTACTTGAGTTGGGTAGGTTGTCTTGAAAACTACTGGTCTTACTTGATAAAATAGTGGTTTTCACTTAATGTTAGGGGTGTATCAGAGTTGAGCCCCCTTAGTTTATTTTTTTTTTTTAATTTACACCTCAAGACAGTCCCACTTATCTTTTTCCTCACTCATCTAAATCTACTGCATTAGTAGTCCTTTTCTGTCCTTAAACCAATTTCATCTTTCCCCACATGATTGGGTAGCCTCCCATCATGCCTTTATACTAACTGCCCCGCTTTACATTCTTTTCCCTGTCTCCTTGGTGTACCATTTTTTTTTCTGTTCTCTTATTTGTTTGTGTTTTGTTTTAGAGATGCAGCTGTAAGTGGGCTTGGGAGTATGCGAGCTGCACTGCACTCAAAGTTAAAATGCACAACAGTTATGGTGCCCCAAGAAATTATCTGACAGCTAGTTTGCCATTAGAAAGAATGCCCTCATAATTAGTTAAGAAAGAGGCATTAGTATACTGTAGTACAGGGACGCCTATAAGCAGTAACCACAGTAATAGCCGCGCTTAGAAGTGGATAGTGGTAATTTCTTTTGGAATGATTTTCTTTACCCCAGTCGAGCCCTCCTCTGTAAATACAGACCTGTGGAGGAGAATTTATGGAACTTATTTATTAATTTAGATGCCAATGTGTTCTCTCCCCTTAGTTCTCATCTCTGCGCCATGTGGAGCTGGAAGCCACATGCAAAACACTGTCTGGTTTTGCAATACTGATTCCAGCATGGTTTATTCAGAGGAAAGTCACAGGGAAGAACTGGAAAAACTAGGATTTAGCAGTTTATACACTAAAAGGCACTAAAAGGAAATAAAGCAGATAGAGCTAAATAGCTCATAATTTCACCTTACACTTGGGTGGACTACACGGATTTTAGCTCACTATAGCGAGTAGCTATGGGCCAGACTTTCTTTTGTATGCTGGTTTAGCAGTTGCTATGCAGTGCTAGCTATCTTGCAGTATACAAAACTTAGTCAATGCTGCATTACTGTGTCTTGCATAAAATACACAATGTAGAGCGAGTGACTTGGGAACCTTGCTGAAAAACAGAAAGTTTGCCTCTTACTCTTATAAACCAGACGCTCGCTCCATTGGTCTAGGCGTGGTGCATGCTTGGTAGTTAGGAAACCCACAATAACTCTGCAGTTTCCTTAATTCTTGAAATGCCCGTATGGACGGCTAGCTGTACAGAAGTATAATAACTTTAGAAAGTATCCAGATATCCAAATACAGATTCCAAATATTCCTAGGTTTCTTATCAGAGTTAAATATGTATTTGGTTTTAGCTATTAGTCTTCTGTGTTGAAAGAAGTCCCTACCTGGTTTACTTGCTGTATCCCATGTTCTGTACTCCTAAGGGCCAGTGGCCATCTTCCAGAACAAATTTATAGTAAGTAGAGGGATGAGGTCAACACCTAATGGGAAGGGCTAGCACTATTAAATCCCATTTGAGCTTTTTCTGATTTACAGACTTGATTTAGAAGGCCTAAATAGTTAAATAAGTGTTTACTGAATTAATTATATTTATGGTCATGTTGATTCCCCTACTTGATGTATTAGTATAGAAATTGAATGTATTAGAATAGAGGGCAGATCAGCTGACCTATGATGTCAGGATACCCACCTATATAAGATGGATGTTTGTATATAGTGTCAGATAGTCTTTGAGCACAGAGCATAGTAGAGGTGCTGGAGGGAAGTATGTGTACTCTGTGGCAGTACTTAACTGTTAAGTACTAAAGCTTCTCAGGTTGAGATAAAAGCCAGATGGTGCTTTATATGATTTATTTCTTTTTGAAATTTATAAATAAATTCCACGCAAGCTTTGTGTGTTCCTTAAAGAAACAGTGTGTCTGACTTATCACTTCCCACGCACACTCAGTGTATAAAGTTGCTCATCCTGTATTTTATTTACTGTATATAGTACTGAGTTAAATGAACATGTGGCAGTTATGTTGCTTTCAGAATGAAATTGAGGTGTGCAGTCTCTTTAGCTTTCAGAATGATGATGTAACACAAAAGGGTGCAATCACATTCCATGACTTTTTTACTGTGGTACAAAAGCATATTAAAAGGCATGGAATTCTACACAGAACAACATTCTACAATACGCCATACATTCATTGGGAATACATGAGAAATCAAGTACTTGGTGCACAGAAACTAAGGGGTGAAGTACATGAAGGGGGTACTGCAATGGTGAGCACAAAAGAGAAAAGAAAATTGGGGGCTGTCATTTCTGATGTCTTAAAAGAAGCCAATCAGTGTGACAAAACAGATGGGAGCACCAGTGGGATGTTGCTGTGCTTAGGTATCACCAGCAAGAAGTATGAGGTGTTTACACCACTGTAAAATTAAGTAATTGATGAATCCTTAACTAGTGTAGTGTGTCCAGTTCTTGAGCCCATATCACTGAAAGGTTACAGGTGGTCCAGAGGAGGGCAACTAAAATCATGTAGTGTCACAATGTCACCACTAAACTGGCCCTGCACAAGGGAATGCCTACAGGGGACACCAGTGGCATGGGCAGGTTTTACACACGTTTGCGGATAAACATCACCACACTATGGAGGAACTTGGTTGAGGCAAACTACACACCCATCACAGCCTCCATCAGAGCAGAAACACAAAGACTAAGCTACACCTATCCCTGAAAGGCACGGTAGATGCTATATGCATGTTTGTGCTGCCTATGATAGCATCTCATGTGCAGCCTACCAATCCCTATGGAACCAAACACACTTCTGAAAATCAACAAGGTGATAGAGTTCATCTGGTAATGCAAAAACAAAAGATTTGGAAACACTAGCTTATGGGTGCACTGGTCTATGGGGAATGGGTCTCCTCTGGCTGCAGGGATATTTACTAGCACATAGGGCTGCACAAGAAATTGCATGGTTTCTCCCTAAAACCCCAAATACCCCTGTATAGATGAATCTGGAAATGGACATATCTGATCCAAATGGCTGGGGAACCTGCTGAACAAAGGGGGATACCCAAAGGGCCACCTTTCTCCTGTTATCTGAAAGACAAAGTGTAAAGAGTGATTTTACTATAATGTGTGTCTTTGCACAAATTTTAATAGTTGGCAGGGGACAAGCTACAAAACCCCAAGTACAATCTGATAAAGCCAGTAAGAGGGTGCATGAGCAAATACACAAAGACAAGAGTATAAAAAGGTATGTATACACAACGCAGTCACAATACAGATATATTATAAAATGGTGGTTAGACACAAAACTTATGTGTGCGAAATGGTGGACAAAACAAAACTTATGTGCTGCATTTCCCCAAAATGATGTAGGCATTTCTTATAAATGCTATGTGTCATATTTGTTATAGCTCTTACTTATAGTTACACAGTGACCTATCAGAATCTGACAGCAGTTTGCTAAGGAAAAAAGTACATATATGGTTAGAGAGTATATTGCATTTCTTTGTAACCGTCTGCTAAGATATTAATAGAATTTGAACCATATATCCTGTAGTTGCTTAAGAGTAAATATATCTTGTTAATGCTATAGTTGAAAATTGCATTGCAGTTTAATGTTTTACGTATAACAGGAAAAAGGGCACAGCTAAGTGTTTATAACAAAACCAGTTATGATATATGTTAAGCCTATGTGCGTGTATGTCAATGGAGAATTTGCTAATACAATGCTGCCATCTTGTGGGGATTGGCATTTATTACATTTATTCTATTTTCTGCATTCATTTTAGCCACCAAATTTACATCATTTAGCTCATGCTTACTACAGGATATGCAGAGGTAAATTCTCCATTTACAGAGCTTATATACCAACATTGCCTTGTTTGGAGACAGGATGTACATCGTGGCCCAGATATTCAACTGTGCCAGGCTGTGGCGCAAGCTTGGGTACAGGATAAACTGGCTGAGCAGGTGTGTGGACTGGGCGATATTCAATGGAGCTGCACCATGGCACAGCATCATTGAATATCACACCCTGGCCACCTGCAGTGTGCATGGTGCAGTGGCACTGCACCAGCGCAAGTGGCCAGAGTGGAGCATGGGGATGAGCTAGTGCAAGTTCCATTGCGCTATGCACAGCAACCGCGATATTCAAAATGACATGCAAAATGGGGCGATAATGTATGCAAGGTGCAAATGGGGCCATTTGCATGTCACTATGGCCCCATTTGCATGCAGGTGCGCTGATCCACAATGACTTGTGCCTGGCGCCCTGCCAGGCAGCAGCCATCGGGGACCGATGCTCCCTGCAGCTGGCAATGTGCGCCACAGCCTGATTGCAGACTGCAGTAAAAAAGAGGAAAAGCATAAATCCCCGGTGGTCCAGTGGACCACTGCCTGCCCAATCGCACGCATTTGTCATATCATAAAGATTAATGTCCAATATCCCTGGTGGTCCAATGGACTGCTGTCTGCCTGATCGCGGGCATTTGTATAAAAAAAAGATGAAATCTGTCCAATATCCCTGGTGGTCCAGTGGACCGCTGTCTGCCCAATCATGGGCATTTGTCATATCATAAAGATTAATGTCCGGTATCCCTGGTGGTCCAGTCGACCGCTGTCTGCCCAATCATGGCCATTTGTATAAAAAAAGATGAAATCTGTCCAATATCCCTGGTGGTCTAGCAGTACGCTCCTCCCCACCCGTCCACTGTGCCCCACCGCCCTGCTCCTCCCAGTCAGCCAGTGGGCGCAGCACCTCACCGCCTGCCACCTCGCCACCCGCTGACTGACACTGTAGGTAGGGCTGTACGCCCATTGGTCCACAGCGTGAGCCAATGGTCACATATCTGGAATGTGTAGTATGGTACAGGCTGCACGCCCACTGGCTCATGCTGTGGATCAATGAGCAAACAACCCTACCTACGGTGTCAGTTTGTGGGGCAGCAGGCGGGTGGGTGCTGTGGCCTGCCGGCTGACCGGGGTGGGGCAGTGTGGCACAGTGGGTGGGTGGGGGGGGGACCGCTAGACCACCAGGGATATTGGACAGATTTTTTTACAAATGCCCACGGTTGCATGGGGTGCTGCCAGGTGCAGTCGATACGGGGTGGCCACCCACAGGTGGCAGCTGCCGGTTGCGCCCTGCAGTGTGGCAGCTCACCTGTGGGTGGCCATCAGTTGTTCCTTTTTTTTGGATCAGCTTTGTGCTGGCACAGGTAGGGGTTGCGCATGCATGGCTCTGCACATCCCGGGGTGAATATCAGGCTGTGCAGGGTATGCATGGGCACACCCCCTTCTACCTGCACCTGCATACATTACTGATGTGCTCCGGCACATCGGGATTTGTGCCGTGCTCTTTTCCCTTTTGAATATCGTGCCAGGGCTAATACACTAACATTGCCTTGTTTGGAGACAGGATGTACATCCTCTGTATTTGCTCAATTGTATATAAGGGCCCAGATATTCAAAAGGGTTGCACATGCGCAAGTCCTACATTGCACCATTCTATGATATTCAGCAGGAGGCAGTTACGCCACTGACAACAGGTTGCGCAACAGCGCAATGCAAATGAATGCATGCTCAACAGGAGGGGGAGGAACCATGCATAAACTGCGCAACCCGATATTCAGTCGGGTTGTGCAGAGTTGTGCATGCCAACCCCAACCTGCGCCCTGCACAACCTTGAGCACAAAGAAGGGATCGTTGAGGGCCACCACAGGTGAGCTGCTGTAATGCAGGGCGCAACACAGCAGCTGCCACCCCTAGCTGGCCCCAACTCAGTCCCTGTGCCCCCCACCAGCCCGATCGTGGGCAGAATGTAAAACAACCCCCCACACACATCTCTTGATGCCGATCGCGGGCAGAAAGTAACATGAACACCCTCACACATCTCCCGATGCCCGATCGCAGGCAGAAAGTATCATGAACCTCCCCATTTCCCTCAAGCCCGGCCGCGGGCAGAAATATAACATCTCCCTCACAGACCAAGTCGATCGGCAGAAAGTATCATGAACTCGACACTTCAGGAGCTCAATCAGGGGCAGTAATACGAACTTTGCTCAATATTTTCAATGCCCGAGTCGCGGCAGTATGATGAACCCCTCACACACACATATCTTCGAGCGATCGCTGGCAGAACGTATCGGTCTTCGCCTTCATCGCCGGCAATGTAAGTCTTCAACCTGGGCTGAGCCTTTCGAGGTCCAGTGACCATACGTTCATCGCTGGCAGAAATGTCGTTAGCAGTCTCCTCAACATTCCCCTGGTGGCCCTTCTCACCACCATGAAAGCCCGCACTCGCCGCCTCGCAGATGCCGTTACCGTCGCACCGATTGCCCGCGCACGCTTGCGCATACAGCCATCGGCATGCAGCCATTACGTTACGCGACAGTCTGTGACGTGAATGAACATCATTCACAAATCTGGACTGTCATGTACGGGTAGGGCTGAATGCCCATTGGCTGTAGCTCTGCATCAATGGGCGGCAGCCCTAGCTCGACAGTCAGTCGGGCGGGCTGCAGGGCGTGCAGGTGGTGGATGCTGCCACCCGCTGGCTGCCAAGGGGGGAGCGGGTGGGGGGCTTCGGTGGGTGGGGGGGACATCAGACACCAGGGAGATGTTTGGGGATTATAATTGACATTCTGCCCACGATCGGGCATTACTGTCCACTGACCACCAGGAGATATTCGGTTGGGGTTTTTTTACATTCTGCCCGCTGATCGGGCACTGGGGGTGTTGATACACGCCGGCCCGCGATCGGGCATCAGGAGATGTGGGCGGGGGGTTCATGTTACTTGTCTGCGATCGGGCATCGAGATGTGGGCGGGGGTTCATACTTTTCTGCCTCGTGATCGGTCTTCGGAGATGTGGGGTTCATGATACTTTTTGCCCGCGATTGGGCTTCGGGAGATGTGTGGGGGGTGGAATGTATACACAGATACTGCCCATGATCGGGCTGCAGGGTGCGTTGGTCCCCGACGGCTGCTGCCTGGCAGGGTGGCCAGGCACAAGTCCTCGGGGTCGGCGCACCTACATGCTAATGGCATGCAAATAGGGCCATAAATAGATGCAAATGGCCCCCCCTGCGCCTTGCATAAATTATGGCCCTATTTGCATGTCAGCTTTGAATATCGGAAATTTACAAGATGGATAATGTGTACTGCCCCACCACAAGTTTAATGCTCAACTCTGGCAACTTGCGGTGGCAAGTTCCACTGTGCCATGCGCAATGGCTGTGGCTGGGGGGTGATATTCAAAGGAGTTGCTCAATAGCGCAACTCCTTTGAATATCGCCCCGGCCACACCCCTGTGCAACTATTTTGAGCAGCGCAAGGGCTTGCACCTCAGAATGGCACAGTTTAAATATCTGGGCCAAGGTTTGTAAGTTCTGCCTAAAAACAGAATTGCTTTTTATTTTTGTAACTGAAGCTACAACTTTTTGTATAACCTTAAATTTTGTATCCTGACCAAGTAAAGCTTCATAAAAATCTCCTCCGTTCTCCATGTGGTCTGTAAGTATATATCTAGGTGGTTTAATAGAAAGTATCAAGGAGGGAGCCAGCCCCTCCTCAGAGATCCCATTAGGGTCTCCCTGTTACATTTGGTGCCGTGACTTGGATTACTAAAGCTGCCGGCAATTAAAGGACCGAACTGAAGGTAAAAAACACCTAGAATTTATGACCATTCAATAATTTCTTTTGTTGCCAGCAAAACTTTTTTTTCCTTATTGAAGTAATTTGTCCACAGAGAGACTGATCAACTTACTGGGTGACACACTGTAACATACATAAGCAAAGGAAAATGCAAGAGACCAGGTATTAGTATACTATCTAAATGAAGGCTTGTAATAAGGAAAGGGATTGTTTAGTTTTGGTGATTTTGTCTGTCATTTGTTTAGTTATTTTTTGGTGGATCATTAATATATCTGAACAGTCTCAGAATACTAATGTGACTAATTATAGTAAGACAACTGTGTAAGGATGTAGGTCTTAAGCCTACCAGATGAAGGCACTTTGCCTGTGCGACCAGGACTAATTAAATTAATAAAAAGGCAGGATACACGGAAGGTTGAAGGAGATGCCCAGAGGCCTAATAGAGACACTTACATAGTAAGTGTAATAGTGAAGGTCTTATGAAGTATATATAAAGCCTCCCCAAGGAGAGGGAGTAGAGTCTCATCTTGAGTGTGAGACACCAGGAAAGACTATAAACAAGAAGCATACACAAAGCCTCCTCACGGAGAGGGAGTAGAGTCTCATCTTGGGTGTGTGAGACCAGGAAAGACTATAAACAAGAAGTGTACACAAAGCCTCCTCAGGGAGAAGGAGTAGAGTCTCATCTTGGGTGTGAGAGACCAGGAAAGACTATAAACAAGAAGTGTACACAAAGCCTCCTCAGGGAGAGGGAGTAGAGTCTCGTCTTGGGTGTGAGAGACCAGGAAAGACTATAAACAAGAAGTGTACACAAAGCCTCCTCAGAGAGAGGGAGTAGAGTCTCATCTTGAGTGTGAGACACCAGGAAAGACTATAAACAAGAAGCGTACACAAAGCCTCCTCAGGGAGAGGGAGTAGAGTCTCGTTTTGGGTGTGTGAGACCAGGAAAGACTATAAACAAGATAGAAGAATTAATCAATAAATATGTAAAGAAATATGGTAAGTTAGGTCCATATGAGAAACCTACACGGGATCAACAATTAAGACCATATTTTAACCAGTGTGTCTTAGAAAGAAATGCAGGCTGCAAAAATGAGAAAGAAAAGTGTGCCAATGCATTACAGGCAGCAGTACAATATTTAGACTATCTTTATAGAAGACACGAGGTAAAAGAATTACTGGCTTGCTCAAAAAAGAGGGGAATAAAACATTGGTACTGAAAAAAGGGATCAATTAAAAGCTTTACAAGACAGATGGGATCAGGATGTTAGGTTTATGACAATAAAAGAATTAGAGAAAGAGGCAGAAAAATTAAGATTAGAAAATCAAATTTATAAGCAACAAGAAGACCTCAAGAAAATAAGAGTTGCAAGACCAATATAATAATACAGAAGAGAAAAGTTATTTAAAGAATAAAGTACAAATAGTGGAGGAAGAAAGAGATAAGACAATAGCCATAGCAACCCAAGTGGCAGAGGTAGTTAAAATCTATCCTGAATAACCAAGGGCTGCACCTGATAAAGAAAAGGCAATCAAAGTCAAAAACAAACAAAAAAACCCTCCAAATACCAATGGCAACTTATACAGTCAAATATGGAAAAGGAAAAACAGATAAAAGGGTTGACAAAACCACAGATCAGATGAACGACCTAAGTGACATGATACATTTCTTGTCTAAAGAGATAGACAAAGCAGAAGAAAAAAGGCAATGGAAGGAAAAGAAAAGATTAGAAGTCAGAGATAAATTAACCAGGCAATACTGGGACTTAAAGAACTACAACCATCACCCTTAAACACAAGTGATGAAGAAAGTGATGAATGGGATGAGGAGGGTGATGAAGGGGGATCACCTAGAACATGGTGAGGTAGAATATTGTTGAGGCAGGTAGACGCAGTGCTGGATGGAGAGGGAGAAACTGCCACAGATTTAGAAACAAAGGACTTACAGAAGTTCAGTAAGGATTTGGGGGACCTAAATAGGAACACAGAACGGGATCAAGTCCTAAAGACCATAATAAAATGGGAAAAAGTATACCAATTAACCAACAAAGACATGTGTAGGATTTTAATGGCAGCAGCCCCAGGAGATATAGTGGATAAACTACCAAGAACTTGTACAGGTGATTTTACTAAGGCAAAAGACCCAAATAAGTGCTCAGACCCTAAAGACATGCTTGAGGAAATACAAAAACTAATAGGCAAAAAGGAACCAACAAAAACTAATTGGGGTAAAATCTTGGGGACAACACCCCTGAGGGATGAAAGCCCCAGGGTGTGATTCTCAAGGTTATATGAAGTATATAAAAAATATAGAAGAGTGGAGAGCCCTAATCTGGATGATGAGGTGATGAGAGATTTGCTCATACAAGCATATTAAAAGGAGATGAACCCTGCAGTTAGACGGATGGCAAAAAGTACACAAGATAAAGAAAAATTGATAGTTACTGGAAGACCACATGCAAGCAAAAGAAGCAGCAAAATGTAAACCCAAAGCAAAAACTGATAGTCACACTAAAGAACGAAGGGTCAAGTGAGGGGACTAAGCAATCCTTCATGTGCTACAATTGTAACAAACATGGACACACCAAAAATAGATGTAGAGCTCCAGGAGGGGGGCCCATGGTGAGACCACCAACCCCCAGAATTTAAACAAATCAAGGGAGACATGAATCTCACAGATGTGGTCTTAAAGCTGTTAAATTAGAGGAACCCAAAGAAGAAACAGAGGCAGAGAAAAAGCAAAAGCAGTTACAGGAATTGCTAAACAAGCTAGCACAAACACAGTTATGAAAGGTAGGCAGCTCCGCCCCTAGAGCACAAATACTGGGACCCCTAAAAAGAGATGATTAAGGGAGGCCACTTGTTCAGTTAAACATCCAAGGAAAAACCATGTGGGGGCTGGTAGATACCAGAGCATCCGCAACATGTGCCCAGGATTTAGGGATATCAGACATTAAGATCATTATAAAAATAGACCTAGAGGGATGCATAGGGGATACAACAGAAGGGTCAGTCACAGAACCAGTTAACATTACAGTGGGAAACACAAACTTGGGAAACTACCCTATTATTATGGTGTCAGAGGGGGCCATTACTAAAAGATTTACTTTAGGAACAGATGTAATGGGGTCACAAGGTATGATAGTGGATCTAGCAAATGGTTGGCTGTTAAGAGTAATAAAGGAATCCAAAGGGACACACCCAAAGTACCCCATTAAACTACATCTACTTACTATACCTGTTTTCCATAGTATCTAGACATATAAGATAATAAAATCTAAGGACTGGAAAAAGTTATAGGTAGGACCCCCACATGAAAGATCTCATAGAAAAATATTCAGCCATATGGGCCACACTAGGTACAGATACAGGACACATGAAGGGAGTCAAGGCTGAAGTCAGTGGTGACACTCCTAGATACCAAAAACAGCACCCAATACCGAAGGAGGCAGTGGAGCCCCTAAAAGACATAAACACATGATTTAGAGAAGAGGGGTATAGTTAGGAAAACTCAATCAACATGCAACAGTTCTGTTTGCCCAGTCCAAAAACCAGATAAATCATTCAGGCTAACTACTGATTACAGAAAATTAAATCAGTGCACACCAGCAGGAAGACAGGTCACTACACCAGGCCCAGATATTTTTTTCAAAGCTAAATCCAAAGGCAAGGATATTTTCAGTGCTTGATGTAAGTAATGGATTTTGGTCTATCTCAGTAGTTGAGCCACATCAACATAAACTGGCATTTACATGTGAGAGAACACAGTACACATTTACAAGGTTACCACAGGGACTGAACTGTTCACCAGCAATGTTTCATGCAGGACTGAAAGGAGTACTGGATGATGCAGGGCTAGGGCACCCACTAGTGGTCCACCAGTACGTATATGACATACTGGTGGCCACAGAAACTCAGGAGGAACACAGGGTAGTGTTAGACCAAGTGCTAAAGGCAATACAAGATAATGGATTAAAATTGAATCCAGATAAAGCACAAACAGCAAAATCAGACATGACATACCTAGGAACCTAAATATCAGGGAAAGGGAGATCAATAGATAAAGATAGGAAACAATTAATCCAGACCTTGCCTATCCCAACCACAGTCACAGCCCTCCGACAGTTACTGGGGATGACAAATTTTTGTTGAGATTATATAGAAAGATACTCCGAAATAACCAAACCGCTGTATGGGTTACTAAAGGGAAACCCAGGAAAAACACAAACATTGGAATGGTCAGACCCAGAACTACAGGCACTAACCAAGTTTAAACAAGCACTTCTGCAGGCCCCAGCATTAATAGCGCCAGACACAGATAAGCCATTTTTTCTACAAGCAATAGCAACTGAAAACTCAATATTAGCGGTTATTTTACAAAAGAAAAAGAAAAAAAAAACTCAAGCCTATGTGGTATTTAAACAGGTAAATGTGGAAAAAGGATTTAGTAAATGTGACAGAACTATGTTTGCAACTGTGTGGGCTATACAACAGGCAAAAATAGTTATCCAATTTGCAGAACTTATAGTGCAGTCTACACACAGTGCCTCAACATACATACTGACTGGAGACCTAAGAGGTATATCAAATCAGACAGCCACAAAATGGGTACTAACCATTTAACACAACAATGTCAATTTTGAGTAAGTACAACATCCTATGTTTATACAATACGCAGATTATGAAGGTGCACTCCACGATTGTGGAGAGGTCAAAACAGAAGTCCTGGAGAGCACCCCCATGGGTCATCTACCAAGTGACACTACCCAAACACTACACCTATATATGGATGGGTCACGGTACTATGTGGATGGTATGTCGTATACTGGAACAGCAGTATATTCCCCAACACACCATGGAAGTGGAGACAAAGCTTTGCAGTTTGCTCTGAATGGAGATAAATCAGCACAGTATGCAAAAATAGTAGCAATGTATGAGGCCATCATTAGACATGAAGGACAAAAAAATAACCATACACACTGACTCAAAATTTGGAGAATCTTCACTGAACGAGTGGACACATTTGTGGAGAAAAAAAGGAATGGTCAAGGCAGATGGACAAGATGTCCAACACAAACAGTTACTTAATGCTATTTGGAACCTAGTAGAAAAACACCCACACACAGTAGAAATACAAAAGGTTAAGACACACGTAACCAAAAACCCAAACATACATGAACTCGCAAACCAATTGGCTGACCAAGCAGCAAAGGAGGGGGCAAGGGGGTCATGAATATGGCCAGGCATAAGACATGCCACTGTTAGTAGTGCCATCCTAAAGGAGATCCAGGAGATATATATAGGTAAACTACAAAGTACAGACCAATGGATTCAAGACAAAATTAAAGAAATAAAGGAAAGGGGAACTAATAACAAAGATCACCTGTTTAGGAAATGAGAGGTTTTGTGGTGGAGGGACCCAAATACTAAGAAGGCCAAATGGGTGCCCCCAGATAGTATGAAACAACAAATTGTTCTAGAGAACCACAGATGGGCAGGCCATTGTAGTAAAGACAAAACCCTGCAGATCATCAGAATAAGAATTGGTTGCCAAAAATGGAGGCCACTGTAAATGGCATAGGATACTTGTCTTGTATGTCTCCAGCAAGACCCAAAAAGAGGAAAACCTAAATTGAATATGTTGTCTTTAGCAGATGGCCCCCTGGATACATAACAAATAGACTGTGTGGAGCCACTACCAACTGCAAAATGATGGTATAAATATTTACTAGTTATGGTGGATATGTTTTCAAAATGGGTGGAGGCATTCCCTACTACAAACAATACTGCCCAAACAACTGCAAAAATCCTGTTTGACCAAGTTTGTAGTAGATGGGGATTCCCCAACATAACTGAATCTGACAGAGGTACCCATTTTGTTAATGAGACAATGACATACCTCTGTGAAATTGGAGTACAACAAAGATTCCATCTACCATACCACCCACAATCGTCGAGGATGGTAGAAAGGATTAACAGGACATTGAAAAATGCACTGAAAAAGGTGGTGATGGACTCAGGGAAAGACTGGGTCACTCACTTGCCAGGAGTTTTCATGGCAGTAAGGGGAACGGTTCAGGCTAGTACTGGTCTGTCCCCCTATGAGCTCATGACAGGGAGGAGGAGGATGAGACTAAACTACCCATCGGAATTACCAGAACCTCCCAGTGTGTTAAAGGACAGTGTCAAGCACAGTGTCTTTCATCAAGTGCAAGAACAGTTAAAAAAGCAGCTACCACATGCTTGTTGGCACATGTCCCAAGCATACCAAAGAAAACTAAAACAAAGGGAACCCAAACTAGGGTGGGAAGAGCCACTGCAAGTGGGAGACATGGTGATGATTAAAAACTGGGATCAGAAAATACCTTGGAAAGATGCCAGTTGTCTAGTGCCATATAAAGTTACAGAGGTCCTAGACAATACAGCAGCATACATGGAAAGGAAAAGGTAAACACAAATGGGTCCATGTGGACCAGTGTAAAAAGGTATCAGACGAACTATCAAAAGAATAAATACTGCATTTGATTTTCTTTCCAGGTATGCAATCAAAGCCACTAAAAAAGGAGACCATCGCCAGCATCTGTATATTATACTGCCTTGTATGGCCCATTTGGGCTATAACAGGCAAGTGTGATAATAAAAATGATATCACCATATCACACTTCTGGCAGGCAAGAAATAATGGAACTCACAGTGGCCTACTGGACATTGATTTGTATAGTATATGCTTTGGGGTGATGGAAGGGTAATAGACCGATGTGTAGACTATTCTGGCTTTTCAATACTTGAGGTTTTAAACAACCTGACTTTCTGGAATGGTATCTAGAGGACCCAAACTTGCCATCAGAGTGGACTGAAACCAATGAGCCAACACACATGCCACCCTTTAAAAAATGACTGCAAGTATGAATTTAAATGGCATCAGAATGTCAAAAGAGCAAATACGTATGGAGTTTGTTAGTTGGAGACTTACCAGAAGAGTGCACAGAGTAAACTCCCAAACTCCAGAAGTACAGAAAGCTGTAAAAGACTAATTAAGCTAACCCATTAGATAAATGAACTGCAGACTAGACAAAGAATAATAACCAAAATTGCTCAAAGAAGGGACGGTCAAGTGTTAATCTAAGTAAAATAATGATATTAGAATACAATGTCAGCTCTGCTATTGCAACAGATTGTTTTACAAACCATAATATAATCAAAAGTGTTGCTATATTTGCTACAAGATCATTTTTTTAGATTGCATGTTAAAAATACCCCAGTGGGATTGTCCCATGGGTCACTTTTGCATATGTAATGCATACTATTTTTGTACAAGCAGCACTTAAACTAGTCAAGGCAGCATCACTGGTACTGATACCTTGGATACGTTTTGCTTTTCTTTTTAAAAAAAAATGTTAATGCACTACATTTGTTGGCTTTGTCAACTGTACGCCTACGCTTAAATTAGGCAGAGTACCTGTGAAGTTATGGTACCAATTCCCCATCATGCGGCTGTGATCAGTATGCCTGTGGTGTATAAGCCCTAAGCTGGAATATACACAAGGGAAACAAATACCAGTACAGGGGCTGCCAACTAGTTTTGGAGTCTCTGTCCCAAGCCCTATTAGTGAAGGGTGGGAAAGTAATATTATTGTTTGCCCTTGATCAGCAATGGCATAAATACACAAGAGGTATGACATGCAAATAACATTAAAATTTGTGGCAAAGCTGCAAAGGAGGGCTTGTAGAGAGTGATTTTACTATAATGTGTGTCTTTGCACAAATTTTAATAGTTGGCAAGGGGACAGGCTACAAAACCCAAAGTACAATCTGATAAAGCCAGTAAGTGGGTACATGAGCAAATACACAGAGAGACAACAGTATAAAAAGGTACTTATACACAAAGCTTTCACAATACAGATATTATAAAATGGTGGTTAAACACAAAACTTATGTGTGCGAAATGGTGGACAAAACAAAACTTATGTGCTGCATTTCCCCAAAATGATGTAGGCATTTCTTAAATGCTATGTGTCATATTTGTCATAGCTCTTACTTATTATAGTTACACAGTGACCTATCAGAATGTGACAGCAGCTTGCTAAGGAAAAAAGTACATATATGGTTATAAAGTATATTGCATTTCTTTGTAACTGTCTGCTAAGATATAAATAGAATTTGAACCATATATCCTGTAGTTGCTTAAGAGTAAGTATATCTTGTTAATGCTATAGTTTAAAACCGCAATGCAATTTTTATGTTTTATGTACAATAAGAAAAAGGGCACAGTTAAGTGTTTATAACAAAATCAGTTATGATATATGTTAGGCCTATATGCGTGTATGTAAATGGAGAATTTGCTAATACAATGCTGCCATCTTGTGGGATTGGCATTTATTACATTTATTCTATTTTCTGCATTCATTTTAGTCACCAAATTTATGTCATTTAGCTCATGCTTACTACAGGATATGCAGAGGTAAATTCTCTAATTACAGAGCTAATATACCAACATTGTCTTGTTTGGAGACAGGATGTACATCCTCTGTATTTGTTCAATTGTATATAAGGTTAATAAGTTCTGCCTAAAAACAGAACGGCTTTTTATTTTTGTAACTGAAGCTACAACTTTTTGTACCACCTTAAATTTTGTATTATGACCAAGTAAAGCTTCATAAAATCTCCTCCATTCTCCCTGTGGTCTATAAATATATATCTAGGTGGTCTAATAGAGAGTATCGAGGAGGGAGCCAGCCTCTCCTCGGAGATCCCATTGGGGTCTCCCTGTTACACAAAGAGATGACTGGCACAGGTGGAAATATCCCAATCAATGTCCAGCCCTCTTATGGACACCACCTTTACAGTACAGCTCCTTATGGAGCAACCCAAATGTGCTAGTGGGGGGGGACAAACCATCAACTGGCAGTCTGGGCAGCATGCAGACATCTGTACAATAGCAGATCTTTATGCACTGGACTCTGAAGCCATGATGTCCTTCCTGCAAATGTAGGCACAACATCAACTAACCAAAACAGACTTTTGGAGATTTCTCCATATCCAGGATGTATTCAAGACCCTCAGAGTCACAGCACCTATGGGAGATGGGTGGAAATAGCTGACCACCATGCATAAACATGGCAAAGTAAAGGGCACTGCATGGAATATGTATGGTATACCTAGGGACTATCTACCCGATACCATGATTAAGTGTAAGGTGCAATAGGAGCAGGATCTACCAATAAAGATAACAGACACTGAAGGATGGCAGTACCTCAAGGATGCCAATCTAGTCTACAGGAACTCTAGGAGCCAGCTTATACACCTTAAGGTACTGCTGGGATGGTACCATACCCTGGACAAACTCCAAAAGATGGGATTCATCCCTCATTCTGCATGCTGAAGGTGCCAGGCCATACATGCCAATCTGCAGTACATACTATGGCAATGTTCCAAACTGGTGCCCTTCTGGCCAGGAGTAATTTTGGACTGCTCCAAGAACCTACAAACAAAAGGCCCCACTACCTCAACCCTTAGCCTCTTGGGCAATACCTCAAAGGCATCAAACTGTTCCAACCAATCCAAGAAATTGCTCCTCATGGTACTACTCGGAGCCAAAAAGGTTATCCTAATGAGGTGGTGCCAGAATATATCTCCCTTTCTTCTTACATGGCATACAACAGTGGCTTAGTTAGCATTTTTTGAATGGTTGACATACACCACTGCCAACATCACACAGGTTTACAACAAGAAAGGGGGCCTTTATCTCAGATCACACCTATGCTCTACCCCCACCCCAGCACCTGGCAACCCACCTTTCCAACACAGACAACAGTTTTACACAACTTTAAGCTTCCACACAAACTGGTTCACTTCAGTCCTTATAGGCTGAAAGGTCCGAGAAAGGGGTCACTCTGAATAATACAAGTTCAACCACCCTCCTCCACCAGATGGGTCAGCAATGGCTGGTAATATTAAGGATTTTGCCCAGTTCTCTTCTGTAAAGGTTCAACAAGA
The DNA here is from genome assembly GCA_016271365.2 of Neoceratodus forsteri. Taxonomy (NCBI): domain Eukaryota; kingdom Metazoa; phylum Chordata; order Ceratodontiformes; family Ceratodontidae; genus Neoceratodus; species Neoceratodus forsteri. The sequence continues at coordinate 202,362,957 of CM028131.1, forward strand.
TGAGCTCACATCCCTTCCAGGCTGATGTATACCTAGGCTGCATACTTTATCGGCTCAGGGCTAGATGGTATGGATCACCATGCCATGGTTGATGCTCTTACTTATTATGGTTAATATAGTAAGGGACTAATCATCCCAATGTAGAGTTCTACTTAGTGTTAAATTCCTTCAGTGCATGCCTATATCTGCAAACAGTGTATCCTATAAGCAAAAGTTAAGTATACAGCTGTTACCTGCCACTTTTGATGACAAGTCATCTCTGCTTCCTGTGTGTTACATTGTTGAAAAATAATTATAACAACTTTTAGGATTAAAAAAATGGTGCAGTGACTAACATAGAAAAATTGATGGGAAAGTGTGCGTTCTGAGAATGTATTAGTTGTCTGAGGTGTGGGATGCTACATAAACCCCGAGGGCAAAGTCTGAAGGGGTTAATTGTGACACTTGGACAGCTGGTTCTGATCACTGTATCATTTTTAAAATATAAAAATGTATTATGGACTGTGTCATGAGAGATGCTAAGACAACATGTGAGATCCACACACACACACACACACACACACACACACAGGTTTTAGATACAAGGTGTTTCCTGGAAGGCCAGGAGCTAGTTACAGACTAGAACAGGCCTTAATCAAGGATCTCCTGTTTATCTAAGTTAAATATAGCTTTAACTGCTAAGAGGGAAATCAATATCCTTTTTATAATGTTTAGAGGAAGAAGAGCAGGTTAGGATGCTATAGTGCGAAGTCATAAAAGATGCTTTGATGTCCTGGAAAGGGGAAGCTGATCATAAGATCAAAGAAAGTCATATGAGAAAATGAGTTGTGCTGAGATCACAGAATTTAGCTTTGATAAGACATCCTGTTTTGCATAGATATATATTTTTTATATTCTGACAGGGAGGAGCTAGATGACCTCACGCAAACAGATGGGCAAAGCCAGCTTTTAAACAGTATTCTGTTTTCCATTTTGACACACACTTCTAGCTACACTCTGACAAAGAAATATCTTTGAGCACTTTAAGCAAGTATACAGGGAGAGAGAGAGAGAGAGAGACAGTCTAAGTACTGTAGTAGGAATTGCACTGTTAAAACAATGTTCTTTTAAAAGATTGGTTGTTGTGATATATGGTTCTGTATTTTATGTTTTACATACTTCTATCTATTTTAGTAAAACTCTATTTTTAGAGCCTACTTCGTCTGTCTTTGAATTTCTTTTCTTTAACAAGTGAAGTATATATGGTTAAAGCAGACATTGTGCATTAACTTGAATGGTGATACCAAACTGGAAAAAGGTAAGAGTAATCTGAGATCTTTTGTTAAGAGTTTTTAAGGGTTCATTTTTGTACACCTGGTTAGGTGCCCATAGGCAAAGATATCTGGCCCCCCCAAAGACAGAATTATCTAAGCCCATGCATTGGGTACACTAGCAAGAGGTTTACAGTTTGAATCCCTCAGAACTTGAGACCAAAGGTTGATTCGAACCCAAAAAACAGACAGAAGGGTTACCCTGTTTCTGTTAACAAGACTGCGCTCAAGGTTGGCACTTTGGGAGTAGAGGGCCTGACCTGCTGAGTGGGTTTGTGACAGATTGGTTGGCAGCGGTGCAATATTTTGGTATTAAAAGCTTTTATTGTTCAGTGTGTCAGCATGATACCATCAGCTCATTTGCAAAGAAAGAAAAAGGCAGTGACTTATTTTTTTAAAAAAGGAGACAGAACTATGTCACTTGGCATACAGTCAAGTTCCTACCCATTTTTTTTTCTAAAGGGTAAGTCAGAGTAGCCGTAGTTAGGAAGAAGATGGCTTCCAACTACAGCAGGCACACTGTAGACTACTTAAAGCAGTTGTGCGTAGACAGACGAGTCCCATTCAAGGTGAAAGCCAGCAAACAGAACCTCGTGGATGCCCTGATGGTAACAGATACCCAGAGCAGCGAGTCACAGACCATGACTGAAAAGGACCAAACCTCATGTGTGGCAGGGCTAGCAACCAGTGCAGTGTCCAGATCCAATGAGGAGGGTAACAGGACCACTGTCAGTGAAGGGCCACAGCAGCAGGAAAAGGTCACCATTATCCTGGATCCAGAAGTACTCAGGCTGCAAACTGAGTTGTGCAGAATGGAACTGGAGGTCCAGAGAGAAGAGAAGCATGGACAGTGAGCAGAGGAGAAGAGGGAGCAAGAACACTAAGAGGCAGAGTGAGAACACTGAGGGGCAGAGCAAGAACAGAGACATGGACCGTGAGGAGAGTGAGCACCAGAGGCAACACGAACTGGGGAAACTACGACTCAAACCAGCAGCACCAGAGCAGGTAAGTGGCTTGAGTTTAACTGGGACTACAGCACTGGGTTACAAGTTGAATTCCAAATTGATAGCCAAATTTAAAGAGGGGGAGGATATGGATGCCTTTTTAAATTCTTTTGAGAAAGTTTGTATTCAGGCTAAAATTCCTAGGGAGTCCTGAAGCTTCCAGCTATCCCTGCTACTTACTGGGAAAGCTCAGGATGCATTGAGTCAAATGGACAATGAGGATAGTGATGATTACAGCAAACTTAAAGCTGCACTGTTAAAGAAATTTGAATTAACTGCTGAATCATACAGAGCTAAATTCCATAAGCTCAGGAGAAGCCCTGACATGAGCTACGAGGAGCTAGCCATGAAACAATATCAGTTTTTAAAACGTTGGTGGGAAGGAATTAGTACAAACTCTCTTGATAAAATTGAAAATATGATTGTTAGAACAGTTTTTCTGGGCATGCCCAGCAGAGCTGAAAACCTGGCTGGAGGACAGAGATCCCAAAACAGTGCAAGAGGCTGCTGAACTCTCAGACTGCTATGCCAAGAGCAGACCTGCTCCAAGATCAAATGGGGCTGGTGTGGCAGTGCAGAAAGGGAAAAGTGCACCTTCAGGGCAGCTAAAACCCTCACTGCCTCCACCAAAACCAGTTAGCCCCTGGTTTTAGAGAAAAGATTTCTCTGAAAAGAGAAGTGAATGTTAGTTATGTAAAGAAACTGGGCATATTACCAGACAGTGTCCCAAAAGAATGAGCAATAATATGCACAATGGTACTAGAAAAGAAGTGGGTTGCTTGTGTGTCCCTTGAAGCATGCCTGTGAACATGAGGGAACACATGCACACAGTCATGGTGAATAGTGTACAGACTCAAGGGTTAAGAGACACAGGGGGCATCCTTGACCTTGGTAAAGGAGGATCTAGTAGAGCTTGGTCAGCTTATACCCAATAAATATGTCACTGTACAGGACTTTATTGGTGAGGCGAAAACATTGCCCCTCGCTAGTGTTCTCATAGACTGGGGTGAAACAGGAAGAACTGTGCACCAGGTGGCTGTACCCAAAACCTTAGCAGTGGATGTGATCCTGGGCAACAATCTCAAACAGGAAATGGTATGTGCAGTTACCCTTAGCCAAGTGGCAAGGGTAAATTGTAGTTCCCTGAACCCCCAGAGAAGCCATTGTAGAAACCACTGAGAGGCTGGTTCCCCAGCCTGTGTCTCCAGATGGGGAGATTAAGGAAAAGAGGGGGTAGAAATTTCCCCAGTAGCAAGTAACCACACAGCTACAGAAAGTTACTCCAAAGAGGAAGGGGTGAACCATTGTCAGCGGGTTGGGATTGACAGTGATTCTGAGTGCCCTGATGCTAGTGATAGGGACCCTAGTTTAGTGACTGAAGGACACCTGTCCCATGCCTTGGGAATGTGTGAAGGGTTTGCAGCTGCTTGGAGAAGTGACCCTAGTTTAGAGAAGCTGAGGGCTTGGGTAGACTCGAGCAGCACACAGGGAGGTGACGGAAGACATAAGGTTTATTGGGAAAATGGACTTATGTATACTCAGGCTGTACAGACAGAGGGAGGGGTGCTAGGCAGGCAGCTTGTTGTTCCCCAGGGGTATCGTGAGCAGTTGCTCAAGATTGCACATGATATTCCCTGGTCTGGTCATCTGGGAATCATGTGCACAATGCAGCGGTTGGCCCAGAATTTCTACTGGCCTAACTTCACCCAGCAGGTGAAGGAGTATAGCAGGTCTTGTCACTGGTGCCAAGAAATGGGGAAGGCAGGCAAGAAAACCCAAGCCACCCAGATTCCCTTGCCCATAGTGGAGAAGCCATTCCAGATGGTGGGAATGGATATTGCAGAGCATTTGAATACACCCAGCTCCTCAGGGAAGAGATTCATCCTGACTGTGGTGGATTGTGCCACCCAGTACCCAGAGGCAGTCGCCCTATCCTCTCTGGGGACAGACAAAGTGGCAGATGCCTTACTTGGGATTTTCTCCCGTGTTGGGTTTCTGCAGGAGGTTATCACCGATCGAGGGGGTTCCTTCATGTTGGACCTGATGAAATGTTTATGGGAGAAGTGTGGGGTGGTGCAGAGATGCATGACAGCTTGTCACCCACATGCCAATGGGCTTGTGGAAAGATTCAATGATACCCTGAAGTCAATGCTCCAGGCATTTGCTGAACAGCATGGGAGAGACTGGGAGAAATACCTTCTCCACCTGATGTTTGCATACAGGGAGGTGCCCCAAGAGTCGACAGGATTTTCCCCCTTGAACTCTTATATGGACGCTGGGTACGTGGGCCCCTAGACTTGATCCAGGACGACTGGGAAGGCAAGCATGCCACCAGGAACTCCCATTGTGGATTACGTCCTTAGGTTTTGGGAAAGGCTGAAAGAGCTGATGGGGACAACCCAGAGCAACCTGGCAGCTGCCCAACAGAAACAAAAAGTGTGGTACGACTGCAGAGGCAGAGCTCACTCATACATGGTGGGTCAGGAAGTCATGTTCCTTATTCTGGTCCAGAAAGACAAGTTGCAGGCTGAGTGGGCAGGACTGTAGAAAGTGGTTAGGAAGGTAAATGACATGAACTACATTATAGAGTTACCTGACAGAAGACAGACAGAAAGGATGTACCATGTCAACATGATGAAGCCATATGCAAATAGGGCTGGCATGGTGTTTGCAGTGTGTAGTCCTGGGGAGGGGATGGATGAAGGAGGCCCCCTTCTGGACTTGCTGGAAGAGAGTAAGCAGGAGTCCTCTGTGGAAGCAGTAAAAATTGTCTCCCCAGCTGGCCCTGGACCAGGTCCAGAAAGTAAGGAAGGTTTTAGCAGACTTTGCCCCATTGTTTAGCACCAAATCTGGACTAACCCCCTTAGCAGCACACAATGTTGAGACAGGAACACAGACTCCCATACTTTGGACAGCATATCTGGTGTCAGAGGCTGTACAAAAGGACATTACGAGTGAAGTGGAGGAGATGCTTGATTTAGGGGTACTCCAGATACCACACTGCCCCTGGGCCTCACCCGTAGTCCTTGTGCCTAAGCCAGATCGCTCTACTCATTTCTGTGTGGATTGTTGTGGACTGAAAGCAGTCATGAAGTCAGACGCCCACCCGATGCCCCAGATGGATGAACTCCTGGACAAGTTGGGAGGGGCAACCTACCTTATGATGACTGACCTGACCAAGGGGTATTGGCAGGTAGAGTTGACAGACACAGCTAAGGAGAGGTCGGCCTTCATCACTCCAATAGGCTTATTTGAATTTAAAGTAATGCTTTTTGGAATGAAGAACACCCCGGCCACTTTCCAAAGGTTGGTGAACCAGGTGTTAAATGGTGCTGAGGAGTACACCATGGCATACCTGGATGACACTGCCATCTTTGGTACCAGTTGGGAAGAACACCTATCCCACCTTAGGGAAGTGCTGGGCAGGATACAGAGGACAGGGCTCACTGTCACAGCCGAGTAGTGCCAGGTGACCATGGGAGAAGTGGCATACCTCAGACATGTGGTAGGCCAAGAACAGCTCTGTCCTAACCAAATCAAAATAGAGGTAATCCAGGTGTGGCCCAGACCAGAAATGCAGAAGCAGGTCAGGAGTTTTCTAGGGACGGCAGGGTACTATAGAAAGTTTGTACCCAATTACAGTACCCTGGCTGCACCCCATCTGACCTGACAAAGAAAAGGATGCCAAGAAAATTACCTGGGGCACAGCCTGTGAGGAAGTCTTTTCCAAGCTAAAGGAGGACCTGTGCAGTGCTCCTGTTTTGACAAGTCCTGACTCTAGCAAGCCCTTTATAGTTAAGACTGATACCTCAAATGTGGGTATTGAGGCAGTGCTGAGTCAGAAATCCAGCCAAGGGAGGGATTACTCAGTAGTGTACGTGAGTAGGAAGTTACTTCCCATGGAGCAGGCATACTCTGAAAAAAGAATGTCTTGCTGTAGTGTGGGCCCAAAAGAAGTTGGAGCCATACTTATATGGGCAGCATTATGTGGTGCAGAATGACCACAACCCCCTGGTTTGGTTGACGCAGATGGGAAAGAACAATGGTAGATTGCCAAGATGGAGTCTTGCTTTACAAGAGTATGACATGACAATTCTGCATAGGGGTGGAGCCAAAAATCGGAACTCAGATGGGTTGTCTCATGTCCATGAGGAGTGAACTGATTTGGGAAGCTCATCCCATGCAGGGGAAAGAGCCCCCAAATTCAGTCTACATGGGGAGGAATTGTGACACTTGGATAGCTGGTTCTGATCACTGTATCATGTTTGTAATATAAAAATGTATTATGGACTGTCTCTCATGAGAGATGCTGAGACAGTATGTGAGATGACACCCCCCCTCAGGTTTTAGATACAAAATGTTACCTGGAAGGCCAGGAGCTAATTACAGACTAGAACAGGCCTTAATCAAGGACCTCCTGTTTATCTAAGTTAAATATAGCTTTAACTGCTAAGAGGGAAATCAATATCCATTTTATAATGTTTAGAGGAAGAAGAGCAGGTTATAACGCTATAGTGCGAAGTCGAAAAAGATGCTTTGATGTCCTGGAAAGGGGAAACTGATCATAAGCTCAAAGAAAGTCATATGAGAAAATGAGTTGTGCTGAGATCACAGAATTTAGCTTTGATAAGACATCCTGTTTTGCATCGATATATGTTTCATATTCTGACAGGGAGGAGCTAGGAGACCTCATGCAAACAGGTGGGCAAAGCCAGCTTTTAAACAGTATTCTGTTTTCCATTTTGACACACACTTCTACACTCTGATAAAGAAACATCTTTGAGCACTTTAAGCAAGTGTGCAGGTAGAGAGAGACACACAATCTAAGTACTGTAGTAGGAATTGCACTGTTAAAACCATGTTCTTTTAAAGATTGTATGGTTCTTGTGATATATGGTTCTGTATTTTATGTCTTACATACTTTTATCTATTTTAGTAAAACTCTATCTTTAGAGCCTACTTGGTCTGTTTTTGAATTTCTTTTCTTTAACAAGTGAAGTATATATGGTTAAAGCAGACACTGTGCATAAGCTTGAATGGCGATACCAAACTGGAAAAAGGTAAGAGTAATCGGAGGTCTTTTATTAGAGTTTTTAAGGGTTCATTTTTGCACACCTGGTTAGGTGCCCGTAGGCAAAGATATCTGGCCCCCTGAAGATAGAATTATCCGAGCCTGTGCATTGGGTATGCTAGCAAGAGGTTCACAGTTTGAATCCCTCCAGAACTTGAGACCAAAGGTTGATTCGAACCCACAACACAGACAGGAGGTTTACCCTGTTTCTGTTAACTGTTCACAAGACTGCGCTTGGAGGTTGGCATTTTGGGAGTAAAGGGCCTGACCTGCTGAGTGGATTTGTGGCAATTAAAGCGTCCCACACTGAGAGCGACCACTGCATATGAGTAGGAAACTTGCCCATCTTTTATTTTGTATAATTGCTGATCAGCAGTTTTATTTGTCAAAGTGCATTTGGTATTGCTGTGTCTCACTCATGTGTCAGTCACACACACCCACATACACATACAGTCTATCTTTTATGTCTCCTTTGATTTTTTCTTGTAAAGCTTTTTTATTTTATCTGCTATTTATTTCTTTCACTTGCAGAGCTGGACATTTAGATTGTAATCACAATTGGGCTTACCTCAGGCACTTTGGTCTCTGAACTGTTCCTGGTTCCCTCTGGTAGTTGTTGTCCACTATGGGTTCTAAATGACAGGATCAAACAGATTTTTTTTGTTTGTAGATGTTGAGCTGGTTAAAAAAGAAGAAAATGATGATGACTCTTGCTCTGACTGCTTCTCGGTACATGGGATAAGGAGCCACCATGTTTCTGAAACTGTTTAAACTGCCCAGTAGTCGAGCAACAGCCAATCAGGGAGTGGCTATTTTTTTGTGTGACTCAGCACATGCTCGCCATTATAACCTGTGGGTATAGTGGCTAATTATAACTTGGTCAGTATATGCAAAAATTTGCAGACCAGATATTGTAAAATAATTATGATCAGAGAGTAAAGTATCTTATTATATACACTCTTGAGACGTGACATACAACATCGTGGCATCACATCATGACATCAAGGCATGACATCATGACATCATATTACATCACATGACATGCCATCACAACATGATATCATATCACATCATGACATAGCATCATGACATGGCATGACATCACGACATGACATCACATCACATGGCATGATGACAAGACATATCATGAAGATACGAGTGACACATCATGACATGACATCACATTACATGCCATGACATCATGACAAGACATCACATCACATGATATGACAACATGACATGATATGACATCACGACATGCCAAAATGACAACATGGCATATCATGACATGGCAACATGATACGATGACATGATATGACACGACATCACTTCATGACATCGTGCTATGAAATGACATTACATGACATCATGACATGACATCACCTGATGACATGACATCTCATCAACATGACATCATGATATGACATCACAACATGATGACATCATGACATTACATGACATGACATGACATCACAGCATGGCATGACATGAACATCACAACATGACATGACATGACATCATGACATTACGTGATGGCATGACACGCCAGCATGACAACATGACATCATGACATGGCATGACATGACGACATGACATAACACAGTACCATGACACGACATGGCATGACATCACATGACATAACACATCACATCACAACATGGCATCATAACATAACATGACAAGACATGACATGATAATGACATGACTACATGACAATGACAACCCAACATGACATATCATGACATGACATATCACAACATGATACATGACATCATGACATGACATCACAACAGGACATGATGACATTACTACATGACGTGACATCATGACATCACAACATCACATGACATCACATGACAACACATCATGAGACAAGACAAGACCCGACAACATAATGATATGACATGATGACATGGCATGACACGACAACATGATGACATGACACGACAGGACATGACATGATGGCATGACAATATGATATGACATGACATGAGTTGACATGACATGACACGACATGACACGACACGACACGACGCAACATATGGAAAGATAGGGACTTTGAAATACCCCATATGTATAAATAAAATTCAAGAGGGAAGCATACTCAGATTAAAAGGTGTCCAAGAACAAGGGGTCTTGATATGAAGCTGGGGGAGGGCAGACCTAGGTAAAATGTATGAAATTTCTTCTTCTCTAATAGGGCAGTGAATGTATTAAATACTCTCAAAGCAGAAGTAGTAGGGTCCGAAATAACACTGGCATTCATGAATGCATAAAATATGCATAATGAAACATTGAAGCAGTGGAAGTGGTGATAAAGTTGGCAAACAGGTAAGGTCTGTTGCATCACAGTAAGTACTAAATTTACTAAGTTTTTGTTTAGGAAAAAAAAAAAGGCCAAAGTCCATCAAGATTTTTTCCCTACACACAATGTGGGCTAGTATATTTTGTTTGGATTAGATGTAAATAAGACATCAAGATGCTTCTTGAATGTTTCAAAGTTACTAATGTTGATTAAATCTTGTGGGAGAGAGTTCCAAAGTCTAGCAGCCTGGATTGTTATAAAATTGTTCCTTTTATTGTTAGTTGCTTTTTTTGTTGCGGTTTGCTTATTATGAGACCCGAGTGCTCTTGGAGAGTTAAAAGTAGCCGAGTCCACAGTTTGTCATAAGTTGAGACAATTTTAAAACCTTGTAAAGGAACAAGATGTCCCCCCCCCCCGCAGTGTCTCCTTTGAAGGATATGTAGTCCAGTGATCTGTAGTCTTTCATAATAAGTCCTATGGGACATACTTGGCACCATTTTTGTTGCTTGCCTTTGGACATGCTCCAGCTGGATAAGGTCACCTTTCAAATAAGGATTCCAGAGGGGTGAACTGTAATCTGAGTGGGGTCTTATATGGGATCTATAAAGGGGGATTAAACATTGCTCAGTTCAGGTGACAAAGGACTGTGATTTGATTAAGGAGGGAGTTTGCCATATTAGTTATTTTTTGACAATGTGTGTGGCTAGTAAAATTGTTGATGAGTATTCCCAGGTCTCTTTCAGTGGTAGATGTCTTTAATGGTGTGTTATTAATTTTGCATGTATGTTTTGGATTTTGTGTCTCGAAGTCAAGGACGACACACTCATTTACATTAAATTCCATCCCATTGTGCAGTGCCCATTGTTCTATGGTGAAGAGATCAGAAACTAAATTAAAGTAATTCTGCATCAGTGTTTACATTCCCCTGAGTTTATCGTCATCTGCAAATTGTACTAACCAGTTATTGGAATTTATCTTCATATCACTGATATATAGGTTGAACAAGGTGGGCCCCAGGACAGAGCCCTGAGGTACTCCGCTACCAACAGGGCACTGGTTGGACAGGGAGCTGTTAAAGTTTACTCTTCGTGTTCTGTTGATAAACCTCTGTTTTATCCAATTTGTAATGCAGTATGAAAAGCCAAAAGCTTGTAGTTTGGCTACCAATTTCCCATGAGGGACCTTATCAAAACCTTACTGAAAACTAATAGTATGACATTGGATAGAATGTTTTTATCCATACTAAGACTTATGCTATTATAAAAGGAAACTAGATTGGAAGTGCAAGAATGCCTGGTTTAAACCCATGTCGTGTTCTATCAATTAGATTTAATGAGTCCATTTCTTTTTCTATAAATGTTTTAGGGGAAATAGGCTGTCTAGGTGGGGAAAGATATCCTTATCTGCCAAGAACTGATATACAGTGTATAACAGAGAATTGCTCTGCATAGAATTCTATCCCTTTCAAAATGTTGTTGTACCACACTTCAAAGGTCATGGAATGTGATTGTACCCTTCTGTGGTACAACAGCATTATGGAACCTCTAGATACTGCATATGACAGTTTCATTTTGAAAGCCAAAGAACTGCTGTGTGCACATTTCACATAACTGTAACATGACCTATTGAAACATTGCCTGTATGTATTTATATATCTTGTATAATGCCCACCTTGTTTATTGTATCTTGGACTGTGTGCTTTGATTATTATTTGTTCACCTCTGTATGTTGCCTGACTGTACTAGATTCTGTGCTTGCTTATGTATGATTCACTGCTGTTGTTCACTGTATTTTACCATTGATCGTACCAGTCTGGTCCAGGTTGTGCCTGAAAAAGGGTTTTGGACTAGTGAACCAACCCAGTTAAAAAATGAATAAAAAATTATACTATACACTTTAAAAATACAGGGGGCCAGATATTCAGAAATGCACCAAAGGCCAGCGCATGTCCGGCGCAGCACAAATCTGATGCACCATGGCACAATGGGTACCATATTCAGAGGTTGTGCAGACTGAACAGTGCTAGCGCAACAAGGCTCAATATGGCACAACTTGCACCATGGTGCAACCACAGGTGTGCCATGACACAACCAGAGGTGTACCATAGCACAAACAGAGCTGTGTTGGTGCAATCATGGCAGTGCAAAGCAGCACATAAACAGAGGAGGCAGGCACAGAGAATGGACCCAGGGACACAGCCAGGGAAGCACAGTGACAGTGGCCAGAGGATGCCCCTACAGGCAGGGCACACACAGGCACCCAGGTACTGGACCCCAGAACACAATGGCGGCATGGACAGTAGGCGACAGGAGGGGCCAACAGCCAATGGAAGGCTACCAAGGGTGTCCCTCCTGCAGTCAGCCGGCTGTGCACCCCTGCCACATGACCATGGCAGGCCACCCCCAGGACCATGGAGCCAAGCACACACATGCCACACAGGCACACAGGGAGCCCATACAACAGGCACTAAACAGGCCAGGATGCAGGCAGTGTGGCAGACCACATTGCATGGGGTACCTAATGTGAGGCAGAGGTACCCAACACAGTATGTAGACAGGACCAGAACAATGACCATGGCTGTGTGCCACCACCATGCATACACCCACTGTACATTCCTGACTGCCACCAGTTGGACACCCCAAAGCACAGCCACCAAACCAGTTAATGGTCCCCACCACAATGTGACACCACAGTACAGAGCAGGGAACCATGGTAGCACAACACGTGCCCCCCCATGTACACACCATGGACAGACACTGGGTCACTGCAGCATGGCTCCACATGCCACCTGTAAAGCAGACAGACACAGGCAGGTATGTGAGAAAAACTTTATAAAACATTGAGGAATGAAGTGCAGAAAACAGGGGCAGTGATGGGGTAGGTACAGTGAGGGAAGGGGACAGCAGGAGGGGGGACTGTAGGGGAAGGTGCAACAGGGAAACAGAGTCAACGGCAGCCCTGTCTGGCCACCCCACCAAACCTCGTCTCTCGCTGGTCTGCTGCCACCATTTGCGTGATGGTGACTACCACCTTCTGAATGTTTGACATGATGAGGAGTATCTGCCACATCAGTCTAGAAAGCATCCTCCATGGACATCTTGGCATCAGACACCTGACACCTATGGCAAGGGACAGGACAGATAAGTACAATGGCCCAGTGAACCATGCCCACCCACAGTGTGCAATGGTCAGCGGGACCACACACCCCTGGAGGGCCTGGAATGGACACCCGCATGGGGGTGCCAATGCCAGCCATCAACACGGCACACCATGGCAATGCAAAGAGGTGGTCCCCACCACACAAAGGCCACATGACCACACAGTGACAGTCACATGGCACACTGCACCAGCAGCACTGCAGCAACAACAGTGGCAGCCATGCACATGCCCACCCCACCAACAGCCAACACATGGGTCCAATGGACATGCCACAGTGGCATGTATGATGCACAGTGAGACACACACAGCTATCACGGCAAATGGCACAGGTGGCCATGGCCACCCCCACTCCACACTGCCACCCCCATGTACAGTGATAATGACCAGGACAGTGCTTATCTGCCCCCTGCAGTGCAGCTTGCACCGGTCAACCCCATCAGGGTGCACCACCCAGTTATGGTTGGCCTCTGCCCGGGCCTGCCTGCAGCCCTCCAGCCCTGAGAATGGAAAGAAGACAGGTGGACATCAGTACCTGAGCACACCAGCAGCCCCCAACCCACAGCCCTCTGTGCACAGGGCATGCCCCTGCCCATGTCCCATATGCCAACACAGCCTCAACGCAAGCAGCAGCTGGCCATGATGGTCAGTGATGTGCATGACGACAGTGTACCCCACTGCAGGGCATGCCAGGCAGCAATGCCACCACCACAGTACAGCACCAGGGCAGACATGCAATATGTGTACACCTACCTGGCTGTGGCACTGCACCATGCCTGATGCGTGTCTGCAGCCTCCGGAGCCGGTCAGGGTCCCTCCTTCGCAGGTCACCATACCACTGCCTGTACTGCTCCACTACCTGAGGAACTCCAGTTCTCCTTTCCAGTTTGACAACTATGGTGTGCCACACCATGCCCCTGGCCTGCTGCAGGGGCACCTGGCCAAAGAAGTGGTCCACATATGGCTGGACAGAATCCACAAGGTTGATCACCTCCACATGGAACCAGTTGTGTGCACAGTGTCTGCTCCCCTGCACCATGGTTTCCTCATGGTGAGGCAGCGAAAATGATGGGGACATGCACACGTGGCTGCCAAAGAAGCAGGATGCATGATAGACTATTGATAAACACTATAGCACATCCCAGGGATACACAGCAGAATGCACAGTACTAGACCATCACGCAATGATGGGCATGCACACTACACATGACCCAACAGGGTCAAGAGGTCATGTAGGTGACCCCGGGGTCAGAGGTCACCAACCATCATGTGCATTGTGCACAACAGGGTGCATGACAATATTTTTTTTTTTTTTGAAATTTAAGTTTATTAGTTTCAAAGACAATACAATCAAACACAAGGCAGACAAGATACAAACCAGCAAGCCATAACCACACCAAGCCCCCTCCCCCCCATAAAACAAATGCATAGGATATCAAGGAACCTTGAAGGTAAAAAACAAAAAACATGAGAAGGTATATCCACTAGTCAGAGTGTCAAAGAAACATATCCTTCCCTCCCCCTCCCTTCCCTCCTCCCCAGGGTGCACCCGCAAATAACCTGCAACACAGAACCTCTAGAGTCTGGATATCACCTTCTCATTACATAATGATTGGTATCTTGACCCACAGCTCGATTTGTTGTAACGAGAAGATAACAAGTCCAACATCCACTATGATGCAAAAGAACCATAAAGTAAGCATATACTATAGGAGGGTATAGGGTGCGAAATGAGTCTCTTCGCGGATGACTCCAAGATGGGAGCAGTAATTGAGGGAGAAGAGGGGAGGGTGACCCTGCAAGGGGACCTGGACACCCTGGAAAGCTGGACTCACACATGGAAATTAAATTTCAATATCACCAAGTGCAAGGTGTTGCATCTTGGTCGGGGAAACCCTAAACACAGGTACACCCTGGGAGGGGAGGCGCTGGAGGCCTCGAGAGGGGAAAAAGACCTAGGGGTCATGGTGGATACATGTCTGAATAACTCTGAGCAGTGCAGGAGAGCAGCTAGCAAGGAAAACAGGATGTTGGGATGCATTGTAAGGGGATCACCTCTAGGAGCAAGGAAGTGATTCTGCCTGGCTAAAAATGGACTGGTTAGACTACACCTTGAGTACTGTGTACAGTACTGGAGACCACATTTGAAGAGGGACATACAGCTCCTGGAGAGGGTACAGAGGAGGGCAACAAAGATGATACGAGGGCTAGGGGATTTGACGTATGAGGACAGACTTGAGGAGCTCTGCCTGTTTTCATTGGAGGAGAGGGGAGACAGGGGGGACATGATTGAGGTCTTCAAGTACCTCAAGGGAATAAATAGGGTAAACATGGAGGGGATCTTTAGACTAAAGCAGGGAGGTATCACCAGGGCATGGTTTGAAGTTGGAAGGTGGAAGGGTGAGGGGAAAAGAGGAGGAGGTTTTCACCGAGAGGGTGGTGGACCCTTGGAATGCACTGCCTGGTGAGCTGGTTCAGAGATCCACAGTGGAGGGCTTCAAGAGAGGGTGGGACAGACACAGAAAGTGGATGTATCAGATGATGGCCTGTCCCGAGGGGGTGGGGATGGATGATAGGGGTTTCTAGAGAACAAGGGATGGGAGGGTCTCGGCACCCAATTAACGATCTAGGTTCGAGCAGACTCGATAGACCGTAAGGCCTAATCTGCTGGCAAATAGTATGTTAGTATGTTATACTATGTGGTATGAGGGTCAAGGGATGGGGTCGCCAGGCCTTATCATTTGGGGTAAGCAAAGGGATTGGAGTTTACCCCATCTTTTATGAAAAAGGTCCAAACGATTCTTATAGCTGGCAATCAGGTTTTCAGACTGGAGATATAACATCAACTCCTTTAACCAGTCAGCATATGATAAGACCAACTGGTCCCTCCAGTGTCTTAAAACCAGTTTCTTAACTGCCATAGATACCAGGGCCATATAATATCTGCGCTCCACGCTATCTACATGAGAGAAATCCCCCAACACACAAATTTCAGGGCAAAAGAACCTACTCAGACCCAGAAGGGATCCAAGTTGTCCCGAATCAAGGACCACAGAGGTGCAACTTTAGAACATTCCCAAAAAATGTGAATTAAATTGCCCTCACCTTGCAAACACCTGAAACAATCTGGGACGGAGATTAATTTACGCTGAAAAAGTTTAACAGGAGTATAATACAGGTTATTGACAATGTTGTACTGCACTAACCAAAACCTATCTTGGGTGAAATATTTATGTAAGTTAGGCCAGAAATTCCTCCAAAGCGGGACATCCTCCAGAAGGAGATGCGTCCAGACCCGGAGACCCCCAACATCCTCCCGCAAGTTAAAGGTCAAGAGATAGGAATAAATCTGCGAGATTGAATGGGGCTGAGAGGCCAGCGTAATAATATTAGAGAGAAAAGGGTGAACCTCCGATTGCTTAAACGTAACCCCGGACTTAATACCCACCAAGTGCCGGAGCTGGAACACCTTAAAAATATCTCTGCTTGATATACCAAACCTAACTAAAATATCACCAGAATCAAGGAGCGAGGTTTGATCGAACAAGTGCTTAATCATGAAATCCTTAAGTTGTGGGAGCCAGCTTGGCCCTATCCAAGAATCTCCTAATTTAATTTTAGGATTAAGAGTTATCGGCTGCCCTAAATCCATGTGATTGGAAATCCGAAAAGACTTAAGACATTGAGCCCACACTCTAAGGGAGACTGCCACCGCACCATCTGGGATCAGTTGTGAAAGTGTTTTCGGAGTCTGGTAAAATAAAGCCAACATATCAACTTTAAGTTCGGAGAGAAAGGCCTTTTCCAGCTGAAGCTAGCTTGGGTAAGAGCATTCAGTGTTCGTAGAAAACCATCTTCCTAACTTGAACAGATGGGCCGCCCAGTAGTACAGCAGGAAGTTAGGGAGTCTCAAGCCACCTCTTTCTTTAGGAAGTGATAGGGTACCATAAGAACAACATGCCCCTTTCCCCCGCCAGATAAAAGTAGAAACCAGACTATGAAGCTGCTGAAAAAAGGAAAGGGGGACCCAAAGGTTAGTAAGATTCAATGGATAGAAGATCCGGGGAAGGACATTCATCTTAATAATATTGATTCTGCCCCACAAGGAAACAGGGAGCACTGTCCAATGTTGTAAGTCTTGGCTGATCGAGTCTCTGACTTTGGTTAAGTTTAATTTTTTGAGAAGAGAAAGATCGGTAGAGAAATAAATCCCCAGATATTTGATTGAACTGGAGGTCCACCTCATCCCAAAGGAGTGAAAATCTCGCTTAAAAGTATAGTTATTTAAAGGAAAGATCTCACATTTAGAAATATTTAATTTATAACCAGAAAAGGAACTAAACTGCTTAATGATACCCAACGCTGCCTCTGGTTCCACTAAATGCAGCAAGACATCATCTGCATACGTCGATAAGACTAGTTCCCGATTTTGGAGCCTGACACCTCTCACCTGGGGGGAAGACTTAAGGTTAATCAATAAGGGTTCCAAATATAAATTAAACAGCAGGGGAGACAGGGGACAGCCTTGTCTAGTGCCGGCAAAAAGACAGAAAGAGGGGGACAAGACCCCATTACAATAAATTTTGGCAGAGGGGCACTTATAAAATACCTGTATCAAATTCAAAAAAGAAATCGAAAGCCCATTTCCTCCATTACTGTCCATAAAAAGGACCAGTCAACCTGATCAAATGCTTTCTCCACATCAAGAGAAACTAGGGCGACTGGGCCTGAGGTAGTCCGGGCATAGTGCGAGATATGGGACAAGGTCCTCAGATGGTCCGCTGCCGACCTCCCAGGGACAAAACCGGCCTGCTCAAGGCTCAGAAGACCCGACCAAATCTTTTTGATCCTTTCGGCTAGTATTTTGGCCAGTATTTTAACATCATAGTTCTGGAGAGAAATAGGGCGGTAACTAGCCGGATCAGAGGGTTCCTTGTCTGCCTTAGGAATTAGAACTATGGTGGCCTCGAATAAAGCAGGATCAAGCTCAGATGAGACCAAGAAGTAGTTATATAACTCAAGAAGGATAGGAGTGAGCTCCTTAACAAAGACTTTGTAGAAGTTTGCTGGGAATCCATCTGGGCCCGGTGCCTTATCTGGAACCAGAGAAGCAATAACACTCTTTATTTCCTCGGCTGAAAAAGGGGTCAATAGGCTTGCTTGCTGAGACTCCGATATGCACGGAACACCGATTCCTCTTACATATTCTCTGATGTCCACTATCGGATAGGATGTCGGGGAACAACTATAGAGGCTCGAATAGTATTCCTTAAAAACCTGAGCAATATCTCTGGGCGAGGAGACAGTGTTACCAGATGGGGAAACCAAAGAGGGAATAATCCTCAAACTCTCAAGTGCACGCAGGCGCAAAGCTAGTAGTTTACCGGATTTTTCACCAAGATCTAGATATCTAGCCCGGGTTTTCACCAGACAGTACTCTGTTTTTTCCTTCAGAAGATCCGAATATTCATTCTTAGCCAAGAGAAGTTCCTTAAGATCTGAAACCGAGGAAGATGATGAATACCTATCTTCTAACTCCCTAATCCTACCAACCAACTCCAGTGACCTAGCTAACCGTGCCTTCATCCTAAGGGAAGCCATTTTGATAAGGTCACCTCTGAGATAACACTTTAAGGCTCCCCATATCATATCCACCCTAGGGGTGGAGCTCATATTATCGGCCAGAAAGAGAGATATTCTAGAGCTAATTTCTGAGACACATTGGTGGTCCTTTAATAGTTGAGTATTTAAACACCACATAGAGTCGCGAGAGTAGTCAGGGTCCAGGGACAGTTGTATCCAAACCATAGCATGATCCGACACAATGATCGGTTCCAAGCCAGACAAAGGGATCTTCGGGAGGAAAGAGAGACTAACTAATATCATATCTAATCTTGACTTAGTACCATGTGACTGGGACTGGAAAGTGAAAGCACAGCAGGAAGGGTTGGCCAAACGCCACGGATCACCCAAACCTAACAATGAAACCATTTCACAGAAGGCTTTTTGGGCCGAAGTAGGCGTATGCCTGTCTTGGGGTTCCTTATCCAACTTCAGGGAGAAGGGTACGTTCCAATCCCCATCTAACACAAATTGAGTGGGCAAAAAGCTGGCCAGCTTATCCACCAGTGTCAAAGAACTCAGGGTTCCCTCCCACCGGTCCATAAACTGAACCAAAAACCACGTTTTCTCCATTTAAATTATCTTTAACTAAAACATATCTCCCTTCTGGGTCTGAGAGAACTGATTCTTTAATAAATAAAACATGTCTTTTGAAAAGAATCGCCACCCCCTTGCTGAAACAGGAATTCCCCGCAAGATAAAATTGAGAGAACCCAGATCGAGAAAGCAGTCTAACTTCATCATGACATAGATGCGTTTCCTGCAGAAAAAGGATGTCAATGTGGAGTAATGAGCAGTGATTAAAGACCTGTAGGCGCTTGACCCGATCCCTAAGCCCTCTAACATTCCAGGATGCTATTTTAACTGTATTTCTAGCCATCTTATGAGTGTATCAAAACAATTAGATATCCAGACAAAGTACATATTACCTACAGTAGCTAGGTGCACCTCATGTATAACAATCAGAAACCCTTTCATAACTCCCCCTCCCTTCCCTCCTCCCTGCAGAAAACCCCCCACCCAAAAAATTTAAATAGACCAATTCGTGAGAATCCCTCCCCCACTCCCCCACTCCCCATTACCCCAAAGACTGTGTCAACCCAAGAAAAATCTTTAAAAAATTGTCCAAAGTACCCAGTGGTTAAGTGGAGTAACTGTCCAGAACCCCCACCCACCCCATCAAAACTCTAAACTTCGCAGAACACCAGACAACGCCAGAAAAGACCCCTATCCCTACTAATGAGACCCGAGAAATCGATACCCTAACCTGCCATATTCCATCCCCCCCAAAAAAATGTCCCAAACCACAAACCCACCAGAAACTATATACAAATGGGGGTTCGTACGAAGGTAGTCCCAGATGCAGTTTGTTACCCCGAGTCACGAACCTCCCTAATCCCCATGCTAACCCCCAACCCCCCAGAGCCAGAAACAGATAGCCATGTGTCAGAAAAAACAGGTACATCCTCAGTACCAATACAGCCTCTGCGGCAATGAACCTATTCTTACCCCGGACCAGCCCCAGGCAGGGGTTAGCTACCCACCCAACACACGGCTTGCAATCCCACATCCAGCGAGCAGGCCCACTAAGTCCTCCCTCCCCCCCCCATAGCCCCCGCCCAGCCCACAACATATAAAACAAACCAAGACCAGAACAGGAGAGATAGAAGAAGGGCATGAGGGGAAAGGAACAAAAAACGAAACATAGAAGGAGCTTACATCTCGAGTTGGGGATACCATTTAAACCCTGTCATCCCAAATGCACCAGCCAAACTCTGTTCACCTCCCCATCCCAGCAATATTCATGGAACACCTACCCGAGTCCGCGCCAATTGTAGGCGACGAAAACCTGATCCTCATATGCCATTCCAGACTGAAAATGGGGAGAAAATGCCAGAGGACCAAAACCATGGCTGCCGTTTCCAGGGGGACCGTTTAAACTGCAGAACACCAAGCGGTCCGTCCCCCAGGAAGTTCCCACCCGAAAACTGCAACCCTCGAATAAAGGTTCCACCGTCGGGACGCCCCTGTAATCGCGGAGCAGGGAAACCGAACCAGGACCCAAAACCTAGTGCTCTTTCGCCCTCCTACCCCAATGGCCAACCCACGAAGAGGACCCAGAAGGGAAGAACCAAGACAGCCAGACCGAGACGAAGAGGACGGCCCAAAAGGACAAAAACAGAGGTGGGTGACAGGGAGGGTATACAAACGCCAGACAAAGGGCCGGGGGGAGAACACAAACAGCCAGAAAGGGAAAAAAACACAAACGAGACCACAGACAAGAAATTTAGCTCAATCGAGCATTGGAGCAGTTAATCAAAGTCCACAGCACGGTCTTCATCCAAGTCCTTTGAACAGATCAGGCAGTCGGATTGCGAGATCCTTATGCGCTGCTTCAGGGGTGCCAAAACTCGTAGCTGATCCACCGACAGTCACCTTTAGGGTAGCAGGGTACACCATCCTGAATGGAATCGCTGCTGCTATTAATTTTTGCACTATCTGATGATACGCTGCCCTCTTCTCCCGGATTTCTTTGGGAAGGTCCTGGGTTACACGGATCCTTGAAGCACCCCACAGAATCTCCTTCAATTCCCGGGCCTTCAGGTAGACGTGCTGCCTTTCTAAATAACTAAGGAATTTTATAATGATCGGACGTGGGGGGGATCCAGCTGCAGGTCGAGGGTGCAATGAGGCGATGTGCCCTTTCAAGGTGGTAGGAGGTATTTATAGGCAGACCCCACAATTTTGTGAGGAATTTCTGTAGGAAGGCCATGAGGTCTGGGCCTTCTTCCAGCTCAGGAAGGCCAATTATTAGTAAATTATTTCGTGGTTTCGCCTCCAGATCCTCAGTCTTTAACTGCAGCTTCTAACTTGCTGCCTAAGCTCAGTTATTTCTGTTTCAGCCCTGGCTCTCCACTGCTCCGAGGAAGCGACCCTGACCTCTACATCCGAGACCTTTTTTGACACAATGGAGAGGTCGCTACGCAAAGATTTAAGTTCTCCATTCAGCTCTACCAGGAGCTCCCTCAAAGGATTGATTTCCTGGAGGAATTTATCCTCTGACAATGGCATAGATTGTGGAGTTTTATCTCCTCCGTGGTCTGGCCTAGCAGGGGCCTGGTTCCTTTGCTTTTTTGCGGCCTTCTCAAGAGATGCAGGAGGGGTATGCTTTGTAAGGGCCTACTTTCCATCCACATCCATCTCGACCCAACAGAGGTTCGGTTTCCCAGAATAAGATCCTCAATCGATGCCAGGCTATCAGCACACTTGGTTTTTGATTGAATTTCTGGAGAAAACCCACAGAAAGCACTATAAAATTCTCAGTTCAGGCGGCCAGAGGGGGGAGCTCAGTATCCAGCTGCTGCTTAGGTGGATGCCATCACGTGACCTGGGTGCATGACAGTATGCACGAAGCTGCCTATGTGCCACATGCACAGTGCTGATGCAGTTCACAGTCCACGCATGGTGCATGATTGGAACGATGAATGCGTAGCACACATGCACACTGCAGGCATGCACACCATGCATGCGTGGGTATTGTACCCCGGGCTTGCTCCGGTGCAACACCAATGCGCACGGTACATGTCTGTGATATTCAGACGCCCTATGAAAATGAGCTCATCAGCCAATGCGTGGTGCAGTGGGGTGCATTAGCATATCATTACCATTGCACACAACCTCATTTGCATGCATTGCGCCTCATAAGCGCCACAGAACAGCACAGGCCATGGATCAGTATTGCAACCTTGACAGGTAAGTGGGGGACGCCGTAGCAAGAGACAGGGAGCTGACAGCACTTCAAGGTGGGACAGCCCAGGGAGATGCTACCACTGACACTGTGCTGTCCATGTTCACGTGAGGCAACATTTCGGAACAGGAAGAGGGTGAGGAGCATGGGCCTGCATGGAAGCACAGGCCCAAATTCACTAAGAGAGAGACAGATGCCCTGTTAGAGGCCTACCTCAACAGGGAGGCCCTGTTGAGTGGTACCATGGGCACACCACAGGACTGGGCCGTCAAATGGGAGGAGGTGGCAACCTGTGTCAACCAGCACAGCAGCCACCAGTTCAGGAGTGCCACAAGAAGGTTGGGACTGATAGATGGCACATAAAGGAGAAGGTGGTGGCCATCGGAGCATCCCTTATTTCCACTGGAGGAAGGCCAGCAAATGCACCCACACTGACGCCAACAGAGGAGTTGGTGGCAGCCACCATCTGCCGCAACTCGGTGAAGGGTGTGCCTGGAGGGGGCTTCCAGATGGGTGGCAGCTCATAAGTGCATGGTATGTATGTCAGCTACACACATGTATTGGCCCAGAGGCAGTGTCAGGGCCCAGCACCATGCTGGTGGCAGCACAGCCGCCTGCCAGCACTGCAGAGGCAGTGGTGTGCGGTGCCACTGCTGTGCCCTGTGTTGGTGTTAGTGCAGCCACGCTAGTGCAGGGTGGCATACAGCAGCCAGACAGGTGATAGCAGCAGGCTGTAGGTGTCATAAAGGCAGCCAGACACAGGGCCCGCATCCAGCACACCTGAAATACCCTTTCCCCTGCAGACCCCACCGTGCAGCGTCCACTGGAGAGTGAGGCTGGACAGCATGGCAGGTCACACACTGATGATCGGCATCTAACCCAGGAGCAGCAGAATGCGAACTGTCTGGCTAAGCACACCCGGCTGCTGTGGGTGTCCGTTCAGCAACAAGTGCTGCTTGCCACTGGAATGCATGCACTGTGGGCAGAGGTGCGCCAGTTAGCCGAGCAGCAGGACAGGGGCACTGAGCAGATCCTAGAGGGGCTGCAGTGCATGCAAGAGGCCAGGACTGTGGCCATAGATCACATTGTCGGTGCAATTGCAGATGGCTTTGCATTGCTGGCTGCCATAGGGCATGGCCATGCACAGGAGACCCCCGCAGTGTGCTGTCCACCCCACAGACCCGGCATCCAGTGACCACAACACACTGGACACTGGGCTAAGATATAGGCATCCCAGGTATGTGCACAGCTGGCTTGTTTGGCCACCTACGCACCCCCACGAGGACACTGTCATGGTACAATGTTTCTACCACTGGGGGGCTGTCTGACACCCCCCCCGTGGATGATGCACAGCCTACGGCTGCCGACTGGCACTGGCATAGCCCTGAGCTGTGTGCTGCCTTGTCCACAGTCTGTTGCTGCTGCCCTTTGCACACATGGGTGGTGTGTGTGCATGTCACACCTGTGGTGGCGCACATGTGTGTCATGCCGTATGCTGCCTGTGTGTGCGTGCCTGGCTGCTGGACCATGTGGTGTGGACATGATGAGGGCAGTCTAGCATCAGTTATGCCTGTGCATTGGTGCCATGCATCTGATCCACCCCACATTCCACTGCCTGTGTGTGTGCGCATGCCTGTGCAATGTGTGTGCCACTGCCTCCCCTACCCTTGCTTAGTGCTACTGTCTGTGCATACTGCTCACCATGCATATCCCTGCATGTGGTGTGCTGATCTGTGTGGCCCATGCATGTGTACCACACCACCTACCTGCATTCACCAAAGTATTCATGTGCAACAGTGTCACAGTCACGTGTCACGTGTCAGCTGCAGGAGTCAGGGGGGTCCCTCCACCCAGGGGGTAGCTGTCCACCACCGTCCAGCCCATTGTTTATGTTGTCCCCACTACTGTCACTCTCAGCCTCGACAACTATCCCACAGTCAAAGACCATGTTGTGCAGTATGCAGCAGGCCAGGCCAGGAATAGGCCACAGGCTTTCAAAAGGCTATATTGTAGGGCACCGCCTGACCTGTCTAGGCAACAGAATTGGGCCTTCAGCATGCCAAAGATGCACTCGATGTTGCGTGTGCCTTGTACTGTGCCTGTGCTGGGGATGATGGTCGCCAGTAGGGGCTAAGTAGCCAGGGCCTCAGTGGGTATGCACTGACACCTGTGTGGAGATTGACATGGTTAGCCCTATGCTATGCTGTACTGCACCCCTTGCCTGTCCCTGGCACCCACACCACCATGCACATCCTGCCCTCCCCCATCTCCAGGTCTGCTATGCCCACTGCCCCTTGCTTGTCCCATACTCACCCACAAGGTGGCCCGTGGGGATGTCCCCCATATTCAAACTTGTGGCACAGTGCAGAGCTGTGCCCGATGAAAGCATCATGTTCACTCCCAGGGTTTGTGGCACAGCCATTGATTATGCATCACATAGTATCACACACCACCTGGTAGTTGATGCTCAGGCTCCCCTTCCTGTTGATGTACACCATGCCCTCGGGGCCAGCTGGCATGTGGATGCCCATGTGGGTGCAAAGGCCCCAATCAAGCTGGGCATGCATGCCACCCTGTGGAAGTCCTGCATGTTTGCTGTATGCTCTGCCTGTATGCTGGGGAAATGTATGAATTCTGAAGCACGTGGCAGAAGATCATTGAGGAACTGTGTGAGGAGGTGGGACGTGGCCAAATATGTGATGCCCATGGTGTCCCCTGTTGGTAGTTGGAAGGTGCCCGTGGTGAGCAAGCACATGACGGTGGTCACCTCGGTCGCCACGGACATGGCATGGCTTCGTCTGGTGGGTGCCTGCAACTCCTCACTGCACAGCTCACAAAGCTGCCTCCGAATGGCCCTGTTCAGGTGGTACCAGCCCATTATCTCGGTGTCACTATAGTTCTCAAAGGTGATGCAGGCACGGTACCACCTGTATCAGGCATACTGCCGACAGCCCTTCGTCAGCCACATAGCTGTTCCTCCTGCCTCCTCACACCCCTCATTACTGCCTCCATCAGGAACAACACCTCTCCATCACTCCTTGACTCAAGTGTCCCCCTGGGCAGTTTGCTGCCTGTCTGCCACACTGGTACACTGTTTGTCTCTGTGTGTGTGTGTCTCTCTCTCTCTTTCTGCCCCTCTCTCCCTCTCTCACTCCATCTTTCTGACTCTCTTCCTCTGTGTCTGTCTGTCTGTCTGTCTGTCTCTCTGTGTCTCTCTCTTGGCACAACTGCTGTCTGTGTGTTTGCGCCCTGTTTTTATAGGAACAAGTCTGGCCAGCGCATCTTCAGTTTGCTCCAGACTTGAGCCATGGCTTCTCGGTTGAATATTCCATTGTGCTGCATATTCATGGGAACGCCACCTGCACTTGTGTGGCATATATTATAGTTGTGCATTAGCACAATAGGATTTGTGCTGCGCTACGGCTCTCACTGAATATCGCTCATTGGTCCATCTCCGTACTTGCACTTGTGCAACTCAGTTGCACCATGCACAACTGCTCTAAATATCCAGGCCAGGGTGAACAATTTTATTCACAAACACAGCATTATGCCACATTGAGATTCTGATTGCCATGGATCTCTCGAGTCAGTGTGGATACGCAAACTCCAGCGAACATCTTGGACATGCCACACTTCTCTGCCATGAGCTCCATCTTCAAGGAGAACTTCATCACAGGAATTGGGTTAGGAACTGACTGGGGGGATAGGAAGCAGAGGGTGATGGTTAATGATATCCATTCCAAGGAAAGGGAGGTGACAAGTGAGTAGCTCAGAGATCAGTCCTGGGGCCAGTTCTTTTCAATGGTCAGTCATGGAGACCAAGGAACACCTGACCAGGCTTGGTGACAAACCTTTCATCCATTTCATCTGGCATCTCCTTCTCTGAGATCCTGCCAGTCTGGGAGAGGGGTCAGATGGATGGAAGGTCAGAGAAGGGGAGATAGGGGAGCTAAGCACATGGCTCAAGGGCTGGTGCCAAGAAAAAGAACACAGATTTGTAGGGAACTGGCAACAGTTCTGGGAACGAAAGTTCTTTAAATTTGATGGACTGCATCTGACTAAGGAGGGAGTCAGTGCATTGGGGCAGAAGTTTGATGTCTTTGCAGAATATTTAAACTAGCAAATGGGGAGAGGAGTGCAGCACCCCATACGTCGAATGGGAAGAACATTCCTCCCCTCAGCTAGTGGTCAAACAGGATTCAGCATGTTTGCAGTTCATTTACATCACCAGGTAAGAAAAAGGTTTGTCTCCCCATCAACGACAGGGGTAATGCCAAACCTACCCAACAACTAACGACCTAAATTCAGCAATGGAAAATCATGTAACAAATGCTCACAGCCTGGGAAATAAGATCCCAGACCTGCAGGCAATAATGTCAGAGGCTAAACTGGACATAGTAGCAATTAGTGAGACATGGTTTACCAGTAACCACACTTGGGAGACTTGGTACCTAGCTGCATTGTTCAGAAGAGACCGAGGTGCAAAAAGGGGGAGGAGTGGCCCTGTATCAAATGAAAATATCAAAGCTACAGAAATTCAGAATACACATAAGGGCCAGAAGAACTGAGTCACCCTGGAAACAGGAAATGGGACAGCCATAAGAACTGGGGTTGTCTACAGGCCCCCAGACCAGGGGGAGAACATAGACACATTACTGTTAGAAGATATACAAAACATGACAGCTAAAGGGGAGGTTCTGATAATGGGAGACTTCAACATGCCGGATACAGATTGGTTAATACAAGCAGGAACATCTGCCAGAACTAGACATATAGTGGATTCCCTGCAGGGGGAAGGCCTCAAACAACTGGTACAACAACCCACAAGAGACAGGGCTATTCTAGATCTAGTACTGACTAACAGGGAAGGGATCACAGATCTCCACATAGAAGGTCACCTGGGGGCCAGTGACCATCACATGGTATGGTTCAATTTGGCTACTACATCTAAATCATCCCATTCCAAGGCAAAAATATGGGACTTCAGAGGAGCTGACTTTGATAAGATGGCAAACAGAGTTAAGCTAGCCCTGGCAAAAAGAAACACAGGTGAGGGGGTACAAGAAAAGTGGGCAAGCATTAAGGATGCAATACTTGAAGCAACATCCCATTGTGTTAGACAGAAAAGAAAGTGCAAAAGAAGAAAGAAACCACTTTGATTCTCAAATACAGTAGCAGAAAAGGTCAGAGCCAAAAGGCTGGCCTTCAGGAAATATAAGGGAACACAGCGGGATGAAGATAGAGAGGCATACCAAATTGTCCTAAGGGAAGCAGGTAAGGCAGTAAGGCAGGCAAAGTCCCAAACTGAGGAAACACTAGCACGAACAGTAAAAGAAGGTGACAAGACTTTCTATAGATACATTAGTGAAAGGAGAAAGTCCAGAGGGGGTATTGCTAAGCTTAATGAAGAAAAGGGAGCATGTGAGGAGGAGGACCATGTAGAAGCATCTATCCTAATAGATACTTTTGCTCAGTATTTACTGAAGAGAAGGTAGGGCAGGGCCCACAGCTCCAGCACCATGGACACAGGGGGAGGAGGTGAGCACTACTCCTTCACAAAAGAAAGGGTCCTACAAGAGCTTGCTAAGCTCAGGGGACAAGGCAATGGGACCTGATGGCATACATCCCAGGGTACTTAAGGAGCTAAAGGTGGAACTAGCAGAGCCATTAGCAGAACTGTTTAGTGAGTCTCTGAGCACAGGAGAGGTCCCAGAAGACTGGAGAAGGGCTCATGTGATCCCGCTCCACAGAGTGGTAGCAGGGAGGAGGCAGGGAACTACAGACCAGTCAGTGCCTGTCAGTAGTGGACCAAGATTATGGGCACTCCTTAAGGAAAGGATAGTACAACACCTGGAATCCATAGGGGCACAGGATCCAAGACAGCATGGGTTTACAAAGGAAGGTCCTACAAACTAATCTCATAGATTTCTTTGACTGGGTAACCAGAGTGGTGGACCGAGGGGGAGCAGTCGATGTCGCCTACCTTGACTTCAGCAAAGCTTTTAACACTGTTCCACATAGAAGACTGATAAATAAGCTGGGTAGGCTTGGGGTGGGTCAGAAGTTGGTCAACTGGGTGGCAAACTGGTTGACTGGCAGAAAACAGAGAGTGGTGGTAAATGGTATGCAGTCAGAAGAGATGCAAGTCACAAGTGGGGTACCTCAGGGATCAGTCCTGGGGCCAGTCCTCTTCAACATCTTCATTAGTGACCTTGCAGATGGATTAGAGGGTAAGGCTTGTCTGTTTGCAGATGACACCAAGATCTGCAACAGAGTAGATAATCCAGATGGGGTGGGCAGAATGAGAAGAGATCTGGATAAACTAGCAAAATGGTCAGAAGAGTGGCAACTGGGATTTAATGCAAAGAAGTGCAAGATTATGCACATAGGGAAGAGAAACCCTGAAGCCACTTAAAGGCTGGGAGGGGAGTTGCTAGCAGTCACAAAGGAAGAAAGAGACTTGGGCATCATCATCACTGATGACCTGAAATCATCAAGCAGACCTCTAAAGCAGTAGGTAAGGCTAGGGGGTGTTAGGGTGTATTAGTAGAGTATCACAATTCGTAAGAGGAGGTAATAATCCTCTTTGCAAACGCTAGTTAGGCCCCATCTGAGTACTGCATGCAGTATTGGAGGCCACACCTTCGCAAGGACATTAACCAAATTGAGGCAGTCCAGAGAAGGGCAACCAAAATGGTGCAGGGACTGCATCAGAAGACATATGAGGACAGATTAACAGAGCTCAATATGTATACCCTTGAGCAAAGGAGGGAGAGAGGTGATATGATCAAGGCATTCAAACACCTTAAGGGCATTAACAAGGTGAAAGAGTCTAACATGTTTAGATATAAGAAAAATAGCAGGACAAGAGGACACAGCATGAGATTAGAGGGGGGCCAATTAAGGGGGAATGTGAGGAAATTCTTTTTCACAGAAAGGGTGGTGGATGCATGGAATGGCCTACCTCAAGAAATGGTGGCTATGGATACAGTGCAGGGCTTCAGACAGGCATGGGATAGGCATAAGGGAGCAATACAAATGAGTATGAATAGATAGGCCACTGACAGAGCAAAGGCCAATGGCACATTTATAAGATAGAAAAATAAATGGGCAGACTGGATGGGCCTTGCAGTCCTTATCTGCCGTCAACTTCTATGTTTCTATGTTTTCATAAGTGACATTGCAAAAAGGCTAGAAGGAAAGGGCCACCTCTTAACAGATGACACCAAGATCTGTAATAGGGTCGACACTACAGATGGGGTGGAGAAAATGAGGAGATACCTAGAAAAGCTGGAACAATGGTCAAAAATGTGGCAAGTAAGATTCAATGTGAAGAAGTGCAAAGTGATGCACTTGAAGTCCAGAAACCCTGCAGAGACCTATAGGATTGAGTGGGGGGGGGACTACTGGCAGTCACTAGGGAAGAAAGATGCTTGGGGATTATCATCCTGGATGACCTAACAGTGACCAAACAATGCACAAAGGCTATAGGGAGAATCAGAGGCATGCTGGGGTGCACTGAGGGGTATCATGAGCAGAAGAAGGGAGGTGGTGATACCCCTGTACAGAATGCTGGTGAGGTCTCATCTGGAATACCTTGTGCAGTTCTGGAGCCACATCTTTGTAAAGATGTAGACAGGGTGGATGTGGTTCAGAGAAGGGCACCTAAGATGGTACTCAGCTTGCACCACAAGACATATGAGGAGACATTGAGGGACCTCAATATGTATTCACTGGAGGAGTGAAGACAAACCAAGAGAGAGATGAATAGAGACCTTCAAGTATCTTAAAGGCATAAATAAGGTGCAAGTGGGTGACATCTTTCAGTACAGAATGAGTACAAGAACAAGGGGGCACAATATGAGATTGGGGGGAGAGGATAAAAGAAATATGAGGAAGTTGTTCTTCACTGAAAGGGTATTGGATACATGGAATGGCCTGCCCCAAGAGGTTATGGGAGCAAGCACTGCAGAGGGATTCAAGAATGTTTGGGATACACATAAAGGAACCCTAGAAGTGGGAAGGAGGGGCTATGCTGATGCCCAGATAGGGTCACCAGTTGTTGTTATAGGTAAGGAAGAAGCAAAAACTAGATGAAGCTAGTGGTTCTTACCTCCCATTAATTTCTATGTTTCTAACTTTCCCGCATGACCTCCATGCTCTCAATGAGTGCTGTGAATAGCTTTATGCTGCTATGTTGGCTCTGACCAAAGCTTGTTTTAAAGAAGTATATGTGGGGATTGGGCAAGCAAAAAAGATAGAATGGTTACAGTCAGTCAGCTTTCCCCCAAAGTCTGTTTGTGTCTGACAAATAACTGAACTACTGAAGTGTGAGGAAGTTAGATTGTGTCGTGAACCATTTCTTTCAGACTAACTTTTATTTCAAAAGTATGATTAATGCCACTGATTTTGTGATGAGTAATACCAATCACAGCTGTTGGTGTGGAAGTCCAGCACATTTATGTGAAACATGTCATTCCTGTTGTACATTTATGAAAAAAGATAGCAAATATTGGAATCCCTTGGTTTCAAGTGGAATTTCTACATTTTTATCTGTAGTAAACTAGCACCTAGGAGTATGATCAAAGATTGCAAATACTGAGGACAATGTCATCTAACAAAAAAATGAGATATTTATTAACCAGCTATCAGCCAAATAAATAAGCAGAAAAAAGATTTCCTGCATCATAGAAACATAGACAATATCAGCAGAAAAAGACCACTGGTCTTTGCAGTCTGACTGGTTTTATACTGTCCTACCCTGTGATCTTTTGTCTAGATGTGGTTTTTGGCCACTTCACTGCCCCCACTCACTGCCTTACTGCTATGCCACAGAGTATCTACTTTCCTCTGTCCCAGTGTTGCATAAACTCATTGAAGAGCAGGCTCCTAGTTCCTGCCACCGACCATATTACGTAGCTCACCTGACCCTTAGTCCATTTCCATACATATGACCATTTATCTCTTTGGTTTTAAAATGTTATATTACATATAAACTCTTCCCCCAGCCACCACAGCCATAAACAGAGTCACTTCCTTAAGTGGATGACACACTCCCAACGTAGGCACGTGCAGACCCTTTTTGTGAGGTCATAAAATGAATGCCCCGTGTGTGCACCCCATTCAGTTCAATGGGGCAACTTTTCTATACATTTTAGTAGCATATAAAGTTGGGATTTTAGAAAATTAAAGCGACCACTTGACTAACAGGGTCCTTATTAGTCGAGGGGTTGCTCTGATTTCTTAAAATAGAAAAGTCACCCCCATTGAAATGAATTGTTGTACCAGAGTGATCAACACCATGTGTTAACATGTGGATTATTTTGATCAGTACACGTGTTAGGCTATGATATTGTTCATTTTATTTACTTTAACTTGCTGAAAATGTTGTGCAGTCCAGCTGACTTTCTCTTTGGCAAACTGCAGTACAGTACAACACTTCCAATTGTTTAACCAAGAGAGACACACTAATCTGAAAGCTTGTTTACAGGTGCAACCTGGGAGCACAGGGAAGTTAAGTGACTTGCTCAGGGTCACACAGTATGCAAGACTTTATAATCTAGTGGTTATGTGAGGCTCTGAATTTAGTTTTTTTGCTGACCAGGAGATACACACTAATCTGAAAGCTTGTTTACAGGTGTGGCCTGGGAGTACAAGGAAGTTTAGTGAGTTGCTTGGGGTCACACATCAAAGTAACTGTCTGGTTCTGTTCCAAAGCTTATGATCTCTTGTTAATCCACAAATAAGGCTTTCTTTACCCACGTGAACCCCCTGCACCTAGCCTGCCTTCTGTTGAACGCCCTACCATCCGTACCATGTCCTTAGTACTGCCTGGGGCTGAATATGTGCTTACGGTCTCATGAATAGAATCATCACACCTGAGATATTCTGGTACCTCAGAGAGTTGTGCACACCTATACCGATACACATAATCAGCTGACATTGTTAAAAAGTGCCTCCCAAATCACTCGCCCTCCCACTTTCTCAATGTTTGACTTCTGCTCCCACAGTAAACATTGAGTGGATCACCACCCTTTTGCTCAATGAAGGTAGTATGCGCAATTCCCCTGTTGTGTTTTTTTCCTTTCTCATTAACCAACAACTAGGTCTTCCTGGAGGGCCAAGCAATAAAGCATCATGACTCACCAGAAAAAATGCTGTTCATGCTCTCATAATGGTTGCATTTACAATGGTTAACAATATTATTAGCAGACGAGACATACTAATACCTTGAGTGAATCCACCTGACTTCCAGTGTCAGTCTACTCCTTTACCTGTGAACTGCACAACCCCGCAGGACAGTTCCCAGCAATTCTTCTCCAGTACGTTTATGTGCTTTTCTCCACAATGTGAGTTGGCTGGCTACCACCCTTGTAAATCTTGAATGAGCTATACACAACTCCCTCAATACTGTCCTAACAAACGTCAACCCCCCCCCCAACCAAGGTTAATCTCCCAAAACTGAATTCAAATAACAGTTTAGTTGCAGCCCTGCCCCTCTGAGTATTGTCATCGCTGGCTACTCTCATCCACAGTCAGGTAATGATCACAATGCTGGCAGCCCCACATTTCAGATCTCACTGTGATCTGCTCAACGTCCTCCTTCCTGTCTTTGGCTAACCTGAATATAGCTGTACCCTGCTGGAATGGCCTCTTCAGTCCCTCTCTGGCATTCATTCTTCTCACCTACTCCCCATACCAAAAACTGGTGAGTTCACTAGCCTTCTGCATCATGAGTGTGGTTAATACAGTCTCCTGTGTTATTTATACATATTAATAAAACACATGATATTCTGGTAAGCCAGACTGACAGCAGCATAGCACAAGTGGAAAAATAGGCTTTCCTCCACATATAAAATCCTAAGCCACCTATGATTAGGTACCTTTATATGACGTGCATTTAATAGTCCCTAATCAAAGGTAGCCTAGATCTTTTAAGGATAGGAAAGCCTGCCATTCCCCTTGTTCCCTGCTGCTATGAGCCTGACTTACTGGAAAGATATGTTTATATTTGATATGTCGAAATAAAACTGGGACTCTACTACTTGCATTCATGATGCAGAAGGGTGATGAGCTCACCGGTTTTCGGTGTGAGGAGGAATAGTGAAGAATGAATACCAGAGGGGGACTGAGAAGGCCACTCCTGCAAGGTACTGCTATATTCAGTGAAGGGGGAAGACAGAAGGGGAGAAATATGAGCAGATTACTGTGAGAAATAAGATGTGGGGCTGCCAGCACCATAATCACTACTTGACCCCGTTGTCCTGCCAACATTGCTCTTCCCATAAAACCAGTTCATGCATTTGTCCAAGGCTCTGTGTGGGTATTAATGCGTGAACTGTCTGCTACTACATGTTCAGTCACTTCACTACCAGTCTAGTATTGCTTGTTGAGCACTTTGGGATACAATGAGTATGAAAACCATTATATATAAATGCTGATTTTTCTTATTATTATTATTTCCCATGGAAAAAGAAGGTAAGACAAGCATATATTTGGTTTTTGAGAAAGTATGAACTCTAACATTGGGCTGCACAAGAACTTTGCTACAAAAAAGTGGATCTAGGGGTGATGAAGGGTATGGCTGCACCCATACCTCTCAACCTTTTGTCTCCCAAATGTAGAACATTGCCTTTCAAATTGTGGAACAAATGAACAAAATGTGGAACACTTAATCAAATCTTTGCCTAGGAGGCTCAGAACAGTGTTAAAATATTTGCATTTATGTTCAGAAAGTCTGTTATTAATTGAATAATATATTTTTTGCATCATATACTATAGATTTGTGCTTTAAAATGTTAATACTGAATGTGGAACAAGTCCTCACAATGTGGAACAGGGAGCTTTTGTGAAGTAAAATGAGGAACGTTCCTCGTAATGTGGTACAGTTGACAGGTATGGCTGCACACCCCCCCTCCCACGTAGTAACATACTTGCTTGCTGCTGCTGCATTTCACTTTATCGAAGAAATCTGATTTATTGATTGTACAAATTTGTATATTCAAACTATGAATTACATTTGTAGGCTCTATCAATAATGTACTAGAAAAGAATAATAGCAGAAAATATTAAAGTTTAATAAAAATGTTAAAATGTGCATATTAAGTATGCACACCACCCCAGCTCCCCCATTGTAGCGTTCTGGATCCACCATAGCCACTAGGCCACCAGGTTATTCAAGATTTGTATTGCACAGTGGTTTGCCACAGAGGCAGTCGGTTGGATTAAAACACAATTTCAGCATGTTAAAGTAAACAAAATGAACAGAACCATAGTCTAACATGTATAACATACAAAATAATGCACATGGTTTTGACCATTTGGGTGAAACAATTCTATACAAAGGGAAAAAAAGAACTAGTTAGCACTATAGAGAGTTGTATATCTCTCTGGCTTTGGCTCCAATGATGTCGTAACATAACACATTTGGCGGCCATTTTAGGAAGCAGGTAAGACAGTTTTTTTTTTTAATTGGAAGACTGATTTTACAATTTTCAAATGCTCTGGAACAACATTTAGGTAAATTATATAAATATAGTTTTAACATTAATGAATACAGCAGTCTTTCCTTTGGCCACCCACAGAGTCCGATCTTTGAATAGTTTGTTATCAAAATGTTGTTTAGGTATCCTTTAAAACTGAAGAAATAAACGGTCATATGTATGGCAATGGACTACGGGTCAGGTGAGCTATGTAACATGGCTGGGGGAGCAGGAACATTTAAAACAGGAACTTGCTCTTTAATGGTTTCTGTACCCACCACTTCTACACTGTGTATGAAAGCACTATATAAATGCTGCTTCTTCTTCTCCTTCTCCTCCTTCTCCTTCTACACTGTTCCATGGCTCAACTACTCTCTCCATAAAGTAAGACTTTCTCACATCCCTCCTTAATCCCCCAGTCAGATTCCACTCTTGCCCCCTTGTTTTATACCCGCCATTCCACGTGATTCCTGGTGAGTGATTCCTTGCAATTTAGCTTGTATATTTCTTTTAGGAACTTGAAGGTCTCTTTCACATCTCCCCTTTCCCTTCTGGCCTCCATTGACTACTTGTTCACTGTCTTAAACCAGTCCATGTTGGATCTGCCCTGTTGGCCCCAAATTATTTTGGTTAATCTACACTGCACTGTCTCCAGCCTGTCTCTATCTTTCCTCAGGTGGAGACTCCAGAATTGTGGGCACAGTATTTCAGATGGGTCATCACACACTAGTAATACGTAGAGAAGTAGTATTACCTTTTTCCTCCTGTTATCAAAACCCTTTCTAAAATACCCAAAATTCTATTTGAATTTCTGTAGGCCTCTTCACACTGGCTAGCTTGTTTTGGGAAGTCACTTATGATGACTCCCTAGGTTCCTTTCCTCTGAAGTAATGCTCAGCTTAACACCTCCCATCCTATATTGTGAGCTGGGTTTCTTGTTCCCTACTGTATGTACATCATCTTGCACTTTTGGTGTTTAATTTCAAATGTCAAACTTTGTACTACCTCTCAAACCTTTGCATGTCCTACTGCAACTCCTTTACCCTCTCCTTGCTGGTCACTCTGCCACAGAGCTCAGTGCCAGCTGGGAGGAGACGCATCTTGTCCTGTACTCCTTCTCCTATGCCACTAATATACACTGAAAAGTGCAGGTCCAGGGCTCACTCCTGTGGTTTCCCACTTGTGACCTCACTTTCCCTTATTTTACCCCATTTACCATCACTTTCTACTGTCTCCCCCAACCATTCTTGTGTTCTTCTAACTAGATCCTTCATTGCTTGCAGATCCTCTAATTTCTTCAGCAGTCTTGTTTGTGGCTCCAAGTTGAATGATGCCTTGATGAAGTCACAGTGGAGTAAATATACTGCATGTTCCTTATTCACCTCCCTTGTTACCCAGTCAAAGAATAAAATCACATTGACCTTCCACAAACAAACCCGGGTTGCTTACTGTCCTGGAGCCCATTTCTCTATAGGAAGTCCACTAGGTGCTCTTTGCCCTATGGCTCCATCAATTTACCTACAATGAAGGTAAGAGTGATGGGCCTGTAATTTCCTTTTTCCTCCCATGTGAACAACATTGTATCTGCTATCCTCCAGTCTCTCAGAATAACTCTCAGCTGATGTGAGTTAGTGAGCAGCTATGACAGGGGGTTCAGCAAGTTCTGATCCCAGTTCTTGAAGCAAGCTGGGGTGCATCCCACCCAGATCTGGAGCCTTATCTATTTTGTAGAGATGCAAACCCTTTTCTAATCCTTTTGACTATAAGCAAAATCTGTCCCATTTCTGGGATCCCCCTTGCAGCGATCTTTATGATAATTTCTGGCACAGGACCGCAACCCTTTACTGTGACTACTAAGCAAAAATATTCACTAGAAACAGATGCTTTCTGCTCATCTACCTCCATTACCTTGACCCATCCATCAGTTTTATCATTTGTTTTCTCATCTTCCTTTCCCCCTGATTTATATATGTACATATATTTGACGTGTTAGTTGGTTAACGTGGCCTGCTTGTACCATTGTATTTTGTATCCTTCTGTATTCATTGTATTGTTGTACTCTGTACTCTCCCAAGTCCTGCCTGAAAATAGGTAGGGATCTTGCCTAGTGCACCTACCTGATAATCAAAAGCTAATAAATACATAGATAAAATACAGATATCTAAAAAGAACAGTTCACCCATTGACTCCCTCCACAAGACACCACTCTGTCTGCTTTTCCATCCTTGACTGTATATTTAGTCTCTTTCATCTTTGCCTGGTACTTACCCCCTTTCTCAGTATCATACTTTTCTTACAAATAGTGAAGGCCCATTATTGGCCCTCACTGCCTACTTCACCTTCTTAGAGAATCAGATTGGTCTCCTCTGCCTGTCTCCCTTGGTAGCCATTCTAAAGCATGATTTAACATAGAAACATAGAAATTGTCATTAGATAAGGACTGTTAGGCCCATCCAGTCTTCTCATTGGCCCTATACATGTATGTATCCACTCACCCCTAGTAGTCAATGGCTTTTCATCACTCCCTTTCCATCAAAGGTTCCCCTGTGCTTGTCCCAGACATGTTTAAACCTCTCCACTGTGCTTGCAGCACAGTTGAATTCAGAATGGCCCCTTTGATTTCTCCCAACCTCTCAGGCATCCCACAGATTTTATTCAGACCAAGCAATTTACCTTTACCCAATTCCCTCTTCTGTTTAAAGTCTGCTCATCTGAAATCTAGAACCACAGCTTTTGATCAGGGTATACTGGTACCTAGGATAGGTTTCAAACAATATGGTATTATGGTCACTGGATGTGTTTTTCCCAACCCATGCTCCACCTTCTATTTCCGAGTTTGTAAGCATCATGGCAGGAATGGCAGCCTGCCTTGTGGGTTCCCTGACCAGTTGCACCAGCAGGCTGTCCTGCAACATATTCAGGGCCTGACTCATGATGCTGTTAGCTGCTGCAAGGCCCCAGCCTATGTGTGGTAGACTGAGATCTCCCACTACAACTCCTCCCTTGTTGAATAACTTAAAATTTTATAGGACTGCAATACTCAGGGTGGGATCTCTGGGTGAGGACATTAATAAATGTCCTCCTATGTAGGGACGCCCCATGGATCTGTAATTTGAAGGCTGCAGATCATCCCAGCCTGAATGATAGGTTCGACATATCACCTTTTTTTGAAATAAGCAGTATTTCAGGTCATGGACAGTGTTTGGTTATATGATGTAATATACTGACTCAGGACATAATAGAGTCTAACCTCTTGACATTAGGACCTGTCATGTTATGTTACCAATATCACACATGAGGTTTCCTTCTTCATAGTGATATTTCTCTCCACTCCCATAATGGTGCCATTTAAGTGCAAATGGGTCTTACCAGTTATTAAAATATCCAGAAGTTAATAAGGTACAGAATGCATGCATTTTTCTTTTTCTAAGTAGATTAGTAATGGACCTACCAGTAAAATGTTTATCAAAGGGCTTTACCAATGACAATTACACAAAGCAGAAAGGGAATTTCAATCACTACATGTTTTTAACCGGATTCAAAGGTTTGCCAACTCAGTGAAACCACTTGCACACCACTGCACAGTGCTGAATTCCATAAACTGGCCATCCCTTGAAGGCAGACTGGCTTATCCCTCCGAATGCCTCACCTATAAACTAAGGCAGGACACCTCTCCATGTAGCCTAATATATCTGCAACAACCTAAGCAGTGCACAAGAACTTTAAGATCTTCAGAACTCCAGTTCCTTCAGGTACCTAGGATCCATAATTCCTGGGGAGCTCAATGTTTCTCAATCTCCATACCCTCCCTATGGAATGTGCTCCCATTTAGCAACCAATCTTCCACCTCCCTAAGGAGTTTTAAAAAAGAGCTTAAATCTTATCTGCTGAAACCAACCTGCTGCTCCTGCTATAGCTGATTAGAGGTTTTCCTACTGCACTGTCATCTTAACATACATTAATCTGCTGTCCGGTCATATTATGGGCCTGCTGTTTAGTAATCTGTTGTCCCTCAAGCCAAATGATCTGCCTTGAAAATTTGACTAATATGTTTGTACTCCTTGTAATATGTCCAATTACTGCATATCATTGTATAATGTGTATGTCACTGCCTCATTACGCTATGTAATTAACCCCAGGTCGCCCCCCTTAAAAAGGGACCATCTGGTCCTGGTGGGCATACCTGGCTACCAAAATAAAATAAATAAACATATAAATAAATAAATAAATAAATATTTTGTGCCTCCTGTATGCCTTTGAAAGTGAAACTAAGGATGTTTCCTTTCTGTACTTACTTCTCTGCACTGTAGTATCCATCAGTCCTTTGCCGATATATGCAATGATTGTTCCTTGTACTTGTATGCCTTTGTATCAGTGTTTAATGTTTGTACTTCCCCTGGGCTGTGCCTTAAAATAGGTACTGTAATTGTTTAGTGCACCTACCTGGTCAACCAAAACTGAATAAATAAGCCAGCAGTTTACCTGAGTTGAGATGCATGCTTGGGGAATCAGAGGGCTGGCTGGGGGGGATTGTAATTTGTAATCTTATGAAGTGTACTGTATTGTATTAATGCCCAGGACCACTTTGAAAATGAGCTTGCTCAATGGTGTTTATGCCTGGTTAAATAAAGTGATTGATTGATTGATTGATTATCCGATGGACTGCTCTCCTTCTTCAGGTAGTGGGTGGGGTAGGACTCTGTGCTTGACCGACTCTTGGCCAAGGCCAGGAGCATCACAGCCCAGTGCTTGTAGGTTCTGGGAGGTTTGCTAGATGTGGGTTCCTGCATCCTTATGTCACTGCATGCCACACCTCTCAGCAACCAGGGAAAATCTCCAGCCACAGCAGGGTGGCATCCATTCCCATCAGCCCCATGCAGTGAGCTGATGCACTTTGCCACTGGATAAACTAGTGTTACCCTTCGATGAGTTGTGGGGTGCTCCCCCAATAGCCCCAACCTGGGTGGGCATGCAAGAGTGAATGCTGGTGGCAGCAGGCAAGTCGCAGGGGATGGGGCACAGTGATGGACTGAATGGAACAAGCTGGGGGGGTGGCAAAATAAATATTGTGTCTAGTACAGTGTTTCTTAAGACTGTGGTCTGGTAGTATACTAGGAATGTGGTATTTGCACATCACACAAAACAAAGTTTACATATATATCTTTATTTGCACACTTTACTATCTATTACAGCCAGTATGTAATAACAGCTAAGGATCCACTGAGGGTCCCAGTTCACGAGGGCCATGCAGGAACTGCTCTCCCCCAACCCCGAATTATCCTGCTAAGGATCAATGCTTCTGCAGCTGTTTTCCTCCACGCGGTTGTTTCTACCAAGCTAATTCAACCCAGCAGTAGCTGGCGCCATTTTAATTCAAATTTGTGATACCACAGCAATGGTGATAGTTTTTTAACTTGGAGTTTATAGGATCTCAGCATAGTTTTAAGCACTTTCTGACTGGAGCCTTAAGTGGACGCAGTGCTTTATATATAGACATTTAATAATTTCTTATCTCTGCTTCAAGAACCGCAGCTAAGTCAGCCCGGTGGTGCTTAGGGTTGAGGTGCTGGATGCCACACCTCGCACCACGCCGGTGACCCAGGTTCGGGAACGAGCCCGGGTCATTGGGGGTCGGGAGGAGGAGGAGAGGACTGAGCATCCGTAGACTGCTTTCCTCTTCTGGGGAGGGATAAGTGGTCTGTCCTGCACATGGTGACACCCAGTGATGGCTGGGTGTACCACAGTCGCTTGGACCTAACAAAGGGTTATAATGTTGGGCGGCCGCCTTCTGGACATGCGCAGGAGCATGCACATAATGCACTGGGTGACATTGCACAGTCCTCGATGGGGAGGAACTCAGCAAAAATCCTCCCTCCATTGTAGGCGGGAAGGCAGGCCAGTGGCATCAGCCCCACGTCAACCGCTGTTCCAGATCCCCTCCCACAAGGCTACCCTACCAATCCTGTAGATAGGGCACTGGAGGAGATGGCGGTCCTCGCCCGGAGGACATAGACCCGGGGGGCTTGGGTATGCCGCGTGGATACTAGGGGATGATCCCCTGACTGGAACAGTGTGTTCCATGCTTCAGGCAGGACGGGAGAACCCCAATGACTAAGTTGCCCACGCTGGAGAGAGTCTGGAGGTAGGAAAGTAGAAATAAAATGATAAAAAAAAAAAAAAAAAAAGCACCACAGCTAGCCTCAGCGCCTTAATACTTAACAAAATTGTGCATCTATTCCTAGAATTGCTAGTTCAGTGGGTAGATCCTTAAGCACTGTAGTCACACAAATACTTGTGTTAGATTTACTTAACATTTTACTTGTTCTGGCTGAATTTGCTCTGCATCAAATTCTGATCTGTTTAAACTGAGCTACCACAGACTAGGAACCTGTATTTTTTGTTGGATTTTATTTTACATCATATAGCTCTAGCTGAACTGCTTCTACATTGAATTCATATCCTGTAGTTAACTAGGATGTTTTAATTGCTATATTGCTTAAATTGCACCAGAACTCCAATTTCTTCTAATTGCTATATTGTTTAAGCTGTGCCAGAACTCCAATTTCTCCTGGCCAGGCTAGAAAGCAGTGTGCTGCTTGCCTTGTATGCTAATGTGCTCTGCCATTGCCTCTGGGCTGTACAAATATTGGCTTACCTTCCTTTATGTCTCCACAGCTAAGGATCCATCGAGGGTCCCAGGTCACGAGGACCATGCAGGAACTGCCCTCCCTCGCCCCAGAACTCTCCAGGTACGGCAAAGCTCCGGCAGCTGTTTTCTCCACGTGGCTGTTTCTACCAAACTAGTGCAACCCAGCAGTAGTTGTTCTCAGAAAGCTGCTCTCAGCAAATGCTCCACCCGCCTCAATACCCTCACATCCTTAGCTGGTATTATACTTATAGTGGCTCCTCTCGCGAGACACAAATTGCCATCTCCCTGGTTTTCTACCTGCTCCTTATATAAATTAGCCACCAGAGGTCGTCATTTAGCTTCTGGCATCCTAGTTATCTCAGCCAGTGCTTAGTCTAGACATTTCCTCTGCCTGTCTCTCCCTCTCCATCATTCCACCCACTAGCCTCCCAAATAACAGGTGCAACTTGCAACCTGAGCTGCTAGAGTACTGCTTTCTGCATGCCACTAGCCATGTCCCAACTGCTAGATTACCTACCCCCCTTGCTATCCTAATCACCTGCCACCCACCACTCCTCTCTAACTTACCACAAACATCCCCTAAACTTCAACCTTCCATCTCGCTTGATCTTATAAGGCCCCAGTACCACCCAAACTCTACAACCTCCACTTCCCGCAGCTAAATGTGGGTCCACTCAAAAATGCAACCCTGCCCCTTCCTCTTCCCTCCCTTGCACACTTGGATAATCCTGCAACTACTTACCTCCCATAGTACCTATCACAGCTGCCCGTGTCCACATACAAGAAGGCGTTCGACCACTTATAGGTGGCTAAACTTTTAGGACACTACCTCACTATTGCCCTCCTGTTCCTCACAGTTGGGGACATACATCTGAGCCCAGGTCTCCACCATACCGCCACCCTATAAAATTCACCTGGACCCTCTCCAAACTCATCCACAAACACCAGTGGCAGCCCCCTCCCATGTGGCCTGTGCCTCTTGCACCTAAACATAAGAAGCCTAGCCCACAAACTCGACTCATTACAGGTACTTGCAACCCACTATGCCCCTGACATCCTCATCCTGTCCAAAACCTGGCTAAACAAAAATATCTCTGTGCCCTCAGTATCAATACCTGGTTACAATATGGCCCACCAGAACAGGGCTAACAGAGGCGGCAGTGTGGCCATTTATGTTAAGGCAGACCTGCACTTCTCTGTAGTTATAGCTAAGTGTGTACCTAATGCCAATGAACTTATACTGGTTTAAATGGATCTACCCTTCTCACTCCCTATTTACATAGCTGATGTATACCGCCGGCCGGGCATGCCAGCATCGTCTGTCACCGACCTACTCACGCAAATCTCCTCCTTAACCTCGAAGGGGGAATTGTATGTCATAAGGAATTTTAACCACAACTGATTATCTCATTCTCTCAGCAAAACCCATACTGCCATCTCGGCCCTAAACCTGTCACAATCCGTCACTGAGCCTGCCGCCTAAACCTCAAATCTGGGAACCACTCACTAATAGACTGGGCACTCACCTCCCACCCCCAGCGGGTCATCCAAGCTGGCCTGCTCCCAGATTTCCTGAATGACCACCACATTATATACTTGATCAGGAAAGTTCATCTCTACCAAAGTTTCTAATCCAACAATCCTATAAATCCCTCAACCTTGCCACTGTGCTCGAAGATCTAGCCCTTGCAAACTGGACCACACCCGCTTCAGTCTGCTCCATTGATGATGCCCTCCTACACTTCCAAGACACGTTTCCAAATGTCTGGGACTCGCATGCCCCACTGCGGCACTCAAAGTCGTGGTAACCACCTGCCTTGGATCACCCAATAATGTATAGCCTGCTAAAATGCCCCTGACAAAGCATGGCGAGCACACTAATCTTTGCGCCTCCCACAAGACTTCACCATGTACAGTGTACTGTGTAGCAAGTGCACCAGAGCGACTCAGCTCACTAAAAAGGAACATTTCAGCTCCTCCCTCCAGTCAAATTTAAATAGCCCATCCAAGTTCTGGAAGGTCACCCACTCCCTCTTCTCCCCTCTGGCTGCTAAACCAGCACCGCTCCTAAAAGTAAACAACTCACTCCTCTCAGACCTTGGGGCAGTGGCTGCTGAGTTCAACACATACTTTACCTCTTGGGCCTCAACTCTCTTCTCCTCCCTGCCCCCCACTGCCCCACCCAACCCTACCATAGGGGACTCGAACATGCTAGGGCCTTGCACCTTCTCTTTCCAGCCTATCACGTAAACTGTAGCACTCGAGGCCCTATTGTCTCTAAACCCATCTGAAGGAAATTCCCCTGATGGGCTGGACACCAAACTCTTCCACCTCTCTGCACCTCTCTGCACCAGTCACAGCAACTCCTCTGGCCAATCTCCTAAACCTCTCCTTTAACACTGCTTATGTTTCAGAGGCCTGAAAACATGCTGTTGTCATTCCCTTCCCTAAAGGGGGCCCCCTCTCCTCCACTTCAAACTACTACCCTATCTCTCCTCCCAGTCCTTGCTAAGCTATAAGAACACCTGGTACTTGCCCAACTTACCTCCTTTCTTTCTGATTCTAGCTTCTTCATGCCATTTCAGTCTGGTTTCAGAAAGAGCCACTCCACTGCATCATCCTTGTAACAACTCACTGACACCATCCTCTCCAGAATAGATTGAGGGCAGATCTCCTCGGCTATATTTGTCGACCTCATTAAAGCTTTTGATACTGTCTCCCACCCCTTGCTGTTACTAAGTCTCTCAGAAGCAGGCCTCACTATCTCAGCCACAAACTGTTTCAGTGCCTACCTCTCAGAAAGAACACAATCAGTAAGAATTGCAGATGCCACATCCTCCCCCCTTCCCCCGATTACTGGTGTTCCCCCAAGGGTCAGTACTTGGCCCATCCTGTTCTCCATTTTCCTCAAAAACCTGCCACAGATCTGCACAGCATCATCTATACACAGGTACGTGGATGACACCATCCTATTTGCCACTGGCTCATCCCCGGGAGTAGTAGCATTCAACCTCCAGACAGACGTCAATAAAGTTCAGCTCTGGTTCAGCTCACACCAGCTCTCTCTCAATGCTGAAAAAAACTGTCACCATGTCCTTCGGCATGAGACAGTGGTTATCCTGACTCCCCTCCCTTCCCTCCTTCCACACTCTGGATGGGACAACCCTGCAGGACGTCGCTTCCTTCTGGTATTTAGGGGTATGGCTCGACCATTACCTTACCTTCTCTGACCACATTGATGCAATCATAAAAAAAACTGTGCCCCAAGCTAGGTGCCCTCTACAGGAACTGCTCTAGCCTCACCTTTTTGGCTAGGTGGGAACTAGTGCAGAAGATGATCCTCTCTTCCT
Source organism: Neoceratodus forsteri (assembly GCA_016271365.2). NCBI lineage: Eukaryota > Metazoa > Chordata > Ceratodontiformes > Ceratodontidae > Neoceratodus > Neoceratodus forsteri. Next base: position 202,407,654 of record CM028131.1, read on the forward strand.
CAGACTACTGTGACATAGTCTATAGCACGGCACCAAAATCCATCTTATTTAAACGAGACCCCTCTTCAACACTTTCTGCCACTTTGCTCTAGATGCTCCACCCCGTTTCCACCACTGTGACCTTTACTGCTCCCTTGCAATCCCATCCCTAGAAAATCACAGACAACAGCACTGCTCCAAGTTTGTCTCAAAATTCTGGCCTAGTGCTCCCCTCCTCTAGCTCTCCTCCATACTGTTGTTGGCTCCCGACCCCCTCTCAAGCCCTCCGGTCCCTTGGCACCTGACTGGTAAATATTCCCAGTTGAAAGACCTCTGCTGGACAAACAGCCTTCTCGCACTGATTCCTTGGAATGACCCCCCCCCCTCAAAATCGTCACTCTTCTTCTACCATTCCCTATCAACTGCGCTGGCAAACTACTTCTGATAAACTATTGCCTGCACAATAAATTAACGCCCCCGACTCCCCAAAATTTCCACTGCTTGACCAGCGGCATGGCCCTATCCTTGGAAGCTGGCATATATATATATATATTATTTACAAAGAAAAACTATGGCACTTACTCGCATACACTCTTGTCTCTCTCTGGCCTGACTGTTACAAGTGTTGTAACCAAGTATTACCATTCTCTTCTGTGTAAATACTTAATTGTATTATGATAACCTGCGTGTTATCCTCCCCTTGATCCCTTCCCCCGGGTCGCACCAGGAGATGAGCATCGTTTTGCTCATTGTGCTGTTCCTGGTGAATCAATTCAATAAATAAATAAATACAAGATTGTAAGGCTGTAAAACAAAACAATGTACTTGAATTTTAAATGTGTTGTAATTGCTGCTACTATTCAGACTATGACGACTTGATGGCGCATTACACCTTGACAAAGCACAGAGGGAGCAGCATAAAATGGTGGTGGACCATAGGTGTATATGTTTCTGGGGTACGTCTTAAAAAACACTTTTCTTCACTTGTAAGAGCCTATTTACTATCTGATACCCTTATGGTTATCTAAATTTTGAAATTAAAAATAGAATAAGAGATGTTTTTTGTGCAACAGAATTTAGAAAAATGCAAACAATATAAGGTTTGTAACTGGTTAAAATCTAATAAGAGGAGTCACAAAATGGAAAATGATCTGTCCGTATTGTCAAATCCCAGTCAAAGGATGATTTTTACTCGATTTTGATTTGAATGCTTCACAAGTCAGAGATATAGAAAAAGATATGCAAAAAACAAGGATGAAATGGATGATTTATGTAAATGCGGTCATGGATATGATAATTTAAAACATTTACTCATACTATGCTCTTTATATAATGGTTATAGGAAGAAACGTTTGGGAAATGTTATAAGGGAACTGGAATAGGAACCAATACATTTAACATCTTACCTTCTAAAAACAAATGTCAAAGAAATTTTAATACTTGCTACTTCCTTTTTGAAAATAATTGAAAGTAAAAAAACACATAAATGTTAAGCCGGAATCATTTTATGGAAAGCTAAATCCAAACAGAAACTAAATGGTTTATGGCTTTCAAGTATTCATGGTTAATTGTAACACCTATATCTCTTTCTCCTGATTTTAATGGATTGTAATGATTTAATGTAAGTTGAATAATGAAATTGAACTAAGATATACAGTATTGCACATATATTGATAATTTATTGTGTGTGGCCTTGTTTATACTAGATATAACATTTTTCTTCTATGTATGTGGATAATGATATTGTATTAATATGTGTTTTTAATTTTTGTAAATTGTAATGACTTAGTAAAAGTCGAACAATACAGTTTTGATTGATTGATTGATTGTAAGAGCTTATGAGACTTTTGTGCAGTTAGACTTGGTACCGAGTTCTTTTATTTTTCATGGAGCAACAGTTGCAGATACTGTATAGGCAAAACTGCACTGTCAAACACACAAAATAAACTTTAGCACTTTCTGAAGGATATATATTTCAGATAAGATGATACATAGTCTTACTATATGATCACACACTAAAAGTTTAAAAAGGCCAATTTTAGATAAAATAGTTTAACCTATTTAACTGTATTATTTATCATTATTTTGTTGTTTTTGACATCCTCAATTGTACACTTTTAAATAGAATACCTTAGGATGTATTTATGTATTTTCTATTGTGTAGTTAAGTAGGCTTTCCCAGAAAAAAAATCAAAATACATTAATAAATAAATAAACAACAACAAAAAAATGAATAATGTTTGAAATTCTACATAGTAACACTTGTTTCCTTGCTATTTGTAATGAATACAACCCATGCATAACATATGTGCTTACCTGGAAAGTGGTATGATGAACTTGTACCTGTTTCATTCAGCTTTAGCTCTTTGCCAGTTAAAATACGAAGTAAATTGTCAGCTTTTCATGTCATTTTTATAGTGCACATAAGGACAAACCAACTTCATAAAGAGGGAAGGACAGAGGGAGGGAGTTGCTCCACTCCTGATATCTTTCTTCATTTATGAGATTAGGGAAGTAATGAGGCATATTGTCCACAAAATACTTCAACAATACACTCTTTAACTTAATAATATTAAATTCATAAAATAGTTATTTTCATTTGAAAGTGCTGCATTGCTTACCAGATTCCCTTTTCTAGAGTAAAATGAACTGTGCCATTTCCAGGAAATGCTCTCTGTATGTGAAGAAATGGCAAGTCATATAGAAACAAAATCAGTTACATTTTCACTTTCAGTCAGCTCTTCAAACATCATTGTAACACGGGGAACAGAAAGGTTTGCCTCAAATAATGTTACACAGACCACGAGAGGAAAGGTTATTGGCACCATATTTTGAAACATAGAAACATAGATTTTGACAGCAGATAAGGACCGCTTGGCCCATCTAGTCTGCCCATTTCCCTACCTACAGGATAGGCCGCAGATCCTAGTTAACCAACAGCCTATTTCTTCCTACCCCCCCCACAAGAATTGCCTTATGTCTGTCCCATGCATTCTTTTTTTTTTTCCTCCTCTCTCCTGCAGTGCCCTCTCTTGGAGACACTTCTCTGGCCTTTTCAGCCTCGCTCACCTGCCTGAGACAAGCGGTCCATCTCCACGGAGCCTTGGTTATCCCCAGGCGAGTGAGGGTGGGGCCCTACACCCTGAGATTTACTGAAGTTTGATCGGGATGCCGTCTCTGGGCAGGCAGGGTTTTGGTCGGGCCTAGTGCTCCATCTGCGGGGCACCGCAAGATATTTTTCGGTGTTCTTATTTACTCGTGATGTGCGTGTCCCTGGCGTCAAGGCGCTGGCGCCGGCGTCTAACACGCTGCCCCTCCTTCTTCCTGCCATCGGCCTTGCTGCGCCTCAGGTCTCCACCTGGAGACAGTCAAGCGCCGGGCTCTGGATCCCCCCTCCCCCCCGGAGAGGACGAGCAGTCCCTGGGACGCTCAAGCCCTCTCTCCCGGCCAGCCCTCCAGCTTCCCGGGCTTGTTCCCGAACCCGGGTCACTGGCGCCGCAAGCAGAAATCCAACCGCTGCGCCTGCGGGCCGGCCTCTCCCATGCATTCTTGAATTCTCCCACAGTTTTAGACCCCACCACCTCCTCAGGAAAGCTGTTCCATGCACCCACTACCCTCTTTGTAAAATAATACTTCCTCACATTGCCCCTGAACCGCCCCCCCATCTTTAAATTGTGTCCCCTTGTTCTTGCACGTCTCTTTTTCTGAAAGATGCTACCCTCTTGGACTTTTTGGATTCCACTGAGGTACTTTAAAGTTTCTATCATGTCCCCCCTCTCCCTTCTTTCCTCAAGGGTATACATATTAAGCTCCTTTAGTCTCTTCTCATACAGCTTCTCTTGCAGACCCTGCACCATTTTAGTTGCCCTCCTCTGGACTGCCTCTATCCTGTCCATGTCCTTGTGGAGATGGGGTCTCCAGAACTGGATGCAGTACTCCAGATGGGGTCTCACCAACTGTCTGTACAGAGGGATAACAACTTCCTGTTTTCTGCTGCTGATAGCTCTCCATATACATCCCAGTATACCCCCAGCCCTCCCTACTGCCTTCTCACATTGCTTGCTAACCTTAAGGTCGTCTGATATGATTACCCCCAGGTCCCTTTCTTTTTTTGTTGTTGTTACTACCTCCCTCCCCATTGTGTATTCTTCCCCTTGGTTCTTGTTTCCCAGGTGCATTATTTTGCACTTCTTTGCATTGAATCCTTGCTGCCATACTTCTGACCATTCCTCCAACCTTGCCAAGTCCCTTTTCAGATTTTCCACGCCTCCTTGTATATCAGCTGTGTTGCAGATCTTTGTGTCATCTGCAAAGAGGCATACTTTTCCTTCCTGTCCTTCTGCAATGTCACTTATGAAGACATTAAAAAGGACTGGACCCAATACTGAACCCTGCGGTACCACACTAGTAACCCCTCTTTCTTCAGAGTGGACTCCATTTACAATTACCTTCTGTGTCCTGTTGTCCAGCAAATGTTTTACCCAGGCTACCACCTTGGGACCCACTCCCAGGCCAGTTAATTTGACTATTAATCTTTTGTGTGGGACTGTGTCAAATGCCTTGCTAAAGTCTAGGTAGGCCATGTCCACAGCCCCTCCCTGGTCTACCACTTTGGTCACCCAGTCAAAGAAATCTATTAGATTTGTCTGACATGACCTTCCCGCTGTGAACCCATGCTACCTTGGGTTCTGTGCCCCACTGGCCTCTAGGTACTCAACTATTCTTTCCTTCGAAGTGACTCCATCACTTTCCCTACCACAGAGGTCAAACTGACAGGTCTGTAGTTTCCTGCCTCTGTCTTGGTCCCACTTTTGTGAAGGGGAATCACATCCGCCTTCCTCCAGTCCTCGGGTACCACACCATCCTCCCATGATTTATTAAAAAGAGTAGCCAGTGGTTTCACTAGTTCCCCCCTTAATTATTTTAGAATTCTGGGGTGAATTCCATCAGGCCCCATTGCTTTGCTATCCACATTGACTTTCTTACATGTTCCAAAATGCATTTGTAACACATATTGTACCCTAACTGTAAGTGTAACTGACTATCCCCCCCATGCCCAGATAAGCCCATTCATCCAATCCCATAAGAAAACACATGACAAGCATAGTTTTTTGGCAGAAAAGGCAGAACATTTATTTTCAACATGAATATCTTAACTCAAACAACTCATATACATACAACTTCAGTTACATAAAAAACAAGTTATAATATAGCAAACCTCAATCATGCATATGGTATAGTATTACACTGGGGCATCAGTGTAATGGGGTAAATTGGCAATAAGAGAACAGTGGTGTTGGATGTGCTTGTAAGTACGTTTTGTTGAGGTGGGTCTCTATGCAAGCCAGCAAAGAGGAAGAATGAGAACTTGATTTAAACTAGCCATCATCTGAGTTTATATTAAAATATTTTAGTTACTATATTACCTCATGTTTCTGCTTGTTACAAAAATCATTTACTTGTTGTGCAGACTATGCAGTTGCCCTGATCCTTAAGACCAAGACCTCTGTCTTGGCCTGGCCCCAGTAGAAAGAATCAAAGAATGTGATGTTTACAAGTCTCAAACTTTGTGGGGGAAAAACTTAGTTGTTTGTTTATTTTGTTTTTAACTCTGTAGGTGCACTAGCCATGAAATTACTATTTTTAGGAACAACCTGAGTGTGTGTGTGTGTATTCTTTTTTTTTTTAATGACTAGGTCGACCCTGTTCTATACAGGGATGATGGTATTTTATGCTTTCTTGAGAACAGCTGAGCAAGGAATGTAAAAATGCAGCTTATCTCAGGAGCGGGTATTGCGGGTTGAGAACCTCTTTCCCAAACAAGCATTATTTTTTTGTTTGAGTACATGCTAAAATGCAAAAAAAAACTGAACGCACTGGTAATTGACAAGTGCAAGTGTGGTGTGTCAGCTGGACTGGAGTTTCTTTTGTAGAATTTAGTCAGACTCCCAATAACTTGTACTCAAACTGAGCTTCATCTTCATCAGCCTGTTTCAGTAGTGTGTGATGCCAACATTTCAGCCATATCCCTGACATACTGAAGAACACTAAAATCTTTGTTTTAAACTGTATCTAATGTCATTCCTAAGGAATGCTGCTTCATCTTTGTCCTCACTTTTATATTAGAGGAATCTCTGTGTAGACTAATTTACAGCCACTGGATTTATTCCTACAGTCATTCTCTGTCTGTGTAGTCTGGCAGTTCTACTATCGGAAAAAGTTTCTCCCCCTATCAGAGGGATTTCTAATGCAAAAAGACATGCAGCACATGTCACTAGCCAAGGGTTTCTACGTTGCTTGGTACACTACTACCTGCCTAACCCATAACATACACCACATCTAGTCCCACCCCCAGACTCCTCATACTCAGAGGTTTGGGAATTTTTTAAATGTGTGGAGGGTTGATTTTCACTCAGCTCTGTTTTGCCCAACTGCTTTTAATCCAGCTCTGCCCCCACCCTTTCAACTATAGTTAATCTCTTAACAAAGCATCTTTCTTTGCTTTAGTTCTTTCACTTTTGTGCAGTGATTATTGAATGATTATTTTTTCTCCATTCTCCACAGACCAACTCAAAACCTATACTTATGTAGTTTTTTGTATTCCTTTAGCAATACTACAAAAACCCGTAACACCATGTGCTGTATATAATGCAACAGTGACACCACAGTACACAAACGGGTTTGTATACCAGTTTTCAAGATGGAATGCCAGATCTTGGGTAATGATATTCTGTGAATACTGCTTTTTAAAATTTATAGCCCTGATGGGTATTGGACAAGCCATTGCTCTGGGTATGGGAGAAAGATTTGCATTTCATCAGGCGCGCCGCGCATATGCATGCTGGGTTCAGAGGTGCAAGCAAGTCTGGCTTCAGGCAACTCCGAGTAAACCAGAAGAAAGTGAGCCATCCCTTGTCTTCCCCCAGGAAAAGTAACCTTGTTAATCAGTTCAAATAGATTGTGGCAGCAAATAGCTGTAAAATGTTACTTTTAAATGAATTATCTTGCACAAGTGATAAAAAAATACAAGGCAAATACCAAGAGTAGCATATAAACTATGTAGTTTATTTCTTAATTGTGGGGCCTCTATATTGGGCTACATACCAAAGAATCAAACTTGAGCTAAATCAAAGGCACTCTGTCTAGTTAATTTTCCAGTTTCTATCCCAGTACACACAAGTTCAATCACATTCACTGACAGTTAATTCCATCTTAGAATTTTAAAAAAGAACCTTTGCAAAAACAATGTCCTGTCATTCATACTGTTAAGAATAACATTTTTTACACATTTAAAAGCTGAACTGATGCATTTTACAAATATTTGTTCATTGCTTAAAAGGGCGCACAGGGTGGTGGCAGCTATAGCAGAGCATAGGTTCCGACGCTTCCAGAAGACCCACAAAACAGTGTAAAGTAGGACTCCATTGAGTAGACCAGAAGAGACACTGAACTGGATTGGTGACTCAACCTTCTCCTCTACAAAGACTCCACATTAGTCTCCCAGTGTCTGCAGCCGTAGACTACCAGGCCATTCAGAAGCCGGAGCAAACGGTAATCACTGAACAGCAATAACTGTCATCAGACCTGCAAGGTAAGGAATAAGTACAGTAATTTCTTTGGTGGGGGACAGGGTATTGAACTGGCAGTTTGGACCTGGGGTTATGGAGTGCAAGAAATGGAGCATGTTTAAATTTCTAGTGGGTCATGGAATTGTACCCTGCATATGTGGGATAATGGCCCATGGGCCCAGCATGACAATTTCATAACCTCCTAGATTTTTAAACCAGCTGCATTTATTGTACCCTTTACCCTACTAGCCTGACAACCCACACACCCTAGATATGCTGTTATATTGTCACCTTTATCCCACAGGCCCAGTATGCCAGTTCTAAAACCACTTAATTTTTTGACTCATTTTTATGTTGCTTGCATGCATGTGCAAGAAACATAGTGCCATTATCCAAGTTTTCGGAGGTGTGTCAGCCCGTTTTCCAATGCAGTCAGTGTGTTTGCAGGCGCAGCCCCAGTTCCCCAATCACTGCTGCAGCTGTCTATGACAAGCTGAAAATGCAGTGGCATACAGTTGAAAGGGAGAGCTCTGCTTGAGTAAGCAGAGCTGTCCCCCACACACACACACACACACACACTGCATGCTCATGCGCCTTCCTCCTCCTCCACACTGTACGGCTGATGGGGGTGCCCAATCCCCCGTCGGCTCCACCCCCCCAAAGCATCCAGGTGCCACGCTGGAAGTCCACCCCAGTGTGGCAAAATGATGTTACGGCTGATGGGGATGCCCAATCCCCCATCAGCTCCAGTGTATCTCCCCCCCATGCTGTCACTGACAGGGGTACCCAATCCCCCATCGGCTCCACTGTCTGTCCTCCTCAAGCATCCTGGTGCCACGCTGGGAGCCCACCGCAGCATGGCAAAATGTGTTATAGCCGACGGGGGTGCCTAATCCCCTGTTGGCTCCATGCCCCCCCACCAGACGTCCTTGTGCCACACTGGGAGCCCACCCCAGTGTGGCAAACGTACCGCTTCGTCATTAAAAAACCAAAAACCTGGAAATAAAAAACTGTCCCTTGGCGCTTCTCCCTGCCCCCCACAACCTGCACCCACCCACTGCAGACCCTGCCTCCCACACCCCTCACCTATACTTACCTCCGGATCTCGCGCAGATCTTTCGTGGACTAGGGAAATGTCTGCACTCTTCAAAGCCGACCGCGAACTGAGGAAATGTTGGTAAGCTGTATAATGGAATAGATAGGGTTTTTCAACTTTATTGCATATCTCAGGCATTTTTGGAATTTTGCACCAAATTTTCAGCATGGGGTTTTTGGGTCCCCTTCTCATGCAATGGTGTCACTGTCATGGTGTTACTTGGCTTGAAGGGTGATTTCGCAGCCACTGTGCGAAATCACCTTTCTGGAATGATTAACAAAATGACACTGCCAGTGTTCATAAGGTGGCTCTCAAAAGCCTATTTTGAAAATTTGCGGGAAAAATTCCAAAAATGACTGTATTACGAGTGTGTGTTGCACAGTTTCTACCACACTCATAAGTTCGCAATTTTCATTATTTTCACTCCAGATTTTCAACATTGCCATTTTACCACACCTCCTTATGAGCAGTACAGCTGTTATTTTCATATCCTGCCCAAAATGTGTTTTCGCTCATGTAGCCACACAATGGCACAGTCGATTAAGAGAAATCAATGTATGGGACACATTAAGAAAATCACAGTGACATTGTTCATGAGCAGAGGTCTTAAAATGGCTGTGTTGAAAATTTGGTGAAAAAAATTCCTAACAATGACTGTTTTACGAGCGCGCGTTGCGCAGTTCCTAAGCACACTCGTACGTTTACGAATTTTCAATATTTTCACTCCAGATTTTCAACATTGCCATTTTACCACACCTCCTTATGAGCAGTGCAGTTGTCATTTTCACATCTTGCCCAAAATGTGTTTCCGTCCAAGTAGCGCACACTGGCGCGGTCGGTGTCGTGAACTTAATGTATGGGACATATTAAGAAAATCACAGTGATACTGTTCATGAGCAGAGGTCTTAAAATGGCTATGTTGAAAATTTGGTGAAAAATTCCTAAAAATGACTGTTTTATGAGCATGCATTGCGCAGTTCCTACGCACGCTCGTAAGTTCGTGAATTTTCAATATTTGCACTCTAATGACTTCCAAATTCCTAAACAGCACATAGAAACAAGCAACATTCGGCATTGACAAATGCTTGTTTATTTAACAAGGGAATGTACATTGGGTCAATATTCATGTATGCAATCTGTTAACATCCTTAACCATTAAATATACTATACATATTATCCCCTATATCTCACAGGCTGAGCGTACCCATTCCACAAATGTCATATGCTGTAGGGGTAGGTAGTTATTGGCAAGCTGGGACAAGGGGGGGAGAATGTCTTCTATGAACATTAAGTATGTAAAGAGAATCGAATCTGCACGGTGGAGCTAGTTGTTTGGAATTTTTGTGGGGGTGGGTTATGTTTAAATCTGTCAATAGGTGGCTAGGTGGGTGGTGGGGAACTGCCAAGCTATACTAGCCCATACTGGGCTAGTATTTCACTTCTCCTTTCTGAGAGTTCAGAAATCAGACTGAAATCTCTGTGGTGTCCAGCACTCTTATTTGTTTAAAAACAGTAGGGGCATATGAAGATGCTGTTAAGCAAGGGTCCATCTTATTCCCCATACCTTTCTCCTTGTTGCCTGAAAGCATGTCTAGATGTGGGGTGGGGTGGGGTGGAGGGTGCTGTTAGGCATGGAGCTATCTGTGTTGCATATGCATGCTGGGCACTATTAAAATGGAAGTTAGCAAGCCTGTCAAGCCTATTTCCCTATCTCCCTTCATGCTATTACAGAATCATGGATATTCCCATTCCAAAGAAAAAAAGTGGTGCCCAAAGACAGAAGTTAGCCAAGGAGCAACAAGCAAAAGAAGAGAAGTTACTGGAAAAAATCCCCAAATTGCACCTCTTTTTTACTGGTGCAGCATGTGGGTCTGAAAGTGTCCCTAGCATGACTCCCAACTTTAAACCTACTACAACTTCAGTGCCACTGACAGATGAAGGGATTAATTCTAACATGATGCAGGCAGATGACTGTGATGTGTGTCTTGGCAGCACCTTAGAGGCAATTTGTGAAAGCACCACCACCACTAAGTCACCTGAGCATGATGGATTTGCAGAAGCTGAGGTCCAAGCAAACACCTTTAGCAGTGATCCTGCAGACTGGAATCCAAAAGACATTTCGTTGGTGGAGTATTTGGTTTTGCACCCCCCAAAGCAAAATCTTAATTCTGATTTCTCCAGATCAGAAAGGCAGTACACCCATCAAAAACGTTTTGCCACCAAGGAGATCTTTCAAAAAAAGCTAGTGAATGGAGAAACTAAGCTAAGAAACTGGCTATTATATTCTCCCAAAAATGGATCTGTGTATTGCATTCCTTGCACTTTGGAAATTCACAAAATGCATTCGGACAGGGAGCAGGGGTCAATGACTGGAAAAATGCTTCTCGAAGGCTAATCATGCATGAGCAGTCATCTGACCATGGAGTAGCTGTGCATGCATTTGTGTCTTGAACTGTTGGAAGAATCAATACAGAACTTGCAGGGCAGTGTTTGACCAACAAAGAATACTGGAAAAATGTCCTCAGAAGAGTTGTTGCCACAATAACATTTCTTTCTTCTAGAGGACTGGGAATTCATTTGGACCAATCAAACGCTAGGCTCCCCTCATAATGGAAACTTCTTAGAAGCTTTGGAACTGGTATCACAGTTTGATCTATTCCTTGCAGAACACCTCACAAAGTATGGAAACCCTGGAAAAGGAAACGCCTTGTATTTGTCTTCCACAGTCTGTGACCAATTCATTGCATTAATGGGACAAAAAGTTATAAACTTTATTGTTTCTGAGCTGAAAAATGCTAAATACTATTCCATCATCGTGGATTCCACACATGATGTTGCACACACTGATCAGCTGGTACTTGTACTAAGATATGTTCTTGAAAAATGGAATGCCAATAGAAAGATTTCTGTCATTTGTACCGATGTTTGGCTATACTTCAGCTGCAATTGCAGACATTGTACTTAAGACACTTGAGAAGTTTGGTATCAACATCGCAGACTGCTGAGGGCAGTCATATGATAATGCAAGCAACATGGCTGGACAGTACAGTGGATTGCAAGCCAGAATAAATGAAAACAGTCTTGCATTATTTGTTCCATGTGCTGGCCACTCTTTTAATTTAGTCGGCACATGTGCAGCTGAGTCATGTCTTACTGCAGTTTCTTTTTTTGGCTTTTTACAAAAGCTGTACAACTTCTTTGTAGCCCCAACCCATCGGTGGGCTGTGATGAAAGAGTATTTGAATCAAGAATCCTGTAAAGTGCCAAAAAGCCTATCAAAAACAAGGTGGTTGGCACGTGCAGAAGCTGTTGAAGCCTTAAAGAAAGGATACAAAGGATTTCAGTCTGCATTGAGAGAGTTGTTTGAAGATAAAACTCAACCTCCTGGTACAAGGAATGAAGCCAATGCACTTCTTGGAAACTTCAAACAGCTCGAAACAGCCTTTATGAAATTAATTTGGAGTGCCGTGATGGAGAGATTTGAAATTACAAATAAGTTATTGCAAGCAGTAGAAATCGATCTTGGTTCAGTGGTGGAGTTGTACAAGTCACTAAAAGAATACATTCAAAGAGTCAGACATGGCTTTCTTCAGTATGAGGAAGAAACAAAAAAGTTGTCAGGAACCGATGGTTATGTAATAGACTTCATGCGAAAGAGAACAAGGAAGAGGCAGTTTGATGAGTTGGATGAAGACACTGAGACTCAGTTTGCTGGACAAACTAAAATGCATTCAGAGATCAATATCATGCTTGACACTCTTCAAACAACATGAAGTCTTGCTGTATTCTGACAATTGCAGTTGGGTCCTGCCTTTCAACTGCCCCAGAGAACATAGGGTTAACTTTTCTATGCATGGCGTAGAATGTTCATCTCGAGCTCGGTTGAAGCCTCTGCCTGTTGTTATTCGAACTGCAACTGTCAGATCCTTTAGTCCGCCTCACTGAACAGTCGCTCCGGTGATTTCTCCTGCTGCTTGGTTCAAAGTCGGTTGAAATGTCGGTTTTCTGTCAGTTTTCCTTCTGAAATTGTTGTTTCCGCATAGTTGGTTCAAGTCTCTGTCTGTGGTACCGTGAGTACTAGAAAGGTTTTGTTCTGTTTTCTGTGTGGAACTTGTAAAGCTGTGGATCGGTTTGGCTGAACTGATCATTTTGAGGTAACATTTACACTTTAGTGTGTTGTTACCGGTCCGTATCAGTTCTAAAAAAAACGGGTTTTAGTACGTTTTTTTCCAAGACCCGTGACACGGTCAGGAACCGATAGGGGAGTCATGCCTGGCAGATTGCTGAAAAAAGGGTAAGTTTGGTTAGGTTGGCCATGTCTGAGAAACCCAAGAAAAAAACTGGGCCCACTGGGTTTCAACACTGCAGTGTGTGTGGGGAGGTCTTTGCTAAGGCTGATCCCCACACCACCTGTGTTTATTGTCTGGGGTTTGACCACCTCGATTCAGACTGCCAAATTTGCAGAACTTTTCCCAAATCTACCCTGGAAAAGAGATTAGGCAGACTGAGGGAAAGGGAGGCCGAGAAGTCCACTGACCCGGATAGCCAGCCCGGTTCGGTTCCAACCAAACCAGAAGGAGTGTCCTCTGACCAGGGCGACACTTCTTTGGGCCAAAGGAGAGCCAATTCTGTGGAATTGGTTCCGACAAAAAAGGAAAAGAAAAGAGAAGCCGACCAGTTCGGATCCAGAATCTCATACTCTGACTGCCGATGAAATAGCCAAAGTGATTTGTATTGTGGAATTGCTTTGATCGGTTCCAACTGAACCGGCACCTTTTGGCAGGGGCTCCGTTCATTCGGTTTCCCCGGTTCTGGATTATACCCTGGAAGAATTTTATGAACCGGAGCTTGAGGAGGAAGGAGAGTTGGAAGATGATTATGGTGATGGTGAAAGTCTGGATGTGCCTACTGACCCGGATATCTCCCCAGACAGACCTTCAGATGTTTCTCCTCCTTGGCTTTCTGAGTCCCCTTCACACTACACATTTTACAGAAAGGTGGCTGATACCCTCCAGCTTCCTGTGGAGGAGGCAGTGGAGGATCAGGAAGAGCCTGACTATGTAGAGATGATGGACATCCCAGAGTCCAGGAGACCGTCTATTCCCCTGCACAAATCTTTTGGGAAACAGACACAAAAAATTAAGTCTCCCAATTCCACACCTCTTATGGACAGAAGAATGGACAAGAGGTATACTCTTTCAGGCTCAGATATGGAGTTCCTTTATCAGCAGTACAGCCATGTTGGGGTTGTACAGGCTGCTGCCTGTGATAAGGCAAGCATTCCTTTGGCATCACACCCCCCAGACAAGGACTCCAGGAAGATTGCTACCATGGCAAAGAAGCAGTACATGGCATCATCCTTAGGACTCAGGCAGGCTAATTATATGGCCTATGCAGCCAGGTACCAGAAGTTCAGGTGGGACACTGTACTGGCACTGGCTAAACAGGCTTCCCCCCAGCTTGCCAAGGAGCTAGAGGAGGTGGCTGCAGATGGGATTGAGGCATCAAAAGTTCAGTTTCATGCTGCTGTAGACTTCAATGATGTATCGTCAAGAGTCATGGCTACATCTGTGGCTCTTCGAAGAATGGCTTGGCCCAGATGTACTAGACTCTCTCAGGATACCCAGGCTAAGGCCATGGATTTTCCTGTAGTAGGTAATTCTCTGTTTGGGGAGCAGACAGAGAATTACATGAAGAAAATGGATGAATACAGGACCACTTACATGAGTGCTCAGGCCAAGGAAAGGCAAGCAACTCCTCAGAGGCAGCAGTCCAGGGGCAGGGGCAAGCCTTTCCAAAGGCCTTTTTACCAAGCACAGGCCTCTTCTTTTTCACATAGGGGATTCTTCAGAGGGAGAGGCAGAAGCGGGATGAGCAGGCCTGTATCCACCCCTCAGCCTAAAGCCCCTGCCAAGCAGACACCCTGGTGATGTGTCAGCCCAGGGTGACTCCTCCATTTCAGTAGGAGGCAGGATGGCTTGCTTTGTCCAGGACTGGATGTCTCTTACATCAGACAAGTGGGTCCTGGAAGTAGTAAACCAGGGTCTGGTTCTCAGCTTCAAAAAATTTCCCAAGCTGAGAGCCAGATCTTTTCCACCTGCAAATCTCTGAGAAACCCTTGCTCTAGAGGCAGAGGTTTCTTCTCTCCTAGCTTTCAGAGCTATAGAGAGAGAATACCTACCCTACACTGGGGCAAAGGATTGTACTCCAGGTACTTCCTAACCCCCAAAAAGACAGGAGAGTGGCGACCCATCCTGGATCTAAGATACCTGAACAAACATTTTTTAAAGCCAAAATTCAAGATGATAACTCTGGGAATTTTTCTTCCCTCTCAAAGGCCAGGGGACTAGCTAGCCTCCCTGGACCTCAAAGATGCCTACTTTCCCATTCCCATCAGGTGCTCCCACAGAAAGTACCTCAGGTTCAAGTTGCCCTCAGGCCACTATCAGTTCAGGGCAATGCCCTTTGGCCTAACATCAGCCCCAAGGGTTTTTCACAAAGTGCCTGGCAGTAGTTGTTGCCTTCCTAAGAAGACAAAAGATTTCCATTTTTCCATACTTGGACAACTGGCTCATAGTGGGCCAGTCTCCAGACCAAGTCAAGTCACACCTGCAAGTGACCCAGCAAGTGCTCACTTCTTTAGGATTTCTTCTCAACCTACCAAAGTCAGTTCTTGAACCAGTGCAGCTCCTCACCTTCATAGGGGCAGAGCTGGATAAGGTAAAAGCAAGAGCCTTCCTTCCCCTGGAAAGGGCAAGGACCCTCATGGAACTGGCCTCTTCATTCAGCCTTCAGGTGTCTTGGCCAGCTAGGTACTTCCTTCAGCTACTGGGCCACATGGCAGCTTCTACAGCAGTGGTCCAAGGTGCAAGATTCCAAATGAGGGACATTCAGTTCCACTTAAGAGATTTTTGGTCCCAAAGAAAGGATTCCCTTATCAAACTAATTCCAGTGACTCGAACTCTGATCCAAGCCCTGCAATGGTGGCAGGATCTGGACAATTTGAGGCAAGGGATTCCATTTGTCACCCAGTCTCATTCAGTGGTCCTCACCACAGATGCTTCCCTGCTGGGCTAAGGAGCCCATTTGGAGGAACTTACCACCCAGGGACTGTGGTCGTCTCAGGAATCTCTGCTTCACATCAATCTCTTGGAACTCAGAGCAGTGTTTCTGGCACTGCAAGCTTTTTCCAAATCTGTACAAAACAAGGTGGTCCAGGTCAGAACAGACAACACCACCACCATGTGGTACATCAACAAGCAAGGAGGCACTCGGTCTATGGTCTTGTGCACAGAAGCAATGAAGTTGTTGTCCCTGGCCTATTCCCCTGCAAACCTCTCTGATAGCAGTTCACCTTCCAGGGAAGGACAATGTCCTAGCAGATGCACTGAGCAGAATATCCCAGGGGCATCACGAATGGGCCCTAGATCCTCTGGTGTTGAAAGTGATTTTCTCAAGATGAGGAACTCCAGAGATAGATCTTTTTGCAGCTCCAAACAATCACCAACTTCCCCTTTTTTGTTGCAGACCCCCAGTCTTGGGCTCAGTTCCCCTGGATGCTCTGATCCTGAACTGGGAAGGGAAATTTCTGTATGCTTTCCCCCCTTCCCCTCTCCTGTTCAAAGGGCCTGTCAAGATAAGGTCACAACGATGCAAAGTGATTCTGATTGATCCAGACTGGGCCAGGCAGCCATGGTACCCTTTGTTACTGTCCCTAGCAGTCCATCTTCCCCTGTCTCTTCCCAGGAATTACAACCTGCTAACATCCTCTCAGGGGAGGATTTGGTACCCCAATCTTCAGTCTCTCAATCTCAAGGCTTGGCTCTTGAAGAGTAGAGTTTGCAGATCTGCATCTTTCCCAAGGGTTTCTGGATATCCTTAAGCAGGGTTTTAAATAATTGATTAGCAGTTTTTTTCTTGGGATGATACTAACTGTACAGAAAGTATTTATATAGATTTTCTAGAAGTGCTCTGTTTGTTAAACACAGTGAGGCAAGAGCTATGCATTTTCACAAAGATTTAGCACTTTTATGAGCAAAACGCTAATCAATTTTTAGAGTTAAATAAATCCCTGTTAAGGCTTCTCGAAAGCCTTCCACCAGAAAGACATACAACTCCAAATGGAAAAGATTCAGCATTTGGTGTTCTAAGAAGAATATTTCTCCAGACTCTACTGAATTGCCTACGGTTCTGGATTATATGGTCCATCTTAATGGCCTAGGTCTCAGACCAGCTACTTTCAAGGTACACTTGGCAGCTGTTTCTGCTTTCCTCTCTGTAGGCAAGTCTTCCTCTCTGTCATCTCATCCCATATTCTGTAAGTTTTTCAAGGGATTGCTTCACACCAATCCCCCCTTTAGGGATCCTGATCCTGCATGGGATCTTAATGTTTGCATTGCTCAGCTTATGCAACCCCCTTTTGAGCCTTTGTCCTCAGCAGAGTTTAAGTATTTGACTTGGAAAACTGTGTTTTTGGTAGCCATTACTTCTGCCAGACATATCAGTGACTTGCAAGCCTTGTCAGTGAAATCTGATTTCATCTCTTTTCACAGAGATAAAGTGGTCCTTAGAACTCACAAAAAGTTCTTGCCTAAAGTGGTTTCAGACTTCCACCTCAATCAGTCTATATCTCTCCCCATTTTCTCCACTGATCATTCTTCCTTGGGAGAGAGGAGGCTACACAGTTTGGATGTTAAAAGAGCCCTTAGCTACTACATAGAGCGTACCAAGGGTCACAGGTTTGAATCCCTCCAGTTTTTCCTCACTTATGGAGAAGTTGGGAAGGGCAAACCTGCCACCCAGAGATCTATTGCCAGGTGGATTGTTTCTTGTATACAATTCTGCTATGAAAAACTGGGTAGAACTCTGCCTTCAGGCCTGAGGGCTCATTCCATAAGAGGTACAGCTGCTTCCCTGGCTGCTGCCAGGGATATCCCTCTCCTTGAAATTTGTCAAGCAGCCACCTGGAAAACAGTCCATACTTTTACCAAGCAATACTCTCTGGATATCCAGGCTAGGAGTGATGCTCGGTTTGGCCTAGCAGTACTTCAGAGCCTGTTTCCAAAGTAGGTTCTGTCCCTCCTCCATGGAGGTACTGCTTGGTAGTCTGCAATTGTCAGAATACAGCAAGATTTCATGTTGTTTGAAGAAAAAATTACTCACCTTAGTAATTATGTTTCTTCTAGCGGAGTCTTGCTGTATTCTGATCTCCCCCCCGCCTCCCCTCTTAGAACCTAGAATTTTGGGATGTGGATGGGCAGGCGCAGTGTTGGCACCCTAGAGTGCCCTCCCTTTTACATCCTCTTTTTCTTTGGGTGGAATGTTGTTTCATTTGATTATTTTTTGTTTTGGGTTTCATGACTTGAGCCTTCCTTTGAGAACTAAAAACATTATATTTCTGCCAGTTGGCTAGTTAAAAATTTTTACAGTTTTCACACAGAACACTTAGTGAGTTTTTAAAAAGGTTATGCAGGAAGGCACTGTGCTAAGAGCAAGAATAGAAGGGAGCAAAAGGAACCATGAAGTTGCTTGTATGAGCAGGCTCTGTGAGGAGACTGGGGCAGAGGTGGGTTGGAGGTTTATTCCAGAGGGAGGAGAAATGGAGCAGTGTGACCCATCAAGGTACTGCAGCAAGGGGTAACAATAGGTCAAGAATCAGAACAGCAAGTGGGCTGTGTTTATTAAAAAAAAATGCTATTTTTCCAAGTGGAGGCCCACTGACAGTCTAATGATATATGGACAGGACAACAGTATTTTGGTGCACAATTGTATTAATTTTGGTGTGCTTTCATAGTCTGTAATCCAAGGAGCAGATACCTGTGCCGGTCAGGGATGTAGAATATGTAATATGAAGTATATGGACGTGCATCACGTTGTTTTTGTGCACAATTGTGTTAATTTTAGTGTGCTTTCATAGTCTGTAATCCAAGGAGCAGATAGCTGTGCCAACAAGGCTCAGGGATGGCATGTAGAATATGTAATACAGTATTTTGTAAAACCTCAATAAACCGAGTTAAGTCTGTTTTCTACTCTCTTCTTTTGTAACATGAATATATGTTGCCATCCCCCCGAATTGAGGTGTGTGGGGGGGGCACACCTGGTTCACACACTGAGTGCACCATGGGCCAGTGGTGGAGGGGGCACCTGAAGTTTCAAGCCTATGGGCACTATCTATGCAAACACAGCCCTGTTTATGGCCCAACTGAGTTGCCTCAGCGGTGGCCCCAATCTGGAATGAGTGCATGCTAAACCCACTGCTCCAGACTGGTACCTAATTACCAGCTTGCCATCTGCATTGGTGAAGAATGTGCCCTGCCCACCACCCCTGTGGGGTATGTATTTCTTTATTAGTGACCATGGCCAGATGCTGTGCCCTGGTGACCTGTGGAAAGTTATTATCTTTGTGGGGCCAACCTGTGCTGTTTTGGAAAAATGCAGCAACAAGTGCAGTGTATCCCCTGCAAACTTTATGTCCTGCCACTGCAGGCAGTGTCCCTCTGGCATGGTCGGATCCTCCACCATTTCTGACACCCAGAATGCACCGAAAATGTGCAGGTGAACAACCCCTTAAATATCCAGGCTTCGTCCACTGACCAGCATATCTGCCCCAGTTTTCCCAGTATATCCCCCAACAGCTGACTGTCCACAGGACGTCTGCCATCCTTCCTGCTACCTTTAAGCCCCTACCATCCTTCTATCATTTTTCAGATGTTAAAGGAGCCAGTCATGTCCTGGAACCCACACATCTTTGCCATGAATTCCAGGCCTGCCAAGTCGCTGCAGATATATGCTGGTGTTCTGCCTCAGTCCATCAAATGGAGTACAAACTTTTGCAGTAGGCTGGTCTGTTCCAACAGCTTATAGTTCTATTGGACATCCCCACAGACTGCCCAGAGCACCTTTAGATGTGCCCTATACTTACACCAGGTCCCCGGAGCCAGAGTATGTCATACCAAGTTGTCTGTTCTTGGATCGCCGCTTGCCGCAGGAACACTGGCACTCTGACTGGATGTCTCTCTGCGTCTCGGGCCATATACCAGAAACACTTGAACTATAAACAAGAGAGCACATCAGCAATCTCATTGTCAACCCCTTAATGACACATTGATTTGTAGGCACTGCAGGACAAACACTCTCAGCAGCTGCATCATCTCCTTAGAGTTGGATGTCTGCATGTTCAGGATGGACATCACCCCCCCATACTGTCTGTCAGGAAGCATACCTTTTTGTGCCTGAAGTGGTCCTCCCACATGAGCATTGCCACAAATATTTGGAGGAACTCTATGAGGGTCACATTTTTATTGAGATCTGCCTCCACCCAGTTTTCATCCCAAGGACCTGAGAACCATGACCCCTGGAAGCATGCCCCAAAGCCAATACCCCTTGTAGCATCAGAAACCATCTGGCAATCTGGGCTGAAGGGGAGGCCAGTTTGCCATACTGATGCCCCATTAAAGTGTCTCAAAAATGTGTCCAAACCACCAGGTCTGACTTCATCTCCAATAAAACCTTGATGAGATGGTGTGGTTGTAACATGCCCCTAGTGGCCCATGACAGCCACCTCAGGAAAGGCTTATTCAGCAACATGGCCTTGCATGTGAAATCTAGGTGACCAATCACTGATTGTAGCCTCCAGAGGGTAACCTTGGTGGCTGACCAAACCTCCTCCACCAACTGACCTAGTAGAACTACCTTGTCCTGAGGAAAGTGGGACACCATCTGTACTGTGTCCAATTATATGCCTAGATATGTGAGCAGAGTTATTGGCTCTTCTGTCTTCTCGTGGACAAGGGGCACCCCAAACCACTTCATTAGCTATGAGAATATGGTCAGTGTTTCACCGCATTGTAGTGAGTCTGGAGCCCCTATGAACAAGAAGTCATCTAAATAATGTGTGATCAAATTGTTGTCACTGTGCTGCCTAGTGGTCCACTCCGTGAATCGTCTGAATGTCTCAAAAGTGGCACATGAAATGGAGCAGCCCATTGGCATTGCCATGTCATAGTAGAATTCCTCCCCAAAGGTAAAGCCCAATAGGTCAAAATCTCCTGGACTAACCAGAAGAAGCTGAAAAGCCAACTTGATGTTGCTTTTGGCCAGTTGTGCTCTCCTGCATACTCTCTGGATGAGCTTGACTGCTGAGTCAAAGGATGCGTAGCACAACACACTGCCCTCTGCAGAAATAAAACCATTCATGGGAGACCCTTTTGGAAAGGATAAGTGATGGATCAGCCTGAATTCACTCAGGCCTTCTTGGGGACTAGTCCCAGCGAAGATATCCTCAAGGGGGACAGTGGAGTACTTTTAGAAGGCCCCATGATCCTACCAGCTGCCGCCCCCCTTTGCATCTTCTCCTCTACCACCTTCTGCCAAATCCTGGTGGATTTGAGGTTACTTGCTGTGGTGTCCACTCAGAGGCCTTGATATGGGATGCAGAACCTGCCGAAAAACCGTTAAGCAGGTACTGTGCATCCTTTCTGCAAGGGTAGTGGTCAAGCCATGTCCTCATGCTTTCAATGTTTACTGGGGATCTTACCAGGCTTCTTCACAAACCTGTCTCCTTGCTTGGAGTCAGCCTGTTGGCTATCGCCCTTCCTGTAGCTATTTTCCCCCTGGCACATGCTAGCCTTGTGCTTACCTCCACAGTTGCTGCACTCATGCTGGAATTTGCAAAACTTCCAAAAACATTTCCCTGTATTTTATTGCCTGCAGGTACTGACCCCTTTCTGTCCTGACCACTGCACTTTGTTCACCATGTGCCCTCTGGCAGTGTAGATCATGTTAGTGGGCTTGTCCCACGTCATGTGCCTCAGCCACATGTCATGGTCAATTTTGTCCCATCACATGTCTAGCGATCTAGGTACTCTCATGTGGAATAGCTTGTCATATCAAAGCTAGGCATTCCGTTCAAAGGCCAAGTGGGCCATTTTGATGTTGTCCCTGTACTAGAGTAGCTGCCCTATCTTCTGCAGGAACTTTGCGCAGCATATGGAAAGAAATATGTCAAAGGCTGCCATCCAGTTTTCGAAAGTGCTGGGCACTGTAGACCGCAGCTTCCTTTCCTGTTTGAGCCTGTCCTTGTCCACCATGTCCGGCAGTTCCCTATGCAGGAGGTCGAATATCTCTATATATTCACCCTTCCAGATCGGTTCCCTGATTGCCGGAGTAAGATTGGTGTCCATTGGGTCATCCAACCCCAGGGAGACCCAGTGATCCATGTCCACCACCACGGGAGCCGCCCCACTGGGACCTGACGGAGCCACAGGCTTGAGGGCTGGGGGAAACAAGTCCATGGGCCATGGATCAGCACTCCCCCCATGTGGTCCCTCTGTTGCCATTTCCAAACCCCAAACCTGTCTGAGATTACTGTCCACTGAGGTGCTTGTCCCCCATGGAGCTGGCCTGGGGTGCCCCGCTACCTGTTACTGGGGCACTGCCCCTCACAAAGGCCTGGGGCTTGCGCTGACCCTGATGGTGGTGTCAGAGGCATGGCCACCTGTTTACCCATGTTGTGGTCCCCAAAAGAATTGCTGAACCCCCCCATGGTGCCCATGGCTGCTGCTGCCTGGGACAAAAGGGGTGCTAGTGTAGCCTGGCCAACCCCTTGTGGGAACAATGAGAGGCCATATGGCGAGAAAGACAGGAATGACCAAGGTCACCAACCCTGTTGCCAGGGGGGTTGGTGCCTCACTAGCCCCCGGGACCTGCTCTTGGTCCCTCACTATTCACTTGGCCCTCTTGACCCCTCTGTGCTGTGGAACCCCACTGGCCCTTGCTTGAGCCCTCTCCAATGCTCTCCCTAACAAAAGTCTGCCAATCCTGGACGTCACTTCCCATTTTTCCTCTGCCCCTGCCTTGCCCCAAAGGAGCCAGCCCATTCCCCTGGCACCCCAAGGTCTGCCTAGCCCTCCTGGCCTGGTAAACAGCCCGTTCCTCACTGGACTCACCAAATAGCCTCTCCTGCAGGGGTTCCATGCCTACATCATCAGTGTCATTGTCCACCCCCACTGTCTCGATGGCCACCACATCTTTTCACTGCCGACTTCTTTTGCATGCCCAAGCATCCGCTCTTCTGATGCTGCATTCTTTCGGGTGGTCTTGTTCACCATGGCCTCCTGCATCTTCCTTGAAGGCTACCTGGATCACTTGGCTGGCTGTGCGGCATTAGGCGCCCCCTGCTGTTAGGTAGGCACACTTTGCGTTGCTAGCTGGAGCCAATTCGGGGCCACCCAATGCCATCAGCCGCTGTAGGGTGTCGTTGAACTCCTGGGTGGATGTGTTCAGTGAGCTTGGTGATGAACTCTGTGTTGAAATCTGCACTTAACAGGCTCATGGTCTCGTTTTCTTGGGGGTCCATGATAAGTATTTTTATTTGGCACTTATACTTACAAGTGATACTATCATGCATCATGTATATATGTGTATGTTTAATTCGGGGCTTGTTTTCAACTTGCAGTTATACCTAATTTCAGGATGTTGTCCCTCATTATCTGTTCTTTAATACACCAGGACACTTGGAATGTAAGTTGTAAGCTCATCTTACATGTATTAGAGAGAATGCTATCCCAAGAATTTTTTATCACTAGAATGCTTTCTTAGCATACTGAGACATTTTAAAATTTATGTGAGAAGAACTCTCTGGTTGTTGAGAATTCTTGATAACCTTTGCCCTTCTGAGGCTTCTCAGTTAAAAGCATACTGATGTAATCTTCTGTTATGTTTTAAATGTATATGTTAAACCAATGAGAATTATTTCTGTTTTTTCAACATAATTTGGTGTTAATAGTATGATATTTTCAAAATAATTGCCATGAAGCTTCTGAAGAAGGCCCTGGTTGGTTCGAAAGCTAAAGCACTTTGTTCTTTTCTGTAACATCTATGTTGGTCCAATAAAAGGTATCAGATCACTTGTTTTTGGATCCTTAAAAAGGAAAAATCTAACATCAGTGCTCTTCCTGGATATATTTCCACCAATCTGGAAACCTGTATATTGGGGTTGGTAAAAGGAATCCCAATCACATCACAGGGATCCAGTCCCATGAACCAGAAAGATGCACCTAAAGGCCAGGCCCGAGTGGCCTGATGCAATTCTCATTTTGATTTTTATCTGGTGTCTAATGGACATATAATATTACTAGCCACCTCCTGCAAGGTTAGCATTATACTCAGTAACTTTTTCTCCCCTTTAATACTGTTAACATTTATTGATGTGATTTTTTTTTTTTAGTTGTTTAACCAGGAGTAGCACACTAGGCTGAAAGCTTGTTTACAGGTGCGACCTGGGAGTACAGGGAAGTTAAGTGACTTGCTCAAGGTCACATAGTATGCAAGTGGAAGCTGTGGGATTCACACGCAGGTCTGGTCTGCTCGATGTCATCAGATTTGCAGCTCAGAGCCTTAAACCACTGCGCTATGCTGCCTCCATCATAAAAGGAAAAGAAAGGAAGGGAGAACTACATTACAACTTACCATCAAGGAGGTCCTGATTTTCCTACTCGGTCTAGTTCTTTTAGTTATTGAATCCGATCCCCCTTCCTCCTCTGTGTCAGTATTGGAAAATATGGAGGAAGTGTCCGTACCCTCATCCTTCAATTCCCTATCTGTAGCTTCCAAGGAAAAGGCTGCAAATTTATTACCTGTCTTCCAGGATCCCTCGGACGAAGCATTATTCTGTTTTGTAACCACAACCTTCCCATGTCTGTTCCTCTTCTGGGGAATTGTTTGAAATTCTGGGTCACTTGCTGTGGTGGTGGTGGTGGGGCAGAGGGGGGCATCTCTGTCTGAGGCCTAACAACTGCCTCTGTAGGAGAAGAGGTCTGTGAGGGGTCACTAACCTCCATTAGTCTCTGCCCCGACCTGTCTCATACTGTGGTAGGGAGCGATCCCTCGTGTGGTGTTCCTTGAGACTGTGATCTAACATGCTGCTTATGTCTTAAGGAATCCAACCCTGCTCTCAAACTTTGTTCTTCCGCCCTTTTGGCCTGCTGCTGTTGTGCCATGTCAATGATCCCCTCACGTGATGGGCAATCCTCACAATTACATGACACCCAGGGACAATGTCCATAAGCATGCCCTGTATGCTCACACAGGTCGCATTTGAACAAATTAAGACATTTTTTCAGATCTATGCCCAGATTACAGACAGTGGCTACACTTAGCTGAGTCACAGGCCGAACTTAAATGGGCCAGAGAGCCACATTTAAAACATGACTTTGACTGTCCAACATAGAAGATAGCCTCTCTAACTCTCCCTAAAAAAACAAGCATTTGTCAGTGCCGAATGTTGGCTTGCTGGCATTGGCATTGGTAGTGCAGGAGTTAGACAGATGCATCATAGGAATGGCAGTGAAGTATTGAACTGATGCCAACCCACCCCCACCCTGCAGAGAGTAACAAGCATTAGGGTGTCCTTTTGGGTGTTTGGTAGTGCAGTGCGGGAAAACATGTCGGGCAGTATGTGAGAAATGACAGCTGCACAGTTCATAAGGAGTTGTAAAAAAATGCCAGTGTTGAAAATGTGGCATGTAAATATACCAAATTTGCAAAGCTACTAGGGTGTGTGGGAAATATGCAATGCAGG
Organism: Neoceratodus forsteri; assembly: GCA_016271365.2. Classification (NCBI taxonomy): domain Eukaryota; kingdom Metazoa; phylum Chordata; order Ceratodontiformes; family Ceratodontidae; genus Neoceratodus; species Neoceratodus forsteri. The sequence goes on from CM028131.1 coordinate 202,432,876, forward strand.
CTTGCAACACTGCCATTTTACGGGCGTTCGGAACCAAATTTTCAACATAGGCATTTTAGCACCTCTGCTCATGTATGGTGTTACTGTTATTTCCTCAAAGTGTCCTAAGAAGTGATTTCACACAGTGACCACGCTATTCTGTGCCGGAAGTGTGAAAAACACATTTTGGGCATGATATGTCAAATGACAGCTGTACTGTTCATCAAGAGGTGTGGAAAAATGGCAATGGTGAAAATCCAGACTGAAAATATCACAAATGCATGACAGTACGAGCGTGCATGCAATCTGGCAACGCATGCTCATAACACAGTTATTTTATGGAGTATCATCGCCAAATATTCAACATAGACATTTTAGGTCCTCTGCTCATGAACCATCTCACTCTCATTTTCATAATCTGGCCCAACCACTGATTTCCCACAGCAACTGCTCTATTGTGCGCCGGAAGTGCAGAAACACATTTCAGGCAGGATGTAGAAAATGACAACTGTACTGTTCACAAGGAGGTGTACAAAAATGACAATGCTGAAAATCCGTCAGTAAAATATTGTGAATGCGCGAAGTTATGAGCCTGCGTAGCAACTGCGCAATGCACGCTTGGAAAACAGGCATTTGTTGGAATTTTTCCACCAAATTTTGAACTTAGGCTTTTTAAGAGGGCACCTCATGAACACCTCCACTGTAATTTCGAGATGCCTTGAAGGTGATTTACGGAGTGATCATAAATCACCTTCGAGGCTGATAAACACCATGACAGTGACAGAATTCATGAGGAGGGGTCCCAAAAACCCATGTTGAAAATTTGGTGCAAAAATTCAAAAAAATGCCTGAGATATGCAACAAAGTTGAAAAAACCCTATCTAGCCCATTATACAGCTTACCAGCATTTCCTGAGTTCGCGGTTGGCTTTGAAGAGTGCAGACGTGTTCCCAGTCCACAGAAGATCATTGCCAGACTCCAGAGGTAAGTATGGGGTGGGGGTGGGGAAGCAGAGTGCGAGGGTGGGTTTGGGTTGTGGAGGGGGGCAGGGAGAAGCGTGGGACCGTTTTTAATTTAAAGGTTTAAAAAAAAGACTACGCTGGACGCTTGCCACCCTGGGGTGGGCTCCCAGAGTGGCAGAAGGATGGCTGGGGGGCTGTGGTGCCGATGGGGATTAGGCACCCCGTTGGCCATGGCATTAGTTGGCACGGGGTGGGCTCCCAGCGTGGCACCCTGTACTCAGGGGTGGACAGTGGAGCCGACTGGGGATTGGGCACCCCCGTCCGCCATGGCATCAGTTGCCACGCTGGGGTGGGCTCCCAGCATGGCACCCTGTACTCGGGGGGGCAGTGGAGCTGACGGGGGATTGGGCACCCCCGTCGGCCATGGCATCAGTTGCCACACTGGGGTGGGCCCCCAGCGTGGCACCCTGTATTTGGGGGGGACAACGCACGGGAGGTGTGTCATCTATGCCACTGCATGACAAGCTTGTCTCTGATTGCAGCGGAACTTTGTTTAGAAGTTATGTCCACTTTACATAATGTTGGTGTCAGGCTAGCATGCTGGCTTATTGGGAATGAGGGACACATCTACTGATGTGTGCCCTGCATTCGCCCAACAGCAGCCTTGCCCCCAAAGCTGCACTCTCCCAATATGTTGACTTGCGCACAAGCATGGCAAGCTAACATAAAATTGAACTTGGAAGGTGAACCAGCCCTGAATTAAATGTATTGTATATAATTTCACTCTTATCCTCCAGCCACCATCCCAGATTTGGTCACTGTCCAGTGTGGGTGTGGGTTTACCTAATACTTCGGACCTCTGTCTAAGCCAGAATAAAATGTCTTCAATATTCAAGCCTTCATTTTCAAACATTACAGTGATGTTTTTAACTGCAGTTTTTGTTAATGGAGTGACGTGGAATGGGACCCACACTGGAGAGTTCTTGCATGTATTATATTGCTCCCCAAACCTGTCCAGACTGGAACCGTTCTTAAAACTATCATAGTTGGCATTCACTAATCCTATTAACGCAACAATTTCTAAAGAAAAAATTTCATGGACTCTTTCAAAAGAGTCCTCACTATGTATATCCTGTCTGGGTTTCCACCATTCCACCTTTGTATAACAGCCTGACTGCATTGCGACACGGTGCAGGTTCTCCTCTATTCTGGAAGAGATCTGATAATTTAAACAATGTATCTGTCCTCCCCCTTCCCTCTGTAATGTTCTGCATGGCTTCTGGGGATGGGCCCAGTCAAACAGATTCCTCATTTCCCTCAGTGTTTGGAATTTCATTTAATACTTCATTTGGGGGATTTTCCTCTATAACCATATTATCTCTCACAAGTCTCTCCCCTGAATTAGCCCCCTCCATGTCATTTTGTATTGTACCAGTAATATTTTGTCCCTGCCCCTCCATAACTGAAACATTTATTTCCAAACCTTTAATTTCAATAGTCACATTTCTTGCTTTATCAAAGTTAGACACAGTAGAAGGTGTAACATTACCCCAGGGTACGCTGGAGCACTCTACGATGGTGGCCACATTTGCCAATGCTTTTTTTAACATTTGGATATATGTCGGATCTTATGAGTCTGGCATCTAAAGTTCATTATCTTGTAGTTCCCAGCCGGCATCCTCTAAAGCATTCGCTGGAGTTCATTTCAGCCCTCCAACCTCCTGATTCATTTGGGGTTCACCATTTCCCTTAGCCTTATTTATGTTGTCTCTCTGTGTTCTCTCCTTGCTCCATCCTGGTCTCCTTTGGTCTTTGGAAAATGGAAAAACAGTTTTAACGGCACCTGTTCTTCCCTTATTACCTTTTTGCCTGTTGTTTCTGATTTTGAGTCTCATTTAGTTCCTAAGAGTTTTTTTTTTTTTTCCAGTTGTTACTTCAGCAGGCTTTTGGCACATAGGAGCATCCCTGCCAGTACTGCTAGCCTGTACTTTACCAGCATTCTGTAAGCCATACAAAAGAGCAGTTACATGTTGAGATACAATACAGACCGGATCGGGCTGTTCATTTGCTTTGTCAGTTGTTGGCCAGCTCACTGGGGTTTGACAGACACACAGCAAGGTTTGACAGTCGCTGCCTTCTTCACACAGGCTGCTAGTACAGTCTTCACATCTTGAACTTCTTTAAGCAATAACACTTTCTTTTGTGAACAGGCTTTTCTTACTTTGCTTATGCTGGAGTTTAGCCTGGTTTCTTTGTGCTGATATTGTCTCTGTGACCTGAGTTGATTCGTTTCCTGGGCGTTCTGATGGTTCATCCTCCAACGAGGATTCAGCTTCAAATTCTGCCACAACTAACTCTTCATTGCCTCTTGTGACCAAGATACAGGAGATAAGGCCTGGTCTCCTGTACCTTCCACATCCATCTCCTCCTGTGGCTCCTACATGCTGGCCATCTTGAGTCAGATGGCCAAGGGTTCCCCCTACTGTAAGAGTAGGGGAATTTTTCTATTAGAAACCACATAATAACAATCCATTAATAACATTTCAACAAATCCCATTTATAATATCCATTTCCATTTCTCTTCTTTTATGCAAGAAACATACATGGACAAAGCAGTTTGCTGCTGTGCTAAATAGCGTAATGTCTACGTATATGTATATAAATATATATATATATATATATATATATATATATATATCCCTTTCAACTCCCTTTCAGCTTATATCACCGCCTTTATACTTTGTATTTATATTTAATAAACCAAAACAAACCCTTTCACCATTTCATTGTAACACGCCCAGCATTAGTGTTAATATCTGTCATGCATACACCATTCATAGCTTTTTCAATCAAGAGTTTAAAAGTGACATGAGGCATCATTTTCAGATGTAATGCCCATTGACACTGTGCCTGCCAGAGATAGAATTTTAAACAACAGAAAAAAACTGTTAAAGTCCATTAGTCATATTTACATAGGAGCTGAGGACAATGCCCCAGGACTAATTCCTTGTAGAAAGGTTTGCTAACCATTTCAGATTCCATTCTTTTGCCACATAACTCCACAGATGACTTCCATATGAACATGAAAACAGGAAATGGTCCATAGGTTTTTTCTTTATTCTGACAACCATTATATCGTAGTTCCTTTCCTGTACTACTTTATGCTTAGCATTTCCTCTAAGATTCAGCTTACCATACACCATTAACCACAGTATTTACCATGTGCGGATTGGGATCCTATTATTAGTTAGTTGTCTAAAAACTCCTTTGCTTAATGCTTGTGGACAGTTTTTGAACACCGGTTCGCTTGGGTGAATTTTACTTATTATATGAGAGTACAATTGTTTTCCTGACATTGTGCCAATATATGATTTAGTTAACCCCCAAACATATAGTTTTTCTACCACTGGCTTTATATACTCAGGAATGTTCCACCTGGGATTATATTTTGGTGGGGTATCCTCTACCTAAATGTCAAAGAACTTTTCCAGGGTAAAATGAAGCCACCAATACTAATGACTTCTTGGAGGGCCAAGGCTGATTTTGCAGTTCTGGGCTATAAATGAACAATGAAAGAAAGAGACGGGATCAGCCATTCTTAGGCCTCCCTTGGCCTTCGATAAGTAGATGAAACATCTTTTTATGGGATTTAACCTACTTCTCCACACCATTTGGAAGAAGGTGGAATACAACCTGGGGCCTGATACCAAGTCACATGGTGCAACTCACAGGCGTATGCGAGCTGCGCCATGTGGCACTATGCCGGGGACCCTGTGCTCTGTTTCAAGACAGGCAGGGTACCTGGAACCTAAGACCTGTGACTTGTGGCAGCTGCAGGCATGCGCCATTAGAATGGTGCAATGACCCTGGGTGCCACAAGTCATGGCCAGCATTTAACTGCCTCCCTGGTGCACCCCCACCCTATACAACCACCGCATTCCTCAGGGGGCCATGGAGGGTTGGTTGGTTGGCACAGCCGCAATGAGGGACATGGCTCACATTGGACCCAGGTGGCACACCAGACTCAGAGGGTGGGGGGCATCACTGTGTTGGTGGGTGTGCATGGGGCACGAGAATATTTGCTTTCGAAAGATTTACTTTTAATTCATCCCTTTTTAAGGCTAGTTCCCAATTCTCTACTGGAAGGTTTCGGGGTCCAAATTGAACCCCAAGAATGTTATGTGTCTCTGAGGCAAGTCGAATTTGGCTTCTCATTATTAGTGTTTGTTCATAGGTACCCAAAAGGAGCCCTTTACAGTTCCCAAAATTTAACTTTGAGTTAGCAACTTGGGAATACTCCTGAATTTTTTATTTATTTTATTTATTTGTTGGAGATATCAGATTACATATCTTTGAGTCATAGACTCCTTTACAAAGGTTCCATATCAGATATACATAAACTTTAGATACAGTACAACACAGCAATGACACAACATTTAAATACAGCCATGACAACAGGAACTAACAATTACATGGAAGCATGTACTACAAGTAGTACCATGTCAAGGAGGTACAAATAACAGAGTAAACTAATTATTTCAATGTAGTACACAGAGGAGTTGCATAGACACTGGAGAATTGCATACAAAGTGCGTACATATACAAGGAAACCTGTAACATCAGACATGCCTGGCAGTTATTTGATTACATAAGGAGATCAGGTTGGACGGGGGCATTGTCAACTGCAGAGCGCTCTAGGGGTGACAGGACCAGAGTATGATCCATAGCCCAGTAGGGAGTGGCAATCAAAGCAATGGCATTAATGACAGTCGTAGGCTGTGTCTTGTGTGAGGAGACTTCGTAATTACCACAGGAATTTGGTCTGGATCTATCATAAACAGGCATATATCATCGGCAAAGGCATGTACCTTTGTTTCCTAAAGTCCCATGGACCCCTGTAAGCCACCCCATGCTTGTGTGCTGCTTAATATCCTAACGAGGGGGTCTAAGGAGAAGTTATATCATAAGGGGCTGAGGGGGAACCCTTGCCTAACCGCTTCATGTCAGCTCCCCACCACTCCCACCACCACCCTTGGCAAACCATTACTTATATACCCAGGGTCACATGGTACTCAGAGAAAACAAAACCAATCAGCTCACTTTCCCGTTTGCAAATTATACCTTTCAACCACTAGTGGCCTCCATCCTAACATTCAACAATACAGAAACTTAACTCTTGCACTGCTGCCTCTACAAGATGATACCTCTAGCTCTTTTAACAATTTTCATCCTCATCCCTGGGTGTCCTTTCCCCATCTAACTATCCTGATCCCTGGTCTGTCAAGTCCCATGCATCAGGCTCCCAATTAACCTTGCTCACACTGGTACAAAGCTGACACCCACCCTGGGTGCCACTTCCACACTGTATCGCTTGGCCCTGCAGTACTCCCACCCAGCTTCCAAATCAGCCACCTAGCCCTTCTGCCCCATGACCGTCAGCCAACACCGTATTCCTCCCCCAATAAGCTGCACTGGCTTGCACATAATTCCAAACTCCTGATCACCCTACTGCTACTCCTAGGAGGTGATATTGAGCCAAACCCAGGAACCAACCACCACCACTCACCTAACTCCTCCTTACCACTCCAACTCCCCACAGGTCTAAAACTGTCCTATCTAAATATATGTAGCCTACTAAATAAAATAAAATAATCCGGCTTCAACCCCTCACCATGTTCCTCAGCCCAGATATCTTGATTATCTCAGAAACCTGGCTAAAGCCCCACAACCCGGACTCTGAATTCTCTATTCCTGGCTATACACTCACCTGACAAAATCGCATGGGCAAAAAAGGGGGTGGCATAGCTATGTACATTGCCTCTACCATCCACTTATCCACAGTTGCCCTACCCCTGCCTTCAAAGTCCATCGATGCTCTTATGATCAATCTCTCCCTCCCCCACTCAATTTCAATCTGCGTTGCAGGTACCTATTGTGCACTTGACACCACCACAGCTGCTATACTGGCTCTCTTGGGCACGCTAAACTCCCTGGCTTCTGGAGGCGCGCTCCATATACTTGGGGATTTTAACCTGAACTGGCTCACTGGGGCTAACTCCAAGCTCTGGGACAAGGTCACTGCCCTAAATTTAGCTCAACTAATCCCCAAGCCCACTTGATTAAATCATAAAACTTTGAATCACACTCTTCTAGACTGGTCCCTCACCCCACACCCTCACAGGATCATATCCTCAGGCCTCCTCCAAGATGCCCTCAGTGACCACCATGGAATCTACGCTGTGCGCAATATCTGCAAACCAGAAGCCCACCCACCTAGAATCCTAATGGCTAGATCCTTCGGAAATACTAGACCTCACCTCCTTACTAAATGATTTGGAAAATTCTGACTGGTCACGCATCAGTCAATCAAACTCCTTAGATGAGGCCCTGGAGTTCTTTAAGGACAAGTTCATTGCCATCTGGGACCATTACACCCCCCTCAGGTGAACCAGGGTCAGAGGTGCTCACCTCCCATGGATCTTTACTGAAATCATAACCCTCCTCAAAACCAGGGACAAAGCTTGGAAATCTTTCAAGGCCTCCAGATCACCAGCTGACCTACAGCAATACTGTATGTTACGCAATGCCAGTACTAGTAAAATCTGCCAAGTAAAAGCCAACTACTTCAAAGTCACCTTCAACTCAACCTCCCACCACCCAGCCAAATTCTGGAAAGTGATAAAATCACTTATCAGCCCTCCATCGCAGCCCCCACTCCTACCCTGGTGGTAGTAGGCCTCAACATCACTGAATCCGCTGCAGTAACCACACTGTTAACTCCCACTTCACAAATAACAATATCACTCCCCAGTCCTCACTTCACCCTGCACAGTACATCACCCCCACCACCACAGTCAGAACCACTATACCACCTCACCCCTTCTTCTTCATGCAGGTCACTCCTGATGAGGTCTGTGAGGCACTGATTACCCTTAATCCTAGGAAGGGCAAATGCCCCACCGGGCTGGATTCCAAGATGCTCTTCCTCTCGGCCCCCGTCATAGCCAAACCCATGGCCTCCCTTTTCAACCTGTCATTCTCCCTTGCTGAGGTACCCTCTGGATGGAAACTTACCACTGTAATACCTCTTCCTAAGGGCGGGGATGCCTCAAACCCAAGCAACTACTGACCCATCTCCCTTCCACCTATTCTGGCAAAGCTGCAAGAACAACTAGTACTCTCTCATCTATCACCCTTTCTGGATTCCTCCTCCTTTTTCACCCCCTACCAATCTGGCTTAAGGAAATCCCACTCCACCACTACTTCCCTTCTCAGGCTCACTGATTCCATCCTCACTGGGATGGATGCTGGCCACATCACAGTTTCCATTTTCATCGACTTGGCCAAGGCATTTGACACTGTCTCACATCCTCTCCTCCTGTCCAAACTTGCCAATGCTGGCCTATCCAGCTGTGCCATTTGCTGGTTCCGCACGTACCTTACAGGCAGGTCCCAATCCGTCAGAATCAGTTCATCCATCTCGGCCCCCCTCCCAGTCACCACAGGGCTACCGCAAGTCTCTGTCCTTGGTCCACTCTTGTTCTCCATCTTTCTGAATGACCTGCCTTCTGCCTGCCCACACACCTCAATCCACATGTATGCGCACAACACTGTGCTGTATACATCTGGCCCCCCGGCCTCAGAGGTTACGACTAGGTTACAGCAAGACTTTATAGTGGTCCAGCATTGGCTTTACTCCAATCAACATCTCCTCAATGCCAAGAAAACAGTCTCAGAAACCTTTGGCACTAGGCAGAGACTGTTGAGTCTCCCCTTCCTGATCACGTTCCACACCCTGGATGGAACACCCCTGGAGGCCAGTACCTCCTTCAGATACCTCGGGGTCTGGCTGGACCAGCACCTCAACCTCTCTGCCCATGTTGATTCTACAATGAAAAAGCTGCACCCCAGGCTCGGGGCTCTTTACCACAACTGGGACTGCATCTCTGTCTCTGCCTGCAGGGCCATTGTGCAGAAAATGATCCTCCCCGTCTTCAACTACAGGGACGTAGTCTACAGTGCCGGTCCTAAGTCCACCCTAGCCAGACTGGACTCTCTTTTCCATTCTTTTTGTCGCTTTGTCCTGAACTGTCCATATTCCACACACCACTGTACCCTTTACCAGTCTACAAACCTCTCCTCTCTGCTCTAGACAACTCAAGACTGTCCCACTGTGCTAAGTTCACAGCCAAATACTGGTCCCAGCTGCTCCCCTCCTACCTCACCACAGCCCTTGTCAACCCCAGCACCCCTGCATACTCCCTCAGAAATTCTGACTTTCGGTCCCTAGCTGTCCCACATAGGTCCACTGCTGCAGGCCAAGCGGCTGCCAGCTACCGCCTACCACTGATGTGGAATTCCCTCCCAGCAAACATTCGCCACTTCTCTTCCCCCCTGCTCCTTAACTCCATGCTCAGATCAATTTCTCAGCTACCTGCTCATGCATCTAGTCAGCTTGTGGGTCACAAACTGGCAGGGCCATGTATCCAAGCTGGGCTGTCATTTCGGTATGTCCCACCTGTCTGACTATAGTACATGGTACTGATTCTAGTTTATGACTGTACTCTTTATCTCAAATCCTTTGTATTTAAACCTTGACCTATTGTGCCAGCAGTTATTCCTTTATGTAACCACAATTGTATTATATGTCTGTCTTTCATCTATCTGTTCCCCCTTCCCCCAGGGCGCACCTGGAATCGAGCAGTACTCTGCTTAGCATGTCTTCCGGGTTAAACGCTTAAATAAATAATAAATAAATAAATAACCGCCACAGTGAGAGAAATGCCCCCTAAAATCTTCCTTTTTGTGACTGAATGTATGGTTGCTCCTGAATAGAGTAATATAATTTTATTTATGAAATCCCTTGGTGTTTGGTAGCATGTGAGGTGGGCGTCTGAATTAAGGCACCATCGAAACGGCAATGCGATGTGAGCGAAAGCCTCAATGGCAAAGAGGGAGGGAGGGCAACGGATGTGGTGGGGTGGGCGACAGTCAGAGAGGATATTGCTGTATGGTACACACACGCGGGAGAGAGAGCACGCAAGTGGCCTTGAGGGGGTAGGGGATGTAGGGGTGGTGCTGTGTCGGTTGCTGAGCTGCACCATGGTGTCGGGGTTGGCCTCCACTTGTGGTGCTGGGGTTCTGGGTTGGTCTGGGTCTGGGCGCTACTGTGTTTTGTTGCGCCCAGCCTAAAACTTTGCATGTTTTTTGCTTTTTGCCCCCATGCACCTCCTGGAGTTGAGAATCATGGCAGGGGTTGCACAGGGTGAATCCCATGTGGGAGTGTGGGGACACAGCCCCCACAGAAAACAAATGCATTAAGTCCTCAGCGCCATTCTTCCATGCGCCGAAGATGTCAGGGTGGCAAAATTGTTTGCCACCCTGATGTCGCGATAATGCGGGTTGCCATTCGGCACTCGCCACTATCACATAGAACCTGGTATTCCATACTGCTGTAGGGTGTGAAAAAGAAAAGCTAGGTGCACTCTGTTGAATGCTTTACACTGATTGAGAGTTGAAATACAACCTTGTTTCTCTATACCACTTTGGCTTTCGATTATATCCCAGATAATTATTAGGGCCTGCTGAATTTTTCATTCTGGGACCTCACTAAACTGGGCTGGGTGTATCAGTTTTCGGGCTAAGTTCTTCAGCCTGTTATTCAGTATTTGTGACACTATTTTAAAATCCACATTGAGCAGGGTTATAGGTCTCCAATTTCCTGATTCCTCTCTTTCCCAGATTTGGATAAAAATATCAAAAGGCCTAACGTAAATTGGGAGGGAGCTGTCCCTTTCCCAAAGAAGGAGGAAAAACTGTTAGCAAACAGCTGGCCATTACTTTCAAAAACATTTAATAAATTCATATGGGATGCCATCAGGTGCAGGTGATGCCCCGTTTTTCAATTTCCTAATAACAATTTCTACCACTGTCAGTGAGTCATTTTATTTTATTTTCTCTTTTGTGAACAGCTAAACTTGAATTCCCTGTAAGTACGTGCTCATGTCATTATTTTGTGTGTGGACGGGTGCATTTTATGGGAATCTAGAAACAGCCTTACTACTCTGTGCAAATCTTTATCTTTATCTATCAGCTTGCCAAGTTCATCTTTTAAATGTTCCATGGCCATTGTATCTGCCCATTTTTGCAGGCCTCATAGTGATCCCCAATGGGGGATTTCTGCATTCCATATTGCATTTCAGCTGTCAGAGTTTTTGCTCTGTTGTATTGGTATGCTCTCATTTCCTCTTTTACCTGCTCAATTTGCATGCCATAATCTGTCTTGGAAGTGCTGGTAAAGAATAAAGCTTTTGTAGCTTTGCCCGCAGTTTCAAGTAGTGAAAGAACTTTTGTATTTCTTTCTGCTTCCCAGAATACTGAAACCAATTCTCTATGTCCTGTTTAGTATCTAAGCACCACTCCCCCAGGTCATCATAGAGATCATTGACTGACACTCTTGCCCATAACAGGCTCAAGACTTTTTCTTGTACCTGAGTATCTGAAAGGGTGGAAGTGTTCATTCTCCACCTCTTATGCTGTCCTAATGTCTTGGGGGATTCCTGAAAGGTAACTTGTAAGAACAAACGATCTTAGAATTCTGCAGGAAGTATTTGAAGATCTGGTAAGGACACGTTTCTTGAGACAAAACTATGGTCTATTCTTGAGGGTATCCTGCCTCTGAGAAAGGTATACTGAGGACTCTGGGAATAGTATTGTGCACCCTCTACGAGACTACCATAGTTATGCATTTTTGCAAAGCTACCGAATCACAATATATGTGACTCTCTCCTCTTTGTCTGTTACTTGATGTGGTATGCAAATAAGGTTGGATCTGTGATAGTAAAGCCACTCTGTCTGCTTTTGTCTGGGGACCATAAACATTTATCAACCTGTATGGCTGTTGATCCCAGTATCCATGCAAAACAAATAGTCTTCCCAGTAGTAAATCTATAATTTTAGACATCCAGAATGAATAAGAGCTAAAAACTATGCCTTTCTCATCTGCCCGATCAGGTCCAAAGGACCAGAAAGATGGTCGCCCTGCATTCGACCTGAAAAAGAGTAAGCTGATCAGATGTGTACATTCATGTTTCTTGAAGGAAACATACATCGATGTTTAAGCTGTCCAAATGTTGAAAAACAGATTGTCTTTTTAGGGGGTTAATAGACTATAACAATTCATGAACTTAGTACCAATTTATTCATTTCCAATGGTATTTAAGGACCTTTTTTTCCTTTCTTTTCTTTTTTCCTTTGTATTCTCTGAACTCTACTCTACCTCCCTGGTCTGGAGCAGTCAACTGGTCTGTTTCTGCCACAGCCACGTCAGACTCATTTTCACTTGGAACTAAAACAGCAAAGCAGATTGGTGCTTCAAAGATTTGAGGCTCCACAGGAAGCTGAGGTTTTAAATTCCTTGTTACCCTACTTTGTGGCAGGGAGGGAGCCAGCGCAGAGGCCGTAGCAGTTGCTTTAACTTTAGGTGCTGGGCTATCACTATAGCATACTGGTAAATAGTCTTCCCATTCTAATGGCTCAGTGGCAGTGAGGGACCAAGACCCTGGTTTGTCCTGTATTTCTAATGCTCCAAGGATACTGGAAGTACTGTCTCGAGCTGTCTGCCCCTCTATTGTAGCTACAACATTAGGGGGAGATGATGGTGGGCGGGGTGGGCTAGGGTTGGTCCTTTTTCCTGTTTCTCCAATCCTAATGTGGGAAAATTTAAGGCAGCCTCTTGTGCTTGCTGAATCAGAAGTTCTGGACTAATGACAGTTGACTTATTTTTTGCCACCCATGGGCAATCAGGAAAAATATGACCCAATTCTTCACATAAATCACACTTCATAAAATTAGCACATTTCATAGTAATATGGCCTGCCTCTCCACAGTTGTCACACCTCGGCTTATCACAGACGCTTGAGAGATGGGTTCAGGCCTCACATTTGTAACATGCCCGGGGCTGCCCTGAGTAAAAACATACCCCTCTATCTCTGCCCAACATAAAAGAGTTGGGAATATGTACGATATTACCAACTGTCTATTGCAGTTTCACCTTGTATTTCCACCATCTCATCCAGAACATTTCTGAATCCAGTAATGCCTCAGGGCCACTTAATACCTCACATTTCTGTGACAACCAATATGTTATATCTTTAGCATGCACACCTTCATTATGAGACATCACTGTTATGTATGCAAATCAGGGGTTTAGTTAGGGGAATTACAAAACAGGGGGGTCCACAAACGTAGAAATTTAACTGCATTGTATCTCTGCCAAAACTCTAACGCAAAAGAGGATCTAAAACTTGTGTCATAATTATCTTCTCCTGACATGTTTATAAATGCATAAACTTCTTTGTGAGAGAATTTAGGTGACTCTTAGAGCAACATTCTTCCCACGTACTGGCAGACAGGACTTATTCACCACCCCCCCCCCATATCGAATCCTGACTATGTTTCTTCTTGGGCTGGCTTCTTTTTTTTATCTGGCAAAGAGTTTGGATAATAAGGGTTTCTTTGGAAGGGAATTCTTTTCTGTATTTTCCTCAGTTAGGTCCTTTGTGATTGGGCTATCATTTTTTTCAGGCTCAATTCCAACATGTTCCTTGGGGGGGGTTTGAACCAGATTTTGGCTCAGTCTTGCTAATCACCATGGTTCCCTGATCCCCCATTGAATCCATACTTGGCATTTGTGGAGCCAAAAGCTCCTGTAACTCTTTGTCTGGAGACTTTCCCTCAGGTACTTGGTTTAGTTCTTTAGGGCGCCGTTCTGGAGTATTTGTTAGTGATGGGTCTTGCCAGTCAGGATCAGGGAGTCACTGCCATAACAGCATTTTTTCCCATCCAGCCTCCTTTAAAGCTTTTTCAGCGGACCATTTTGCAAACAGGTCAAAAGGCTTTGTCTGTTCCTTTTGTAAGGAGAAAGCATGTTGAATCGCTTATGAGGTAGATAGGCCCAAGGTCAAACAGTCAGTATTTGTTCTAATGTTTCCTTTTGGTTTAGTTAAGTGTTCTGATCTTAGTTTTCTGTTCACCAATGTTACTGGATCCCTCTTAACTTTACTTTCCACTTTATATCCTGATCACTGTCCCCGGGCAGAAAAAGAAAAGACTGTGGCCCAGATATTCAAACTGCACCCAAGAAGTGCACAACAGCAGGAGCAAGTGCAAGTCCACTGCACCCATGCACAAGAAGTGCGATATTCAAAAACTGCGCAGGCCAAGATGTGCATAGGGCCGACGACTGAATATCGCACCACCTGCACCATAGCGCAACTAGGGAGGTGAAGCTGAGCATATCTGATGAGCCGTAACACAACCAGGGATGCCCCCAGCAGCAGGGCAGCAATGCAACAGCACAACCAGGGATGCAGGGTCCCAGCACCCATGCCACAGATGGGCAGAGGAACACACAGCAGAACATACATCATCTCCCACACCCCATGCACTGCACAACCAGGGGGGAGCTGGAATAACCACTGGCCCATGAATACTAGCAACCAACCCACAGCCGGGCCATGGTGCCCCAGCACACCCCCTGGCAAGCTGTGACTGGCACACAAGGATGGCCGACCACCCTGTATCACACCATCCCACCAATGCAGAGCACACCCTGCACCATGATCCCCATACACTCTTTCCAGGAGTAGCACCCAACAGTGCAGGACACCCCATGCATGCCACCACCCTCACTGTGACAATGCAACCCTGTGCACCATGGTGCCTTGCAAGGCAGCTCCACCATGGGCACCCTGCAGCTGGTGGCAGCAGGCAGCGATGCAACAGATGCATACACAGTGCCACCCTACATGCCCCCCCTGAGGTACAGCTGAGAGACTGACTATGCGTCAGCACATGAGGTACCCCACATGCGACAGGGCATGCCCCAGACCCTACCTCCAGCAGTACAGCACCTTGCACACCCTCCCAATGACACATCCCATCCTAGCACTGACCACAACAGCCAGCACAGACACACAAAGTGTAGCATGGAGGCATGCTCCACACAGAATGCAACACAGTGCATGGACAAACACCCATCCATACCCAAGGGCACAAGCTGACGTGTACACACGGCCAGCACCCCTACATTGCACAGGTGTGCCATCCACCCTGCGCAGTCACTATGAAGCTGTATGCCACCAGCATGCTGCCGGAGCACAAGTGACAGACACTGGAGCACATCCCCTGCAACAGACACAAGTGACAGCATGGATGGGGGACAACAACAGTGGAGGCCACAGTGCCACCGGAGGCAGACATGCACCACACTGGTGATGGCAGTCAACCTGGCATTGTGCCGGGTACAGTTGTCATCCAGCATGAACAGCCACTACTGACACGCAAGCAGACCGTGCATATCACAGACATGCAAGGGTGTCAGCTGCACAGGCCATAGACGGTCTGACAGGGGTGCCATGCACACAGTACAGGCCCCGTGGACCACTGCACACAGGCATCCAGTGCACAGAGTACAACACACAAACCACAGACAGTGACTGATCCCCCTGCCTACACCATAGGTGGTTCACCTCTGCACACACACACACACACACACACACACGCCCATGTGTGCACCACCCCTGACGCCATGCACAACACTGCAGCTGAGCAGCTGTAGCCCGCTGCAAATCAGAGACCCGGTGGACCACTACACACAGGCATCCAGTGCACAGAGTACAACACACAAACCACAGACAGTGACTGATCCCCCTGCCCACACCATAGGTGGTTCACCTCAGCACACACACACACACCCATGCATGCACCACCCCTGATGCCATGCACACCACTGCAGCTGAGCACCTGTAGCCCGCTGCAAAACAGAGACCACCACAGTTGTTATATCAAAATGTATATATTGAAAAAATGTCAAGTAAAACTACTTACAATTATATACAAGGGGGGGAAGGGCCACATAACAGGTGGGGGTGGGTAAGGGGCAGGAGTGAACATATGGGAGAGGGCAGAAGGGAATGTGAGGATGGGTCAAAGGGGGGAAGGTGGTAGTCAGGGCATGGGGACTTCAATGGCCACCCCGGTCCTCCTCTTCCTGGTGCCGATGCAAGCTCCTACCCCTCCTCCTGACCCCGTGGCAGTGTATGTGGTGCAGGAGCTCCAACATCTCCCTCACCACCCACAGCAGCTCTTTAATGTCCTGCTGGATCTGCAGGAGTCGCGGCCACCTAGGATGAGGGAGCACAGTCAATAGGTGTGACTGTCCATCCCCCTGCAGCCCACCTATTGTGCATGGCATACATATATGTGACACACCCCTGTGATGGTGTGCGACCACCCACCGTGACCGTGTCTACAAGACCTGCACAGCCAGGCAGCCACAGCCATGTGGAACACTGCACACACCTACCGCCCATGTCCTGCACAGCACCACCATGGCCGTACAGTGACTTGGCTATGTGGTGTGAAGGCAGTGCAACAGCCACGTGCTCGGTGCACACATGGACCACCATTGACGCACTCCCAGACATGCAGTGCCTCTGGACAGTGCTGACTGTAACAAGTTGTGTGCATGGCAGTGGTGTCAATAGATAGTGACTATGCCCCACTGCCCACCCAGTTATACAGCATGCAACAGTAATCATAGGTGTAAGGCACTCACCATCAGCAGGCTGGTCCATGCACCGCGGACCACCATCACCCATCCTGTCCCTCTGCTCCACCATGTGGCACCTCCCCTTCCTGTTGCGCCGCCGTTCTTCTGGCCCTAAGGTGCAACCATGGAGAGAGGAACATCAGTACAATCCAGTAGCAAAGTCCCCCCACCCCCATGTGTGTGCAATCCCACACATCCATACCCACCCACCCCACACCCCGATACCACCACCACGGCCAACACCGGAAACCCCCATGTGCCGGACACATGCAACCATGATTCCGTATGTACTATAAAAGTGTATGGATGTTGCACCTACCTGGCCATGGCACCATACGCCTCCTGGCATGTGCCCGCAGGCGGGCAAGCAGGTCCGGATCCCTGCACCTCTGGTCCCCATAATGGTGGCGGCACTGCTCTGCTGTCTGCTCCATACCGGTGGCCTCCTCCAGGGCATCGGCCACCTCATGCCATACCACACTCCTGGCCCTGTCCAGGGGTGCCTCCCCAAAGCCCCAGCATGGAGTTCAACTATCGCCACCAGGTTGGAGAGCTCTATCTGGCTCCAAACCACAGCATGCCTCTGCGCCATCTCTGCTGCCTGGTTCAAGCAAAATGGCGCTCTGCAGGGTGGTCCTGCCACATGCAGATGCTGCGCAGTACAGCGCTGCCATTCCCAATCGTCCTGTCACCGAACAGCATGATAGTGGTGCACCCATGCCTGCCGCATGGCACCTAGGGGGCAAAGGTTGGGCACAGGGTCAAGGGTCTCTGGCACACGGACAACCATAGTGCAATTGTTACCCAATGCATGTAGCATGATTTGGTGCCTGTGTGCCACCTCCTGTAGCGGCCTACAGCACTGTTACCCCAGTGCCACAGTGCCATATAGATGAACAGTGCTGTAGTGCCACTGGCACAATGGTGGCGGTGACCTGCATTGCCTCCCGCGCACAGCACGACAGCAGCACAGTAGGCACCTGCATCATCAACCTAGGCATGCGCAGTTAGGTGTGCACTGCTCATGTCACAGAACTGCGCCCTTGGCTCAGCACATTCAACACAATTGCGTAAAGCACAACAGCGCGATATTCAGCCGGCATATGCAAACCATCTAGTCAGCCATTCAATGGCACAGTCACTGCATTTGCATCCACTTAAAGATGCGCCTCACCTCATTTGCATGGGTTGCACTATAAAAATGTGACATTGGGCTGCACTGGCCATAGTTAGTTACTACAGTCTATTACGATGAGTTGCATGCTGTTTCGGAGTGTGGACTGTGGTGTTTGGGACATGCATGGGACTGCACAGTCACAGGTAACACCTGTCATTCTCACAGGATGAATCCTGACCGAGCATGTGTTGGAGGAAGAGGAACAGAGTCGTGGGAGGAAGAGGAGGCCACATTTTACAAAGGCTGAGACAGATGCCCTGTTTGAGGCCTACCTTGACCAGGAGCCGCTTCTTAGTGGATGCCAGGGAACACCACAGGCCAGTGCTGCTGCATCGGAGGAGGTGGCGAGTGCTGTAAACCTACATGCCAGCCACCAGTGCTCCATGCAGGAGTGCAAAAAAGAAGATGGGCACGGACAGGTGGAAAATTAAAGAGAAGGTGGCTGCCATCAGGGCAGCATGGTCTGCGACCAGTGAGGGACAGCTGGAGGTGCTACGCCTGACCCCACAGGAAGAGCGGGTTGCTGGCAGCATGCAGTGTTGCGCCATTGAAGGTGTTCCGGGTGGTGGATTCCAGATGGGTGGTAGCCCGTCACTGAATGGTAGGTCATGGTCTGCCTATTGGGGGGGACAGGGTAGGTCACGTGCAGTAATGCTACTTTTTTTTCCCTTACAGCTCATGAGCGTCTGCATGGGTCAGCGGTGGTGGGCTTCTCCACTGAGGCCAGTAACATGGAGATGGAGGAGGGCCCATCCACCTCCACAGGAATACGGGGGTCAGGGCGACAGTGGGCCCACCTGGACGTCCAGACTGATGTTGGTGGAGCAGGTGCAGAGGAGGCCCTGCCCGTGTCCCAGCATGCCAGCGTCCATGGATGCCAGCATGCTGAGACTTGGGCTGGTGCCGGATCCATCACCGATGTTGATGGAGCTAATGTCATGGGCAGTGACACGTGTGTGCCACAGGATGGCCACACAGCAGTTGACATCGTGGCCATGGCTGTGGGTGGTCTTGCTGTGGAGGCCTGTGTGTCACCACAGTCCCTGCTTGTGCCTGTCTGCACCAGTGGGGCAGCACTGGTGTGTGTGTGCGACAGTGGGACTGTTGCGGCCACTCGGGCGGCACCATTGAGCCCTGGAGAATGGCAGCCAGAGGGGCAGCATCAGCAGTCGGCCAATAGCCAGGGGGGTACAGTGTCAGGTGGCAGTGTCAGTGCACCGCCTGTGGACATGCCCATGCCTGGCCCTGGTGTGCAGCGCCTACCCTCAAGGGGTGATGAGCATCAGGGCCATGAACACCCTGAGGGACAGCAAGCTGATCGGGCAGATGACCTCTTAGATGAGCACACCCATATACTGCAAACATCAGTCAATCGGCAGATGTGGCTTGTGATGGTGGTGGATGCACTGAGTGTGGCTCTGCGCCAAGCAGAGGAGTGGCGCAGCAGAGACACCGCTCTGCTCCTGGCAGGTATGGACCAGTTGCTGGAGGATATGACTGTCGCCATTGACAGGCAGACACAGGCATTCACAGCTGTCATGGCCACAATGGGCACACAGTTATTTGCCCATGCATCGCAGACACCACACAGTGCAATGTCCACCCCCCATTCCCGGCTTCATGCAACACCATCCTTGTTGATGCTGGGTTCAGCAGTGGGCATCCCGAGCACGCCTGGTACAGGCATGTTCGGTGTGCTCTAGACCACTGCGCGAGCACGGTCACGTTCAAGCAGTGTAACCCCTTGGGGACCGTCAGTGCCACCCCATGAGGCCAGTGGTCAGCCTGTCATTGCTGGCAGGTCTCAGCAGGGCTGCCCATGCATCTGTGGTGGCCGTGGCACTGTGGCACTTGACTGACCTGTCTCCCAGCATGGCTACTGTCTGATGCTGCCCTGTGTGCATTGTGTCATTCAGCGGGCAATGCACGGGTGGGGACCCGGCCCTGCATGCACACACATGATCCATCTGCACATTCTCCCAGCTGCTGTCCACTGTGTCATGTGCATAATGATGCCTGCATTGCACTGTATGCCACTGTGCAATGGTGCCCAGCGTCTGACACACGCACAATGACAGGCAGTGGGTGTGGTGGTCTGTGCATATGTGTGTGGCTAGGGGGTGGCAGTCTGGGTCAGCGTGCCTCCTACCTTTTGTGCATGTCTTGTGAGGTGTGTGTGTGTGTGTGTGTGTGTGTGTGTGTGTGTGTGACCGCATGCCATGTTAGACCTCGCCCATCCCTGGAGGTGTATACGGTTCCATGCTCGGCCACTTCCCTTGACAGCATGCACCCCTGGTGTGTGTACATACGTGTTTGTGGGTTGTGCCTTTGCCACTGGTGGTTGCACATGGCCCCATGACTTACCTGAGTTGACTGAAGTGCTCCTCTGTGATGGTGTCCCGGTGCAGCTCTGTCAGCCAGAGCAGTCGGGGGTCCCGTCGCCCAAGGGGGGGCTGCCCATCACCATTGTCACCGGCGTCCTCATCGTCCCCATTGCTGTCCCCCTCTTTGACCTGATTGGCTATCCCACAGTCATTGGCCATGTTGTGCAGGATGTAACAGGCCAGGAATAGCCCGCAGGCCTTTGAGGGGCTGTACTGTAGGGCACCACCGGAGGTGTCCAGGCAATGGAAACGTGCCTTCAGCTTCCCAAACACCCACTCGATGACACTGCATGTGGTGGCATGTACCTGATTGTAGCATTACTGCGATGGGGTCACGGGCTGCCAGTATGGTGTGAGCAGCCAGGGATGGAGTGGGTATTCACTGTCACCTGTGTGTAGAGGGTGGAGATTAGTTTGGTGATCAGCATCGCCCTGCCTCAGGCCATGTAGGCCACTACCCATGTCACCTCTGACCATGCCCCTCACAAGCTCTATGTTTGTCCGTGTGGTTTGCATACTCACCCACTAAGTGGCCAGTGGGGATGTCCCCACTCTTGAATCTGTGTCACAGTGCCAACTTGTGCCAGATGAAGGCATCATGTGCTCCCCCAGAGTGTGTGGCACAGATATTGATTATGCACCCCCTGGCATCGCACACCACCTGGCAGTTGATGCTAGTATAGCCCTTCTGATTGATATATGCGGCCCCCTCGGGGTCAGGTGGTATGCGGATGGCCGCATGGGTGCAGTCTATTGCCCCTAGCACGCCAGGCATACGTGATACCCTGTGGAACACCTGTATCTTTGCTGTGTGCTCCGTCGGTGTGCTGGGGAAATGGATGTACTCTGCAGCATGTGTCAGCAGTGCGCTGAGGAATTGAGTGAGGTGGCATGACGCAGCCGACTGGGTTATGTCTGTGGTGTCCCCTGTTGGTCTCTGGAAGGTAGCCGTGGTGAGCAAGCACATGCAAGCTGTCACTTTAGTCTCTACTGACAGGGCATGACTCCGTCGTGTGGGTGCCTGCATCACATCACTGCACAGCTCACAGAGTCACCTCAGAATTGCCTGATTCTGGTGAAACTGGCCCACGATCTCAGTATCACTGTACAGCTCAAAGCTGGTGCTAGGTTGGTACTGCCTGTTGGGGGCATACCACTGATCGGCCCTTCCACAGCTGCACCCCCCTGCTGCCTGCCTTCTCGCCCCCCTCATTACTGCCTCCATCTGGATGGTGGCACTGGCCATGTCCCTGGCTTGTGTTCACCCCCCCGGCAGCTGTTTCACTGTTCCCACCGCTGTCCTGGCTGCTACTTCCCCAGCACTGGGAACACCTTCCTGTGGTGGCCTCTGTGATGTGTGGCACTTCCCCCTTCTGCACTGGCTGTAGCTCCCCACACCTTCCCTGTGTCTGTGTGTTCAGGGTGCCCTTTCCCTGTCCTGCCCTGTGTGTTCCTCCTGCCCTGTTTGTGTGGCTAGAGTTCTGCCTCATGTGCCTTCCCTGTAGTGTTCTTGCACCTTTCCCTTGTTTCTTTTTATTTTGGCTCATTTCCGCAATCGCGCAACTTCCACTTGCTCCCCTATTGCGCATGGTGCGTGTTGTTGAATATCGCACTGCGCCATTTATGCACGGTTCCTCACCCTTCAGTTGCGCATATATTCATTATCATTATCATTGCATTCTTGCTCAGCGTGATTTAGGGAGGCGCATCTTCCTCCCGCTCAATATCGCAGAATGGCACATTTTCGGACTTGTGCTGGAGCAACCCTATTGCACATGGCACAACCGTATTGCGCATGGCGCAACCCTTTTAAAAATCTGGGCCTGTGGCTTCAGTTTGCAAATTTAAATCAGTTTGAGAAATGACTTTCTCTTCCTCCTGTCGCTCCTACTCTGGTGGTTTGTGTTTCATTTTTTGTTGTGTTTGTATTATTGTCTGTTCTTCATTTTGATGGCTCAACATGTTATCACTGGGCTGTCCCTTTTGTATCTGACCACCAGCATCATTCACATTAGTTTGGGATTTCTCTGGCCTTGCAATACCTGTCTTAGTCTGGGTTAAACTTTGTTTTGCATTTATTCCTACCCGTAAACCATCTTTTGGTTCTAAACCCCGCAGCTCTTGGCACATGCCAGAGGCGTTTTTACTGCCAGCTGCTATTTCTCCATTTTTGTCCATACTTAGTAAAGGGTTTACATGTACCTGTGGGTGGCATAGTGTTTGTATCTTGGCCTTTCCCTTTGATGCTGGTGCATCATTCTTGTAGCTGTCAGCTGGGCTGCGCCCCTTGACAATGAGTGTCACTGTCTGTAGTGTCTGCATTTCGGCTTGCAATTTCACTTTGTACTCCACTTATGTTCTCTCAGCCTCTTGTTAGTTGTTTCCATGTCTCATTCCTTTTTTGGTTAACTGTTTCTTCTGCATTACTGGGAGCTGTTTCCCCCATTTTATCATCACCACAGCTACTTAAATCCTCTAAGAAAACAAAGAAGTCTTCACCGCTGTTTTTTTCTTCAAAATCAATTCACTCCTCTCAATGTTCTGCCACATGGTAGCCTCTTGCACGACAAGGTGAGGGGACAAGGCTCAATTCCCAGCCTCCACATCATCCATCTTCTCTCCCTCCCTTCCACATCTGACCATCTCTCAAGAGTAGGGAGTTTTGTTTTTATTAAGTATTGTACAACATCACTTCAACAAATGGAAATTAGATCAAAAACAACAAATCATGTCACAGGAACATCTGAATCAGTGATCCAAGGTAGATTACGCCATACATTGTGAATATATTGATCTGTTTGAAAAGCCTTTTGTTTATAATATAAATATCGCATTTCTTTACAAACATTCCCCACAATATCATCATATGTCAAGAGCTTTTGTTGCAAAGTAAATAAACAACGAGCATTCCAAATATACCATTTAAGAAAAGAAAACAAGACAGATAAAGTACTAGAATCCCAAGAGGACCACTCCTTGCCATAAGCACCATAAATCAAAGATTCATAAGAAAGACTTTGAAAAGGCACCATATGCTAAAAAGAGGCCACATAGGAACAAACGGATTGAATGAAAGAACACGTGAAAAACGATGAGACATTGTTTCGTATTGTTGCACATAATGAACCCTACTACAAAATCTGTCATGTAATGCCTTATGTTTTTGATTTGATTTAATATTCAGCTTTTCGTGGCAATAAAGCCAGACAACATCCCGAAATTTGTAAGGTACTCTCGTATCACGAAACAATCGCATCACATCAGGTGTCAGATACGTTGGGCATAAAGGGAAAGTGATGGGTTCCACAAAATGTTTATCCTGTACCATTGAATATAGTAATTTTTTAGAGAAATTTAAAACAAGGTTGGATGTAATACCCCACTGTTTAAGGCGCACAAAAACAAATCTATAATAATCAGACGAAAAAGAAACAGATTTAAAAATCTTCAGGGAATCAGAACCCCAACCACCACACCATGCCCGAATACGGGATTGAAACAGTGGTGACCAACTAGTAGTCCATCCACTACAAACGGAAATAGATTAGCAAACAAAAACTGAAGAAACAGAAATAGAACAGGAGTAACCATATTTAAACCCCCATCCACCACCTTTAGATACAACACATTACGTTTAATGGGATTTAATCTACTGCACCACAGTGCTCAAAAAAATAAACCATAAAGTGTAGTATCCCGTTCCTTAGGAGGGGGCAAAATCACACTCATATACAAAAATAGCGGCAACAAATAAGTCCGAATCATGTAAACCCATTTAAGTTTACCCATAGTACACCTATTCCAACCATCCACTAACGTTTTACCTCTTGCAAGTGTTAAATCCCAATTAACTAAGTCCTGCCTACCAGTGTCAAAAACAATTCCTAAAACAGAAATAGGACCATGCGTGACTGAGATGCCAGCTATGTGAGAGGTAGAAACATCGAACCCTAAACATCGGAGAACACACTTTTCTTTATGCAGGTGTATGCCAGAGGTAGTACCATAAAAATTAAAGAACTCTAGATCCCTAACCAAATCCACCTCAGATTTCAAGAAGAAACAAATATCATCCGCATATGCGGCAGCAGTCCAAGGAGCATAGCAGCCTGAAAGTTGGACGGGAGTAAAAAAGCAGACATCATTCAATAACCAAAGCAACAGGTTAATACAAAAAACAAACAATAAAGGGCTTAAGGGACATCCCTGACGTACCTCCCATTTCACTGGAACCAAAGGCCCTAAAAAGCCATTCACTAGAGGTTTAATGAAAAGACAATTATAAATAGCCCGTAACCAGGAAATAAACAAAACCAGAATACCATATCTGTAGAGAATTTGCCATAGAAATTCAAATTCCACTGAATCAAAAGCTTTCCGCTGATCCAAAGACACCACCAATCCAGAAGTAGAAGAAAAGGAACTGGATTCAAAAATTTCCCGTAAAACAATCAGTTGGTCCAAAATTATCCTGCCAGGAACAGCACAGGATTGCGTACATGAAATAACACATGCAGCAGCCCTTGATAAATGTAACGCCAAGATTTTCATTAGAATTTTGAAGTCCACATTCAACAAGCAAATGGGTCTCCAATTATCCAGGTTTTCCTTATTCCCCTTCTTATACAAAAAGGTAACAACCCCTAAAGTCGTAGGAATGGGAAAACAACACTCCTGCAACATAAAAGTAAAAACTCGTGCAAATTCATAAATGTAAGGAGTCAGGAGAGCACAAAATTCAGATGGGAGGCCACCAAGACCTAGGACCTTCCATTTGGGCAATGCGGCCACAGCAGTCTGAACCTCCGAGGAGAAATAACAGAAGTAAGGGCAGTGAGCACAGAATCAGGAGTAGTAGGAATATTCAAAAAAGCCAACCAATGGGAAAAGGCAGCAGTATTATCACCTTGCGTATCAAATTGTCTACCTAAATAGTTTGACACCACCGACATAATATCAGTTTGTTTCGTAACAGTCACCATATCAGTATCCCAGACAGCAAGCATGGTCTTACACTGAATGTGGGAAGAACAGCTCAAAAAAGGACATACTTCCGCAAAAGACCCTTGAGTTCCAAACTGTTGCTGCATAGTCAAAGATGCCAAATGTTTCACATGGAAGTCATGCATGTGTTGTTTAAGAGATTGAATCTGATCTCCATAATCATGTGAAGTAGTATATGCCCAAACTCATCAATTGTTGTAACTGCTGTCTGAGCGTTTGATATGTTACCTTCTCCAAATCTGACAAATATTTGCTCTCACTTAATAAAAATGTAACACCTGAGCAGTACCACCACCAGTGTTACACCCCTGCCTACTATCCTGAACATAGGCTAAGGGGGTTGGGTTCGCTAACTTATAAAACCTTTGCGCACTGCCTCCACTCAGGGTGCTTTGCGTGGGTGAGAGGGTACTGGGTGTAGCCCCCTGAGCTGCTACACCACCCACAATGACCAGTTATCTTCCGCAGACATGCCCCGATACACAGTTCTGCACATTTCCACATTTTGAATTGAAGACTCTCTTTAATAATATGCTCACACAGGATTTCAAACAACAACAAGATATTTATTTTGGGGGTAATAAAGGAGCTAGGAAAGGGAAACAGGAGGAGTAGAGGTTATCTTACCATATTTACACATGTACAGAGATCATTTCAGAATTTTGCTGGTGAACCCTCCTGCTGGGTGGCTACATATTAAAGGGAGACATAAATCACATTTTACCATTCAACTTAAGACATCCAGAGCCCTGGCTATCTAGCTGCTGATAAATCAAATGTTAAATATAATTATTAATAATACTCACACTGGTACCAGTCCCAGATACAGCAGAAACCCCGCAATCTCATACCATACTGGTTAAACAGATACCACAGTCAAAGATGTTGCAGGCCTGATAGAGTTGCAGCTGGTCGAGGTGGCCGGCTATTAATTTGAGGGAGGGGACAACTTAGAAACAGATTTTTGTAAAGCAGCAAATTACTATTTACAACCACAG
Organism: Neoceratodus forsteri; assembly: GCA_016271365.2. Classification (NCBI taxonomy): domain Eukaryota; kingdom Metazoa; phylum Chordata; order Ceratodontiformes; family Ceratodontidae; genus Neoceratodus; species Neoceratodus forsteri. The sequence goes on from CM028131.1 coordinate 202,458,993, forward strand.
CAGGGATTGCCCTGCACTTTAGCAGACAAAGCAGGGATTGCCCTGCACTTGCAGACTTCCGAACATTCCAGAATACACTATATGGATCTTACATGATCATCCAGAACATTCAGCACAATATTTGGAAGTCCCATCCAAAGCAATAAGGGTGATGCTTCTGTCAAGCATCCTAAATGCAGTTTAAACATAGTCACATCCAGTACTTTATATACCAAAAGGCATCCATCCAGAGTAAGTTGGTAACAACACTTTTATCAAGCATCCCATACTTTAGTCACAGGTAGTCACATCCAGTACATTCTATATACCTTATTCACACATTTATATGATTCTGAGGGTTCAGAATAACTTGATCATTGCAATCAGCACATTTACGGTACATTGTCTGGAGCTTTGATTACATACATGTACAAGGCCAACTTCTCTACGACTGTTTTCTCACACTGGGCAATAGCCTGACTGAGCTTTTTGGTCTGGAGACTTTATACACGTGACTGGGCTTGAGGCATGGCCCACTACCATTTGCACAACACCTGAACACTCGACCGGGCTTGAGGCATGGCCCACTACCATTTGCACAACACTTGAACACTCAACAGGGCTTCACTACCATTTGTACAACACTTGAACACTCAACTGGGCTTGAGGCATGGCCTGCTACCATTTGCACAGCACTTGAACACTCGACCAGGCTTGAGGCATGGCCTGCTACCATTTGCACAACACTTGAACTAGGCAGTCTCTTATGGAGTTAATAGCCCAGACTGATGACTTCCACACTTCACACTTAAAAGCACACATTCCTTAATGGGGCATGGAGCCCCCAAGATTACTTACTTAACTTCTCCCTCACTCCGGGGGGTATGAGGGTACTCAGGTCCTCCACGGGTCTCATCCACAATCGAAGGCATCCTGAAGACTTCTTCAGCTCTCTCACTGCTGAGGTACTTGGACAGTGCTCTCACCACTGCATGATGTCGTCTGGTCTGGTCAACGCTCTCACCACTGCTGGACATCTGATTCTTCGGTACACATCTTTCCCCGACGTGGGAGGGAAGGCTAGCCTCTGGAGGACAGTACAGGCAACCTCCAGACTAGCTGTTGCAGAAAGCACAATTACTGTAACTAGTTAACTGTTAACTGAAGAAAATAACAAATGCCCCCTGAAGACTGAAAGGGCTGCATTAATTGGCCCAGGCCTGATAGCATGGCTGGAGCCTGAGCCCCTCCCCCATGGGGAGCTCCCAGCAGGCTGGAGCCTGCTCTGCTGCTCTCTCGGCTCTGCATCTCTGAATGAATCTCCCAGACAAACTGGCAACATTGTCTCTTTATAGAGCTCCTAGCTCGACTCCTGATTGGTAGCAGGGAAGGGGTGACATGTCTCCAAGTTGCTGAAGAACCTGTCAATCAGAACACTCGAGGCACAATTGGGTTGTGGAATTTGTGCCAAAAATAATGTCCCTGTAAGCCCCCATAAGCACTTGGGTGCTTACCCATGAGATGCAGTGGATGTCCCACAACTCCTGGCTTTCTGTTGCTGCAGTTCCAATTGGCTGTGCTGCTGGCAATGTCTGCTTAACTCACTGTCCCTTATAGCAGATTAGATACAGTACTGAATAATGTCCTGGTGCAGTCAGAAAGAAGTAATTATTTGCCCCAAATCCCACACAGTTCTAAAGCTTAAAGGCTGCACTTGCAGTTGCTGCACAGACAAAGAATGTGGCTCCTTTACTTTTTCTGTTGCTACTGTGCTTTTGCAAGCTCCCCCTGCAGCAGCTGACAGACTGACACATAAGAGTCCCACAATATTGGAATTTCCAAGGAAACAGTATTAGTTTTAACTTTAAATACTTTTTCCCACATGTACAACATATTCCCAACAAGCAGCAACAGTTCCATTGTTTAAAACATTTTAATTTTTTACTTTTCGACTGGAGCTGAACATAGCTGCCCTGAAGGCAGCCAGAAAAATTAGAAGCCAAGTCAGGAGAAGGACAGAACGAAACGGGCTAAGGTAAACCCAGAATGGCATTTCTAGGAACCCCATTTGCAAGGGGGTTACACTCTTCCGTGGCAACAAACCTTGGCGTCTGCACCAAGGGTGGGCCAAGCCTGGCACACAAGGGTACCATCATACAATAACTATTAACATACAAAACACTTTGTCTTGTCTGGGGCATATGGCTTCCCAGACCTCATTGGTTACCAAACATCCTGAGCTAGACCATTGCATCCTATTCTAAATTGGCAAAATATTTTATTATAACCACTGTGAACATTACCAGATATTACATTGTACAGGGACCCTTATATAAACAGTTCTTTTAGTTACAAAAACATAACAGGTACAATTCTACTTTTGGTCACTAGGGGCATCCCCCTACATATTGTCACTGAGCCAACAGTGAACAAACAACTTAGGCAGTTTTGAAACATAGAAACATAGAATTTGACAGCAGATAAGGACCACTTGGCCCACCCAGTCTGCACATTTCCCTACCTGATGGATAAGCTGCAGATCCTAGTTAACCAGCAGCCTACTTCTTCCTATCCCCACCCCCAAGAATTGCCTTATGACTGTCCCATGCATGCTTGAATTCCACCACTGTTTTTGACTCCACAACCTCCTCTGGAAGGCTGTTCCATGCATCCACAACCCTCTCTGTGAAAAAATACTTCCTTAAGTTACCTCTGAGCCGTCCCCCTTCTATCTTCAAATTGTGCCCCCTTGTTCTTGCACACCTCTTTTTTTGAAAGATGCTACCCTCTTGGACTTTGTTGATTCCCTTGAGGTACTTGAAAGTTTCTATCATGTCCCCCCTCTCCCTCCTTTCCTCGAGGTTATACATATTAAGCTCCTTAAGTCTCTTCATGTGTCTTCTGGTGCAGACCCTGCACCATTTTAGTTGCCCTCCTCTGGACAGCTTCCATCCTGTCTATGTCTTTGCGGAGATTGGTCTCCAGAACTGCACGCAGTACTCCAGATGTGGTCTCACCAGCTGTCTGTACAGAGGGATAATAACTTCTTGTTTTCTACTGGTGATGCCTCTCCTATGCATCCCACTATCCCCCAGCCCTCCTTGCTGCCCTCTCACATTGCTTGCCCACCTTTAGGTCATCAGATATGACCACCCCCAGGTCCATTTCCATTTTTGTTGTTGTTAGTATCTCACCCCCCATTGTGTACTCTTCCCCTGGGTTTTTGTTTCCCAAGTGCATTACCTTGCACTTCTTAGCATTGAATCTAAGCTGCCATACATTTGACCATTTCTCTAACCTTGCCAAGTCCCTTCTCATCCTTTCCACCCCACCTTTTGCATCAACTCTGTTGCAGATCTTTGTGTCATCTGCAAAGAGACATACTTTTCCTTCCAGTCCATCTGCAATGTCGCTTATAAAGACATAGAAGAGGATCAGTCCTAATACTGAACCCTGCGGTACCCCACTGCTAACCCCCCTTTTTTTCAGAGTGGACTCCATTTACTATTACTCTCTGTGTCCTATTCTCCAGCCAATTCTTTACCCAGGCTGTCATCTTGGGACCACTCCCAGGCTGGCTAACTTGTATATTAATCTTTGTGTGGGACTGTGTCAAATGCCTTGCTAAAGTCTAGGTAGGCCATGTCCACATCCCTCCCTGATCAACTACTTTGGTCACCCAGTCAAAGAAATCTATCAGATTTGTCTGGGATGACCTTCCCGCTGTGGATCGATGCTGCCTTGGGTCCTGTGCCCCTCTGGCCTCTACATACGCAACAATTCTTTCCTTCAGAAGTGATTCCATCATTTTCCCTACCACTGAGGTTAAACTAACAGGTCTGCAGTTTCCTGCTTCTGCCTTGCTCCCACTTTTGTGAAGGGGAATCACATCTGCCCTCCTCCAGTCCTCAGGTACCACCCCATCTTCCATGATTTGTTAAAGAGGGTAGTCAGTGGGGTCACTAGTTCTACCCTTAGTTCTTTTAGAATTCTGGGATGAATCCCATCAAGCCCCATTGCTTTGTCCACCTTCAGTTTTAAGAGCTATTTCAGAACCCTTTCTTCTGTAAATGGACTGGTATCAACTTCTGTATCTAGAGTGTTTCTACTGTTTGTTTAGGTACTCCCTCTTCCTTTGTAAATACTGAGCAAAAATATTTGTTTAGTATCTCTGCCTTTTCACAGTCACCTCTGCCCATCCTCCCTCCCCTTTATTAAGCCTCACTATCCCTCCCTTGGTCTTCCTTCGCTCCCTGATGTACCTATAAAAGGTTTTATCCCCCTTCTTAACTGAGTTGGCTATCTTTTCCTCAGTTTGGGCCTTTGCTGTTCTGACTGCCTTTCCAGCTTCCTTTTGCTTTAACTGATACAGTTCTCTGTCCTGTTCCTTCTGTGATTCCTTGAACTTCCTGAATGCTTTCTTTTTCTGGTGAACCTTCACCGCCACTTTCTTTGAGAACCATAGTGGTTTCTTACCTCATTTTGTTTTGTTTATTTGCTTTACACAAAGGCTTGTTACCTCTGTGATGGCAGTTTTTATTATTCCCCATTGTTCTTCCACCCCTCCTTCCTGCCCATTTGCTAGTGCATTCCATAGGCACTCACCCATTTTGGCAAAGTCAGCCCTTCTAAAATCCAGTACCTTTGTCTTTGTATAGCTTGACTCTATTGCTGTGTTTATTGTGAACCATACTGTTCGATGGTCGCTAGTTCCCAGATGGCTACCCACTTCTACATCTGTGATCCTCTCTTCATCTCCATTTGAGAGAACCAGGTCTAAGATTGCTCCCTCTCAAGTGGAGTCCAATACTAGTTGTCTAAGGCATGCCCCCTGTAGGGCATCTAGAATAACCCCACTCTTAGAAGTGACTGCTGCAACTGCACTCCAGTTAACATCTGGCATATTCAGATCACACATCAGCAGTATCTCCCCTTTATCTGCCATTCTAAGTATACTTTCTATCATTTCCTTTTCCATTTCCTCCCCCTGAGAAGGGGGTCTGTATACAACCCCTGTGCAGATTGTGGTGCCATTGCCTGCCTCCAAATTGACCCACAGTGCTTCTTCTCCTTCCTGTTTACCCTTTTGTTCTGTTGCTTTGATTTTTCTCTTATGTAGAGAGCTACTCCTCCTCCTCCTCTTTTACCCTCCCTGTCCCTCCTGTAGATAGTGTATTCTGGTATGTTTACATCCCAGTCATGGTTCTGTGTGTACCATGTCTCTGTGACTGCCACGATATCCAGATCTTCCTCCTCCATCCAGGCCACTAATTCAGGAAGCTTGTTACCCAGACTATGGGCATTGGTACTCATTGCTCTCCATTTTTTGATGGCTTTACTTTCTGCAGCGGCAACCCCCGCTGACCTTTCTACCTTGGTCTTTTTCTCATCTAGTACCTTGTTCTGTAGGGGGAGGCTGGGATTTTCCTGCTGCTTATCAGTGCCTCCCCCCTTGACTAGTTTAAAGGCTTGCCAATGAAGCATTTAAACCGATTGCCCAAAAGACTTGTTCCCTTCCTGGACAGATGCAGACCATCCTGCCAGTATAGGCTGGTGTCCCTCCAGGTGGAACCCCAGTCCCCAATGAAGCCAAACCCCTGTGCTCCACACCATTTTTTCAACCATTTGTTAAACTGCATGGTGCAAAGTACCCTCGCCTCACCCATGCCACTGACTGGCAGCACCTCTGAGAAGGATACTGTGTGTGCTACTTGTCTTAAGCCCCTCCCCAACGCTACAAAGTCCTTTTGCACTGCTCTAATCTCATGATGAGCCAAGTCATTTGTCCCTAGGTGGACAATGACATCCAGCTCAGACTCCCGTGCAACTGTTCTCGTGATCCTAAGGATGCACTTCCTGTCCCTCCAAGCCATGGCACCAGGCAGGCACCTTACTTCAGTTTTCCCTGCTCCCCCAGTTCTATCCCTCTAATAATTGAGTCCCCCACCAGGAGCTGCTTTCTTTCCTTGTGGTGCCCTCTGCCTCCTTCCTGAGGGCCTCCCTTGTGACAGTTGTCTGCACCCTCCTTAGTCTCCTCTGTGGGTACATCCATAGGGGAACTATGCTCCCCCAGAATGGTGTATGGATTGTGGAGTGTAACAACTGACAGGGTGTGCTCTGTTCCACCAACCTTACCCTCCCTGAGCCCACTGTGGTCCAACTGCTGTGCTTTCTGCACAACCTCTGAGGTAGTGGTGGTGGTGGCTGTGGTGCTCCCTGGATGGGGGAGGTTCCCTTTCCACTGTCCAGAGTGGCCTGAAGATGAGCAACTTCCTCCCTCAGGGCAGATAGTTGTCTGCAAACAGGGCAGCATCTCACCCTCCAGACAGACTCCCAGAAGCCTGCTGTCCCACAGCCATTACATTGTACTACTCCCCACATAACTGTCTACCTTGTTTAGTTTGTGTGTGTGTGTGTGATTGGTGCGTTATATAGAAATATATGTATTTATATAATGTGTATGCTTATATTGTCAATGCAGTGTGCTAGACAGGATATGACAGTGATGTGTACCTTGCCCTCTTGAGGAATGATGTCAGAACCCCAGGTATAAATGAACTATTTCCAGGGGTGGGAAGGGGTTGGGCTTAAACTGTGCCCTCACAAAACAATCAGCTAAATGCTCTGACCTACTGATGTGATGAGTGCCTTCCTGTCAGCACCATACATGAAATTTGTAATACTGCTTCAAATCAGTTTGACAGAGAAAATACCCTGCTAATCAAACAGAGAATAATCCAAACATCCAAGTCAGATACAGGTAGACCTCCCCTGCCCAGCCCCAAAAGAGCCTGGTGACTTGTGCTCTGAAAACAGTCAGCTTCAAAACACGTCAGCTGTGCAGAAGGGCAGACACAGAAAACAGTATTCAGCCTATCTGGGTTTAAACTCTTCCTGCACTGAAAACCTTAACACTTGTAACACAAGTAAAGCAAACTCCACCTCCCTCTGTTGATTGAAAGACTGCCTTTTCTGATAATTCTAAGTTGCTTATTTCACCCTTCAGTTAGAAGTGTCCTCCACCTGAAGAATATTAACTTTCCTAAGGAATCTGCTTCAAACCAAAGACAACTGTAAATTGTAAGGTTCACCTCCCTCTGTTGTGAGCACTACTCACTTTCCTTCAAATCTTAAGTCCAGTGTTGCAGCTTGCAGCCAGAGGTAGCTTCACCTGAAGACTGAGGTTATCTGATGAGCCTGCTAAAATTAGTACTTTTTTCAAGGTCTGTAAGATTCTTCCAGAGCTGTTGGCTGTTAAGTAGCTGTGATGTAAGTACTTCCTGACATAGTCTGGCTTGGCCTCATAAGGCACACTGAGGTAAATAAAAGAAAAACTAGTTTCCACCCCCTAGGCACTGTCTGGGTCCAATACACAGCCTGTAACCTGCTCTCAATTCAGAGCTTATGACAAATTCTTAGCCCAGTGAATATTCACAGTATTACAAATATTGCAATGCAAACAGTCAATCACTAACTCCAATCAAGTCAGAAGGGCAGAAACACAGAAAACAGTAAAATCTTAACAATTGTAACAAGAAAAGCAAACTCCACCTCCCTCTGTTGATTGAAAGACTGCCTTTTCTGATAATTCTAAGTTACTTATTTCACCCTTCAGTTAGAAGTATCCTCCACCTGAAGAATATTAACTTTCCTAAGGAATCTGCTTCAAACCAAAGACAATTGTAATTTGTAAGGTTCACCTCCCTCTGTTGTGAGCACTACTCACTTTCTTGCAAATCTTAAGTCCAGTGTTGCAGCTTGCAGCCAGAGGTAGCTTCACCTGAAGACTGGCACCAAAATACACTCCTGAAGCTAGGTGGTGGCAGCCATTTTAAGAGTCTCCACACATACAAATTGGGGAGGTCCATGCTGGTTTTGGTGCATGGCTTAAAACATAATCCCAGCGGTGCCTCCAAGTTGTAACCCCTGGGCGGTACCACCACCAGTGTTACACCCCTGCCTACTATCCTGAACATAGGCTAAGGGGGTTGGGTTCACTAACTTATAAAACCTTTGCGCACTGCCTCCACTCAGGGTGCTTTACGTGGGTGAGAGGGTACTGGGTGTAGCTCCCTGAGCTGGTACACCACCCACAATGACCAGTTACCTTCCCCAGACATACCCCAATACACAGTTCTGCACATTTCCACATTTTGAATTGAAGACTCTCTTTAATAATATGCTCACACAGGATTTCAAACAACAACAAGATATTTATTTTGGGGTAATAAAGGAGCTAGGAAAGGGAAACAGGAGGAGTAGAGGTTATCTTACCATATTTACACATGTACAGAGATCATTTTGGAATTTTGCTGGTGAACCCTCCAGTTGGGTGGCTACGTATTAAAGGCAGACATAAATCACATTTTACCATTCAACTTAAGACATCCAGAGCCCTGACTGTCTAGCTGCTGATAAATCAGATGTTAAACATAATTATTAATAATACCTACACTGGTACCAGTCCCAGATACAGCAGAAACCCCGCAGTCTCATACCACACTGGTTAAACAGATACAACAGTCCAAGATGTTGCAGGCCTGATAGAGTTGCAGCTGGTCGAGGTGTCCGGCTATTAATTTGAGGGAAGGGGCAACTTGGAAACAGATTTTTGTAAAGCAGCAAATTACTATTTACAACCACAGCAGGGATTGCCCTGCACTTTAGCAGACAAAGCAGGGATTGCCCTACACTTGCAGACTTCCGAACATTCCAGAATACACTATATGGATCTTACATGCAGAAATTCAGCACAATATTTGGAAGTCCCATCCAAAGCAATAAGGGTGATGCTTCTGTCAAGCATCCTAAACGCAGTTAAAACATGGTCACATCCAGTACTTTATATACCAAAAGGCATCCATCCAGAGTAAGTTGGTAACAACACTTTTATCAAGCATCCCGTACTTCAGTCACAGGCAGTCACATCCAGTACATTCTATATATCTTATTTACACATTTATATGATTCTGAGGGTTCAGAATTACTTGATCATTGCATTCAGCACATTTACGGTACATCGTCTGGAGCTTTGATTACACACATGTACAAGGCCAACTTCTCTGTGACTGTTTTCTCACACTAGGCAATAGCCTGACTAAGCTCTTTGGTCTGGAGACTTTACACATGAGACTGGGCTTGAGGCATGGCTCACTACCATTTGCACAACACCTGAACACTCGACCGGGCTTGAGGCATGGCCCACTACCATTTGCACAATACTTGAACACTTGACCGGGCTTGAGGCATGGCCTGCTACCATTTGCACAGCACTTGAACACTCAACCAGGCTTGAGAAATGGCCTGCTACCATTTGCACAACACTTGAACTAAGCAGTCTCTTATGGGGTTAATAGCCCAGACTGATGACTACAACACTTCACACGTAAAAGCCCACATTTCTTAATGGGGCATGGAGCCCCCAAGATTACTTGCTTATCTCCTCCCTCACACCGACGAGTACGAGGGTACTCACTGAGGTCCTCCACAGGTCTCATCCGCAATCGAAGGCATCCTGAAGACTTCTTCAGCTATCTCACCGCTGAGGTACTTGGTCAGTGCTCTCAACACTGCATGATGTCATCAGGTCTAGTCAGCACTCTCACTGCTGCTGAACATCTGATTCTTCAGTCCACATCTTTCCCCGACGTGGGAGGGAAGGCTAGCCTCTGGAGGACAGTACTGTTAACCTCCAGACTAGCTGTTGCAGAAAGCACAATTACTGTAACTAGTTAACTGTTCACTGAAGAAAATAACAAATGCCCCCTGAAGACTGAAAGGGCTGAATTAAGTGGCCCAGGCCTGATGGCAAGGCTGGAGCCTGAGTTCCTTCCCCATGGGGCTCCCAGCAGGCTGGAGCCTGCTCTGCTGCTCTCTCAGCTCTGCATCTCTGAATGAATCTCCCAGACAAACTAGCAACACTGTCTCTTTATAGAGCTCCTAGCTCAACTCTTGATTGGTAGCAGGGATGGGGTGACATGTCTCCAAGTTGCTGAAGAATCTGTCAATCAGAACACTCAAGGCACAATTGGGTTGTGAAATTTGCACCAAAAATAATGTCCCTGTAAGCCCCCATAAGCACTTGGGTGCTTACCCATGAGATGCAGTGAATGTCCCACAAGTCCTGGCTTTCTGTTGCTCAATTCCAATTGGCTGTGCTGCTGGCAATGGCTGCTTAACTCACTGTCCCTTATAGCAGATTAGATACAGTCCTGAATAATGTCCTGGTGCAGCCAGAAAGAAGTAATTATTTGCCCCAAATCCCACACAGTTCTATAGCTTAAAGGCTGCACTTGTAGTTGCTGCACAAAGAATGTGGCTCCTTTACTTTTTCTGTCACTACTGTACTTTTGCAAGCTCCCCCTGCAGCAGCTGACAGACTGACACATAGAGTCCCACAATACTGGAATTGCCAAGGAAACAGTATTAGTTTTAACTTTAAACACTTTTTCCCACATGTACAACATATTCCCAACAAGCAGCAACAGTTCCATTATTTAAAACATTTTAATTTTTTACTTTTCGGCTGGAGCTAAACATAGCTACCATGGAGGCAGCCAGAAAAGTTAGAAGCCAAGTCAGGAGAAGGACAGAACAAAACAGGCTAAGGTAAACCCAGACTGGCATTTCTAGGAACCCCATTTGCAAGGGGTTACAAAAACAATCGTAAGTCAGATTTCAAACTTTCCCACCACAGAAAAGGATTATCAAACAACCGAAATAAAGTTTTCTTACCTTCTATAAAATACACTAATTGTTGGGACAGAGAACCCCTAGAGAGCAATAATGTATTAAATTTCCAAAGACTGGGGCCAGAAGGAGAATCCCACTCCCCTACCACTATTGAAAGGGCATTATGATCAGAGTAGGCCACATAATTGACGCTTGCATTAAGTACTGGAACCGGATTACTAAGAAAAAAGAAATCAATATGAGTGGCATGCTTACCCCGCTGAAAAGTAGCGAATCCCTGAGAATGAAAAGAGTGATACACATCTTTTAAATGAGCTAATTGAACTGTAGCCTGTAGAGCCGACATATCACAGAATATTTTCATAGTAGAGGCACCCCCACCACGATCCTGCAGCATAAGACCACAATTGAAGTCCCCTCCCCAAAGCACAGATTGTGCTGAAAAAAGAAAGGGCCTAATTTGTAAAAAAATGTCCTCCCTGTCTGCCTTCTATTGAGGGGCATAAATATTAATAAGACGAAAATAAGCATCACGGAGTTCAACATCCAATATAAGGACTCGTCTTGGTACTAAAGCATTCAGCTTTATGAGCCTGAAAGGAAGTGTAAACAAAATACCCACCCTTAGGCATGCACCCTGGACAATGGACCAGTATGAAGGACCCTTATACCAGTCACATTTAGCATGTCGGATCTCCAGGGCAGTACGTAATCTCATATCCTGTAAAAAAAAATGGCATCTACAGGGATGGACATTAGATGAGAAAACACACCACCACGTTTTTTTGAATTATTAATGCTATTAATATTAAGCGTTAAAAAATTAAGTCGGGCAAAAGGAGGCATATGAAGAAAAAATTAAGGGGGTTTAAATAATTTAGACCTACCAGAGGCCCGCGTCTTACGTCCTTTAGAAGGAAGCTTGCCTTTCAGAGGACCCACAACCTTCTCACTCACCATACTCACATCAGAATCAGAACCAGGATCAGCATGCAGTGAACTTTCCGAAGAGACTTTGGAGATTTTTTCAGTAAACTCAGTATCCAAAAGAAGAGGTTGAAAATGATTAGATGTTTGAGTTTCTGAAATTTTATGAACCTTAGGGGCCAGTTTTCTCCAGCTCTGGCAGCGCGTTATCCGTTGTTCAGGATCCACGCCAGGGTCGAAGGAGGAGGAGGCGGAGGGGCCATATCAAGAGGGGAAACAACCAGCCTGGGCCTACAGTCTTGCAAAGGAGGATCCAAAACTACAGGAGGGGTGTTCATAGGGTCTATCACCATAGGAACCTCCAGATGCTTCTGAACTACCGAAGGACAATCGGAACAAAATTCCGGGGGAGGGGGCACCATGGACAGGGATGGAGAAATTCAAGGGTCTACCAGTAAGGGATCATCCTCCATCTGGACATGCGTCCGTTGGGCTATTGCAACCAGTAGTCTCTGCTCCTCCAAATCCCCTGAACCAGATTTAGAAGAAGCAGCCTGAGAACATTCACCATAGGTATGGCCTAACAGACCACATAAGTTACAGTAAACAGGTTCAGAACAATGTTGGGACACATGACCCAGCTTATCACATAGGAAGCAATGGATTTTATCACAAACCCCACTAAGGTGTCCTGAAGCACTACATTTATAACATGATTTCGGCTGTCCTGGATAAAATAAAACACCCCGGTCCCACCCCAAAAAAAAAATGAATTGGGCAAATGCTGTAGAGAACCATTCAATTCCCTCAGAATGACCCTAAACTTCCAGCCCCCCATCCATATACCCTCACTATCAAAAATAGCCTCAGGAGACCCCAACACAGTACAATGCTGCTGTAGCCAAAAAAGCAAGTCAGTCACACTGACACCCTCATTATGGAAAAGAACCATAACGGACTTCTAAGTGGGCCTGGTCAGAGGAATGGCTTCAAAAGGGGCCCATAGTGGGGTATTTTTAACCTTCCCATATCTTGTCCAAAATGCCTCCAACCCTTCAGCCAACTTGAAACTAACATCAAACGAGCATTCCCCAGACACATGAATAAGAGCATATAATTCAGTAGCCAAGAAATGTAAACTTTGTTTCAGTAATATTTTCCCCACATATTCCCTATCGGGAAACAATTCAAGACCCCTTTATACACAATATGGACAGCATTATGTCTTTTAGCAGGCACCACCTTCTTTTTAAAAAAGGAAGCATACGATTGAGAGCCACCAGTGATTTCAGTTCCCAAAATAGACTCAGAGTCACCCTCCAGTGACCTGGCAGAAACAGAAGTAGGCTGAGTATGGGGGAGGCACCAGACAACTAGCACCTGAGGGAACAGGGGGACTAGGTACCGTGCAGTGAGAATCCAGTTGAGGCAACTTAGGCAGTAACGGTAAAACCAGTTTAGGATTGGGGGTCAAATTAAAGTCAGAGTCTAGAGTAAAAGATGATACTTCACCCGAAGGTTTCTGAGAAGGGTGTAAAGGTCCAGTCGAGGATGCAGTAGTCAAAGGATTCAGTTGCACTCCAGGAATTGAATAGGAGCAAAAGTCGAAGTCTATTGTTGAGAGTCAGGCTAGCGTACCCAGCCCACCGCCCAGAGAGAGGATTCCATTGACCACCCTTCCAGTTGTTCAGGCACCGAATCCTACCAAGCTTGTGTTGAAGCCATTTGATCTCTTTGCGGGGCACAGGCAGTTGTCTTTGAGGTTGTGTTTTGGGTCTTGCAAGTCAAGGCAGGAAAGAAAAAGGTGGAAACCCCATCCTGTTTAAGGGGTTCTGTTTGAAAAATAACCGGCATAGACTCAGAGGCAGACCGAGAGATTTCCTCTATCACATTCAATGCAGGAGCAGTCGGAGGAAGTATTGGTGCCGGACCATGCCCCGCAGAGTCCACAATTTCTTCTGGTGCAGGCATAGGCAGAAGCGACAAAGAAGCAAGTGGAGGAGATGCCTCCAGCACAACTGAATCCATGGCAGAAGAAACCAAAGAGGAGACCAACGCACCAGCCATGGGACTCACAGGTAACACAATAGGTCCTGAATCCTCAGAAAGCACAGCAAGAATCTCCATAGGGGTAGCATCTGGTATAGTGGCAACTTCAGGTAAATGGGAATCGCAGGCAGGGCCAGGCAGCATACCTAGAACACCCTCAGCAAAAGCAGAGCGCTCCGCAGGCACACCACTCCCCACCACATCCTTTTCCATGCTCAACTCAGCAGAGACTGAACTGCTGCAGCGGACGGCAAAGCCCCCCGCAGGCAGAGTAGGGGAATTTCCCCGGTGTCCTGTCCAGATTCCCCCCATTCACTAAAAATACCACCAACAGCTTAATCTGGTTCATTGTCCATTGGCATTCATCTGTGTCCCCCTCCCCCGGGTTGTGCCTGAAAATAGGCAGAATTTGTCTAGTACTTTTACTCGGTCAACAAAAACTAAATAATTGAACCAGATCAATCGTGAGGTTGTTAATCTCAAACCCCAGTGAGAAAACTATGCCAAAGGCATGCCTGTGCTGAAGGGCCATAAAATCAACTATTTGTACCAGACCCAGTGATGCCATTAACTGGAGGAAACACTGAACAAACTGAGTTAGATCACCATTGAGCCAGGCATTGAAATCACTGGTGAATTCTGCAAATACCTCAGTAGAGCACAACATCCCTGACACATAAAGGAGACCAAAGGCAGAGATGACAGAATTAATTGACAGAGTGGTGGATTGGAAACATGCAGCACTGGAGAACGAGCACATGGGACATATATATGAATAATTGCAGATGAGTGCAGAATCCTAACTCTAAAAGTTATTTTATGGGAAATTACTGGGATTAGAACAGAGGAACAGATACTTGCTGCTCTCTTAATCCTAGAGATTCTCCCTAGCAATCAAATTACTAAGGCAACACCAAAAAAAACAAACAAAAAAAAAACATACTGTAGGCTGAAAGCCATGTTATGTATTAGAGATTCATAGACCAACATTTGAAAAATGTTATTACAGCTTCACTTGTCGAAACAAATATTTTTAAATTAGTAGTTGAAACAGAAAGTGTAACAGAAACATGCTTGCAAAATAAAATGTAAAGTTAAGGTTGAGATTTCAGTAGCTGTACACTGTGGTTTATGCTTCTTGCTTGCACTTTTGATAAACTTCACATACACATACTGTCTGGAATTTGTGACAGAGAGGACAGTAAGTACCCAGCTTAAACCTCAAGCATATATAAAAAGGCAAAAAAATAAATGAAATAAATTAAGGGTGAAATCTCTGAAGTCTTGCAGAGTTGTTATCAACCTAATGCCTGCCCTGTTCCCCAGCCCATTGCCTCCTGTCTGAAGCATAAAGTACAGCTCCAAGCCCTTGCCTCACAGTCACATACTCTTTGTAGATTAAGAAGTATTCAATGCAAAAAAAAAAAAATTACAATTCAGACATTAAGCTTGACGCACTCAATGCAGACAAAAACAGGAAATGAAAAACATAAGGAGCTGGATATTCAAACTGCGATATTTTGTTGCAAAGCCCTTGCGCTGCACAAAATAGTTGCGCAGGGGTGTGGCCGGGGTGATATTCAAAGGAGTTGCGCTATTGAGCAACTCCTTGAGCTTGCGCCACCACAAGTGGTCAGAGTGGAGCATTCAAGTTGGGGTGGCGCAAGTACCATTGCGCCATGCGCAAATTTCCCATATTCAAAAGGTGACATGCAAATGTGCCATAATTCATGCAAGGTGCAGGGGGGGCCATTTGCATTTATTTATGGCCCCATTTGCATGCCATTAGCATGCAGGTGCACCGATCCCTGAGGACTTGTGCCTGATTGCAGGCATAAGTTAAAAAATTCCCCACCCCCTAACTGGCCCGATCGCGGGCATGTGTTGAAAACACCACCCTCCCCCCAACGCCCAATCGCGGGCATATGTACAAAACAGCCCCCCACCCTTGACTGCCCGATCGCGGGCAAAGTAAAAATAAAACCCACCCCCACCAGCCCGATCGTGGCACCAAAGTGTCCAACCCCCCCAAGACCATATCCCTGGTGGTCCAGTGGACCACTAAGTCCAATCGCGAATGAATTCATTCACATATCTGGACTGCCTTGTATGGTATGGGCTGCACACCCATTGGATCTTGCTCTGCGCCAATGGGCGTGCAGCCCTACCGGGCAGTCAGTCGGCAGGCGGTAGGCGGGTGGGATGTTGCTGCCCGCCGGCTACCGGGGGGTGAGCGGGGTGCTGAGGCTTTGTGGGTGGGGTGGGGGACACTAGATCAACAGGGTAGGTGGTCCTTAGGGGGGTTTTGAACACTTTGGTGCTGCGATCGGGCTTAGCGGTCCACTGGACCACCAGGGATATATTCTTGGGGGTTGAACACTTTGGTGCTGCATCAGGCTGGTGAAATTGATTATTTTCACTTTGCCTTGATTGGGCCAATCGAGGTTGAACTATTACACATATGCCCAGATTGGGCCATTTGGGGCAGGGGTTACTATATGCCCATGATTGGGCTGCAGGGAGAGGGGGGGCACAGGGAGTAGGTTCAGGTCTACCCACAGGTGGCAGCTGCTGTGTTGCGCCCTGCAATGTGGCAGCTCACCTGTGGGTGGCCCTCAACTTACTCCTTTTTTTTTGGCTCATAGTTGTGCAGGCACAGGTTGGGGGTTGCACCTGCACAACTCTGCACAGCCTACTGAATATCGGGCTGTGCAGTTTATGCATGGTTCCTCCCCCTCTGGTTCAGCATGCATTCATTTGCATTGCGCTGTTGCTCAGCTTGACTTGGGAGGCGCAACTGCCTCCAGCTGAATATGGCAGAATGGCACAATTTCAGACTTGCGCAGGCGCAACCCTATTGCGCATGGTGCGACCCTTTTGAATATCCAGCCCAAGGTGTTTAGTCTCAGGAGTTTTGGCATATCACTGATGTGGTGTTCCATTGGGCTGTCAGCCCTAATGACCCCCCCCATTCTGCAGCATCCTGTCTGAAGCACAAAGCACAGCTCCAATAGAGATTTTCATAGGCAGTACTTTTTGGAGTTAGAGATGTATATCTCACCAACAGAATCAGACATACAGTAGCTTTCTGTGGGCCATGTATGAAGCAAGAAACAATATTTGTTTATACAGGGGAGGTGGTGAGCGTTAGTAAACGTGGGTAAGCCTTGAGTTTCTGAAGAAGAGCTGAGCCAGAACCAAGCCAAGGGCCTGGCTTGACTCTTACAGCCAAATCACGAGCCGAGCCAAAGGGTATGGTGGTTCAGCGGTAGGACTGTGCTTCCCTTCACCCTGCTGCAGTCTTCACACAATGAACCACTCTTACCCTCACACATGAGAAGACTAATTCTGTGTAAGCAGCAGCAGCCACAGCTTAGACCAGGCAGAGCCCGCTGACTGCAAGTGAGGTACCCTGGTTCATTTTCCAGCCTTGGGATGTCGTAGGAACTATATTTATTTTAGGGACTGCCCTGGAGATATAGTTCCTTACCATCATTATATTTCTTTAAATGGTGGTGGCGGGTGGGGGTGGAGAGAGAATATGCACTCAGTAGAGATTGTTTAGTACAAAAGAAGTCAGTTAATTGAGACACTGCAGCCTTTTGTCCCAATTAAATGGCTGTCCCATTTTGTTTAAAAGACTTCTTCTCTCAGCACTCTGCTATGCTATACTTAACTTTCACTTGGGTTTACTTTTCTCATGCTGAATACAGTACTGTTTTAGTTACCTCCCATTGACTCAACCAATAATTTGATAGCAGGAAACATTAAAAATTGTGCAGTAATGTAAAAAATTATAAATAGTAAATTAGAGTTATTGCTGGAGTTGGCATGACATGGGAAGTCCAAAACAACTGATTTCCTCTTGACTTTTGAGTTGACCTCCTCCTGCCTGATGAAGTAGAGAACAGATATGGCAGGATGGAGTGCCAGGGGATTGAGATGCTTGCTAACTATACTTTTTATTTGAACTACAGATCTAATAAATCTGTTTTTTGAATGTCGCATATACATTAACCTACTTAGACTGATGTCATAAAGAAATAAAACTACCCATATCAGTTTATGGGAAACTCCAGTTAAGATTTGTGTTGAATATTACAAAATATTGTGCTACAGTATGTGTAGCAGTATAGGAAAAGGCACAAAACTTGAACAAGAGCATGCCAGAAAAGGATAGGAACACAATCCAGCACAGCAGTGCAGCACCAACCCCTAACAGATTATAGGAACCAGTATTTATTATTACATAATTACAGAGGTGATTAGCCAAGAATCCGGAGACTCCAAACTCTTATGTTTTTCATTTTCTTAATTCATTAAAATAGTTATTTTCCTTTGAAAGTGCTGCACTGCTTACCAGATTCCCTTTTCTACAGTAAAATGAACTGTGCCATTTCCAGGAAATGCTCTCTGTATGTGAAGAAATGGCAAGTCATATAGAAACAAAATCAGTTACATTTTCACTTTCAGTCAGCTCTTCAAACAGCATAGTAACAGGGGGAACAGAAAGGGTTGCCCCAAATAATGTTACACAGACCATGAGAGGAAAGGATATTGGGCAGGATAATATGCTATCCACATTGACTTTCTTAGCCCATTCATCCAATCCCATAAGAAGTCACATGACAAGCATAGCCTTTTGGCAGAACATTTATTTTCAACATGATTATCTTAACTGAAACAACTCATATACATACAACATCAGTTACATAAAAAAACAAGTTATAATATAGCAAACCTCAATCATGCATATGGTATATTATTACACTGGGGCATCAGACGACCTTAGGCTATGGCACTTTCACATCCAAGAGAATGAGCCAACCATTGGCCAGAGAAGGCGTGGCTCTCCCCCGGAGGGTTATTCCACCTCCCCAACAAGGCTGCTCCATACAAACCCGTACCACTAGGCCACAGCCATGCCGTTGAGCCCTCACTGTGCATCAGCCACCTGACCATCCCCTTCCCAGTAGTAAAAGGCTCAGCCCAAAGCTGTGCAAGTGTTTCTTCTGGAATGAGCCCTCACCGGGCCACCCCCAATCTTCTCTCTTCTTATCAAATCTTCATTAATTTAGCGTCTACAAAGATAGTCATCTGCCCCAGTGGCCTCGACTGCCTGAACAACCCCCATGTGTCCCCTTCATTCTGGAGAGGGAGGGAGGGAAGGTGGGTTTTACTGCTGTACCCTCATGGTCTGGACATAAAGAGGAAGTTCCTCTGTTGTCCAGACCCTTTAAGCTGACCTCAGCCCCTCCCAGTACCAGGCTACTCTTAGCCTTTCACCCTTGGGGCCGAGGTCATTGGTCACCCCCAGTCTCTGGCCCTGTTAAGGAGGTGTCCTGGAATTGGCTACTGGTCACCTGGCAATTACCCTCCTGGAAATTCCAGGAGGTACCCTGCCCAGATAAGCCCATTCAACCAGTCCCATAAGAAAACACATGACAGGCACAGTTTTTTGGCAGAAAAAGCCAAAAATGTATTTTCGACATGACTGTCGTAACTCAGACATCTCATATGCATGCAACATTGGTTACATAAAAGCAGGTTATAATATAACAAACATCAGTCATGTATATTATGGTATAGTATTACCCTGGGGCAGCAGACAACCTTATGCTATGGCACTTCACATCCAAGAGAATAAGCCAACCCATGGCCAGAGAAGGCATGGCTCTCCCCCGCAGGGTTAGCCTGCCTCCCTGACAAGGCTGCTTCATATGGACCCATTCCGCTAAGCCACAGCTCTCACCAGGCGTCAACCGCCTGACCATGCCCCCCACAGCAACAAGCTCCGCCCAACACTGTATAAGTGTTTCTTCTGGAATGAGCCCTCACCGGGCCACCCCAATCTTCTCTCTTCTCATCAAATCTTTATCAATTTAGCCTCTACACTGATAGTCATCTGCCACAAGATCTGCAAATTCAATTGCATATCTCCCACTGATGCCCTAGGATAACACTATAACCATGATTCCAAAACCATTTGAATATAAGTTAAAGGTTGCTTGCCCTATACTTGACAGGTTCACCCCATCCGCTGCAAAATAGCTTCCCCCCGGACTATATTCCTGTGGTGTAACACCTGTATACCATTCTGTCTGCAAAAGTGTGATACTACCCTATTTACTGCTCTACGCACCTTTCAGAGTGGCCTGGTCATTTGCTCATTTTCGCTGAGGCAATATCCTTGACCACGCAAAGTGAGTGTCAGGCATCTGCCTTCACATCCTCCCCAGATCTACCATTATGCTTCTCATCACATCTAGCGAAGACAGCCCCCTGATTGTTCCCCCCCCCCCGGTGAATTACCAGACTAAATGGTGTGTTCCTGACCAGGCCCAGCTTCTTCAATGGCGGTACGAGGTTACCCTACTTCATGCCGGCCGTTCCACACCAGAGCACTCCAGCTTTTTCCTCCGTGATGCCCAGTTGGTCTCCTTGGCCCTGAAGGGATGCCCATGCCCAGGCTCTGCTAATGAAGGAATGGCCAACCATGTAAACCTTTTTGGTCTCCGGAGGTGCACCTGTAAGACAAAGCAAGCAGTTAATATACCCTTCCATCCTATACAGCCATGCTGGGTCTAATGTATGTTTTATAAGCCTTAGACTGCCAGCACCCTATCCTCTGTATTTGTTGCTTTGCGGCCCAACTGAGCTGCCTCAGTGGTGGCCCCAATCTGGAATGAGTGCATGCTAAACCCAATAGGGTCTCACCCCTTCCAAAAAAACTGCTCCAAACTGGTACCTAATTACCAGCTTGCCATCTGCATTGGTGAAGAATGTGCCCTGCCCACCACCCCTGTGTGGTATGTATTCCTTTACTAGTGACCATGGCCAGATGCTGTGCCCTGGTGACCTGTGGAAAGTTATAATCTTTGTGGGGCCAACCTGTGCTGTTTTGGAAAATGCAGTGACAAATGCAGCGTATCCCCTGTGAACTTTATGTCCTGCCACTGCAGGCAGTGTCCCTCTGGCATGGTCGAGTCCTCCACCATTTCTGACACCCAGAATGCTCTGAAAATGCACAGGTGAACAACCCCTTAAATAGCCAGGCTTCGTCCACTGACCAGCATATCTGCCCCAATTTTCCCAGTATATCCCCAACAGCTGGCTGTCCACAGGACGTCTGCCATCCTTCCTGCTACCTTTAAGCCCACACCATCCTTCTATCATTTTTGGATGTTAAAGGAGCCAGTCATGTCCTGGAACCCACACATCTTTACCATGAATGCCAGGCCTGCCAAGTCGCTGCAGATATATGCTGGTGCCCTGCCTCGGTCCATCAAATGGAGTACAAACTGTTGCAGTAGGCTGGTCTGTTCCAACAGCTGATAGTTCTAGTAAACATCCTCACAGACTGCCCAGAGCACCTTTAGATATGCCCTATACTTACACCACGTCCCCGGGAGCCAGAGCGTGTCATACCAAGTTGTCTGTTCTTGGATCACCGCTTGCCACAGGAATGCTGGCACTCTGACTGGGTGTCTCTCTGCGTCTGGGGCCATATACCAGAAGCACTCGAACTGTAAGCGAGAGAGCACATCAGCAATCTCATTGTCAACCCTTAATGACACATAGATTTGCAGGCACCACAGGACAAACACTCACAGCAGCTGCATCATCTCCATAGAGTTGGATGTCTGCATGTTCAGGAAGGACACCACCCCCATATTGTCTGTCAGGAAGCATACTTTTTTGTTCCTGAAGTGGTCCCCCGACATGAACACTGCCACCAATATTTGGAAGAACTCTATGAGGGTCACATTCTTATTGAGACCTGCTTCCACCCAGCTTTCATCCTAAGGACCTGCAAACCATGTCCCCTGGAAGTATGCCCCAAAGCCAACGCCCCTTGTAGCATCAGAAACCATCTGGCAATCTGGGCTGAAGGGGAGGCCAGTTTGCCATACTGATGCCCCATTAAAGTGTCTCAAAAATGTGTCCAAACCACCAGATCTGACTTCATCTCCAATGAAACCCTGATGTGATGGTGTGGTTGTAACATGCCCCTAGTGGCTCATGACAGCCGCCTCAGGAAAGGCCTATCCGGCAACATGGCCTTGCATGTGAAATTTAGGTGACCACTCAGTGATTGTAGCCTCCGGAGGGTAACCTTGGTGGCCGACCAAACTTCCTCCACCAACTGACCCAGTAGAACTACCTTGTCCTGAGGAAAGTGGGACACCATCTGTACTGTGTCCATTTATATGCCTAGATATGTGAGCAGAGTTATTGGCCCTTCTGTCTTCCCGTGGACAAGGAGCACCCCCGATCCACTCCATTAGTTGTGAGAATATGGTTGTGTTTCACCGCATTGCAGTGAGTATGGAGCCCCTATGAACAAGAAGTCGTCCAAATAATGTGTGATCAAATTGTTGCCCCTGTGCTGCCTAGTGGTCCACTCCAAGAATCGGCTGAATGTCTCAAAAGTGGTGCATGAAACGGAGCAGCCCATCAGCATTGCCATGTCATAGTAGAATTCCTCCCCAAAGGTAAAGCCCAATAGGTCAAAATCTCCCAGACTAATCAGAAGAAGCTGAAAAGCCGACTTGATGTCGCTTTTGGCCAGTTGTGCTCCCCTGCATATTCTTTGGATGAGCTTGACTGCTGTGTCAAAGAATGCGTAGCACACCACACTGTCCTCCGAAGAAATAAAACCATTCACTGGAGCCCCTTTTGGAAAGGATAAGTGATGGATCAGCCTGAATTCACTCAGGGCCTTCTTGGGAACTACTCCCTGCGAAGATATCCTCAAGGGGTACAGTGGTGTACTTTTAGAAGGCCCTATGATCCTACCAGCTGCCACCTCCTTGTGCATCTTCTCCTCTACCACCTTCTGCCAAGTTCTGGTGGAGTTGAGGTTGCTTGCTGTGGTGTCCACTCAGAGGCCCTGATATGGGATGCAGAAGCCTGGCAAGAAACCGTTAAGCAGGTACTGTGCATCCTTTCTGCAAGGGTAGTGGTCAAGCCATGCCCTCATGCTTTCAATGTTTACTGGGGATCTTACCAGGCTTCTCACGAACCTTTCTCCTTGCTTGGAGTCAGCCTGTTGGCTATCGCCCTTCCTGTAGCTATTATTCCCCTGGCATGTGCTAGCATTGTGCTTACCTCCACAGTTGCTGCACTCATGCTGGAATTTGCAAAACTTCTAAAAACATTTCCCTGTATTTTATTGCCTGCAGGTACTGACCCCTTTCTGTCCTGACCACTGCACTTTGTTCACCATGTGCCCACTGGCAGTGTAGATCATGTTAGTGGGCTTGGCCCATGTCATGTGCCTCAGCCACATGTAATGGTCAATTTTTTCCCATCACATGTCTGGCGATCTAGGTACTCTCATGTGGAAAAGCTTGTCATACCAAAGCTTGGCATTCCCTTCAAAGGCCGAGTGGGCCATTTTGATGTTGTCCTTCTACTTGAGTAGCTGCCCTATCTTCTGCAGGAACTTTGCGCAGTATATGGAAAGAAATATGTCAAAGGCTGCCGTCCAGCTTTTGAAAGTGTGGGGCAATGTAGGCCACAGCTTCCTTTCCTGTTTAAACCTGTCCGTGTCCACCGTGTTCGGCAGTTCCCTATGCAGGAGGTCAAATATCTCTATATATTCACCCTTTCTGATCGTTTCCCTGATTGCCGGATTAAGAGTGGTGTCCATTGGGTCATCCAACCCCAGGTAGGCCCGGTGATCCTGGTCCACTGCCACGGGAGCCACCCCACTGGGACCTGGTGGAGCCACAGGCGTGAGGGCTGGGGGAAGCAGGTCCATGGGCCGTGGATCAGCACTCCCCCCCATGTGGTCCCTCTGTGGCGATTTCCAAACCCCAAACCTGTCTGACATTATTGTCCACTGAGGTGCTTGTCCCCATGGAGCTGGCCTGGGGTCCCCCGCTGCCTGTTACTGGGGCACTGCCCCTGTCCTTTCCCAAGGTCTGGGGCTTGAGCTGACCCTGATGGTGGTATCAGAGGCATGGCCACCTGGTTACCCACGTTGTGGTCCCCAAAAGAATTACTGTACCCCCCCATGGTGCCCATGGCTGCTGCTGCCTGGGACAAAAGGGGTGCTGGTGTAGCCTGGCCCTTGTGTGAACGATGGGAGGCCATATGGTGAGAAAGACAGGAATGACCAAGGTCACCAACCCTGTTGCCCTGGGGGGTTGGTGCCCCACTAGCCACCCCTGGGACCTGCTCTTGGTCCCTCACTGTTCACTTGGCCCCCTTGACCATTCTGTGCTGTGGGACCCCACTGGCCCTTGCTTGAGCCCTCTCCAATGCTCTCCCTAGCAAAAGTTTGCCTATCCTGGACGTCACTTCCCATTTTTCCTCTGCCCCTGCCTTGCCCCAAAGGAGCCAGCCTATTCCCCTGGCACCCCAAGGTCTGCCTAGCCCTCCTGGCCTGGTACACAGCCTTCTCCTCACTGGACTCACCAACTGGCCTCTCCTGCAAGGGTTCCATGCCTACATCATCAGTGTCATTGACCACCTCCACTGTCTCGATGGCCACCACATCTTTTCACTGCCGACTTCTTTTGCATGCCCAAGCATCCGCTCTTCTGATGCTGCCTTCTTTTGGGTGGTCTTGTTCACCATGGCCTCCTGCATCTTCCTTGAAGGCTACCTGGATCACTTGGCTGGCTGTGCGGCATTAGGCGCCCCCTGCTGTTAGGTAGGCACACTTTGCGTTGCTAGCTGGAGCCAATTCGGACCATGCAATGCCATCAGCTGCTGTAGGGTGTCGTTGAACTCCTGGGTGGATGTGTTCAGTGAGCTTGGTGATGAACTCTGTGTTGAAATCTGCACTTATCAGGCTCATGGTCTCGTTTTCTTGGGGGTCCATGACAAGTATTTTTATTTGGCACTTATACTTACAAGTGATACTATCATGCATCATGTATATATGTGTATGTTTAATTCGGGGCTTGTTTTCAACTTGCAGTTATACCTAATTTCAGGAAGTTGTCTCTCATTATCTGTTCTTTAATGCACCAGGACACTTGGAATGTAAGTTGTAAGCTCATCTTACATGTATTAGAGAGAGAATGCTATCCCAAGTATTTTTTATCACTAGAATGCTTTCTTAGCATACTGAGACATTTTAAAATTTATGTGAGAAGAACTCTCTGGTTGTTGAGAATTCTTGATAACCTTTGCCCTTCTGAGGCTTCTCAGTTAAAAGCATACTGATGTAATCTTCTGTTATGTTTTAAATGTATATGTTAAACCAATGAGAATTATTTATGTTTTTTCAACATAATCTGTTGTTTATAGTATGAAATTTTCAAAATAACTGCCATAAAGCTTCTGAAGAAGGACCTGGTTGGTTCGAAAGCTAGAGCACTTTGTTCTTTTCTGTAACATCCATGTTGGTCCAATAAAAGGTATCAAATCATTTGTTTTTGGATCCTTAAAAAGGAAAAATCTAACATCAGTGCTCTTCCTGGATATATTTCCACCAATCTGGAAACCTGTATATTGGGGTTGGTAAGAAGAATCCCAATCACATCACAGGAATCCAGTCCCATGGACCAGAAAGATGCACCTAAAGGCCAGACCCGAGTGGCCTATTGCAATTCTCATTTTCATTTTAATCTGGTGTCTAACGGACATGTAATATTACTAGCCACCTCCTGCAAGGTTAGCATTATACTCTGTAACTTTTTCTCCCCTTTAATACTGTTAACATTTATTGATGTGATTTTTTTTTCTAGTTGTTTAACCAGGAGTAGCACACTAGGCTGAAAGCTTGTTTACAGGTGCGACCTGGGAGTACAGGGAAGTTAAGTGACTTGCTCAAGGTCACATAGTATGCAAGTGGAAGCTGTGGGATTCACACACAGGTCTGGTCTGCTCAATGTCATCAGATTTGCAGCTCAGAGCCTTAAACCACTGCGCTATGCTGCCTCCATCATAAAAGGAAAAGAAAGGAAGGGAGAACTACATTACAACTTACCATCAAGGAGGTCCTGATTTTCCTACTCTGTCTAGTTCTTTTAGTTATTGAATCCGATCCCCCTCCCTCCTCTGTGTCAGTATTGGAAAATATGGAGGAAGTGTCCGTACCCTCATCCTTCAATTCCCTATCTGTAGCTTCCAAGGAAAAGGCTGCAAATTTATTACCTGTCTTCCAGGATCCCTCGGACGAAACATTATTCTGTTTTTTAACCCAACCTTCCCATGTCTGTTCCTCTTCTGGGGAATTGTTTGAAATTCTGGGTCACTTGCTGTGGTGGTGGTGGTGGTGGGGCAGAGGGGGGCATCTCTGTCTGAGGCCTAACAACTGCCTCTGTAGGAGAAGAGATCTGTGAGGGGTCACTAACCTCCATTGGTCTCTGCCCCTGAGCTGTCTCATCCTGTGGTAGGGAGCTCTCGTGTGGTATTCCTTGAGACTGTGATCTAACATGCTGCTCTTGTCTTAAGGAATCCTACCCTGCTCACAAACTTTGTTCTTCCGCCCTTTTGGCCTGCTGCTGTTGTGCCATGTCAATGATCCCCTCACGTGATGGGCAATCCTCACAATTATATGATGCCCAGGGACAATGTCCATAAGCATGCCCTGTATGCTCACACAGGTTGCATTTGAACAAATTAAGACATTTTTTCAGATCTATGCCCAAATTATAGACAATGGCTACACTTAACCGAGTCACAGGCCGAACTTAAATGGGCCAGAGAGCCACATTTAAAACATGACTTTGGTTGTCCAACATAGAAGATAGCCCCTCTATCTCTTCCTAAAAAAATGAACTTGGAAGGTGAACCAGCCCTGAATTAAATGTACTGTATACAATTTCACTCTTATCCTCCAGCCACCATCCCAGATTTGGTCACTGTCCAGTGTGGGGGTGGGTTTACCTAATACTTCGCACCTCTGTCTAAGCCAGAATAAAATGTCTTCAATATTCAAGCCTTCATTTTCAAACATTACAGTGATGTTTTTAACTGCAGGTTTTGTTAATGGAATGACATGGAATGGGAGCCACAATGGAGAGTTCTTGCATGTATTATATTGTGCCCCAAACCTGTCCAGACTGGAACCGTTCTTAAAACTAATATCATAGTTGGCCTTCACTAATCCTATTAACGCAACAATTTCTAAAGAAAAAAATCTCATGGACTCTTTCAAAAGAGTCCTCGCTATGTATATCCTGTCTGGGGTTTCCACCAGGCCACCTTTGTATATGAGCCTGACTGCATTGCGACACGGTGCAGGTTCTCCTCTATTCTGGAAGAGATCTGATAATTTAAACAATGTATCTGTCCTCCCCCTTCCCTCTGTAATGTTCTGCATGGCTTCTGGGGATGGGCCCAGTCAAACAGATTCCTCATTTACCTCAGCATTTGGAACTTCATTTAATACTTCATTTGGGGTATCACAAACCTCTTCCCTGAATTAGCCCCCTCCATGTCATTTTGTGTTGTACCGGTAATATTTTGTCCCTTCCCCTCCATAACTGAAACATTTATTTCCAAACCTTTAATTTCAATATTCAAATTTCTTGCTTTATCAAAGTTAGACACAGTAGAAGGTGTAACATTACCCCGGGGTACGGTGAAGCACTCTATGATGGTGGCCACATTTGCTAATGCTTTTTTAACATTTGGGTATATGTCTGGTCTTATGAGTCTGGCATCTAAAGTTTATCTTGTAGTTCCCAGTAGGCATCTTCTAAAGCATTCGCTGGAGTCCAGTTCAGCCCTCCAACCTCCTGATTCATTTGGGATTCACTATTTCCCTTAGCCTTATTTATGTTGTTTCTCTGTGTTCTCTCCTTGCTCCATCCTGGTCTCCTTTGGTCTTTGGAAAATGGAAAAACAGTTTTAACAGCGCCCGTTCTTCCCTTATTACCTCTTTGCCTGTTGTTTCTGAGTTTGAGTCTCATTTAGTTCCTAAGTGTTTTATTTTTTTCCAGTTGTTACTTTTGCAGGCTTTTGGCACATAGGAGCATCCCTGCCATTACTGCTAGCCTGTGCTTTACCAGCATTCTCTAAGCCATCCAAAAGAGCAGTTACATGTTGAGATACAATACAGACATCGGGCTATTCATTTGCTATGTCTGCTGTTGGCCAGCTCACCGGGGGTTTGACAGACACACAGCAAGGTTTGACAGTCGCTGCCTTCTTCACACAGGCTGCTAGTGCAGTCTTCACATCTTGAACTTCTTTAAGCAATAACGTGTTCTTTTGTCAACAGGCTTTTCTTTCTTTGCTTATGCTGGAGTTCAGCCTGGTGTCTTTGTGCTGATATTTTTTTTTTATACTTCGTTTATTAAGATGATTCTTACATCTTGATATACAAATTATATTGCTTTTTACATCCTTATACAGTACCTCAGATAACAATGTATGTTCTCCTGCTTTCAGCCACCTTAAATTTATCCCATCCATCTTTACAGATTTTTGTAGTCTCAGCTGTTCCCCTTACTAAGCAGATGGCTAATTCACAGGGAGTCAGATAAACAGACAAAATATAAAAACTAACATATACATTCAAACCAAAGGGTCTCACAATTCTATATAACTGTCTATATTATTCTATCTTTTCTAATGTGGTACAAATCTGGTAGTTTCTTTACCTCCAAACCCCAAGGCTGGCAGGAGGCACCTTGTATCATTGCCCCATAACCTATTAGGAGGCACAGGTTATCCCCACCCCGGGCCACTCAGTTTTGCCCGGCATTGTGGGGAACCCACCCCCTCAACCCAACTACGTCTTCTGAAAATAGAGGGAGAAGAAAGAAAAAAAATAGAAATAGGAACTGAAGAGAAAAAAGGAAAACTGGCTCTTTTTTATGATAGCACCTATTTAATCCCAATGGAACTCTAGACTATAACCTACCCTACCCAAATAGTTCAACGGGTCCAGCAATTCACATAAATTGCAGTTCTCCTCTGGATCTTAAATGTTAATTCTTCCATCCTCTGAGCTTGCCCCCGCCACTTCCAGCCAATCCTCTTTTGTTGGGGGAAGAGA
Source organism: Neoceratodus forsteri (assembly GCA_016271365.2). Lineage (NCBI taxonomy): Eukaryota > Metazoa > Chordata > Ceratodontiformes > Ceratodontidae > Neoceratodus > Neoceratodus forsteri. The sequence goes on from CM028131.1 coordinate 202,487,608, forward strand.
CTGCAACCATCGCCTCGTTATAGCTTTTAAGGCTGCTACAACTAAAATTTGCCATAAATATTTAGCATCTCTCCCCTTGATTTCTGCAGGTGGTTCCCCCAGTAGGAGACTCCTTGGATCCAATTGTACTTGCAACTGGAAAATCTGCTTAAGCAAATTGGTCAGCATTGACCAAAATGGAGTGATAGTGGGGCAAGACCAAAAGATGTGTCCGTGAGTGGCATTATGCTCTCCACATTTCCTCCAGCATTCTGGAGGGGGATCCCCTATGTTGTCTCGCGACCAAAACTGGCACCCTGAAATATCTCACCCTTACTTTCCACATAAACTCCTTCAATGAGGGGGACGAGGATATTCTCCAGATATTACTCCACGTTCTTTTCCCAAACTCCTTCAGGTATAGACAAGGCCATTTCTTGTTCCCAGGGCAATTTTATATAACTCGTATTTACTTTAATATGCTTACTATTCCTCTTGTATTGTTGAGAGATAACCCCAGTAGGGTGCATAGCCTTCCCAAATGTCATCAAATACATTTTCCACTGTCCCCATAAAACCTGTTCTACGCTCCAACTTAAGTTTTTTACTAATAAAGCTAGTAATTTGACAGTAATGCATTTTGTCTATGGGAGAGAGACCAAAAACTCTCTGTGCTACCTCAAAGGATGGTAATCCCCCACCCTCTAATAACTGCCATGGTGCCTGTAACCCTCTTCGTGCTCTGTCCAAGAACCAGGTATCCCATTGTGCCGGGCCAAATGAGGGATCAATTGCCCACCAGCCATATCTTCAATGATCTCCATGTTTCCTTTCCCTCCTAGTACCCCTTCTCCACCCCCCATGTTGTCTGAGTAGTGGGACATATCCCTTCTCGTGCTGTTATGAGATCTGCGGGGTGGAACAAGACTGCCGGGAGGGGGGGAGAGGGACATGTAGCCAGCTCTATCTCCTTCCATATAGCCCTATATGAGGCATGCCCCCACAACAGAGCTATTCTCAGATGTGTGGCTTCCCTGTAACCCTCTAGCCTCGGAACTCCCAATCCCCCCCCCTCCTCCTTTGGAAGAAATAAAGTAAGTTGCCTCACTCTTGGTCTCCTATTTGCCCAAATAAAATTCATTAACATTCTCTGCCAATTCTCCAAGTCCTTTCTAGTCACCAAGCAGGTAGTGCCTTGAAACAAGTATAAAAATCTTGGCAAAACATTCATCTTTACAGCCATCACCCTACTATGAAGTGAAAGGGGCAGTAAGCCCCATCTTGTGAAGTCATTTTTTAACTGCTGCACCATGGGAGAAAAATTCAGGTTTTTTTGTTGTGCCGGGGAGTTACTGATAGTGATCCCCAAATATTTCATTTGCATGAGATCCCATTTCATGGGATAAGCTTCCTTAATTTCCTGAGTGGGGACATATCTAAACCTCAAGACCTCTGTTTTAGCGGTATTCAGCGAATAGCCTGCCATCTCGGAAAACTGAGCCAGTCTATCCATTACCCTTCTAAGGGAAGTGTCAGGATCCTCCAGATAAAGAAGAACATCATCTGCATAAAGCGATATCTTATATTGATGGCCCGCCAGTTCTACCCCCCTGATCACCACATCCTTCCTAATACTCTGAGCCAAGGGCTTGATATAGAGAGCTAAAAGGAGGAGAGACAGGGGGCACCCCTTCCTCGTCCACTTCTCCAGACTGAACCCCCTAGTATGATGGCCATTCACTCTAATGTATGCCGTGGGGGATTTGTAGATCTTGGCAGTCAAGGTCTGGAAAGCCCCTCCCAATCCAAAAGAAGCCAGGACTTCCTCCAGAAACCTCCATGACACTTTGTCAAAAGCTTTTTCTGCATCAACACTGACCAATAAAGCCGATTTTTTGGAACTAACGACATGATCAATAAGGAGAGATGTTTTCCTCAAATTATCATGAGCCTGACGGCCCAGGATAAAATCTGTTTGTTCAAGGCCAATTATCTGGGGTACCAATGTTTGTAATCTCTTAGTCATAATCGAGGTCAATAATTTGTAATCAATATTTAAAATTGAAATGGGACAGTATGAGGAGCACAATACAGGGTCTTTGCCGGGTTTAGGTATCACTGAGATTATTGTCTGGGACCAGGAGGGGGGAATCTCACTCTCATCACCTTGTAGGAATCAGAATAAGTTACCCAACAGTGGGGAGACCTTCCCACCAAATTGTTTATAAAACTCCCCAGGCAATCCATCAGTCCCTGGACACTTAAGGGTCTTGAGGTTCTTAATAGCCCCCAGCACCTCCCCATCTTCTATCAGTCTGTTCAACCAAGTTACTTGCTCCTCAGAAACTGAAGGAAGCTCGAACCTCTTTAGGAAATCTTTGATCTGAGCATTCGAAGACTGAGCACCCTGCTTGTAAAGGTTGGAATAATAGGCCCTAAACGATTCTGTTATGGTATCGGTTTCTTTAGCCAAACGGTTTCCAAGGGATGCTGTATTGCCTGTACAGTGGCCTTGCTCCTCTGTACCCTGAGTCTAGCTGCCAGCAATCTCAAAGACCTGGATCCTCCTTCATAATATTTCTGTTTAAGAAACAAAAGTTTCTGTTCATCCCCATAATCAAGGATATTCATTAACTTGGCCTTAAGTTGTTTCAGTTGTCTGGTCCTATTTTTATCTATTTTAATCTTCTGCTGGGCCTCACATTGTGTTATACATGAGATTAATTCAGCCTTCTTAGCCTCTCTCTCTCTCCCTTTTCCTTCTGCTTGACCATTTTAAAAAAACTCTCCCCTTAGAACTGCCTTTATGATATCCCACAACATGGCTGGAGAGGTCCCTGGGAGATCATTTTCCACCTGCGTTTGTTCCAGAGTTCGAGCTATGGATTCCACCACTTCCTCATCCTGCAGCAATGACAAGTTCAACCTCCAAAAGATGGACCTTCTAAACTCTCCAAATGAAACTGTCATAAAAAGTGGGGCATGATCAGAGAGCAGGAACTCCCCCACCAAGACCCCCCTGACCCGACCCAGCATCTCCTAGGGAACCATAAAGTAATCCAATCTTGTATATATTTCATGCACCTTAGAGTAAAAAGTGTATTCCTTCTTTTTCCCCTCTAGATGGTGCCAGATATCCACATACCCCAATTCAGTTACTAACCTTTTCACTTTTCTGGCTATACCTTGCTCTTTCTTATGTGTTTGTGAAGTAGAGTCTAATGCCGGATTGAAAATTAAGTTTAAGTCCCCTCCCCAAATTACCTCTCCCTGTGCCCACTCCTGTAAAACAGTCAAACAATTTAGGTATATTGCTGTCTGAGAGCCAGGGGTAAAATACACCGCGGCAAGGGTCAGTGGTTTACCTAGAAAAGTACCCCTCATAAGTACAAATCTCCCCCTCTCTATCCACCAGCTCTCCTGTTTTTACATACGGAGTCCCCTTGGGGATCAAAATTGCAACCCCCCTCCTATGACCATTTTTATATGAAGCTATGGTGCTACAACCAAACCCCATGGAACCCAACTTCACATGTTCTTGTGGGGACAGATGGGTTTCCTGTAAAAATATAAAATTTGCAGCTTTTTTCTTCAGAAAACTGAGCACTTTTGCCCTCTTCACCGGACTGGACAACCCATGGACATTATGAGAACAAAATGTTCTATCTCTATCCATTGCTATATATATTTTCTTATTACCTTCTGGACATGTTTCATTTTTACCCGTCCCCCCACCAGCCGTTTCATACCACAAACACATTCCCTTTCAGTGAGACCCTCAAGAAACCAAAAAATAAGTGCCAACAGGGCACTAAATATAACTATTTTACAGACTACGTTTCGCTTCCAAGGTAGGAAATCTCATAATGCAGATCTCTTTTCTCCCTTCCCCAGACTTTCCATTGAGGAATGGAGACGAGGAGGATTAAAATGCCCCAAATGAAAGGAACCCCCCCTCTGGGGTCTAACAAACTGTCTAGGCCCCTGTTTGTTGTTAAACTGAACGTCCAGGCAGCGTCCCTCCACTTACCAAAATCTTAGAGCCCCCCCCCCCGAACTGCACCCCGGTTAATACCAATATATGATCCCAGCAAATATCTTTGAGTATATCCTCTCTGAAATCGTATGTAAACCCTTTTTTCAACTCCCCATCCCTTCGGGTCTAAGTTACTGTGACCAGAAAGTCCCACAACCATTTAAGATCTCCTGATCATCGAAATACCCGGTAATGAACGAGCCCCCCTACTAATATACGAACCGAGGCCCACTTAAACATATAGAGATATTCTAGCTTAATATTTATCAGTTCAGTGTCAAGTCCATCATCTTGTACTTATCTCTGGAGGCCACCGCCAGGCCAGAGACCTATATAGGCCTCTCATACAGTTCCCTTAACTTCTGATGTCTCCATCACGTAATCTCCCTCTCAAAGGAAAGCACATTCAACTCAGAAAATACAAACTCCTGTCTATACTTATGTTTCAGCCTTCTGAAGCTGTTAGTAAATCTGTGCAGATCAGGCTCCCTCTGTTTAGAAGTTTTCCTCCGATCAGATTTTCCAGCAATGACTGCGCTGCCACCAGAAATGTCCCAGCCTTCCTCTTCCCTCCTACAACTGCGTGCCACTCCATCAGTTCCATCTGCTTTCGTTTAGTGCGCTTCTGCTCTTGGTGGGGTGTCTGGATTCCTTTTTCCTTCAGAGCCTTGTATAAATCTTCCACTTTATTATACACCTTCAGGCCATCTGCCCAGAAAATTCTGAATTTCGCTGGAAAGGGTGTTTGAAAGTGAAGTTGAAGCTCTCTGCACAACTTAAAATAGGGGACCCATCTTTGTCTGGCCCTTTGAATTTCGGAGGGATAGTCCTGATCTAGTGTAAGGCGAGAGTCCAAATACTTATGTTCCTTCTTTTGCCATGCCCTTTTAAGTATATCTTCCTTCACATGAAAGCTTGCAAACTTGATTATAATAGAGTGGGGTCTAGTGGAGGGCTGGGTAGGTTTTGGGGTCAGAGATCTATGTGCCTCTCCACCCTCATCTGGTAGTCCTCCAGTAGCTCCAGCACATCCATTAGCAGGTCTTCAATAAACAATGCCATCGGTTGAATCTCCACTCCCTCAGCCAGCCCATAAAGCCAAAGGTTGTCTCTCCTAGATCTTGCCTCCAGATCAGTAAATTTTGCTTGTAGGGCTAAGGTGTGCTGAACTAAGGAGCCCACTGCCTGCACCAGAGTATCTCCGGCCATCTCAACTTGTGCGATTCTCTCCTCTGCCCCTTCTATACGCTGCTCCATTTTACTTAACTTCTGATTCAATTTCGAGAACTCCCTTTTGTTTTCTGACCGGGAGTCTTGAATCTCTTGCAGCAGTTGTTCAAAGCAGGAGTGAGACAAGATCTCTGTTTCACCCTCCGTGTCATAGCCAGAACCACGCTGGCTTGTAATCGAGGAGCTCCTGCTTTGGGCCTGCCGGTTCTCTAGCAATCCAGCCCCATCCATCTTCCTAGTTGCTCCTGTAATATGCCCTTTGTCACCTTTATCATGTTTAACACCTCCAGGCTGCATTATGGTACTTATTTGCTGTTTTTCTATAATTTTGAAGAAATTTGCAGTTCTTGCGGGAGGGGAGCTCTACTCTCAGGCTGTTAGCACTGCCGTGACGTCACCAGAAGTCCTTCTTTGTGCTGATATTGTCTCTGCGACCTGAGTTGATTCGTTTCCTGAGCGTTCTGATGGTTCATCCTCCAACGAGGATTCAGCTTCAAATTCTGCCACAACTAACTCTTCATTGCCTCTTGTGACCAAGATACAGGAGATAAGGCCTGGTCTCCTGTACCTTCCACATCCATCTCCTCCTGTGGCTCTTACATGCTGGCCATCTTGAGTCAGATGGCCAAGGGTTCCCCCTACTGTAAGAGTAGAGGAATTTTTTTATTAGAAAATGCATAATAACAATCAATTAATAACTTTTCAACAAATCCCATTTACAATTTCCATTTCTCTTCTTTTATGCAAGAAACATATAGATGGACAAAGCAGTTTTCTGCTGTGCTAAATAGCGTAATGTCTACATATATACTAAATATATATCCCTTTCAACTTCCTTTCAGCTTATATCACCGCCTTTATACTTTCTTTCTATTTATATTTAATAAACCAAAACAAACCTTTTTACCATTTCATTGTAACACGCCCAGCATTAGTGTTAATATCTGTCGTGCATGCACCATTCATAGCTTTTTCCATCAAGAGTTTAAAAGTGACATGAGGCATCATTTTCTGCTGTAATGCCCATTGACACCATGCCTGCCAGAGATAGAATTTTAAACAACAGAAAAAAACTGCTGAAGTCCACTAGTCATATTTACATAGGAGCTGAGGGCAATACCCCAGGACTAATTCCTTGTAAGAAAGGTTTGCTAACCATTTCAGATTCCATTCTTTTACCAAATAACTCCATAGAAGACTTTCGTATGAGCATAAAAACAGGAAATGGTCCACAGTTTCTTCTTTATTCTGACAACCATTATATCGCAGTTCCTCTCCTGTAGTACTTTATGCTTAGCATTTCCTCTAAGATTCAGCTTACCATACACCGCTAACCATAGTATTTACCACGTGCGGATTGGGATACTGTTATTAGTTAGTTGTCTAAAAACTCCCTTGCTTAATGCTTGTGGACAGTTTTTGAACACCGGTTTCCTTGGGTGAATTTTACTTATTATATGAGAGTACAATTGTTTTCCTGACATTGTGCTAATATATGATTTAGTTAACCCCCAAACATATAGTTGTTTTACCACTGGCTTTATATACTCAGGAATGTTCCACCTGGGATTATATTTTGGTTGGGTACCCTCTACCCAAATGTCAAAGAATTTTTCCAGGGTAAAATGAAGCCACCAATACTGATGACTTCTTGGAGGGCCAAGGCTGGTTTTGCAGTTCTGGGCTATAAATGAATGATGAAAGAAAGAGATGGGATCAGCCATTCCTAGGCCTCCCTTGGCCTTCGATAGGTACATGAAACATCTTTTTATGGGATTTAACCTACTTCCCCACACCATTTGGAAGAAGCTGGAATACAACCTGGGGCCCGATTCCAAGTCACATGGTGCAACTCACAGGCGTATGCGAGTTGTGCCATGTGGCGCTATGCCAGGGACCCTGTGCTCTGTTCCAAGACAGGCAGGGTACCTGGCACCTAAGACCTGCGACTTGTGGCAGCTGCAGGCGTGCGCCTTTAGAATGGAGCAATGACCCTGGGTGCCGCAAGTCATGGCCAGCATTTAACTGCCTCCCCGGAGCACCCCCACCCTGTACAGCCACCGCATTCCTCAGGGGGCCATGGGGGGTTGGTTGGTTGGCACAGCTGCAATGAGGGGCATGGCTCACATTGGACCCAGGCGGCACGCCAGACTCGGAGGGTGGGAGACATCACTGTGTTGGTGGGTGTGCGTGGGGCACGAGAATATGTGTGCCATGGTGCTGCGAAGGGGGACTCCATTGTTTTGCCAGGGTGGATGCCCCTTAGACCAACTCCATGCTGGTCTAACCCCACTGTTCCATGTCCTGATTTAGAATTGTTTTAGTGGGTTATGGCAGCTGCTCTTAAGGCATAGGGTGCAGGTGCTGCTGTAACCCACCCTTGTGCCATGCCACAGTGGGTTGCAGGCATAGTGGGTGGCATAGCCCACCTGTGGCACAACCTGCCTGCGGCATGGCACAAGCTGCAACTTGGAATTCCAACTCGTGGAATGCATGGTGCAAGGTGCAATTTACTGCATAGGGTCTGGCATAAAGCACCTTGCACCGTGCGTATGTCATTTTGGAATCAGGCCCCTTGTTTCCAAAGCTGGGTGAAGGAGGAAAGTCATTGCTATATAAAAAGATGAGGGGACAGTAAACTTTTTTATCATGTGAATCCTTTTGATTTTGAAGAGTCTCCATGCTTTCGAAAGATTTACTTTTAATTCAGCCCTTTTTAAGGCTAGTTCCCAATTCTCTACTGGAAGGTTTCAGGGTCCAAATTGAACCCCAAGAACGTTATGTGTCTCTGAGGCAAGTCGAATTTGGCTTCTCATTATTAGTGTTTGTTCATAGGTACCCAAAAGGAGCCCTTTACAGTTCCCAAAATTTAACTTTGAGTTAGCAACTTGGGAATACTCCTGATTTTTTTATTTATTTTATTTATTTATTGGAGATATCAGATTACATACCTTTGAGTCATAGACTCCTTTACAAAGGTTCCACATCAGATATACATAGACTTTAGATACAGTACAACACAGCAATGACACAAAATTTAAATACAGCCATGACAACAGGAACTAACAATTACATGGAAGCATGTACTACAAGTAGTACCATGTCAAAGAGGTACAAATAACACAGTAAACTAATTATTTCAATGTAGTGCACAGAGGAGTTGCATAGACACTGGAGAATTGCATACAAAGTACATACATATACAAGGCAATCTGTAACATCAGACATGCCTGGCACTTATTTGATTACATAAGTAGATCAGGCTGGACAGGGGGGTCCATCGTCAACTACAGAGCGCTCTAGGGGTGACAGGACCAGAGTATGATCCATAGCCCAGTAGGGAGAGGCAGTCCAAGCAATGGCATTAATGACAGTCGTAGGCTGTGTCTTGTGTGAGGAGGCTTCGTAATTACCACAGGAATTTGGTCTGGATTTATCATAAACAGGCATATATCATCGGCAAAGGCATGTACTTTTGCTTCCCTAAGTCCCATGGACCCCTGTAAGCCACCCCATGCTAGTGTGCTGCTTAATATCCTGACGAGGGGGTCTAAGGAGAAGTTATATCATAAGGGGCTGAGGGGGAACCCTTGCCTAACCGCTTTGTGTCAGCTCCCCACCACCACCCTTGGCAAACTATTACTTATATACCCAGGGTCACATGGTACTCAGAGAAAACAAAACCAATCAGCTCACTTTCCCATTTGCAAGTTATACCTTTCAACCACTAGTGGCCTCCATTCTAACATTCAACAATACAGAAACATAACTCTTGCACTGCTGCCTCTACAAGATGATACCTCTAGCTCTTTTAACAATTTTCATGCTCATCCCCTCGGTGTCCTTCTCCCCATCTAACCATCCTGATCCCCTGATCTGTCAAGTCCCATGCATCAGGCTCCCAGTTAACCTTGCTCACTCTGGTACAAAAGCTGACACCCACCCTGGGTGCCACTTCCACACTGTATCGCTTGGCCCTGCAGTACTCCCACCCAGCTTCCAAACCAGCCACCTAGCCCTTCTGCCCCACGACCGTCAGCCAACACCGTATTCCTCCCCCAATAAGCTGCTCTGGCTTGCACGTAATTCCAAACTCCTGATCACCCTACTGCTACTCCTAGCAGGTGATATTGAGCCAAACCCAGGACCCAACCACCACCACTCACCTAACCCCTCCTTACCACTCCAACTCCCCCAGGTCTAAAACTGTCCCATCTAAATATATGTAGCCTACTAAATAAAATAAAATAATCCAGCTTCAACCCCTCGCCATGTTCCTCAGCCCAGATATCTTGATTATCTCAGAAACCTGGCTAAAGCCCCATAACCCGGACTCTGAATTCTCTATTCCTGGCTATACACTCACCTGACAAAATCACATGGGCAAAAAAGGGGGTGGCATAGCTATGTACATTGCCTCCACCATCCAGTTCTCCACAGTCACCCTACCCCTGCCTTCAAAGTCCATCGATGCTCTTATGATCAGTCTATCCCTCCCCCACTCAATTCCAATCTACGTTGCAGGTGCCTATTGTGCACCTGACACCACCACAGTTGCTATACTGGATCTCTTGGGCACGCTAAACTCCCTGGCTTCTGGAGGCACGCTCCATATGCTTGGGGATTTTAACCTGAACTGGCTCACTGGGGCTAACTCCAAGCTCTGGGACAAGGTCACTGCCCTAAATTTAGCTCAACTAATCCCCAAACCCACTTGATTAAATCATAAAACTTTGAATCACACCCTTCTAGACTGGTCCCTCACCCCACACCCTCACAGGATCATATCCTCAGGCCTCCTCCCAGATGCCCTCAGTGACCACCATGGAATCTACGCTGTGCGCAATATCTGCAAACCAGAAGCCCACCCACCTAGAATCCTCATGGCTAGATCCTTCAAAATACTGGACCTCACCTCCTTACTAAATGATTTGAAAAATTCTGACTGGTCACGCATCAGTCAATCAAACTCCATAGATGAGGCCCTGGAGTTCTTTAAGGACAAGTTCATTGCCGTCTGGGACCATTACACCCCCCTCAGGCGAACCAGGGTCAGAGGTGCTCACCTCCCATGGATCTCTACTGAAATCCTAACCCTCCTCAAAACCAGGGACAAAGCCTGGAAATCTTTCAAGACCTCCAGATCACCAGCTGACCTACAGCAATACCGTACGTTACACAATGCCAGTACTAGTAAAATCCGCCGAGTAAAAGCCAACTACTTCAAAGTCACCTTCAACTCAACCTCCCACCACCCAGCCAAATTCAGGAAAGTGGTAAAATCACTTCTCAGCCCTCCATCGCAGCCCCCCACTCCTACCCTGGTGGTAGGAGACCTCAACGTCACTGAACCCGCTGCAGTAGCCACACTGTTAACTCCCACTTCACAAATAACAATATCACTCCCCAGTCCTCACTTCACCCTGCACAGTACATCACCCCCACCACCGCAGTCAGAACCACTGTACCAGCTCACCCCTTCTCCTTCATGCAGGTCATTCCTGATAAGGTCTATGAGGCACTGATTACCCTTAATCCTAGGAAGGGCAAATGCCCCACCGGGCTGGATTCCAAGATGCTCTTCCTCTCGGCCCCTGTCATAGCCAAACCCATGGCCTCCCTTTTTAACCTGTCATTCTCCCTTGCTGAGGTACCCTCTGAATGGAAACGTACCACTGTAATACCTCTTCCTAAGGGCGGGGATGCCTCAAACCCAAGCAACTACCCACCCATCTCCCTTCTACCTATTCTGGCAAAGCTGCAAGAACAACTAGTACTCTCTCATCTATCACCCTTTCTGGATTCCTCCTCCTTTTTCACCCCCTACCAGTCTGGCTTTAAGAAATCCCACTCCACCACTACTTCCCTTCTCAAGCTCACTGATTCCATCCTCACTGGGATGGATGCTGGCCACATCACAGCTGCCATTTTCATTGACTTGGCCAAGGCATTTGACACTGTCTCACATCCTCTCCTCCTGTCCAAACTTGCCAATGCTGGCCTATCCAGCTGTGCCATTAGCTGGTTCCGCTCGTACCTTACAGGCAGGTCCCAATCCGTCAGAATCAGTTCATCCATCTCAGCCCCCCTCCCAGTCACCTCAGGGGTACCGCAAGGCTCTGTCCTTGGCCCACTCCTGTTCTCCATCTTTCTGAACGACCTGCCTTCTGCCTGCCCACACACCTCAATCCACATGTATGCGGACAACACTGTGCTGTATACATCTGGCCCCCCGACCTCAGAGGTTACGACTAGGTTACAGCAAGACTTTATAGTGGTCCAGCATTGGCTTTACTCCAATCAACATCTCCTCAATGCCAAGAAAACAGTCTCAGTAATCTTTGGCACTAGGCAGAGACTGTCGAGGCTCCCCTTCCCGATCACATTCCACACCCTGGATGGAACACCCCTGGAGGCCAGTACCTCCTTCAGATACCTCGGGGTCTGGCTGGACCAGCACCTCAACCTCTCTGCCCATGTTGATTCTACAATCAAAAAGCTGCACCCCAGGCTCGGGGCTCTTTACCACAACTGGGACTGCATCTCTGTCTCTGCCCGCAGGGCCATTGTGCAGAAAATTATCCTCCCCGTCTTCAACTACAGGGACATAGTCTACAGTGCCGGTCCTAAGTCCACCCTAGCCAGACTGGACTCTCTTTTCCATTCTTTCTGTCGCTTTGTCCTGAATTGTCCATATTCCACACATCACTGTGCCCTTTACCAGTCTATGAACCTCTCCTCTCTAGACAACTCAAGACTGTCCCACTGTGCTACGTTCACAGCCAAATACTGGTCCCAGCTGCTCCCCTTCTACCTCACCACAGCCCTTGTCAACCCCAGCACCCCAGCATACTCCCTCAGAAACTCTGACTCTCAGTCCCTAGCTGTCCCACATAGGTCCACTGCTGTAGGCCAAGCGGCTGCCAGCTACCACCTACCACTGATGTGGAATTCCCTCTCAGCAAACATTCGCCATTTCTCTTCCCCCCTGCTCCTTAACTCCATGCTCAGATCACATTTCTCAGCTACCTGCTCATGCATCTAGTCAGCTTGTGGGTCACAAACTGGCAGGGCCATGTATCCAAGCTGGGCTGTCATTTCGGTATGTCCCACCTGTCTGACTATAGTACATGGTACTGATTCTAGTTTATGACTGTACTCTTTATCTCAAATCCTTTGTATTTAAACCTTGACCTATTGTGCCAGCAGTTATTCCTTTATGTAACCACAATTGTATTATATGTCTGTCTTTCATCTATCTGTACCCTCCCCCCCCCCGGACGCATCTGGAAATGAGCAGTAGACTGCTCAGCATGCCTTCCTGGTTAAACGCTTAAATACATAAATAAATAACCCCATAGTGAGAGAAATGCCCCTTAAATCTTCCTTTTGTGACTGGATGTATGGTTGCTCCTGAATAGAGTAATATAATTTTATTTATGAAATCCCTTGGTATTGGTAGCATGTGAGGTGGGCATCTGGTGAAACTTATGTCCAAAAGCGACAGCGATAATGACGAAGCCTCAATGGCAAAGAGGAGGAGGAGGCAACTGGATGTGGTGGGGCGGCACCCAGCGACAGGATGTTGCTGTATGTACACACGCGGGGAGCGAGGCCTGGAGGGGGCAGAGGGATGAGGGTGGCACTGTGGTCGGTTGCTGAGCTGCACCATGGTGTCGGGGTTGGCCTCCACTTGTGGTGCTGGGGTTCCAGGTTGGTCTGGGTCTGGGCGCTACTGTGGTTTTGTTGCGCCCAGCCTAAAACTTGCATGTTTTTTTGCTTTTGCCCCCACATGCACCTCCTGGAGTTGAGAATCGTTAAGTAGGGGGTTGCACAGGGTGAATCCCCCCATGTGGGGGAGTGTGGGGACACAGCCCCCACAGAAAACAAATGCATTAAGTCCTCAGCGCCATTCTTCCATGCGCCGAAGATGTCAGGGTGGCAAAATTGTTTGCCACCCTGATGTTGCGATAATGCGGGTTGCCATTCGGCACTCGCCACTATCACATAGAACCTGGTATTCCATACTGCTGCAGGGTCTGAAAAAGAAAAGCTAGGTGCACTCTGTCGAATGCTTTACACTGATCGAGAGTTAAAATACAACCTTGTTTCTCTATCCCACTGTGGCTTTCGATTATGTCCCAGATAATCACTAAGGCCTGCTGAATTTTTCATTCTGGAACCTCACTAAACTGGGCTGGGTGTATCACTTTTTGGGCTAAGTTCTTCAGCCTGTTATTCAATATTTGTGACACTATTTTAAAATCCACATTGAGCAGGGTTGTAGGTCTCTAATTTCCTGATTCCTCTCTTTCCCAGATTTAGATAAAAATATCAAAAGGCCTAATGTAAATTGGGAGAGAGCTGTCTCTTTCCCAAAGAATGAGGAAAAAGCTGCTAGCAAACAGCTGGCCATTACTTTCAAAAACATTTAATAAAATTCATATGGGATGCCATCAGGTCCAGGTGATGCCCCGGTTTTCAATTTCCTAATAACTATTTTTACCACTGTCAGTGAGTCATTTTATTTTATTTTTCTTTTGTGAACAGCTGAACTTGAATCTCCTGTAAGTACGTGCTCATGTCATTTTTTTATGTGTGGAGGGGTGCATTTTATGGGAATCTAGAAACAGCCTTACTACTCTATGCAAATCTTTATCTTTGTCTATCACCTTGCCCTGTTCATCTTTTAAATGTTCCATGGCCATTGTATCTGCCCTTTTTTGCAGGCCTCATAGTGATCCCCAATGGGGGATTTCTGCATTCCATATTGCATTTCAGCTGTCAGGGTTTTTGCTCTGTCATATTGGTATGCTCTCATTTCCTCTTTTACCTGCTCAATTTGCATGCCATAATCTGTCTTGGAAGTGCTGATAAAGAATAAAGCTTTTGTAGCTTTGCCCGCAGTTTCAAGTAGTGAAAGAACTTCTGTATTTCTTTCTGTTTCCCAAAATACTGAAACCAATCCTCTATGTCCTGTTTAGTGTCTAACCACCACCCCCCTAGGTCATCATAGAGATCATTGACTGACACTCTTGCCCATAACAGGTTCAAGACTTTTTCTTGTACCTGAGTATCTGAAAAAGTAGAAGTCTTCATTCTCCACCTCTTATGCTGTCCTAATGTCTTGGGGGATTTCTGAAAGTTAACTTGTAAGAACAAAAGATCTTAGAATTCTGCAGGAAGTATCTGAAGATCTGGTAAGGACACGTTTCTTGAGACGAAACTATGGTCTATTCTTGAGGGTATCCTGCCTCTGCGAAAGGTGTACTGAGGACACTGGGAATAGAACTGTGCACACTCTACGAGACTACCCATAGTTATGTATTTTTGCAGAGCTAGTGAATCACAATATATTTGACTCTCTCCTCTTTGTCTGTTACTTGATGTGGTATGCAAATAAGGTTGGATCTGTGATAGTAAAGCCACTCTGTCTGCTTTTGTCTGGGGCCCATAAACATTTATTAACCTGTGTGGCTGTTGATCCCAGTATCCATGCAAAACAAATAGTCTTCCCAGTAGTAAATCTATAATTTTAGACATCCAGAATGAGTAAGAGCTAAAAAACTATGCCTTTCTCATCTGCCTGATCAGGTCCAAAGGACCAGAAAGATGGTCGCCCTGCATTCGACCTGAAAAAGAGTAAGCTGATCAGATGTATACATTCATGTTTCTTGAAGGAAATATACATCGATGTTTAAGCTGTCCAAATGTTGAAAAACAGATTGTCTTTTTAGGGGGTTAATAGACTATAACAATTACATGAACTTAGTACCAATTTATTCATTTCCAATGGTATTTAAGGACCTTTTTTTCTTTTCTTTTTCTTTTTTCCTTTGTATTCTCTGAACTCTACTCTACCTCCCTGGTCTGGAGCAGTCAACTGGTCTGTTTCTGCCACAGCCACGTCAGACTCATTTTCACTTGGAACTAAAACAGCAAAGCAGATTGGTGCTTCAAAGATTTGAGGCTCCACAGGAAGCTGAGGTTTCAAATTCCTTGTTACCCTACTTTGTGGCAGGGAAGGAGCCTGCGCAGAGGGCCGTAGCAGTTGCTTTAACTTTAGGTGCTGCGCTATCACTATAGCATACTGGTGAATAGTCTTCCCATTCTAATGGCTCAGTGGCAGTGAGAGACCAAGACCCTGGTTTGTCCTGTATTTCTAATACTCTAAGGTTACTGGAAGTACTGTCCCTAGCTGTCTGCCCCTCTATTGTAGCTACAACATTAGGGGGAGATGATGGTGGGCGTGGTGGGCTAGGGTTGGTCCTTTTTCCTGTGTCTCCAATCCTAATGTGGGAGAATTTAAGGCAGCCTCTTGTGCTTGCTGAATCAGAAGTTCTGGACTAACGACGGTTGACTTATTTTTTGCCGACCATGGGCAATTAGGAAAAATGTGACCCAATTCTTCACATAAACCACACTTCATAAAATTAGCACATTGCATAGTGATATGGCCTGCCTCTCCACAGTTGTTATACCTCGGCTTATCACAGATGCTTGATACATAGATACATAGACAGTGTCGGCAGATAAGGGCCTATGGCCCACCCAGTCTGCCCATTTGAACTTGTAAGTTCAGTTTGTTTTCCTAGAAGTCTATTTCCCCTTACCCCTGACCTCTAGAATTCCTTTATGTCTATCCCATGCATTCTTAAATCCAGTGATTGTTTCAGCCCCCACCACTTCCTCTGGTAGGGTGTTCCACTTGTCCACCACCCGTTCTGTGAAGAAATTCTTTCTCATGTTTCCTCTGAATAGTCCTTCCTCCAACTTCATCCCATGCCCTCTAGTCCTGGAACATCTTTTTCGCTTAAAAATAGTGTTTTCCTGCACCTGTTCCTCCCTGTAGATACTTGTATGTCTCTATCATATCCCTCTCTCCCTCCTCCTCCAGGAGTACATGTTCAGTTCCTTCAACCTGTCTTCATAGGACTTGTGATGCAATCCATGCACCATCTTTGTTGTCCTCCTCTGAACCTTCTCTACCCTGTCTATGTCCTTACATAGGTATGGTCTCCAGAACTGTACACTGTACTCCAGGTGGGGCCTCACTAGTGTCTTGTATAGCGGAATTATGACCTCCCTTATCCTACTGGTGATGCCCCTGCCTATACATCCCAGCATCCTATGTGCTTTACCTGCTGCCTTGTCACACTGTTTCCCTACCTTGAGGTCATCAGAGATGACAACCTCAAGATCCCTTTCCTGCTTGGTGCATGCTATATCCTCACCCCCAAACTGATATATTGTGCCAGGGATTTTGTGCCCCATATGCATTATCCTGCACTTCTTTGCATTGAATTTCAACTGCCAAACCCTGACCATTCTTCAAGTTTCTGCAGGTCCCTTCTCATTCTGTCTACACCCTCTGGTGTGTCTACTCTGTTACAGAGCTTTGTGTCATCAGCGAACAGTGAAATTCTGCCTTCTAGATCCTGCACAATGTCACTGATGAAGATGTTGAATAGGACCGGTCCCAGCACTGATCCCTGTGGTACCCCACTGGTCACTTTTCCTCTGTGAGTGACAGCCATTTACCACCACCCTCTGTGTCCTGCCACCCAGCCAGTTACCTACCCACCACACTACTGTCCTGCCCACACCCATATTCCCAGTTTGTGTAATAGTCTTCTATGTGGCACAGTGTCAAAGGCCTTGCTGAAGTCCAGATAGGCCATGTCCACTGCCCTCCCCTGATCCACCTCCCTAGTCACCCAGTCAAAAAATTCAATGAGGTTGGTCTACCATGACCTCCGCCTGGTAAAACCATGCTGCCTTGGGTCCTGTAGTCCATTGACAACCAGATGTTCCACCAATCTCTCCTTCAGTAGTGCTTCCATGATCTTTCCCACTACTGAGGTGAGGCTGACTGGTCTGTAGTTCCCTGCTTCCTCTTTGTTCCCACTTTTGTATAAGGGGACTACATCTGCTGTCCTCCAGTCTTTGGGAACCTCCCCTGTTTCCAGTGATTGGCTAAACAGGATAGCCAGAGGTTCAACCACCACCTCTCTTAGTTCTTTAAGGACCCTGGGATGCATCCCATCTGGCCCCATTGCTTTATCAACTCTTATTACTTCCAGTTCCTTCAGGACCCTTTCTCGGGTAAAGGGACTTGTGTCCATTTCTGCACCATTCTCACCCCTTGTACTCCCTTCAGACCCATTACCTCCCTCTTCCTCAGTAAAGACTGAGCAGAAATACCTGTTCAATATGTCAGCTTTACTGTTGTCATCCTCCACACAGCTCCCATCCTCCCCCTTCAGTCTCACTATCCCTCCCTTTGTCTTTCTTTTTCACTTATGTACCTGTAAAGGTTTGTCCCTTACCCACTGATTTTGCAATGTGTTCTTCTGTCTGAGCTTTGGCTTCCCTTACTGACTTCCTGCTTCCCTTTGTTTCTCCTGGTACTTCTCCCTATCCCTTCTGCCTGTGTCTTTTTTGTATTGCCTGAATGCAATCTTTTGGCTTACTTTCTTTGCCACCTCTTTGGAAAACCATAATGGTCTCCTCTTCCTTTCCTCTTGCTATACCTGCTTAATGCATAATTCTGTTGCTCTTATAATCCCCATTTTAAATACTGCCCACTGTTCCTCAACCCCTGATTCCTGTCCCATTCCCCTTAATGCCTCTTTCAAGTATCTCCCCATTTTCCCAAAGTCTGCCCCCCTAAATTCCAGGATACGTGTTTTTGTGTGGTTTGGTTCTGCTCTTTCTGTGATTTCAAACCACAATGACAGGTGGTCACTGTTACCCCCATCACACTGTCCCTGTTTGTGAGCACAAGGTCCAGTATTGCCTTCTGCCGAATTGGTTCCATGACCAGTTGCTTGAGGAAGACACCCTGAAGGGAGTCCAGGATAAATCTGCTCCTAGTTGATGCTGCTGCTGGGATGCTCCAGTCCACATCTGGAATATTGAAGTCTCCAACCAGTACTACCTCACCCTTGTCTGCCATCCTTTGGATGGCTAGCATCAACTCCCTATCTGTTTCTTCCTCCTGGGCTGGTGGTCTATAGACCCACCTGTGCGGATGGCTGTCCCCATTTTCCTTTCCAGCTTAGCCATAGTATCTCTCCCCATTTTGTTCCTCCTGGATCTCTGTGGCCCTTATGTCATTTTCACATACAGTGCCACTCCTCCTCCTTCCTGCCTGCTCTGTCTCTTCTGAATATGCTGTAGCCAGGTATGGCCATCTCCCAGTCATGATTATCATTACACCAGGTTTCAGTGATGGCCACAATGTCCAGGTCTGACTGTACCATGACAGCCTCCAGATCTTCCATCTTGTTGCTAAGGCTCCTGGCATTTGCACACATGGCTTTCCATGATTTGACCTCCCTAGACTGCTTCAGTGTTCTACTCCAGCCCCTTCCTTGGTTGTCATTTATCCCTGGTTCTCCTTGCTGTCCGCCCTTCTGCTGAATTTTGCCCCTTTTCTGCTTATCCACCTTTTGGACACTAATCTCCATCTTTTGCACACTGCTTTGCAGAGATAGCCACTCCTCTGGTTCACTGGTTCCACTGCTAGCTGTGGGGGTGAGCAAGTAGGTACCCTCCTTGCTGGCCTGCCATCCTTTGCTGGTTTAAATACTTGTCAATGTAGCATTTAAACTTATCATTGAGTGCTTGGATTCCCTCCAGGATGGATGCAGGCCGTCAGGCTTGAGACAAACCTCCATCCCTCAGGTGGGTCCCCAGACACCAATGAAACCAAACCCTTCCTCACAGCACCAGTTCTTCAACCATGAGTTAAAGTTCCTGGTGCATGCACTCCTATGCTCTCCCTTGCCTCTCACAGGTAGTACTTCTGAGAAAGTGACAGAAGGAGCTACTTGCTTGAGACCCCTCCCCAGTTTCCTAAACTCTTCCTGAACTTCCTTTGGCTCCCCATTTGCCAAGTCATTAGTACCTAGGTGGATAATGACATCCAGTTCAACCTCCTGTCTTGCCTTCCCAGTGATCTCCAGTATCTTCCTTCCATCCCTCCGTGCCGTGGCACCTGGTAGGCACCTCACCTCCCTGTCCTCCCCCTCCTGTGTTCCTAGCTGGATCCCTCTTACGATGGAGTCCCCCACCAGGATTCACTTCCTCCTCCTCTGGGGTCCACCGCTTTCCCCACTGAGGTCACCTCCTTGGCTAACCTCCACATCCTTTCCTTCCACTTCTCTGGGTACCTCTATTTGGTTGTCCTCATTTGCCAGTGTGGCATATGAGTTCTTGAGTGGAATAGGATCTGGGATATGCCTCTGCTTGACTGCTCTAATCCTCCCTGAGCCCACTGTCATCCAAGTGCTCCTCATTCTCAGCATCCTTTGAGGCAGCTGCATTGGACTGGGTGGTCCCTGGACTGGGGTGATGGTTCTCCTGACCCAGTTTACTTCCACTCTGAGTCTGGCTACCTCATCCCACAGTCCAGAGAGATGCATGCAGATTGGGCAGCACCTCAGTGTCCAAAAGGTCTGCCTGAATATGGCTGCCCCACAGCCACTGCATTGCACCACTCCCCACATTATACTGCAATTCCACTACTTGTCTGTTACTGAAGCTCTCCTAGTTCTCTTTTTATTAATTTACAGTACTAAAAATCCTGTCACTGATCCTCAGATAATTTTTTTTAGGAAAAAGAAACCAATAAATAAATAAATGAGTCAAAACACTTGTCGTGCTGAGGGTGGGCTTCTTCCCCCTTATGCCCCTCCTACTTCACACCTCTTACTATACCCTGTGTTTAGCTCCTGTCAATCAGATTTATCAGGGCATATAATTAAGAGTTGGGGGAACAGGAGGGAAGGCCAGACAATTAACACCCTTCACCCAGCTACAGGACAGTCAGACAAGCCAAGATAAAATTTGCAGCAATTAAAGACAGCACAGAATTACACCACCACTATGTTTTAAATTTTCAACAGCCCAAAAACAATTATAAGTAAAGACAACAAAGAAAGAAAATATAGTGTCACTACAAGCCCACAATCTAAGTTTAAAAGAAAAATAGCAATTACCAGTTACTCTAAAGCACTGAATTGAATATGTTTCCTTCCTTCCCCTTCTGGCTTATTCGGCCTCCGAGGTGTGATTGGGGTAGAACACCAGCAGAGTCAACACCTGGTTAAGGTGAAAGTCCGA
This sequence comes from Neoceratodus forsteri, assembly GCA_016271365.2. Classification (NCBI taxonomy): domain Eukaryota; kingdom Metazoa; phylum Chordata; order Ceratodontiformes; family Ceratodontidae; genus Neoceratodus; species Neoceratodus forsteri. The sequence goes on from CM028131.1 coordinate 202,507,982, forward strand.
CACCACCTTCAGAAGGAATTTCGGGTTGGGCGCAGGACAACCTTGTCCCTGTGATAGACCAGATAAGGAGACTCGAAGGAAAGTGCCTGGAGCTCTTCCATCCTTCCGGCTGACGTGATAGCCACCAAGAAAGCAGTCTCCCATGACAGGTGAGAGATGTCACACCTGCGCATCGGTTCAAATGGCTTGCCCATGAGCTTAGCCAATTCCAGCAGTAGATCCCACAGAGGTGGAGGTTCTCGCACCGGAGGGGATATGTGATCAAGACCTTTGAAAAAGCACCCGACCACCTTCTTCTGCGCCACCGACTGCTTCCCAGCCCATGCCCGGCAAGCAGAGATAACTGCCAGGTGCACCTTAAGGGTCGTCGACTGAAGCCCTAGCTGAGAAGGGGACCACAGGTAGTCCAGAATGCTTTCCAAGGAACAGGAGAAAGGGTCCAGACCCTTGCCCTAACACCAAATGGAGAATCTCTTCCATTTAAAGGCATAGCATTTCCTGGTAGACTCCTTACGGGAAGCCTCAACAACATTGAGGACTTCTTCGGAAAGACCCAAGGCCTGGAACTCTAGCCGCTGAGGAACCAGGTCATTAGGTGCAGGGACTGACAGTCCAGATGGAATACCTTCTCCTGATTGACTGAGATCAGGTTCAGGCTGGCTGGGAGCTGCCTCGGGGAGCCTGGAGCTGAGGCTGAGGAGAGCTGGATACCAGAACTGGCTGGGCCAGTCTGGAGCCACCAGAATCACCTGCGCCTTGTCCCTCCTCACCTTGAGAAGTACCTTTTGGATTAAGGGAAATGAAGAAAAGGTGTAGAAGAGGCCCAGGGTCCACGGTCTCTAGAAGGCATCCCCCTGCAGCAAGCCCTGCTGAGGGGGGGTGGGCATGGAACAGCCTCAGCTTCACATTCTCCCTGGAGGCAAACCAGGCCACCATGAGGCACAGGAGGTCCAGGAAGTCCCCCGGGCAGAGCGCAACTGCCCAACCTGAAATGATTGGGCAAAGAAGGAAAGAACCTCGGCCCTGTCCACCGGGAGCCGTGCTCTGGCTTGCAGAGAGTCGAGCTCTGCCCCAATGAATTGGATCACCTGCTCTGGCACAAGTTCCGACTTGGCCTCGTTGATGAGGAGGCCAACTTGAGAGCAAACCTGGAGGGCCAGATCCCTGGACTGCTCCATCTCCGGTCTGGAGGAGGCTGCAATCAGCCAGTTGCCCAGGTAGGGGTACACCCAGACCTATCGGTGCCACAGGAATGCTGTCATCATTGGCATGCATTTAGTGAAGACCCTGGGAGCTAGAGAAAGGCCGAAGGGCATGGCCCTGAACTCATAGAGGGAACCCTCTGCTCTGAAGCTGAGGAATCGCTGTTGGGACGGACGGATCGGGATGTGAAAGAACACGTCCTGGAGGTCCAGAGAACTGAACCACACACCTCATTCCAAGGATGGAATGATCTCAGCCAGAGTGACCATCCTGAAGGTTCGAGACCTTAGGAACCTGTTCAGGTCGTGTAGGTCTAGAATGGGGCACCAGCCCTCCCCCACATCCATTTCGGGACCAGGAAGTACCTGGACACAAACCCTGGGTCTGGTGGAGGATCCGCCACCTTCCTGATCACCTCCTTTTGGAGGAGCAGGGCAATGTCGGCTTGACAGGCCAACAGAGAGGCTGCGGACCCCGTAACTCCCCCTTGGGGCGATGGCTCGGAAGGGCGGGGCCTGCTCGAACTCCAGAGGCAGACCCTTTCCTACCACCTCCAACACCCAACGGTCCATGGTGATAGCAGACCAGGCGGAAAGAAAGTGGCGGAGCTATCCCCCTACAGGGGGAACCCCGGGGGAAGCGACAAGGTTGGGGGCGACACCCCTCAACCCGTCACTGGGGAGGCTTGGAGGAAGGACTGGCCGAGATGGGTTCAGGCCTCACATTTGTAACATACAGAGGAAGGCAAAACTACAGAGGGAGACAGAATTGGGGGGGGGTAAGGAGATCCCCGAGACCAAGGAATCCGAATTGGCGGTCATAAATTTATCTGCTGTACAACTAACTCCTACTCAAATCCAGGTTGTAACTAAGGGTCTGAATTTTGTTTCCACCACTAAAGTTAATCCATTTCAAGTCGAGCTGGATCTGTTTAGATTTTTTAGGAAAATATATCTTAAGAATCTCTTCAGTCTATCAGATCCATTGTCTGTAGTTCCTGATCCAATTAGAGAAGAGACTCCTTTCAAAAAGTCCTCTTCCTATAATCCCCCCCCATTCGAACCATACCATTAATACATTTTGCAATATGGTGTCTAAAGATGTGCATAACTTAATTAAAAGCAACAAAAATAAGTATTATGCACAAAATGTTACTTTAGCAGAAAGACAAGCCATTCATGAACCAAAGAATCTTGATTCTGTAGTGATTAAACAGGCTGATAAGGAAGGTGCAGTGGTAGTATGGGGAATTGATGATTACAATAGAGAAGCCATGCGGCAATTAAGCAATCAAGACTTCTATTTGAGGATCAATAAAGACCCTGTATAATTGATTAAAAACAAGGCTGATGTATTGATTGATTCCAGTCTTGCTTTGGGAGAGATTACTAAAAAAAGAAGCTGATTTCCTTAGCATTTCTAACCCCAAGAAGCCTGTTCTATACCTCCTGCCTAAAGTGCATAAAAATGAGTTTCCTGTGGCGGGTCAACCGACTGTTTCCGCGAATCATTCTGTTACTGAGAACATGTCCAAATATGTGGATTTTTTTGCACAGAAATTCGTTCCAAACCTTCAATCGTATGTGAAAGATACCTAGGATGCTTTAAAAATGTTGCGTAATGTTACCATATCTGAGTCTGACATATTGGTCACTATAGACGTGGAAAGTCTATACTCTAACAATCGCCATGAGGGCGGTTTACAGGCGTTGTTGAAACATCTAAGTTTGAGGGATAAAAACAAGCCAAGCACTGAATTTGTGTTGGAGCTTGCAAGATTTGTACTGGAACAGAACTATTTTTGGTACAATGGTTCTTTTTATATTCAAATAAAAGGAACTGCAATGGGAACCACCTTCGCGCCTAGTCTAGCGAATTTATATATGGGTGAATGGGAAGAGACCAATATTTATGATGCATCAAATAATATCTTTTTGAAATATATAAAATTATGGAAGCAATACATAGACGATTGTTTCATGGTTTGGACTGGATCTGAAGTGGAGTTAGTACGATTTATTGAGTACATAAACCACACCAGTACTCATTTAAAATTTACATATGCAAAAAGTATGGACAGTATTTCTTATTTGGATATTTTAATGCAGAAGAAAAATGATGGACTTTCGACGAAGTTGTATAGAAAACCCCTGTCTAGAAATACTTTATTGAGGTTTGACAGCCGTCATCCTCTATCTGTTATTTCTAATATTCCCAAGGGACAATATATTAGAGCTAAACATATCTATTCTGAGGACAGGTCATATGAAGAACCCAAGAAAGAAATCACAGATAGATTCATAGCTAGAGGCTATGAACCAGAGATTTTACTTAACAGCATACATCTGGTTAACAACATTGAGAGGGAACAATTATTAGATTCCAATATACAAAACAAAAGTGAAGTGGACAAATTGATTTTTATTACAGAATTTAATCGTTTGGCTCCTAAAATAAGCAAAATCATTTATAAGCATTGGAATGTCATTAATTCTGATTTGAGATTGAAGGACATAGGTCGGAATCGTCCTTTGATTTCGTATACCAAGGGACAGAATTTAAAAGATTTGTTGGGTCAGATCATATATTCCACAAAAAAATATAAATGTACAGCGAGATTGGTTGCCTTCATTCCCTAAAGGAAAATATTGTTGTGGAAGGTGTGTACATTGCTCTAACACATCTGATGTCAAATTTTTCCATCATCCAAGATCCGGGAAAAGTTATGAAATTAAATATTTCATTAACTGTAATACTCAGGGAGTTATTTATATGTTAACTTGTCCCTGTGAGTTGTCCTATGTCGGTCAGACCAAAAGACATCTTAAATTAAGAATTGGAGAACATAAAGGAACCATTAGGAATATGAATATGGATTATGCAATGGCATGACACTATCTTGAATTAAAACATGGGTCCCCAGCCACTTTAAGATTTATTGGTCTTGAAAAAGTGGAAGTGGGTTTTCCAGGTGGGGATTTGAATTCCAAACTTCTAGAAAGGGAAGCTTTCTGGATTTTTGAGTTAAACACCATGGTTCCCTTTGGTTTGAATGGTGAATTTCCCATATATAGTTATTTATGATTTTGATGTAAGATTTAGTATTTGTGGATACAACCTGTTCGTGCTCTGTCCAGAACAGGGTGACATGACTTTCCGGCTCTGTCCCCCTTTGGTGTTTATGATATTCAATAATTTTCATTTGGTTAATTTTTTTACATCATACTAACATACTAACATACTATTTGCCAGCAGTTTAGGCCTTATGGTCTATCGAGTCTGCTCGAACCTAGATCCTTAGTTGGGTGCCGAGACCCTCCCATCCCTTGTGCTCCAGAAACCCCTATCATCCATCCCCACCCCCCCGGGACAGGCCATCATCTGATACATCCACTTTCTGTGTCTGTCCCACCCTCTCTTAAAGCCCTCTACTGTGGATCTCTGAACCAGCTCACCAGGCAGAGCATTCCAAGGGTCCACCACCCTCTCAGTGAAAAACCTCCTCCTCTTTTCCCCTCACCCTTCCACCTTCCAACTTCAAACCATGCCCTCTGGTGATGCCTCCTGCTTTAGTCTAAAGATCCCTCCATGTTTACTATTTATTCCTTGAGGTACTTGAAGACCTCAATCATGTCCCCTGTCTCTCCTCTCCTCCAGAGAAACAGGCAGAGCTCCTCAAGTTTGTCCTCGTAAGTCAAATCCCCTAGCCCTCGTATCATCTTTGTTGCCCTCCTCTGTACCCTCTCCAGGAGCTGTATGTCCCTCTTCAAGTGTGGTCTCCAGTACTGTACACAGTACTCAAGTTGTGGTCTAACCAGTCCATTGTACAGCGGCAGAATCACTTCCTTGCTCCTAGAGGTGATCCCCCTTGCGATGCATCCCAACATCCTGTTTGCCTTGCTAGCTGCTCTCCTGCACTGCTCAGAGTTATTCATACATGTATCCACCATGACCCCTAGGTCTTTTTCCCCTGTTGAGGCTTCCAGCACCTCCCTCCCAGGGTGTACCTGTGTTTAGGGTTTCCCGACCAAGATGCAACACCTTGCACTTGGTGATATTGAAATTTAATTTCCATGTGTGAGCCCAGCTTTCCAGGGTGTCCAGGTCCCTTGCAGGGCCAACCTCCCTCTTCTCCCTCAACTACTGCTCCCATCTTGGAGTCATCCGCGAAGAGACTCATTTCACACCTATACCATCCCTGATGTCCGATATGTATGCATTAAACAGGATTGGACCCAGGACCGAGCCCTGTGGTACCCCACTACCAACCTCTGTAGGGGTTCGAGAGCTCCCCACAGACCACTACTCTCTGAGTGCGTCCAGCTATCCAGTTTAAATCCATCTGACCATCAAGGGCCTACTCCTAACCCCATCAGTTTCTCCACCAGACCATTGTAGGGGACAGAGTCAAACACCTTGCAGAAGTCCAAGAATAATACATCCACAGGCTTACCCCTGTCCAGTTCCAATGTTACCCATTCTAGAACTCCACAAGGTTGGTTTGACATGATCTACCTGGCACAAACCCATGCTGCCGATTATCCAGACCTCCCACCTCCCCAAGTAAACCCCCAATCGTTCCTTTAGTATACTCTCCATTAATTTTCCCACCACTGAGGTTAAACTGATGGGTCTATAGTTTCCTGGTACTTCCTTCGACCCCCTTGTGGATTGGTACCACATGTGCCTCTCGCCAATCCCTAGGTACCCTCCCTGTCTCAAGTGACCTGTTGAAAAGCTCCGCCAGGGGTGCAGCCAGTATGTCCGCCAATTCCCATAGTACTCTCGGATGAATGCCATCTGGCCCAGGAGATTTGTCTTTCTTTACGGCCTTGAGGGCAAACCACACCCTTTTGGTGGGGATGACATCATCCGTCCCCTCCACCTTACTGGTCTTTTTATCCTTATCCAGATGTGACACCCCTGGGGTACCTTTCCCTCCCTTTTGCTCCATTTCTGTTGCTCCCCTGATCCCTCCCTGCGCTTCTATCCCTTTGTGCCTTGCTTTGTAGATAACCATCCCCTCCTAGTGAACACAGAGGCAAAGTACTCGGTAAATACCTCTGCCTGGTCCTCGCCTCTTCCACCCACCCTCCTTCTGATCTCAATCTGCTGGAGATGGCCTTAGTTTTCTCTGCTCCCAATGTACCAGAAGAACCCTTTTCCCTCCATGTATCCCTGTGCCAGCCGTTACTCTTTACTGGACTTTGCTCCCCTCACCATCACGGGTGACTTTTCTAGATGCAAGCTGGTACATTTCCTTATCCCTATCCCCTCTTGTTGTTTTATATTTTTTGTAAGCGCCTTCTTTTCTCTGACTGCTACCTGGACCTCACTGGGCCACCAGCATAGTTTATGTGACCTTGCTCACTACGTTTCAACTTAAGCGCAGATCCTGACTGCCTCATGAAGTCCCGTTTTATGACCTCCCATCTCCTTTCCACACTTATCGTTGAGGTAATCCCTTCAAGTGATCCTTGAGAATATTTCCATGCCCATAAAGTCTGCCCCCTGAAGTCCACTGCCAGTGTCCTAGATCTCACCCCACTCCTCCAATGCTTATTTGAAACCAGACAGTATTGTGGTCACTCCCAGTCAGGGGTCCTGTACCACCATGTCCCTTACCAGATCCCCATCTGCCAGAACCACATCCAGGACATGCCCCTCCCTTGTGGGCTCCATCACATGCTGTGTTAAGAACACATCCTGGAAGCCATCCAGCAGCCTCTGCTCCTTGGCCACCTTAGAGGACATGGTTCCCCAGTTTGTACCTGGCATTAAGGTCCCCATCAACACCACTCCTTCGCTTTTTGGACCACACTGGGCAATGATGTTGTCCAGCAAACCATCCTCAGAACATCACTCATCCTGGGGCCTATATGCTACTCCCAGCTTGACCTTATCTCCTGCTGGGGATCGTAAGGTGACCCATAAGGCCTCCACGTTTCCCTCTGCCTCTTCTACCATAGCAATTTCTATGTCATCTCTAATGAACATAGCCACTCCACCCCCTCTGCCCTCCTTTCTATCCTTCCTAAGCATAGTGTACCCCGTACATTTAGGTCCCAGTCATGGTTTTTGTTGGCCCACGTTTCCGTGACTGCCGCCACATCCACCCCCCTCGAACAGCATGGCCTGGAACTCTGGCAACTTGTTTCCCAAGCTCCTGGCATTTACTAACACTAACCCCCAACCCTTATCCCTGATCCTTTTTGTCGAACCCACCCAGATTCCTTATACTTCCATCCTCCCCTGCTCCTCCTGGAAACCTCCACCTCCAGTCTGTTTCCCCCTTGGGCTTGAAGGCTACTCCCCATCATTTATATCACTTTTTTGTTTAGGGTTATTGGTGGCACTTTCTATAGTATTCGTGGCCATGACTTTTCGTGCTCTAGCCACGGGTTTTGGGAACATGACTTGATCGGTTCTGCTCCCATTAGTAAGGTTGGAATCTATATTGTATTTTTATAATATCTTTTTTTGTGTATATTCTGTTTTTAAATTTGTAGATTTTTGACAAAATGAGATGTAAAGTTCAGCTATTTTTTTCCTGTCTCTTTAAGAGCTGTAGGATATTTAAGGAGATGCGATGTGCTAATGTCATGCTCTGATGAAGACTGGTTAGTCAATATGTAGCATCATTGCTGAAGTCTTGTTGTCTCTTCCGGGTGTTGGTCAGCTGTTCGAGACCGCGGCGTGTGGCGTGCATGGTTTTTAAGGCAGTTTGCTAATGCTTCGGCGTTCAAGACAAGGCATTCAGACAAGGAGAGTGGTATGGTTTTTATATCTGCACACTATTCCAGTGTGTCTTTTCGTTATATGCCTTTGCAATTGCCGGGATTCACACAAGTTATTTTCGCCAGTTGAATGCCATGTTTTGCCTTTTGGAAGCACAGTACTGTCATAACGGCACTTTTCAGTGAACCTTCATACGACATTTGCACTGTTTAGTTCTCTCATTCTTTCGAACATTTTTTAAGCTTTGAAAAGTAATTATTATGAGAGAACATATTATTTTTTGCATACAATAAAAGTTTGAGTGGTTTAATATTTTTCAATAGCCTTTTTGTGCTGACCCCATTTCTAATTGTTTTACATTACCAACTGTCTGTTGCAGTTTCACCTTGTATTTCCACCCTCCAATCCAGAACATTTCTGAAACCAATAATGCCTCAGGGTCACTTAATACCTCACATTTCTGTGACAACCAATATGTTATATCTTTAGCATGCACACCTTCATTACGAGACATCACTGTTATGTATGCAAATCAGGGGTTTAGTTAGGGGAATTACAAAAAAGGGGGTCCACAAAGGTACAAATTTAACTGCATTGTATCTCTGCCAAAACTGCTCTAACGCAAAAGAGGATCTAAAACTTATAGAAACATAGAAACATAGAATTTGACGGCAGATAAGGACCGCTTGGCCCACCCAGTCTGCCCATTTCCCTACCTGATGGATAAGCTGCAGGTCCTAGTTAACCAGCAGCCTACTTCTTCCTACCCCCACCCCATAGAATTGCCTTATGACTGTCCCATGCATGCTTGAATTCCACCACTGTTTTTGACTCCACAACCTCCTCTGGAAGGCCGTTCCATACATCCACAAACCCTCTCTGTAAAAATACTTCCTTAAATTACCTCTGAGCCACCCCTTCTATCTTCAAATTGTGCCCCTTGTTCTTGCACACCTCTTTTTTTGAAGATGCTACCCTCTTGGACGTTGTTGATTCCTTGAGGGTACTTGAAAGTTTCTATCATGTCTCCGTCTCCCTCCTTTCCTCAAGGCTATACATATTAAGCTCCTTAAGTCTCTCTTCATATGTCTTCCGGTGCAGACCCTGCACCATTTTAGTTGCCCTCCTCTGGACAGCTTCCATCCTGTCTATGTCTTTGCGGAGTTGGGTCTCCAGAACTGCGCAGTACTCCAGATGGGGTCTCACTAGCTGTCTGTACAGAGGAATAATAACTTCCTGTTTTCTACTGGTGATGCCTCTTCCTATGCATCCAAGTATCCCCAGCCCTCCTTGCTGCCCTCTCACATTGCTTTCCCACCTTTAGGTCATCTGATATGACTACCCCCAGGTCCCTTTCCATTTTGTTGTTGTTAGTATCTCACCCCCATTGTGTACTCTTCCCTGGGTTTTGTTTCCCAGGTGCATTACCTTCACTTCTTAGCATTGAATCTAAGCTGCCATACATTTGACCATTCCTCTAACTTATAGCTCCCTTCTCATCCTTTCCACTCCACCTTCTGCATCAACTCTGTTGCAGATCTTTGTGTCATCTGCAAAGAGACATACTTTTCCTTCAGTCCCTCTGCAATGTCGCTTATAAAGACATTGAAGAGGACCGGTCCTAATACTGAACCCTGCGACTCCACTACTAACCCCCCTTTTTTCAGAGTGGACTCCATTTACTATTACTCTCTGTGTCCTATTCTCCAGCCAATTCTTTACCCAGGCTGTCATCTTGGGACCCACTCCCAGGCTGGCTAACTTGTATATTAATCTTTTGTGTGGGACTGTGTCAAATGCCTTGCTAAAGTCTAGGTAGGCCATGTCCACAGCCCCTCCCTGATCAACTACTTTGGTCACCCAGTCAAAGAAATCTATCAGATTTGTCTGGCATGACCTTCCGCTGTGAATCCATGCTGCCTTGGGTCCTGTGCCCTCTGGCCTCTAGATACTCAACAATTCTTTCCTTCAGAGTGATTCCATCATTTTCCTACCACTGAGGTTAAACTAACAGGTCTGTAGTTTCCTGCTTCTGCCTTGCTCCCACTTTTGTGAAGGGAATTACATCTGCCCTCCTCCAGTCCTCGGTACCACCCCATTCTCCCATGATTTGTTAAAGAGGGTAGTCAGTGGTGTCACTAGTTCTACCCTTAGTTCTTTTTAGAATTCTGGGATGAACTCATCAGGCCCCATTGCTTTGTCCACCTTCAGTTTTAAGAGTTCTTTCAGAATCCTTTCTTCTGTAAATGGGCTGGTATCAACTTCTGTATCCAGAGTGTTTCTACTGTTTGTTTTAGGTACTTCCCCTCTTCCTTTGTAAATACTGAGCAAAAGTATTTGTTTAGTATCTCTGCCTTTCACAGTCACCCTCTGCCCACCCTCCCTCCCTTTACTAAGCCTCACTATCCTTCCCTTGGTCTTACTTCACTCTCTGATGTACCTATAAAAGGTTTTATCCCCCTTCTTAACTGAGTTGGCTATCTTTTCCTCGGTTTGGGCCTTTGCTGTTCTGACTGCCTTCCCAGCTTCCTTTTGCTTTAACTGATACTTTTCTCTGTCCTGCTCCTTCTGTGATTCCTTGTACTTCCTGAATGCTTTCTTTTTCTCTTGAACCTTCACTGCCACTTCCTTTGAGAACCATAGTGGTTTCTTACCTCGTTTCATTTTGTTTATTTGCTTTACACAACGGCTTGTTACCTCTGTGATGGCAGTTTTTATTATTCCCCATTGTTCTTCCACCCCTCCTTCCTGCCCATTTGCTAGTGCATTCCTTAGGCACTCACCCATTTTGACAAAGTCAGCCCTCCTAAAATCCAGTACCTTTGTCTTTGTGTGGCTTGACTCTATTGCTGTGTTTATTGTGAACCATACTGTTCGATGGTCGCTAGTTCCCAGATGGCTACCCACTTCTACATCTGTGATCCTCTCCTCATCTCCATTTGAGAGAACCAGGTCTAAGATTGTTCCCTCTCGAGTGGGCTCCAATACTAGTTGTCTAAGACATGCCCCCTGTAGGGCATCTAGAATAACCCCACTCTTAGAAGTGGCTGCTGCAACTGCACTCCTCTATCTTCTCCTGACATGTTTATAAATGCATAAACTTCTTTGTGAGAGAATTTAAGTGAGTCTTTGAGCAACATTCTTCCCACGTACTGGCAGACAGGACTTATTTCAACCCCCCCCCAATATCGAATCCTGACTACATTTCTTCTTGGGGTGGCTTCTTTTTTTTATCTGGCAAAGAGTTTGGATAATAAGGGTTTCTGTGGAAGGGAATTCTGTTCTGTATTTTCCTCGGTTAGGTCCTTTGTGATTGGGCTATCATTTTTTTTCAGGCTCAATTCCAACATGTTCCTTTGGGGGAGGGGGGGGTTGAACCAGATTTTGGCTCAGTCTCGCTAATCACCATGGTTCCCTGATCCCCCATTGTATCCATACTTGGCATTTGTGGAGCCAGAAGCTCCTGTAACTCTTTGTCTGGAGACTTTCCCTCAGGTACTTGGTTTAGTTCTTTAGGGCACCATTCTGGAGTATTTGTTAGTGATGGGTGCTGCCAGTCAGGATCAGGGAGCCATTGCCATAACAGCATTTTTTCCCCATCCAGCCTCCTTTAAAGCTTTTTCAGGAGACCATTTTACAAACAGGTCAAAAGGCTTTGTCTGTTCCATTTGTAAGGAGAAAGCATGTTGAATTGCTTATGAAGTAGATAGGCCCAAGGCTGACCAGTCAGTATTTGTTCTAATGTTTCCTTTTGGTTTAGTTAAGTGTTCTGAGCTTAGTTTTCTGTTCACCAGTGTTACTGAATCCCTCTTAACTTTACTTTCCACTTTATATCCTGATCACTGTCCCTGGGCAGAAAAAGGAAAGACTGTGGCCCAGATATTCAAACTGCACCCAAAAAGTGCACAACAGCAGGAGCAAGCACAAGTCCACTGCGCCCATGTGCAAGAAGTGCGATATTCAAAAACTGCGCAGGCCAAGATGCGCTTACGGCCGACAACTGAATATCGCACCACCTGCACCATAGCGCAACTAGGGAGGTGAAGCTGAGCATATCTGATGCACCATAGCACAACAAGGGATGTTCAGCTGAGCTGTCCAGATGCGCCATAGCGCAACCAGGGATGCCCCCAGCAGCAGGGCAGCAATGCAACAGCACAACCAGGGATGCAGGGGCCCAGCACCCATGCCACAGATGGGCAGAGGAACACACAGCAGAACAGACATCATCCCCCACACCCCATGCACTGCACAACTGGGGGAGACCTGGAATAACCACTGGCCCATGGATACCAGCAACCAACCCACAGCTGAGCCATGGTGCCCCAGCACACCCCCTTGCAAGCTGTGACTGGCACACGATGGCTGACCACCCTATACCACACTATCCCACCAATGCAGAGCACACCCTGCACCATGATCTCCATACACTCTTTCCAGGAGTAGCACCCAACAGTGCAGGACACCCCATGCATGCCACCACCCCCACTGTGACAATGCAACCCTGTGCACCATGGAGCCATGCAAGACAGCCCCACCATGGGCACCCTGCAGCTGACAGCAGCAGACAGGGATGCAACAGAAGCATACACAGTGCTGCCCTTCACGTCCCCCCGAGGTACAACTGAGAGACTGACCATGCGTCAGCACACAAGGTACCCCGCATGTGACAGGGCATGCCCCGGACCCCACCTCCAGCAGTACAGCACCCTGCACACCCTCCCAAGGACACATCCTGTCCCAGCACTGGCCACAACAGCCAGCACAGACATGCACAGTGTAGCATGGAGGCATGCTCCACACAGGATGCAACACAGTGCATGAACAAACACCCACCCATACCCAAGGGCACACCAACACAGGGACAGAGTAGTGAGTCAACCAAGCCACTGGCGTGTGGCCACGGCTGACGTGTACACACGGCCAGCACCCCTACATTGTACAGGTATGCCAGCCACCCTGTGCGGTCACCATGAAGCTGTATGCCACCAGCATGCTGCCGGAGCACAAGTGACAGACACTGGAGCACATCCCCTGCAACAGACACAAGTGACAGCATGGATAGGGGACAACAACAGCGGAGGCCACAGTGCCACCGGAGGCAGACGTGCACCACACTGGTAATGGCAGTCAACCTGGCATTGTGCTGGGTACAGTTGTTATCCAGCATGGACAGCCACCACTGACATGCCAGCAGACCGTGCATATCACAGACATGCAAGGGTGTCAGCTGCACAGGCCATGGATGATCTGACAGGGGTGCCATGCACACAGTGCAGGCCCCGTGGACCACTGCACACAGGCATGCAGTGCACAGAGTACAACACACAAACCACAGACAGTGACTGATCCCCCTGCCCACACCATAGGTGGTTCACCTCTGCACACACACACACACACACACACACACCCATGTGTGCACCATCCCTGACGCCATGCACACCACTGCAGCTGAGCACCTGTAGCCCGCTGCAAATCATAGACCACCACAGTTGTTATATCAAAATGTATATATTGAAAAAAATTCAAGTAAAACTATTTACAATTATATACAAGGGGGCGAAGGACCACATAACAGGTGGGGGTGGTTAAGGGGCAGGGGTGAACATATGGGAGAGGGAAGAAAGGGTGTGAGGGTGGGTCAAAGGGGGGAAGGTGGTAGTCGGGGCATGATGACTTCAATGGCCACCCCAGTCCTCCTCTTCCTGGTGCCGATGCAAGCTCCTCCTCCTCTTCCTCCTGACCTCGTGGCGGTGTATGTGGCGTAGGAGCTCCAACATCTCCCTCACCACCTGCAACAGCTCTTGAATGTCCTGCTGGATCTGCAGGAGTCGTGGCCACCTAGGATGAGGGAGCAGAGTCAATAGGTGTGACTGTCCATCCCCCTGCAGCCCACCCATTCTTCATGGCATACAGCCATGTGACACGCCCCTGTGATGGTATGCGACCACCCACAGTGACCGTGTCCACAAGACCTGCCCACCCAGGCAGCCATAGCCATGTGGAACACTGCACACACCCACCACCCATGTCCTGCACAGCACCACCATGGCCGTACAGTGACCTGGCTATGCGGTGTGAAGGCAGTGCCACAGCCATGTGCCCGGTGCACGCATGGACCACCATTGATGCACTCCCAGACATGCAGTGCCACTGGACAGTGCTGACTGCAACAAGTTACGTGCATGGCAGTGGTGTCAATGGACGGTGGCCACGCCCCACTGCTCACCCAGTTATACAGCATGCAACAGTAATCATGGATGTAAGGCACTCACCATCAGCAGGCTGGTCCATGCGCCGTGGACCACCATCACCCATCCTGTCCCTCTGCTCCACAATGCGGTGCCTCTCCTCCCTGTTGCACCACCATTCTTCTGGCCCTAAGGTGCAAACATGGAGAGAGGAACATCAGTACAATCCAGTAGCAAAGTCCCCCTGCCCCCATGTGTGTGCAATCCCACACAGCCATACCAACCCACCCCACACCCCGATACCACCACCACGGCCAACACCGGACGCCCTCCCATGTGCCGGACACATGCAACCATGATTCCCATATGGACGATAAAAGTGTATGGATGTTGCACCTACCTGGCCATGGCACCATGCCCCTTCTGGCATGTGCCTACAGGTGGGCAAGTAGGTCCGGGTCCCTGTGCCTCAGATCCCCATAAAGGTGGTGGCACTGCTCCACAGTCGACCCCATACCGGTGGCCTCCTCCAGGGCGTCGGCCACCTCCTGCCATACCACACTCTTGGCCCTGTCCAGGGGTGCCTCCCCAAACAAAGCTCCAGCAGAGGGCTCAACTATCGCCACCAGATTGGCGAGCTGTATCTGGCTCCAAACCACAGCACGCCTCTGCACCATCTCTGCTGCCTGGTTCAAGCAAAATGGTGCTCTGCAGCGCGGTCCTGCCACGTGCAGATGCTGCACGGTACAGCGCTGCCATTCCCTATCATGCTGTCACCGAACAGCGCAATAGTGGCGCACCCATACCTGACGCATGGCACCTAGGGGGTAAAGGTCGGGCACAGGGTCAAGGGTCTCTGGCGCATGGACAGCCACAGTGCGATTGGAACCCAATGAATGTAGCGTGATTGGGTGCCTGTGTGCCACCTTCTGTAGCGGCCTACAGCGCTGTTGCCTCAGTGCACCTATGACGCCCCAGAGCCATTTAGGCGAACAGCGCTGTAGCGCCACTGGCACAATGGTGGCCGTGCCCTGCATTACCTTCTGCACACAGCACATCAGCAGTGCGGCAGGCACCTGCATCATCAACCCGGGCATGCGCAGTTAGGTGTGTACTGTGCATGTCATAAAACTGTGCCCTTGGCTCAGCACTTTCAACACAATTGCGCAAAGCGCAACAGCGCGATATTCAGCCGGCATATTCAAATCATCTAATCAGCCATTCAATGGTGCAGTCACTGCATTTGCATCCACTTAAAGATGCGCCTCACCTCATTTGCATGGGTTGCGCTATAAAAATGCGACATTGGGCTGCACTGGCCATAGTCGGTTACTGCAGTCTATTACGGTGAGTTGCATGCTGTTTGGGAGTGTGGACTGTGGTGTTTGGGACATGCATGGGACTGCACAGTCACAGGTAACACCTGTCATTCTCACAGGATGAATCATAACCGAGCGTGTGGTGGAGGAAGAGAAACAGAGTTGTGGGAGGAAGAGGAGGCCAAATTTTACAAAGGCTGAGACAGATGCCCTGTTTGAGGCCTACCTCGACCAGAAGCCGCTTCTCAGTGGATGCCAGGGAACACCACAGGCCCATGCTGCTGCAATGGAGGAGGTGGCGCCTGCTGTAAACTTGCATGGCAGCCACCAGCGCTCCATGCAGAACTGCAAAAAGGAGATGGACACGGACAGACGGAGGATTAAAAAGAAGGTGGCTGCCATCAGGGCAACACGGTCTGCAACCGGTGGGGGACTGCTGGAGGTGCTACACCTGACCCCACAGGAAAAGCGGGTTGCTGCCAGCATGCAGCATTGCGCCATTGAGGGTATTCCGGGTGGTGGATTCCAGATGGGTGGAAGCCCATCACTGCATGGTAGGTCATGGTCTGTCTATTGGGGGGGCCAGGGTAGGTCACATGCAGTAATGCTACTTTTTTTCCTTTACAGCTCCTGAGCATCTGCATGGGTCAGCAGTGGTGGGCTTCTCCACTGAGGCCAGTAACATGGAGATGAAGGAGGGCCCGTCCACCTCCACAGGAATACGGGGGTCAGGGCGACAGTGGGCCCACCTGGACATCTGGACTGATGTTGGTGGAGCAGGTGCGGAGGAGGCCCTGCCCATGTCCCAGTATGCCAGCGTCCATGGATGTCAGCATGCTGAGACTCGTGCTGGTGCCGGATCCGTCACCGATGTTGATGGAGCTAACGTCATGGGCAGTGACACATGTGTGCCACAGGATGGCCACACAGCAGGTGACATTGTGGCCATGGCTTTGGGTGGTGTCGCCGTGGAGGCCTGCGTGTCATCACAGTCCCAGCTTGTGCCTGTCTGCACCAGTGGGGCAGCACTGGTGTGTGTCCAGGACAGTGGGACTGTTGCGGTCACTCCAGTGGCACCATTGAGCCCTAGAGAGTGGCAGCTGGAGGGGCACCATTAGCAGTCAGCCAATAGCCATGGGGGTACAGTGTCAGTGGGCGGCGTCAGTGCAAAACCTGTGAACATGCCCAGGCCTGGCCCTGGTGTGCAGTGCCCACCTTCAAGGGGCGATGAGCATCAAGGCCGCGAACACCCTGAGGGACAGCATGCCAATCAGGCAGATGACCTCTTAGATGAGCACACCCATATACTGCAAGCATCAGTCAATCAGCAGATGCGGCTTGTGATGGTGGTGGATGTACTGAGTGTGGCTCTGCGCCAAGCAGAGGAGTGGCACAGCAGAGACACTGCTCTGCTCCTGGCAGGTATGGACCAGTTGCGAGAGGATGTGACTGCTGCCATTGACAGGCAGACACAGGCATTCACAACTGTCATGGCCACAAAGGGCACACAGTTATTTGCCCAGGCATCGCAGACATCACGCAGTGCAATGTCCACCCCCTGTTCCCGGCGTCGTGCAACACCATCCTTGTCGACACCAGGTTCAGCTGTGGGCATCCCGAGCACGCCTGGTGCAGAGACATGTTCGGTGTGCTGCAGACCACCGCCGAGTAACGGCCGCTCACAGCAGGGAACCCCTGGGGACCATCGTGCCACCCATGAGGCCAGTGGTCAGTCTGTCACTGCTGGCAGGCCTCGGCGGAGCCACCCATGCATCTGTGGCAACTGTGGCGCAGTGCATGACTGACCTGTCTCCCCAGCACGGCTACCTGTCTGATGCCCGTGTGCACTGTCATTCAGCGGGCAATGCACGGGTGGGTACTGGTCCAGCACGCGACACACATTGATTCCATCTGCACACCCTCCCAGCTGCTGTCCACTGTGCGTGTGCATGATGATGCCTGTGTTATGCTGTATGCCACTGTGCAATGGTGCCCAGCGTCTGACACACGCACAATGACAGGCAGTGGGCGTGGCGGTCTGTGGACATGTGTGTGGCTAGGGGTGGCAGTCTGGGTCGGCCTGCCTCCTACCCTTTGTGCATGTCTTGTGAGGTGTGTGTGTGTGTGTGTGTGTGTGTGCCGCATGCCATGTTAGACCTCGCCCATCCCTGGCGGTGTGTGTGGTTCCATGCTCTGCCACTTCCCTTGACGGTATGCACCCCTGGTGTGTGTACATGCGTGTTTGTGGATTGTGCCTTTGCCACTGGTGGTTGCACATGTCCCCATGACTTACCTGGGTTGGCTGAAGTGCTCCTGTGTGATGGTGTCCCAGTGCAGCTGTACCAGCCAGCGCAGTCAGGGGTCCTGACGCCCAAGGGGGGGCTGCCCATCACCATCATCACCGGCATCCTCATCGTCCCCATCGCTGTCCCCCTCTTCAACCTGTATGGCTATCCCACAGTTGTTGGCCATGTTGTGCAGGATGCAACAGGCCAGGAATAGCCCACAGGCCTTTGAGGGGCTATACTGTAGGGCACCGCCGGAGCTGTCCAGGCAATGGAAACGTGCCTTCAGCTTCCCAAACACCCACTCAATGACATTGCATGTGCTGGCATGTGCCTTATTGTAGCATTACTGCGATGGGGTCACGGGCCGCCAGTATGGTGTGAGCAGCCAGGGATGGAGTGGGTATCCACTGTCACCTGTGTGTAGAGGGTGGAGGTTAGTTTGGTGATCAGTATCGCCCTGCCTCGGGCCATGTAGACCACTACCCATGTCACCTCTGACCATGCCCCTCCCAAGCTCTATGTTTGTCCATGTGGTTTGCATACTCACCCACTAAGTGGCCAGTGGGGATGTCCCCACTCTCGAATCTGTGTCACAGTGCCAACTGGTGCCAGATGAAGGCATCATGTGCTCCCCCAGGGTGCGTGGCACAGACATTGATTATGCACCCCTGGCATCGCACACCACCTGGTAGTTGATGCTAGCATAACCCTTCTGATTGATATATTCGGTCCCCTCAGGGCCAGGTGGTGTGCGGATGGCCACATGGGTGCAGTCTATTACCCCTAGCATGCCAGACATACGTGCTACCCTGTGGAACACCTGTATGTTTGCTGTGCACTTCGCTGGTGTGCTGGAGAAATGGATGTACTCCACAGCATGTGGCAGCAGTGCGCTGAGGAATTGGGTGAGGTGGCGTGACATGGTCGACTGGGTTATGCCGGTAGTGTCCCCTGTTGGTCTCTGGAAGGTACCCGTGGCGAGCAAGCACATGCAAGCTGTCACTTTAGTCTCTACTGACAGGGCATGGCTCCGTCGTGTGAGTGCCTGCATCACATCACATCACTGCACAGCTCACAGAGCCGCCTCAGAATTGCCCAATTCAGGCGGTACAAGCCCACGATCTCAGTATCACTGTACAGCTCGAAGCTGGTGCTGGCTGGGTACTGCCTGTTGAGGGCATACCGCTGACGGGCCCTTCCACGGCTGCACCCTCCTGCTGCCTGCCTTCTCACCCCCCTCATTACTGCCTCCATCTGGATGTGGCACTGGCCATATCCCTGGCTTGTGTTCACCCCCCTCCAGTAGCTGTTTCTGTGTTCCCACTGCAGTCCTGGCTGCTACTTCCCGTGCACCAGGAACACCTTCTTGTGGTGGCCTCTGTGCTGTGTGGCACTTCTCCCTTCTGCACTGCCTGTGGCTCCCCACACCTTCCCTGTGCCTGTGTGTTCTGGGTGCCCTTTCCATGTCCTGCCCTGTGTGTCCTTCCTGCCCTGTTTGTGTGGCTAGAGTTCTGCCTCATGTGCCTTCCCTGTAGCGTTCTTGCGCCTCTCCCTTGTTCCTTTTTATTTTGGCTCATTTCCACTATTTCGCAACTTCTGCTTACTCCCCTATTGCACATGGCGCATGTTGTGGAATATCGCACTGTGCCATTTATGCATGGTTCCTCCCCCTTCAGTTGCACATACATTCATTATCATTGCGCTAATGCTCAGCATGATTTGGGGGGCGCATATCTGCCTCCCGCTGAATATCACAGGATGGCGCATTTTCGGACTTGTGCTGGAGCAACCCTATTGCGCATGGTGCAACCCTTTTGAATATCTGGGCCTGTGGCTTCAGTTTGCACATTTAAATCAGTTTGATAAATGACTTTCTCTTCCTCCTGTAGCTCCTACTCTGGGGGTTTGTGTTTCATTTTTTGTTGCATTTGTATTATTGTCTGTTCTTCATTTTGATAGCTCAACATGTTATCACTGGGCTGTCCCTTTTGTGTCTGACCACCAGCATCATTCACATTAGTCTGGGATTCCTCTGGCCTCGCAATACCTGTCTTAGGGTTAAACTTTGTTTTGCATTTATTCCTACTCGCAAACCATCTTTTAGTTCTAAACCCCGCAGCTCTTGGCACATGTCAGAGGCGTTTTTACTGCCAGCTGCTATTTCTACATTAGTGTCCATACTTAGTAAAGGGTTTACATGTACCTGTGGGTGGCATAGTGTTTGCATCTTGGCCTTTTCCTTTGATGGTGATGCATCAATCTCGTAGCTGTCAGCTGGGCTGCGCCCCTTGACAATGAGTGTCACTGTCTGTAGTGTCTGCATTTCAGCTTGCAATTTCACTTTGTACTCCGCTTATGTTCTCTCAGCCTCTGTTAGTTGTTTCCGTGTCTCATTCCTTTTTTGGTTAACTGCTTCTTCTGCATTACTGGGAGCTGTTTCCCCCCATGTTATCATCACCACAGCTACTTAAATCCTCTAAGAAAACAAAGACGTCTTCACCGCTATTTTTTTCTTCAAAATCAATTCACTTCTCTCAGTGTTCTGCCACATGGTAGCCTCTTGCAAGACAAGGTGAGGGGACAAGGCTCGATTCCCAGCCTCCACAGCATCCATCTTCTCTCCCTCCCTTCCACAACTGACCATCTCTCAAGAGTAGGGGAGTTTTTATTGAAATAATAAACATAGCAAAACAACACAATGAAAACTTTGTCAGTTTAAACAGAAAGGTAATAATACATTGTAGGTAAATACATATAATAAACAAAAACATTTACACATGAGAAAAAAAATAAACGAAAAGAAACAAGACAAAAAAGAAAAATAATTCCAGATGATAACTTACATTATTTAAACTTAATAAAATGAAGAAAACCTTTCCACCATTTCAAAAGCATAGCAGGAACTACCCTTTGTGCATCCTGAGAATAAATTATTGAGAGTTCCTTAGCAATCAAAATACTAACACAGGTATAGGGCATTTTTCTTTGATATATAACCCATTGGCACCTGGCTTGCCATAAATAATATCGTAAACAACCCAAAAATAATGATAATGTCCCTTCATGTAAATGAGAAAGGTTTACCAGATAACATCCTAAAATCAGAATTTCATATGACAAAAAATTAAGCCAGTTGAAACCCCATAATATTGCTAGATTGGCCCATAAACCCTTAGCATAAGAACACCTAAGAAAAAAATGTTCCATTGACTCTTCCACAGTTATGCAATCTAAATATGGACACTTCCTTTCCTCTAAGGCCTTATACTTAGCGTTACCCCGAACGTTCAGGCGACCATAAAAAATTAACCACTGAGCTTCAATTGAGATTGAGGCAATTTGAGATTATTTAACTGGGCCAATACCTTAGAATTGAGGGCAGAAGGGCAATTCTTAAAGCTTGGCTATGGGGGAAGTAACTGTACCATCATTAATTGGTAAAACCTCTTCATATCATTACTCAGGATTGTTTCTTTCTGAATTTTCCATCTGTATGATTTTTGTGCAACAGGCCAAAAATACTGCGGGAGATGAATGTGAGGATTCAATTTCGAGGCAAAAATGCGCCAATTTTTGAAATATTTGCCCAGTGACCTTAAATTCCATGTTTCCTCAGCCCTTATTTCTGCAACTAATCCACTTTTAACTGAACACATAATAAATAAAGAATGTAAAAAAACTATTGGGTCCACCATACCAAGTCCTCCCATTTTTTTATGCAAATAAGTGTAACCTCTCTTAACCAGATTTAATCGGTTACCCCAAAGCATTTGAAAGAATAGACAGTACATTCTAGTTTCCAGATGCAGAGGGAGTGGGAAAATCATGGCTACATACTGCACGCAAGGTAGGAGAAACTGTTTGATCACATGTATACGTTTCAGTTTTGACAAATTCCACTGTTTTCACCTATTCACCTTATTCTCCACCACTTGAAGAGCTGATTCCCAGTTTTCTGCTGGCATATTTTGAGGACCAAACTGGATCTCCAAAATTTTAAGTGAGTTTCTAGAAAAAAGGATACCCTCCTGCAGCACCTCATCGGGACCTGTTGCTCCAATGAATAACCCTTTTGTCTTATGCAAATTCAGTTTTGCATTAGAAACTTTTGAAAAGGTGTCAAAAGCATTTAAAAAAACTATGTACAGAGGACTTATCAGGAAAATACAATACTAAATCGTCTGCATATGCCTGTACCAAGAGTTGGGAATCCTTGGATAAATTGTCTGAAATTCCTCTCCATAACTGTGTGGAGATTAAATTCTGCAATAGTGGGTCTAATGCAAAATTATAAAGAAGGGGGCTGAGGGGACAACCCTGACGCACTCCTGTGTGTAGCCGAAAACCTTCTGCCTTACAGCCTTTCAAAAATGGGAACACCACATTATATTCATATAATTTCTTAATCAGCTTAACCATTTGTGAAGGGACCCCATAATGTTCTAGAGTTAAAAACATAAAAGGTAGATAAACTCTGTCAAAAGCTTTGTCTAATCCGCAGCAACCATACAATTTGTAATACCAGTATCAGAGAGGTGTTCAATAACAACATGTATCATCATAAGTGCTTATTGAACCCGTCTATCTGGTACTCCACTAAATTGGTAAGGGGAAATAACCCATCTGGCATACTTTTTCAAGTGATTATTCAGAATGCTAGTAAAAATTTTATAATCTGAATTTAGAAGGGTGATCGGCTGCCAGTTTTTAACGTTTCGTCTATCCCCAGATTTGAATATATAAATTAACAACCCGTCAGAAAAGGAGAGGGAAAAATTACAATATTCTTAATGAAATACTGAAATAAAATAAACAGACGTTGGCTCAGCTCACTCGAAAAAACTTTATACAAATTATTAGAAAGGCCATCCGTTCCTGGGGAAATATTTAATTTCAATTTTCCTATTACACTTAAGATTTCCTCCTGAGAGGGGAGGACTTGAGCGTCCCAAGGACTGCTCGTCCTCTCCGGGGGGAGGGGGGAACCTAAGCTCGGTGCTTGTCTGACCCCGGGTGGAGACCTGAGGTACAGCAAGCCTGATGCTCCAATAGAGGGGGAGTGGCGTGTCAGACTTTGGCGCCTTGATGTCAGTGAACCTGGCACATCGAGAAACATCAGGGGAAAAAACCTTGCAGCCTCCTGGTAAATGGAGCACTGGGGCCTGACCTTCAATGCCCCTACCTGTCCGTGGGACAGCATGCCAGCGAAAAAGCGAAACATCGGGGTGGAAAGGGGGTCCCACCCCGTACCCGCCTGGGGGGTATAGCCACGGCTCCATGGGGCATGGACTGCACCGGCTCCAGGTAGATGAGCAAAGGCTGATAAGTCCATTGGTGTCTCCCGAAGAGGAGGGGATTGCAAGAGGAGGAGGAGGATAAAGAGGTAAAATAAAAAAAAAATAAAAAAAAGATTTCCTCCTGAGAAATTGGATCCCATAATTCATAAGCTTCTATTAATTTGGAGGGAACACTGATAGTACTTAAATAGGAAAGCATTGAAGCATCAGAAATTGGAAAAGTAGGTTCTAGAGTCTGAAAATGCTCCACTATACATCTCTTAGCTGTACAGCTGAGGTGGCTATAGTATTGTCAGGCTTCTTTAGTCAGTCAATATTAGAGGAATCCCTCAAATGTTTACAGATCTCAAATGGATCCCCAATAGGAGATTTTTTTATACCATTAGAAAGGATGGCTTGCCGGCCTGTCGGCGCAGCGGTTGGATTCCCGCTTGCGATGCCAGCGACCTGGGTTCGGGAACGGACCCAATCACTGGAGGGCCGGCCGGGGGAAGGAAGGATTGAGCATCCCAAGACAGCTCTCTTTCCCTGGGGGGAGGGCAGGGGACAGGTCCGTAGTCTTGCTGGCTCCTAGCAGAGGCTGGGAGCAAGGCAAACAAATACGGCCTAGTTACTTGGGGGAGGAGCAGGCGCCGGCGTACGCCTTGTCATCATCATGCTGCCTTCCCCACAGAAAACTGGAAAATTGCCCACTGGCTGCATAGATGATGGCTCCCCGCTCTCTCGGGTACTTCCAGTGCCCGTCCAGGGCCTCCTGGTCTCAGCGGCATCCCCCTAGCCCTAGTATAAGTGTGTGCTGGGAATCCTCCCCCCCGGTACCCTTCCCCCTTGGAGGAGGGGGACCCACCCGGTGATAGGGATACACAGGGAAGTCCCGGGGGATTGGCCGCGATATGAGGACCTGAGGGGGGCTGGATAGAGGGCCAGTGGGGTCGAGGAGCTTGCAAAGCCTGAAGGAGTGGGGGCCAATGTGGCACTGGGAAGGCAATAAACATAGCATGCAAAAAAAAGAAAGGATGGCTTGTAGGGTTTTAGCTCTATTATATTGAAAAACTCTCATATTCTCTTTTAGTTTTGTAATTTGATCAGAATAATCAAGTCGAGAGGTATAAGCTATTGTTGTAAGTCTCTGCAGTTGTTGTCTAAGGGCCAAATATTTAAAAAAATTATGATTTTTTGTTCGTACCCCTTGTTTCTTAAACCAATTACGTAAATCTGCCTTAGTCTCTATCCACCAATCCCCTAAATCAGTATACAGAAAGGCCACTGATAATCTAGCTTTAAAGATATATCTCACCCCAGATTGTATATAAGGTAACTCCAATGTGGAGTTATTAAGCTTCCACCTAACTTGTCTACACTCAGGGAAAATTGACAGCTGAAAATTACATAACAGAAATGAATGATCTGAAAATTCACAAGGAATCATTTTGAAAGATGTAACTTGCATAGAAGGGGAGACTAGCATGTAATCGATCAAGGAAAAAATGTTTCCCTTTGTAAGAGAATATCGAGGTCCTTGAGACAGAAAAGTATTACAATTGAGTAAACCAGCTACTTTAATAATATTGTCTAATGCATTAGAATCACAATATATTTTCTTATTTTGTGGTGAGTCCAAGATTGTACAATAACCCCCCCAATAATCCCCTAACTGTTGTCACCAAAAAGGGTTGAGTAGCTCTTAGACAGGTTACTCTAGCCACTTTTGTTTGAGGGTTATAAATGTTGATAAAGCGATAACACGAGTCATGCCATTTCCCATCTACTATCAGTACTCTTCCAGGGATAAGATTAATTAAATGATGCAACTTAAAGGAATATGAGGTAAACAAAATGCCTATGCCATCTGCTGTATCCATGCCAAAGGACCAAAAAAGAAGGTCCCCAAACCCAATCCCATTTGAAAGAAGAAAGCTGGTCTATGGAGTGCATCCATGTTTCCTGTAAAAAAACACACAGAAATATGTTGCTCATGTATATAATGAAAAAGGGCTTGCCTTTTGGCCGCATTTAGCAAACTATTGGTATTTAAAGAGCCCCAAACCAACTTCATTCCTGTTTATAGTGAAGAAAAACAGACCCTCTATTTTTTTCTCTTTTTCTTTTTCTTCTCTGTATAGTCATCCACTGGTTGTGATCGAGTGGATAAAGAGGATTTTTGAGAATTTGAATCCCCCAAATCCATCTCCATGTCCCCCCATGGGGCAAATAAGGCAGTGTAAGAATTGCTTGTTTCTGTCATAGACACCGGAGGAGGCATTTTAAGATGTAGATTTCTAGAGGATATACATTTAGGCAAAGCTAACCCTGGACCTAAAACTTTAGAGTCTTCTCCTGCAACCTCCGCAACCTCCTCAGTATAGCACACAGGAGGAAATTCCAAGGGGTCAGGAGGACCCATGCAAGACTCTTTGATTTCCATAGAGCCTGAAACAGTTGCTTGCACAACTTTATCAGAATCCTTCAAGGACTTGCTACTGGAAAGGACCGTGCCAGAAAACTCTGCTTCTTTTTTTTTGAAGGAGGGGGTATAGGACGAGGTGCATGGGGGGAGGGGGGGACCTGCAGCACCCTGAGCCTTCTGAAAGAGAAGATCTGAATTTATGCAGAAAGTTTTGTTTTTGGCAGCCCAAGGGCACACCCGGAACATATGGCCTTGTTCTTCGCACAGATCACATCGAGACTGGTTATTACAATGCATGGTTAAATGCCCCACTTCCCCACAATTGTCACAACGTGGCTGATCACAAACACTGGAGAGATGTTTCCTAGCCCCACATTTGTAACAAGCTCGAGGCTGTCTTCTGTAAAAACACACACCCCTATCCCTTCCAAGCAGAAAAGAATTAGGAATATGCTCTATCCCTAACTCAGATTGCCTCAATTTAATTTTGTACTTCCAGCCCCCCGTCCAAAATTGTTCGGAATCTAAGATGGGTTCAAGGTCACTCATAACCTCACATTTGTGAGACAGCCAGAAGGAAATGTCTTCCACATGGACCCCTTCATTCCTAAACATGACTGTAACATATTTTATTAAAGGTTTTGATAAAGGAATAACCAGAAAAGGGGTCCATGTGGGAGAGAACTTTACCTGACCATTCCTATCCCAAAATAATCCAAAGCATGCGGTGTCTGGAAGCTAATATCGAAATTATCCACCCAGAGATATTAATAAAGGCATAAACATCATTGGGAGTGAAATGTAACAAATCTTTCAGCAGAGTTTTCCCCACATAGTGTCTGTCCGGTCTGACCTCCAAACCTCCTTTATAGCGCACCCGAACAGCATTTCTTGAGGCTGCTTCCCTCTTTGCATTTGAAAATAATTCTGACATCAGTGGCTTCTGTGGGGAGGTTTTGATATCAAGGGTCTTGTACAGAGAATAAAGGCTCCTGTGATGATTTTACTAGGTTCAAATGAGGAAAGGAGGGTAGGGAAGCTTGTTCCTCTGGCACCAAATTTGTCAGGGGAAGTGTGAAAACCTCGGCTACCTTATTTTCCTCATTGAGGCTGTCTGACACATCTTTTTGCTGCACAGCTGGTTTCCACTCTGGAGAGTGTTGAGAGAGAGCCAAATTGACATCCCATGCTGGGTCAGGCTTCCAGTCACCTGTTAAAGCCTGCTTCCAGCCAGCCTCTCTAAGAGCTTTACCTGGAGACCAGGATTCCAGAGGTCTATCCTCCTTAAGGCAAGGCGGTCCTGACCCCCCCGAATGTGTGGAATCAGGATTTGTTTGACGTGGAACAGTTTTATTGGGAAAGCAAAATTCAGTAACCCCCTTTTGGGAGATAGCTGAGGATTGATAGATCACATCAGACTGGACTGGAGAATCTTCGTTAATAGCGGTTTTGAAAACAAACCCAGTCAATTTACTCAAAGGTGCAGACTCATTCTGTGTAAACATGGTTACAGACAACCCTTGATAAAGTGTATTTTGCATTGCCTTCAATAAACTTTTGTTTTGCAGTTTATCCGATACTGTATCAGGCTGTAGGCACTTGCTTTGCTCCACAATTTTACTGCCAGCCTGTATAGGAGCCTGAAATGCCTTCTCATCCCAAGTGTAGAATCGAGGCTTTGCGGTATGTGACCGTGCCCTATGGGGCCTTCAGCACTTGTGGAAACTGCAGACTGTTTGACAGAACTATCAGAGCAACTATCAACGCCGGGATTCACCTGTATAAGAGACGCCGAGCAAGACTGTGCAGCTGCATACTGCTGCACATCGCTAAACGGTAAGCGAGCTGCTTCCTTTTCTCCTGTTTCCACTGATATTGGTTTATAAATAATCAAAGGCACAGTACCTGCTTGCCGTGAGCTCTCATGTTCCATAGTCACAACATTGTTGTCACAATGCTTCTTAGTGTGAGCGAGTCCCCTCACCATAGATGCAAGCTGTATCAACTCTCTGCACCCCTCAGAACCCCCCAAGGGAGCTGGCTCAGCTGGGATTTCAGTAAAAGCAGCCATGTTGCTATCAAGGAGCGTTTTGTGATTTTGCTGGTGTGTGGTCATGTTTTCCTTGCCCAGAACGGACTCAGTTCCTTTTTTATTAGATCCATAGTCAGGCGTTACGCTTTTAAACAGCCTTGGAGTTAATTCCTCCTGATTCTTTGCCAACTTAAACGAGTCTTCCCAATGTACTACTGCATCATGAAACTCCATGTCAGAGTCAATCTCTGCAGTATTAAGAACAAAAGCCTCCTTACTGCCATTAGTGGGAGCAGAGGCCAGCTCTCCCACTATGCAGACATCTTCCTCCTTCGGTAGCCCGCTCCGAGTGGCCATTTTGGCAATGGCCTGTCCCCCTACTGGCAGCAATGCAGCAGAAGAGTAGGGGTAATTTGCTTCTTTATTGAAATAAGCCATTTACAGAAAAAACCAAGAAGAATAAACAAAATCATATACAAGTAGTCAATAAATGAAGTACAGTCAATCACTGGAACAAACAAAAATAAGGGAGATAATCAGTTTCTGCAATTTTTCCAAGTAAATATAAGGAAACTTACACTTCATTTAAATTTTATCAAATGTGAAAAACCCTTCCACCAAAATTGAACCTTCTTAGTATCGTGGATCTGAGCATCTGTTTGATAAACCTTATTCAATTCACAGATAGCATATTGACTAAACCTTATAAAGGTCGTTTTTTTCTGATATAAGACCCACTGGCATCTCACCTACCATAAACAAAACCTTAAACATGCTAAAAAAATCTGTAATGTAGAGATATGAAATTTAGCTAAACATGGGGAAAAATCCCCAGAGCTAATAAGTCATAAGATAAATACTTTAACCATGGGAAATGCCATATAGTGGCCAAATATACCCATAATCTGGAAGCAAAGGAACAATGTAAAAAGAAGTGTTCAATCATTTCTTCCTGAGCTATACACTCTAAATAAGGACAATATCGTTCTTCCTTCATCTTGTACTTGGCTGTTCCTCTAACCTGGAGATGGCCATACATGATCAACCATTGCGTTTCCCACATGTATGGGGGTAGACGGGGATTATTTAATTGTTCTAGCACATGGTGATTCAAATTACCAGGGCAATTTTTGAATGCAGGGAAGAGGGTAAATTTGAGAGATAAGAGCAGGATAGAGTTTTTCGGGAGTTAAGATTTGGGTTTTGGACAACTGCCACCCATACAATTTCCGAACTATGGGCTTAAAAAAAAGGGGGGTACAGAAAGAAGCATGAGGTTTTGGAGCAGTGCAAATCCATTTAGATAAATAATTATCTAGCAGAAATTTTAACCAGCTAAATTCTGAAACATTAGGGGCTAAAATACAGTTCCGAAAGGAGAAGGAGAGAAAAAGGGAATTACAGAAAACCACTGGATCTATCATTCCTACCCCTCCTTTAGCTTTCTCCAAATAAGTATAACATCTTTTAATAGGGTTTAACCTATTCCCCAAAAACTGAAAACTAATACTGTATAGTTTAACTTTAAGTTAGTTGGGACAGGATACAAAATGCCAAATATTGCAGACAGGGTAATAAAAATTGCTTAAAAATCTGAACTTTCTTCAGTTTGGAAAATTTATAATGTTTCCACTTCTGGACTTTCCCATCGACTTTTTGTAAAACTGCAAGCCAATTCTGTTCTGATAAATTTTGGGAACCAAAGAGAATTCCCAAAATGGAAATAGGTGCTGAGGAAAATGTAATATTTCTGTGTACAAAGGGAGTCAACGTGTTTGCTCCTATTAACAGCCCTTTAGACTTTTTAAAATTAATTTTAGCATTAGATAGAGTCGCATATCTATAAAAAACTGAAAAAATATCTCTAGCTGGTTCTGCTGTTTAAAAAATAAACAGATGTCATCCGCATAAACTTGAATATTCATAAAAAGATTAGATAAAGGAATATTGGGACCCTCCCAACAATAGACCGACCGTAGTTTCCTAATAAGGGGTTCTAAAGAGCAAATATATAATAAAGGGCTCAGAGGGCAACCTTGTCTTACACCAGCTTGCAACGTCCAACCTTTCCCAAATTTCCCTTTAATAACTGGGCAAACTATGGAATGGGAGTATAGGTTTTTAATATTTCTAATATACTAGAAGGCATTCCTAAGAAGGTTAAAGTTTGAAATAGGAAAGGATGACTAACCCTATCGAAAGCTTTCTCTAAGTCTAAGGATAATAAAATCCCAGTCTGTTTACTATAATTTAAAATTTCGATCAAATCTCTAATATAGCAGAGAACTGATTGTATCTTCCTTTGAGGAACTCCGCAATGCTGTACCGGAGATATTACTAAACTGGCCCATGATTTAAGCCTATTATTAAGCAACATTGCAAAAATCTTATAATCGGAATTCAACAGAGTGATAGGTCTCCAGTTTTCAACATCACCTTTATCTCCTGATTTTTTAAAAATATAAATTTGTAACCCCTTTGTAAATGCTTGATGAATCTTACCTCCAGAAAGAAAAGAATTAAAAACTCCACATAAACATGAAGCTAATTCATTTACAAAGGTTTTGTAAAAAGCATTGGATAGACCATCAAACCAAGGTGACACATTAAGCTTTAGGTTTGAAATAACTTCAATGATTTCTTTGTTGAAAAGTATTAGTAATATTTTTTGTAATTGAGGCATCAATAACAGGACTTTTCAACTCTTTCAAAAAGTCTCGAAAGGAATCAGATTGGAAATGCAACTATGGCTCAGGTTTTGAAAATGTCGAAAGAGAATAGAATAAATATCTGAAGGAGCAGAAAAACTCATTGAGTTGCTGACTAAAAATTCCAAATTGGTATTATCCTGTACAGTTTTACACAGACTAAACGGGTCTCCTATCACCGATTTAGAAGTATAGTTATTTATTAAGGCCTGAAGGGTTCTAGCACGATCATATTGGAATTTTCTCATCTGCAGTTTCACGTTTTTTATCAAAGAAGATAGATCTTCCGAAGAAGTATTAGCTTTTGTTAATAGCGACTGTAATTTAGATCTTAATGTCAGATAATTGAGAAACTTCTCATTCTGCATCTTTTGCCCATAGGTTTTAAACCATTCCATACAATCCAATTTTGTTTCTTCCCACCAAATCCCTAAATCAGAATATAAACATTGTACAGACAATCGGGCTGTGAGGATTTTAACTATTGAATTCCGAACAAAGCCCTCCCGTAAAGATAAAGTATTTAGCCTCCATCTAGTTTTAAAGGGCTTATAATTAACAGGAATCTCACTGCTACTCTTATAAGGAAATGGTCTGAAAACTCAAAGGGCTGTCTCAAAAAATGAGAAATATGAATATTTTTGAAGAAAAAGATAGTCTATACAGGTACCATTGCTTCCTTTATAAAATGTATTTTTAAGGGGGTTTGATTCTAAGTGGTTACAAATCCTAAGATCTGCTTCTCTAATGATGGTTTGTAAACAATTAGAATCACAATATATCTTCTTCCCAATTGGTCGCTTGTTGAAAAGCACACAATTAAAGTCTCCACCCCATAGGACTGGCCTTGTAGTAATTAGAAATGGTTGTATTGATTTCATGCAGGTAATTCTAGCTGTTTTGACTTTTGGATTGTAAATGTTAATTAATCTATATAATACAGACTCCAAAAAACAGTCTACGATCAAAACCCTGCCAGGAACACAATCAATCAATTTATGCAGTTCAAACTGAAAAGAGTCAAAGAGAATGTCAATACCATCTGCTTTATCTTGTCCAAAGGACCAGAAAGAAGGGCCCCAGGGCCAATCTTTTTTAAAGGCTGTAATATGTTCTCTAGAGAACATCCAAGTTTCTTGTAAAAAACAGATAGATATTTTAGAATCATGTATCATATGAAAAATTGCCTTTCGTTTAGCTCCATTTAAAATACTGTGTACATTCAATGAAGCCCATATCAAGCCCATGTTTGTGCATAAAAAGATTAATTATTTTATTTTTTCCTCCTTTTCTTTTTCTTTTCCTTATAAGTACCCTGAGAAGGCTCCATGGGATCCTGGGTAGAAATTTGTGAGTCCGAGTCTGCAATATCCATTTCTGTATCTCCCCAAGAAGTTAGGATAGAGAAGGGGTTAGCAGTTTCCACTGAGTCAAATGATGTGTCTGGGGCATTTTTTAAATTCCTTGTGGACCTTCAAGGGAGTGAAGAGGAAGAAGTTGTTTTGGGGGGGGGTCTGTGCGCTGAACTAAATTCTCAGCAGAACAAGTAGGTTTTACGTTCTGGGCAAGTGAAGGGTTTTGTAAGTGTGTACTACTAGACTGATCAGGCTGAAAGGGGGGGAGGGGGGAGGCCGGACTAGGTTTTGAGGAAGGGACAGGTTTCCCTGAATTTAGAGAGGGTTCTCCAAGGGGTTTGGTAGTAGATTTTGGGAGTAGGCCTTCCTGAGCTCTCTGAATAAACTTCTCAGTACTATTCCCAGTCAAGTTGTTCCTTGCTGCCCAAGGGCTGGTTTTAAAAGCATGAGTACTACCTTCACATAAATCGCATTTTGTAGGGTTTGTGCACTGAATAGTTATGTGACCAATTTCACTGCAATTATCACATCTGGGGCTATCACAGACATTAGACAAATGAGTTCGTGAGCCACATCTATAACAGGCCCTTGGCTGGCCGCTATAAAAGCAAACACCCCTATTATGGCCTAACAAAAAGGAATTAGGAATATGCACAAAGCCATTCTCATTTTGCCTCAGTTTAACCTTATATTTCCACCCCTCTGTCCAAAAACCTTCTGAATCCAATATAGGTTCAGGGTCTCACTGGATGTCACATTTATTAGATAACCAATAGGTAATGTCATCAACTAGTACTCCTTCATTGCGGAACATAATGGTGACAAATTTGATAGCAGGCTGGGAGAGAGGTATAATTATAAACGGAGACCAAATTGGAAAAAATTTAACCTGGTTATATCTTATCCAAAATAAATCCAATAAGGCGGCAGATCGAAAGCTAACGTCATAATTATTCTCTCCCGAAATATTAATAATGGCAAAGACATCTCTAGGAGAGAAATGCAAAGATTCTTTGATTAGTATTTTTCCAACATAGCTCCTATCAGGCCTATCGACCATTCCCCTTTTGTATCTGATGCGAACAGTATTCCGTCTAGGGGCAGCTTCACATTTAGTTTTAGCAAATAAATCAGACAATAAAGGTCTTTGCTCAGACATGGGAATGTTAATTTCTGAAGAAACATTACTATCTTTAGAATGAGAAATCATGTGAACCAAGTCAGAATTGTCTGAACCCTTTTTTTCAATGGGTTGTGTAGGCTTTTCTGGATTCCACCTAGGAGAATGAGAATTTGAATCAAAGGAGGAATCCCATGTTAAATCAGCTGCCCACTCTCTTGAAGGTTGCTGTTTCCACCCTGCTGCCATTAAAGCTGATGCAGGAGTCCATAAACTATCATGGCTAGAAGAAGGAGTAGAAACATTAGGGACTGTTTTAGGGGACTGGGTGAAAGCAGTACTAGAATGCTGCAGGAAAATGTCTGCTTTCCCTACCCTGTGTTCTCCAAAAGTAAAAGTTGTGACTTCTTCTTGATCGTTAGGCTGGGTTTGAAAAATTACAGGAGCAGCGGAATGGTCAGGAGAAAAAACAAACCCTGCTTGTTTAGAGAGGTTAGGGGCTTTAGCAGTACTGTGGGACTCTGCAGCAGTTCTCTCCCGTCCTCCGTTGCTAGTTGCCTCATTCCCCAATCCCTGTAGCACTCCCGAAAAGTCACAAACAGACGCAACCTCAGATTTAGCAAAAGACACTCCCGACTGACCTGTATCTTCATTTGGGTTGGAAATACTCAGTTCCCTCCGATGCGAAGCGCTCTCACTCGCAGCCGGAACGCTGCTTCCCTGCTGAAACACTTCCGTGTTCGTAAGCAAAACGTCATGCTGAGGCAGGGTTTTCTTTAAAGGGGCAACAAAACCTGGTTTCTTGGGACAATCAAGTAACTGTGCTGGCTGCAAATCACTCTTAGTGGCGCTTTCTTGCTTCGTTAAGCACGTTGATGCCAGGGGCTCTTCCGAGGTGGATAAAGCATCCATATAAAACTCTGCATCATCCAAATCTGCTGAAGGAAATGTAACCTGAGAAACAGTATTTTCCACGGTCTCCTCCACATTTGCAGACTGATCTTGCTGTTGCACCTCCACAGCGTCCATCTTGAAAGACTGACCAGCACTCCTGCTGGTGGCCATGCACCAACAGAGTAGGGGAATTTCCCCGGTGCCCTGTCCATATTTACCCCCATTCACTAAAAATACCACCAACTGCTTAATCTGCTTCAACATCCGTTGGCATTCATCTGTATCCCCCTCCCCCGGGTTGTGCCTGAAAATAGGCAGAATCTGTCTAGTACATTTACCCGGTCAACAAAAACTAAATAAATGAACCAGATCAATCATGAGGCTGTTAATCTCAAACCCCAGTGAGAAAACTATGTCAAAGGCATGCCTGTGCTGACGGGCCACACAATCAACTATTTGTGCTAGACCCAGTGAGGCCATTAACTGGAAGAAACACTGAACAAACTGAGTTAGTTCACCATTGATCCAGGCATTGAAATCACTGGTGAATTCTGCAAATACCTCAGTAGAGCACAACATCCCTGACACATAAAGGAGACCAAAGGCAGAGGTGACAGAATGAATTGACAGAGTGGTGGATTGGAAACATGCAGCACTGGAGAACGACCACATGGGACATATATATGAATAATTGCAGATGAGTGCAGAATCCTAACTCTACAAGTTCTTTTATGGGAAATTACTGGGATTAGGACAGAGGAACAGATACTTGCTGCTCTCTTAATCCCAGAGATTCTCCCTAGCAATCAAATTACTAAGGCAACACCAAAAAAAAAAAACATGGTGAAAGCCATGTTATGTATTAGAGTTTCATAGACCAACATTTAAAAAATGTTATTACAGCTTCACTTGTCGAAACAAATATTTTTAAATTAGTAGTTGAAACAGAAAGCATAACAGAAACATGCTTGCAACAAAAACAATGTAAAGTTAAAGGGGAAGTCTCCCATAGTTCCACACCAATATTTTCCCAACTCCTTATGTGTAACTGTTGTGTGCCTTCTCCAGTTGCCAGCAGTCCTATTGCTGTCCAGATCTAGATTATAAATAAAAATATACAGCCTCCAAAAGTTATCAAAGTGTTTGTCCTCCATCTTACCATCAATGTTGCTGGAGGTTGATGTCATCAGAGCAACAGATAATGGTACTGCACTAAATGCAGTTCCACCAGTAGACCAAACCCACAATGTCTGGTTCCCCACTTGAGTAATGGAGGAACCCTTTAAGTGTTGTTCACACCCTGAAGTGCAGGTCTAATAGGGACTAGGACCATGTGAGTGTGATGCAGCACTGATTTGAGGTATATATAGTATTCATGTAAGGAAGTGCCTGTATGTGTTGTGTTACTGTTTCTGTTAGCAAAACAGTTTACCTAATAAATGACTCTGGGTACAACAAGAGTTTTATGTGGTATTATGCAGCTGTTGTGTTATGGTGTGTGTTAACATTCTCTGTTTGATTGACACCAGCAGTGAGAAACAATCTTGCAAATAGGCCCCTTTCCCTTTGTAACTAGGCAGTCAGTGATTGGATAGCTGCTATAAGGCAATAAAGAATTCAGCTATGGCAAGGAATAGGTTACCAGGAGAGCACAGACACAAGCACTGGGGGGAGGGGGGGGACTCTGGTTCAAATCCTACTAGAGTGCCTTACCCCTAACCCTTAAGAAGTTCCCCTAACCTCCTTAGAAACTGTGATGGCCCCACAGGTCCATGGTTTAAAAGTGCCACAATTCCCATTATAAATCATTAGCAGTGATGTGAGAGCTACAGCACTTCACTTTCAATGTACTAAGGATAAGCTGTGGCAGCCCCCCACCCCACTTTGTAATGCCAGCATTTGAAGTAGGATGTCCCTCACAAATCAGATGCTACACCTCAGCTGTTGTAGGTTAAGACACTAATCAGTTTCTGTTTGTAGTGCTCTGTATTTGCTTAGCTCATTCCTCCCATGTCATATGCATTCTGTGTCATGGTATTTCCAGTCAGAAACTCGGATTTAAGGAGCATTTAAAATGTAAAACAATACACTTTATAAAATAAACGATCTAGCGCTCTCCACTTTCAGGATGCTGAAAGGGGATGTGTACAAGTCAGTGATGAAAGTGAACAGGAATGCACAGGAACTCAGTCCCTGTACTTTTTGCAGCAGGAACAGAGTTCCTGTACTTATTCCACGACACTGGAACTGAAATTTTAAACCAGCAACATAACGACAGTTTCTGGGCCTGTGACCTGAAATCAGGGTTTCCATAACAACAATTGACTTGTACAACAATGCTGTTTTCCTAGAAATAGTTCAGTATCTCTAACTGAATCTACTAGTGCCTAAACAGATAGCTATGTCACGACACAGCTATCCTTCAGATTGAGGATCTTCATTCTGCATTTCATATTTGCCAATGCCTGAGTTCCTGTACTTCTTGTCTACCACTTGCACCACTGGTATAAGTCAGTCTTGTGTGATCCTTTGGTAAACTGCCCAGGCTCATCTTGCAACAAATCTTCTTAAGGGTGCTCACCTGGTTCAATACAGAGTGACTGACTGCCTGTTCGATTGATTGATTGGTTGATTGACTGATTCAGTCTACTGCTTTCCACAACAAGTTACAACTGTCTCACAGAGAGAAATGAGCAGTGCAAAGAAACAGCTTTTGTTTCCTGTGAATAAAATACTATTATATGTATTATTTGCTCTACACATACAGTATTAAGGCTACAGGTACTACTCCCTTTGTGAATTGCATGACAGAACTGCCTTAAGCCATTGCAAACGTAAACTAAAATCAGGCTAGACAGCATTGACACCCTTATGTTTTGTCCTGCACTGTTGCTACAGTGACATCAAGGAATGGGAGGGGCTGTATTACAAGTACCTCATTTGCATGTAAATGGAGGCTTGCTTGACATTTTACTACTTTGTATCAGAGCCTCAAACTCTAGATATGTGTTGCAACAGAAGAAATGGCTGATCTCTTATTGACATATGTACAGTACTTAATGTAATGTATAATAAATACATCAGATATATCCAAATCATACATATAAAGGAGTCTTCTCCTTTAAGGTTGATATTTCAATAGCTGTACACTGTGGTTTATGCTTCTTGCTTGCCCTTTTGATAAACTTCACATACACATACTGTCTGGAATTTGTAACAGAGGGGACAGTAAGTACCCACCTTAAACCTCAAGCATATATAAAAAATTCAAAAAAAGTAAATGAAATAAATTAAGGGTGAAACCTCTGAAGTCTTGCAGAGTTGTTCTCAACCCTAATGCCTGCCCTGTTCCCCAGCCCATTGCCTCCTGTCTGAAGCACAAAGTACAGCTCCAAGCCCTTGCCTCACAGTCACATACTCTTTGTACATTAAGAAGTAAAAAAAAAAATTACAAAGCAGACATTAGGCTTGACGTACTCAAAGCAGACAAAAACAGGAAATGAAAAACATAAGGTGTTTAGTCTCAGGAGTTTTGGCATATCACTGATGTGGTGTTCCATTGGGCTGTCAGCACTAATGAACCCCCTCTCCCCCATTCTGCAGCATCCTGTCTGAATCACAAAGCACAGCTCCAATAGAGATTTTCATAGGCAGTACTTTTTGGAGTTAGAGATGTATATCTCACCAACAGAATCAGACATACAGTAGCTTTCTGTGGGCCATGTATGAAGCAAGAAACAATATTTGTTTATACAGGGGAGGTGGTGAGCGTTAGTAAACGTGGGTAAGCCTTGAGTTTCTGAGGAAGAGCTGAGCCAGAACCAAGCCAAGGGCCTGGCTTGACTCTTACAGCCAAATCACGAGCCGAGCCAAAGGGTATGGTGGTTCAGCGGTAGGACTGTGCTTCCCTTCACCCTGCTGCAGTCTTCACACAATGAACCACTCTTACCCTCACACATGAGAAGACTAATTCTGTGTAAGCAGCAGCAGCCACAGCTTAGACCAGGCAGAGCTCGCTGACTGCAAGTGAGGTACCCTGGTTCATTTTCCAGCCTTGGGATGTCGTAGGAACTATATTTATTTTAGGGACTGCCCTGGAGATATAGTTCCTTACCATCATTATATTTCTTTAAATGGTGGTGGTGGGTGGGGGTGGAGAGAGAATATGCACTCAGTAGAGATTGTTTAGTACAAAAGAAGTCAGTTAATTGAGACACTGCAGCCTTTTGTCCCAATTAAATGGCTGTCCCATTTTGTTTAAAAGACTTCTTCTCTCAGCACTCTGCTATGCTATACTTAACTTTCACTTGGGTTTACTTTTCTCATGCTGAATACAGTACTGTTTTAGTTACCTCCCCACTGACTCAGCCAATAATTTGATAGCAGGAAACTTTAAAAATTGTGCAGTAATGTAAAAAATTATAAATAATAAATTAGAGTCATTGCTGGAGTTGGCATGACATGGGAAGTCCAAAACAATTGATTGCCTCTTGACTTTTGAGTTGACCTCCTCCTGCCAGATGAAGTAGGGAACAAATATGGCAGGATGGAGTGCCAGGGGATTGAGATGCTTGCTAACTA
Organism: Neoceratodus forsteri; assembly: GCA_016271365.2. Classification (NCBI taxonomy): domain Eukaryota; kingdom Metazoa; phylum Chordata; order Ceratodontiformes; family Ceratodontidae; genus Neoceratodus; species Neoceratodus forsteri. The sequence continues at coordinate 202,546,115 of CM028131.1, forward strand.
TACTTTTTATTTGAACTACAAATCTAATAAATCTGTTTTTTTGAATGTAGCATATACATTAACCTACTTAGACTGATGTCATAAAGAAATAAAACTACCCATATCAGTTTATGGGAAACTCCAGTTAAGATTTGTGTTCAACATTATAAAATATTGTACTATAGTATGTGCAGCAGTGTAGGAAAAGGCACAAAACTTGAACTAGAGGGTGCCAGAAAAGGATAGGAACACAATCCAGCACAGCAGTGCAGCACCAACTCCTAACAGATTATAGGAGCCAGTATTTATTATTACATAATTACAGAGGCAAGGGGCCAGGCAGGGAGGGGAGAAACAGTGGAGGCTTAGGTCATCATTCTTGAGCCTGGGCTCTTTTATGATGGCTGGCTTTGTGGCTCCCTTCCTGTATCATAATCCAAGTTCATTCATAAAAGTAAATCTTTTGTAATGTGAACCAAATAGGATCCTTTTACCACTGTCCCTCTCCATATGGAAAAAAATATATATTTTCCATATATGGCCCAAAATGCATTTTAAATATAGAAAAATGTGGCCCCTTTTGATATATATGTAATATGTATGAACTAATAGGAACATATAAGCCATATATATGATTTGTGAAAGGGTAACATATGGAAAATGCATTCTCAATGGAGAATGTGGCCCATTTGTTGTCCATGCACGTCTCATATACACCATATATCTTCCTACTTTTACATATGTTTTAAATATATAAGAAAAAGGGGCCACATTTTGTATATTTAAAATGCATTTTTGGCCATATATGAAAACAATATATTTTTCCATAAGGATCAGCCCCGTGTTTTGCATCTTATTATGTTTCCCTGCTTGACATCTCTTCCTGCCTAATCTTAAGCACCTCTTATATAGTCCCATATATCTAAAGTTTATAAAGGATAAGTGGTTATGTTCTCTGTCCATGAGTTTTGAAGATGCAAAGTTAATTAAAACTCAATTTATATTTAAGAAATACAACAGTGCTTTGCAAACCCTCCCTACATGTATTCAACACTGCTGTTGTGGAATGCAGTCAGTTTAGGGCCTGAGGGTCTTTGAATGTGAGACTGAAGTATTGTAGACTTGTAAAATTATTATGTGAGAACTTAACAGCAGCTCTTCCTTTTTTCATCCATTTTACCCAAAAAAGATTAAGAAGAAGTGGTAACATAACAGACACTCACCCTCACCAGTCACACACCCCACTGCCTAGACCTTTTTGCTGTTCCCCCTGCAAATCTGCTGCTGCTACTGTTAATCAGTCAGTGTTTTTAAGATCGCCGGATGATAAGGGTTCCTTCACTGGTTTTCTGCTGCAAATAGTTTAGAGCACAGCACACTATAAAATAAGTGCCTGCCTCCTGTGACCATTACGGTCCGACCGACCGGTGGAGTCCCAGTCTAGAGTAGGCTTCTCCCGCTTAGATGTGACGTCAGTTTCACATCATCCCATTCTTGACCCCTGGCTGTTTCCCAGTGCTGTGGTGCAGCTAGCATAGTAGCATTATGGACACTGGGACTTTGAATTCAGCAGGAGGTCTCGGGATGGGAGGAGTCAGAGAATGAACATTCCACTGTGTTGCTATGGTATGCATGGTTGCGGGGGGGGTGCAGCAGTGACCAGGCACTGACAAGCTTGGGGGGGGGATGCCAGGCTGCAGTGGTAAGAGAGCGGGTGCTGAGTGAATTTTGTCTGCCCCCAAAATGGTGCCTCTGGCTCGGCTATTGGTCGACTCGAGAGTTTGCACTGCTGCCAAGCCAAGCTGAGCCACATCTTTGGCTCAGGCTTGGCTCGAGCCCACACCAGCTCTCCCAGCTCTATGCATTAGGGTGGGGAACCCCAAGAACACTACACCACTGATTAGCCAAGAATCCTGAGACTCCAAACTCTTATGTTTTTCATTTTCTTAATTCATCTTGCTTGCTTTCTTCACCCTTAATGTTAACATTAACATAGCCTTTTTTGCAAGGAATTCCCTTTCTGTTTGTGATAGTGAAAATGTATTCTCATTAATACAGGTGCCTTTGGGACTCTACAACAAAGGAAAGGTTCATCAGCCTGAGGAAATGCATGGCCCTCTGGGCTCCGCACTTTCATATGACTTTGGATGCAAAGAATCTGAGCAGCTGTCTTGAGGGCTGTTGAAGCACAGGGCCCTTTGAGTATTGTGCCTTCCTGTGGCTAAAGACCCAGACATACAGGACCAAGAGTCCATCTGGCTGCAGAAGCACAGGTCCCTCTGATTTCCGTCATTTTCTGCAGCTATGGATCCAGCTTCTCAGGACCCTCAGATAGCTCAAGGTGAGAAAGAGAAGGGTGGATGGGAAGATAGATTGTACTAAATGTTAGAAGGGAACCAAGGCCATGGAAATGCAGGGGCACCTGGAGGAAAAAGAAGAGCTAAAGATGCTATGGCTCATCCTGGAGATAGGCACTGGAGCTGTTATTGGTACAAGAGTGATATACAGATCTCTGGCACATGGAAAGGAGTGGGATAAGGCACTTGGGGAATCCAATATCAGGATAGAAAGTAAGGGGGAAGTGCAGCCAGTTAGGAACTTCAATATGCCATATGTGGATTGGAGCCTTCCAATATCAGCTTTGGCAAGGACCAGGGTCATTTTTGACTTCCTAGAAGAGACTTTTCCCCTCACAGCTACTCAAGGAACCCAGTAAGGACCTGGTGCTTACAAATGAGTATGGTATTGCAGCTCTCACAATGGGCATTCCCCTAGGTACCAGTGATTACTAAACAGTGTGGTTTAAAATTATTATGGAAAAATAGGCAAACCACATGAGGACAAGGGTCCCGGACTTTAGAAGGGTGGATTTTAAAGAAATGAGAAACTGCCTCAGAAATTGCTTCATTGAATATGTACAGACTGGAGGAGAGAAGGAAAGGGGGTATGAATGAAACATTCAAGTATTTGAGGGGGATAAACAAAGCTAGCACTGAAGGGATATTTAAACTGAAGAGTGGCAGGGATACAATGGAGCAGAGGCTAAGACTGGAGGGTGGAAGATTTAGGAGAGAGATGAGGAGGCACTACTTCATGGAGAAGGTGATGTTTAAATGGAACACTCTGCCAGAGGGGGTTGTATCATGCAAGACAGTAGGAAGTTTTAAGAGGGAGTGGGACAAAGCAAGAGGGAAGGTCTGGGTGGAAGGGGCAGAGGCTGTCATGGGAATGACAGATGGGGAGGGGGTTGGGGCAGCTGCAATCTAGGGTGCTAGCTGCACACTCAGGCAGACATTGATAGACCAGGTGGTCTATTTCTGCTGGCAGATTCGTATGTTTGTATTGGGAAAATTGCCAGGGAGGGGGGCAGGCGCAGTGGGGAAAAATAAGGAAAGGCTTAATTAATTCAACCAATCTCTGAGTAGAGAAAGAGAGTAAACATAAAAAGAAAAACACCATTATGGTACTGTAAGGAAGAGGCCAAGCTGGTGAGGGAAAAAAGAGTGACTTTCAGGAGTTAGAAAGAAATGTAGAGAGAGGAAGACTGAGGTATACCAAGTAAAATAGGGAGCAGGACAGGCAGTGAGGGGGTGCAAAGGTGCAAATAGAGGAAAGGATGGGTAAAGGGGTAGCTAAAGGTGATAATATTTTCTTCAGGTACATAAGTGAAAAGAGGAAAGCAAGGAGAGTGATAGTGAGGATAAGGAGGATGGCAGGGGAGACTGCAGAGAAGAGGTGCGAGTAAAAGACGACATTTTAAACAGGTTCTTCTGCTCAGTCTTTACAGAAGAGGGAGGGGGAGGACCAACAGGAAGCAGAAGCATTAAGGGGGGGTGGACAAAAGTTAATTTTCAAATGAAAGAGTCCTGAAGGGATATGCAGTTCTGAAGGTGTACAAGGGACAAGGCTACGAGACTAGATGGGGTAAACGTTTGAGAAGTGAAAGAACTCAGGGAGGTGCTAGCTGCCCTGCTGACAGTCTTAGTTCAACAGCTCACTAGAAACAGACATTGTTATGGAGGACTGGAGGAGAGCAGACATGGTTCCTTTTCATAAGAGTATCAGCAGGGAGGAAACTAGCAACAATAGTCCAGTCTGACTCACATCAGGAGTGGGGAAATTAATGGAAACCCTGTTAAAGGAAAGGCTGGTACAGTATCTTGAATCCAATCAGCAACAATACCGAAACCAACAGGGATTCATGGAGGGGGCAGATGAATCTGGTTGAGTTCTTTGACTAGTAGACCAGTGATATAGACCAAAGGAGAGTACTTGATTCAGTCTATCTGGACTTCAGGAAGGCCTTCTACACTATGCCACAGAGGAGAATAATACAGAAATTGAGAAGGCTAGGGGTGAGATCTGAAATAATGAACTGGATAACTAACTAGTTAATGAATAAGTGACAGATGGTATTCATTAACAGCACTCACTCTAATGAGGGGGATCGTGACATGTGGGGTGCCACAAAGCTCAGTACTGGGACTGGTCCTTGTCAGTTTCTTCATAAGTGACACTGCAGAAGAACTTTTGCAGATAACACCAAAACATGTAACAACATGGACATACAAGAGGGAGTGAAGAGAATGAATAGGTACCTAGGGAACCTTCAGAAGTTGACAGTTGGTGTTCAATGTCAAAAAGTGTAAAATCATGCATACTGGGCATAGGAACCCAGGAAGTGAGTATAGGATGAGGGTTTACTTGTTTCAGTTTAGATTTGGGGCCTGCAGGATAATGGACTTCAAGACATAGTTTGCTCCTGCTGTTTGAGGGAAGAGAAACTATAAAGGGAAGTGTTTAGTCCTGCCATTTTGATTTTTTTGTCTTAGCTTGTACTGGGAGGGGTATGTGCCTGGGAGTTTATTCAGTGCTGTTTGGGATTGGAACTGTCTGTGACTGCAAATCTGTGTGTGCCATGAGAGAAGGGCCAAGGGGCTCTGGTTGAAGATGCGAGACTGATAGACTTTTGCAAGAGTCAGGGAAGGCCCTAAACCCACCCTTCCCCATCCCACCCCTTCCCCATCCCACCTCACCTGGATACTCCAGATATATTGGGGTGTTGCTGCTCAGCCATTGGTGGATGCTACATTACTCATAGTTTACTATTGGTGGCTAGCAAGGCCAGGTGCAGTCACTAAGGTTCCCACCTCATCAGGCAAGATGGTGAATATCTGGGAGTGTGTTCAGGCAGGGGAAACCTTTTAGAAGAGGGGTACACTACTGACTAGGGAAAGGTACACTAGTAGTTCTAAATAATAAAGGAGGCTCTAGGGTCAACATTAACCATTGTTGGTATGCAAGTGCTATAGCAGCACAGAAGTAGGAAATGGAGCGGTACAGGGAGGGACACACTAGGGGTGAAACAGCTGTAATGTGGGTGATGGGAGGTACAGGGGCAGGAAGAAATAAGGGGCCACCATGGGTACAATAGGGGGCTGCAATGGGTGTGAGGCAGCTGTTTGGATGAACATATTATGGATACTAGGAGGGTGTCCAATCTGTAACAGGCTAAGAAGTCTAGAGGAAAGAGTGCAGTGGCTTGGTAGAGAGTTGGAGAGGGTGTGGGCAGGGGGGGTGAGAAAGGGGGCAGGAGGGCCTCTCCCAAGGAGTAACAGAAGGGTACTTTAGAAGAAGAACTTCAGGTTATGGGAGTGGACAGGAAGGTGGTGCGGGATCATATCAGATAAGGGGTCAAGCATTAGAAGTGGGTCATGGGACAGGGGAAAGGAGCCAAAGCACAGCAATACAGGGGTGACAGGTAGTAGGTTTGTGGTGCTGGCAACAGTGGTGGATGGGGAGGTAAGGGAGCTTCAGGAGGGGGATGCAGGGGGAAAGGGAAAGGAGTGCACAGGGGTCAGGCATTTGGAGGAGGGTAGCAGGAGTCGGGGAGAGGGAAATGGCTGAAAAGGAAGGCATTGGCTGCAGGGGTTAAGGTGAGGGGCAGTGCTGATAAGTCAGACAAGTGGAGCATAGCAAAAGGGGGGGCAAGGGCCACTGGAGAAGGGGGGGTGGATGATAGAGTGGGACCAAGGGGATGGGGGAAGACAGGTCAGGGAGGAAGGTGGGGGAGTCATAGGGGAGAAGCATAGAGACATAAATGGGCAAGGAAGGGCAGACTCTAGTAACAGACAAAAAGGTAAATGGAGGAGAGAAGGAACAGGGCATGAAGAGGGAGATTTACTATTGTTGGGTGACTCTATACTGATAAGGATTAGATGGGGCAGTAAAGGGGAAAGACATAGTCTCATATGTGTCAAGTCTATTCCAGGGTTTTCAGCAGGCTGGGCAAGGAAGTCCATTCTCGAGTATATAGGGAGGGGAATGGAAGAATCCCCATGTTGTGGTGTATGTGGGTACAAACAATCTGGCTGGGGAGATGGTGGATGTAGTAAGGGAGAGGTTTGAGGAACTTGGAAGGCTGTGTGAGAAGGTGGGGAAATCAGTCGCCTTCTCAGAGGTGCTCCCAGTACCCTGTGCAAGTACAGGGAGGAAGGGAAGGATAAAGGAGTTCAACACTTGGTTGTAGGAATAATGTTATACCAAGAGGTATGAGTTAGTAGGTGACTGGGGCAGAACCTGGGAAAATAACTAATTGTAAGCATGGGACAGGCTACATTTGAGCAGGGAGTGGAAGGGAGTAGTTAAGCAGGGGATAGACGGGTACATAGCAACAAGGGTAGATTTAAACTAGGAAGAGGGGTGGCAAGTGGACAGCTGGTAGGAAGGGTTTCCAGAGAGGGGGAGGCAGCAAGACTCTCAACTGCTATGAATTCCACATAACGCTATGATTTTCACACTCAAATGTACCCTTGCTCCTCACAGGTTTACTGATGTTCCTCATAATGTTAGAGGTATTTCTGGACACACAAACTATTAAATCTTTGAACTAAGTTGATAGAAACATTCCTTATCACTAACTATATGGGGCCCACTCTCTGTAGACATAATATTGTTTAAAATTAGAAAGTGATACACATTCTGGCCCTTTGCTATGATTTTTGAAGGCTAGTGCTATGATTTTTGATGCTGAGAGGTTGAGAGGTATGGGAGGCAGACAAGCTTACCCTCCAAGCTATAGGGGAGGGCATCAGGGTAAGGACAAAAGGGAGGGTTAATTGGGGAGGGGAAGGGAAAGGAACAGGTTGGAGTGTCGCGTCAATGAATGTGAGGAGTCTAGGAAACAAATTAGCCAAGTTACAGGCTTTCTTGGCAGTGGGGCAGATGGATATTGTGGCCATAACAGAAACTTGGGCCACCCAGTACCAGGACTGGGATATGATGATCCCAGGGTATAGGATATTCAGAAAGGATAGGGCAAACAGGAAAGATGGGGGGGTGATCTATGTACAGGAGGGAATAAGATGCATATGGGAAGAGGGGGAGGAAGGTGGGACAGAGGCCCTATAGATGCAGTTTCAGGAATCAAAGAGCACGGTACTGAGAATAGGAGGATATACTATGATATCCAAAAACTCGATATGCCGATTCTTGGCATACCAAGTACAACTGCCTGAAAAGCAAAGGCCCGAATCACTGACATGCCTGACATACAAATTTCGGGGCATGTCAGTACACCAAAGTGTAAAATGTGGGTGACTTTGCCCTCCGCAACCCCCATGTGGGAGCTCTGCCTCCCCACATCCCCATAACTAAAATACCCAACTCCAGTGAAGAATGAACCCTGGAGTGAAATGTTAATAGTTATAAGGGGTGCTGTGTGTAAAATGCCGTGACCCAGATCAGAACCTGGGTCACGCGCAGTATGTTGGGTGAGCTGTCAGTGGTATTCCCCTCCACATCACCAGGGCAGCTCGGCTGGCAAACCCCATCCAGCAATCCTTTATTGTGGATCACACAGGGCAAGGTATCATTCCATCATATCCACTACCTTACCCCATCGGGTGCAGTAGCGTCGGGATATTGCCTGTATCAGGCAAGGCTGACCAGGGTAGTGTGTGTCAGGATAAGGCATTTCCAGCAACCGTAAGTATACTGGATGGGGTATTCTATAAGATATTAACTCAAGGGTAGGAGCTAGACAGGAGTTGTCAGAACAAATCACGAGGGTTTGCAGGAAGGGGAGTACAGTCGTGGTGGGGGACTTCAACCTACCTGGGGTGGACTGGAGTACATCAACCACCACAAGTGCAAGGGAACAGGTCATATTGGGGGCATTCCAGGATAGCTTCCTAGTACAGTTGGTACGCTAGCCAACTAGGTTGGGAAGGACTCTGGACCTTGTACTATCAAATGGGGAGGTCATAAGGGACCTGGAGGAAGAGGACCCTCTGGCTGGGAGTGATCACCACTTAATATGGTTCTTGCTCAGAATGAGGAAGTAAACTGGAGGTTCAGGTATCAGGGTGATTGATTTTCAGGGGGCAGACTGTCATCGAGGCACAGGTCAGGAAGCATAGGAAAACCAGGAGCAGTTGTAGAATTCACTAAAAATTATTTATTTACATTAGCAGTATCATAAAATAAACTTGTTCAGTATAACTATTTACAAAGGTAAACTAAAAATAAAGTTTTCTTTCAGTCTCTATGTCCCTTGTTTTCCAAATTTCTCTTACAGTTGCAGCGTAGCTCTTATAAGTCCTTCCAACACCCATCCTTAGCAAACATTCTGTCCTTGTACGTGTTCTATTCTTGTAAGTTTCAGGGGCTGCTAGAACACAGTGTTTTGAACTGAGGCCCCATCTGTAGCTTTTGCAAAAGGCTGTAAGATTTGCACTCAACTAACCTCTAGCGTTTGCAATACCTTTCTGTAATCATCTCAAAATATAATTATATACATTTCAACAGTAACACCATGTATTTTCTAAACAAAAGGGATCCCAATATCAGTTACATTTCCATACAATGATCAGCACATATTTTTATATCAGATGTTATGCAAGGGGGGGACAGACAGCAAGGAAAAACTGAGAGACAGTGAGAGGCAAAGGATTGTGGGATTGTTGGGGTGATCAAATCCGAGGTCTCACAGGAAAATGTGATTGCATAACCAGAGAAGAGACAGAAAAGGAAAGATCCTTGCATTTTAACACTTTCTCCATAGCAAATGGGACAGGGTCCTATTCTACCATGTCACACACACCGCCCTCCTTAAGAGGGAACCTGTTTTATTAAACAGGTTTCCAAAACTTTTTATTCTCTAATAATATTTGCTGTTTTCAGACATTAAGCACATGTGCATGATTTGTTTTTTTCCTATAACAGTACAGCAAACAGTAAAGTTCAAACACACACATTTGTTTTTTAACCTCCAGAATCCTCAAATCCTGATCCATATTTTGACAGAAAATCAGCATTGCTATTCTCTTTACCAGATTTGTGAATTACTGTGAATTTAAATTGCTGTAGTGCCAGATACCACCTTGTGATTCTGGAATTATCTTTCATTTGCGTAAGCCAACAGAGAGGACTGTGATCTGTTACAATCACAAAGTAAATTCCTAGTTAATAAAACGTAAGGGACTCCATGGCCCACTTTGCTGCTAAACATTCCTTTTCTATAGTGGAGTACCTTTTCTCTCTGTCATGCAGCTTCCTACTTACGTACAGAATAGGATGTTCTGTCCCATCAATATTTTGACTCAGTACTGTATGTAGGTCTACCTCAGATTCATCTGCTTGTAGCAGAAATAGTTTCTCAATGCCTGGGCTTCTTAAAATGGGCTGAACATAATGCAGCCTTAATGGCTTGAAAAGCTTCATCACACCCTGGGTTCCATTTCACATTGTTTGAGTACCATTTTTTCATGAGTTCAGTGAGGGGAGTAGCTAACTCTGCAAAGTTGGGAACAAATCTCTGATAATAACCAGCCAGCCCTAAAAATTACCTGACATGTTTCTTTGTTTTAGGGACAGGGCTGTTAGCTACAGCTTCTGTTGCAGAAATCTCTGGCTTAAAATCTCCATTTTTCAACGCATAGCTCAAATCTCTGGTTTCCTACATGCCCAAGGCATATTTGGTAGGATTAATAGTCAGACCTACATTTTTGATAGCTTGGATAACTGCTCATAGGTGTTCCAGATGGCTTTTCCAGTCTGGACTGTACACCATGACATCATCCAGGTATGCAGCACAATAACGAGAGTGAGGGGATAAAATGAACTCCATGTACCATTAGAATGTAGCTGGTCGCACCAAGTAAACCAAAGTGGTGGTGAACTGATAGAATCCTATGGGGGTGACAAATGCAGTTTTATCTCTGGATTCTTTAGCTAAAGGTATTTACCAGTAACCCTTGGTGAGATCGAGGGTACCAATATACTTTGCACTCCCCAGTCTGTCTACCAAATCATTTATTCTGGGCATAGGATACCTGTCAAATTAATACTTGATTAAGTTACCTAAAATCAAGGCAGATTCTAACACCCCCTTCTTTTTGTTTACAATTACCATTGGAGATGCCCAAGCACTCCTCGACTCCTCTATGATACCCAATTATTTCATTTTTTTTATTTTGTTAACCACATCAGCTCTTAACCACTCTGGCAACCTGTTTGTCTTTTGTCCAATAAGACGAGCATTCCTTGTCACTGTTACGTGCTCAACCCTTTTGCTCGGCCTCGTACCATGGTAAAAGTAATGTTAAATGTTTTTAGCACATTATGAATGCCTGCAGTTTGTTCAGAGGTTAAGGAAGCATTCCCTTTACAGCATCAGCATTTACAGTTTGTTCCAGTCTATCATAGGCTACATCAATATCTTCCTTTTTGGTTTCTGGTAAAACCAGCAAGCAGCTTTTGACATTTTCTAAACCTGTTTATTGAGGAGGTTAGCATGGTATATCTAAATAGGATTTTTCCTGTCAGGGGTCTCGGTCTCGTAGTTAACAGTGCCAGTACATCTAAGAACATTACATGGCCCTTGCCACTTTATTAAAAGTTTATTTTCTGTTGTGGGCAACAGCAGTAAAACCTTTTCACCAGGCTCAAAAACTGTTTATTTTACCCCATGGTCATAATATACCTTCTGCTGATCTGGGGCTTCTTCCTGATTACTATGGGCAATTTCAGCATACTTTGCCAGTTTCTTTCTTAGGGCACACATACAAGAGGTTATAGATTGGTTCTGGGTGGGGTTATCTTCCCATGTTTCTTTTATCACATACAGTGGTCCTCTTGGCTGCCTACTATACAGGATTTCAAATGGTGAAAACCCTGTTGATGCCTGTGGCACTTCTGTGTAAGCAAAAAGTAGGTAAGGCAAGTATTGTTCCCTATCTTTCCCTTCCCTTTTACAAACATTTTTAACATGCATTTTAGGGTTTGGTTAACACATGCAACAAAACCGTCTGCCTGAGGGTGAGGTTCTTATGGCAGTGATACCTAGCAGTCTGTACAGCTCCTTAAGTAATGCAGCACCAAAATTACTACCCTGATCAGTAATAATTTATTTAGGTATGCCACTCTGCTGAAAATTTTGTCAAGCTCTGCTGCAACTTTTGGAGCTGTAACAGTATACATTGGAACTGATTCTGGGTATCGAGTAGCATAGTCACATACTACCAGGATAAATCTATTACCCTTTTTTTGCTTTTGTCTAAAGAATCAACCACATCCATTGCAATTCTTTCAAAAGGCACAGCTATCAAGAGTGGGGGCACTTGGGGCATCTTGTCTTTTCTAGTAACTAGGGCTACCTTCTAACACTCAGCACAGGAATTACAATAGGTAGCAACATCTTCATGAATTCCAGGCCAGTAAAATCTGTACAGTGATCTGGCCTGCACCACCTTCGAGAACTACACCGATACAGAGATCGTGGGCTGGTATCACCAAACCAGGCGATTCTGAGGCAGCTCTGTAAGCTGTGCAGTGAGGAGATGCAAGCATGTGGTGTTAGTTGAATTACTATAAAGGGCAATACTCACCAGGGTGGTGGAGCAGTTGTGTATTTGATTGTTTCTAACAGTCACCAGTGGCCGTGGACTCCACCGCCCCAGGTGTGGCATTTCCTTTATAGCCACAGTTCTGACATCACTTCCTCAATAGGTCTTCGGCAGAACTGCCATATCCTTAATAACCCAGCACAGTGTAAAAGGGTAGGTACACTCCACAAATGATAATATATATATATATATATATATATATATATATATATATATATATATTACATATTATATATTATAAAGGAGAGGACATGGGGGAGTGGTGCAATGCACTGGCTGGGGCAGCAGTTTTCCGGGGACATTCTAGAAACTGTGTTGCTGTCCTATTTGCAGGCAACTGTCAACTCTGAGGGAGGAGGTTGCCCACCTCCAGGCTGAACTAACAAGGACTTAGGAGGCCTTCCCCTTCCAAAGAGCACCACTGCCACAGCCACTGCCTCAGAAGTTGCCATGTATGAAGAGCAGTTGGACCACAGTGGGTTCTGGGAGGGTGCTGGTGGTGGACCAGAGACGAAGCCCCCTAGTTGTACATCTACACAAATCATATGCCATTCTGGCAGAGCAAGGTTCCTCTATGATGGCACCCTCAGTGGAGACCCAGAAGAATGCTAAGGACATCCACAAGGGAGACCCACAAAAGGGTGGCAATGGACACCACAGGGGAAGGAAACAGATTCTGATAGGGGACTCTATTGTTAGGGGGGTAAAACTGGGAAAGGGAGAGGAGAAGGAAGTAAGGTGCCTGCCTGGTGCCATGGCTTGGAGGGACAGGAAGCGAATCCTCAGGATTGCAGAAGCAGCATCACAGGAGAGGGAACTAGATATCATAGTCCACCTTGGGACAAATGACCTAGCTAGGCATGGGATCAGTGCAGTGCAGAATGAATTTGTGGAGTTGGGGAGGGGTCTCAGATGCGTAGCAAGCATGGTAACCTTCTCAGAAGTGCTACCAGTCCATGGCAGGAGTGAGGCTAGGGTACTGCACACCATGCAGTTTAATGAATGGTTGCAAAACTGGTGCAGAGCACAGGGCTTTGGCTTCATTAGGGACTGGGGGGGCTACCTGGAGAGATAAAGGTCTATACTGACATGATGGTCTGCATCTGTCCATAAAGGGAACCAAGCTCCTAGATGATAGGTTTAAATGCTTCCTTGGCAAGCTTTTAAACTAACCAAGGGGGGAGGCACTGATAAAAGACAGGACATTTCAAGCCTTCCCCCACAAAACATGGCAGGTAGTAAGGTAAACACTGAGGTACAGAGCTTAACACAAGGCAGGACAGGGGTAAATGGAAAAATAGACTAGGACAATAAGAGCAGGAATGGGGGAAAAAAGGATAAAGCCAACATTAAATGGAGGGCAATGAGTACCAATGCCCGTAGTCTGGGAAACAAGCTTCCTGAGCCTGTAGTCCTGACGGAAGATGAACAATTGCATATTGTGGCAGTCATGGAAACATGGTACACCAAGAACCATGACTGGGATGTCAACATACCAGGGTACACAATCTACAGAAGGGGCAGAGAAGGTAAAAGAGGAGGTGGAGTAGCTCTATACATAAGGGAAGGGATCAAAGCTGCAGAACTAAAAAGTAAAGGGGGAGGACAAGAGGCTCTCTGGGTCACCTTGGAGAAAGGGAATGGCATCACAATCCACACAGGGGTTGTATACAGACCCCCGTCTCAATGGGAGGAAATGGACAACAAAATGAAAGAGGACATTCTCAAAATGGCTGAAAAAGGGGAGATACTGTTGATGGGGGACCTGAATATGCCAGATGTTAACTGGATAACATGTACTGCAGCCACATCCAAGAGCGGGGTCTTTCTCGATGCCCTGCAGTGGGCAGGCCTTAAACAGCTAGTGTTGGAACCCACTCGGGAGGGAGCAATACTAGACCTGGTACTCTCAAATAGAGAAAGGATCACAAATTTAGAAGTCAGTAGACATCTGGGAACAAGTGACCACTGCACAGTGTGCTTCACAATGAGCACAACCATGGAGATAAGCCATACAAAAACAAGGATACTGGACTTTAAAAAGGCTGACTTTGGCAAAATGGGTGAATACCTGAAAAATGCACTAGCAAATGACCAAAAAGAAGGGGTGGAAGAACAATGGAGAAAAATCAAAACTGCAATAATAGAGGCAACAAGCCTTTGTGTGAAACAAATAAAGAAAACAAAGTGAGTAAAAACACTATGGTTTCAAAAGAGGTCAGGAAAGGTTAAGTGAGAAAAGCTGCATTCAAAAAGTATAAGGAATCACAGAAGGAGCACGACAGGGAACTGTATCAATTAAAGCAGAAAGAAGTGGGGAAGGCAGTCAGACTAGCAAAGGTCCAAACCGAGGAAAAAATAACCAACTCAGTTAAGAAGGGGGATAAAACCTTTAACAGGTACATTAAGGAGCATAGAAAGGTTAAGGGAGGGATAGTGAAGATTAATAAAGGAGAGGGGAGGTGGGCAGAGGGAGACAGTGAAAAGGCAGAGATACTGAATGAATATTTTTGCTCAGTATTCACAAAAGATGAGGAGCAGTTAACTAAACCAGACAATAGAAGCACTCTGGGTAGGGGGGTTGACACCAGTCCATTCACAGAAGAAAGAGTCCTGAAAGAACTCCTAAAACTCAAGGTGGACAAAACAATGGGGCCTGACGGGATTCACCCCAGAATCCTAAAACAACTAAGGGAGGACCTAGTGACACCACCATACCTTTCAACTGTACCACATTACAAGGAATGTTCCTCATTTTACTTCACAAAAGCTCCCTGTTCCACATTGTTAGGACTTGTTCCACATTCAAAGTCAACATTTTAAAGCAAAAAATCCATAGTAAAGGATTGCAAAATATATATTATTCAATTAATAACAGACTTTCTGAACATAAATGCAACATTTTAACAGTGTTTTGAGCTTCTTAGGTAAAGATTTGATTAAGTGTTCCATATTTTGCCCATTTGTTCCACATTTTGACAGGCAATGTTCCACATTTGGGAGGACAAAAGGTTGAAAGGTATGGACACCACTGACCACGCTTTTTAACAGATCATAGCAGGATGGGGCGGTACCTGAAGACTGGAGGAGGGCAGATGTGATTCTCCTTCACAAAAGTGGGAGCAAGGCAGAAGCAGGAAACTACAGACCTGTAAATTTGACCTCAGTGGTAGGGAAAATGATGGAATCACTTCTGAAAGAAAGAATTGTTGAGTACCTACAGGCCAGCGTGGCACAGGACCCAAAGCAGCATGGATTTACAGCAGGAAAGTCATGTCAGACGAATCTAATTGATCTCTTTGACTGGGTGACCAAAGTAATAGACCAGGGAGGGGCTGTGGATATGGCCTACCTAGACTTTAGCAAGGCATTTGACACAGTCCTGCAAAAAAGATTAATAATCAAGCTAGCCAGCGTGGGAGTGGGTCCCAGGGTGGTAGCCTGGGTAGCAAACTGGCTGCACAACAGGACACAGAAGGTAATAGTGAATGGAACACATTCTGAAGAAAGGGGGTTACTAGTGGAGTACCTCAGGGCTCAGTACTGAGTCCAGTCCTCTTTAACATCTTTATAGGTGACATTGCAGAGGGTCTGAGGAAAGGTATGCCTCTTTGCAGATGACACAAAGATCTGTAACAGAGTTGATACACGGGGGGGGGCAGAAAAGATGAGAGGGGACTTGTCAAGGTTGGAGAAATGGTCAGTCATATGGCAACTTAGATTCAATGCAAAGAAGTGCAAAGTAATGCACCTGGGAAACAAAAACCCACGAGAAGAGTATACAATAGCAGGGGAGGTACTAACAACAACAAAAATGGAAAGGGACCTGGGAGTAGTCATATCAAATGACCTAAAGGTGGGTAAGCAATGTGAAAAGTCAGTAAGGAGAGCCAGGGGGATACTGGGATGCATAGGAAGGGGCATCACAAGTAGAAAAAGGGAAGTGGTTATCCCTCCAGAAAGACAAGTTGGTGAGACCCATCTGAGTACAGTGCGCAGTTTGGAGACCCATCTATGCAAGGACATAGACAGGATGGAAGCAGTCCAGAGGAGGACAACTAAAATGGTGCAGGGTCTGCAGCAGAAACCATATGAAGAAAGACTGAGAGAGCTTAATATGTATACTCTTGATAAAAGGAGGGATGGGGGGACATGATAGAAACCTTCAAGTACCTCAAGGGAATCAACAAAGTCCAGGAGGGTAGCATCTTTGAGAAAAAGAGATGTGTAAGAACAAGGGGACACAATTTAACGATAGAGGGGGGACGGCTCAGGGGTAATGTGAGGATTTTTTTTTACACTGAGAGAGTGGTGCATACATGGAACAGCCTTCCTAAAGGTTGTTGGGTCTAAAACAGTGGAGGAATTCAAACATGCATGGGACAGACACAAGGCAATTATAGTGGGGGGTTTCAGGAAGTAGACTGTTGGTTAATTAAAATCTGAAGCTTATCCAGTAGGTAGGAAAATGGGCAGACTGGGTGGGCCAAGTGGTCCTTATCTGCCGTCAAACTCTGTGTTTCTATGTTTCTATGTTAAGCACCCACTAGACGGAATCACACACTGACAGTGGAGACAAATGTTACAGCTGTCATGTTCCTACTTGCCATGGGCACATTCCAGAGACCAACAGAGGACACCACAGACATAACCCAGTCAGCCGCGTCACAGCTTCTCACACAATTCTTCAACGCCCTGCTGCCACACGTTGCAGAATACATCCACTTCCCCAGCACACAGGCAGAGTGTACAGCAAACATGCAGGAGTTCCACGAGGTAGCACGTATGCTTGGCATGCTAGGGGCGATCAACTGCACCCATGTTGGCATCCGCATGCCACCTGTCCCGGAGGGTGTAGCCAACATCAACAGAAAGGGCTACCTCCGTATCAACTGCCAGGTGGTGCGCAATGTCATGGGCTGCATAACCAATGTCTGTGGCACACATCCTGGGGGAGCACATGATGCCTTCGTCTGGCACAGCTCAGCACTGTGCCACAGGTTTGAGAGTGGGGACATCCCCACTGGCCACCTAGTGGGTGAGTATGCCGATTCCACAGGCAGCTGGATACAACAGGGCATGTGGGGCTACCAGGGTAGGGGTGCTGCAGGGTGTGACTGGGAAGGATGAGGGGCGCAGCAACACAGGACACCAGGCTAACCATATCTCCATCCACACAGATGACAGTGGCCACACACTCTGGCCCTGGCTGCTCACCCCCTACTGGTGCCCGTTGTCCCCTGCAGAGGAGTGGTACAGTGAGGCACACGTCAGCATGTGGAACATCACTGAGCATGTCTTTGGGCTGCTCAAAGCATGATTCCATTACCTGGACAGGTCTGGTGGTGCCCTACAGTACAGCCCCTCAAAGGCCTGCTGACTATTCCTGGCCTGCTGTATTCTGCACAACATAGCCACTGACCGTGGGATAGCTGTTGATGTTGAAGAGGGGAACAGCAGTGGGGACGACACGGCCAACAGCCCATGTGGTGGTGGGCAGCCCTCCCCAGTGGAGGGATTCCCAGCTGACCAGGATGGCATGCCAGTACAGGGACACAATAGTGGAGGAGCACTACCAGTGCACACAGGTAGGTGGACAAACACACATGTATGGGATGGCCACAGTGGCACAGCACACAGGCATATGTGAGCATGCCTATCAGCCTGAACATCTGGGCAGGGGGTATGGGCAGGCATGGCGACAGACCACACAGCCACATGCATCAACACGCAGCACAGCACACCCCACCCACTCACCCACCCACACACACCCACACACACCCACACACCCACATACACGCACACACACACACACACGCACACACTGGCACCTGCAGGCATGCGCCTGGGCGCTAGCACCAGGTGTGGATCAGATGCAGAGCACCGGTGCACAGGAGTATCTGGTGCTGTGTTGGCTTCATCATGCACATGCCACACAGGCCAGTGGCCAGGCAGGTGTGCACACAGCCAGTGTGTAGCACAGTCCATGGATGCCACGTTGATGGCATGCATATGCACACACAACACCCATGTGCACACAGGGCAGTGGCAGCAGACTGCGGCCAGGGAGGTGGGCACATCAGGTTCGCCGCATGGCCACATGACTACCACAGACATGTGGACAGCCCCGCTGGAGGCTACCTAGTTGACCCAGGCTGTGTTACGCCACAGGGAAGCCTAATGACATCCCCCAGGGGTGGTATTGTGAGAACATGACCGTGTCCTTGCAGGGGTCTGTAGGCTCCCAAACAGGCCCACACTGGGCATGCCTGGAATGCCAACAGCGGATCCTGGCATTGACACTGAGGGGGGTTGCATGACACCATGACTGTGGGGTGGACAATGCACTCCACGGGGTCTGCGGTGGCCGGCCGTGAACCATGGCAGCCAGTGGGGCTAGGCCAACCATGACCGCAGTGGTAAGGTGATCCAGGGATGTGGTCATGTCCTCCTGCAGTCGATTGATGGCATCCTGGACCTGTGCAAAGTCCCTGTCATACTGCTTTGCTGCTTGGTGCACCTCAGCGTGGAATGCACACACCCCAGCCATGAGCAGCACTTGTTGCTCTACAGAGACCCGCAACAATCGGGAGTGTTCAGCAAGGGGTCAGTGCCCGGGGGGTGCTTGGGTATTGTGCTGATACACAGGTGGCATGCGACCACGCTGCCCAGCCCCCCACTCAGGTGGGTGCTGCACAGCAAGGTTCCCTTGGGGCTGCTTACCAACCAGTGCACCAGTGGCAGACGCAGCACCCGGCCCTCCAATGTCCCCAGTCATCTGCCGCTGCTGCCTTCCAGCTGCTGTGCACTGGGTAGCACCTGTATCACCACCACCACCACTGTCCGCCGGTACTATGCCGCTGTCACTCACAGCGGCACCTGGGGCTGTGGTGGGTGGATGACCCACCGTCAACAGGGCACTGGTGGTGCTGCCAGGGATGGTGTATGCTATGGGTGCCTCCCCCTCAACAACACCCCTGCTGTCCAGGACAATGGTCGCATCGTCATCAGTGTCAGACCCTGCCCCGATCTGTGTCTCTGCACATTGCATGCCATGGCTGGCATCCCGCTGGAACACAGCCAGGGCCTTGTTCGCCACCATGCCCAGGACATCCGGCCTGACAGCGGTGGTGTGCTACAGCCGATCGGGCTCCTGGACGCCAGTGGAGGCGGATGGCTGGTCCTCCAGGGCTGGGCATGCCCTCATGGCAGACACCACTGCCCCTGCCACTGCATTCTGGCATTCTGGTGCTGAAAGGGAAAACAGTCACATTAATGCCGCCGATGCACAGGCCTCCCACACACCCCCACCCAGCCACCACCCTCCTACCCCTGATGCTGTTGTACCTACCATGCAGTGATGGGCTCCCACCAGTCTGGAAGCCACTGTCTGCACCCCCTCAACAGTACTGTGCCGCATGGTGGCTGCTACCCTCTCCTCCTGTGGCATCAGCTTTGGCATGTGGGCCTGACCCCCACACATTGCCGCCCTTGTGGCCTGGATGGCCACCACCTTCTCTTTGATCCTGTGCTTGTCGGTGCTGACCTTCTTTTTGCATTCCTTCACTGACAACTAGTGGTTGCCCTGCTGGTTCACAGCCACCACCACCTCCTCCTCCCAGGCTGTGGACCTGGCCTGGGGTGTGCTGATCATGCCACTCAGCAGAGGCTCCATATTGTGGTATGCCTCAAACAGGGCATCTGCCTCTGCCTTCATAAAGTTGGGCCTGCGCTTGCATGCAGGCCCACGCTCCTCACCTTCCTCTCATTCCGGACATGTTGCTACATGTGGACAAGACACACCTGAACTGAAACTGCACCACATGCTATTTAGCTTAGGCAAGAAATGAGCATTGTAATGCTAGAAATCTGAGTGAAGGGAAGTTTGGAAAGGTACCCCTGGGTGGTCTGAAATGAAACTAAGCACAGACTCCAAGTGGTTTTTACTTGTTTCAGATAAAAAGTTATAATCTGAAGCTAGAAACAAACAGGAAACTGAATCCTAGTTGTTCTAAAGCCAATAATGAAAGAATCTATTTAGGAACACAAGATCCTAAACGCCTAAGGAAGCCCGGGAGAAACGTTGGGCGTACCTAGGGGATCATGGTGTTCTAAGAAAATATCAAAATAAAACTGCATTTCTTATGATGAACTGAGTGGCTGGTCTCCAGAAACTTTTTTTCACCACATTGAAGTCAACCGTTCAACCAGCCCCCAATAGGAACATTTGGTCTACTTTATACAAAGAGCACCCATCCACGTTCTCTTCCTTGGCAACATTTACCTGTGGGCAATGACATGTGGTCAGTGGCTGCAGCAGCCCACACCAGCCACCCATCCCACTGTGCTGTCTGTCCCATCTGCAAGTGCAGCTTAGCTTGGATGGTTGCAATACCGGTCCATGTTCTGTGCAGTTCCACAGCGCTTTATAGTGCATCACATGCAAATGAGCAGATGCTTAACTGTAATGAGATGATAATTCCCCCAGTGCATCGTGGATAGGCTGATGAGCAAATCTGCATATACCAGTTGAATATTGTGATGTTGCGCCTTGCACAATGGACTTGGGCTGGCACAAGTAATGGCGCAATGCCCGTGACATGCACAGCGTGGCTGTCAGTTAGCATGCACTATGGTCTGTGCTTACACCACATGCGCAGCATATGCTAGGTGTGCCATAGGTGATATAGCTTAGCCGTGATAGGGTCTATGGCACCCAGGCGCATTAGGGCCTATGGCACTCAGGCGCTATACAGCATATGGCACCTGGGTGCTATGGGGCCTATGGTGCTCGGGCGCTGTAGGCCTATTGTGCTTAGGCACTGTAGGGCCTATGGCACTCAGGCACCTTTGAGCATATGCCACCCGGGCGCTATGGGGCCTGTGACGCTCAGGTGCTGTAAGGCCTATGGCACTCAGGTGCTATAAGGCCTATGGCACTTGGGCGCCATTGGCCCCATGGCACTCAGGCACCATTAACCCCATGATGGCTGGGTGCCATAGCTCCCATGGCATTTGGGCGCCATGCGCCTGTAGGCCGTGGTGCCCTCAGGCCCCTGTTGCACACCATGCATAGTTATCCCAATAGCGCACTCACGCACAGTGCACATGCTGACCCCTGATCCTTGCCCGGCCTTATGCCCCCCCATGAACCTCTGCACCATGTGCCAGTGCAGCCACGCCCATACCGCGCACCCCCGGGGATGCGCAATTGACGCGGACAGCACATCTCCGAGCGAGGAGTGCATCCCAAACATGTGGAGCTCATGTGTTACAGGGCACCATTTTGGTTTGCTACATGGCACAGTTAAAATGCTGCACCACGCAGAACCACAGGCTCCTAACTGGACCCAGGTAGAATTGGTGAATCTGGTGGCCCAGTTGGAGCCCCATGCAGGCTGCCTGTTTGGCAGCAGCCCCTCACCAGACCTAGGACGGAGTCTGGCAGGAGGTGGCAGATGGACTGGAGCAGGCCACAGGTGTGCAGCACAGTGGAATACAGTGTCACCACCGGTATGGTGACTTGCAGAGGTGGGACCCGGTGCAGCTCAGTGCACCACAGGCGCACGTCAGGAGGGAGGCTGTGCCATGGCCAGGTAAGTGTGCACTGCATCTGTGCACATCCAGTGTTTCATGGGACTGGCAGGGATGCATGCCATGCTGAGGGGTGCTGGTGCTGTGCACCCTGTGGCAGTATGCCCTGGGTGCACTGTGCCACCATACTGTGGCCATGCTGGGCTGGAGTGCACTCTGCATGGGGCGGTGAGCACATGGTGCTGCTGTGTACTGATGTGTGCATGTTTAAGTTTCCATCCTAGGCCCTGAGGACAGGAGGAGAGCCAGGGCAGCAGGTGCACCTGGCGGGCCATGGCAGGTTGCTGCGGGACCCATGGCTTGGGATGTGGATCGGGGGAGGAGCCACCAGACCAGTGCGAGCAGCACAACAGCTGCAGTTAGGTGCAGTGTATTACTACATTGTTGTGCAGGTGGGCAGCGGGGTGGGATGAGGCCATGGCCCCTGTGTGCTGAGCGGTGGCAGCTGTGTTCTGGCTGCGTATGTGCATGTGCACCATTGCATTATATGTGCATGGCTGCTGGTGGGCTGTAGGTGTCTGGCTGCCACCTGTGCCGCTACGGTCCCACCGCTGTACCATGCCACCTGCTTGCCACATTGCTGGCGGTTGTCCCATGGGTGACAGTGTCCAGTGCTTAGCATAGCCATGGCATGCTGGGTCAGCGGTAGGTGTGGGCCCACCCACTGCGGGTGGCCAGGGTGCCAGCCCAGGGGTGTGTGTCACCACTGTCTGCTGTGCACAGTAGGTGGACCGAGGTGTCCTGGACACACACTGATCACGTGTTCCCTCCTTTGTCATAGGTGCCCGATGAGGGCCTTGTCAGGCTAACTATGGCCGCCTCCTGAGGAGGAGAATCTCCATTACCACTGCCACACTGGAAATTGCAAGACTCACATGATGGCTCCTGCAGCGGGGACAGCACCAGGCAGTGGAGAGACAAGGCCACCGATAGGGCCTGTCGGGCCTGCACCACCTCTTCCTTCACCTGTCCTCCCTTCACATGCCCTACATAGAAACATAGACTTTGATGGCAGATAAGGACCGCTAGGCCCATCTAGTCTGCCCATTTCCCTACCTACAGGATAGGCCGCAGATCCTAGTTAACCAACAGCCTATTTCTTCCTACCCCCCACAAGAATTGCCTTATGTCTGTCCCATGTATTCTTGAATTCTCCACAGTTTTAGACCCACAACCTCCTCAGGAAGGCTGTTCCACGATTCACTAACCTCTGTGAAATAATACTTCCTCACATTGCCCTGAACCACCCTCCTTCTTATCTTTAAATTGTGTCCCCATGTTCTTGCAAGTCTTTTTCTGAAAGATGCTACCCTCTTGGACTTTGTTGATTCCACTGAGGTACTTAAAAGTTTCTATCATGTCCCCCCTCTCCCTTCTTTCCTCAAGGGTATACATATTAAGCTCCTTTAGTCTCTCCTCATACGGCTTCTCTTGCAGACCCTGCACCATTTTAGTTGCCCTCCTCTGGACTGCCTCTATCCTGTCTATGTCCTTGCAGAGATGGGGTCTCCAGAACTGGACACAGTACTCCAGATGGGGTCTCACCAACTGTCTGTTCAGAGGGATAACAATTTCCTGTTTTCTGCTGATGATGCCTCTTCCTATACATCCCAGTATACCACCAGCCCTCCCTACTGCCTTCTCACATTGCTTGCTAACCTGTAAGTCATCTGATATGATTACCCCAGGTCCCTTGCCTTGTTGTTGTTGTTGCTACCTCCACCCATTGTGTGTTCTTCCCTGGGTTCTTGTTTCCCAGGTGCATTATTTTGCACTCTTTGCATTGAATCCAGCTGCCATACTTCTGACCATTCCTCCAACCTTGCCAAGTCCCTTTTCATCCATTCCATGCCTCCTTGTATCCACCCTGTTGCAGATCTTTGTGTCATCTGCAAAAGGCATACTTTCTTTCTAGTCCCTCTGCAATGTCACTGATGAAGACATTAAAAGGACTGGACCCAATACTGAACCCTTGGTACCCACTAGTAATCCCCTTTCTTCAGAGTGACCCATTTACAATTACCTTCTGTGTCCTGTTGTCCAGCCAATGTGTTACCTAGGTTACCACCCTGAACCCACTCCAGGCTGGTTAATTTGACTATTAATCTTTGTGTGGGACTGTTGGAATGCCTTGTTAAAGTCTAGGTGAGGCCATGTCCACAGCCTCCCTGGTCTACTACTTTGGTCACCCAGTCAAAGAAATCTATTAGATTCGTCTGACATGAACTTTTTGCTGTGAACCCATGCTGCCTTGGGTCCTGTGCTCCACTGGCCTCTAGGTACTCAACTATTCTTTCCTTCAGAAGTGACTCCATCACTTTCCCTACCACAGAGGTCAGACTGACAGGTCTGTAGTTTCCTGCCTCTGTCTTGGTCCCACTTTTGTGAAGGGGAATCGCATCCGCCTTCTTCCAGTCCTCGGGTACCACACCATCCTCCCATGATTTATTAGAAAGAGTAGCCAGTGGTTTCACTAGTTCCTCCCTTAATTCTTTTAGAATTCCGGGGTGAATTCCATTAGGACCCATTGCTTTGTCCACCTTCAGTTTTAGGAGTTCTTGCAGAACCCTTTCTTCTGTGAAAGGACTGGGATCGACCTCCCCATCGAGAGTGCTTCTGTTAATTGAATTAAGCACTTCCCCCTCCTCTTTTGTGAATACTGAGCAGAAATATTCGTTCAGTATTCCTGCTTTCTCACTGTCCCCCTCTGCCCACCCACTGTACATTCTATTCAGCCTGACTATCCCTCCCTTTGTCTTTCTACACTCACTGATGTACCTATAAAAGGTTGTATCCCCCTTCTTAACTGAGTTGGCTATCTTTTCCTCAGTTTGGGCCTTTGTTATTCTGACTTCCCTCCCCGCTTCCTTCTGCCTTAACTGGTACAGCTCTCTGTCCTGCTCTTCTGTGTTTCCTTATACTTCTGGAATGCTATCTTTTTCTTCCTGACTTTCACAGCCACCTCTTTTGAGAACCATAGTGGCTTTTTCTTTCATTTTGATTTGTTTATTTGCTTCACACAAAGGCTTGTTGCCTCTGTGATGGCAGTTTTGATAATTCCTGATTGTTGCTGCACACCTCCTTCTAGCCTGTTTGCTAGTGCTTTTCTGAGGCACTGTCCCATCTTGACAAAGTCAGCCCTCCTAAAGTCCAGTACCCTCACTTTTGTATGGCTTGACTCTGTAGCTGAGTTTAACGTGAACCACACTGTTTGATGGTCACTTGTCCCCAGATGGCAACCCACTTCTAGATCTGAGATCCTTTCACTGCTCCCATTTGAGAGTATGAGGTCTAAGATTGCTCCCTCATGAGTGGGTTCTGAAACTAGCTGTCTAATGCCTGCCACCTGTAGACATCAAGAATGGCCCTGCTCTTGGATGTGGCTGCAGCAAATGTGCTCCAGTTAACATCTGGCATATTCAGGTCTCCCATCAACAGTATCTCCCCTTTCTCTGCCATTCTAAGAATGCCTTCTATCATAACCTTGTCCATTCCTTCCCCTGACATGGGGTCCATACACAACCCCGTGCGGATTGTGGCGCCCTTTCCAGTCTCCAAGGTGACCCACAGTGCCTCCTCTCCTCCCTGTTTACTCTTTTGTTCAGTTGCTTTTATCCCTTCCTTTACATAGAGAGCTACTCTTCCCCCTCTTCTCCCCTGCCTGTCTCTCCTGTAGGTTATGTACCCTGGTATGTTAACATCCCAGTCATGGTTCTCTGTGTACCTTGTTTCTGTGACTGCTTCAATATCCAGGCATCCCTCTTCCATCAAAGTCACCATCTCAGGGAGCTTGTTGCCCAGACTATGGGCATTGGTACTCATTACCCTCCATTTTCTGATGGCCTTACTCCCTTTTGCCCCATCCCTGTCCTTCTTGCCTTTGTCACTTTCTCCATTTACCCCTGCCCTTCTCCCTATCGACACCTCTATGTTGGTGTTTGCTGCACTTACTACTGTGATTATTTGGGGGGAACTAAGATTTTCCTGCTCCTTTCCAGTGCCTCCCCCCTTTGCTTGTTTTAAAACTTGCCAATGAAGCATTTAAACCTATCACCTAGGATCCTGGTTCCCCTCCCGGACAGTTGCAGCCCATCATGCCAGTATAGGCTTGCATCACTCCAGGTGGACCCCCAGTCCCCAATGAAGTGAAATCCCTGAGCTCCACACCAGTTTTTCAACCACTGATTGAATCCCATGGTGCGGAACACCCTAGCCTCTCCTATGCCATAGATGGGTAGCACCTCCGAGAAGGGTTACCGTGCATGCTACTTGACTAAGGCCCCTTCCCAATTCCTCAGACTCTTCCTGCACTTCTCTAATCCCTTTCTTAGCCAGGTCATTTGTCCCCAGGTGGACAATGACATCCAGCTCCCTCCCCTGTGCAGCTGCTCTGACAATCCTGAGGATTCTCTCCCTGTCCCTCCAAGTCATGGTGCCAGGCAGGCACCTTACCTCTCTCTCCCCTTCCTCCCTCAGTTCTACCTTCCTAACAATGGAGTCCCCCACCAGGAGTTGTTTTCTTCCCCTGCAGAGTCCCCTGCCACCCTCCTGTGGGTCTCCTTTGTGGAGGTTCCCAGCATCCTCCTTGGTCTCCACTGTGAGTGCCTCCATAGAGGAACCACACTTTGCCAGAATGGCATAGATTGTGGAGAGGTACAACTGGAGGGATGTGCCTCTGTTCCACCACCCTTACCCTCCCTGAGCCCACTGTGGTCCAACCGCTCTTTCTTGGCAACCTCTGAGGCAACGGCAGTGGCACTGGTGGTCCCTGGATGGAACAGGAGGTCCCACAAATCCTGACCAACTCAGCCTGAGATGAGCAACTCCTCCCTCAGCCCAGAGAGGTGCCTGCAGATGGGACAAAACCGCATCCTCCAGAACATCTCCCAGAAGAGTGCTGCTCCACAGCCACTGCACTGCACCACTCCAATCACGCCTATTTCTGGCCCCTTAACTGTTTGCAATCCTTACTCTTTCCTCTTTTTCTCTCTCTCTCTCTCTTTACTTTCTGTCTGTGTGCCCTTTAAGCTCCTGATTGTCCTGTTCTGAGACAAGAATATCCTATATTTCTCAGTAGACCACTTACTTGCTCAGAGGCAGACCTCCAGCAGCTAGAGGGGGCCAGAGAGCTACTCTTGCCCTTCTAGGATGGTGGGTCCTTGGTGGTTCTGTGATCACTCACTTCCTGCCCCTAAACACGAAGTTCCAGTTGTCAGTCAAATCCTGTGCCTATAAAAGTAGAACTAGCTTTGGGTGGGACGGAAGGCGGGCAATATAGTTATTTTAGAAAAGTGTAGAGAGTAGAAAAGTTCTACTTCTTTAGTCCCAGCAGAGTTCAGTCACACAGCAGTCCTTTCTCTTGGTGTCTTCTGCCAAGCTATTAGCAGAATCTTTCTAAGGCAGTCTTTAAATGTAGCTTACTTCTAGCTAAGCCACTCCCCCCTACTTACCAGGTCTTTCTACAAGTAATTTAAACCTCAAAGCAGTTAAGTCCTTTCAGTCACCTGACATTTACACCTAGATGACTCTTTAGATACCTCTTCAGTTCAGTTAACCCACACACTTTTTTTTGTATGTTAATTTTTTTTTTACTCTAAATTAAAGGTCCAAGTACAAAAGTTCTTCTACTTTAGTCCCAGCAGAGAAGTTCAGTCACACAGCAGTCCTTTCTCCTGGTGTCTTCTCCCCTGTCCCTTTGTATAGCTCTGTCCCCTTACCTCCCTTCCCTGCCTTCACCCCGCTCTGTATATAGTTTCCACTTCCTTGTTCATTGTGTTCATTGTAGCTTTGTTTTATTTGTTGATTGTATTATACTTGTTAATAGTTCTTTGTTATTTAATACAGATTTGTTATGGTTACCCTTCTGTGTCCAGATCTGCTTTGTGGTTGGTGAGTGGAGCCATGCTGCAGTGGTGTGCTGGGTGGCTGTGTGGTGTGCCTGTGTTGTTCTGTGGGCTGTGCATGGTGGTGTTCTCCCATCAGTCAGCGGCTGTGCCCTGGGGCAGCCATGGGCTGGCTGTTAGGGTTGTGTGGCGTATGTGTTGAGTGCCATTTGCCTGGGTGTTGCCGACTGTGACCCAGGTGGCATGGTGCATGTTATCCAAAGAAGGGTGGCTGGAGGCAGTCCACCCATGGCCGTTGGTGCCACCCCTAACTATGTTCACCACTGTGGTGCACATGGGCGGGGCTGGTACATGCCCATTCTCCTTGGGCAGTGTTCCATCGTGAGCCAGCTGTGTCTCTCACCTGGCTCCCCCATCTCCTCGGCAGTCACACCCTCCTCCACCATGCCTTACTCCTTGCTGTGCCTGTGGCTGGTCCATATGTGTCTTGGCCCATCTTCCTCAACCCATTGCACATCCATGGTTACACCATTGTGCATGTTGGGTTGTTTCCTGGTGCACCCCTGACTGCACTCTGGCACATCCATGTGATATTCAGACATGTTGCACTGGTGCATGCTGCCTTGCACAACCTTTGAATATTGTGCTCAGTGGACTTGTGCTGCACCAGCCTTGCACCGGGCATCTGGTGCATTTCTGAATATCCCACCGCCATGCTTTGAGCTGAGGCTCCTTCTGCAGCTTTTGCAAAAGGCTGTAAGATGTGCACTCAAGTAACCTCTAGTATTTACAATAGCTTTCTGCAATCATCTCAAAATATAATTATATACATTTCAATAACAACTCTATATATTTTCTATACAAAAGGGATCCAATATCAGTTACATTTCCATACAATGATTTGCACATATTTTTATATCAGATGATACACAAGGGGGGAAAACAGACAGAAAGGGAAAACTGAGTTACAGTGAAATTGTCAGGGTGATCAAATCCGAAGTCTCACAGGAAACTTTGGTTGCTCAACCAGACCAAGATGTGACAGAAAAGAAAAGATCCTTGCATTTTAACACTTTCTCCATAACAAATGGGACAGGGTCCTATTCTACCCATTACACAGACTTTAACAAGATGGGGGGAAATTCTGATAAATCATCTGAATGGAATCCAACCAAACATGGGTGCCAACTCAAAGTGGTAAATTATTAAAGCTGGGCTGGCAGAGGCTACTGGGACATGTACTAGGGCACAAAGTAAGAAGGGAAGGGCAAAGAAGCCCAATTGGCTTAACCAGGAGGTAATGGAGGGGGTGAGGGCCAAGAGTAAAGCTTTTCAGAAATTCAGGAGATCAAGAAGAGGGGATGACAGGGAGAAGTATACAAGGAAGTCCAGGGAGGTTATCAGACTAGTCAGAGCCGCCAAGGCATCCAGAGAACTGAGGCTGGCACCGGGTATTAAAGGTGGAGAGGACTTCTTCAGATACATCAGTGAGAGAAAGAATGAACAGGGATCAGATAGTGAGAATTAAGAAGGATGGGGTTGGTGGGTAGAGAAAGGGGAGGAGCAGGCAGAGGCACTCAATGAGTTCTTCAGCTCTGTATTCACAGAAGAGAGAGGGGGGTAGATACCTTATGGGAGTGGTGGGGTAGGCAGGGAGGGAGGGAGTGACAGATAGAGAAATTACACAGGACAGAGTACTAGAAGGACTGAGGGCACTGCAGATGTATAAGGCACCGGGACCTGATGGCATTCACCCTAGGGTACTCAAGGAACTGGCAGAATGCCTGGCAGGACCGCTGGCTTACTTGTTCAATACCTCTCTGAACACAGGATGCATGCCACAGGATAGGAGGTTGGCCCATGTGGTGTCAAATCACAAAAGTGACCCAAAGGATGATCCAGGTAACTACAGACCAGTGAGCCTCACATCAATTGTGCGAACGCTCATGGAAACAATCATTAAAGAGATGCTGGTGACATTTTTGGAGGACAATGGTCTCCAGGATGGGAGACAACACCGGTTTATCTTGGGCAGATCCTGCCAGACAAACCTGATGAAGTATTATGATTGGGTGACCAAGGAACTGGACAAGGCCCATGCAGTGGATGTCCTGTACTAAGACTTCAGCTAGGCCTTCAATTTCGTGCCACATGGGAAACTAGGGGGGGGACCCATATAGGAAAAAAAGGCCTTCAAATTCAATTCAAGTATTCTTCAGCTTCTGCCAGACAAACCTGATTGAGAATTATGATTGGATGAGCAGGAAACTGGTCAGGGGCCATGCAGTGGATGTCCTGTATTAAGGCTTCAGCAAGGCCTTTGATTCTGTGCCACATGGGAAGCTGGTGGGGGGAACCATACAGAAAAAGAAGGCCTTCAAATTCAATTCAAGTATTCTTCAGTTTTTTTTTTAAAATGTTCATTATTTTCATGTTTTGAAGTCATTCAAATTAACTTTGTTTGTACTTCAAACACTAGTTTTTATCCATTGAAAAACATCTCAATTTGTTCTCAAATGTCCTTCAAAAAAAGCAAAAAAAATGTTAATAAACCTTCAAAAAGAAAACTGAAATAATGGCAATAAACTGTTATGAACAAGACCTTCGACTGTACCTAAAATACCTTTTAAAGTGCAAATTTCATACAGTTCTAAAACACAAGAATCAAATGGCCATCAAATCAGAAAAACTATTCCTCCCACCTATGGGCCCCATTTTCATCCACCCAGACCAGCCCTAGGACCTCAGACAAGAATTCCCTACCTACATGTCCCCTCTCTGCCCACCCTGACCAGCAACTGGGATGCAGAGCAGTCTTCCCTACCTACATTCTCCCTGTCCCCCACCCTGAATCAGTTATGGGACTGCTGGAATGACCTGCCTCTCCTATGTCTCCATGGTATCATCAAATGGACCAGCCTTGGGAGGACTGGAATGCCTCCCCATGTTTACATTTCCCTTGCCCACCCATTCGGACCATCCTGGGAGCATCGGATCTGCCTCCACATCTACATGTGAAGCTTGCCAGGATTAAACCCAATTCTGTAGCCTGCTGCTGCAGAGTTCCTACAGTAAACAATGCAATTTCAATGGTAGTCAGTCCTTTTGTCATGCAGGAAACTGTGACACTGTGCTTCATCCTGGCGGGCTTCACTGTACATACCTCCATATCCCTTGATCTGGATCAGTGTTGGGATCTAAGGTCTAGCTTCCCCTAGGAAAATCTCCCCTTTTCACTCACTTGAACTGTCCCTGGGAAGCCATACTGGCTGTCCCCAAGTATGTTGTCATGTTCCTTCACCCAGATAATCCCTTGAACCACAAGACTAGCCTTTCAAATCTATGACTTCCATGCCTGCCCACCCAGATCTGCCATTGAATACCTGGACCAGCTTTTCCCACCTCTGTTCCAATATCACTCCACCTAGACTAGCCCTGAGACCACTATACTGCCCTCTCTCAATTAAGTCCCTCCTCTTCCCCCAACCCAGACTAAGTCTGGAATCTCAAATTGTCATTTTCCATCTGCTGTGTCTGTTGTTCTGCCCACCAGGACCAGTCCTGCAAACTCTAGAAGAGTATTTGACACCAACATCCACATTTATCTCCCACACTGTCCAGCCTTGAACTCACAGACAGGTCTCCTAAACTCACCTGTACCCTTTGCTTCTAGCAGGACCAGACAAGGGACCAATGGATGGGTGTCCAGCTCACACCTTTTCTCTTATGATCTAATTGGACCAGCCATAAGACTCTTATACAAGGGTTCTACAGTCACCTCCATCCCCTTCTCCCACTTGGAGCACCCCTAGGTCCATAGAACTTGAGTCTGAAAACAAATCTGCATCCACTTCTCTCAGTCATACCATCCTTAGGACCCTAAACCGGGGCCAGATATCCACATGCACCATCATCAGATTTACTATGGCATACCACAATGCTAAATTCAGATACCCAGGAGCCCAAAAATTATAGCCCAACAGTCTGTATCCCAACAGTCTGGAATTGCCAAGAGCCTTCTTAGTTGAACCCTGGCATCAATACATGCCAAAATCAGATTTTATAACTGGGAAATTACATTTCAAAAAGATGCTCCATTCCAGTGAATGAAGTACGCCCAAACTCTCAAGCTATAAAAACATCACAATAGGTCAAAATGCGGGGATGGATTGGAGAGTAGAGAAGTTTAGAGCAATAGTTCTTAGACTTTGTCACAGTGAGCCTCCCCTAATCCATGGAAAAGATTTTGAGCCTCCCCAAAAAACTGAAAAAACCTTGGGCCTCCCCAAAGAAAAATAACATACTGTGCTTTGCGTAGTACACCACGAATAAATTGAAACCCCTTTGAGTACTTGGCTCACATTCAGTTCTTTGTCTTATACTGATGTGGAATCTGTGAAAAAGAGCTCCTGTGCTCAAAGGTTCTATCTGAATAATACATAAACAAATATCATTATTCAGCTTATTGTAACCCCCCTCCACAGGCCAGCCTACTTGCTCCGCTGTTTTCATTCTTGAATCATTGTTACCCCTTGTTGCAGTACCTTCATGGGTCAGACTACTTGCTCTGTTCCCCCTCTATATGAAATAACTTTCCTATATTAGTTGACTCTCCCCCTCCTTCCCTGCTCCTAAGGAACTTCTCTGAGATTACTTTGCTCCTTCCTGCTATTGCTCTTAGCACTTCTATACTCAACCCTTGGATTTGGGCTGTTCTGGCATCAGTCTACAAATTGATCAATTACCAGCACTCATTATTAGTGTATTGTTCGTATTTGTTTGCACTGTTGTCCATTGTATATTTCCTGATTGTTTTGCAGTTACCTTTTGAAATGTATTCACTCCCTACAATTCTGCGGGTACACCTAAAATGAGCTTTGGCTCATTCACCTTCCCTTTTCACCTATTAGTAAATGCATACATAAAATTCACCTACTATTACCCTCTTTCAGTTTGCTTCATCTTGTATATAAATTATATAAAACTCAAAATTTAAATACAGTACTTTTTCAGACTTGCTTGAGCCTCCCCTGGAACAGGTTGCGGCCTCACTATTTGAGAACCCCTGGTTTAGAGGGATTGTGCAGTCGGCTCCTTAGGGGCAGATTCCGATCCCTTCCTTTCCTTTTGGAGTGAATTTCAGGTAACAAAATTTTGCAATTTCACCCATCTCTAATCCCAGGGGTAATTCCCCAGCCAATATAGACAGTGATTAAAGGTTTTGCTTACCTGATTCTAGGTGAGCCTAAGGTAAGAAGGATTCCAAGTTGACAGAGAATTGTAAAATAAGAATCAAAAGGGTCACAAAGGATCTGTATTTCTTTGGGAACGATGAAGACAGGATAGGAAAAACAGATGAAGAATACTTATCTGACTTGTTGTAGGCTGCTTCATAGACCTGCTCATCAGATATGATTCTGAGCGATGCCGAAAAAGAAAAAAAATAAATTAATTTAATAGGACTGAAACAACCATACAGTGGATTTAAAGTACATGTAAATTATTAGATGGAACTCCAGGTTTACAGCTCCTTATTTGAAATACTGTGCCAAACTGGCTTCATTCTACTGTGACCCAGATCACACAGTAAGGGTTCCAATATCTAAAGTGACTCCAGAAAAATTGTTCCATAGACTTGCATTTTTCTAAGTGAAAACATGTATTTTCCATAAGAAATAATGTAATTTATAGTAACACACAGATGAAGCTTTGCTAGACCAGGATGAGCTTACACGGAGCTTGAAGCACTCCACAAGGACTGTGGTCCACCCCTTATTCCCTGAACAACTAGCAGCACCTCGGTAAAGGTATTTTTTTTTTTAATGAGGTGATGCTGGCCCTGATGTGGCTTATCTTCCACTTACTTAAGAGGTGCTCACTGGACATGGGCCACTTGGGCAGCAATTAATCATCCCTAATCCACTCCAGCCAGCCTTAATGGAACACAAGTTCTAATTAAAGGGAATAACCATCGCTAATGCCCCACACCTGAGTGTGGTGGCAGCCTCCAGTTGCATTTTTATAGAAAAATGACATATTTCACCCATGTTGCTGTTGCAGACTTTATATTTATCTAGTTGATCTTGCCATCCCTCCCTTACAATATCCTACAATTCCCTCTACCAGAAGTGCCGCCCAGAATCTCCTGCAGAGTATATATTTTAGTCTCAATTGGGAAGCAGGGGGCAGCCATGATGACCCAGTGGTAGCGCCTGGCACTACCTTGTAGATGACTCGGGTCCAGAAGTGAGCTTTTGAAGTCATTGAGTGGCAGACCTTAGCTGAGACAGCTGCTGCTCAGCTGAGGAGGGTTGGTGGCTGGGTCCACCACCACGTCGCCCCCTGTGGCTGGGCCAGGGAACTTGCTCCTGCTGTAGAAGGTGTATGTGTGTTCATGATTGCAAAGCAGACTTCCCATCACACATGCCAGGGAAGGGGGGGGGGCAGTACTCATCTAAATGGCGGTTGACAACCTCGACCCAAACAGGGCAAGTCTCTGCAGACTGACTACCAGGCCAGAGATAAAATGTATATGGAGAAAAAATAATTATACAATGAGGTACAAGAATGCTGCTCTGTGATTGGTCAGTTGGTACCTCTTCCCTATTGTAAATCCTCAACAGTACCAATGGGGAAGAGGTGCCATCCACCACTCAGCCGCATCAGGAGCCCACACTGGAATCACTCCAATTCCCCTGAAAACGGAAACGGGGATGCCCCATATCACCTCATCCTTGACTAGCTGCTAAACTGCCACTAAGCCACAATGGTATACAAAACATGCACTACCCTAACCCATGTTCAGAAGGAAAGTGGGTGGAAGAGGTGAGGAACCAGGCAGAGGTATTAAACAAGTACTTCATCTCTGTGTTCACTAGGGAGCGGGATGGGATATCTACAAAGCAAGGCATGATGGGGATAGAAGTGGTAGTGGGATCAGGGGAGCAACAGAAATGGAGCAAGAGGGAGGGAGAGGTACCCCAGGGGTGTCACATCAGGATAAGGATAAAAAGGCCAGTAAGATGGAGGGGATGGATGATGCTATCTTCACCGAAGGGTGTGGTTAGCCCTCAAGGCCCTAAAGAAAGATACATCTCCTGGACCAGATGGCATTCATCTGAGAGTACTATGAGAATTGGCGGACATACTGGCTGCACCCCTGACGGAGCTCTTCAGCAGGTCGCTTGAGGCAGAGAGGGTACCTGGGGATTGGCGTGAGACACATGTGGTGCCAATCCATAAAGAAGCATCGAGGGAAGTACCAGGTAACTATAGACCCATCAGTTTGACCTTGGTGGTGGGGAAAATTGATGAAGAGTATATTAAAGGAACGATTGAGGGTGTACTTGGAGGAGGTGGGAGGTCTGGATAGTCGGCAACATAGGTTTGTGCCAGGTAGATCATGTCAAACCAATCTTGTGGAGTTCTATGAATGGGTAACATCAGAATTGGACAGGGGAAAGTCTGTGGATGTATTATTCTTGGACTTCAGCAAGGCATTTGACTCTGTCCCCCACAATGGTCTGGTGGAAAAACTGACGGGGTTGGGAGTAGGCCCTTTGATGGTCAGATGGATTGAAAACTAGCTAGTTAGATGCACCCAGAGAGTAGTGGTCGGTGGGGAGCTCTCAAACCCTAGAGAGGTCGGTAGTGGGGTACTGCAGGGCTCGGTCCTGGGTCCAATCCTGTTTAATGCATACATATCGGACATCAGGGAGGGTATAGGGTGTGAAATGAGTCTCTTCGCTGATGACTCCAAGATGGGAGCAGTAGTTGAGGGGGAAGAGGGGAGGTTGGCCCTGCAAGGGGACCTGGACACCCTGGAAGCTGTGCTCACACATGGAAATTAAATTTCAATATCACCAAGTGCAAGGTGTTACATCTTGGGCTTGTAAACCCTAAACACAGGTACACCCTGGGAGGGGAGGTGCTGGAGGCCTCAACAGGGGAAAAAGACCTAGGGTTCATAGTGAATGCATGTATGAATAACTCTGAGCAGTGCAGGAGAGCAGCTAGCAAGGCAAACAGTATGTTAGGATGCATTGTAAGGGGGATCACCTGTAGGAGCAGGGAAGTGATTCTGCCGCTGTACAATGGACTGGTTAGACCACACCTTGAGTACTGTGTACAGTACTGAGACCACACTTGAAGAGGGACATACAGCCCTGGAGAGGGTACAGAGGAGGGCAACTAAGATGATACGAGGACTAGGGATTTGACGTATGAGGACAGACTTGAGGAGCTCTGCCTGTTTTCATTGGAGGAGAGGAGAGATGGGGGGACATGATTGAGGTCTTCAAATACCTCAAGGGAATAAATAGGGTAAACATGGAGGGGATCTTTAGACTAAAGCAGGGAGGTATCACCAGAGGGCATGGTTTGAAGTTGGAAGGGTAAGGGGGGAAGGGGAGGAGTTTTTCCCTGAGAGGGTGGTGGACCCTTGGAATGCGCTGCCTGGCGAGCTGGTTCAGAGATCCACAGTGGAGGGCTTCAAGAAAGGGTGGGACAGACACAGAAAGAGGATGTACCAGATGATGGCCTGGCCCAGGGGGGTTGGGATGGATGATAGTGGTTTCTGGAACACAAGGGGGGAGGGCCTCAGCACCCAACTAGGGATCTGAGGTTTGAGCAGACTCGATAGACCATAAGGCCTAATCTGCTGACAATTATTATGTTAGTATGTATCAACCACCTGAAACAACACACACAAAAAAAGAGCATAAAAGTGTAAAACTGCCATACTGTACTCCACTAAAGCTTAAGATTCAAACACGCAGATCAGTTCTGCATGACTCCCCTCCCCAAAAAAAATTACCAGACAGAAAATAACTCACTTTTTGTATCAAATAAAAACCTTCAACTCTACCTCCATTTTCTCTGCGTAACAATGTATTTTTCTTCACCTTCTGGTTCCAAGACTACTGAACAGAGAAACCGGTAGGTCAAATGGGTGTC
Source organism: Neoceratodus forsteri (assembly GCA_016271365.2). Lineage (NCBI taxonomy): Eukaryota > Metazoa > Chordata > Ceratodontiformes > Ceratodontidae > Neoceratodus > Neoceratodus forsteri. The sequence goes on from CM028131.1 coordinate 202,582,392, forward strand.
ACTGCATGCAGAGTGGTGGAATTATATTCAAAAAACAAACGACCTTGGAGGTGTGAGACACGGCGGAGTTCATTCATTTCCCTAGTGTGACCTCCGTGCGATCAGATGATGAGTATCACACTGCAGCAAGCAACGTGTACCAAGTTCAAATATTGCGAGGCTGCCAATGTCCTAAAAGATGTGGCTGATGCTGGCAGTTTGCATCCCCTGCGCAGCTATCGTGCATTAAAAATGCAGTGATGAGCACTGCTACCTCTGACTACTGCTTTTCATGTAAAGTCCATGCACATTCCTGACTAGGTATTGATTCTGAGAAAACAAGCAACAGAAACATTCACATTCAAAAGTAGTTTACATTTTTATTTGTTGGTAGCCACAGATTCCCATTTCAAATCGGCTACCTGTGCTATATACAACCCACTACACTTTCATTTATGCCACAGTCTCCCTTTTCTCAAAACTCATTTGGTTGGTCATTCTACCAATTAACAGGGAACTATTTTTAAGTGACGCAAGAATAAATACAATAAAATATATTTAAAATAGCAATAAACAATATTTTTCTTTTAAATTATGTTACAAAAAGTAAAGAGGACCATAGTATAATCACAATATACCATGACAGGGTGTGGGTTAGGCTAGGAGTTACAATGCCTGGTGTGTTTTGGTCATGAGGCCCACCGGCGTTCTAAATCTTAGTGTAACTCACACCCTGTCATGGTAAATTGCTTAAAAAAAAATACGGCAGCAGGACTTGCGGCAGGCAAATCTTTATGTTCTACGATGCAACTCTGGTGACAGGGATCATAAAAGATGGACTATAATGTATGCAACAACTTGAGAAAAATGGTCAAAGCCCAAAACTGAGGACTGCCCCATCTGAAGGTGTGGGACATTTAGTGATAGATGTTCTCCTTTAAGTTGGGCTCTGTCATTGGTGGTGATGGTGGAGGAGCCCAGTAGTAGAATTAAAAAGGAAACTTCAGCCATCGTCCACCCCCCCACCTTCAAAGAGCAGTGTTCTTCGGCTGTTTTGGGTCCTACCATCAAAATAAAGCTGCATTCAGTTGTCAGAGTGGGGGGCGTAGCCTCATCCTCTGCTACCAGCCTTCTTGTTGCCCCCACCAAAATACATGGAGGGTTACTACAGTATCCAGCCACTGGCTATTAGGGGGTTTGGGGTGGAGAAGTGATGAGGCAGGGGTATATGTCCGTACTTAACCCCACAATAGAAACCACAACATAACTGATGTGCAGCCACAGCCCCCGCCCCCCCAAAAAGCAAGCCAAGGGGCTGATCTCATGATACTCTGTACACACACACACACACACACACACACACACACACACACATATCCCTCAAGGGAAACAGTTTAATTTTGGAAGGTGGAAAAACATGTGTAATACATACGAGGGCAGCCTGCAAGAACTGAATATGTATTCGCTCAAGAAAAGGAGGGAAAGTGGACATGACCGAAACCTTCCAGTATCCAACAAGGTGGATATTAGGGGCCTTTTTCTTCCCATCTTAGTGACAAAGGACCACAGGGAGGTAAAGCTGTTACAAACTGGTGGGGGAAGGGGGATTCAAGAAGGTCAAGAGGTACGTCTTTACAGAACGGATGGTGTCAGGGTGGAATGAGGTCTGATCTGACTTAGTCAAGAAGTCAGTGGGAGCCCCTTCTCTCCCGACTGTGTTTGAAACTGCCCTTTCTGGCACAGTGGAAAGAGGAGAAATTGGAAGTCCCATGATTTTTTTAAGAGGTGTGTGGTGGGAGGGGGGGGTGAATTGATCAAACCAGGATAGAAGCTCTTTAGAATATCAAGATATGGCAATTAGGTTTGTCTCTGGCAGAACTGCCCATAAAGCAGAGTTTATGAGATGCAGAACTGTTCTACGTCAGTCTGTACAAAGAAACAAAAATTATTTCACAATGGAAGAAACCCCCACGGAGCTAGCAAGAGGACAAAGTGAATGCATTAAGAGCATGGGTTGGCAGCAACACAAACAAAATGCTGTAGAGGCTCATATTTTTCTCATCAGCTTCTACTTCCACAATAAGGACATAAACAAAATTACCCCGATTATCCAACATAGTTATGTAAAAAAAATCAACAGCATTATTCCTGGCTCACTCCTCAGAGGGTTACATGAAAAGAAATTTAAAGAGTTCAAACTAAATGGGTCCAAATAAAGTTGAAGTTGGAAAACTCGGCCTTTTTTTAAAATAATGTTATCAACGTTTGATTTTTTTTACCTGCCTGTGGTTGTTCCAAAGAAATCAGAATGTCCTGTCCTTAGATGATAGGCCTTCATAATGAATGGGATGTGGCTTCCAGCTGGAGGGCTCTTTTTGATTGGCTCCACTGCACACCAGCTCCTCATGACTCATACCAACGTGATCCGATGGGGTTCTGAGGCCTCGAGCTCCTGGGTTCCCAACAGCTGCAGCAGTCTTAAGGCTTCATGATCGATGGAGCTGGTTTGTGGACGAGGTTCTTTTCGATAGGGAGATAACTTCAATGTCCTACATCATCTCACAAAAAGCTCTAACAATGAAGTCTGATCCCTCCAGCCAATAGGGGGGGGGTCTTTCTGCACGTTCAAGCCCTTCAGAACCAATCCGAAGGGCTAACTCTGATCTCAGTGCCCATGAGATTCTCTGCAGACATTTTGAAACTGGCTGTTGAAAATCTAATGGCCACAGAGATCAGGATTTAGCCTTTTTCACTGGTTTGCCCACAATGTGCAGTTGTTTCCCTGGAAATTTTCTTGGCTGGATTATGCATTTTGCAAAAGGGGCAGCTGCCCATGCCCTCAGTACAGGCTGTGCTGGCAGGGAGAGTGCACGTTTGTTTTTTACATATACTTTAGTTGCTGCGCCAACCAAACTTAATTTTTTTTTTCAGGAAGGTGCTGCTGAGCTGGGGCAGAGCTGCATGTGAAAGTGCAGCTGTCCCTTTCACTTTCATTCCTGGCCGTCAGTGCAGCTAGTTGCTTTAAAGCAGATATTCAGAACTGCTATCTGAGCTTGCACATGTCGATGGATGACTAGAGCAGCAATGAAATGCAGGGCTGCCGCAAGTTGCAGCAACTTTGTTTATTGCATTGCTGCAGCTCGTCCATCACACTCAGGGCAAGCTCACATAGCTGCTTTGAATGGGATTGCAGGCAATTATACCATCTGTGTAACAAGTAGTGATTTGAGAAATAAAAAAAAAATAGACACACCAGGACGATTCTCAAAGGAAGCTGCAGCAAGCAACAGCTTGCACCAAAGCCCTGTGTGCCAGGGACCCTGTACCAGATTCTGATACAGGAGGGGTCCTGGTGCCTAAGTCCCCACACTTGCGGCAACCTCTCCCATGCGATGCACACCTAGCACATGGGAGGGTTATGCCGCAACCTCCTGTGGGCATGGCTGTCATCCCTAGTAATCTAGTGGTCCCTTCCCCCACATGCCAGTAAATATATATAACAATGTATTTTTCCCTGGTGGGCTAGTGGTCCCTCCCCTAAATCCTGATATGCCTGCTATCATGCTAAACAATTGTACTGAACCAGCCTTGATATGTCCCTTGCGCACATATAGCACATACTGTACCTTGGTGGTCTAGTAGTCCTGCACCCCCACCCTGGCATGCAGTGTCCTCCCTACTCCACCAAACCCACACCCTGAACCAACACCGGCACACCCCTCCACACACCAACTCGACCAGCTCTGACTGAACTGTCACTGAATGCTTGAATTATAATACTGTACACGCTCATAAATGAGTGCGTACAGTATTATAAAAAAAGGGTTAAGGGGAGTGGAGAGGACACTACATGCCAGGGTAGGGGTTGCAGGACCACTAGACCACCAGGGTACAATATGTGCTATATGTGCACAATATTGGGTGGAGGGTGGGTTCACTACAATTGTTTAGCATGATAGCAGGCATACATGGGCATATTCAAGGTAGGGGGGGAGAGTTTGGTAGACCACCAGGGAGTAGTTCATTATTAAACATATTTACAGGCATATTCTGGGTGGGGGGAGGGTCCGCTAGACCACCAGGATGTATATGTTTCATAACAGTATAACGGGCATAACACAGCTGGATGTGTGCTGGGTGAACTTGGCACTGTGCCCAACAGGCTACACTTCTAAAGACAATTTTGATCGAAGTGCCTTTAGATAAGCCCTGGCTGGCTTAGAGGTACTTAAAAAGTTGTCATCTGGAGGAAACATGGACTATGATGGCAGATAAGGACCAATTGGTCCACCTAGTCGTCCATTTCCCTACCTACTGGATAAGCTGCCGATCCTAAATAACCACCACCCTATTTCTTCCCACCCCCCCACAAGAATTTCCTTATGTCTGTTCCATGCATTCTTGAATTCCCCCACTGTTTTTGACCCCACAACCTCCTCAGGAAGGCGGTTCCATGCATCCACCACATTGTCTGTGAAAAAATACTGGACTTCCTTATTACCCCTGAGCAGCTCCCCCCTCCTTCTTCAGATTGTCTTCCCTTATTCTTGCACACTTCTTTTTCTGAAAGATGCTACCCTCTTGGACTTTGTTGATTCCCTTGAAATACTTCAAAGTTTCTATCACATCATACATATTGAGCTCCTTTAGTCTCTCCTCGAATGTCTTCTGTTACAGACCCTACACCATTTTAGCTACCCTCCTCTGGACTGTCTCCACCCTGTCTATGTCCTTGTGGAGATGGGGTTTCCAGAACTGGACACAGTACTCCAGATAGGGTCTCACCAAATGTCTGTACAGGGGGATAACAACTTTCTGTTTTCTACTGGTTAGATTCAATGCCAGCTGTGTGAAGCAAATAAACAAAACAAGACAATGTAAGAAACCACTATGGTTCTCAAAGAAAGTGGCAGTGAAGGTTCAAGAGAAAAAGAAAGCATTCAGGAAGTACAAGGAATCGCAGAAGGAGCAGGGCAGAGAACTGTATCAGTTAAAGCAAAAGGAGGCTGGGAAGGCAGTCAGAACAGCAAAGGCCCAAACCGAGGAAAAGATATTTACAGGCATATTCTGGGTTGGGGGAGGGTCCACTAGACCACCAGGATGTATATGTTTCATAACAGTATAATGGGCATAACACGGCTGGATGGGTGTGCCTCTGTTCCACCATCCTCACCCTTTCTGAGCCCACTGTGGTCCAACTGCTGTGTGAACTAGCTGGCCATCTAGCAGGCAAGATACTGGTGATGCCTCCCCTATACATCCCAGTATCCCCCGGCCATCCATACTGCCTTCTCATATTGCTTGCTAACCTGTAGGTATTCTGATATAATTACCCCAAGATTCCTTTCCATTTTTGTTGTTGTTACTACCCCCCCCCCCCACTGTGTACTCCTCCTCTGGGTCTTTGTTTCCCAGATGCATCACTTTGCACTTCTTTGCATTGAATCCAAGCTGCCATACTTCTGACCATTCGTCCAACCTTGCCAAGTCCCTTCTCATCCTTTCCACCCCCATCTTGTGTATCAACCTTGTTTGAGATCTTTGTGTCATCTGCAAAGAGGCATACTTTTCCTTCCAGTCCCTCTGCAATGTCACCAATAAAGACATTAAAAAGGACCAGACCCAGTACTGAACCCTGCGGTACCCCCTAGTAACCCCCCTTTCTTCAGAGTGGACTCTGTTTACTATAACCATCTTCATCCTGTTGTCCAGTCACTGTTTTACCCAGGCTACCACCCTGGGACCCACTCCCAAGCTGACAAATTTGTTTATTAATCTTTTGTGTGGGACAGTGTCAAATGCCTTTCTAAAGTCTAGGTAGGCCATGTCCACAGTCCCTCCCTGGTCTACTACTTTCGTTACCCAGTCAAAGAAATCAATTAGATCAGGGGTCAACCGTAACCTTTTTTTGCACTAGCCAGGAGGGCAAGTTGATTCAAAATTGCACTAGCCCGCAGATGGTTGCACTAGCCCTTAATTATAATGGTAAATTTTGCTCACTTATACAGGAATCAATGCAAGCAAAGCCAAGAAATACTCTGATTATTGCACATTTATCCTGTTCCCACATTACTTTTCAGCTCCCCAGCAGAAAAAAAGACTACAATGCCATCCATCACAGACAGAGATTTTGTTTTGTACCATGGCCTCCTCTCTTCCTCTTTCTGCACCCCCCCCCCACACACACCAAACAGAGAAAGGATAACACAACAGCAAATGTTCAATCAAGCAGTCCTAGCTCTGTGCACACAATAGCTGGCATCATCATGCACCTCACCACACTGTCATCACCACCCACAGGGCAATGAACAGAGTCAGGCAGAGAAAGACAGTCTCGGTCCCCACCCTATAGTCAACTGGAGACCTGCACTGCTGAAAATTTTTGTACAGTCTCAAGTGAGTCAGAAGCACATCTGTTTCTTTGGGGTGGGGGCTAGACAAACTTAGGGGCTTGGGAAATGGAAAACTATGACATTTCTATTTGAAAAAGCATTGATTTTAATATGCTCTGCCCCAACAATAACAGATTTTTCTTTAACATTGTCCTTTCATCAGCCCAGGGGGAAACAGTACACAGGCATAACACTATACTACTTATATTTCCAAATTGGATGATCTATGCACCCCAGGAATGCCTATTTTAAGGTTTCAAATGATGTATTTTATCAAGGTTTATTTTTGTACCATACATGATCCAAAGCTTTGTTTTTATGCTGAAAGGACATGCTGAGCAGGATAAGGGTGGAACTATATGGATGGTAATGGCTGGCATGATCCATTTAGAAGAGCTGAGGACCCCCTACACTTGCCAGTAATGGCAGCTATGGATCTATGGATGCTTACTTCAGAGTCTGGTCTGCAGTGATGTCCAGGGAAAGAACAGAGTTAAGAGATTTGGGAGAGGGAAGTTATGGTGAGGCTGGGATAAAACCCACCACCTGTAGAGCCGATCCTCTATACTTCTTTGCATTTTGTCACTGAAATGTTAGATACAAACACTCAAAATGTAGACAGCACCTCCAAGAAGGTTACTGTGCATGCTACTTGTCTAAGACCCCTCTCCAACTCTACAAACTTCTCCTCCACTGTTCTGATCTTTTTTCCAGCCAGGTCATTTGTCCCTAAATGGATAATGACATCCAGCTCCCTCCCCATACAGCTGCTTCCACAATCCTAAAGATTCGCTCCCTGTCCGTCCAAGCCATGGCACCAGGCAGGCACCTTATCTCCCTCTCCCCTCCTTCCCCATTACTACACAGGAGTTCTGTGATTCACATTTTGGGGGTTGTGGCAGCTTGCATCTGCCACATGCCCCCCAGCAACAGATTACAACCTATATTTAGGTACAGGTGTGGCGCAAGCCCTGTTTGAGGCAGCCAGCCTGCATTTGATGCAGGCTGTCTTTGAGAATACAGTAGCTCCTGACATATCTTTCAGTGTAAGGTGCACCTTGCGTCATTCTCTTTGGCACAAGCCCCTTGTGCCATGCTGGAATCTTTGTAAATTGGGACCACCAAGTCCATAGAATATTAATCACTTAGTTTAAAAATTATTAACTTCCAAGGAGTGATTATCGCATAACTGAACATTTCACTAATTATAAATTACTGGAGTTAGCTATTTACAGAGTGTTTCAAGTTGTTTTTTTTTATTAATATATGCTCCCATGCCTTTGAAATGGGGCATTCTCCTTTAATGCCACTATTGAGGCATGCACTGTAGGACTGTTTTGCAGTCCTGTATACTGTTTGGCTAAAATCATGAAAATCATATACTATCCACTGTTAGGCTATAATTCCAACTAGATTAAATAAATTATAGCAGTAACAAAAACACTGAACAGCCCCCTCCAAAAAAATATAATGAAGTTTCAGAATAATAAACTGCTTCAAGACAGGTAATTCAAGGGCATTTGAAGGAATATTGGGAGCATGTTTGACAATGAAAGGTAAACAATTTAAAATGAATGGTTCATAATAATGCAGAATGGAAAATGAGTGGTTCAAAATAAACTTCTCAAAAATATAAACAATTTAAAGGGTATATCAAGGGACACTGGGAGCACAAAATGAAGGGTAAAGAAAAAATGGAAAATAAATGGCTGAATGGTACAAATACAGGGAATCGATGTAACTTTGAGAATAAATAACTGAGAGTTTAGGCTTCTTTTTCTGTATGGGGAAGCTAGAATATGTAGGGGTGGGTACTAAGGTGGTCAAATGGATCACTGACTGACTGAAGGGCAGGCAGCAAAGGGTGGTGGTGGAGGGGAAACTCATCACCAAGCGCACTAACAAGCGAGGTGCTACAGGGATCAGAACTGGGACCAGTGCTGCTTGGGATATCCATAGGACATATCTCAGATGGGACTCAGAGTAAGATCAGTCTGTTCACAGATGATACCAAGATGGGAGCTGTGGTGGATGACATCGAGGGGTGGAGAGGACTGCAGGAAGACTTGACTAAACTACAGGAGTGGTCAGAAACATGGCAGATGGGGTTCAATGCAAAGAACTGCAAAGTGCTGCACTTTGGAGTTAAGAACTAGAGGAGGAGCTATCAGCTGGGAGAGGTACAGTTGGGGAGCATAGATAAGGAAAAGAACTTGGGGGTGATTATAGCAGGGAATATGAAAAACTCAGCTCAGTGCAGGAAGGTAGCAGCGAAAGTCAACAAGATGCTGGGCTGTATAGTGAGGGGAATCTCCTCTAGAAGTAGTGAGGTGATCCTTCCCCTAAACACGTGACTGGTCAGGCTGCACCTGGAATACTGTGTGCAGTACTGGTGCCGTTCCTGAAAAGGACATCAGATTGTTGGGGGCCGGGCAGCGCAAAGTGACTAAGATGATTCAGGGTTTGGAGAGGAAATCCTATGAGGAAAGGATGAACATGCTTTTCATGTATTCCCTGGAGGAAAGAAGGGATGGGAAGATATGATCGAGACCTTTTTTTATTTTTGCACCATATGTTTATTAAGAATTTTTAACTTTATAACACATATGACTTTCAGATGCCATGACACTACTATCCGATCTGCATATACACAACACAATTAACACAAACCTTCTATCTTTTAACACAATTGATTTGGTCTGGTATTAAATCATTCTAAAGATGTACCTTCTCTTGTACAAGTTGGATTCCCCAGAAATAGGGTAAAAAACAGAAAATGGAGAAGGGCTTTTGGATCCAACATGCCCTTACAGCAAGTCAAATTACCCTACAGCCCTAATTATGAGAATTTGCTTTACTGCATGGCCCCCTCTTTCCTGTACTTACCCTACAATGTCACAGACCGTTTCTAAGAGCTTGTGCTTTCCCATGTGAGAGTATGTCCAAAAAAGACCCCCATTGATCCAGAAATTTTTCCCCCCTCATCTGGATTACATAAGATAGGTCCTCCAGTGCGAGTATCTGTAGTCAGCATCTTCCACTGTTTTATTGTTAGGAAGGACCTGACACACAGGTATTCAGGACCCAGTGTCTTGCTAATATCAATAAGACACTTATCTATCTAGCCATAAGTTCCCAAATCCCATCCACCCCTACCTCTATGACAAACAACATTGTTAAGGGGTCCAATTCCACATGCTTCCCCATCATATGCTCCAGCTCTCTTTGCCACATCCCCCTAGAACCTCTGCAGCACTGGGCAAGACCAAAAATAATGCAAATATGTACCCAGTTCAGCTACACATCTCCTACAAATGGGGGAGATCCTCGTGGTTAAATTTATGCACCGTTTCTGGTAGGCAGCACATTCTATGTAAAAACTTATAATAGGATTCCTGAAATCTGTTTGCATATAAGTATATTCCTATGTAGTTGCAGGGTCAGCTGCCAATTATCCTCCGAGATCTCCTGTTGCAGGTCTTGTTACCACTGCTGCTTAACCTTCTGGGTGCAGACAGGCAGGGATCTTCTACCCAGCCCTACCAATCAAGCCTTTTGCCTCCTTGTTCGAGGTGAGGATCAGATGCTCCACCTGAGAGAGGGAAGACTCCAATGCCTTCATTCTTCCCAGCTTATGAATATAGTTTCTCACCTGCAGGAGGCAATAGTGGTGTCCCATCGGGAGTGATCGAGACCTTTAAGTACAAGAAGGGGATGAACAAGACTAGTACAGGAGAGATATTCTGGATCAGAGTGATACTAGAGGGCATCATCTGATGTTGGAGGGGGAAAAATTCAGCAGGGAAATCAGGTGACGTTTTTCACTGAATTGGTGATAGACAAGTGGAACACTCTTCCTGAGGAGGTAGTATCCTGTAAGATGGTGGGCTATTTCAAGAGGGGATGGGACAGAATGAGGGTGAGGATGACTGTAAGGGGAGTGAAGGGCAGCGCAGCTGTAAATTGAGGGGCTAGCTGCACAATCAAGCAGACTCGATAGACCGTGAGGCCGGTTTCTGCTGGAATTTTCATATGCTTGTATGTTACAGAGTGTCACTAAGCAGGAGAAGGATCATGTGAATAGCATATCTGATTGTCTCACAGTAACAGGGAAGTATGACGAAGCATTGGGTAGAGCCAATATGATGTTGGGATGCATGAGGAGTGGTGCCTCCAGCAGGAGGAAGGAGATGGTGTTGCAAATGCATGATTTGCATGAGAGACCATATCTTGAGTATTGCACCCAGTTCTGGAGGCTATACCTCAGAGATAGCATAATTTTTCAATTCAAGTCAAAGTTTATTTTTAAAAGGCATCTTTCCATAGATCAAGGCACCTGTACATGGTTAAAACCCAATCAAGACACAGCACAATAAAACATGATAATTTAAAACAGCCCATAAAGTTCAATACAATAAACAGTTTTCATAAAATCAATGGGCAGGATTTTCAAAGCTCTTATATTGATGCAAGGTGCTTGCATCCAGCATGTAGGACACAATAAGCACCTTGCACCAAGGATAGCCCCCCCCCCCGAGTGATTTTAAAAGGCAGCCTGTGTCAATCAGTGAGCTGCCTGTACCAGAGTGTGCTAGCACTGGCCTTGCACCATGAAAGTGGCTGCGGTATGGTGCTAGGTGGCTTGTGGCAGACCCTGACTGCCACAGCCCCAAAAGTCCTGAATTTCAAAGCCCTCCCCAGGAACAAAGTGCTAGGTATCATCAGACCAGCAAATGGCTGGTCTAACTGTACTTAGACAACTCCAGGGAGGGCCATCCAGTATGTGGCACTGTGTGGCATGCCCTGATCCACCCAAAGTAATGCCCCCTGGTGATCTAGTGGCCCCCCTTCCTGCCTGACTGCCCTGTGTAAGCACCCTGGTAGTCTAGTGGTCCCCTTACACTCTCACCCAGCAAGTAGTGTCCACCACCCTGCTCCCTTCTCCATTCCATAACCCTCTCTGGCAACTGGCACAGCCCTCCACATACCACCACTTCATCTAGCCACCAAATTAGCTGTGAAAGTGCGTACTGTAGGTATGTGCTTTGACAGGTCATTTGGTTGTCAGCCATGGTGGTGTGTGGAGGGCTGTGCCAGTTGCCAGAGCACATTATTGAATGGGGGAGGGAGAATGGTGTTGGGCACTACCTGCTGCATGGGGAGGAGGGGGCCACTAGATTACCAAGGTCTAGGTTTGTTCAGATGTGTGTAGTGTGTGTGCGTGGAGGTGTCAGGGGGCTCTAACCTGTACTGTTCCTCTGTCTGTGGGTGCTGCTGACACATGACAGCTGTTATGGCATTCCTGGTGGATGCGCCATCAGTTTGACGCACTGCCACTGTTGCCACAAGCTGCAGGATTTCGGTGCCGGGATCCTGTGGGATGGAAAATCAGGTGCAGGGTCCCAGATGCTCAGGCATCGTGCAAGCTGCCATTGTCACAGCTTGCATTGGAGGTTTGAAAATCCTGCCCAATATCTTCATAAATAAATTTCAAAACTAAGTGAGATCTGGAAACACTAGGCTAAATAAATATGTTTTGAATTCTGTTTTGAAACTCTGGATGGTCAGGCACTCTCGAACCCAATGAGGTAGAGCATTCCACAGGGTAGGGGCTGCAAACACAAAAGACCGGGCCCCAGATGTTTTCAGTCAAACCCTGGGAATCTCTAGCAATCCCTCGTTGGTGGAACAGAGTGGATGGAGGGGGTGATAGGATCGAAGGAGATCTTGCAAGTAGTGGGGACCCTGCCATTGTAGGGCTTTATAGGTCAACAAACTGACCTTGAAGGTGATCTGCTAATGTACTTGCTGCCAGTGCAGTCTGCGGAGCACAGGTGTAATATGTCTGGCCCTAGAGATGCAGCTACATTCTACACCAGCTGCAGATGGTGGATGTCAACCCCCGGTAGTCCTAGGTAAAGGGCATTGCAGTAATCAAGGCGAGAGGTCATGAAGGTGTGGACCAATGTTGGAAGATCATCGGGAGGAACCGGGTATTTTGGGTGATATTCCTCACATGGTAGAATGAGAACTTGACCACAGCCAGCACCTGTGACTTAAAGGTCAAGCCGTCATCAAAAATAACCCCTAGATTCCACACCCGTTCTGAGGTAGTCAACTGAACACTCCCAAGCTAAAGCCCAGAGGGTTGTCCAGATGACAAACATGTCTTGTGACTACCCAGGTCCACAACCAATACTTCAGTCTTAGCCAGATTCGACCATAGCCAGCTGGCACTCATCCAGTCCAGGATCTTGGAGAGGCAGTTGTTAAAGACCAATAGGATCCCATCCTGTTTGGGCACAAAGGACATGCACAACTGAGCATCATCTGCATAGTGGTGAAAACTCAAGTCTAATAATGTCTCCCAGCAGTGGCGTATACACTGCAAACAGCATGGGAAATAATATGGAGCCTTGTGGAACCCCACAGGATAGGGAGTGAGGGGCTGAGGAATAAACCCCAGATCCCTCTCTCTGAGTTCTACCGTCAAGGAATGATTGAAACCATCTGAGGACTTCCCAGACAGTCCACAGTTAAACTGCAGGTGCTTTAATAGCACACCATAGTCCACAGTGTCAAATGCTGCTGAGAGACCAAGGAGGACCAAGATGGAATGAGCCCTCTGATCTCTCACTACTAGGATATCATTCAGCACCCGAACCAGGGCCTTCTCAGTGCTGTGCCTCTTCCTGAAACCGAACTGGAGAGAGAGAGAGTCATAGACATTGTGAATAGACAAATAATCATCCAGTTGCAGTGCAACCATTTCTCTATAACTTTACCCACAAAGGGCAGGTTAGACACCGATCTGTAGTTGCCCAGACAGTCCAGGTCAAGGGAGGGCTTTCTAAGGAGGGGTTGAACAACCACCTTCTTTAGGGGATCCAGGAAGACCCCCTCACCAATGATCTTCAGACTATCTCAGCCAGGACTGGGCTGATTTCCTCAAAACACCCTACAAGAAGGCGAGCTGGGCCCAGATCCAAAGCACAGCTGGTTGGCTGCAAAATCTGGACTATTCTTATGATGTCACTGACTTCCAGCCTTCCAAAGTCAGACCAAGGAAACTGGGAGCTCGCAACCTCCTGTCAACCTCAGCAACACCCAATAGAGGGCACGAAACAGATCCCTTACCTGATGGTGGCAACCTTATCTATGAAGAACCGAACAAACTCATCACACCTCTCTTGTAAAAAAGCTTGACTAGGCAGAAGACAGATTGGATTGCACAATCTGTCAACAGTCTGGAACAGCTGAACAGGTCGGTTCTGCAAAGCGGCAATCTCCCTGGACAGGAACTTTGCCTTTTTATGGGTAATTGCCGATTGATAGACTATCTAATGTTCCATCAGTCTAAGTCGGTCACCTTCCAGGCCCAATTTCTGCCAGTGCCTCTCTAATCTTTGTCCCACTCTCCTCAACTCCTTCAAGGTCCCATCAACCATGGGGACCTCGGGCGAAGAGTGAGGGGGAGAACATGAGCAAGGGCAATAGATTCCAGAGCCTACATCACAGTCTTGTTATAGGCAAGTATTAGATTCCTTGGATCCATACATTCACTCAGCAAACTCGATAGATCCAGCACCGCCATTAGGCCTTCTGGGGTCACACCCCTCAAAGGGTGGTACCGGATCATCTCCATAGAAGCTGGCCTATTCAGGGCCACAAAACTGAACCACAAAACTGAGGGTCAGACCAGAGACATAGAAAAGATGTTAGCAGTCCAGATGAGGACCACTAAAATGGTGGGGGGGAAGGAGGTTGCATCAAAAGTCCTATGAAGAGAAACTAAGGGATATCAGTACACAGTGGGTGCTACAGAAAAGTTAACCGGTAATGTGGTATTTCTCAGTAGCCACATACTCCCGAGTGGTACACTGAGCAGTGCATTATAGCGGTACTGAGAAATAACTTGTTACCTGGTTAATGCGGTAAGAAGGTGTCCAAGTTCATAATTAATTCAATTCCCTATCATCAGCTTAAAATTGCCAGGTGGCGCTGTTTGTTTGAAATTCACCTTGCTAATTTGAAATATTCTGGTAAGTGTCCACACAGTCCCATAGTCCACATCCTACAGCAGTAGCTGAAGTCTTTTAATTTAATCAAAGTTCCTGGAATCCTGCTCCTGCTCCTGCTCCTGCTCAGCTGAATGTGCTGAGAGGAATTTTGTGGATTCTTTCAAATTGGTGGAGCCAGGCACAAAAATGCACAAACTTTTAATTCTCTGACTTGGCTCCACAATGGCTAGGCTCTTCCAGCTATGTAAAAACACATCTTCTTGCTTGTGAGTCACAGTTTTGGCCACAGAGTTCTGGGGTCCAGCCATTATCTATTTAGCTGCACTCCCCCTTGCTACATGGGACATCCTCATTCTGCTAAAAACTACCAGACTTTTAATCTATTTCAAAATGTCTTTCAAGACCCACTCCTACCTCGCTGAAATCTTTTAATTTAAGCTGAGTTCCTGGAGTACTGCTCCTGCTCAGCTGAACCTGCCGAGAGGAATTTGGAGGAATTTTTCAAGTCAAATTAATCGAAATAAATGTGGTGTTGCGGTATACCTGAACATCATCTCCTCCCACCTACCTAAAAAAGCTGGGTATCAATGAGATACTGTAACTCAGTTGGTACTAAATAAAATCACAGATGCAGAAACTCAAATAAAAAAAGGAAAATACCAACTCTAGTCTGCAAAGGTCCAGATTCTCTATAAGGGAAGTACACCCCAAAAAGGCATGAGCCCAAAACAAACAACATCCACTAAATTAATAAGACCTGCATTAGCTACTAATAAATTCAGAGCACCAACAAGTAGATAACTAATAAACTACATGTATTCTTTGGTTCCCTCAGCTTTCTGTGCTGCTGGGAATCACCTGCAATAAAACACAGATCAGCAGGAACACTCCCCATGAGTTCCTCGACCCAAATACTGTACCAAGTGCTTTCTCTTTACCCACTGAACCTTCCTTCTTCAAGTTTCAGACTGTGACCCCTGGTTTCCCTCCCACTTTTTAATTTCAACATACTCTCTGTGTTTACTCTATCCATGCCCTTCAGGTCCTTGAAGGCCTTAATCATATCCCCCTCTCCATTTTATCCTCTAGGGAGTATATATTTGGCACCCTAACTCTCTTCATGTGACTTATCTCCCAGTCTGAGGATCATTTTTGTTGTCCAATGGTGTACCCCATCCAGAAGCTTAATGTCCTTTTTATGTTTGCTTGCCTGCATGCACAAGAAACATATTGTGGCAGATTGCTTCAGTAGCGAGTTGTGGAGGCATGGCAGTGTTCTTGCCAATGCCAGCAGCCCATTTTGTGGCTGCTCTGTGTGGCACCAATACAGCATCAGGCTGTCCATGACAGCAGTAGTGTAGCATGCCACCAACTTAAAACAAACTGGCCACTGCAATCAGGGAGTGCACCGTCATCAACAATCAGCTGTTTTTGTGGGGCAGTCCCTGAAGGCAGCAGCTAATTACAGCTGCATTGTCAGTGCCCCCTTTCAATAAACACATTGTCAGCTTCTCTGTTGGCCTCTCACAGTCTCCACAAAGCCAACGGACAGCCGCCGCCTCTCCCAGTCCCTGTTAAAGCCGACAGGGGTGCCAAATTCCCCTGTTCACATGCCCCCTCCCCATTTTGCTTGTTGATGGGGTAGCCCAATCCCCATCAGAATGATGCCCCCTCCATTTGTTCTGTGCCAAGTGGGTGCCCAATCCCCCTCGGCTCATGTGCCTCCCACCAGCACACTGTATGGCTCCAGCCCCCCAACAAACACCCAGGTAGCATTCTGGGAGCTCACCCCAGTGTGCTCATGCACTCCCCTCAGCACACTGTATGGCCAACGGGGGTGCCCAATCCCCATTGGCTCCAGTCCCCCCCAACAAACATCCAGGTGACACACTGGGAGCCCACCCCAACATGCTAAAAGTTTCCCACGTATTTTGTTTAATTTATAAAGCCTGCTAAAAAAGAAAATGGTCCCTCATTGTCCCTTGTGGCCCCTCCCCTGACCTGCACCCACTATCTGTGTACACCGCCTTCCCACACATACCCTCACCCCATACTTATATTCAGAGCCTGGTGCGATGATCTTCGTTGGACTGGGAACATGTCTGCATGCTTCAAAGCCAACCATGAACTGAAGAAATGCCGTAAGCTGTATAATGACATAAATAGGGTGTTTTCAACTTATGCAGATATCTCATCCTTTTTAATGTAGGGGCACCAGAGCTGCACATTGTACTCTGAATGCAGTACCACTAATGATCTTTACAATGGCAGTATTACCTCCTCTCACCTGCTGCTGTTCCCTCTGGCAATACAGCTCAATATTTTATTTGCATTTGCAGCTGCCCATCCACATTGCACTGAGTGCTTTAGGTCAGTAATTATCATTACTTCATGGGTTCTTCTCCTCCCCAATGCAGATACCTAGACCATGCTCAACCCTTTGGTTCTTGTCTCCAATGTCCATAACATTGCATTTATTTGTACTAAAGACAGGTTGCCCAATTCCTGACAACCTCTCTAGCTTTTTCAGATCCTCCTTAATGTCTTATATCCTTTCTGTTGTGTCCTACCTCCCACAAATCTTGGTGTCATCTGTGAATAGACACATCTTACCCTTACCCAATCCATTTCCTTTACTGAGCCTAACAATCCAATCTTTTTTATCCCTTTTCTTGCAAACATAGCAATAGAAATGTCTTCTCCCTTTTTTAATTTACTCAGCAAGTTGTAGTTTGTTCTGGGATTTAGCCATCTCCAGTATCACTGATGTAGACATTAAACAGCACTGGTCCAGGTACTGAGCCATGTCGAATCCACCAGTGACCTCCCTGGTGCTGGAAAGTTCTTCTTCCACCACCACACTCTGGGTCCTGGCCCTCTGCCAGTTGTTTACCCACGTAGTCAATGTCTGACCAACCCCTAGGTCTACCAACTTGCCAATCAACTTCTTAGGTGGTACAGAGTGAAATGCTTTGCTGAAGTCCAGGTAGAGGATGTGCACTGCATGGCCCTTGTCCACTGTTTTAGTAGCCCAGTTAAACAAGTCAATCAGATATTTCTGAAATGATCTCCATCTCGAAAACCCATTTAACCTCTCATCCTGGAAATCCTTCTCCTCCAGATACTCAAATAACCTTTAATTAAGTATAGGCTCCATGAACTTATACCAGACTGAGATTAGACTCACCAATCTGAAGTTTGCAGGGTTGTCTTTTGCACCACTTTTATGGAGTGGCACTACATGTGCCTTTCTCCAGTACCATAGTATCACAACTGATTCAAGTGAACTACTGAACAATTCAGCCAAGGGATCTGCAAGTTCCTCTACCAGCTCCCTCAGCACTTTTAGATGTATGATGTCTGGGCCTGGAGATTTATCTATCCTTAAAGATATCAACCCTGTTCTCAACCTGTCCACCTCTATTAAAACATCTGTTACCCTTGCCCCACTCTTCTTCTCCCTAGAGACACTGAAGCATAGAAGCATGGAATTTGACAGCAGATAAGGACTGTTTGGCTCACTCCATCTGCCCATTTTTCCTACCTACTGTAATACTGTAGACCCTACTTAATCTCCAGTTCAATCCTCCCTTCCTTACGATTAACGTTCCCTATTGCCTATCCCATGAATTCTTGACTCCCACCACAGCTTTCACCCCACACCTCTAATGGAAGGCTGTTTCAGGCATCCACAACTCTCTGTCTGTGAAGAAGTACTTCCTAACATTTCCCCTGAGGTACCCCCACTTCACAGCATGTCCCCTTGTTTTTGAGCATCTTTTTTTCTGAAAAATGCTTCTCTCTTGTAACTTGTTAATACTGTGAGGTATTGAAAGTCTCCATCATAACCCCCTTCTTTCCTCCAGGGTGTACATATTGAGGTCATTTAGTCTCTCCTCATATTGTTTCTGGTGCAGACCCTGTACTATTTTTGTTGTCACCCTTTGGACTGCCTCTACGCTGCCTATGTCCTTCCATAGAGGTAGTCTCCAGAACTGGACACAGTACATCAAGCGAGGTCTCACCAATATTTTATACAGTGGAATTACAGATTCTCTCTTTCTGCTGGTGATACCCCTCCCTATGCACCCTAGCATCCCACTGGCTCTTCCCACATCCTTGTCACACTGTTTGGCCACCTTTAGGCCATTAGATATGATTAGCCCTAGGTCTGTTCCCTGTTTGGTGGTCATCCATACCACTCCCCCATCTTGTACTCTGCCCAAGGGTTTCTACGCCCTAACTGTGTGATTTTGTACATCTTCACACTGAAACTTAGTTGCCACATTCTTGAGTGCTTCTCAAGCTTTCCTAGATCCCTATTTATTCACTTCCAGCCCCCTGGAGAGTCTAACCAATCAAAGATTTTAGGTCACCAACAAAAAGGCACACCTTCTCTTCTAGTTTCTCTGCAATGTCACTAATAAATACATTTAAGAGAACTGGTCTGAATACTGATCCTTGTGGCACCTGTTGGCCACCCTCCCTTCCTCGGAGTGAATTCCGTTTACCACCACCCTCTGTCTCGCTCTCTCTCTCTCTCTCTCTCTCTGGTGAAAACAAAACAGAAGTACCTTTAGTACCTCTGCTTCACCCTTATTCTCCTCAATCTATCCATTCAATTTACTGAGTCTAGCAAGCCAATTTTTCTTATCCACTTTCTCGCTAATATAGCAAAAAAAGGCCTCCCTTTTTAAATCCCTCAGGATGTTATGGTTCTTGTTGGGCTTTTGCCCACCAAACCATCTTACCTGCTTCTTTAGCCATTGTTGGGAAGTCCTCTCTGTCTTCTTCCCTTTGGCTCCTTTTGAATTTCTTGTAGTCTGACCTCTCTTTTGTTACTGCCTCTTTGACCTCATTGCTAAACCAGCTGGGGATTTCAACCTCAGCTTCTTCCTTCTGAGCCTAACACACTCCCTTGTGGCGACTAGTATTTCACCATTGATGATGGACCACCTTTGATGTGCTCCGAGTCCAGCATCGACTCAGATTCTAGCCAGATTACTCCTTAGAAGCTCACCCATCCTTTTGACATTTTCCATTTCAACCTCTAGGATTGTAGTCTTAGTGTGTGCCTTTTTCCCCTTCCCATATCCAACTGGGACCACAATGTGAAATGGTCATGCCCACCCAGGGGTTCCTCAGCATTTATAATCTGGATGTGGTCTCCACTAGTCAGGATCCAATCAAGCATTGTCCCCTCCCCAGTGGGATCTGTAACATACTGAAGCAGGAACCCACTTGCAGCACATCTAGGATCACCTGACCCCTAGTGCACATCATGGCCGGTACACTCCATGCCACCTTGGATAGATTGAAGTCTCCCACTATTACCACCTCCTTCTTCCCTGCAGCAGTCAAAATTTGCAAGATCAGTTCCCTGTCTCTGTCCTCCTGGTTGGGTGGTTTATAAAACCACCTCCAACCTCACCTTCCTCCCTCTCTTAGATGGTAACTGAATCCACATTGCTTCTTTCCTCACCACTTCCAACTCTTCCCTCAAGCAAATTATATCCTCCCTGATATAATCTACCACCCCTTCTCTTTTGCCTACCTCCCCGTCCCTCCTGTATAATGTTTACCCAGGGATCAAGATGTCTCAGTCATGGCTAGATGTGGCCCATGTCTCTGTGACTGCTGTGATGTATACTCCTGTAAATTATTCATCTTGTTTCCAAGACATTGTGCATTCAAGGGAACCACCAATCACCTACAGCCCAACCCTTCATCAATTCCCTCCATTCTAAATTTCTAATTTCTCCCTGTTACCTGTGCCCTGCCACTCACCAGTGATAACCTCTTTGATGCCCCTCCACCTCCAATCCCTTTCCCTCCCTGATGCTAAAGGGGATGATCTGCTGACCTCCTCCTTCTGGAAGTTCATTGCCTGCAGACCCACCCCCCCAGTAGTTTAAAGTGAGATTTTGATTTATGTAACCCTCAGTTTGTACCCAAGGACCCTTGACCTCCCATAAGTGAGGTTCAATCTATTTGTTGCAAGCAGTGTTTTATCTTACCATGTCTCCCCAAGTCCCCAATATACTCAAAACTTTCCTCTTTACACCAGTCCCTCAACCAGTCATTGAATTCCCCAGTCCTTTTCTTTCTGACCATGCTGGCTCTCAGTACTGGTAACATTTCTGAGAATGCTAGTGATTTAATAACTTCTCTCTCTCTCTCTCTCTGCATGTCTTCTCTACCATCTTGAATCTTTCATGTACTACCCTCCCCTCTTCCCTGGCTAGGTTATTGACTTATTGGTACCTAGGTGTTTGACTACGAGTGGAACTGGGGAATTGGTAGGTGGAGTTGGGTTGAAATCCACCTACCAAGTCCCCAGTTTTTGGACACACCCTCTCTGCTATCATTCCTACCATGCTATCTACCTTTCTACCCATAACTGGTCTCCACTTCATTCCCCAGTGAATACCCTTAATTATGAAGTCCCCTAGCATTACCACCCTTCTTCACCTCCATTCCTGCCTTTTTTATGGCTGTGGGCAGAGCCACAGCCATCTTGCTCTCTGCAGCTGGAAAATGGACTATTGTGGAACACATGTTTTGGACTTTTCAATGAATCCTTCCATGCCAACTGAAATAAAATGCTCACTTATTTCTGTTAAGAATGTTGGAGACATAACTCCAAGCTGCTTATCAGATGCCATTAGGAAATGGAAACAACTTGTTAAATAGTTGTTAAATATCGGTTGCCTATTAAACTGGAGATTTGTTTACCCCCTTTGGAATGCAACAACTTGCACATTTAAATACTTAGCATTTAAACAGCTTCTTGCTACTAGTTTCACTTAGGAATGTATTGTCTTTCAAGAAAGATTCATACCTCATAAATGGCATCCCTTTCCCTGCAAATCTATAATTTACATTTTTATAACCTCTAAAGACACCATTTGATAAGTACCGTCTCAGACATATGCCAGATCTTCAGCGAACTACCCAGACTAAATATGTAGCAGTCAGAAGGTGTTTTCTAATATGCTTTTTGGGAACAAATATATTGAGTTACAGCAAACACACACACACACACTCCATCCTCATGGCCACAACATTCAAAATAAATACTGCATTCTAATATGTTATAAAACAATAAACTGTTTGTTTATGTCAGTGAACACAGTAAAGTTCAGTTTAGAGAAGATTTCCTTTCAATATTTTTCATCCTAAATTTTGTATTCTGGATAGCGCAAGAGAGATGCTACACCTCATTGTCATAGGGATCTTCATTTACACATTTCTGCACTGTATTTACTCCGGCTGTCCCAGATTAGATGCAATACCTTGTTTTCATTGGGATCATGATTCTACCATTTTGATAATGTATTTCTTCAGGGTAGCCTAGTCCAAGGCCCCCATATTCAAAGGAGTTATGCAGCACATCTCAGCGGAAAAGGGAGATGTGCCACTGAACTCTAGCAATGCACCACAGCATGATATTCAAATGTGTAGGATGTGCCCACTGCAAGGGAATGGGCCAGGGTGCACACAAATAGTATGCTGTGCTTGTCAAGGGTGCTTTCTCATGTATATGCCATGCTGTGGCATACTCAGTGGGAATACTCCCCTCACAGTCCAGAGCAGTGCTGTCCAAAGTTTTGCCATGAATAGCTGGCCTAACCCAGCCAGCCACCCATGGGGGTGGGCTGCAGAAGTGCAACCAGGTACACAGCAGCCTGGCAGCCCTGGTGGACTAGAGGACCCCTCGCCCATCCCCGATCAATCCAACTCCATCCCCAAAGAGCTCCATAGTGTACGGCCCCCCCCAGGACCCAATCGCACCAGAGGAAACCATGGTCCTCATCCATAGAATAGAGGACCCCCACCTGCTAACTGTCATATAGACACCCCACTCCCTCCATATCCAACCTGTTGCAGAAACTGGCACTGTCCTCCACAACCTGCCATGGCCAGCTGCTGACTGCACTGGACACAGGCCGGGGACCTACACTCCAGAATCACCCAAGTGGCTGTACCATGCATTGGGGCACTGCACAAGCTGCAGACCCACCATTGTATGCAGCCATGTGATTGTCCCTGGCAAACCATAAGAGGTAATTGACATACCGCCAGTGCATGCCTTGTCAGTGCTGTATCTTCCTTTCATCATGCACCACTGCAGGTCAACAATCTCCCCCATTCCCCCGTGTAACATACCACCCTCCAGACTGCTGAGGTATCCTGGGTATCATGGGGTGCAATATCCTGCAATGCCATTTGCAGTGTATGCTCCAGGCTATGGATAGTGCATCTCTGGTTCACCAATTGTACAAACAAATGGGAGGTCAGCTGTAACATGCCTGCTCCATCACCTGTGTGAGTGGGTACAGCATTGGCTGTCACCCACACTGAGTAGTGCAATGGCACCAGAACAATGGATCCACATGCGAGTGCCTGAGCTGTATGGCCACTGGGCATTATCACCCGCACATAGCTCATGCCTATGTATGACACATTCCAGCATCTTACTGCCAGTGCTCCACCACCAGAAAATAAGATGCCATTTCTTCTGTGAACTATCCAGGCTAAATATATAGCAATCAGCAGGAATATTCTAGGAAAATACATTACAAAAATGTGTAAAGGAAGACCACAATGAAACTGCCTCTCAGCAGATCTGCATAGTGCAAATCATTAGAAATAATGGGTAAAAGCATCCCAAAAGCTCTCCAAAGCCATATCGGCTCTGACCAGAATTTGTTCCTTCAGAGACTGCTATATGAGCTACTCCAACACCTAACTGCAGCTGCATGCTCCAATGTTTCATATCTGTGTGCTTTGTCAAGAGGCTGAGGCTAATGGCGCTGTTGTAGGCCCCCATTCCCATCCTACAAACAGCCATCATTGCTGACAGATTCACTACCACCTGGAGTACTTCTGGGGCCAACCCCTTTAAAGGGTGGTAGCAGACCATCTCCACTAGTGGTGGACTATGAAGGGGAAGGAGAAATGAGAATGTCGCTGTGCAATGATCAACCAGCTAACCTGATCAATCATGAGGTTGTTAATCTTAAACCCCAGTGAGAAGACTAAGTGAAAGGCATGCCCATGATGATGGGTCATGAAAGCAAATATTTGTGGTAGGCCTAGTGATACCGTTAACTGGAGGAAATCCTGGCAAAACTGGGTTAGATCACCATTGATCCAGGCATTGAAATCACTGGTGAACTCTGCAAATACCTCAGTAGAGTACAACATCCCTGACACAGAAGGGAGATAAAGGCAGAGGTGACAGAATAAATTGACAGAGCGATGGCTTGCAAACATGCAGAACTGGAGGAAAGGCACGTGGGGCTAATATGTGAATAATTGCAGATGAGTGCCGGATCCTAACTCTGTAAGTTTTTTTATGGGGAATTACTGGGATTGGGACAGAGGAAGTTACTTGCTGCATCTCTTAATCACAGAGATTCTGCCTAGCAATCAAATTACTAAGGCAACACCAAAAAAAAAACATACTGTAGGCTGAAAGCCATGTTATGTATTAGAGTTTCACAGACCAAAATTTGAAAAATGTTTTTACAGCTTCTCTTGTGGACACAAATATTTTTAAATTAGTAGTTGAAACAGAAATTGGAACAGAAACGTGCTTGAAAAACAATAAAATGTAAACTTGAGGGTGATATTTCAGTAGCTGTACACTGCGGTTTATGCTTCTTGCTTGCACTTGTGATAAACTTCACGTACACATACTGTCTGGAATTAGTGACACAGAGGAAAGTAAGCACCCAGTTTACACCTCGGGCATATATGAAAAAAGGGGAAAAAAAAAGAAAGAAATTATGGTTTGGAGTCTAGGGAGTCTTTGCAGAGTTGCTGTCAACTCTAGTTCCCAACATCTCTCTCCAGCCTATAGCCTCCAGTCTGAAGCACAAAGTACAGCTCAAAAACCATGCCTCATAGGCATATACTCTTTGTAGATTAAGAAGTATTCTCTGCAAAGAAATGACATTAAGGGGCGTGGTCTCACGCTAAATGAAGATAGCTGCTTAGACAGAAAGCTCAGTTCCGAGTGTAACCCCTAGGTGGCGCTATCCCAAGGGTTACTACCCCTGCCTGAGTGACTAAACGCAGGTTGAGGAACCTGAGCTTGAGAAATGGGTGTCTCAACCTGGAGGACAGGGTTAGTGGTAGCGTAGCTGCCCTGGGTACAGCCCTCTGGGACACTGATACTCCCCTCTTTCCCCTCTAGTGGTCTAAACAGGTCAGCAATTAGGCAATCAGGATGAACACCAGAATGCAATGTTAACCCCGCAATTGTAGCACTTACCACCAGGACTAGATCAGCTGGAACGGCCCTAGAGACCCCTTGTAAAACAAGGCCTGTAACAGTAAACAGCAGTATCACAGTACTTTCTACACAGAAGTACACCACAACCAGTTTTAGTGCAAAAAGATCTAGATCTGATTTATTGAGGGGACTTGAACAAGGGAGGGGCCGTAATCTAGTGTTTGATTCTGGCTTTGATTTAATTAGGCTAAACATGCATGCCTCTAAGAGTCCCACTAGCACAGTTGCACACACTCTGGGTATTCAGTTGGTCTGACGGCTAGCCTGATGCATTGCCTGGGGTAGGTTGGCATTGCAGCTGTTGTCGGGACCCTTAAGAAGGAAAACACAACATGCACTTTTTTTTTATACTTGTTTATTGAAAAGTACAACTTGTACCAAGTACATTATATTTCACAGGAGATTCATTCAATAAGCATACGTTGTTAACAATACTTGGTCCTTGTTTGTTCTTCCATACAAACATGAAGTATATACATACTCTAAGTAAGTATTTCATGTGAACAGATTATTTATATATTTTACACAATTAACTACTATACCAGAATATCAAGTTAATCAAAAAGCTACTTGATACCAAGTTATAAATTAATATTAAGGTAAACTGGGAGAGTAAACACTTGCAACCAAACTTACTGTCATGCGAATTAATTTGAAAGTTCTTTTATTATTTGCCAACTCCTATATCCAGAGGTGGGGGTGGGGGGCAGCACTGACAAGTCTCTTAGTTTATTGGGCAGCCCGTATTTTAGTATTTAGACCATATGGGTATCTTGTTGTAATTTGTTTTGATATAGGTCCCATCTATTCCATCTGTTGTTAAACTTCTCATTTTGATGATTTATGGAATAGGTTATCCTTTCCATATGTTGAATTTGGCTCACTATTATTAACCAATCTTGTGGTGTTGGAGGCTTTTGCTGCAGCCATTTTTTGTAATTGCTTTCATAGCAGCTATTGTTAGAATGGCCCAAAGGTAATGTGCTTCTCTGCCTCCCACTCCTTCCAGACACAGACCCAGGATGCAATGTTCTGGGGCTATGTCAATTGATGGTGTGAATAGTTCGGACAGGTGTCTACATACTTGTGTCCAAAAGTTCTGGATCTCACTGCAAGACCAGAAAATATGCGATTGGTCAGCGGAGCTGTTAACACACATCCTCCAGCACCTCCCTTAGGGTAGTAAACCTGCTCTATTTAACTTCATTGGGGTGTAAAAGTATCTAATTCTGAGCTTCCAGGTAAACTCATGCCAATCTGGTGAGGAGGTCATCCTCCATACATTTCTAAAGATCTTCACCCAAGTTTGCGAGCTTAATATAGTATTTAATTCCGTTGCCCACTTTTTTTGGATCTTTTGAGTATTGTTGTCCCATCTGCAATTAAGTTGTTATACAACATGGTTATTGCTCCTTTTCCATGGGTGCTGTCCCATATAGCTTCAAATGCCTGAGGAAAGGGTATCTCATCCTGCCAAGTTGCTACCTGTCTCTGTTTAGCAGTTATGATGTCCCTTATTTGATAATAGTATGTACAATCTGCACCACTCCAATTATTTCTAGTTTTAAGAAGTTGAAATGGTATTATGTCTTGACCTTTAAGTAATTGCCAGGGTGCGCAGAGGCCTTTCTTAATTTGTTGGGTATACCATCTATAATAGGTGGCCGGCTTAAATTCTGAGTTGAAACACCAACTCCTATACCACCACATGTTTTTAGCTGTGTATCCCCATTTAGTCCCTAGTAGCCACCCTTTTAATGTTGTTTTTAGAGTGTATCCCTCATATGTTTGGACATCTATTTATGTTGGTAAATTAAATATGGCAATTGAAAGAGGAATATCTGTACAAGTACTTAATTCCATTTGTTGCCAATGGGCTGAATAACTTGGATTGGACCACAAAAGGGCCATCTTCATTTGGGCAGCCAGCCAATAATCTTGTAAGTTGGGGCAGGCCCTTCCCCTTGCCTGCTTAAGTAGAAATAAGGTCTGTTTAGATACTCTTGGATGTGAATATGCCCATAGAAATGACATAATTTTCCTTTGCCATTGCATTATATCTTTTGGTGGTATTGGGCAGGGAATTGCTTGAAACAAGTATAATAGTCTTGGTAGTATATATGTTTTAAAAGTTTGTAATCTTGAATAAAAAGGGAGCGGCAGGAGCAACCACCTTTGTAGGTCTGACCATATGGTTTTAAGGAGGGGGGTAGTTATCTCTGAGAAGTCCATCTTCTTCCAAGTTGTGTAACTGGGTGTGCTTTGAAACAACTGAGAAGCTGCATGGGATATACTATATTGGACTAGATATCTGCAACGAATCTCTCTCTCTTGCTTACACCTGAGGGAAGTTTTCCTTACTTTTACATTGGTATTGCTTTGTGTTTAATTATTTCAGTTTTTAATTCAGGAAGGGGTTTTTCAAAACTGCTTATCTTGTCAGCATCTTCAGAAGGGCTGAAATAACTGCATATTTGATTTTCCTTTGTGGCTAACAAACCACCAGGCTGTTTTGGGGCTGGGGAGGTTTACCTGTGTCTGACTTGGATGTCTGGATTTTCTCTGTTTGATTAGCAGGGTATTTTCCTGTCAAATTGTTGTGTAGGGCATCTTGCTGACAGGAAGGCACTCATCACAGTGGTGGGTGAGAGCTTTTAGCTGATTGTTTTGTGAGGGCACAGTTTAGGCCCAACCCTTCCCACCCTCACCCTAACCACCCCTGGAAATAGTTCATTTATACCTGAGGTTCTGACATTATTCTCAAGAGTGCAAGGTGCATATCACTGTCATATCCTCTCTAGCACACTGCACTGACAATATAAGCATACACATTGTATACTACATATATTTCTATATAACAAACCAATCACACATGCACACACAAACACACACACACACTCACACACACACACACACAAAAAAAAAAACAAACAAAAAGTAGATAAACATGTGGGGAGTAGTGCAATGTAATGGCTGTGGGGCAGCATTCTTCCGGGAGTCTTTCTGGAGGCTGAGTTGCCACCCTATTTGCAGACGACTCTCTGCCCTGAGGGAGGAAGTTGCCTGTCTTCAGGCCACACTGGACAGTAGTAAGGGAACCTTCCCCCAGGCCATACTGGATAGTAGGAAGGGAAACTCCCCCATTCAGGGAGCACCAGAGCCACCACCACTACCTCGGAGGTTGAGAAGAAAGCACAGCAGTTGGACCACAGTGGGCTCAGGGAGGGTGAGAATGGTAGAACAGAGGCACACCCAGTCAATTGTTCCACTCCACAATCCATACACCATTCTGGGGGAGCATAGCTCCCCTATGGATGCACCCACAGAGAAGACTAATGACAACTGTCACAAGGGAGGCCCACAGGAAGGAGGCAGAGGACACCACAGGGAAAGGAAGCAGCTCCTGGTGGGGACTCCAATTATTAGGGATAGAACTGGGGGAGCAGGAAACTGGAGGCAAGGTGCCTGCCTGGTGCTATGGCTTGAGGGACAGGAAGCGTGATACTCAGGATCATGAGAACAGCTGCAAGGAGTCTGAGCTGGACGTCATTGTCCACCTAGGGACAAATGACTGGCTCATCATGAGATTAGAGCAGTACAGGAGGACATTGTAGAGTTCGGGAAGGGCCTAAGACAAGTAGCACACACAGTATCCTTCTCAGAGGTGCTGCCTGTCAATGGCATGGGGGAGGTGAGAGTAATTAGCACCATGCAGTTTAATGAATGGTTGAAAAAATGGCGTGGAGCACAGGGGTTTGGCTTCATTGGGGACTGGGGTTCCACCTGGAGGAACACCAGCCGATACTGGCAGGATGGTCTGCATCTGTCCAGGAAGGGAACAAGTCTTTTGAGCAGTCGGTTTAAATGCTTCATTGGCAAGCTTTCAATCAATCAAAATCTTTATTTATTCAGGCGAGCATCATTGAGCATAGCTCATTTACAAGATGGACCTGATTGGTCATAACAATATAAAGGTACAGTTTTACACAAATACTAGATACAGATTGAATATAAAAAACAAAGACATTATAAATGAGCAGATGCAGGAATATTCACATATATACAATGCATTGAGCCAATGAAACTGGGTTATAATTAAAAAAGGAGGAAAAAAAAATAAAACAGTACTGAAAGATTAAAGCGAGGGTGATGGGATTTTGGGAAAAAGGTCTGGTAAGAGATAAGTGGGTGAAAGCTAGAAAACAAATTAAGGGGGTGATAGGACTAGGCCTTGTGGAAACAGTTGCATGGCTCTGGAAAGAGACTAGTGTATATCTTTTTGAAGGATGCTATTGGAATGAGGGTATTCAACTTCAAGATCTTTTGAAGAGAGTTCCAGATAAGTGCTAGAGAGTAGCTGATTGCAGCCCTCCCATACTGGGTATAGGTAATTGGTATCTTTAGCATGATGAGTCTATTATTCCTTAGGGCATATGGTCTGGATATGACCTGGGTAAAACAATCTGAAGTGTAGGATGGTAATTTGTTTGTTAGAGCTTTGTAGATCCATAAAGCAGCATTTTTGTTTCTTCTATGATGTAGGGATGTCCAGCCGACTGCAGTATAGAGAGAGCAATGGTGGGTGCTGAAAGGAAGGTCTGTAATGAATCTAAGAGCTCTATGATACAAGGTATCCAATTTGTTTAAGTGGGAAAGGGAGCAGTGACCATATATGAAATCAGCATAATCAATGAGGGATAGGAATGATGCCAGGATTAATCTTTGTTTAGAATCTCTGGTTAGATAATGTTTGATTCTATAAAATAGGCCAAGTCTCTGTCTAAGCTTCTTCAGGAGCTCTTCAATGTGGCTAGTGTAGTCAAGTCTATTGTCAATCCAAACCCCAAGATATTTAAATTTATCCACATATTCCAGACTTTCACCAAGGATGGTAGATAATTGGGGAAGGGTGTTTGGTGAGAGAGTGGAAGAGAAGCTCTTGGAGGAGAAGAACATGGCTTTTGTTTTCTTGGCATTTAATAGGAGTTTCTTTTCTAGTAATTTGTGCTGCAGCAGAGAGAACTCAGATTGTAAAAGTTCACAGGCTTTTGTTGGTGTAGGATTACTGACATATAGGACAGTATCATCTGCAAAAAGGTGAATATTAGATTTGGTGAGATTGGAGTCAATGTTATTGATGTAAATGGCAAAGAGGATAGGGCCCAAGATGGAACCTTGTGGTACACCTCTTAGGAGTGGTTTTGAGGTAGATAGGTCACCTTCATTTTTTACCTGCTGTAGCCTACCGGAGAGGTAGCATCTGAACCATTGAAGAGAGATTGAGTCGAGGCCTATGGAATGCAGAGAGGAGATAAGTAGTTCATGGTCCACAGTATCAAAAGCTTTGCTTAAATCCAGAAATACAGCACAGATAGTATTCTTTTTGTCTAATTCAGTCTGCCAATCATTAGTAACTTTTGCTAAGGCAGAGATGGTGCTGTGCATGGATCTAAACCCAGATTGAGCTGGGTTAAGGAGATTATTGGTATCAAGGTAGGCACTTAATTGGATGTTCACTAATTTTTCAAGCATTTTGGAGAATACTGGTAAGATGGATATGGGCCTATAGTTGTTGAGGTCCATGGGGTCACCTGCCTTGAGTAGGGAAACACTTGAGCTGTCTTCCATATTGAAGGAATAGATCCAGTGGCTAGGGACAAATTGAAAAGGTGAGTTAGGGAGTTGCTAGGCGCGAGTGCAACTGTTAGAAAATAGGGGTCCAGAGAGTCTGCACTCGCTTTTAGTTGTATCCAAATGGAGTAGTAGGTCTTCTACTTGTTTTAATAGTATTGGCTTAAAGGAAAATGTGGAAGCAGCCTTTTGTCCCTCAGTAGACTGGAAGTTTAATTGTGACCGCATTAGATTTGCTGGAGAGGAGTCGAATGCTAGGCGGGCTGTAGTGAAATGATTATTGAAGACATTCAAGATTTCTTGCTTGTCAAGTGATATCCACATTATTTAGGTGCACTTTGGGTGGTAAGACAGGGGTAGAATCTTGTCCTAAGATCCCCTTTATGGTCCCCCAGAATCTGGAAGGGTTATGATAGGAGGCATCCAGTTCAGCTGTGTAGAAGGCAGCCTTGGCATTTCTCACTTTTTTTGTGTGCAGGGGTTTCTGGCTTTTCTGAATTGAAGCCAATCATTTGGATCCTTGGTCTTTCTTGCCCTTTTCCAGAGCTTATCTCTAGCAAGCAATGCGGATTTAAGGTCAGCAGAGAACCAGCGACAAGATTTGAGCTTGGTTCTGACACTGGAGAGAGGTGCATGTATATTGAGGGTCCTTGTGATAATATCATTTAAGACCTGTAGAGCTATCTCTACTGAAGCTGTGAGATAGAAATCTTGCCAGCATGTGGTGTGACACAGATCATGGAGATATCCTATGATATTAAGGTTCTTTTTAGACCTTCTTGGGAGAAATTTTGCTGGGTTGGATGGCTTGAATGATGATCTTATACCAGCTATGGGACAGTGATCGCTTATATCACTGAATAGCACTCCAGCATGAGAATACAGATGAGGCTTATTAACCAACATAATGTCCAGAAGTGTGCTGTTACTTTTGTTTTTTGGGTTAATCCTTGTTGGTTCTTTAATTAATTGAGTGAATCCATGAGTGTCACAAAAGGATACTAGGGTGCGGATGCATTGGCTAGCCAATTTAAATTCAGGTCGCCTAAAATAATGGTGTCTCTGGCCTAATTTAATTATAGTGCCCAGGTGGGATAGGAGTTTTAGGCCTGCTGAGGGGGCCTATAGCAGCCAATCAATTGAAAAGATGACATATTGGGAGATATATTTTAAGGGATAAGCATTCGAATTCCTTCGGCTGTGATGTAATATTGAGGCAGGATGCAGAGATATTTGCTTTAACATAAATGGCCACTCCACCGCCCCTGGATGGACGATCAGATCTGAAGAGCCGATAGTTGGGAAGATTTATTTCTCTGTCATTTGTTGCAGATTTGAGCCATGTTTCGGAGATTACCAGAAAGTCAGGTAAGGTGTGTACAACCCAGGCCTGTATTAGTGAGAACTTTTTTAGGAGGCTGCAGACGTTGATATGAAGAAAACTTAGGACTTTCATGGTGGCTAAATCAGCTGGGGAGATAGAGCTTTCTGTGGGTCCAGGATTGATTTCAACAGTGCCAACACAGATCAGCAGAAAGAAAATTAATTTAATGAGGGCTTCAAGTGATAGAAGGAAGGAATAGCCAGAGGATTTTCTCTTTTTGCTTGGGGTCCAGTAATTAGAGGGTCTTGAGCCTGCTGTATGGTTAGGTAAATTGTCAAATAATACCAGCTTGATGGACAGGTATAGGGGGGCTCTGTACTGCCAAGAATGGAGGTGGGGGCTTATGAAGTACAGAACTGGATGTGAGCCTTTTTGTGGGATACCCCAAGGATTATAGTGCAGAAGCGGTAGTGTATACTTGAGGAATTGGAAGATATCAACTGTGGATAATAGAGGGGGCCAGCTTGAATAGGCCTTTAAACACCAGGGCATGGGCTGTGTCTCCTCCTCAGGATATGAGGAAGGTGAGAGCAGAGCAGCATTAAGAGGAACAGCAGCATGGTGGAAGGTAGCTAGGGGTTAAAATACTAATGGTAGTGTGAGGAGGAGCCTGTATTTGCTAGGAGGTAGGCTATGGGCGGAGATAGGGATTCAGCGGAAAGTGTGTATAAAAGAAACACCCAGGAGGGGGGTGGGCAAAAATTTTGTGGCTTTCCCGTACCTTTCTGGCTGTCTCTCCCAGCCTCCTGGTTCCCTTTTCAGCTTAGCGGTCGCCGCCCACCCGCTTTTAAACTAGTCAAAGGGGGAGGCACTGATAAGCAGCAGGAAAATCCCAGCCTCTCCCTACAAAACAGAGTACTAAATGAGAAAAAGACTGAGGTAGAAAGGTCAGTGGGGGATGCTGCAACAGAAGGTAAAGCCATCAAAAAATGGAGAGCAATGAGTACCAATGCCCATAGTCTGGGTAACAAGCTTCCTGAATTAGTGGCCTTGATGGAGGAGGAACATATGGATATCGGCAGTCACAGAAACATGGTACACACAAACCATGACTGGGACATAAACATACCAGGATACACTATCTACAGGAGGGACAGGGAGGGTAAAAGAGGAGGAGGAGTAGCTCTTACATAGGGAAGGAATCAAAGCAACAGAACAAAAGGGTAAACAGGGAGGAGAAGAAGCACTGTGGGTAAATTTGGAGATAGCAGTGGCACCACAATCCGCACAGGGTTAGAGACAGACTTCTTCTCAGGGGAGGAAATGGACAAGGAAATGATAGAAAGTATACTTAGAATGGCAGAAAAAAGGGGAGATATTGCTGATGGGTGATCTGAGTATGCCAGATGTTAACTGGAGTGCAGTTGCAGCAGCCATCAGAGAGTTGGGTTATTCTAGATGCCCTAAAGGGGCATGCCTTAGACAACTAGTATTGGAGCCCACTCAAGAGGGAGCAATCTAGATCTGGTTCTCTCAAATGGAGATGGAGAGAGATCACAGATGTAGAAATGGGTAGCCATCTGGGAACTAGCGACCATTGAACAGTATGGTTCACAATAAACACATCAATAGAGTCAAGCCATACAAGGCAAAGTACTGGACTTTAGGAGGGCTGACTTTGCCAAAATGGATGAGTGCCTAAGGAATGCACTAGCAAATGGGCAGGAAGGAGGGTGGAAGAACAATGGGAATAATAAAACTGCCATCACAGAGGTAGTGAGCCTTGTGTGAAGCAAATAAACAAAACAAAACCATGTAAGAAACCACTATGGTTCTCAAAGGAAGTGGCAGGAAGGTTCAAGAGAAAAGAAAGCATTCAGGAAGTACAAGGAATCGTAGAAGGAGCAGGACAGAGAACTGTATCAGTTAAAGCAAAAGGAGGCTGGGAAGGCAGTCAGAATAGCAAAGGCCCAAACCGAGGAAAAGATAGCCAACTCAGTTAAGAAGGGGATAAAACCTTTATAGGTACATCAGGAGTGAAGGAAGATCAAGGGAGGGATAGTGAGGCTT
This sequence comes from Neoceratodus forsteri, assembly GCA_016271365.2. Classification (NCBI taxonomy): domain Eukaryota; kingdom Metazoa; phylum Chordata; order Ceratodontiformes; family Ceratodontidae; genus Neoceratodus; species Neoceratodus forsteri. The sequence continues at coordinate 202,616,112 of CM028131.1, forward strand.
AATAAAGGGAGGGAGGGTGGGCAGAGGAGTCTGTGAAAGGCAGAGATACTAAACAAATATTTTTGCTCAGTATTTACAAATGAAGAGGGGGAGGTCCCTAAAACAAACAGTAGAAACACTCTGGATACAGAAGTTGATACCAGCCCATTTACAGAAGAAAGGGTTCTAAAAGAACTCTTAAAACTGAAGGTGGACAAAGAAATTGGACCTGATGGGATTCATCCCAGAATTCTAAAAGAACTAAGGGTAGAACTAGTGACACCACTGACAACCCTTTTTAACAAATCATGGGAGGATGGGATGGTACCCGAGGAGTGGAGGAGGGCAGATGTGATTCCCCTTCACAAAAGTGGGAGCAAGGCAGAAGCAGGAAACTACAGACCTGTTAGTTTAACCTCAGTGATAGGGAAAATGCTGGAATCACTTCTGAAGGAAAGAATTGTCGAGTATCTAGAGGCCAGAGGGGCACAGGACCCTAGGCAGCAGGGATTCACATGGGAAGGTCACGCCAGATGAATCTGATAGATTTCTTTGACTGGGTGACTAAAGTAGTAGATCAGGGAGGGGCTGTGGACATGGCCTACCTAGACTTTATGAGGCATTTGACACAGTCCCACACAAAGATTAATATACAAGTTAGCCAGCCTGGGAGTGGGTCCCAAGATGACATCCTGGGTAAAGAACTGGCTGGAGAATAGGACACAGAGAGTAATAGTAAATGGATCCACTCAGAAGAAAGGGGGTTACTAGTGGGGTACCGCAGGGATCAGTTTAGGACAGTCCTCTTCAATGTCTTTATGTACATTGCAGATGGACTAGAAGGAAAAGTATGTCTCTTTGCAGATGACACAAAGATCTGCAGCAGAGTTGATGCACAGGGTGGGGTGGAAAGGATGAGAAGGACTTGGCAAGGTTAGAGGAATGGTCAAATCATGACAGCTTAGATTCAATGCTAAGAAGTGCAAGGTAATGCACCTGGGAAACAAAAACCCAGGGAAGAGTACACAATGGGGGTGAGATACTAACCAACAACAAAATGGAAAGGGACCGGGGTAGTCATATCAGATGACCTAAAGGTGCAAGCAATGTGAGAGGGTAGCAAGGATGGCTGGGGATACTGGGATGCATAGAGAGAGGCATCACCAGTAGAAAACAGGAAGTTATTATCCTCTGTACAGACAGCTGGTCAGACCCCATCTGGAGTACTGTGCAGTTCTGGAGACCCAATTCCAACAAACATAGACAGGATGGAAGCTGTCCAGAGGAGGCAACTAAAATGGTGCAGGGTCTGCACTGGAAGACATATGAAGAGAGACTAAAGGAGCTTAATATGTAAGCCTCGAGGAAAGGAGGGAGAGGGGGGACATGATAGAAATGTTCAAGTACCTCAAGGGAATCAACAAAGTCCAAGAGGGTAGCATCTTTCAAAAAAAGAGGTGTGCAAGAACAAGAGGGCACAATTTGAAGATAGACGGGGTGGCTCAGAGGTAATTTAAGGAAGTATTTTTCACAGAGAGGGTTGTGGATACATGGAACGGCCTTCCAGAGGAGGTTGTGGAGTCAAAAACAGTGGTGGAATTCAAGCATGTATGGGACAGTCATAAGGCCATTCTAAGGGGTGGGGGTAGGAAGAAGTAGGCTGCTGGTTAACTAGGATCTGCAGCTTATCCAGTAGGTAGGGAAATGGGCAGACTGGGTGGGCCAAGTGGTCCTTATCTGCCGTCAAATTCTATGTTTCTATGTATATAAGTAGGCGGGTGATTTGCCCAATCTCACTCCTAAGTACTTGATATTGGGACAATCTCATCTCATGGGATAATTAAGTTTGAGTTCTTGGGGTATATGGGTATTCATTGTTAAAATCTCTGTTTTTGACCAATTTAGTTTATAACCTGATAGCCTTGAAAAGGATTCTATTTGTTGGAATATCTTGGGAATAGACTTCTCAGGGTCGGTTAAATATAGTAGGACGTCATCAGCATATAATGCAATTTTATGGGGCGTGTCATCCGACGTTATACCCTGTATATCTGGATTTAGTCATATACTTTGTGCTAATGGCTCGATATAGAGTGCAAAAAGTATAGGGGATAGGGGATATCCCTGACACCTACCCCTGAAAAGTCTAAATGTTTGGGATATATACACATTGGCCCGCACATAGGCCAACAGATTCTTATAGATTTTAGCTATAAGTTGGCAGAAAAGTGTGGGAAAATCAAAGCCGGCCAGGGAGTCCTGAAGAAAATCCCATGAAACCTGATCAAATGCTGTTTCAGCATCCAGGCTCATGATACAGATTGGTTGAGTTGTAGATTGTATTCTATCAATGATATTGATAGTCCTTCTGACATTGTCCAATGTATGTCTGCCTAGGATAAAGCCCGCCTGGTCCATATGTATGAGTCCAGGTAGGACTCCCTGCACCCTTCTGGCCAATATGGCTGTCATTGTCTTATAGTCTGTATTTAGGATAGAAATGGGGCTGTATGATGCACAATTGGTGGTGTCCCTGGCCGGCTTTGGTATAACAGACACTATTGCCTGCAACAATGATAGGGGCATTGTACCATCCTCTGTTTGTACGTAGTTGTATGTTTTACAAAGTAGGGGGGTGATAACCTTTTTCAACTGTTTGAAAAATTCTGCAGGCAGTCTATCTGAGCCTGGACACTTTCCTGCTTTTAGATTCTGAATTTCCAGGGAAATTTCTTGTTTAGTAAAGGGTCTATTCAGAACCTCTCCCTGTGCCACCGTACGGTTTGGGAGTCCGGGGGCTAGTACTCCTTAATTTCTTGTGCCGAGGGGGAGGTTCCTTTAGCATATAGGTTCTGATAATATATCCTAAAGGACTCAGCTATATCCTCAGTTTTGTACTGGAGTGTATGTTTAATGGGGTCCCTGATTTTAGCAATAGTGGCTCTACTCTGGTGTTGACGCAACCTGCTAGTCAAGAGTTTTAGGGCTCTCAGTCCTCCTTCATAAAATCTTTGTTTTGTATAAATTAGTCTTTGCTCTACCTGATAATCTAAAATTTTTATTAATTCTGTTTTCGATTTTTTAAGTTGTTTCCCCCTCTCTTTATTTAATTTTTGTTGTTGCTGTTTTTCCAATTCAGCTATCTCTTCTTGCAAATTTTTTTGTCTTTTGTCTATCTGTTTTTTGCTCTAGCAGAGATCTCAATAAATTTCCCTTGAATGAAGGCTTTAATTGTATCCCATAGAATTCCCGGAGAAGCTTCAGGGTGTTGATTATCTTGTATTGTTTGCTTTATGGTCTGGGTTATTGTTTCCTGATTTTCTTTAGTTTGAAGCAAAGACAGGTTTTGAACGTTTTGGGGGGCCTATTGCTAGTTGTAGAAATATTGGGGAGTGGTCCGATAGCAAACTTGACCCTATTTCCACCGAACTGCAGATTCCCATAGATTCTTTTGGAATAAAAAAATAGTCTAGTTTTGAATAGGTTTGGTGAGAGTGAGAGAAGTATGTGTATTGTTTAGTACTCTTATGATATGCCTGCCATACATCGATTAGGCCAATTTCTTCTAGTAACTTATTTACCCTCTTAGCCGCTCCCCTCTCCCCCTTTGGAGGCTGTCTTGAGGAATCTAGAATGGATTTAGTTTTAAGTTTAAATCCCCGCCCATTACTAAATAACCCTCAGCCCAATGCATCACCTTAAGGAGTGAGTCCCGGTTAAAGGTGAACTCTGTCCCTGGTGGTGCATATAATAATATAAGTGTAAGCATAGCCCCATTATAGAGTCCCTTGATGGCTGAGTATCTGCCTTGCTTCTCTATCATTGTATCCTTAAGAGCAAAGGAGGTGGAGTGCGGGATTAATATGGCCGTTCCCCGTCTGCACCCTTTACCATATTCAGATGCCACTACTTTCTTAAAACCAAATTTTAGGAGCTTTTCATGTTCTATTTTGTTCATATGGGTTTCTTGCAGTAAAATAAAAGCTGCACCAGTTTTCTTTAAAAATGACATAATTCTGGCTCTCTTAATAGGGTGGGCTAAACCATTAACATTATAAGATACTATTTTCACATTGGAGCTACCCATTGTGAGTCACTAGTGTCTCTCTATTAACATGGACCCACTTAATATCCCTATTACCCCAACTGTTTCCATAGGCAACGTTACTTAACCATTGTGTCATGACAGTAAAACTCTCTCCCTGTAACAAAATAACTGAACAAATGGATCTTCCAAAAATCCTTAACTTTGCAACACTTTCTAACATCTGATGGCTTCCAAGGTGGAGATCCATTTAAATTCCCAGTGAATCTCTGAAGCCAGATCTTTCCCACTCGAAGGGAGTGGGTTTCTGGCTGGGGAGATGAAGAAAAGTCCTCTTGCCACTAAAATAGTGGCTCTCCCTTTGAGCCTTCTGAAATCTTATTTAGGCTCTTGCCACTGAAAAACTCAGTGCAATAAGTGACGTCGATTAACCACGCCAAATGCTAGCACAGGGCACTGTCTGGGTCAAGAGTTAGATGGTCTCAACAAGTTTGTCCCCCCCCCACAACTTAAACAACAAAAAAGCACCCATATTTTATTGTTTCTGATACAGCCGCCCCCTATAAGTACACCAATTTTCATGGTAGTTATTGACATGCCGTTATTTGCGTTTAAATGCTTTATCTGAATGGAGCTCAGACATCGTGTCATTGGCGCTCAACCTAACTGAAGGTCCAGATTAAACAACAGTCATAAGATCAGTTCAACTGCACATTAAATACTGTGCCAACAGTCTGTTGAAAGGCATAGTCACATAGCACACGGTGTTCTGGAGAAACCCCATGACCTTTCCTTCTAATTTGTTTCCTTATCTTTTCAGTGTTGCGTGTCCTCAGTTTAAATTCCCCTGGTGGTCTGCATTTCTAGAAGCGCTGCATGAATTGCCGCAAGGGGCCTTAGCGATGACTTCAGAAGACCGTGCCACCATTTGCTCTTAGAGGTTACCAGTAGCCAATCATAGGGTGCAAGCTTGTCCTGCTGGGAGTCGGAGCTCTGCGATGGTTGTTGTGGTACTTCCATGAGGCCTTTGGAAATCAGGGCCTTACCAGTTTCTTCGGGCGTCTCGTAGGTCTGAATACCTTCTGGCCACAAGATTCTGAGCCGGGCTAAATAAGGGGTATTGAATTTAACATTCTTGGCATGTAGGATCTTCAAAATGGGGGCATACTGAAGCATTTGTTTCTGTATTTCAGGAGGATAATCGTGATCAAGTACAGTCTGTGCTATATTCAATATTTCCTCTGTTACTCTGTAACTGTTGAATTTACAATAATTATTAAGGTCTTGAATCGAGAGGCTTCTAGCAGGCTCAGTGTGCTAGCTCTATGCCAAGTTGAAATCCTGCAGGCAAGTTCAGCACACCTTTTACTAGATCAGCCATAAATTCTGACATTCGACCAGTCTCCGACCCTTCAGGAAGCCCATGTATGCGTATATTTTCCTGCCTAGACCTGCCTTCCAAATCCACACACTTCATTTTGGCTGTAATGTCTTCGGTGTTGCTAAGTCGACCCTCCACCTCCTCCATTCTTTTCTCCAAACCTTGAAGATGTTGGTTTAAGTGTTTAAACTCTGCTTTGTTTTCAGCACGCATTGCTTTAACTTCGTTAAACAGCCTGTCGAATCTCAATCGCGTTAGTTGCTCCTGTTCCTCATCAGTGTCTGGCAGAGTAGCTGGAGATGGGCTTTGGCTGGCCTCTCGAGATAAAGATTCTAATCCTTCTACATCGGACTTCCGTGAGGATCCTTTGAGCTTTGTTCTGCTCCGGTTGTCTTTAGGAGGCTTTATCATTGCCATTTCTGTATGTTGGGTGCTACCTCCTTTTAAATTTTTTAATTTATAGGGTTTCAGGAGAGGAGCTCATCTCAGTGTGCTGTTGCTAGCTCCATGACATCACCAGAAGTCAACACAACATGCACTTTGACCCACAATTTGTATTCCGAAGCCAGAGGGCTCAGTTCGTAAAGATCAATCGGAATAATTAAATCAGTTGACACACTTTGATTTGAGCTTTATTGCAGGGAGCTACTCTGATGTTTACTCACACTATCCAGGTCAGGGTGCAGAAAGGATGAAATAGAGACCTCAGGATGAAGTGCTGGTTTGCCAGGTGAAGTAGGGCCCACACAATGTGCCGTGGTGTCATTCCTGATCATTGGTGTTGAGCAGGGAGCCAAATCCCCAGGCAGGTCTCTCATCTGGTGTAAGTCTGCAGCATGAATGGCAGTCTAGGATGAGATGGTAAGGCCCAGACCAATTGAATGAATCAGATACAATCTGGTAAAGTTACTGGATGCAGCCTCCAACTAGCATAACACAATCAGCAAGGTGGGGAACCAAATCGCAACCCACACTCCATATTCAGCACACTTATAGTAAAGGCAAGTAAATACCACAGTTCAGATGACAGTCCAGTTGCTATTCACAGTGTCTCTGCGCAAACCTTATGCTCTGCAGTAGTCTCAATTCCTGACAAGCCAAGGCAAATCTTCATTCCCACTTCAGGCAAAAATTCTCTTTGTCACAATTAAGGTGACACATTCACTAAAAAATACCACCAACAGCTTAATCTGGTTCATCCAAAACTGCAATTTTGGATAAAGTCTGAGTTCAGGCTCAAGGTCTCTTCACTTAGAAAGATGGTAGCAGGCAGGCCAGAAACAACCTTCCTGCTGATTTCCCCTACGAACCACAAAGGAGTAGCTGCTCGAATCTCTCAAACTATTCACTCTTTTAACTCCAACTCCATACTCACTCCTTGCTGCTGGCAGCTCAGGACTTTCCCAGTGATCCAAAACGTTCAATTCATTGATCCATCTGTCTGTCACAGTTCTAGCTCCCCTTCCAGGTCTATTTAGGTACCAAAGGGCAAAAACTACAATTCCTACAGAAATTCACTCCCACAAGACCCCTGGGGACAGTCTCCATTTTAGAGTCCCCCAATGGTACTGATTGGTCCAAACTGGTGGTCCAGAACCAAGATGGTGATGAAAATAGAAATGTCCATGCTGCAATGGAAGGCAGGTTAGGCAAACTACAACATCATCATTATTAAAACAGATAAGCAATAAACAGTCACAGATTCCAGTAGGGCTCCTTCAGCTCAACTAGCAATGGCAGAAAGAAGCAGGTGTATTGCAGCCTGGGCGTGACTCGAGCCTGAAAATACTCGGTCCCCACCCAGATTAATTATAACTATGAAAATTAGGTCTCTGAAAATGACAGGCATGGAAGCTAGCTAGGCACTCACATGCAAACACTTTTAAACTGCTAGGACACAGGACAACAGCCGGGCAGTGGGCATTTAGACAAGCCCATAAAGACAATTTAGGAACCCCCATTTGTAGGGGGGTTATACAAAAGCGCTCTATTCAACAGTTTAAACTGCAATCAGAGTACCAGATGGTGGCTCAGCCACATGCATAGGCATCAATAATGTAGCGGACCTAATAGCTAGTCAAATGTCTAGAAATGGTGCAGTATAGAATGGTTTAAAAGCTGATCAGTGATGTGGCAGTAACACAAAAGGGCATCACCCCTCCTCCATTTTCTGGAACCCAACGCTACAGTGTAGTGGGTCTAATACAACACACATCCTAATCATTCTGCTCTGAGCAAATCCTCTGTCTACCATCAGCTCTGAGGAACCACTTATTACCTCTCCTGGAGACACTATCAATCCCTACAGGTCTGGGGAATGTAGGGACAGATCAAAAAAGTCACTTACCTGGGGCAGCATAAATGCAAAAGCCAGTCCACTAGGGCCAGATAATGGAGCCCCCAAGCCAGGACCCACCGGACTCCCTTGAATATATTACAACAGTGTTGGAAAGGTTAGCTACCGATATGGCAGGGGTGAAAACAGCCCTATCAGGAACCGTCGAGAATCTCAGGAAACTCCAGGTTTGCTCCAATGTTTATTTATTTATTTTTTGTTGACCGGGTAAGTGCACTCAACAAATCCTGCCTATTTTCAGGCACGATCCGGGGGAGAGGGATACAGATGAATGCCAATTGACCTTGAACCAGATTAAGCTGTTGGTGGTATTTTTTAGTGAATGTGCCAGACAAGAGGGCCAATGAGTTGGAGTGCCAACAGCACAACTTCCTCCACCGAATGGAGGAACATGAGCTCCACATACAAATGTTATCGGTGTGACAGGGAGCTCCTGCCATTCTTGAGGACTGACCTTTTCTTAAATCTGGTGCAACAGTTCTTCTATTTCTTAGCCCAATCCAGCCTTTACAATTTCTAGTCCATAAAGCTGCCTGCCCTTGGGCACCCCCTTCTCTTTCTTAACTATGCTATAGTATCCTCTTTAATTTTCCTTTTCCCTCTCAGGTCCTTGTACAGGGAGGTTATCATGGTGACCTCCAAACATATGTAAAACAGGTTATGTTTATCATTGTTGGATTTAGTATGTAATAGCACTATGTCATAAAATACCTTGATGTATATACCTGATGTTTATGAAACCTGTAAATGTTAAAAATACCATAGCACTAGGTGTTTTTGATAATGGTAAAAAGTACTACGTGGCTATTATAGAAATTAAGTTAGTTATGCTATTTAAAATTCATGTAAATTGCTGTAAACTGAACAAGTATGAAACTTCAGGGTGATCTGCATATAGCCCCTGATGCTTTGCATTATGGAAATATGTATGATGTATTTCTTTGAAACGTGATTTGTTGCCAATGCCCTTTGGGGTAACTCTTTTCAGTAATTCTGAATTGAGATTTTTTGTCTATAGCTTGTTTTATTTATTTTTATTTTTGAGCCCCCTCTACCCAAGCAATCAAGGCCCATGTAGGAATGAAGGATTTTCACTAAAATTTTTTACATCGGAGATCAGTGTTAGTAGGTGCTGGCTAAGTGCAGAGAAAGGACATACATAGTCTGTTGCTGCAAACTGATGTACTGAAGAAGGAATATGCCATTGCAGAAGCTTATATCCTGTATTTTTAATAAACATCACACAGAGATTGTGTGTTGATAATGAAGTTCGGTGTCTGGTCCATCTGTTATACCACAACCCATCCACAATGGGAAAGGGTGGAGGATCAAGAAAATTGGGGACGCTGAAATAACTGAAGAATTCTTGGTGTCTCCGAAGGTCTAGAAGGATCACGTATGGAAGCTTTTTTAAATAAGTGTGTACTTATTTTACTGGGCCCAATATATATTTATGTATGTATGTCTGTGGTAACCAGGTATTTGCACTGATCCAGAGGACCGTTTTCAGGCACGACCTGGGCCACATGGTGGCAGCAACAGGAAAACAAACACACAAACAATACATACAGAGTCAGGAAATACACACCCTGAGCATGATGTGGTGTGGAAAACAAAGAAATTATACATGTATAAAAATATACAGTTGATGACATTCTTTACAAACAACAATATACAAGTGTATAACACATTTTACTATAAAACAAATATTCAAGTGTATAAATACACAATTGATGATGTGTTTCATAAACAGAGTAGAGTTATACTAGAGGACAATGTGAGACAAGTATGATTGTGCAGATTAAATGGATAATGGTAAGGATGTCGAGAAGTCAGTTACTATACATAAGAGCTAGCTAGGGACAGAAAGATACACATCTGTGTACTAACTATACACAATAGTACAGTTTCTAGGCCAAGGTCAGAAGACCTATAACCATGTACTAAATACAGTAAACACAATAGTACCAGCCTATAGTTACTAGGCCAATGTCAGAAGACAGTTCCAGGGTTAATGCAGGAAAAAAGCTACATAGGTTCAGAGTAAAGCATTACTACTGTTCTAAGGTAGGTGAAGCTTCCAAAAGTTAGCTGGTTTGGGGGGCTCGAAAAGAGTAAGGTGATGTAGGAGTGGCAGGGAAAGCAGAGGAGGGTAAAGATCCTATGGGTTGTAGGAGAAAGGCATCTACCCGGTCAATATTATTTTTGTGTGCAATTACAGTGGACAGTATTTGAGAGCCAGTCTTTCAGATTCTGCTTGAAGGCCTGAAGGGTTGGAGATGAGCAAACTCCCACTGTTTATCTGCTCATCTCCAATCAACCAGGGCTTCAGATTCTGTTTTAAGGCCTGGTGGGTTGGAGATGAGCAGACGGTCAGTAGGAGTTTGTTCCATATGGAGGGGGCCGAGACTGAAAACGCTCTACCACCCATGGTGGTGGAGACACGGGGTACTGCCATAGGTGAGACAGAGGACAATCTGAGAGATCTCAAGACCATCCTATCCACCAGGAGTTTTGAGTAGGGGGGACCAGTCCTGGGTTCTGAGTGAGTTGTCCACAAGGCAACCCATCACATAGTCAAAATGTTCTTGGAGAGGCAGCCACCTCAGGGACTGGTAGAGTGAGGGCGCGGGTGGGTGCTTGGAGGATGAACCGACAAAATGAGTTGTAAGTTGTAGTTAGGCATGAGTACAAGGAGGAGAACACACAGGAGTAGACTGGGAATCAATTGTCAAGGAGGGGCAGGAGGTTACCATGTGAAACAGCAAGGTGCGCTTTGGTGGACAGAAGTTACTTTAGCTGGAAAGAGGAGTCTAATTTAGGGCTGATTCTCTGCATGGTGTTGTTTACATGTTCAGTAAAAGATAGGTAGGGGTCAAGAGTGACCCCTAGGTATTTAAAGGAGAGAACATTTTCTAGAGGGGGGCTGCAGGGTAAGTACTAGAAGGGTGGAGTTGGATTTGGCAGCTTTGGCGAGGAAAGGTATGGAGCTGAAGAGCATGAATTTGGACTTTTTTTTCATTGATTAGGAGTTTGTTTGAGAGGAATCATTGGTGAGCAGAGCAGTAGTTTTGTGTGAGGAAAGAGGAAACGGACTCAGTTGATTTTTTGCTATGATAGATGACTAGGTTGAATGCATAGAGATGTGCTTCACAACTGACACCATCTCTGGGGAGTGCATTAACATACATGGAGAGAAGCAGATGTTCAAGTATGGAGCCCTGGGGAACACCTGTGCATACAGGTAGGGTAGTAGAGGATGATTTACCTTTCAAGTATGGAGCCCTGGGGAACACTTGTGCATGCAGGTAGGGTAGTAGAGGATGATTTACCTTTGACAACGGACTGAGACTAATTGGTGAGATAGCTGTGGAACCATGCAGCAGTATCAGTGGAGCATCCAAAGAGAAGCAGGGCTGAGTGGAGGAGGTGATGATCAACTAGGTCAAATGCCTTTGACAGATCTACAAAGACTGCACCTGTGGCTTTACCCTGGTCCATGTTTCTTATGACATGATCTAGAAAAAGGGCCAACACAGATAATGTACTGTGGCACTTGTGGAAGCCATGCTAAAGTGGGGCATAGGAGATTGTATTTTTCCTTGTCTTGTGCCCATACCCAAGGGTCCTGTTTTGGACAGGCAGGTGGTGGGGCCATCCTCAGAGTCTTGTCCCTCCCAGGTGGTGTTATGCAATGCCAGGTCTATAAAAAAATAAGCCCACAGTGGCAGCAGATCTTGCTGCCTTTACAGACCTGGCTTGCATCATGAGACCTGGCTGGATGAAAATGTGGGACCTATTTTGGCTTCCAAAGCTCCATTCGGGTTCTTGGTGATACACCGCCCAAGAGTTGACCATAGGGGCAGGGGAGTCACTGTGTGTTTTAGACAGGAACTGGATGTCAGGGAGTTGCCAGTGAGGTTGACCAACTCCTTTGAGTGTATAGTTGGGGGGGTGTGCAAATTTCAGGATCCTTCTCATTTACCATCCACCAGGTGATGGGAGGGCTTTCCTGAAGGAGGTAACAGACCTTTTTACCGGCCTGGTGCTCTAGGCCCCCAGATGGTTGATTCTGAGGGACTGCATTGCCTGGGTTGATGATGAACTATCACTATTCGGTCAAGGCCTCCTCCAATTAATGGATTCATTAGGCCTGACATGGGTTATTACCGGTACTACCTATGGGGGGCACACTCATTGGACTTGGTGTTCCACCTGGGGATGGAAATCTCCTATATGGAGGTGGATCCTATCAGTTGGTCTGAACATCACGCCCTGAGGTTCAGTTTTACAACTCCACAAAGTAGGCCTGCCCCAAAGGAAATGGTACAGTATCGTCAATTACGAGGGGTTACCTCTGAAGGCCTAATGATGGTGCTGGACCTTTTGGGTATTCTGACTGATAGCTCTGACCCAGGAGCCCTGGTGCCTGCTTATAACAGAGCTGTAACCAGGGCCCAGGATGTCATTGATCCAGTTCATGTTCATTCCCTTACTCTTCATCCGGGTGCCCCATGGTTTGATAGTGCACTTAGGGAGTTGAAGAGGCAAGGGCAAAGGCTGGAGAGACATTGGCAGAAAACTCACCTGGAGGAGGATAGACTTAGATTGTTAGACCATTATGAGGTCTATCGATCACCAATCTAACATAAGAAGGCAGAATTCCTGTCCAGAGAAATTGCTGCAGAGGGGAACAGGCCAGCTCAGTTCTTCTGGATCATGGACAGACTGTGCAATCCAGTCTGTCTGCAGTCTGATTGAGCATTATCACAAGAAAAATGTGAGGTGAGGAGTTTATGCAGTACTTTGCTGATAAGGTGTCTTCCATTAGGACAGAGATCAGCCAATGCCTCCCTATTGGATCTTGCAGTGATCAACCGGGTGGTACAAGTGCTCAGGTGACCTGGTACACCTTTGGCCAGCTGGCAGTCATGGATATAGTGAGGATCATCTATACTCTGCTGCCTACCTGCTATAGTTTGGACCAAGGCCCAACCCGCCTCTTTGTGGGGAGTGTTGAGGTCATTAGTCCAGTCCTGGTTGGGATAGTAAGGGTATCATTGGAGAGAGGGGTCTTTCCAGATCCTTTAAAGGAGGCAGTGGTGCATCCCCTCCTGAAAAAGCCCTCCCTTGACCCTGACTACCCAGCAAACTACAGACCAGTCTCTAACTTGCCTTTTGTAGGTAAAGTTATTGAGAAGGTGGTCGCACTGCAGCTGGAAGATCATTTGACAATCCACAATATCCATGACCCTCTCCAGTCAGACTTCAGAAAGAGGCATAGCACTGAGACGGCCCTGGTACAGGTACTTAATGATCTCCTGATGGCCAGAGATCGGAGAGCTCATTCCATCTAGGTTCTGCTAGATCTCTCAGCAGCTTTTGACACTGTGGACCATGGGGTGTTACTCGAGTGCCTGCAGTTCTTCTGTGGGCTGGGGGGTGGTTCTCAGTTGGTTTTTAACATTCCTTGAGGGTAGGTCCCAGAGGGTAGAGTTTGGGGTGCATTCCTCAACCTCCAGGGGCCTGCTCTGCAGGGTTCCACAGGGTCCAATGCTGTTCCCAATGTTGTTTGCAGTGTATATGCTGCCATTATGAGATATTATAAGACAGCATGGACTGAATTTTCACTGCTACACAGATGATACTAAGCTCTACATGTCTTTTATGCCAGACCAGGAGTGTGATACTCTCTCGGTGTTTAATAATTGCCTCCAGGAGATATAGGACTGGATGAATGCGAGCTGGCTAAGGTTGAATCCAGGAAAAACAGAGGTACTGGTTGTGGACCCTGATCTGAGGATTAATTAATTTATTTATTGAACTGTTTCAGCAGGAGGACACACTGAACAACAATTTGCTAGTCTCACGGTGTGACCTGGGAGGAGGGGGTTACATAGAGTTGTGAAGGATGATCAGTTACAATAGTTTGTGAGTAGTACAAACAATACAACACTGTAAGATTGTGCAACAGTTAAACATAAGGTATTGTACAATGAACAGTAGTGGAACATTTGGTAAATTACATGTCCAAAATCATACAAAAGAACATATGAACGTACAAAACAGTAATAATGCTATAGAACCATTTATAGTGCATCAGTGTACCAGGAGCAGGCTCACGGTAGTACACAAGTGCTATTGGAGTAAAAAGGATGAGGTTAGGTTGTGCACACTGGTGACCCAGAAGGGCAGGTGGAGAAGAGGGGAGGAGAGGTAAGAACTGAATATGAGGAGAAGGGTAACCATTTCCTGATTCACCCTTCAGGATGTTGAGAACCCTGCCGGGGGGGGGTTAATGGTACGAAGGCAGAAACTGGGGACAGGTATTAAGGTGGGTTAAAGCAGGAACAGCTGAGGGAAAGGTAATTGTGTAGGGCAGAGGTAAAGAAGTAGTTGGAGGAGTGTCATACTTCAGGGGGGAGGGAATTCCAGATTTTAGGGAAAAGATTGGTGAAACCAGTCTCACCGATGAGGGTGGAGTGGTGAGGGACCATCAAGATGTGGGCGGCATTTGATCTGAAAGAGTGGGTGAGGGGAGGTGGAATGGACAGAGAGGATGAGAGATAGGAGGGGAGCCCCCAAACCAAAATTTGGAGGTTAGTTTGGCACAGTGAGAGATGCATCTGTGAGATAGTGGAAGGAAGGTTAGAGAGCAATAGAGTTCACAGCAGTGGAAGCGGGAAGGGGAGTCAATAGCAAAGTGGCAGAAAGAGTTAAAGGCAGTGTCCTACTTGGTCAGGGAAGATTTGGGAGCAGCACCATAGACTATGTCGCAGTAGTCAAAGATAGGGAGTATCATCTTCTGGACAATTTTGTGCCTCACAGCCAGTATGATGCAACTACGATTCTTATACAGAGCACCAAGCTTGGGGTGCAGTTTCTTCAGGATAGCATTGATAAGTACAGAGAAGCTGAGGTGCTTGTCCAGCCAAACTCCCAGTTATCGAAATGAGGAGGCATCCTCCAAGATGGTCCCATCAAGGGTGTGGAAGGTGGGTAGGGTCGGTAGCCTAGAGAGTTTCTGCCTGGTGCCAAAAGTCATTGAGACTGTCTTGGCATTTAGAAAAAGCTGGTGAGAAGCAAACCAGAGCTGAACTTGATTGAAGTCATGCTGTAAGCTGGTTTGCACAGCAGCAGGGTTTTTGCTGGAACTGTACAAAACAGTATCATCAGCGTACATGTAGATAGAAGAGGATGAGCAGGTTGTTGGAAGATCATTAAGGAAAATGGAGAAGAGTAGGGGACCAAGTACTGAGCCCTGAGGGACACCAGCGTTGATGGGGAGCGGAGGGGAGATGGAATCAAAGATTCTCTCTGACTGGGTCCTATCAATGAGGTAGGATTTAAACCAGTTGGTGGCTGATGGAGCAAGGCCAGCTGAGAATAGTGAATCAAGAAGTAGGGGATGGGAAACAGTTTTGAAAGCTTTGGCTAGGTCGACAAAGATGGCCGAGGTGATCAGGCCATTGTCCATCTCTGAAAGGATGGAGTTGGTAAGCCTGAGGAGGGAGGTGGTTGTAGAGTGGTTCTTCCAAAAATTAGATTGGAAGGGGAGTGAACAAAGAAGAATCAGAGAGGAATGGTGATAGTGGAGAGAGAACTAAATGAGCTTGAAATCTGGCGAGGGTAGGAAGAAGGGAAATGGGGCGATGATTGCCAGGAGTGGATATGTCACCACTCTTGGGGAGAGGAAGGACTACAGCATGTTTCCAGGATGAGGGTACTTGGGCAGAAATAAAGGACAGGTTAAGGATTAGGGAGATAAGATAAGCAATTGCAGGAGCAGAAAGGTAGAGAAGTTTACGATCAAGCTATCTGGTGATGAGCCTTTAGAGGGGTTGAGGGGAATAGGAGAGCATTAAGAGCTTCATCAAGGGAGATAGTAGAAAAGGAAAATGAGGGAGGGGTATGCACTGGCTGAGGCAAAGGGCTGAAGTTAGTAGGTGGCAATGGGGAGAGGGAGTTTAGAAGAGACATGGCACACGAGGTGTAGTAGGCATTAAATTCATTGGCCACGGAGCCAGGGTCAGAAACTAGGGAGTTATTTATTTTGAGAACTGGAGGGGGAGGGGGAGGGAGAGGGGAGAGAACAGGGTATGAACTACCCTCCAGAATTTAGATGGAGAGTTAGTGTTAGTCAGGAGTGAGGTGTTGAAATAATCAGACTTAGCCAGTCTAGTAGCTTTAGTACACAAATTACGTAGCACTCTGTACTTGGTGTAGTCATTTGGGTGTTTAGTAGATTTGTGTTTTCTCCAGCCCCGATCACGCTCCCTGAAGCAGGCCAGTAGTTCAGGGGTGATCCAGAGGAGGTGAAGTCCACAGACTCTGGTTCATTTGAAAGGAGCAAAGGCATTCCAGCAGGGGATGGGAAACAGTTTTGAAAGCTTTGGCTAGGTCAACAAAGATGGCCGAGGTGATCAGACCATAGCCCATCCCTGAAAGGATGGAGTTTGTAAGCCTGAGGAGGGAGGTGGTTGTGGAGTAGTTCTTCCAAAAATGAGATTGGAGGGGGATGAACAAAGAGGAATCAGAGAGGAATGGTGATAGTGGAGAGCAAACTAAATGTTCTTGAAGTGGCAATTAATTTATCCTTAAAACAGCCAAGTGCTTGGACAATAGACATGGCAGTGGAGAGGGGGGCCCAGTTGGTGGAAGTGAGTGCTGAAGTGATTGGGGTAAGGTTTAAGGATTTAAAGGACTGGTGCTGCATGATTTTAGGGGGAGGTTTGTGGTGATGAACCTTACGTACAATGAAAATGGGGTTGTGGTCACTAAGGGAATCGAGGAGGAGACCAGATTTAATGATGTGGTGCAGGTGGGTTGTGAGTGCCCAATCAAGCAGGGTGTGGTTTTGTATTTTGGGATTAGAGCATGTGGGCTCAAGTATAAGTTAAGTGAGGTTTAGGGCAGTGACATCATTGCGTAGCTTGTTTAACTTAGGAGTCAACCAATTTAGATTCATGTCACCCATTATGAAAAGTTCATCAGATTGTGAGAGGGAGATGATATTGGCAAAGAGTTCAGTTGTGACTGAGGGTTGAATGCTTGGGCGGCAAGAGATGCCAGCCACAAAGACTGGGATTGAGAAAGGAAGGGTAATGCAGGTGACAAGGGCTTCATAGGTAGCTGGGATGGATGTAGATAGGATGGTAGGAAACTGCAGTGAGGACAGGATATACATGGCCACTCCTTCTTCACAACCCGATCGATCTTGTCTGGAAATGGAATTCCTAGGGATAGCAATGGCACTGTCAGGGGTGCTTTTTTTGAGCCATGTCTCGGTAATAATTAGGATGTCAGGGGTGTGTGAAATTATAAGAGTTTGTAGGAGGTCGATTTTAGGTAGCAGGCTGCAGAAGTTCAGGTGGAGGAGCTTCAACCCTTTAGGGAGGGTTGTAGTAGGAGTGGGGTTTGGAGATATGCTATTTGGGTAAGGAGCCAGGGTTGGAGAAGAAATAGGGCAGTGTTTGGGTGGATGTTCCCTGATGAAAGGAGAAGGAGGAGGAGGGCAAGGATGAAACAGTGAAGTTTAGGACTTTTGTAATTGGAGTAGGAAATATGTGATGAAGAGGAAGAGGGATGGAGGGGTGGAGAGAAGGAGATAAGGAACCGAAGAAAGGCAAAGTGACTAGGAAGGGAAAACAGAGATGCTGGAGGGTAATAGGGAAAGTGGGGTCTGCTTACAAGGGGAGCTGTAGGGGTGAGTGACAGAATGAAGGATGTATCTGGATGGGGAGAGAGAAGTGGTAATAGGTATAGAGGGGGAGACTGGGATAAGGGTAAGAACCAGGAAGGGTGTGAATAGCAGGGAGATGAAAACCATTCTGGGTAGGGTAGTAAAGTCTTTGTACAGGCTTGCAGATTCAAATCACACCACTGAATGTTAGGACATTGATAATTTGCTTTAGGTATGAATGACCCAGGAATAGAAATGTTAGGGGAGAGTAGTACGTAGAGGATTGCAACCTACTTGTGTTGTTGCCCTCTAGTGGCTTTACAGTATAATTTGCAAATGGAAAAAAAATCAACAGATCACTGACAGGCCAGTGTAGGTTACACAAATGCTGCTCTGCACTGAACTGCTCACAGAAGTGTGCAAGTGAGTGAATTGGCAAGCAAAAAGATCAGCTGCTAAATGTCAAAGGTCAGTATTTCTTTGTAGCCTTATGCCCTAGTCCAGCGATTTCAGCACTGAATTCAGTGTTGGGCAGGAAACCCGTGTCAGCACTCTGGACTGTCTGGAACCTTTCAGTTGCCGCTGCGAGAAAGGCTCAAAAATCCTCTTTCCCTTGTTCTGGGTCCAGGACCAGATATTACTTTATGGGCCAAGGAGGAGCGTGGGCAGCAGGCACCTTCTCAGCCTGTTCTAGACAGGCAGGTTGCTTGTGGAGGGGACCGCCTCAGCAGTACCAGCCCAGTGAGCTCAGATCAGCCTGAGAGAAAGGAACAGAAGAGATGGCAGTTATAAGCCTTGGTGGAGGATGACTGGGACATGGGGGGGGGAGGACCTCAGCTTTATATCTTGGGGTGCCCTGCTCAATGCCTTGAGACAGGTATGGAACCTTGGGGTGATATTTGATGAAGGCTTGACCCTGAAGGCTCAGGTGTCAGCTGTAGTCAAGTCTTTCTTTTACCATCTAAGGAACATCACCATGGTGAAGTACCTGGTTCCATCTGAAGATCTACCTACCTTGGTCCATGCCTTTGTTACCACTCATCTTGATTATTGCAATGCCCTCTACCTAGGGCTATGGGAGTGGATATCCGCTAATTGCAGCTGGTGCAGAATGCAATGGCAAGGCTGTTAACTGGAATTTCCAGGTCCAGCCACATAACACCTGTGCTGCATGAACTCCACTGGCTACCACTTCAGTAGTGGATCACCTTCAAAATAGCATTGCTGACCTATAAAGCCCTATGTGATCTGAGACCTCAGTACCTGCAAGATCTGCTGTTGCCCTACTGTCCCTCCCATTCACTCCAATCCTCCGACGAGGGATTGCTGGAGATTCTCAGGGTACGTTTGAAAACATCTGGAGGTAGATCCTTTGCCTTTAAGGCTCCTACCCTGTGGAATTCTCTGCCTCGTCGATACGAGATAGCCTGACCGTAGAAGATTTTAAGAAATTCCTGATAGCCCATCTTTTTACACAGGCCTTTGATGATTATGGCTGATTTACTGAAATATGATTATATTAATGTTACTGCATTATGGGTGTGAACTGTTTTTAACAAATTTTAATTTTAAGCTGTTTAATGTTTTCACTTTACATTTTTATGGTATTTTTTGTATATACTCCCTGAGCTTTTACAAAAGTTTGCTTTGCTTTTCAAGATGCGTGGATAGCTGGAGGTAAACTATTTTCTCAAGTTATTTGCTCAGATGGGGGAGTAGGGAGACCATAATTGTCAGAGGAGTGTGGAGGGGTCCAGTATAAATCAAGTGGGTGCACAGAACAAGGGGTCACCCCCAACCTGGCAATAGCCACCCTCCACCCATAATTGCCTTTCTACTGCGCTACTCAACAAAAGAAAGGGTCATTCAAATAGCAAGGGACTTGGGGGAAATACGCTGGAAAGGAGCCCATAATTCCTTCTACCGTGACTTCTCCCATGAGATATCCATGTGCAGGAAAGCATTTGGCCCTGTCAAATCTTTTTTTTGTATTCAACTTCTTTATTGATTTTATAGAAGTAGAGCAACAGTATTAGCACAAGGTGAAATGTAATGGTATTACAATCAGAAAAATTAAAACTCCCCCTCCCCCCAACCACTACCACATCCCCTCTCCCCACACCACCCACCCCGGAGTGTGCCCCATGGGAGGTATTAGAGAACCTAACTGTATTATGAGATATGCATGGGGAGTCCACAGTTTACAAACCATCAATGCAGATATAAAGCATGTAATTTACCCCATTTTTCATCAAACAAAGTGAGTCTGTTATGGGAACTAGCAAGCAAGCGTTCAACCCTGAAGTAGGCTGAGAGGTTGTTTAACCATTCATTATAGGGTATGAGTAATTGTTCCATCAAGTGTTTGAGCACCAGCTTCTTGATCACCATGGAAATTAAAGCCATGTGGTATTTGCATTCTTTAACCCTGATTTTAGTGTATATGCCTAAAATGAAGATCTCCACCATAAAGCGGTCCCCCAGACCTAGTAACAGATCCAACCTGGATTGAATTGATCGCCACAAGGGGGTGATTTTGTTGCAATGCCAGAAAATATGCAGTAGATTCCCTTCTTCCTTACTGTATCTAGAGCAGGTAGGATTAGAAAAGTGGCCAATTTTAGCTAGGGTGACAGCAGTATAATATAAATCATTCAGTATATGATATTGGGTAAGTCAGAGCTTGTCTTGGGAGTTGTAGGTATAATGATCCTACCAGACCTGAGCCCAGTCAATGACTACATCAGGTAGGAGGGAGGCCCACACTTTAGAACCAGGTATGGGATCTGGGTGGCCAATGGACAGGAGATAAGCATACAAGAGGGATAGAAAGTGGGAGTTGGAAGATAAGTCATAGAAGCTGTCCAGGATAGGTTTTTAACTTGGAAACTTGAGGGGAGGTACCAAAGGTTTGGCCAATTAAATTTCTCAACTGGAAAATCTTGAAGATGTGAATTGAGGTTAACCCATATTTCTCTAGGATATTGGGGGATGAAAGAAGGGATTCGGGGGAGTAGAGGTCTGCTACTATAGCATTTCATAATGGGGCAGCCAATCAGGGATGATGTACTTGCCTCCTATCTTAATGTCAGGTTTGAGGATGAGAGGTTGAGCAAAGTCTTGGTGTGGGGAGATTTTATAGAAAGAGCAAAACTGAGAGGAAACCTTTAGTGAGGTTCTAGTTACTGAGTGACAAAGTGGGTGAGGTAGACTTTTCCGTTGAATATAAAAGATAGTAGAGGAGTGGAGGTGGTGGTGTTTTAAAAGCTGGATTTCCAGTTGTAGCCAGGTAGGTATGTAGTCTTCTGTAGGGTTGGTGAGCCATCTGCCAATCCTTGCAAAGTGGCTAGCCCAGTAATATAGGAGAAAGTTTAGAAGGCAGAGACTGCCTGCTATTTTAGGAAGACTCAGTTTAATGAAGGACCTCCTGGGTTGCTTGTGTAACCAAACAAAACCAGAGATAAGGGAATGGACATTCTGAAAAAATGAAAGGGGAAGCCAGATGTTCAACATGAGCAATGGATAAAAAAGCCTAGGGAGAACATAAATCTTTATGATGTTAATTCATCCCCATAAGGATAATGGGAGAGACTCCCATCTTTGAAGATCTTGCTGGAGGGTAACCGCTAGGTCATCAAGATTCAATTTCTTGGTGAGTGAGGGATCAGTGGTTTAAAAGGTACCCAAATATTTGAGTGAATGAGGGGACCACTTAATAACATAATGGCTAAAGTCAGCTCTGTAGGTGACATGATTTAAAGGGAAAATTTCAGTTTTGATAAGGTTAAGTTTATAGTTGGAGAGGAAGCTGTATTGGGTTACAGCTTCCAATAAGTGTTTCAAAGACATTGCAGGATTCTCTGAAAGAAGAAAAATGCCATCTGCATAGGCAGAAAGGGTAAGAGTGTGGTTAAGCACTGAGATACCTTGTATTTGGGGTGATAACTTTATGTGACACAAGAGGGACTCTAAATAAATATTAAAAAGAAAAGGTGAGAGTGGGCAGCCCTGTCTCATGCCTGTGTGGAGAGGGAAACTGGGAGGGGGGGACCTCCATTACAATATACCTTGGCTGAGGGAGAGGAGTATATGGCCTGAATCCACTTGATGAAGACGGGAGGGAAGACCATTTTCCACAGTGTCAGCCAAAGAAACTCCCAGTCCACTTTGTCAAAAGCATTCTCGGCGTCTAACAAGATCAGGGCCATTGGAGCCTGAGATGAGTGGGCTGCCTGGAAAATATGGGCAAATTTCCAGAGGTGGTCCACGGATGACCGTCCTGGGACAAATCCCACTTGCTCCAGGACCAGAAGGTGAGACCATACCTTCCTAATGCGTAGAGCAAGTATTTTGGTCAAAATGTTAATATCACAATTAAGGAGGGAGATCGAGCAATAGCTGGCAGGGGATGTGTGGGGTTTATCATGCTTTAGAAGGAGGATTATAGTCTCTTCTAATAGAGACAGATTGAGGAAGTCGGCATTAAGCAAGTATTGGTATAATTTAAGCATAAGGGGAGCTAACTCTTTAACAAAGGCTTTATATACATTAGAGGGGAAACCGTCAGGACAGGGTGCTTTGCCCAGGGCTAGGTCTTGAATTGCATCCTTCACCGCCTTCAAAGTAATTGGTGCTATCAATGAGAGTTGGCAGTGGTCAGGCAGACAGGGGAGAGCAAGAGAGTCTAGGTAAGTACCTATATCTTGGGAAGGTACCGGAGAGGATCTTTTGCTATATAGGAAACAATAAAAATGTTCAAGTCAAGGCAATGTCTCTGAGGCAGTTTTGATGGAGCCATCTGAGGCCTGGATGGAGGGTATAAATCTAGAGCTGTCCAGTTTGCAAAGCTGGTGAACTAAGAGTCTACTAGCCTTTTCTCCTTGGTCTAGATAGGTAGATTTTGTTTTCAAGAGGGCATATTCCACCTTTTCTCTCAGGAGGTCTGCATATTTGTTATTGAGGTCCAGAAGCTCCAATAAGGAATTAGGAGCTGTAGAGAATGATAAGGAAAGCTCTACCACCCTTATTTTTTGATAAACTCCCCACAGAGATAGCATTTGAGTGCACTCCAAACCAAATATTCTCTTTGGACCGAGACCCTATTTATGTCCATGAAAGTTTGAATAGAAGTTTGAATCTTGGAAACAATGTTTTTATCTTTTAAGAGCGGGGTGTTCAGCTTCCATGATTTATCTTTTTGCATGTCCGGGACGGGGAAGAAAACTACCCAGATCAACGAGTGGTCTGAGAGTACAATTATCTCAGTTCCAGCCTGACATAAGCCATCAAGGAAAGGGATACTAGTTAACACATAATCCAGTCTGGACCAGGATTGATGGATGGTAGAGTGAAAGGAGAAAAGTCAGTGTGATGGATTAAGTAGGTGTCATGGGTCACAGAGCCCAACCGTAGCCATGAAATCGTTTAGTGCTTTTTGAGGCACAGAAAGGGGTTTTAGTGGCCGGTTGGTCCTGTCCAAATCCTGAGTAGGGGGAATATTCCAGTCCCCCCCAGAATCAGAGAAATTGTGAGTAAGGGGGCAATTTTACTGACAAGATCCACAAGGAATGACGGGTCACCACCTGCTGGCCCATATATTGAGCTCAATACCACTGTAGTGCCCAACAGGGAGCCTTTGATAAGGACATACCTGCCATTGGGATCTACAACTGAGAAACCTGCCTGGAAGGGGATCATATTCTTAACTAGGATGGCCACTTCCTTACTCGAGGAGGAATCCTCTAAAGAAAAAAATTGGGATATCCCCTGCCTATGTAACTAAACAGCCTCTTTTGCCAGCAAGTGAGTTTTTGTAGTAGAATAATGACAGCATTAAATAGGGCACAATGCTTCAGCACCTGATATCTCTTTAAAGAGTCCCTGACTCCTCTGACATTCCATGTGATGATTTTACAGGCGTCAATAGCCATTTCTAAAAGTTAACCAAGTAAGTACTCTAAGAGAATAAAGAACAAGTACAAGTAACCGTCCGTCAGGTACAATCCAGCCCTCCCCCCAACCCATCCATCACAACAGTAGTACACGTAAGAAGTAAGTATAACATTACATTGACATCCTGAGCGGTATCAAGAAACAAGCATGACCCAAAACCCCCCACCCCTGTATTCACCCCTGTAGAAAGCTAAAGAGAAATGTTAGCTGTTCAAATAGGATGTAAAGCTGTGAAACTCCCCCTCAAAATCCCAGCAACTAAAAACCCCAATAACTATTTACATAGGACTTCAATATTGTGTGAGCAATACTTGAAAAGGAATTCCAATTATAAGAAGTCCAACCCCCAACACCTTCCTCACCCAGTAACAGATTCTGGGCACTGCAGAGAAAACTGTGGCAAGAAGGTGGGATGCCCTCCCCCACCATCATTCGGCATGCGATGCAGCTCTGCCAGGAACCTTTATGATCTGGAACACTCTCACCCATCCCCCCATTCACATGGATTAACAACCAGGGTCCTAAACTGTCCATAACCCCTGGAAGCAGAACCAAGTCCCTAACACATATTGAGCAGAAAATCCGGTGCAAATAGAAGCCCTTAGAGGGTTAAAAGCAGGCACCCTGTCACTGTTTGGTAGACTTTCTTAGGTTAAAGCCATACAATGGCTGTAATGAACTTCAATAGCATTTAAATAGGGGAAGAACAAAAACTGAGGGAGGGCACAGTTACCTGGGACTCGCTGCGAAAGTCTGGGAGTAGGCCCTAGGTTGTAAGGGGAGCGAGGTCAGATAAACAGTAGGTGTAAGGATCATTGGAAATTAGTCCATGAACTGGGAATCTATTGGAAGAAAAGGAAGGGGGAAAAGGAAAATAGCAACATGAAGCCACTTCCGGGTTGCAAGAGCATATAAAGATACGCTCTGCAGTGAGCAGGGCGAGAGTATGCATAGCGTGCACAGAAATGCTCACAGAGACACGTGCGTCTGCACATGTCTGCTGTATCCGCTGGGGCAGCAGGGGAAAGGGGTCCAACCAGCATACATCTAAAACTAGTAAGTAGTAATATTAATGTTAGTAATATCTAAATATGGAGGTTCCAAATAATTACTGTTCCTCCTGTCAAATGTTTGGTTGGGGTCCTCAGATTGTCAAGTTTGTCTGCCATAGATGTTTGCTGTTTTGCAGACAGCTAGGACTTCAAGCCCAGAAATCGAGGACCTGGAAAATTATATCGATCTAATGATTGGTCAGATAGTCCCACCTGAGGCTCTTAACATCCCAAATGAGATCCCTGGTGTAATAAGTAACACTTCTAATAATGATCAGTCTCTATCGCCTGCTGAAGAAACAGAAAACTGGTCAGTGGTTTCCAGACATAATACTAAACGCAGGGCGGACAAATGTTTCAAAGTACACCTGTATTTCCCCTATACAACAGCTATGAAGCCCTTGCCATAGAAACTGCAGAGTTTCCACAAACTGAGAATATTGATAACTTCATGAGGACTAATACTGCATCTTGACCACTACCACTTAAAGATTCTGTACATAAAAAAAACACAAAAAATTATGATAAAGTCTACTAATCATATGTTGTCCACACCAAATACAGAGAATAAATCCCTTAGAGTGCCAGAAAATATATTGACTTCAGAATCTGATATAATTGATCCTAATACTAAAAATAGACAAATTTATGTTCTTGGTGATTCCATAATTAAACATATAGATTGCCCAATTTGTAATGTTGCAAACTTAATAGAAAGATCCTGCTAGTAGCTTGGCAGAAGACACCAGGAGAAAGGACTGCTGTGTGACTAGACTTTTCTGCTGGGACTATATAGCCCATCTTCCCTCCCCTCCACCCCCTCACCCAAAGCTAGTTCTATTTTTATAGGCACAGGATTTAACTGACAACAGGAACTTCCTGTTTTGGGGCAGGAAGTGAGTGATCACAGAACCACCAAGGACCCACCATCCTAGAAGGGCAAGAGTAGCTCTCCGGCCCCCTCTAGCTGCTGGAGGTCTGCCTCTGCGCAAGTAAGTGGTCTACTGAGAAATATAGGATATTCTTGTCTCAGAACAGGACAAGCAGGAGCTTAAAGGGCACACAGGCAGAAAGTAAGGAGAGAGAGAAAAAAAAAACAGAGGAAAGAGTAAGGATTGCAAACAGTTAAGGGGCCAGAAATAAGACATGATTGGAGTGGTGCAGTACAGTGGCTGTGGATCTTCCGGGAGATGTTCTGGAGGATGTGGTGTTGTCCCATCTGTAGGCACCTCTCTGGGCTGAGGGAGGAGGTTGCTCATCTCCAGGCTGAGTTGGCCAGGATTTGTGGGACCTCCTCTTGCATCCAGGGACCACCAGTGCCACTGCCGTTGCCTCAGAGGTTGCCAAGAAAGAGGAGCAATTGGACCACAGTGGGCTCAGGGAGGGTGAGAGTGGTGGAACAGAGGCACATCCCTCCAGTTGTACCTCTCCACAATTCCTATGCCATTCTGGCAAAGTGTGGTTCCTCTATGGAGGCACCCACAGTGGAGACCAAGGAGGATGCTGGGAACCTCCACAAAGAAGACCCACAGGAGGGTGGCAGGGGACCCTGCAGGGGAAGGAAACAACTCCTGGTGGGGGACTCCATTGTTAGGAAGGTAGAACTGGGGGAGGAAGGGGAGAGGGAGGTAAGGTGCCTGCCTGGCACCATGGCTTGAAGGGACAGGGAGCAAATCCTCAGGATTGCCAGAGCAGCTGCACAGGGGAGGGAGCTGGATGTCATTGTCCACCTAGGGACAAATGACCTGGCTAAGAAAGGGATTAGAGAAGTGCAGGAAGAGTTTGTGGAATTGGGGAGGGGCCTTAGTCAAGTAGCATGCACGGTAACCTTCTCGGAGGTGCTACCCATCTATGGCATAGGAGAGGCTAGGGTGTTCCGCACCATGGGATTCAATCAGTGGTTGAAAACCTGGTGTGGAGCTCAGGGATTTGGCTTCACTGGGGACTGGGGGTCCACCTGGAGTGATGCAAGCCTATACTGGCATGATGGGCTGCATCTGTCCGGGAGGGGAACCAGGATCCTAGGTGATAGGTTTAAATGCTTCATTGGCAAGCTTTTAAACTAGCCAAGGGGGGAGGCACTGGAAAGGAGTAGGAAAATCCTAGCCCCCAAATAATCACGATAGTAAGTGTGGCAAATACCAACATAGAGGTGTCGATAGGGAGAAGGGCAGGGGTAAATGGAGAAAGTGACAAAGGCAAGAAGGACAGGGATGGGGCAAAAGGGAGTAAGGCCATCAGGAAATGGAGGGTAATGAGTACCAATGCCCGAAATCTGGGCAACAAGCTCCCTGAGCTGGTGGCCTTAATGGAAGAGGGATGCCTGCATATCGTAGCAGTCACAGAAACATGGTACACAGAGAACCATGACTGGAATGTTAATATACCAGGGTACATAACCTACAGGAGAGACAGGCAGGGGAGAAGATGGGGAGTAGTAGCTCTCTATATAAAGGAAGGGATAAAAGCAACTGAACAAAAGAGTAAACAGGGAGGAGAGGAGGCACTGTGGGTCACCTTGGAGACTGGAAAGGGCACCACAATCCGCACAGGGGTTGTCTACAGACCCCCATGTCAGGGGGAAGGAATGGACAAGGATATGATAGAAGGTATTCTTAGAATGGCAGAGAAAGGGGAGATACTGTTGATGGGAGACCTGAATATGCCAGATGTTAACTAGAGCACATTTGCTGCAGCTACATCCAAGAGCAGGGCCATTCTTGATGCCCTACAGGTGGCAGGCATTAGACAGCTAGTTTCGGAACCCACTCATGAGGGAGCAATCTTAGACCTCGTGCTCTCAAGCGGGGCGTGAGAGGATCTCAGATCTAGGAAGTGGGTTGCCATCTGGGGACAAGTGACCATCAAACAGTGTGGTTCACGTTAAACTCAGCTACAGAGTCAAGCCATACAAAAGTGAGGGTACTGGACTTTAGGAGGGCTGACTTTGGCAAGATGGGAGAGTGCCTCAGAAAAGCACTAGCAAACAGGCTAGAAGGAGGTGTGGAGCAACAATGGGGAATTATCAAAACTGCCATCAGAGAGGCAACAAGACTTTGTGTGAAGCAAATAAACAAATCAAAACGAAAGAAAAAGCCACTATGGTTCTCAAAAGAGGTGGCTGTGAAAGTCAGGAAGAAAAAGATAGCATTCCGGAAGTATAAGGAAACACAGAAGGAGCAGGACAGAGAGCTGTACCAGTTAAGGCAGAAGGAAGCAGGGAGGGAAGTCCGAATAGCAAAGGCCCAAACTGAGGTAAAGATAGCCAACTCAGTTAAGAAGGGGGATAAAACCTTTATAGGTACATTAGCGAGCGTAGAAAGACAAAGGGAGGGATAGTGAGGCTGAATAGAATGAACGGTGGGTGGGCAGAGGGGGACAGTGAAAAAGCAGGAATACTGAATGAATATTTCTGCTCAGTATTCACAAAAGAGGAGGGGGAAGTGTCTAATCCAATTAACAGAAGCACTCTTGATAGGTGGTCGATCCCAGTCCTTTCACAGAAGAAAGGGTTCTGCAAGAACTCCTAAAACTGAAGGTGGACAAAGCAATGGGTCCTGATGGAATTCACCCCAGAATTCTAAAAGAATTAAGGGAGGAACTAGTGAAACCACTGGCTACTCTTTTAATAAATCATGGGAGGATGGTGTGGTACCCGAGGACTGGGACGAAGGTGGATGTGATTCTCCTTCACAAAAGTGGGACCAAGACAGAGGCAGGAAACTACAGACCTGTCAGTCTGACCTCTGTGGTGGGGAAAGTGATGGAGTCACTTCTGAAGGAAAGAATAGTTGAGTACCTAGAGGCCAGTGGAGCACAGGACCCAAGGCAGCATGGGTTCGCGGGAAGGTCATGTCAGGCAGAATCTAATAGATTTATTTGACTGGGTGACAAAGTAGTAGACCAGGGAGGGCTGTGGGCATGGCCTACCTAGACTTAGCAAGACATTTGACACAGTCCCACAAAAAGATTAATAGTCAAATTAACCAGCTTGGGAGTGGGTCCCAGGGTTGTAGCCTGGGTAAAACATTGGCTGTACAACAGGACACAGAAGGTAATTGTAAATGAGTCACTCTGAAGAAAGGGGGTTACTGGTGGGTATGAGGGTTCAGTATGGGTCCAGTCCTTTTAATGTCTTCATCAGTGACATTGCAGAGGGACTGGAAGGAAAATTATGCCTTTTGCAGATGACACAAAGATCTGCAACAGGGTTGATACACAAGGAGGCGAAAGGATGAAAAGGGACTTGGCAAGGTTGGAGGAATGGTCAGAAGTATGGCTGCTAGGATTCAATGCAAAGAAGTGCAAATAATGCACCTGGAAACAAGAACCAGGGAAGAATACACAATGGGTGGGAGGTAGTAACAACAACAAAAAAAGAAAGGACCTGGGGTAATCATATCAGATGACCTTAAGGTTAGCAAGCAATGTGAGAAGGCAGTAGGGAGGGCTGGGGTATACTGGGATGTATAGGGAGAGGCATCATCAGCAGAAAACAGGAAGTTGTTATCTCTCTGTACAGACAGTTGGTGAGACCCCCTCTGGAGTACTGAGTCCAGTTCTGGAGACCCCATCTCCGCAAGGACATAGACAGGATAGAGGTAGTCCAGAGGAGGGCAACTAAAATGGTGCAGGGTCTGCAAGAGAAGCCGTATGAGGAGAGACTAAAGGAGCTTAACATGTATACCCTTGAGAAAAGAAGGGAGAGGGGGGACATGATAGAAACTTTTAAGTACCTCAGTGGAATCAACAAAGTCCAAGAGGGTAGCATCTTTCAGAAAAAGAGACTTGCAAGAACAAGGGACACAATTTAAGGATAGAAGGAGGGCGGTTCGAGGGGCAATGTGAGGAAGTATTATTTCACAGAGAGGTAGTGGATGCATGGAACAGCCTTCCTGAGGAGGTTGTAGGGTCTAAAACTGTGGGAGAATTCAAGAATGCATGGGACAGACATAAGGCAATTCTTGTGGGGGGTAGGAAGAAATAGGCTGTTGGTTAACTAGGATCTGCAGCCTATCCTGTAGGTCGGGAAATGGGCAGACTAGATGGGCCTAGCGGTCCTTATCTGCCGTCAGAGTCTATGTTTCTATGTTTCTATGTGTTTCTATGTTTCTGTGTACTAGCCTAAGGGGGGCAAGAATTGCAGATATTACCACAGTGGTTAAGGAAGTACTTATAAGCGCAGGTGATAACCCCATGTTTGTTATACATGCTGGCACAAGTGATATCAACAGAGCCAGTTTGGTTGATCTTAAATATGACATTATAGCACTTATATTGATAAGAACAGCCTTGTCTGTTTTCAGAAATGTTGCCTGTACCAAGG
This sequence comes from Neoceratodus forsteri, assembly GCA_016271365.2. NCBI lineage: Eukaryota > Metazoa > Chordata > Ceratodontiformes > Ceratodontidae > Neoceratodus > Neoceratodus forsteri. The sequence goes on from CM028131.1 coordinate 202,645,885, forward strand.
GCAACAATTGAAATAACAAACAAAATAAAAACCTTTAATAACTGGCCTAGGAAACGATGCCTCCAGCAGGGCATTCTGACCCAGATATTCAAAAGGGTTGCTCCATGCGCAATAGGGTTGCTCAGCGCAAGTCCAAAAATGCGCCATTCTGCAATATTCAGCAAGAGGCAGCTGCACCCCCCAAATCACACTGAGCAAGAGCACAATGATAATGAATGTATGTGCAACTGAAGGGGGAGGAACCATGCATAAATGGCACAGTGCGATATTCAACAACATGCGCCATGTGCAATAGGGGAGCAAGCAGAAGTTGTGCGATAGCGGAAATGAGTCAAAATAAAAAGGAACAAGGGAGAGGTGCAAGAACGCTACAGAGAAGGCACATGTTGCTGAACTATAGCCAGACACACAGGGCAGGACAGAGAAAGGGTACCCTGAACCCACAGGCACAGAAAAGGTGTGGGGAGCCACAGCCAAACCACAGTGCAGAAGGGGGAAGTGCCACACAGCACTGAGGCCACCAGAGGAAGGTGTTCCCGGTGCAGGAGAAGTAGCAGCCAGGACAGCAGGGGGAACACAGAAACAGCTGCCGGGGGGGACACAAGCCAGGGACATGGCCAGTGCCACCATCCAGATGGAGACAGTAATGAGGGGGGTGAGAAGGTAGGCAGCAGGGGGGCGCGGCCGTGTAAGGGCCCGTCAGCGGTATGCCCCCAACAGGCAGTACTGAGTCCGCACCAGCTTCTAGCTGTACGCTGATACGGAGATCGTGGGCCGGTACTGCCTGAATCGGGAAATTCTGAGGTGGCTCTGTGAGCTGAGCAGTGATGTGATGCAGGCACCCACACGACGGAGCCATGCTCTGTCAGTGGAGACTAAAGTGACAGCTTGCATGTGCTTGCTCAACACAGTTACCTTCCAGAGACCAACAGGGGACACCACAGGCATAACCCAGTCGGTCGCGTCCAGCCACCTCACCCAATTCCTCAGTGCACTGCTGCCACATGCTGCAGAGTACATCCATTTCCCCAGCACACTGGCAGAGCACACAGCAAACATACAGGAGTTCCACAGGGTAGCACGTATGCCTGGCATGCTAGGGGCAATAAACTGCACCCATGTGGCCATCCGCACACCACCTGGCCCCGAAGGTGCCGCATATATCAATCAGAAGGGCTATGCAAGCATCAACTGTCAGGTGGTGTGTGATGCCAGGGGGCACATAATCAATGTCTTTGCCACGCACCCTGGGGGAGCACATGATGCCTTCATCTGGCACCAGTCGGCACTGTGCCACAGATTCGAGAGTGGAAACATCCCCACTGGCCACTTAGTGGGTGAGTATGCAAACCACGTGGAAAAACATAGAACTTGGGAGGGGCATGGTCAGAAGTGACATGGGTATTGGCCTAAATGGTCCAAGGCAGGGCGACGCTGATCACCAAACTAACCTCCACCCTGTATACACAGGTGACAGTGGATACCCACTCCGTCCCTGGCTGCTCACACCATACCGGCGGCCCGCGACCCCATCGCAGCAATGCTACAATGAGGCACATGCCACCACATGCTATATCATCGAGTGGGTGTTCGGGATGCTGAAGGCATGTTTCCATTGCCTGGACACGTCTGGTGGTGCCCTACAGTACAGCCCTTCAAAGGTCTGCGGGCTATTCCTGGCCTGTTGCATCCTGCACAACATGGCCAATGACTGTGGGATAGCCATACAGGTCAAAGAGGGTGACAACGATGGGAACGATGAGGACGCTGGTGAAGATGGTGATGGGCAGCCCCCCCCCTTGGGCGACGGGACCCCCGACTGATCTGGCTGGCACAGCTGCACCGGGACACCATCACAGAGGAGCACTTCAGCCAACCCAGGTAAGTCATGGGGCCATGTGCAACCACCAGTGGCAAAGGCACAACCTACAAACACGCATGGACAAACCCCAGGGGCGAATGGCATAAAGGGAAGTGGCCAAGCATGGAACCACATACACCGCCAGGGTTGGGCAAGGTCTAACATGGCATGCGGTCATACACACACACACCTCACAAGACATGCACAAAAGGTAGGAGGCACGCTGACCCAGACCACCACCCCTAGCCACACACACGTCCACAGACCACCACGCCCACTGCCTGTCATTGTGCATGTGTCAGATGCTGGGCACCACTGCACAGTGGCCTACAGCCTGCACAGACATCATCATGCACACACCACAGCAGACAGCAGCTGGGAGGGTGTGCAGATGGGGCTACTAATGTGTGTGCAGGGCAGTACCCACCCGTGCATTGCACACTGAACGACATAATGCACACAGGGCAGCATCAGACAGTAGCCAGGCTGGGTGACTGGTGGAACGCGACGTGCCACAGGCACCACGGATGCATGGGTGACCCCGCCAAGACCCACCAGCAGTGACAGGCTGACCAATGGCCTCATGGGGTGGCACCGACGGTCCCCCAGGAGTTCCACTGTGTGAATGCGGCCGTGCTCGCGCAGGGGTCTGCAGCACACCAAACATGCCTGCGCCAGGCATCCTCGGGATGTCCACAGCTGAACCTGGTGTCCACAAGGAGGGTGTCGCATGACACCAGGAACGGGGGGTGGACATTGCACTGCGTGGTGTCTGTGATGCATGGGCAAATAACTGTGTGCCCATTGTGGCCATGACAGCTGTGAATGCCTATGTCTGCCTGTCAATGGCAGCAGTCACATCCTCCCACAACTGGTCCATCCCTGCCAGGAGCAGAGCGGTGTCTCTGCTGTGCCGCTCCTCTGCCTGGCGCAGAGCCACACTCAGTGCATCCACCGCTGTCACAAGCCACATCTGCTGATTGACTGATGCTTGCAGTATGCGGGTGTGCTCATCTAAGAGGTCATCTGCCTGATTGGCATGCTGTCCCTCATGGTGTTTGTGGCCCTGATGATCATCACCCCTTGAGGGTGGGCACTGCACACCAGGGCCAGGCCTGGGCATGTCCACAGGCGGTGCACTAATGCTGCCCCCTGGCACTGTACCCCCATGGCCATTGGCCGACTGCTGATACTGCCCCTCCGGCTGCCACTTTCCAGGGCTCAATGGTGCTGCCGCAGTGGCCACAACAGCCCCACCATCCTGGACACACACCAGTGCTGCCCCACTGGTACAGACAGGCACAGGCTGGGACTGTGATGTCATGCAGGCCTCTATGGTGGCACCACCCACAGCCATGGCCATGACATCACCTGCTGTGTGGCCATCCTGTAGCCCACACTTCTCAATGCCCATGACGTTAGCTCCTTCATCATCGGTGATGGATCCGGCACCAGCCCGAGTCTCAGCATGCTGGCATCCATGGACACTGGCATGCTGGGATACGGGCAGGGCCTCCTCCACACCTGCTCCACCAACATCAGTCCGGACATCCAGGCGGGCCCACCATCGCCCTGACCCCTGTATGCCTGTGGAGGTGGACGGGCCCTCCTCCATCTCCATGCTACTGCCCTCAGTGGAGAAACCCACCACCACTGACCCATGTAGATGCTCAGGAGCTATAAGGGAAAAACAGTAGCATTAATATATGTGACCTACCCTGTCCCTCCCCCCATCGACAGACTAGGACCTACCATGCAGTGATGGGCTACCACCCATCTGGAATCCACCACCCGGAACACCCTTGATGGCACAACGCTGCATGCTGCCAGCAACCTGCTCTCCCTGTGAGGTCAGGTGTTGCATCTGTGGCTGTCGCCACCGGTCACAGACCATGCTGCCCTGATGGCAGCCACCTTCTTTTTAATTCTCTGCCTGTCCGTGCCCATCTTTTTTTTTCACTCCTGCACAGAATGCTGGTGGCTGTCATGCATGTTGACAGCATGCACCACCTCCTCCCATGCAGCAGCACAGGCCTGTGGTGTTCCCAGGTGTCCGCTGAGCAGCGGCTCCTGGTCGAGGAAGGCCTCAAACAGCGCATCTGTCTCTGCCTTTGTGAAGTTTGGCCTCCTTTTCCTCCCACGTCTCTGTTCCTCTTCCTCTACCTCACGATCAGTCATGATTCCTCCTGTGAGAATGACAGGTGTTACCTATGACTGTGCAGTTCCATGCATGTCCCAAACACCACAGTCCACACTCCCAAACAGCATGCAACTCACTGCAATAGACTGCAGTAACCGACTATGGCCAGTGCAGCCCAATGTGGCATTTTTATAGTGCAACCAATGCAAATGAGGTGAGGCGCATTTTTAAGTGGATGCAAGTGGAGTGACTGTGCCATTGAATGGCTGATTAGATGATTTGCATATGCCAGCTGAATATCGCGCTGTTGCGCTTTGCGCAATTGTGTTAAACGTGCTGAGCCAAGGGCGCAGTTCTGTGACATGCACAGTACACACCTAACTGCTCATGCCTGGGTTGATGATGCAGGAGCCTGCCTCGCTGCTGACATGCTGTGCATGGGAGGCAATGCAGGGCACAGCCACCATTGTGCCAGTGGCGCTACAGCGCTGTTCACATATAGGGCGCTGTGGCACTGGGTCGTCGTAGGTGTACTGGGGCAACAGCGCTGTAGGCCACTACAGGAGGTGGCACACAGTCACCCAATTGCACTACATGCATTGGGTTCCAATTGCGCTGTGGCTGTCCAAGCGCCAGAGACCCTTGACCCTGTGCCTGACCTTTGCCCCCTAGGTGCCATGCATCAGGCATGAGTGCACCACTATTGCGCTGTTCGGTGACAGCGCGATAGGGAATGGCAGTGCTGTATGACACAGCATCTGCAAGTGGCAGGACAGCACTGCCAAGCGCCATTTTGGATCCACCACATTGATGAGATGGCGTGGAGAAGAGCAATCATGTGGAGCCAGGTGGAGTTTGCCAACCTGGTGGCAATTGCAGAGCCCCATGCTGGGGCTTTGTATGGAGATGCACCACTGGACAGGGCCAGGAGTGCAGTGTGGCAGGAGGTGGACGACACCCTCGAGGAGGCCACTGGAATGGGGCGCACAGCAGACCAGTGTTGCCACCATTATGGGGACCTCAGTCGCAGGGACCTGGACCTGCTTGCCCGCCTGTGGGCACATGCCAGGAGAGGCACGGTGCCACGGCTAGGTAAGTGCCACATCCATACACTATTATCGTCCATATGGGTGCATTTGTCCAGCACATGAGGGGGGCCCGTCCAGTGTTGGCCATGGTGGTGGTATCGGGGTGTGGGATGGATGGGTACGGCTGTGTGGGATTGCACACACATGGAGGCAGGGGGACTTTGCTACCAGGTTGTACTGATGTTCCTCTCTCCATGTTTGCACCTTAGGGTCCGAAGAACACAGACAGGAGAGGGAGTGGAGGCGCCGACTGGAGGAGCAGCAGGGCAGGAGGGCTGAAGGTGTTCAGTGGCGCATGGACCAGCCTGATGATAGTGAGTGCCTTACATCCATCATTACTTTTGCATGCTGTATAACCGGGCAGGCAGCGGGGCATGGCCACCATCCATTGACACCACTGCCATGTATGCAACTGGCCCAGTCAGCACTGTCCAGTGGCACTGCATGTCTGGGAGTGCGCAATGGTGGTCCATGCGTGCAATGGGCACATGGCTGTGGTACTGCCTTCACACCGCATAGCCAAGTCACTGTACGGCCATGGTGGTGCTGTGCAGGACATGGGCAGTGGGTGTGTGCAGTGGTCCACATGGCTGTGGCTGCCTGAGTAGGCAGGTCTTGTGGATACGGTCACTGTGGGTGGTTGCACACCATCACAGGAGCGTGGCACATGGCTGTATGCCATGCACAATGGGTGGGCTGCAGGGGGCTGGACAGTCACACTTATTGACTCTGCTCCCTCATCCTAGGTGGACGGCGACTCCAGGTGCTGGAGAGAGGTGTACGGGAGCTGCTCCAGGTGGCAAGGACTACCCTGGAGTTCTTGCAGTGAATCAACCACCACGGGGTGAGGAAGAGGAGGAGAAGACGTAGGCACCATATGGGAGGAGGACCAGGGCACACATTGAAGACTCCATGCCCCTACTAACACCTTCCCCCCTTGACCCACCCTCACACCCCTTCTTCCCTCTCCCATATGTTCACCCCTGCCCCGTACCCGCCCCCACCTGTTATGTGGCCTCCCCCCCCCTTGTAAATACTTGTACATAGTTTTTTTTTACTTCTTTTAAATATATGCATTTTGTTATGACAACTGTGGTGGTCTTTGATTTGCAGTGGGCTACAGGTGCTCAGCTGCAGTGGTGTGCATGGCATCGGGGTGGTGCACGCATGGGCGTGTGTGTGTGTGTGTGTGTGTGTGCAGAGGTGAACCACCTATGGTGTAGGCAGGGGGATCAGTCACTGTCTGTGGTTTGTGTGTTGTACTCTGTGCACTGGATGCCTGTGTGCAGTGGTCCACAGGGCCTGCACTGTGTGCATGGTACCCCTGTCAGATCATCCATGGCCTGTGCAGTTGACACCCTTGCTTGTCTGTGATATGCACGGTCTGCTGGTGTGTCAGTGGTGGCTATCCATGCTGGATAACAACTGTACCCGGCACAATGCCAGGTTGCCTTCCATCACCAGTATGGTGCACGTCTGCCTCCAGTGGCACTGTGGCCTCTGCTGTTGTTGTCTCCCCTCCATGCTGTCGCTTGTGTCTGTTGCAGGGGATGTGCTCCAGTGTCTGTCACTTGTGCTCCAGCAGCATGCTGGTGGCATACAGCTTCATGGTGCCTGCGAGGGTGGCTGGGCACACTGTGCAATGTAGGGGTGCTGGCCAGTGTACATGTCAGCCGTGACAATGCACCAGTGGCTCGGTTGACCCGCTACTGTGTCCCTGTGCTGGTGTGCCATTGGGTATGGGTGGGTGTTTGTCCATGCACTGTGTTGCATCCTGTGTGGTGCATGCTTCCATGCTACACTGTGTGTGTCTGTGCTGGCTGTTGTGGCCAGTGCTGGGATGGGATGTGTCCTTGGGAGGGTGTGCAGGGTGCTGTACCACTGATGGTGGGTCCAGGGCATGCCCTTTCACATGTGGGGTACCTCGTGTGGCAATGCTTGGTCGGTCTCTCAGCTGTACCTCGGGGGGGGACGTGCAGGGTGGCACTGTGTATGCTGTTGTTGCATTGCTATCTGCTGCCGCCCACAGCAGGGTGCACATGTTGAGGATGCCTTGCATGGCTCCATGGTGGACAGGGTTGCATTGTCACAGTGGGGGTGGTGGCATGCATAGGGTGTTCTGCACTGTTGGGCGCTACTCCTGGGAAGGGTATATGGTGATTGTGGTGCAGGGTGTGCTCTGCATTGGTGGGATGATGTGGCACGGGGTGGTCAGCCCTCCTTGTGTGCTGGTCACAGCTTCCCAGAGGGTTTGCTGGGGCACCATGGCCCGGCTGTGGGTTGGTTGCTGGTATCCATGGACCGGTGGTTATTCCAGCTCTCCCTCGGTTGTGCAGTGCATGGGGTGTGGGGGACAATGTCTGTTCTGCTGTGTGCTCCTCTACCCATCTGTGGCATGGGTGGTGGGCCGCTGCATCCCTGGTTGTGCTGTTGCATTGCTGCCATGCTGCAGGGGGCATCTCTGGTTGGCTATGGCACATCTGGACTGCTCTGCTGAGCATCCCTTGTTGTGCTATGGCGCATCAGATATGCTCAGCTTCACATCCCTGATTGTGCTATGGCATAGGTGGTGCAATATTCAGTTGTCTGCCGTAGACGCATCTTGGCCTGCGCAGTTTTTGAATATCACGCTTCTTGTGCATGGGCACAGTGGACTTGCACTTGCTCCTGCTGTTGCCCACTTTTTGGGTGCAGTTTGAATATCTGGGCCCCTGTGCCTTACATATCGGGAGCAATTCTACCAAAACTACCCCTTGTACTGCTGGGATGGACTACATCTCAGTAGAAGGGGTAGTTCTCTATTGGGCAAAAGTGTTCTATCAGCAAGAGATAAACTTTTAAACTAGCAGCTCCGGGAGAGAACAGGTTTTTTTCCTGTCCTCTAGAAAACTCGGTTAGCAATAGCACTACCTACGAGGTTCTTTCATTGAATGCAAGATCATTAAATCAGGAGAAAATGGCTGAATTGGAAGCCAAACGCACTATGAACAAATATGAGCTTATAGCAGTAACTGAAACATGGTGGGACCCCGACTCTATATGGGCAACAAGATTACCAGGTTATAGATTTTATCATAAAGATCGTGTAGGCCAATCAGGTGGTGGGGTTTGTATGTATTTCAGGGAAGATGTAACTTCCTTTCAACTCCGTCCGATATATGACATCAAAACCATATGGGTCAATATTCAGCTTAAGGGTCAACCCCAAATATTGGTCGGTACCTGTTATATACCTCCTTCTGCTAATGCTGAGTATACTTCTATGCTTCATAAAGAAATATTGAACATGGCAAGTAAGGGCAATATTCCAGTTTTAGGAGACTTCCCTATGCCCTCTATTAACTGGATCACATTATCTGGAAAAAATTTAAATGAGAAGGATCTGATTTCACTAATTGTGGATTTAGGTTTGGAACAGTTTATTACAGAACCCACATGGGGAGACAATGTGTTGGATCTGGTCATGACTAATACAGGGAATATCATATCTAGTGTAAGTATTAGTGACCCTTTAAGTTCCAGTGACCATTATTCTATAATATTATCACTTACTGTCAATACTGTACAATGTATAAAACACTCACAGTTTAAAAATTATGATTATGCCAATTTTAATAATATTAGAGAGCAATTAAATAACATTTCTTGGGAGGAATCCATAACTCTCTTATCACTTGAAATGGCCTGGGAATTTTCAAAAAATAAGATTTATGAGTTAGAAGAACTTTTTGTTCCAAAAAAAATATATATATATATAATAATAAGGGAAATATTCCATTATGGTTTAATCAAACTATTAAGAAACAAATTAGAAACACAAATAAACTTATTTCTGTCTTAAAAAAGAGTGATGGTATTAATAAAGAACATTTGCCATTACAGTTTAAAAAAGCACTAAAACAATTAAAACAATCTACAGTATCTTACAGTCTAAAACAAACTTGAGTTTCGGTTGGCACATTGCAAAGATAGCTATAAATCGTTATTTTCTTATCTTAATAATAAAAAAGGGAATAATAGGTACATTGGGCCCCTATTGATAAACAATGCGTTAATATCAGCTGATAAGGAAATAGCAGATGCATTTAGTACACAGTTTTGGTCTGTCTTCTCCACAAAAGACTACCCTAAAATATATCAGGATTCAACTAGTAAAACTATAAATTATCATATTTCTGAAACTGAAACATTAATGGTTTTGCAATCCCTAAAAAGACATCTAGTAGAGGACCAAACAATTTTAGCACAAGATTTCTGTTAGAAACAGCAGAGGCTATTGTTAAACCCCTAACCCTAATTTTTAATAAATCTCTCCAGAAAGGCTTAATACCTCATGACTGGGCAAATGCCACACTGATACCTAATTTCAACAAAGGCAATCATTCAAATCCGGATAATTATCAACCTATAAGTCCAACATCTGTTGTAGGGAAGGTTATGGAGAAAATGATTAAACAATTTCTGGAAAGGGAATTAATTTCTCATAACTTAATTGATCCAACACAACATGGCTTTAGGCCTGGGTGTTCCTGTGTAACCAACTTGGTATCCTTTTATAATTATATAAGTTTAGGACTTGACAGTGGGACACCCACGGGTGTTATACTACTTGATTACGGCAGGGCATTTGATAAGGTGCCGCATGGGAAGCTCCTTGATAAAATGATAAATCTAGGGTTTTCTAAAGACCTAGTTAGATGGGTTTCTGGCTGGCTATCGAATATATGTATGTATGTCAGCAAGTCAGAATTAATGGGTCCTATAGGGCATGTTACTAGCAGGGTCCCTCAGGGATCGGTCCTTGGACCCACCTTGTTCAATGTATATATTAGTGATATGCAGGTCAGTGCCGATAATATTCTTTCTAAATTTGCTGATGATGCTAAACTGGGTGGGGCAGTAGCAACTGAATTAGATAGAACCATTCTGGATAACAACTTAAAAGTCATAGAATCATGGGCTAAGGAAAATGGGATGTTCCTTAATTCTGATAAAAGTACTGTGTTACATTTTAGGAAGAATAATCCCAAGCAAAGTTATGTTCTAAACAATCGCCCCCTCAAGGTTTCTGCATCTGAAAAAGACTTTGGAGTCATTGTTAATAATAAGCTTTCATTCACTGATTAATGTAATAAGGTAGCCAAGATCTCAAATGCCTTACTTACTCGTATTAAAAGAACTTTTGTAACTAGAACTCCAGAATGTATTATTCCTCTTTTTAGGACTCATTTTAGTCCCCATTCTGATTCTGGGTATTCCTTTTGGAACCACTATTTGAAATATAATATTGATGCAATTGAAAGGATTCAGAGGAGGGCAACAAAATTAGCCCCCAGTTTGGCCAACAGTGATTGACTTAGATTAGACTGCAGGAGACTGGATTACATTCATTACAAAGTAGAAGAACTAGAGGAGATTTACTCCTTCTGTATAATGTCCTTAACTCTCAGGATCAAATGGATTAGTGTGGTTTAAAATTCTCTAACATAAGAAGTTCACCTAGGCTTAAAAATAAACAAATTGAAGTAAGAAAATCAAATACTAATAAGAGGTTAAATTATTTCACAGTAAGAACTCCATCTCTATGGAACCCCCTTCCGCAATATTTAGTGGATTGTCCATCTATTTCTTCTTTTAAAAGAAATTTGGACAAATGGATGGAGTTTAATACAATTGGGGATTAACAATTTCCCACCATTGTGGTGGGGGACTATCTCGATGGGCCTTTGGCCTACTTTAGTCTTATGATATCAAGTAAATCAAGTAAACCAAATACCCCTCTATATACACAGAAGCCAGATTCAGTGCCATTAGGGACGGACATTAGCATTTTAATTCTTTGGCATGAACCAGGTTCCTCACAGTGTTGATCCAGGGGAATAATGCATGGGGAAGGATAAGACTGTAGGACCAGAACTGGTCCATCCACAAAACCTACCCTAGGAAACTCTCCCTGAGATGCAGCTCCTATCAGTGATGGAGAGACTCCCCTTCTGCAGTAGCTCTCTCAAGGAGGCCTACTCAACTCAGGAGTAAGGAGAAGCCTGGGGCCTACTCACCCAGCCCCTCAATCACACCACCTACTACATTCACCCAAGAAAATGACCTAACAACAGGTAAACGATCACTATTAACAAATTTAACATTAAAGGTTAATAAACAGAAGCAGTAATGTCTAGAAGTATACTCTGAGCACATTCAACTAGGTCTAAAGAGTTTGGGCAGCTTCATAGCCAAATCAGATGAGGCCTGGGTGGGAGAGTCATAGGAGAGCCAGGAGCCATTGATAGAAACTTGTAGTCTTGCCGGGTAGAGCATTCTGAAAGGAACACGACTCACAATTAACTTGCTCACTGTTGAGTGAAAAGCTGAGTGCTTTTGGCGTGTCCCGTAAGGTAAATCTTGTGTGATGCAGAGTTTAGAGCCTTCCCAGGTGATCAGTTGGAGCTCTCTCACTTTAGAAAGTACATGTTGCTTTTTGATGAAACTGAGAAATTTGAGGATGATTGTTCGTGGTGCATTGCCTGGCCATGGTTTGGGACGGAGTGGCTGATGAGCCCTTTCAATTTGGTATGAGGGGTTGAGGGGTGAGGGGCCTACTACCTTCAAAAGGAACTTTTGGAGGAAAGCAATAGTATTCAGTCCCTCTGCAGATTCTGGTAGACCTTTGATGATGACATTATTCCGACGACTTCTCCCCTCAAGATCCTCCTTTTTTAACTGGAACTTCTGGAGTTGCTGGAGAAGGTGGACAGTCTCTGGGTCTATTTTGTCCCTCCTAGTTTCCAACAAGAAAGATCAGGCTTCTGAGTCTCCTACCCATCTGTGCAGGTTGGCTAGGTCCCCTCTGATAGATTTAAGCTCCATTGAAATTTCAGACAAGGTTTCTTTAAAAGGTAGGAATTCTTGAAGAAATCTATCTTCTGTGAAAGGGATTGATTGGGAGGCTGTAGGATTGGATTTCCCAGGCGCCGAGCCTTGAGCTTTAGATTTCTTAGGCATTTTTTCTGGTGTTTGAGGCAGCATGTGTTTTAAGGAGGCCTGCTTCATCTCAACTTCCATCGCAGCGATTGTGAGCCTAGTGCAATGCAGAAAATCAGAATATCGATTGCTGAAAGCAGGTCCACACTACTGCTGACGATATTACCATTAAAATCTTGTTGTATTAGAATAAAATAGATAAAACTGAGAGGAAGGGATAGGAGCTCCAGATCCTTGCTGTTGCTAGACTGTTCACATCACGTGACTCCCCTTGGCCCTCTCAAATCTTAAATATGGGAGAACATATCGGGTATTGCTTCAGGGGTGCGGCTAACCTCTGGATAACTAAGAATGGGCATTCTTTTAATGGTTCCACTCCACAGAAGATTCAAAATTTGGTACATAGCTACTGGCCCCAATGTAGGCTACAAAATACATTCCTCAGAAAGCTTTGGGTTGCACCTGGCCAATCCAGCATAAAGAGGAATTAAGCTGTTAAAGGGAAGGACCCAGGGAGGCATAAACAAGGAGCACCAGCAATATATGTGCTCAAAATGGCATCCCCCACTACAGAACCACCTGAGAGGAATCACTCAGTCCAAAGCATCCTGTGCCAGAGTCAATAAGATCACAGAAACTGGCGGCAGGACCAAAGACCCAGTGCCACAGGCACCACTCGAGGAGCCATACAGGAAGAGGGCACAACACCAACCTGATCATGACTGCCCCACCAGCTAAACTTCCTAAGGGAGACTCCCCCAGCAGCAGTGAAGACATTGTTGAGCTGATGACAAAGGATCGAAAAACCCAGGGTTCTGATAAGGGGACGAAGGACTGGGTGGAAGATTTGGAAGAGGAAGAATTTATGGACAGTATTGATGCACCAGACCCAATAGTTCATCCAGGCCTTCAGTCATTCATGGAGGTGGCAGCAGTGGGAACGGGATGAACCACAAAGGTCAAGTAAGTACACTTGCCGCCTTGTTATGCCCGGACACTGTGGTCAGGATATTGTACATACTTATAAGGCAGAGGAAATGATGGGATGTCTTTACTTTTACTTGTGAGGCTATAAAGTTGATTTTGTGTTGGTCAGGAGGGAAGGGGGTATAGTGAATGCAGTGGCTTATCAAAAGAGTTGAGGGGGAGCATGATGGGATCCAACGGCACCACACCAAAACAAGAGCAGCTCTCAATGGCTGAAGGTAACACCGGCAATTCTGGGTTATCACATCCCAACAATCTAGGAGAGGATTGCAAATTATTGGGGGTAAGAGTTAGGATAGGGCACTGTTAACTACCGGTAGGAGACCTGGCAGCTGTGCACTATCAGGGAGCCGGGCTGGGGAGGGAGGTGAGGGAAGGATTTTTATCCAAAGGGATAGCGAAACTGTGATGTATTTTTTTATTTATTGAGATATTCAGAAAGATCTTTGAGTCAAAGACTCATTTGCAAAGGTTCCACGTCGTACATAGAACAGAACATGGACAATATTTTTACAGGTCACTGTACATAACATTATCCTACAATTCTGTAACATGGTTTACACATTTGTTCAGCGAGCGCACTACCCTTCCAGGATAATGTGATTTACAAGTGATTCACACAGCCATAAGGCAGCAGAGATTCTGATGGGCTGTTTATCCAAAAAAAGGTTAGCTCATAGAGGCCATTGGCATCGAGGACTCAAAGATGCTCTGGGTCATCTGCAGTCACAAAGGTTGGAGGTCTGTAGGTGATTCCTGAGTCTGGTTTTGAAAGGGCCAAGCCTAGCTTCATCGGTTATTAGGCTGGGGAGTGCATTAGTTCAGGAAGGGGCTCTGTAACTTAACGTTCGCTGGAATTGGGAAGTCCGGCCATGGGGTACCCATAGCAACGGTTTGTTTGAGCTACAGGTTGTTTTGCCTGGTGGTATTGGGCAGATAATTTGGTCCAGGGCAGAGGGTGGTGAGGTCTAGGATTATGGTCATTAGGCAGATGCGATACCTGATTCTGTTGTCTAAGTTTAGCCAGTTTGTGGTACTATAGAGAGAGCACGTGTGTGTGAAGCAGTTACATCCAAGGATGAGACGGCAGGCTTTGTTAAGCACAAGCCGGAGTCTGTTTAGGGCTGTGGAGGGCACTGCACTGTAGACTAGAATGCTGTAGTCTAGCAGGGAGAGGATAGAGGAGTTTATGTTAAATTGTAATGCTTCAGGGGTGAGGCAGTGTTTGTACCGGTAGAGTATGCCTAGTCAGGAGCTAAGGGCTGTAGATAGGTGCAGGATATGTTGATTAAAGTTGAGGGCAGGGTCTAGTGTGATCCCTAGATATTTAAAGCTGCTTACTTGTTCTAGGGGGGTCTGATTAGCAGTGAGAAATTGGGGGCAGAGGTTCTTGAGTGGGTTTTAGTCCACAAAACCCCAAGTTTTCAATACCTTACCCACTCAGAAGAGCCAGGAACAAGGAGTTATGTTCTAGTGGGGCTAGGGATGTCACCAGGTGCCACTGAAGTGCAGGGAATTGTGAGCTATCAACAAGTGTAAACATAAAGCAAATTCTGTGGTGACCAAGATCTCACTGTAGGCACCCACTTCTCAAATCCCAGTGGCTCATCCAAGTGCATTCATGCACCCATCTCCTCCCCTAGTTCCAATTCTTGGGGGGGGAGCTTCACTAAACAGGAGAGAAGCAACTAAAAACTACCTCACCAAGGAAAGGTGCTGACCTGCCACTGCTTCAGCGATTGCAGGATCCATGTGCATGTGTGAAGGGGTGGAATTCGTAAAGGGTTAAGGGCAATAGGGGCTGTCCAACCCCAGGCAACCAGGGGGCTGCCACCCATGGGTACATAGGCAGACTAAGAACACCTAGGGGTATACCTGATGCACACTACATACCGCTACACCAATAGGTTATCTGTCTGTTAAGCAACAGATGCTGTAAAAGGGCACCAGTCACAATGGTCGAGAACCAGCCTATCAGGGCCACCACCATCAACCTCCATAAGGACAGCAATGGGAGCACCTTGGGACAGGCTGGACATTACTGCAGCCACTTTCCCAATAGACACCAAGGAGGCAGAGCAGTGAGGCTCTGGGCTCAACCTCACAAAATGCTTTCTCCTTTTGGTTTCTCTAGTGAATACACAGGACCAATAAGGTCCCATACACAAGATATCTAGACCAAACTCTGGGTATGCAGGACACTGTACAAAAGCAGTGAAGGGTATCAACAGCATCAGCACTTGAAAAAAAGGCATTACTAGGCAAGCTTAAATATTGACTTGCGGAGAAAGGCCCACAAGGTAAACAGTGCATCTGGAGTACTGCGTGCAGTTCTGGAGACCCAATCTTCACAAGGACATAGACAGGATGGAGGCAGTCTAGAGGAGGACAACTAAAATGGTGCAGGGTCTGCTCCAGAAGACATATGAAGAGAGACTTAAGGAGCTTAATATATATACCCTCGAGGAAATGAGGGATGGGGGGGCATGATAGAAACTTTCAGGTACCTCAAGGGAATCAACAAAGTCCAAGAGGGTAGCATCTTTCAGAAAAGGAGATGTACAAGAACAAGGGGGCACAATTTGAAGATAGAGGGGCGAAGGCTCAGAGGTATTGTGAGGAAGTAGTTTTTCATGGACAGGGTTGTGGATGCATGGAACAGCCTTTCTGTGGAGGCTGTGGAGTCAAAAACAGTGGAAGAATTCAAGAATGCATGAGACAGACATAAGGCAATTCTAGGGGTTGGAGGTAGGTGGAAGTAGGATGTTGGTTAACTGGGATCTGCAGCTTATCCATTATGTAGGGAAATGGGCAGACTGGCTGGGCCAAGCGGTCATTATCTGCCATCAAATTCTATGTTTCTAGTGTACCTCAGACAGGGAAAGTATTTATCTTTGTTAACTGTTTCTGAGTTTCTAAAAGTTTATAGTGTTGTACTATAAGCACTGCCTTTAATTTTCTATTTTTCTGCTCTGTTTCATATACTGCATCGACTGTCTAGACATGGAGCACATCCTGGTGTGTGGTAGAAAGGTTGCCCATCAGCCTGTGTCAACTTCCAGTGCAGTATATATTGCTGTCCTCCCTTCTCACCTCCAACTCCAGGGAGACCAGTGGCCCAATCAGCTCAGGTGACAGCCTGTGAGACAAACACAGGAGGTAAGAGGGAGGGGAGGGGTTGAGTGCTGGACAACATGCCCAGCACCACAAAGAATGGGGTGATGTGTGTCTCCTGGAACATAAAGGGGCTTAATCACCCAGTCAAAACATCAAAGGTATTGAGCTACTTGAAGAACTTAAATGTGGATTGTGCATTTCTCCAGGAGACACACCTCCCAGCCAGATCAGTGCAGTGATAGGATGGCCTATGGTGCAGAGACTGTACTGTTTCTGGTCTCTGTGCCAATGAAGGCCTCCTATAGGGTGCATGATCTTGGTGTTATCCTCAACAGGGGACTGACACTTGAATCTAATGTGTCGTCCGTTGTCCAGACCAGCTTTTACCATCTGAGGACTAGCGCTAGGATCAAAAACCTAATTCCTCCCATGGACTTCCCCACCACCTTGATACATGCATTTGTGACATCAAGGCTTGACTACTGCAATGTGCTCTACCTTGGGGTCTCTGGAGGCACCCTCCTCTGACTGCAATTAGTACAGAATGCTGCTGCTATGTTTTTGATGGGACAGCCAAAATACTGTCACATCACCCCAGTGCTACATGAACTGCACTGGCTGCCAGTTTGGTGGAGGGTTCTCTTTAATGTGGGCTTGCTCACCTTTAATGCCCTACATGGACTGGGCCTTGGATACCTATCAGACCTTCTAACACCTGCTGCCTTGGTCCGCTCCCTCTGGTCCTCCTCTAGGGACCTCCTTGCGATTCCCAGGAAGAGGTTAAAAACTGCCAACGACAAAGCTTTTAGTGTAGCCAGCCTGTCCTGTGGAATTCGCTCTCTCCATCAGTAACAGAGTTCCCTTCAGTTGAGGCATTCAAAGCCCACCTCAAGACCTTTTTTTTTAGCCAGGCATTCCCAGACATTGTAGTTTAGATACTGCTCCCATGACATTCTGAAAGAATGGCCCTTTTAGGAATCTGCTGCTAGGTCAGGCCTTCCATTTTGGGCGGTCTGCTTTTAAGTATTCTTAATTGATATGTTTTGTATTTTAATTATAGTGTTTTAACTGCTTTTTGATGTATTTTGATTGTACGGTGCCCAGAGCCTCTGGGATTGGGCACCTGAAAAAATACAATTTGCTTTGCCTTGCCTTGTCTAGCAGGTCAGGGCATATGGGATGTTAAAATTTAACCTATGGTTATGTCAGACCACTTGCCTATCAGCCTTTCTTTCCTGCCACTTGGTTCTCAACTGGCATCCCCCAAGTGGAGATGTAACACGCATATCCTGCAGAAACAGAATTCAGGGTTTGGGTTAAGGAAGAAACCAAAATATTCTTCACCAACAACCTTGCAGGGGAGGTTAGAGCGGGTACAGTGTGGGAAACTAATAAGGCATTCCTCAGAGGCTGCATTATATCACATATGTCCAGAAGGAACTGGGAGAGAAAAAAACTGATGGAGTTCATGCAGAAACAACTGGGGTGTCCTAGCAACAAAATTTAAACAGGGCCTCCCTCCCACAACATGGGTCACCATGCTGACATTATGGGCTTAAAATAGAAGATCAACATCTTATGAACATATGAATGTGCCAGCAGAAACAGACCACAGGTCTATCTAAGTCTGCTTGAGTGTGCAGCTTGCACTACTAGTTTGTAGCTGCCCCACCCCCCTCCCATTTGTCATCCCACTGCCGCCCCTCATCTCCCCCACCCTCACTCTACACTGTTCCCATGCCCTTTTAAAACTGTTCACAGATTTACATGATACCACCCATTCTGGTAGTGCATTCCATTTTGCTACCACCCTCTCCATGAAATAGGGTCTCCTCATTCCCCTCCTAAATCTTTGCCCTCTATTCTTAGCCCATGCCCTCTGGTGCCCCTCACCCTCCTTAACTTAAAGACCCCATCTGCCCCTTCCTTACTGATTCCTCTCAGATACTTGAATGTCTCTATCATGTCCCCCTCCCCGTCCCATCAGTCCTACAGGGTGTACATATTCAGGTCTCCCAGCCTGCTGTCATAGTCTCTCCCCTCCATTCCACTTATCATCTTCATTGCCCTCCTCTGCACCCCCTCCAGTAGCCCGATATATATATTTTTTAAATAATATCACACTTCAGCTATGGCTTCCAAAACTGCACACAATACTCCAATTGTGGCCTTACCAGCGACCTGTAACAAAATCCCCCGATATGCACTCCAGCATTTTGTTTGCTTTTGCAGTCACTCCTGCACTGGGTAGTGCTGTTTATGGTCCCTGTTACTTTTACCCCTAGGTCCTTCTCCTCCTCAGTGATCCTCAGCTTAACCCCACCAGTCAGTATTCTCTCCTTGTGTTCTTCACCCCAAAGTGCATAACCTTACACTTCTACGCATTGAACCCCAGCTGCCACCTCTCTGACCACTCCTTTAGCTTGCTTAGGTCCCCCTGCAGCTGCTTACATTCCTCCCCTCCATCCAACACTGCTCCCACTGCATAGGAAAACAGAATGACAGTTAATGGGGGTCAAACATAAATTATGGGAATATGGGGACATGGGAGGGAAAATGGTGGCTTATTTTCTCTATAAGAAAAAAGCCAGCTCACACATACATGCCCTTAGGTCGGCCAAAGGCACAAGATCAGCCAGGCCCAAGGAAATAAATGTGACCATGCACCAATACTACATGGAGTTATGCTCCTCACAAACACAGGGAGAGGGACTGGACAAGGAAAGAGCCGTTAGGAGGTTTCTAGAATCCACCCCTCCCCAGGCTAGGTCTGGAAGAAGCACAAGAGCTGGATAGGCCATTGTCCATTTGAGAACTAAGAACAACCCTGCAACAGCTGTCTAGGGGCAGAGCGCCAGGGTGGATGGCCTCCCCACAGAACTTTTTCAGCTCCTGGATGAGGAGATACTACCTCTCTGTTGGAAGCATTAGAGGAATCCAAGGCAGCTGGGACACTCCCTCCCACCATGAGGGAGGCAATTATCATGGTACTGTCCAAAAAAATCTAACAATTCTATGGACTGCACCAATTTTTAGCCCTTCTCTTTGATAACAGTAGACAACAAAATCCTAGCAAAAGCCAAAGCCAAAAGGCTGGAAGCAGCATTGCCCCCTCTAATACACCCATCACAGGTGAGGTTCAGGAAGAGCAACTATGGGGTCAGACAACATCTGAACCCTGCTCAATTTGAAATGACTGGCCACCAAGGTCAACACCCCCATGGTGGCCCTCGCAATGGACTTCTGCAAAGCTTTTGATTCCATGGAGTGGAATTACTTACACTCCACATTGGAGGCACAGGGCTTCAAAACCTACTTTAGGGACTGGGTCCACACACTCTACTCAAAAATCGCCGTGAAAGTCCTCAGTAACCAAAATGTGTCAGAACCCTTTGAACTTTACAAGGGGACAAGGCAAGGATGCCCCCTGTCTCTTCTTCTGTTCCTACAGTAATTGCCACAGACCCTCTGACCTGGATACTTCCAGCCAACCATCAAATTCAAGGCATTGGATCAGACCGTACACAGTACCTGGTCAGCATGTATGCGGATGACCTCTTACTGACTCTTGAGCATCCTGCAGACTCCCTACCACTTGTGTTAAGATCCCTCCAAGAGTTTACAGAGGTATCAGGATTGTGGATCAACAGTAAAAAGACAACACTTTCACCTCTGAACCCTGCCTGCACAAAGGAATTCCTACAGGAGGCCTCAGTGAAATGGACATCCCAGGGCTTCAGCTACCTTGGGATTAGAATCACAGCCCAGTGGTCAACCTTGATAGAGGTGAACTATAGCCTCTGTTTGAGCTGAGACTCAGAAATGATTGATGCTACACCTATCTCTGCAGGGGACAATAAAGGCAGTAAGGATGTTTACTACCCTAGCTGATCTAATGATTGCAACATTCCCCAAAACACTTCAGAAGATAGACCAAGTCATAGCTGACTTCTTGTGGGAAGGTAAGGTATCCCACATCAGGAAAACTAGACTGACAGCCCACTGGACCAAGGGGGGGGGCTTGGCCTCCCTAGGCTACAAGGCTACTTGCCAGTGTGTAGGGCATTACTAATTGCTTCCATAAGGCCTAATCTCCCATCCAACCTACATTCCCCCTTCCCTATTCCATTCTGTTTAGTTCTCCTTCTATTATCCAGTCAGCTGCTATATTCTTATAAAAGCCATAAAGGTCCTATTATTTGTATACTATCCCTGCTATATTACTTTTTACAAGTTAAGTGATTTTTACTGTGCCTTGTATATATGTAAATTTTTGTATACTATCATTTTATGTCATTGTACTATTGTTTATGTTATTTTCTTGTCCATGTAAAAAAAAAAAAAATATATACTTGTACTCTGATTTGTATGACCACTCAGGTCCATCTTGTAAATGAGCTACACTCAATGATGTTCGCCTGACTAAATAAAGATTTTGATTGATTGATTGATTGATTGACTAGTCCTCAACTGGTTTCTAACACACAAAACACTACGGCATGGGTAGAGCTGGAAACTTCCATGGCCCACACATCACGGCTGGTTAATCTTATCCACAAGGGAGATCAGCAGCAAGGGAAGCACTACCTGATAAGAAAGGAGACTCAAGAGTCATGGCAGAAATGCATGCATATCTCCAAATGCTCCCACCTGCTGTCGGGCCCACCAGATAAATATCTCCCACTTTGGGATAATCCCAAAGTACGTATAGGGCAACACACCATCAGATGGGAATCATGGAAGGTAAAGGGTATCTGCATGGTGGCTGACCTGAATGTACAAGGCATGGAAGACATGATGTCTTTCCAGCTGATGCAGGAGCAATACCAGCTAACCAAATCAGACTTTTGGAGATACCTCCAAATACAGGATTCAACACGAAGCCTCAGAAGGAGAAAACCACCTAGGGCAGGATGGGAATGGCTCTCAACCATCCAGGGAACAGGAAAAGCAAGGGAGCAGCAGGAAGGTTGTACCGCTTATTAAGAGAAGTCCAGCAAGACACCACAGACACATGTAGGCTCCAATGGGCCAAGGAACTCAAGGCTGACATACTGACAGAGGTCTAGGCAGGTCATATCAGTGGAACACACCTTGTTTACAAGGATTACAGGCATCAGTTGATACAGTTTAAGATATTACTTTGAGGGTACAGGACCCCGCACCTTACAAAGAATGGAACTGATCCCACACTCCAGATGTTGGAGGTGCCAGGGCCCCTCTAGCAAATCTACTACATATATTGTGGGAGTGCCCCTTCCTTGCTCCATTTTGGAAAATAGTACTGGGGCACTGCAATAAGCTACTGCACACACAGACCCCCCCCAAACTGACTCTAATTCTATTGGGGGACACAATTAACGTCCCTGACTGCCCAGACCCATTGAAGAAATGGCTCCTGGGAGCCCTGCTTGAGGCAAAAAGGTTGGTCCTAATGAAATGGTGCCAGATAGCACCCACTTAGCTTATCACATGGCACACAGCTCTAGCCAAGCTAGTGGTCTTTGAGCATCTGACATACACTAGTAAGAATAGAAAACAGCTATATGA
Source organism: Neoceratodus forsteri (assembly GCA_016271365.2). Lineage (NCBI taxonomy): Eukaryota > Metazoa > Chordata > Ceratodontiformes > Ceratodontidae > Neoceratodus > Neoceratodus forsteri. The sequence continues at coordinate 202,667,609 of CM028131.1, forward strand.
TGGGAGATGGGCACCCTACCTTAAGTCCCACCTATGCTCAGTCCCCACACCACCACCTGGCAATCCATCTCTGTGAACCCATTCACAATCTCCATCCACACCTGGTCCCAGCCCCTTGCATGACACCCCTCCAGCCTATGACTGAGAGGTCTGGTAACAGGGACAATGGAGAACCAAGTACCCAGTACCATCAGGTATTATCCCTGTAGAGGAGGCTTAACACATTGGGAAGCTCATAACCAGTGAACCTCCACCCGTAAGAGTATACTGTCTTAATAAACTTACAGGGCAAATCTAATGGACTAGTAAAGTCTATCCATAAGCAAGTCTGTAACCTGTGTTCAAGAACGGCTGGTATTACATTATATGAGTAATCCAAAATGAGCGACTAGAAATATAGTGACTCAATTTGGGTGCTTTTATTGTGGGTTACCCTGCAGAATAGCAAGGGTATACAAAAGCGACTAATGTTAAGGGTGGATGGAAGAATGGAATAGTGAGGGGAAGGGCAGGGACAGGGAAGAGGTTGTGAGGCACTGGTGTATCTGCCACTGCCAAGCTAGCCATGTGGTGTGATGGTGTGGGAGGCTAGCTCTGGGAGTGGGTTACGTTTTCGTAACTACAAGCTGCGGCCCTTGAGCCTGGTGAAAGTGCTGGTTTGCCCTTCCTGACATACACACTGCTGGAGTGGAGAATCCTAATTCAGGGGCTGCAGGGGCAGAAACTCAAAAAATTACTTTATTTAGAAGCAGAATTAGGTCACCATAGAGTGTATATCACCGATTTGATTTTCGGCGATATACACTCGCCATAATAGTGATTGCTGTTTTGTGGTCACTATTATGACATGGAACTGAACAGCCCTACAGGACAATCACTTTCTGTTAGGAAATTAATTAAAAATCACATAGTATTAGTACAATGCCCAGTCGATGGCATTGAAAAAATGGCTAAGACATCACTAAAATGGTTGTATAACAAAGCATGGTTGTTTAATTCTGTTGAAGTTCAATTGTTTATGCATGGTTTAGTGAAAATTTTAAATAAAATCTTACATGTTAAAAAATGACATTAATGCAGATATTAGGCTTGAGGAACTCAAAGCAAAGACAGGAAATGAAAAATATAAGGTGTGGAGTCTCAGGAGTCTTGGCAAATCACTAATGTGGTGTTCCATTGGACTTTCAGCCCTAATGCCACCCCCCCCCCCGCCTGTAGCCTCCTGAAGCACAAAGCACAGCTCCAATAGAGACTTTCATAGGCAGTACTTTTTGGCGTTAGAGATGTATATTTCACCACATGAGACCAACAGAATCAGACATAGCTTTCCGTGGGCCATGCATGAAGCAAGAAACCATATTTGTTTGTTCAGGGGAAGGGTGAGCATTACGGTGGAGAACCCCAAGAACATTACACCAAAGATTAGCCAAGAATCCTGAGACCCTTATGTTTTTCATTTTCTTAATTCATCTTGCTTGCGTTCTTCATCCCAAATGTTGGCATTAGCATAGCCTTTTTTGCAATCAATTCCCTTTCTTTTGTGATAGTGAAATTGTATCATCATTAACACAGGTGCCTTTGGGACTGTACACCAAAGTAAGAGTTCATCAGCCTGATGAAGTGCAGGGCCTTCTTGGCTGTGCACTTTCATGTAACTATGGATGCAAATAATCTGAGTTGCTGTCTAGGGCGCTGTTTAAGCACAGGTCCTTTCAAGCCCTGTGCCTCCCTGTGGCTAAAGACCTAGACATACAGGGCCAAGAATCCATCTGGCTGCAGAAGCACAGGGCCCTCTGCATTCTGCCATTCTCTGCAGCAATGGATGCAGATTCATAGAACCATCAGATAGCTCAAGTTGGGAAAGGGAAGGGTGGTTGGGAGGAGAGGTTGTACTAAATGTTATGAGGGAATCAAGTCCATGGAAAAGCAGGGGCACCTGGAGGAAAAAGAAGGGCTAAAGCTGCTGTGGGTCATCCTGGAGATAGGTACTGGAGCAGCTATTGCTAAAAGAGTGGTATAAAGATATCTGGCACATGGAAAGGAGTGAGATAAGGCACTTGGGGAATCCATCATCAGGATACAAGTACGAGGGAGGTGCAGCTAGTTAGGGACTTCAGTCTGCCAGATGTGGACTGGAGCCTTTCAACATCAGCTTTGGCAAGGAACAGGGCCATTCTTGACTTCCTACAAGGGACTTTTTTCTCACAGCTACTCAAGGAACTCACTGGGGACCTGGTGCTATCAAACTGGGATGGTATTGAAGAAGTCACAATGGGCATTTCCCTAGGTACCAGTGATTACTGTACAGTGTGGTTTAAAATTAATATTGGAAAAGAGGCAAACCACATGAGGACAAGGGTCCTGGACATTAGGAGGGTGGATTGTAAAGAAATTAAAAACTGCCTCAGAAACTGCCTCATTGGGCAAGAGCACCAGGGAGGAGGAGAGGCACAGTGGGCAAAAATAAGGACAAGCTTAATTAATTCAACCACTCTCTGAGTGAAGGGAGTGAGTAAAAGTAAAAAGGAAAAAGACTACTGTGGTTCTGTAGGGAAGAGGCCAAAGTGGTGAGGGAAAAAAGGATGACTTTCAGGAGTTAAAAAGAAATGAAGCAGGAGGAAGATAGGGGATATATCAAGTAAAATAGAGGGAGCAGGACAGGCAGTCAGGGGAATGAAGGTGCAAACAGAGGAAATGATGGGTAAAGGGGTAGCTAAAGGTGATAAGATTTTCTTCAGGTACATAAGTGAAAAGAAGAGGAAAGCAAGGAGAGCAATAGTGAGGATAAGGAGGGTGGCAGGGGGAGACTGCAGAGAAGAGATGCGAGTAAAAGATGCCATCCTGAACAGGTTCTTCTGCGCAGTCTTTACAGCAGAGGGAGGGTGGATCACCAGGTAGCAGCAGCAACAAGGGGGGGTGGGTGGTCCCAAGTTCATTTTCAAATCAGAGTCTTGACGGGATATGCAGTTCTGAAAGTGGACAAGGGTCAAAGCTATGTGACTAGATGCGGTAAAAGTTTGCGAAGTGAAATAATATATGGAGGACTGGAGGAGAGCAGACATGGTCACTTTTCATAAGAGTATCAGCAGGGAGGAAACTAGCAACAATAGTTCAGTCAGACTCACATCAGGAGTGGGGAAATTAAAGGAAACCCTGTTAAAGGAAAGGCTGGTAAAGTATCTTGAATCTAATCTGCAACAATACCAAAAGCAAAAGGGATTTTGGGGGGTGGGGGGTGGGGGGAGGATGCCAGATGAATCTGATTGAGTTCTTTGACTAGTAGACTAGGGAAATAGACCAGAGGAGGGCAAATGATGTAGTCTATCTGAACTTCAGCAAGGCCTGCTACACTATGTCACAGAGGAGACTGATAAGGAAATAGAGAAGGCTAGGGGTGGGATCCAAAATAGTGAACTGGGTAAGGAACTAGTTAATTAATAAGTGGAAGAGGTGGTCACTAAAAGCACTCACTCTAATGAGGAAGAGTGACCAGAGGGTGACAAAGAGCTCAGTATTGGGACTGGTCCTTGTAAGTGTCTTCATAAGTGACATTGCAGAAAACCTTTTGCAGATAACACCAAAATATGTAACATGATGGACACACAAGAAGGAGTAAGAAGAATGTGTAGGAATCTAGGGAACCTTCAGAAGTTGACAGTTGGTGTTCAATGCCAAACAAGCATTTGTCAATGCCGAATGTTTGCTTGCTGGCATTGGCAGTGGTAATGTAGAAGTTACAGAGCTGCGTAATAGGAATGGCAGTGAAGTACTGAACTGAAGCCAACCCCACCACCACCCTGCAGAGAGTGACAGGCATTGGGGTGTGCATTTGGGTCATCAGGCATAACGGCCTCGCCATTTCACCACACCCCACCCTGCAGACACTGACAAGTGTCACGGTGTTCCAAGGGTGTTTGGCCCTTATGTGCACCCCATCTAATTAGGAAATGCGGTGAGATGGGTGCGATATAAGAGAATGGGGTGAACTTTGGGGCTGAAGAGTCCAAGGCATACCTTGATGCCTCTCACTGGCTGCAGGGTGTGGAATGTATGAGCATTACAGGCAAAAATCCCAAGTCACACCTGATGCCTGTCATTCTCTGAGTGTTAGGCGTTATGGTTGGAAACCCTAATACCTCAGGCATTCGTTGGTATTTTCACTCCAAATTTTCAACATGTTTTTATTGACCCCTCCTCATGAACAGGAATATCAGTTTGTTAGCCGAAAGCTGCTTATGCACAGAGTAGTCTGACATTTAGCACCACAGGTGCAAAAACATTCCTAACAGGATGTAAAAATGACAGCTGTACTGTTCATGGGAGGTAAAAATAGCAATGTTGCAAATCTGCAGTACAAATATTTAAAAAATGGTGAAGTCATGAGCGTACATAGAAACTGTGCAACACAACCGTAATATAATTAGGTTGGAGATATTTTACAGCAGATTGTCAACTCAGGCATTTTGGTGCCTCGATCATGAACAGTGTCACTGTGATTTTCTTTATCTGTGCGAACAATGATTTCCCAGCGACCATGCATCTCAGTGCTGAAAGTGTGAAAACACACTTCAGCCATGTTGTGAAAAATGACAGCTGTACTGTTCATAAGGAAGTGTGAAAAAATGCCACTGGTGAAAATCTGGACTGAAAATATTATAAAGTCATGAACTTACGAGGGTGCGTGGAAACTGCGCAATGCTCACTCGTAACACAGTCATTTTATGGACTTTTGTCACCAAATTTTCAACATAGCCATTTTAAGACCTCTGCTCATGAACAGTGTAACTGTGATTTTTTAATCTGTCCTAAACATTGCTTTACTTTTCCAACAGCACTATTGTGCTATATGTCTTGAAAACACATTTGGGCGATTATATGAAAAATGGCAGCTACTGTTCATAAGGAAGTGTAATAAAATGGCAATGTTAAAATCTGGAGTGAAAATATTAAATTTGCAAACTTACGAGCATGCATAGGAACTGCATAGCATACGCTCATAAAACAGTCATTTTAGGAATTTTTTCACCAAATTTTCAACATAGCCATTTTAAGACCTCTGCTCATGAACAGTGTCACTGTGATTTTCTTAATGTGTCCCATACATTGATTTTGCACATACTATGCCATTGTGCACTACATGGGTGGAAACACATTTTGGGCAAGATGTGAAAAATGACAGCTATACTGCTCATAAGGAGGTGTGGTAAAATGGCAATGTTGAAAATCTGGAGTGAAAATATTGAAAAGTCGCGAACTTACGTGCGTAGGAACTGCGCAATGCAACCTCGTAAAACAGTCATTTTTAGGAATTTTTTCACCAAATTTTCAACATAGCCATTTTAAGACCTTTGCTCATGAACAGTGTCACTGTGACTTTCTTAATTTGTCCCGTACATTGATTTTGCACACCGACTGTGCCATTGTGCGCTACATGGGCGGAAACACGTTTTGGGTGAGATGTGAAAAATGACAGCTATACTGCTCATAAGAAGGTGTGGTAAAATGGCACTGTTGGAAATCTGGAGTGAAAATATTGAAAATTCGTGAACTTACGAGCGTGCATAGGAGCTGTGCAATGCACGCTCGTAAAACAGTCATTTTTAGGAATTTTTTCACCAAATTTTCAACATAGCCATTTTAACACCTGAGCTCATGAACAGTGTCACTGTGATTTTCTTACTTTGTCCCGTACATTGATCTTGCACACCGACTGCGCCATTATGTGCTACATGGGCAGAAACATGTTTTGGGTGACATGTGAAAAATGACAGCTGTACTGCTCATAAGAAGGTGTGATAAAATGGCAATGTTGGAAATCTGGAGTGCAAATATTGAAAATTCGCGAACTTATGAGCCTGCGTAGGAAGTGTGCAACGCACCCTCGTAAAACAGTCATTTTTGGAATTTTGGCGCAAATTTTCAACATGGGGTTTTAGACTCCTTCTTATGAATGATGTCACTGTCATGGCAGTATTCTGGCCGAAGGGTGATTTTGCAGTCACTGCGCGGTCACTGTGTGAAATCACCCTTGGGCCTGGTACCGCCATGACAGTGACATCATTCATGAAAAAGTCCCAAAAACCCGTATTAGTACATAAGCTCCAAAAAACTCACCTGAGATATGCAATAAAGTTGAAACCCCTATGTAACCCGTTATACAGCTTACGGCATTTCCTCAGTTGCAGTCAGCTTTGAAGAGTGCAGGCGTGTTTCCGGTCCACGAAGATCGTCGTCGGGTCCGGAGGTAAGTATGGGGTGGGGGTGCGGGAGAGCTGGGTGAGCAGTGGGTGGGTGTGGGTTGTGGGAGGGTTGGGAGACACGGCTGGGACAGTTTTATTTTACAGGTCTTAAAACAAAAAAATGACATCGTGGGACATTTGCCACGCTGGGTGGACTCCAGCGTGGCACAAGACTGGGGAAGCGTTCAGCCGGCGAAGTTGGGCACCCCCGTCGGCAAAATAAAAAAAATCGTGGCACCGTTTGCCACGCTGGAGTCGGCTCCCAGCGTGGCACAGAACTTAGAGGCGTTCAGCCGCCGGGATTGGGCACCCGTCGGCTATTCAGCACAGGGCGCGCACGTCTGTCTGTGCGTGGGGGAGCTGCGCGTGAGCAGCCGATATCTTATCGGTGCTCACTCAAGTGTAGCTCCCCCTTTCAACTGTATGCCACTGCATTTTGGAGCATGTCATAGACAGCTCCAAAATGCATTGGCTTACAGGGGCCGCGCCTGCCAGCCCACTGACTGAATTGGAGGAGGAGGTGACACACCTCCGAAATCTCCGATGAAGGCACTATGTTTCTTGCACATGCGTGCAAGCAAACATAAAAAGGTAAAATCATGCACCCTTGGCATAGGAACCCAGGAGCTGAGTATAGGATGACGGGTTAATGAGTGTAACTAAGCAGGAAAGGGATCTTGGGTATATTATATCTGATGGCCTCTCAGTAACAGGTTAGTATGACAAAGCATTGGGTAGGGCCAATATGATGTTGGGATGCATGGGGAGTGGCGCCTCCAGCAGGAGGAGGGAGATGGTGTTATAAATGTATCATTTATGTGTGAGTCCCTATCTTGAGTATTACATGCAGTTCTGGAGGCCACACCTCAGAGACGTCCCAGGCAGTAAGGAAGCAGTCCAGATGAGGGTCACAAAAATGGTGGAGAGTTTGCATCAAAAGTCCCATGATGAGAGACTGAAGGATATCAACAAATACATAGGAGGTCTATATGCTATGATATGTAACAGAGTAGCTTGCATTATTTTGTGATCTGCACTAGTTCAATGCCATTCTGACAATATGTTTTGTACCTTACTGATCACAGCTTGACAGTAATTAATTATTTTTGTCTTCTCTTACAGACGTTGTGTAATGGAGTGCACAGGAAAAAGCTGCAGACCACTGTATGCTTCAGCCATAATGTTGTAGGCTGTGTGGACCTGCTCCTAATAATGACAAATCTGCATTCAAGTAACTTTTTTTTTTATTTTATTTTGTAATTCCAGCATTTAGGGGACCCTTAGATATTATTGTTCATGAAACTGATGATTATGAAGCTGAGCAATCCATGGATCTCTAAGAGAAAAAAAAAGTTTTTTTCAATATCTTAAATTTATGAACATGACATTTTGGGATTTGTTATTGCCGCATGCTAATGCTGAATATTGGCATGGAATATGCAGGAAATAATATATAAAATGCAAGAATCAATTTAGTAACTGGGCTGTTATCATTTTTCTGACAATTTAAATTACCCTACATCTATTTCCTATCTTTATGTTTGCTTATGCGCATGCACAAGAAACATCTTGTGACAGCTTGCTGAAGTAGCAGGTTGTGGATGTGCGGTCTTGTTGTGGCCAATGCAGCCACTGCTTTTTGGGGCTTGTCTCCATGGCACCAATAAATGAGTGAACTGCCTATGACAGCTGCACAGAAGCTTGCTACCAACTTGAAACAATTTTGCTACTGCAATGAGGGACCGCACCCTCATTGCAGGACATGCCTTGCCTGGTGTAACATTTCAATAAACATGGCAGTGGCTGTCGCTATTCACCTCTCACAGTCCCAAGAAAGCCAACATCAGGGTGCCCATTCCCCCTGTTGGCATGCCTCCTCCCTAGTTTGTCTGCTGACGGCATAGCCCAATCCCCATCAGCATATGTGTCTCTGCTGTTTTTGTCTGCCGAGGGGGGTGCCCAATCCCCCTCGGCATTATCCCCCCCAAACACAGACATGCTTGCCAATGGGGGATTCAATCCCTGTCAGCATCAGTGCCTGTCCGCAGCCTGCTGAGGGGGTGCCCAATTCCCCTCCACATCATCCACCCCCCAAATACAGACATGCTTGCCGACAGGGTGCCCAATCCCCCTGTTGGCATGTTTACCCCCCCAAGATTGTGTGGCACGCTGGAAGCATGTCGCTCCAATTCCATTGTGTGCCACACTGGGAGCACACCCCAGTGTGGCTAGCATCACCCCCCCAAACTGTTCCTTACACCTGTTAAAAAAAGAAAACAGTTCATAGTGTCCTTTTTTTTCTTTTATATAACCTGAAACAAAGAAAACGGTCCCTCGCCGTCAGGTCCCCTCCCCCAACCCACACCCACCATCTGCACACCCCACCTCTCCACACCCCCTCACCCCATACTTACCTCCAGAGTAAGAATCGACAATCTTTGGTGGAGCGGGAACACGTCTGCGTTCTTCAAAGCCGATCGTGAACTGAAGAAATGTCGGTAAGCTGTATAATGGCATAAATGGGGGGGGGGTCAACTTAGGTGGATATCTCGGTTATTTTTATGACTTATGGCACCAAATTCTCAACATAGGATTCTTGGGAACCCACCTCATGAACTCAGTCACTGTCATGTTGTTATTCGGTCCCGAAAGGTGATTTCACAATCACTGCGTGGAATCACCTTCATGGACCACTTAATGAAACAACAGTGTCACTCTTCATGAGGTAGGCTCCAAAAAATCCTATGCTGCAAATTTGGTGAAAAAAATTTCAAAAAATAACTGTGTTATGTGCATGCATTGCGCAGTTCCCATGTACGGTTGTATCTTCGAGAATTTTTAATATTTTCAGTCCAGATTTTTAACATTGCCATTCCTCACACCTCCTTATGAATAGTATAGCTATCATTTTTCTCATCCTGCCCAAAATGTGTTTTTGCACATCTGCTGCAGAATATCATGGTCGCTGTGCAAAATCTATGATCGGGACAGAATAAGAAAATCACAGTGACAGAGTTCATAAGGAGAGTTCCCAAAAAGTCCATGTTACAAATTTGGTGAACAAATTCCCCAAAAATGAATGCATTACCAGCGTGTGTTGCACAGTTTTTACACACGCTCATAACTTTGCCAATTTTTTATGTTTTTACTCCAGTTTTTCAACATTGTCATTTTTGCACACCACCTTATGAACGGTAGAGCTGTCATTTTTCACATCCTGCCTGAAACGTTTTCACACCTGTGGCACTCAATGGGTGCGGTTGCTGTTCAAAATCAATGTTCAGGACAGATTAAGAAAAATCACAGTGCTACTGTTCATGAGCGGAGGTCCCAAAATGCCTATGTTGAAAATCTGGTGTAAATAATCCTCCAAATAATTGCATTACGGGTGTGAGTTGTGCAGTTTCTACGCATGCTCGTGACTTCACTGATTTTTTTTATGTTTTCACTTCAGATTTTCAACATTACCATTTTTTTAAGTCTCCTCATGAACAGTACAGCTTGTCATTTTTCACATCCTGACCGAAATGTGTTTTTACACCTATGGTGCCAAATGACGCAGTCGCTATGCAAAATCACCTTTCAGCTAATTAACTGATAGTGTCACTGTTCATGCGGTGAAATCACAAAAAAGTCCATATTGAAAACTTGCAGTGAAAATACCAAGAAACACCCAGGGCATTAGGGTTTCCGACCATAATGCCCTACCCTATAGGGACACACAGGCATCAGGGGTGTGACTTGGGACTGTTGATAGTAATGCTTGATATATAATCTTATCACCTTTAATGTCGATAGTAATTCCACCCCCACCCCCCCCTGCAGTCAGTGGCAGGCATCAAGGTGTGCCTTGAACTCTTCACCCCCAAAATTCACCCCATTCTTCTGTACTGTATATATTTCAGTGTGTTTTCCTATGGAGTGGGGTGAGTGAAAAGCTTGAACACCCCAAGGCATACCTTGACACGTGTCGGTGTCTGCAGTGTATGGTGAAGTGAAATGGCATGAGCGTTATGGGTGATGACCCAAAGACACACCCCAATGCCTGTCCATTTCTGCAGGGTGGGGGTGGGGTTGGCGGCACTTCAGTACTTCACTGCCATTCCTATTCTGCATCTGTCTAGCTCCTGCACTTCCAGAGCTAATGCCAGCAAGCAAACATTTGGCATTGACAAATGCTTGTTTAGGTTTGAGTCTAACTTGATATATAAAATGATAAGAAAATTTCCTGGTCTCTGATTGGTCAGTGTGTCTCTGGCAGAGTGAGGTTATCCCAGCACAGCCTCACTGTATTGCTTTGGATGCCTTGGATGAATTGATCATCAGGATCATGCTTTGGAAGATGCCATACACTTAACAAACTGAGCTATAATGCCAGACTAAAAATCTACTAAAACATTTTTTTTTTATTTTGTGTAACAACGAGCCATTGCATAATAGCAATAATGTACTCCAGGGTGTGGGTTGGGCTGGGATAACCTCACTTCTGGGACATTGGATGCACTCGGCCTGCGGCCTCGTGCCCAACCACCCAAGCATGAGTTTATCCAGGCACAACCCATACCCTGTCATGCATTATTGCTTAATTAATCATATACCTTGTAATATTTGTAACATATGTTATTGCATACCCCTTAATTAGTACTGAAGGTTATACTCTACATGAGGTATTTAAAGAGATTAAGCAAGCTTGCAGGGAAGCTGGGTGGGCAGGTGGGTATGGTTGACCAGGGAAAGGGGGGAATGAAGAGGGGGAACACTGACAAGAGGGCTGGCCCACTAGAAGATAGGTAGGAGGACAGAAGAGTGAAAGAGGGGGACAGGCAGCAGGGCCAGGGAAGCGCTGCAAGCCTTGGGGAGGAAAGTAAGCAAGCGGTCAGGGCAAGTCTGGGGGGGGCATGAGGAATGGAGCAACAGGAGGTAGTAAATTTTCACTGGTGACAGGAGGCACAGAGAGAGAAGCAAAGCATGAGAGAAAGAGTCCGGCGGCAATGGGGTCACGGGTAGAGGTGCAACAGGTGGGGGGGGTCTGGCTCATTAGCATTGGCAAGGTAAGAAGAGATGGCTATGGTCTTTAGGGATTTGATAATCAAGGGGATACATTGGCTTAGAATGGGGGTACACCATAAGGGTAGATCAGTGTTCCTCGAACCAGGGATGGAAATGGTGAGGGTGATGCAGAAAATCAGGGAAGGGGCAAGGGTGGTGGGAGGAAAACCACACCTGGTCATCCATTTGCGGACCAATGATTTGACCAGAAATGAGGTGGAGGAGGTACAGATGAGGTTCAGGGAATTAGCAACAGGTTGCAGAAATGAGACAAGATTGTTGGCATTCTCAGAGGTCTTGCCAGTTCTAATCAGAAACAAATAATCAAGGAATTCAATGTCTGGCTGAGGGAATGGTGCAGAAAGGAGGGGTACACCTACAGTATATAGGAGATTGGGAGCACATGTAGGAAGATGAGGACTTGTAGTGGAAGGACAGACTTCACCTCTGTGACAGTGGCTAGCGTTCTGGGAGGGGAGCTTTCGAGGGTACATAGATAGAGTTTTGAGTGGTGGTTTAAACTGCTAGGGTGGAGTATGATCTAGGCACATACAGTAAGAGGGGGAGTAGGAAGCAGGGATAGCCTAGCTAGCACTTCCCCGCAGTAAGGGGAAAGGAGCATAGGTAGGAGCAATAAGGAAGGGCTGAGTACATCGGACAGGATATCTGGAGTTGTAGCAAGGAAGGGGGGCATTGGCAAAGAGGAAAGGGGCATCTGGTGGAGAGGACTGTATGCAAATGCCAGAAGCTTAGGAAATAAAATGGTGAAGTTGGAAGCCATAAAGGAGGATGAGGGAGTAGACATTGTGGCTGCAACTATCTGGTGGTTGGAACACCATACATGGGAGGTGGGTATCCCAAGATACAGAATTTTTAGGAAGGATATGTCAGGAAGAAAAGGGGTGGTTGTGCTGTATGTCATGGAGGACATCAGAGTAATGGAGAAGCAGAGGAAACATGAGGATGAGGAGGTTCCGTGGGACATGCTGGACAAAAGGTCTTGAGAATCCTTGACAATGGGCATGTTCTACCGACCCCTGACACGGGGGAGGAGGAGGTGGACAGGCAGATGCTACAGGAGATACAGAGGATGGCACTCAAGGGGGAACGTCTGTTGGTAGGGGACTTCAACCTCCCAAATGTTGACTCGGACATCCCATCAGCAAGTTCAATCAGAAGCTGGGAGATCCTGGAGTCCCTCCAAGGAGCTTTTCTACATCAGCTGGTCAAGGATCCCACCAGCAGTGGTAATAAATTAGACATGGTCCTTACCAATGGTGAAAGCATGGAGGAAGTGGAGGTGAGGGACAACCTAGGTGCAAGTGACCACAACACAGTGAGGTTCAAGATAAGGAAAGGCAGAGAAAAGTGCGGATTAAACAATTAAGGTTATGGACTTCAGGAAAGTGGATTTTGAAAGAGTGAGGATCATACTCAGGGAGGAAATGGAGGGGAAGAAGCAGTTGGAGGACATGGAGGAGTTATGGAGATCAGTTAAGGAGGGACTGCTGAAGGCCATGGAAATCTGCATTAGGAAGGTTAGGAAGAGTAAGAGGAGGAGGAGGAGGCCATTATGGTTTACCAGGTAGGTGGGGAGGACAATTGGTGAATAAAAAAAGGGCTTTTGAAATGTATAAGAGAACCCAGAGGGAAGAGGACAAGGAGTACTATGGAGAGATGCTGAGGGTGGCTGGGCAGAAGATAAGGAGGACAACGGCAGACACAGAAGAGAGAATAGCTAGGCAGGCGAAAAGGGTAGACAAAACCTTTTTTTAGGTATGACAGAGAGAGAAGAAGGTCAGACAGGAAATAATTAGGCTAAAGGGGCATGGAGGCATACAGGTGGAGGAAGACTTTGAGAAGGCAGAAGTACTGCAAAAGTTATTTCTGCTCGATCTTCACAGTACAAAGAGAAGGAAGTGGATCAGACACAAAGCAATTATAGTGGGGGGTTGCAGGAAGCAGGCTGTTTGTTAACTAGAATCTGCAACTTATCCAGTAGGTAGGGAAATGGGCAGACTGGGTGGGCCAAGTGGTCCTTATCTGCTGTCAAAGTCTATGTTTCTATGGATCAAAGTAAAGGAGGAGGGTAAAGGAGGGTGCAGGTGTTGACCTGATCTTGTTTACAGAAGGCAGGGTAAAATAGCAGCTAAGCAAGTTATGGGTGGATAAGGCTATTGGCCTGGACACCCTACATCCTAGAATGCTCCAAAAGTTGAGGGAGGAGATGGTGGCACCATTGGCATGGTTGTTCAACTTGTCACTGGACATGGGACAGGTATCTAGGGATTGGAGGAGGGCAGATGTGGTACCACTTCATAAAGGTGGCAGCAGGGATGAGACATGCAACTATCGCCTGGCCAGCCTCACATTGGTGGTTGTGGGTAAAGTGATGGAGGTGCTGGTCAAGGAGAGGGTGGTCAGTTACCAAGAAGTAGAGAGACTGCAGGATGATAGGTAGCATGGCTTCACTGCTGGGAGGTCATGCCAGATGAACATCAAGGAATTTCTGACTGGGTAACGAGGGTGATGGATCAAGGATGGGTGGTGGATGTGGCCTACCTGGATTTCAGAAAGGCCATTGACTCGGTACCTCACAGAAGGCCGTTTTGTATACAATCTCCAACTGTTACACCCCCCCATTAAAAAATGTACACATGTAACCCCCCTGCAAATGGGGGTTCCCAAAAGACTTCCAAGAGCTTGCTTGAATGCTCCAAGCCTGAATGGTGTTTGGCGTTTAAGCCATTTATCAGTGAGGGTTTTTAGAGCCTCTGGTACTGTCTCTTTAAGAGCTGTCTGCTTGCAGACATAATTAGTTTGTATGGGGGGACTGTGTATTTCTCTGCTTGAGTACCACTCGAACTGCTGCCAATTCACTCCATTTTTGCAGTCACTAGGAGTGGAAAGGGAACCTATCTGAAAGATGTAACTGTTTACCAGAAATCATTTAGAGTAATAATGAAATTACAGTTTGTCTAACCTGCTTTCTTTGCAGTCAGAACTGTGTCTGCCTAGTTCCCCATTCTGGTTTTGAACTGCTGAACTGGACCAATCAGTGAGGGGTAAGCTAGCTCTAAAATGGTGCCTTGGACGAATCAGAACTTGGACTCATAATCTGAGCCAGCCACAAGAGGATTGTATGGGCAGTGACTCTGGGAGATGTAGCTTAGACTTCAGCGCCTTTTTGGACCAACAGGAGCAGTCTATTGTGAGTGACAGCCAATCCAATCAAGAACTGGGAGAAACTCAAAGGAAGTGCCCGGTTTTGTCTGTTGGAGTTTCAGTTTAGCTCTGGGAGTAAAGAGGAAAGAAACCCTGTGCTCCTTCAGTGCACAGTTTTAGTCAAAAAACATGTGTAAGGTCCAGAGTTCCGGTCTGCAGCTTGTGTAACTGCTTATTAGGACTGAATCCGTCCTGTGAAGAGAATCAAAAGATATCTGAAGAGTAGAAACCAGGCTCACCCTGTAGAAGACTGGAGAAATTGTTGAATTGCACTGGTCTGTCAGGAACTGAATCTGCTGTGTGTTCTCCCAGGTATTGTTCAGTAATTGCGATCGGGATAGAGAAGCAGCCTGCCTGGTTTAGTACTTTCTTTTTGCCATATAAATGTGTGGGGAGTCTCATGGAGCTCAAGAGTAGCCCTGCTGACATTGAAGGACCCTATCTTGTTTGGAGGTCGTGAGTACTAATTCAGGGTCGCTCCCTGTTGAATTGCCACATTGAATCCAAATGGAATAACTGTACTGCTGACTGTTTAACTAATTTTTCTTTCCCTGTGTGAAAGGGCCCCACCAGCTGCCACGGTTTGACTAGCCACTAGGGCTTGGGGACCAGGACAGTAACTGGTAGGGATAGGCCTGTGCACAGAGCCATAGGTAAATGAGTAAAGTATAAGCTAATTAACCTGATTTCCCTGTCTTGTTATATTCCCCCTAAATAAATCAGAGCTGCTTGTTTCAGCAAAGTTATACTGCCTGAGGTATTTGTCTATGTTAAAATATTGTACTGTGATTGTTGCACTGTATCTTATTTTACAGGGGGTCCCAGTGCCTGAACCAGTCCTGGGGGTAAGTGTATACTGTGAAGGTTTCTGTGTATACAGAAGAAGCCAGAAGGTGAAGGAAAGAAACATATTCAATTCAGTGCTTCAGAGTAACTGGTAACTGGTATTTTTCTTTTAAACTTAGATTGTAGGCTTGTAGTGACACTATACTTTCTTTCTGTGTTGTCTTTACTTATAATTGATTTTTTGGCCTGTTGAAAATTTAAAAAATAGTGGTGGTGTAATTCTGTGCTGTCTTTAATTGTTGCAAATTCCCCTCCCACCCCTTCCCCAACTCTTAATTATATGCCCTGATAAATCTGATTGACAGGAGCTAAACACAGGGTATAGTAAGAGGTGTGAAGTAGGAGGGCACAAGGGGAAGAAGACCACCCTCAGCACGACAAGTGTTTTGACTCATTTATTTATTTACTGGTTTCTTTTCCTTAAAAAATATATATCTGAGGATCAGTTACAGGATTTTTAGTACTGTAAATAAATAAAAAGAGAACTAAGAGAACTTCAGTAGCAGATAAGTAGTGGAATTGCAGTATAATGTGGGAGTGGTGCAATGCAGTGGCTGTGGGGCAGCCATATTCAGGCAGACCTTCTGGACACTGAGGTGCTGCCCATTCCATGCATCTCTCGGACTGGATGAGGTAGCCAGACTCAGAGTGGAAGTAAACTGTCAGGAGTACCATCACCCTGTCCAGGAACCACCCAGTCCAATGCAGCTGCCTCAAAGGATGCAGAGAACGAGGAGCACTTGGATGACAGTGGGCTCAGGGAGGGTTAGAGCAGTCAGGCAGAGGCACATCCCAGATCCTATTCCACTCAAGAATTCATATGCCACACTGGCAAATGAGGACAACCAAATAGAGGTACCTAGGAAGTGGAAGGAAAGGATGTGGAGGTTAGCAAGGAGGTGACCTCAGTGGGAAAGCAGTGGACCCCAGAGGAGGAGGAAGCGAATCCAGGTGGGGGACTCCATCATAAGAGGGATCCAGCTAGGAACACAGGAGGGGGAGGACAGGGAGGTGAGGTGCCTACCAGGTGCCATGGCATGGAGGGATGGAAGGAAGATACTGGGGATCACTGGGAAGGCAAGACAGAAGGGTGAGCTGGATGTCATTATCCACCTAGGTACTAATGACTTGGCAAATGGGGAACCAAAGGAAGTTCAGGAAGAGTTTAGGAAACTGGGAGGGTCTCACAAGTAGCTACTTCTGTCACTTTCAGAAGTACTACCTGTGAGAGGCAAGGAGAGCATAGGAGTGCATGCACTAGGAACTTTAACTCATGGTTGAAGAACTGGTGCTGTGAGGAAGGGTTTGGATTCATTGGTGACTGGGGACCCATCTGGAGGGATGGAGGTTTGTCTCAAGCCTGACGGCCTACATCCATCCTGGAGGGAATCCAAGACTCAATGATAAGTTTAAATGCTACATTGACAAGCATTTAAACTAGCAAAGGGGATGGCAGGCCAGCAAGGATGGTACCTACTTGCTCACCCCCACAGCTAGTAATGGAACCAGTGAACCAGAGGAGTGGCTATCTCTGCAAAGCAGTGCAAAAGTTGGAGATTAGTGTCCAAAAGGTGGATAAGCAGAAAAGGGGCAAATTCAGCAGAAGGGCAGACAGCAAGGAGAACCAGGGATAAATGACAACCAAGGAAGGGGCTGGAGTAGAACAGTGAAGCAGTCTAGGGAGGTCAAATCATGGAAAGCCATGTGTGCAAATGCCAGGAGCCTTAGCAACAAGATGGAAGATCTGGAGGCTGTCATGGTACAGTCAGACCTGGACATTGTGGCCATCACTGAAACCTGGTGTAATGATAACCATGACTGGGAGATGGCCATACCTGGCTACAACATATTCAGAAGAGAGACAGAGCAGGCAGGAAGGGAGGAGGAGTGGCACTGTATGTGAAAATGACATAAGGGCCACACAGATCCAGGAGGAACAAATGGGGAGAGATACTATGGGTTAAGCTGGAAAGGAAAATGGGGCCAGCCATCCGCACAGGTGTGGTCTATAGACCACCAGCCCAGGAGGAAGAAACAGATAGAGTTGATGCTAGCCATCCAAAGGATGGCAGACAAGGGTGAGGTAGTACTGGTTGAGACTTCAATATACCAGACGTGGGACTGGAGCATCCCAGCAGCAGCATCAACTAGGAGCAGATTTATCCTGGACTCTTCTGGGTGCCTTCCTCAAGCAACTGGTCATGGAACCAACTCGCAGAAGGCAATACTGGACCTTGTGCTCACAAACAGGACAGTGTGATGGGGTACAGTGGGGAGCACCTGGGTAACAGTGACCACCAGTCATTGTGGTTTGAAATCACAGAAAGAGCAGAAGCAAACCACACAAAAACACGATCCTGGATTTTAGGGGGCAGACTTTGGAAAATGGGAGATGCTTGAAAGAGGCATTAAGGGAATGGGACAGGAATCAGGGATTGAGGAACAGTGGGCAGTATTTAAAATGGGGATTATAAGAACAACAGAATTATGCATTAAGCAGGTTAGTAAGAGGAAAAGAAGAGGAGACCATTATGGTTTTCCAAAGAGGTAGCAAAGAAAGTGAAAGCCAAAAGATTGCATTCAGGCAATACAAAAACACAGGCAGAAGGGATAGGAGAAGTACCAGGAGAAACAAAGGAGGCAGGGAAGTCAGTAAGGAAGCCAAAGCTCTGACAGAAGAACACATTGCAAAATCAGTGGTTAAAGGGGACAAAACCTTTACAGGTACATAAGGAAAAAGAAGGACAAAGGGAGGATAGTGAGACTGAAGGGAGGATGGGATCCGCTTGAGGATGACAACAGTAAAGCTGACATATTGAACAGGTATTTCTGCTCAGTCTTTACTAAGGAAGAGGGGTAATGGGTCTGAAGGGAGTACAAGGTGAGAATGGTACAGAATGGACACCAGTCCCTTTACACGAGAAAGGGTCCTGAAGGAACTGGAAGTAATAAGAGCTGATAAAGCAATGGGGCCAGATGGGTGCAATCCCAGGTCCTTAAAGAACTAAGAGAGGTGGTGGCTGAACCTCCTGGCTATCCTTTTCAGCCAATCACTGGAAACAGGGAGGTACCCAAAGACTGGAGGACAGCAGATGTAGTCCCCTTATACAAAAGTGGGAACAAAGAAGAAGCAGGGAACTACAGACCAGTCAGCCCCACTCGCAGGGTGATCATGGAAGCACTATCATGAAGGAGATTGGTGGAACATCTGTTGTCAATGGACTACAGACCCAAGGCAGCATGGTTTCACCAGGGGAGGTCATGTCAGACCAACCTCATTGAATTTTTGACTGGGTGACTAGGAGGTGGATCAGGGAGGGCAGTGGACATGGCCTATCTGGACTTCAGCAAGGCCTTTGACACTGTGCCACATAGAAGACTATTACACAAACTGGGAAATATGGGTGGGCAGGACAGTAGTGTGGTGGGTAGGTAACTGGCTGGGTGGCAGGACACAGAGGGTGGTGGTAAATGGCTGTCACCCACAGAGGGAAGAGTGACCAGTGGGTACCACAGGGATCAGTGCTAGGACCGGTCCTATTCCAACATCTTCATCAGTGACATTGCACAGGATATAGAAGGCAGAATTTCACTGTTCGCTGATGACACAAAGCTCTGTAACAGAGTAGACACACCAGAGGGTGTAGACAGAATGAGAAGGACCTGCAGAAACTTGAAGAATGGTCAAGGGTTTGGCAGTTGAAATTAATGCAAAGAAGCAAGATAATGCATATGGGGCACAAAAACCTGGCACAATATATCAGTTGGGGTGAGGATATAGCATGCACCAAGCAGGAAAGGGATCTTGGGGTTGTCATCTCTGATGACCCTCAAGGTAGGAAACAATGTGACAAGGCATCAGGTAAAGCAAATAGGATGCTGGGATGTATAGGCAGGGCATCACCAGCAGGAAAAGGGAGGTCATAATTCCGCTCATACAAGACACTAGTGAGGGCCCCACCTGGAGTACAGTGTACAGTTCTGGAGACCATACCTATGTAAGGACATAGACAGGGTAGAGAAGGTTCAGAGGAGGGCAACAAAGATGGTACATGGGTTGCATCACAAGTCCTATGAAGACAGGTTGAAGGAACTGAACATGTACTCCCTGGAGGAGAGGAGGAGAGAGAGGATGATAGAGACATACAAGTATCTTACAGGGAGGAACAGGGTGCAGGAAACACTATTTTTAAGCGAAAAGATGTTTCAGGACTAGAGGGCATGGGATAGTTGGAGGAGGACGATTCAGAGGAAACATGAGAAAGAATTTCTTCACAGAACGGGTGGTGGACAAGTGGAACACCCTGCCAGAGGAAGTGGTGGGGGCTGAAACAATCACAGGATTTAAGAATGCATGGGATAGACATAAAGGAATTCTAGAGGTCAGGGGTAAGGGGAAATAGACTTCTAGGAAAACAAACTGAACTTACAAGCTCAAATGGGCAGACTAGGTGGGCCATAGGCCCTTATCTGCCGACACTGTCTATGTATCTATGTATAAGGTAATTCTGATATACTGTGTGGGCCACTAGTGGGAAGAAAGGGGGGTTGCAGTGTCCCAGAGGGCTGTGACCAAGTAAGTTTAACTATTGCAAACCCTGACCTCTGGGTGGAGGCACCCGCCATTGGATCCAGGCCCCTCAGCCTGTTAGTGGCAAATCAGGCAGGGGTAGTAGCCCCTGGGATAGCGCCATCTAGGGGTTACACACATCCTTTCCAAATGGCACCCCCTTCCAAACAAGTCAGATTGTTTTCAGATCATTCCTCTAATCTCTAAATAGTTTATACATGTATCTGTCTCCTAAATAACAGAAGTTTAAACAGAGTCACTCCTCAGTTACCTACACTAACCCAAATATTACAGATTAGAATAAAAATGTTAACAGAAAGGCATATGGTTTTCAATAGGCATTCAACAAAACTGTACACAAATGTGTACAGTGAGTATGCCTGTCTACACGCTTGGTCAATGATGTGCCTTTTGAACATTTGGTGAAACAATATTAAACAGTTCAAAAGCTATTTCATTTTTAAGTTTTAACACTAAAGTCAATGGGGAGAAAATATATGTGCCTCTCAAAACTGTCGCAAAATTACTTTTTACTGTTGCAAATCCACTATTTACTGTCATGATGCCACCTTTTTGTTTCAGTTAGTGTTGAAGAAAGAGGTCTGTAGCTGAAATTCTAGTGCCCCTAGGTAAACACTGACAGTTGTGTTTATCTAAACAGGGCCCAAGCAATACAGTAGTGCCATCATTTTTTTTCTTGGACCCCTAGAAATATCTTTTTTTTTAAAATTGGGTCCCCCATAGTGTCGTAAATCATGACAGAATATTTGCAACATTTTCACAAATCATGATGGTGTCTCATTTGTATTGTCACAATTAGATTTTTTTTTTTTTAAGACTATTTTTACCACTCCTTGGCTACATGAGCTGCTTCCCCGGTCGGGGAGATCTGGCCGCTGATCGCCTCTACCCGGACTCCTACGGCTTGCCTCCCCCCATAGCGGGACTGTGGGGAGCCCCAGCTCCCCATGGAGCACGGATCCAGACGGGTGCTGCGGCGAAACTGCGGACGTCCATCAAGCCGCTCGCTTCAGGTGCCATTTTTTCCATTTTCCCTATCCCCTTGGCACATGCTTAGACAGTGCCTCCAGTCTCCACTGGGGGCTGCTGCTGAACGATGTTTTCCCCAATCCCAACCCCGGAGAGGAGAGCAGTCCACCGGATGCTCAATCCTCTCGCCCCTGCCCCGGAGGTCCGCTCGTGGAACCTGGTCATCGGGCATGGGTTGAGGTAAGGCGCCAGCACCTCAACCCTCTACACCACTGGACTGGCTCCTCTACACCACCAGGCCGGCTCATACTGTCACAATTTGTGACAGTACTGCACCAAAAAAATACCATTTCTTTGCCACACCACTGTACTTTGACAGTTGAGTTTTTTTGGCTGAAATTTGCAGGGTGGCAGGTTGCCCCATAGATGTGCCTTTTGATGTTTGTTAAAAGTATTTAAAAGGGTTACAAAGTTACAGTGCTCCAAAGTTGAGAAATTTCCCATAGAATAACATTGCGGCACCCGCATCGTTTTTCAGCACTCATGTCTCAAAAACGGTGTGAGATATGGATTTTTCATTCACTGCAGCTTAGTCCACCTTTAGGTAGACTAAGCTTGCATGGAGATTTCAAAGTCATGATTACCACTGCAGTGGAATGTTTTTCATAGTTGCTATGGTTACTGCGATATTGCCAAATTAGTGCTACAAGGGTTCCTTTTCAGTACTTTATGGCTGCTCTATGGCTGTTTACCAGAGGGCCCGTGCTCCCACATATGCATACCATTACACAGAAATGCGCAGCATATGCAGACCATTACACAGAAATGGGCAGCATAAAAGGAGCACAGGGCCTGGAGGGCCAATGCTCTTACAACCACATATCAGTTATTAGCAGCATTACACATTCTCAAAAAGATGGGAAATTCATTGCAAAAAACTTCATTAATGCATCAGTTAGGATTGATAGCACAGTGACCAAAGTATGGAAATGCGAAGTTAGGGTTACCCCCTACCTCTCCCCACCCTCCACTCACCAACAGACATCGGGGTGTGCCATGTGGTCATCAGGTCTAACTCTCACCCCAGTCTCCTATGCTGTATCATGTCAGCTTGTTTACACATGGAATGGGGTGAGAGTTGGGTCTGATGATATTCTGTGGTGATTTGCATATGCAGTCCATGATGATTTGCATTATGGGGGCATGTGTGATTTTGTATTTCTTTGAAACTTGGCTTCCCGGCCATTGTCCTTTTGGGTAACCATTGCCTCAGTGCTTGTGCACAGAGGTTCTTTGTCTATATATATATATTTTTTTTTTATTTAGTTGTTTTTTCCAGGTATAGCACACTAAGCTGAAAGCTTTTTTACAGGAGCAACCTGGGAGCACAAGGAGGTTAAGTGACTTGCTCAGGGTCACACAGTATGCAAGTGGAAGCTGTGGGATTCAAACCCAGGTCTGGTCTGCTGGATGTCACCAGATTTGCAGCTCAGAGCCTTAGACCACTGCGCTATACTGCCTCATATATATACATATTATAGTGGCGCAGTCGCGCCACTATAGTTAGGGTTCAGCGGCCAGTTACATACTAATGTCAAAAGTTTGGGCATTAATAACGTTGGACTCATTCAACAGATTTGCCTGAAATTTGGAATGTGCAGTGGGGCATGGCAGATCTGTTGAACTCCTAAATTGCGTTTCAGTTGGACTTACGGTCTTTGCGTACAAGAATGCTGAAAAATGCAAAATTATCCATTTTTGGAGGCAGCTTTTGGTATTTTGGATGGGGCCCTGCACAGCCATTGTGTGATGTGCCACTCTGTGAGATGGATTGTTTGATAGAGCTTTGCTGGCTGAACATGCTGCTTTTTGTTTGGTGAAAAAATATTAAGGCATTCAAAAGTTATGCCACTTTTAAGTTCCCATTATAAGTCAATGGGAACATTTATATGTATAGTTTGTGAACAAAGAATGGGGTTCTGGCCATTTGGTCCCACCTGGCGATCAAAGAATTTGCAGCCTCATGGTTCAAGAATCTTTGTCCCCTAGGATTTTCAAAATTCTTTGATCGCGAGGTCCGCCATCTTGTTTTTTAATTTCCAAATGGAAAAACACAGATACTTCGGCTCGGGTCACTTCTGAAGTAAAATGTGGATGAGTTTTACTCAGGGGAGTCCAATCTATCAAGCCATGCCTTTGGTTTCATCCAAATCTGTCAAAAAATAGTTATAAGCTTTTAAAATCTTAATTCACGGCTCGCTAATGATCTTTGATCACGAGCCTGCAAATTCTTTGATCGTGAGATTCTTTGATAGCGATCTTGCATCGTGACCTAAAAACACTAATATCTCAGCTCATGGATGGGCTAGGGACACAAATGAGTGCAGGTTTTGCTCATGAGGGACCATTCTATCGAGGCATGCCATTGGTTCGGTTCAAATCAGTGAAAAATTTGCATTTCACCATTTTTAATTCTTTGTTCATGAGCCTGCAAATTATTTGATTGTGAGCCCGTAAATTCTTTGATCATGATCATGCACCGTGAGCGAGAGACGAGATGGCCCAATTTAAAAATCAATTTTCTCAGCTCAGGAGTATCCTAGGAAGTCAAATGAGGGTGGGTTTTACTTAAGGGGCTTAGGTATACCGCGATTCCATAAATTTTTTGATTTATATGATTTTTAATTCTTTGTTCGTGAGCCTGCAAATTCTTTGATTGTGAGCATGCAAGTTCTTTGATTGTGAGATTGTTTGATCATTATCTTTGATGGCGAAATAAGGACAAGATGGCCAGATTTTTTATAATGGAATACATAGGGAAATGTTACCAATCTTTGACATTTAATATCTCGGAAACGTTTTTTTCTTTTTACTTGAAATTTGGAGGTGTTTACAGCATGTTATATGGATGTAAATACGACATAATGCTTTTTACTTTCTGCAGACAGCATTTTGCATGTGGTGGTGGCTTGGAATTGATAGGATACCTATCCATAGTGTCATAGATGTAGTTTTCAGTCATTGTGTGTGTTACATGTCAACAGGTGCAGAACTGTGCCACTCTGGGAGTCACATGATGCAGAGCACTAGGTAGCAGTCTCCTCTAAGAGCTCCAGCCACCCATCCTCCTAAATAACTTAAAACTCAGTTTTTCTATGTTAATTCCTCTGGGTTTTCATCTTTTTACTTGTCTGACAGATGGTGATTACTCTGTGTAAGCTTCAATGGAAGTTGACATGTGGAAAGCCATGCCTAAGCATACTCCACCTGCAACCCCAGAGAAGGCCCCGTAAAAATCCAAGGCCACTTCTACGCAACAGATGCAGATCTCAATGGTGGTGAGTATGGAGACAGAACCCCTCACTTTAGCCAGATTCTTGGAGGATTTTCAGCTGTTTAAAGCCGAGATGAAAGAGTTAGTGGGGAGATTAAGAGTATTACTAATGTAATTGATGACCTTTCCCGAAGAACGGCAGACAGCGAGGTTCATATATGGTCTCTGGAAGGCAGATATGAGAGAATTGATCCGGAGCTGGTGGCAATGAGACAACTCCTATCTAAAATGGAAACGAAGGTGGAAGATCTTGAAGGTTGCAGCCGCCGCAATAATGCGGCAATTATCGACTTGCCGGAGAAAGAAGAGGGTTTAGAGCCAATTAAGTTTGACCAAAGATTTGTGGAAAAGGTAGCAGGTCCATCTCCATTTGGCCCCTGCTACATAATTGAGAGAGCTCACCACGCTTTGCACCCGCTACCGCCCCAGGGAGCACCCCCGTGCACCTTTATATTCCATTTTCTGAACTATCAAGAGCGGCATCATTTTTTGTCAAAAGTAAAGGACACGCATGAGCTGCAGTGGGAAGGTGCCAAGTTAAGGGTAGCTCAGGATCTGCCCCTATCGGTCCGTCAGAAGCGGGCCTCCTTTCATCTGTTGGTTACGAAGTTGATCGCGGCGGGGATCAAGTTTAGGATGGGCTACCCTGCCAAATTTCAGGTTTTGCTTGCAGGATCTTGGGTCGCCTACGAGAATGGGGAGACCGCTGCGACTGCCCTCAAGTCTGCGCTTCCTGACCTCTTCAAGAACACCTGAGGACTGTAGTGGGATATCTTCGGGTACCAGTTGGTAACGCAATTGGCAAGATCTATGTATTTAGATGTCTTTCTATTACTCTAAGGTTCCCCCTGTAGTGTTCGATTATCTGACTATGTAATTCTGTTGGACGGTTAGAGTTTTCCTGCCTATGACCAGCTCTGGAAGAAATTTCTTTTGTTGAGTGCATCCTCTATTGGAGTGAGTGTTGGTTTATTTTGTTTGGTTTTGTTCTCTCCCTCCTCTCGCTCCTTTTTGGAGTTAACGCCAAGATACACTGGATAATCCTCTACTGCTGGTCCTCTGGTGCGAAGGAGTGTTTCTGGGAAGTCGGGAATCATTGCAGCGTGTTGGAGACCGGGAGTGCTTTCTGCAGCATCGAGGAAGGGAAAGGACGCTTTGGATTAGCTGTTAGTGCGATATTGTTACTGGTTGTTCAATTTTGCTTGCTTACCACTAGATGGCACCAGAGACTGACTTATTGTCCCTGATTCCTCCACCAGATTGATCTACAACCGAGCAGAGACATTTTACTTGTAGCGTTCCTTATTCTATGGACTGACAGCTTTTTATATGTTTCTTTTCTTCTGTTATTGATGTATTTGGTCCCAGATCATTCTTTTATCATTGGGGAAGTTAGTCATGTGTTTTATTACAGTGTTTCATTATCAATAATAACTGAAAGTGGGCTTGCTTTGGGTTTGGTTTTAAAATGAGTGATTGCTAGAGATATCCTTGTATTGGCAGCATTTATGTTCATGTTAAAGTTATGGAAAAATATATGCCCGGGGATTGTAGTGAACTTTACTGTTCTAGTGTAAAATAGAGGGAGGAAGGATAGACAGTTGTGAATGTTTAATAGAGTTACCTGGTTACATTATTATACTCAGTTCGCATGTTCAAAATATTGGTATAACTAGGATGTTAGTGTGTTAGCTGTTGTTAAGTGGTAGTGTGCCTAGAAGTTAGGTAGGTGTTCCTATAGTTAGTGTACAGTTATGGGAGGGTGGGGAGGTGGGGTGGAGGAGTTTTAACTGGATGGACTGTTATCATGGACCAGAATAGATCAGGGTGGAAGTGGGGGGTTAGGGGCTCAGGTGTTTATTATGTTTTGTTGTGGGTGGAATCTTTTAATGGGTTATCTGGTTTTGCATAGGGGTTGGTGGCGGGGGGAAGCACAGCAATTATAAGGAGTGGGATAGAGAAGAATTACCTCGAAGTAAGTGGACCCGTAGATATTGCTTTTATGATAGAGTAGACAATGGCTAAGGATATTAGATTTATTAGCTGGAATGTGAAGGGGGACCGGCATAAGTCTAAGCAATATAAAATTTTGAAACATTTAAATCACTTGAAAGCAGATATTATGTTTATCCAGGAGACCCATTTACCTAATAGTGAAGCCAATAGTATGAGGCGACAGCAAGTGGGGCAGGTTTTTGCTGCAGAAGGTAACACCCAGAGTAGAGGGGTAATGGTGTTGATACATAGGTCTATTCCCTTTAAACCTCTTCAACTAATCCAAGATCCTCTGGGTAGATTTATATTAATTAGAGGTAGTTTACACACTCTGGACATTTTGTTGGGATGTATTTATGGCACAAATATAGATACCCCAGGTTTTTCTGTGCAGGTTATGGAAGTGCTAACACTGTTTTTAAACATTCCCATAATTATTGGAGGTGATTTAAATCTTGTTTTTGATCTGTCCTTAGATAGATCTGTTTTTTCCCATAAGGGTCTCTCCCCAGCCTGAAGAGCAGTCAGAGAACTTGTAGATCACTCTGGTCTTTGTGATATGTGGAGAATTCTTCACCCCAAGGCCCAGGAGTATACTTTTATCTCCCAGGTATATGGTACCTCGTTCCGAATTGACTACTTTCTCGTCTCACATACTCTTATACCGGGAGTGGTGGATTCCAACATTGTTGCAGGACTGCCTTCTGATCACTTGGTGGTTACATGTTTAGTATCTTTTCCATCCCTCCCTAGAAAAGGTAGTAGATGGAAATTCAATAATCAGTTGTTAAAAGACCCTGATGTGGTTAAATACATTTCTTCCCAAATATCGGAGTTTATTTCCATTAACCACAACTCTACTAGGTGGCCTGACATGGAGTGGGGTGCACTTAAAGTATATCTGAGAGGGATTTTGATTGGATTGACTTCCCGGAGAAAGAAGGAAAGAGAAAAGCGTATTTCTGTACTTCTTTCTTTGATCCGGGATAAGGAGGCTAAGCTTACCCCTCTCTCATCTGAGGTATACAGGCAAGAATTGGTTAAGTTAAGGGATTCATGTTTAGGTTTGTTAGGGGAGCAGGCTGAGCTGGCAATCCTTAAAACGAATGCGGCTTATACAGAGATGGGAGAGAAGGCAGACCGCATGCTGGCAAGGTGTGTTAAACAGTAGGAATCCGACAGACTAATTGCTGCTGTCCATTCTATTAAAAATAGTTCCATTAAAACTTCTCTGGCTGAAATAGCTAGGGAATTTAAGAACTATTATGAGCAGCTTTATGGAGTTATAATAGATCCACCAACTGAGGAGAATCTACGGCAATATCTAGGGGAGTCACACTTGCTTTCCCTTTCGGAGTATCATCAGGCCCTGCTTATATCCATCATTACCCAAAGTGAAATAGAGAGAGTTATTAAGTCCCTTCCTTCGGATAAAACTCCCGGCCCGGATGGGTTTTCTTCTAATTTTTATAAATTTTTTTCCAAAGAGTTAATCCCGATACTTTTGCCACTTTTCCAGTATATCCTGAACGGTCAAACAATGGATGCATCTTTGTTTGAGGCGTTAATTGTTCTATTGCCTAAATCTGACAAACCTCCCGACCTTATTTCAAATTGTAGACCCATATCGCTTCTTAATCACAATATTAAAATCCTCATGAAACTACTGGTGGATCGTGTAAGTGATGTTCTTCCCACACTAATTGGCGTGGAGCAGGTTGGTTTTATGAGGGGGAGATCCTCAGTGGACCACCTGCAGATTCTTGTGAATGTGTTCTCGGTCTCCAAGGAGGCAGATCATCCTATGGTCTTGGTTTCCTTGGATGCCGAGAAGGCTTTTGATAGGGTCCACTGGAACTAGCTTTTAGCCACAATGGAAACATTTGGCTTCCCCTTGGATTTCCGGAAGTGGATTGGCTCTCTTTATAAGTTCCCTTCGGCTATTATTTCATGTAACAGAGTTATTTCTGATTCCTTTAAGTTACGCGTGGGGACTAGACTAGGCTGTCCTCTGTCTCCACTTCTTTTTCATTTATATTTAGAGTCCCTTATCAGGCGGATAACGCATGCCCAGGAGATTCAAGGTATTCGGTTGCATGGTCATGTCGCCAAAGTCTCAGCATATGCAGACGATCTCCTGCTCCAAATATCGTATCCGACATCATCTATACCTGCTTTACTAGAAATTATAGAGGGCTTTAGTAAAATTTCCAATTACAAATTAAATATTGAAAAAACACTGGTATTTCCCCTCAATCATAAAACTTTTAAGCATGAAATTGCCGTTCTTGGGCTATCTTGGAAATCTGATGCAATAAAGTATCTAGGGCTTACTCTCACGAGGAACTAGGCTCGTACTCAACAGTTAAATTTGGACTCCATGGTCCATACTATTAACCTAGACTTAAAAAGATGGGTAATGCTCCCCTTCTCTCTAGGGAAAGATTAATTTAATTAAAATGAATATTTTTCCCCATCTGTTTTACCCCCTAAATT
Source organism: Neoceratodus forsteri (assembly GCA_016271365.2). NCBI lineage: Eukaryota > Metazoa > Chordata > Ceratodontiformes > Ceratodontidae > Neoceratodus > Neoceratodus forsteri. The sequence continues at coordinate 202,696,353 of CM028131.1, forward strand.
TGTTAAATATTTGGCTTCCTTTATCATGGTTTAGAAAAATTCATAGTATAATCACCAATTTCATCTGGAATCATAAGAAGTCCAGAATGGCATTTCATAAACTGGCAGCTCCTAAATCGGTAGGAGGGTTAAGGCTTCCTCACATTGGGTTGTACTACTGGGCCAGTCAAGCAAATAAATCTCAGGTGGTTGAATGTAGTGGATCCCTCTGATCAAGCTGCGTACATCCCGACCTGGTTAAAAGTGGAAACAACTCGTATTATGGAGTATGGCTTTTCCCCTAAGGCTATGTTATATATTAACCCAGGTTCCCTTCCGGTGGCCTTACGTGACTCCCCGATAGGGATTTCAATTAGAGTCCATGCCCATTTATGTGCTTTCTTAAAATATGGCCATACTAAAGACTTATTACAACCATTAAGAGGTAATCCCAGATTTCAATTAGATGGAAGGCCTCTTATGAGTAGTTGGCTTCCAGAGTTAGGTGACTGTCAACTTAAAGATCTAGTCACTGCAGAAGGGCAATGGTACTCTTTGTTGGAAAATTTGAATAAATTTCAAATTCCAAGCACAAATATTTTCAAAGTCTTCCAACTCCATCATCTTTTGTTAAAGAATTGGGAGTAGTCTCCCTCGCAGTTTCAAATGTTTGTTTTCAATCTAATCTATGTCCATTAGCAGGAATTGCACATGCTGTTTCGAAAATATGTAGTATTCTCTACAGTTGGGCCTATCCTCATAATTTCACTCTGGTTGCCTTTTCTCTTTCCTGAAAAAGTGTTCAATTGGATGCTACTCTGGCGTAACTGCCACAAATTCATGCTTCAAGATAGGCTTAGATTGATGCAATTTAAAATATTGCACAATATCTACTATACTCCCCAGAAATTGGCTAGGTTGGGTATTGTGTCCTCCCATATTTGTACTCAATGTCAGCAAGGAAAGGGGGATCTTCTCCATATCTTTTGGAATTGTCCTAAGGTAACTCCACTCTGGACCACTATTAAACAAAGGGTGGATCTTCTGTTAGGATTGACTGATCTGTTTACAGTGGAGATATGCTTGTTGGGGGACGTCTCTGGTATCCCAGTGTGGAATAGGAAGTATTATATGGCGTTAATTTCAGCATCAGTTAAGAAAGTGGTCCTATGGCACTGGAAGGATACTTCTGAAATCACCTGTGTTGAGTGGTTACAAGAGCTACTTGCTAATCTTAGAACGGAGAGAACCATTGCCAGTCTCCAAAATAAGTTATCAAAGTTGAACCAAATTTGGGATTCCCTACATACATTATATTCTTTACAGTCTTAAGGGTGATTCTTCCTTTCTCATAGATTTATGGGGTGCTGGAGTGGATTGCTGTGCTATGTATATAGGTGGTATAGGGGTTGGGGGGGTAGGTAGGATGAGAATGAATCTTTGCAACTTCTGTTTTCATGTAGTCAAGTTAAGACTGTTATGTATTTCACAAGATGGATTTATTCTCTGTAAAAGAAAACTTTAATAAAATTTGAATAAAAAAAAAAAGAACTGTGCCACTCTGATAAATGAAAATTTCAAACTTTGACAAGTTACATCTCAGGCATGGTTTGGTCTTTTAACTTGAAATATGGAGGGTGTTTACTGCATGTCCTGTGGATGTTAATTGCAGTGTTTATGTGTCAGAAAATATTTTTTGGATGGAGATATGGTGCGGCACATTTTGTTTTAGTCTTTAGTTGTGTAATGTGGCCCAACACTTACAAGTTGGTGGGACCCGCACTCCTACCAACTTGCGCAATCTTCTACTTTTCTATTCTTTCTTAAAAGGTAAGGAAATTCTATGCAAAAAACTTCATTAATGCATCAGTTAGGGTTCTTCTATAGTGACAAAGGTGATGAAATTCGACATTAGGGTTCCCACTCCTTGCACCACACCCTCTCCCTACCCCCACCAACAGGCATCGGGGTGTGTGTTACCCCTTGACTTTGTTGGGATTTTCCTTTGAACTTGCCTACAGTCCAGATGGTGTGGTTGTTTGACAAGAAATTTGCAGGGTAGAAAAAGACTAACCCACATATGTGATTTTGCTAGTCTGGTGTAAAAAGAATAAGTCATTTTTAAGCTATTGCAATTTAAACATTTAAAAAAGGTTTCTGAGCATGCTCAGTAGACACTTCAATATAGCTGTATGAAACGAAGTAGGGATCCTGCTCCATGTGGAGAAATTCCTACTTTGTATGACCACCATTTTGTCTTCAGTTTTGCCAAAAAACTCTTTTTACAAACCTCCCAAAATGATATTCTTGGGAGGAACCAACACATGTACCTTGCTTATTGGGAACCCCTTTGGTGCATTTTGCACTTTACGGTATGAAATATGCCTCTAAAATGTGTTTATTAAATCATTTAAACCCTAGTTCATATCCATGTAATGTGACCTAGAATTCTAGTTCATATGCATGAGATACAGCCTAGGATGCTAGGTTGTGAGCCAAAAATAGGATAAAATGATAAAAAAAATAGTTTTTGCTGGTACAGGGAGCCCAATCCTGTCACGAGGTCATAATGTCACACGGCAGAATGCCGTGCGCTTTAATCACATTGGGTGATTCTAGTTTATCTTTTGTTCTGTGGGGGCTCTGCCCCCACACCCCCAATTATGGGGGCTGCCTCCTTTGGACTCCCCCACTAAGAATTCTAACTCCGGGGGGATCAAACACAGAAAGTGCACAGGTCCAGGTGCACCATAATGCCGTATGCTATTAAGCGTACAACATTATGACCTGGTACGCCCAATCCCCATGTCAGCACTAGAGGACCCCCAACCAGTATGGGACACTGGAGAGCCCATGCCCAGTGTCCCCAACAGAAAAAAAAACATGGCCGACAACTGGGTGCCCAATCCTTGCATGGGAAGTAGCCTGATAAAGAAAGCATATCTGACAAAGGGGTGCCCAATCCCTTTGGTGGCAGTAGCCCCTACAAAACCTACAACAAGTCTGACAATGGGCTGCCCAATCCCCTTGTTGGCATGTATGCACCCCCCCAACACTAATATGGCACACTGGGAGCCCATCCCAGTGTGCCCAAATATGTATTTAAAAAAAATACCTGTAAATAAAGAAAACCATCCCTGACATCTTTAATCTTTTTTTTAAACCTGCAAAAAAGAAATTGGTTCCTTGTTGTCTCCCCAGTTCCCCTTCCCTCATCCACACCTTCTCATTGAGCCCCCACCTCCCTGCACCCCCCTTACCCATACTACCTCCAGAGGTCAGGAGCAGCAATCTTCTCTAGACCGGGACATGTCTGCACTTTTCAAAGCCGAACAGTAAAATGAAGGATCCAAAGGTAAGGCATATAATGCAAGGCGTTGAGGGGGGTTTCAACTTATGCTGATATCTCTGCCATTTTTTGAGATTTTAACACCAAATTTTCAACATGGGTTTTTTTTGGACCCCACCTCATGAACAATATCAATGTAATTTCATTACTCTGTCCCAAAAGATGATTTCAAGGTCACAGCATGGAATCCCCTTTTGGGACCAGTTAATGAAAGGACAATCTCAGTGCTCATGAGAAGAGGTCCCAAAAAGCCCATGTTGAATATTTGGTGCAAATAATCAAAAAAAATGCCATGTTACAAGCGTGCATTGCACAGTTTCTACACACACTCATGACTTCGTCAATTTTTAATATTTTCACTCTAGATTTTCAATATTTCTATTTTTCACACCTCCTCATGAACAGTGTAGCTGTCATTTCATGTATCCTGCCCAAACAACGTTTTGCACCTGTGGTGCAGAATGGCACGTTGGCTGTGCGAAATCAACTTTGAGAATAAATTGACGAAATGACAGTGACACTGTTCATGAAGTGGTGTCCCCAAAATGCCATGTTGAAAATTCAGTGAAAAAATCATGAAAATGCCTGAGTTACATGCATCCATTGAATTATGATGCTTGTGGCACCTTTCGGTGCCTGTATCTTGAAAACAATTCAAGATACAGATTTTTTCCTCTACACAGGACCCGTGGAGGCTTTGAAGTCACCATTGCAACTGTAGTGGAATTTATTCCATAGTTGCTACAGTTACTGAGATATTGCCTAATTAGTGTTACAAGGATTACTTTTCATGACTATAGGACTGCAGTATGTCCATACTTATGTGTAAGAGGGCCCGTGCTCCCACTTATGCATATCATTGTGCAACAATGGGTAGTGTGAGGGGAGCACAGGGCCCAGAGGGCCTGCACTCCCATAACCACATACCAGTTATATTACACTTTCTCAAAAAGAAGGGAAATTCATTGCAAAAAATTAAGTTTGGGACAATAACCCCAAGGCACACCCCAACATCGCTTGGTGTGTGGAGGGTTGGGTAGGGAGGTACGGTTGGTAACCCTAACATCGAATTTCCCAGCTTTTTACACTTTAATAAAAACCCTAATTGATGCATTAACCTAGATTTTTGCAATGAAGAGAGGGAGAGAGACTGATTTGAGATACAGTTTTTTTTTATTTTCAGGGTGCCAACACTGGGGATTTTGGGACTGGACATCCCAGTGTTGGCAGAGTCTTTGGCACCCCATGTCACCAGCTACGTGTGGTGGTTGGGAGGTGGGACCAGGGATGGATGGGGAGGGGACATTTACAATGACAGCGGGATTAGGCACTCCATTCCATTTATTTGTTGGAAGTGTTTATCTCTTCCAACACCCCAGGTGGACACCCTGATGCCATTTTTTTTTTTTTTTTTACAAATGTATCATAGCCAACAGGATTAGCCAACCACAGTCCATTTTTAGTTCATTAAAACATGGATCAGGAGGGAGGGAGTACCAGTGATGGGACTGGGCACCCAGTGTCTGGTAATATAAAATGAAAACTGGGTAATCAGGAGGGATACTGGTGGAGGGACTGGATGCCTGCTGTCTGGTAATTGTGACAGTAGCAGGAAGGCATTCTGGTGGTAGTGGTGGAGGGGTCTGTGTGCATGAACAGTGTGAGGTAAAGTGATTTCTTTCACACCACCTTTGTCATCGGCTAAGGAAAGCAGTGTGAAGGAAATCACTTTCACTCAAACTGCTAACCCAACAGTCTAGATATACTTAGACAGTCATTTTTTGAACTGACCATGCAAAGAAAAATGCACAGGTTTTTAACTTCCTTTCTGAAAACTATATACAATGTTTCAACAACTTAAAACTTGTAAAAGTGTATACCTTGGACTATAGTCTATTAAACCTGAGATTTTGGGTTGAAAATAAAAAATTTCTTAAAAGTGAGAAAAAATTCGTAATTTGAGAGAATTTTAGAATTGTGGCACCTACAGTAAGTAACTTTGTCTTTCAAACTGACTGACACATAATTTTCAGAATCCTGAGACAGTGGACCAGGCTCCATGCCTACCAAACTTCAGGCAAATTGGTTATACAGGAGCAATGTTATTAACGTCCAAAAATCATCTCTCTTGATCCTGTGTCAGCTGTGGCACTTGGTACAGAGAATGTATTCAGCTCTGTTGAATGGCCCTATCTGTTCAACATGCTTCATGCCTTTGGCCTTTAGAAAACTTCTTTCAATGGGTCTGGACTATTTATTCAGCCATTCAAGCTTTGATCCCTACCAATATATATTGGTCAGATTTCACTTGGGTAGAGGCACCCAGCAAGGGTGCCATTTGTCACTGGCATTGTTTGTTTTAGCAATTGAGCTTCTGGCTCAAAAGCTTCATGAATCTCCACAGATTCAAGGGATTAAACTAGGGACTGAGGTGTATAAACCAATGTTCTTTGCTGATGACATTTTGATTATTCTTACAAATCTAGATAAGCCTATACCTACTTTAATTAGCTTATTAGACCAGTTCGCAAAACTGTTTGTATTATGCAAGAACTGGAGTAAAATGGAAGTAGTGGCCTTAAACTCAAAATGTACTTTGTCTTCCCATCAAGGTTCCAGGGTCTCATGGGCAATCCATCCTGTAAGATACCTAGGTGTTCTCATTTCCCCTCAGTGGAAGGACTGGTCCCATTTAAATTTCCCTCCATTGTTGGCATCCTTGAGGGATGATTTTGATAGATGGCTGCATCTCTACCTTTTACTATTTGGGAAAACCCAATCATTGCAAACTATGGTACTCTCAGGGACACCATATCTTATATAATATTTGCCACTACATATCCCAGAATTTCTCTGGGAGACTGGAAAAACTGGCCCTTGGTTTTAGAGTTATTACCCTGTAATGGGACTCAGCTAGATCTGGATGTGGCTTTATGTAGACAGATGTAGAGAGACAGCTAAATGGATAGCAATGAAGAGCATTTGCTTAGAGAATGGCACCTCAAATTATCCTATGGGATCTCTCCAAGAATAATTGAAGTTATCTAATCCACAAGTACATTCTTAATATATTGAAGGAGTTAAGCAAGATAGCCAATTCCCCATGACAAGTGCCTTTATTTTATTTAATACATAATCAGAATTACAACCTTTGAGAAATAGAATCTTTTGCAAAAGCTCCACATCAGTAATACAGAGTTGAGGAGGACATAGCAGTGGGTGAAATACACAACAACATATTGATACAATAGAGAAGAGAACATTAACAAGTAATGGATGAGAACAAATTAGTCAATAAATCTAGGGCCAGGTAGACCCTTTGTACATAGTAGGTATGCCATATTACACAATCTAGGGTAGGCATATTACCCAGCATCAACAGGAGAGACACCTACTAGCAGAACAACTAACATAAGAGGCCCAGTGATATACTATCATAGAAGCCCCATGGGGGAATACGGGAATTATGGGGAGTGTGGGGATAGGGCTAGTGCCAATTGCAGGAAGTTTGCTCAAGAGATAATTTTTGAGGGATGTTTTGAAAAGGCCAAGTTTGGGTTCCTGGGAGATAGAGGCTGGGAGCCATTTATCCATTGAGGTGCCTGGTGAAGGAAATCCCTTCAACATAAGGAGTTTCTGCAGCAGGGCATGATGAGGGAGGACCTTGTGTATCTGCTGGATGCTGTTATAGAAGGGGCTGCCTTGGTGAGTGGAGACATCTTAGGGCTTGTTTGAGAAATATTTTCTTAGCAAGGATCCAAGTATGATATTTTAGCCTCACGTCAAAATTTAGCCCATTAGTAGATATGTAGAAATCACAGGTGTGCATGTGTGTCACAGCTCATGACCAGCCTACAGGCTTTATTTAGAGTGGTTTTGACATGGGAGAGGGCAGTCGGGTTTGCCGTGCCATATATCACTATACTGTAGTCCATGAGGGAGAGGACCAAGGATGGTACTGCAAGTTGGAAGGCTTTCGGGGGAGGAGGGAGGATAGTGCTTATGATGATACAGGAGTCCAATCCTGAAATTAACAGCAGAGGAAAGATGTTGAATGTGAGAGTGGTAGATGAGTGTGGTATCAAAGGGTATACCAAGGTATAGTACTTGAAAGTTGAGACTTGCTCAAGTGGGGTGCTTGTGGAATTGCAGATGTTCAATCTGTATTTACATTGCTGGTTCTGGTGGTGGGTGAAGATCTTGGATTTGTTTTTTTATTTGTAATTGAGGATTAGTCTGTGTGCCACAAATCAAGATTCAATTTCTACATCAGTGGCCACTGTGGAATAATCATAAACTGTCTGTAGAGGGTACACCTTTATTCTGGTGCAAACTGGTTGTTTGAGGTGTCTCCTGTGTTGCAGATTTGTTCTACTCTGACACTGATTTCTTTGAGGACATCACAACAATCAAGACTCAGATCTCCCTTCTACAATCTTATCTGTGAAGATATGTGCAGATCTGCTACCTTATTTCTTTCTAAACCAGTTCCCTGCTCAAACTGCCTGTGAGGGGCACCTAGGATGACATATTAGGTTTAGCAGCTGAAGGACAGTCTCTTTAACATCCCCCAAATTAGTTCAAATTTATAAGGGTCCCCTGCAGGAATATATTCCCACAACAGACAAATGAAAAATTACTGTAGGAAGGAAAAACAGCTTGGATGTCCAATAGTGGAGGAGGATGGGAATGCTACTGGTCCAATGACTACAGATCTTGCAGGGATGCAGTGGGGAGGCTTATGCAAATGAAAGCACTGCACTTGTAGTATAGAACACTGATCAGCTGAGAAAAATGAAATTGGTCAACACCTCTGACTGCTGGAGATGTCATCAGCAAGTGGGTTCGTTGCTGCATATCCTTAGGTTTTGTCCCAAGTTAATGGTCTGGTGAATCCAGCTACAAGTAAGAATGTCAGGGTCATGCAGTGTCAAATACCTGTGGATGCATCCCCATGGTCCTTGGCAATACTAATAAACTCCCAGTTTGGCATAAATCCCTTCGCTTAAGGTTGGAGGTGGGCTAAGTGGCCAAAATTCACTCCGTGAAGCAATTCATGGAGTAATGCAGAATTTGCGAACTAATCCCCAGCATGAAGTGGAGTACTTTGCATCATAATGAGGAATGTGAACTCCATTGATAACAATGACTTTGCGTTACTCCACCTTCCCCCAACCATTTCTGCACCAGTTTTAATACGAAATACATAGAAATTAATGTACTTCACATCACTTTGCCTTGTTAATGAGCTCCAATGCAAATTTTGCAGTGATTTATGGGATTGCAGGTCACATGGGCTGTAGATTGCTCTGCACAGCATCAGTCCTGTGTAGTGTGTGTGTATAATGGTAGCTGGAGACAGTTTACTCTCAGATTCTCCGCGATTCAAACCCTCTGAAAGCTGTTAAAAAATCAATTTTGGGCCATTTATTTTGCTCAAAATTTAGTACCATGATTATAGGAAACCCTCCTGTGCTCATATCATCAAGTGTTTATTGTTTGTGTGTGGATTTTGAATATTAATGTAGAACATTCAGTTTGTGTACTGACAGACACTTGAAGTGTGCTGGGGAGAGTGGTGTATCTGTGGTGGAGGGAGATTAACTGGGAGAAAAAGGCAGTCTTTCTGTTTTGGTTATATGTTTCATATATAACTGTGTTAATGTACACACAGAAATATTTTCAGTAATTCTTGCCATTGTTTTGCTGATTGTTTTGGTGAAGCAGTGAATAATTTCAATTTGTTTAAAAGATTTGGTTATATTACTGACATTTTCAATTTGCTATGCATTACTTGTATCTGTGTGTGTGTGCGATGCATGCCATCAAAACAGACACCTTTTATTGTGCCACATAGTAATTGCAGCAGTATGAACCTGCTATTCACTGCACCGGCATGATTTTGTACTGCTTTGTAGTATCTTGGTTTTGGACTGTTACTGCAGTGCACTGCCCCCAAAAAAAAACTGGCCAAAGGCATTCTTTTCCAGATTGGATTGTGACTTGTGAGCACTGCTTAAGGTGTTGTTGTGGCTTTGCATCTACAACTCTTCTTGATTGTGCAGTGCAGTCTTAATCTGTCTGTGCTTTTGCATCTGTTTAGTGCCCAGTCTCCATCTGCAGGCCACAGTTGTTGTTTTTTTTTTGTCTTCACATCCACCAGCTCAGACTGAAAGTTCAGAAATAAAATTTGTTTAGAATTTTCTTGGCGATCCCCCAAAATGCCTGCAAAGAGACGTGAAAGCAAAGTTGTTTCTGGTCATGACGCTACTGCCAGTGGCAAGACTGTCTGTGGGTGTGGTAGTATGCAGAAGTGCATAGCTGATGTCAGTAAAGGGATTTCTTCTTCAATGTTTTTTACAGCGCAATCTGTAGCTTCTCTCATAGTTAGAGGAGATGATGTTGTCCTAGCTGGCGGTGTGAGTGTTATTTCTGCTGGCATGAATATTGCTGCCTCAAGTTCCACTTCTGACCAGTTAACCATTTCAAAAAATATAGTTGAGTTTAAAGCTGTGACTGACAGTGCAGATGATGTCATACTCCCCATTAACATCTCCATGGTAGCTGAACATGATTCTGATCCTGGCGTCGATAACTCACAATGTCACATTTCTTCCAGTGCTATTGAGGTCATGCCTTTGCCATCCAATGATTCTAAGTGCAGCTCAAAAATATTGGGTGATAATGATGATGATGATGCTGTGACATGTAACAGATTTTGTGCTAAATATCCAGGGGATTGTTTATAAACCACACCATGAAATAGTTTAATCTATTTTTGATCCCTTTTCTGCTCTAAATGGGGCCATTGTAATAGAGAGTACATATCACAATGATGCATACGTCTATCACAATTTAATATAAATCTAGCCAAGTTGTTATGTAACACTTTTACTGATTTTAATTCAAATTTATTGGCCATGCCATATATGTGGCTACTATAATCAATACATGGTACGATTAATTGATTTATAACATCCCTTCTCATTTTCCGATTCATGCAATACCTAGATCTCCAGTAGGCTCCCAGCTTATTATTTATTTTATATATCATTTCCTTAATATAGACATCAAATTTTAGGTTTTGGTCCATATTTACCCCCAGGTATTTATAAGATTCAACCTGTGTCAGTGTTTCGTTACTGTATATTTTTATAAAAAGTTTATATCGATTTAGATTTTTATTCCCTTTTGATGTTAATATCATGGTATTTGTTTTTTATTATTTAGAACCAGTTTTGACCTCCTTAACCAAATTTGCAAAATACTAAAATCTCTTTGAAGATGTTCTTCCACCATCTGTAAGGTTTTCCCACTTGTCAACAAGACAGTATCATCTGCATACATTCATAAAGCCCGAATAATTTACTACTTTAGGAGCTTCATTTACATACATTATAGGCAATAAAGGGCCCAAAATCGAGCCTTGAGGTACTCATCTTTTGATAAACCCTGAGTTTGAAAGAACATCTCCAACCTGAACTTGCTGCTCCCTTTCCGTTAAATATGACTGAAACCAAGGAAGGGTTTCTTTGTCAATCCCCAAACTCAACATTCTTTCATATAAAATGTTGTGGTCAATGGTGTCGAAGGCCTCGGAGAGATCCACGAACACCAAGCCCACCAATTCACCTCCATTTAATTTGGAGGCTATGATGTCAACCAAATCGTAATAGGGAAAATAACTTCATTTGTGGACTTGTCACATGTGCACCCCTCTTCATCACATGTCCACACCCCACCTCCGGCCATTTGCAGATGCAGAGCAATTTGTCATACCCCATATTAAATGTGTAAGTCAGCCCACATTGGAGAGTGTTTTTGACCATAGCCTCCTGCCTGGCTGCCTGAAGCATGTGACCTACACTGTGTAAGCCATGTGATGAGTATGGGCTGCCTGTGAATTCTCACTCCATCTTTAAGCAGAATAAGGAAGAGTGCACAACGCAGAGTTATAATTATGACACAAAGTGGCAAAGTGAGGGTTTAAAATGGGTACTTCATGTAGCAGAATACTAAAGTGAAAGTGGTCACTTTGCTTCCACTTTGTGGCAGAATTTTACCTTGCTGCATCTCTACTTATGGTTTATGGTGGTTATTACAGAAGCCAAATGACTGGTGTATAAGAAAAGAAAGTCAGGTGAGGTACCTATCTTGGATGAATGGGAAGATAGCATGCACAAACTAGCAGGCTAGAGTGTCTTTCATTTATAGCAGCAGATAAATCAGCACTTTATGAAGAAGTCTGGGGGCCTTATCTATCTTTATTTTCACAGTGTCTTATGAGTTCTTTGTGGGACTATATTCCTGATATACCCCCAAACACATAGGTACAACTTATGATCTGAGGCCATGGAACATCCCTTTCTCACACCCCAGCATGGCTGTCTCTTTGGGGAATGCTTATCTTTAAGACCTTCCTCCTCAGGGGAAGCAGCTCATCTTTGCCTAGCACTCCACCATATATATAGCACTCATCTAGTTAATTAATATTAAGTTACTGTTTTCACAGTTTGTATTCCACGTTTCCTTTGTGGTTGCTATACTTTAATTTTCCTTGGTGTTGAGGTCAAGGTACAGTATACTAAGGACTGCAACATTGTAACCAGTTCATACGCAAGGGATTTTGACGTCTTCCATTGGAACTAGATATGAGATATGTAAGACCTGTGTATTTGAAAATGTGACTGTATTTTGGGATTAGCCTGTATTCTATGGAACTTATGTTCTGGACAGATCCAGAGAGTTGTCTTGGTACCACCGACTTGCTGTGTGTATTTGTGCAGTATCAGAAAAAAATAAGTAAACTATAAATTAAAAACAAGTTCAAAAATCAGGGTTTAATATACTGCTGTTACCCAACTCTACTATACAGGGGTGACCACTAAAGCTAGTTTATAAAACTCCACCCCATAATGCAAATCAAAATTATAATCAGTAGCAGTATAGTCAGCCAGTTAAAAATAACATGCTAACCTGGGCATTCCATGTCATGAAAATACAAATATGACAAAACTTTAGAAGTGCTATTTACATGATATATTATGAATTCTTTAGCTACAGAGATTATTTTACTTAAACAGGAAACAGGATCACCTACAGTACTGTAAGAATGCAATGTACAAAAAAATAACTATGCATTATGAAAACTGCACCTCTGCACTTCAAGCCACTTTAAGCAAGGGAATAAAATCTATTAAAAAAAGTTAGAAGAAAAAGAAATTGGTCAAAAAAACTTTTACCTTTAGCTATAATTAACATAATTTAGAATGTGAAAAACTGTGTACAAGAGTTTTAAAACATTTTATAATTATATAGTTTTATGTCCCTTTCTAAACACTAGCTCACATACTGTACAGTACATGTTCATAAAAAAACAGGACTTTTTGGATCGATGTAGCATTTCACAGAACCCTATATATATATATATATATATATATATATATATATATACACACACACACACACACACACACACACACACAATGGGGTGAGCTGATAACACAAAATAAAAACACATATCACTCACCCCCATTGTATAACTTCTCAGTGACATGTGCACTGTGATAACTTCCTGCAGATATACACACAGTGCATTAGTCAGCAGGTGATATTCTCACTGTGGTTATGTCAGTACAGGCACCTCCCTAACTGGACTACTTTTGTCTACAGGACAAGTGGAAAAAGGCAAGAAAAACAAAGGATACCAGAGACTGGCTAAATTTCAGAAAAGCAAGGAATTCATGTACAAAACAAATAACTGCCAAAGCTGCCTATTATAGAGCTGAATTGGATGCCTCCTACAATAACCCAACCAGACTTTGGGGTACTATAAAAGGAATTCTGGGCCAAAACTCTACTCCTGCCTTAACCTCCAAACTGCTACTAAATGATACAGAAATTACGGGCAAACAAGAAATCCTAAATACCTTCAATGACCACTTCACCACGCCGCTGGCTAGCATTTGACTCATCACCTGCAAATCTCCTGAGATCTTCCCTGAACCTTCAATCCACTGTGGGACAAAAGGCTACTTCAACTTTTTCCTTCAACCCAATATCCTTGAAAGAAGTGGAAGACCTCCTCTCTAATTTAGATACTTCCAAGAGTGCAGGTACAGACTCCCTGGATCCCTACTTCCTTAAAATTGCATCACACGTCTTATCTGCCCCCCTCACTCATCTCTTCAATCTTTCCCTAACTACTGGATCCATTCCCTCCACTTGGAAAACAGCTCAAGTAGTTCCACTACTTAAATCTGGTGATCCCATGGACCTCAACAATTACAGGCCCATTTCCATCCTATCAGTACTATCCAAGATGCTCGAAAAATTAGTAAACTCACAATTAAGGGACTATCTGGATAACAATAACCTCCTAAATTCAGCACAATCGGGATTTAGATCAAGGCATAGCACCATTTCTGCCCTAGCCAAAGTAACTAACGATTGGCAGATTGCCTTGATAAGAAGAACAGTACCTGTGCTGTGTTCCTGGATTTGAGTAAAGCATTTGACACAGTGGAACATGAATCATTAATCACCTCCCTTAGCTCACTAGGACTGGATTCTCTCTCACTCAACTGGTTTAAGTGCTACCTATCAGATAGGTCACAACTGGTAAAAATGGAAATTACCTATCCACCTTAAAACCACTGCTAAAATGTGTGCATAAAAGCTCTATCCTTGGCCCCATCCTCTTTGCCATTTATATTAATAATATCGATGCCAACCTCACTCAATCTAACATTCATCTGTTTGCTGATGATACTGTATTATATGTCAGCAATCCCTCATTACCTAAAGCCTGTGAGCTGTTACAATCTGAATTCTCCATCCTGCAACACAATCTACTGGATAAAAAGCTACTTCTAAATGCCAAAAAAACCAAAGCTATGTTCTTTGCCACAAAGAGTTGCTCTGCCAATACCCCATCACCCACCACCCTTCAATTATCCACCCTACTTGGAGAGAAGCTGGAATTTGTTGATAACTTCAAATACCTTGGAGTCTGGATTGATAACAGGCTTGACTATTCTGTCCATATTGAAGAGCTACTAAAAAAACTGAGACAAAGGCTTGGTCTATTTTTTAGAATAAAACACTACCTTAACAGAGACTCCAAAAAAAGATTAATCCAGGCATCATTCCTATCCCTCATTGATTATGCTGACTTTCTCTATGGCCATTGTTCACTCCCCCTCTTAAATAAGCTGGACACCCTGTATCATAGATCCATCAGATTTATTACTGACCTTCCCTCCAGCACCCATCATTGTTCTCTTTATATGGCAGTCAACTGGACATCACTACAACACAGAAGAAATAGGAATGCTGCAATCTGGATATTCAAAGCTTTATCAGGCAAACTACCCACCTATATCACAGACTGTTTACCCGAATTACTTCTAGGCCATACACCTTAAGGATCAGTAAACTCATCATACTAAAGGTCCCCAATGCCTGCACCGGTTTGGGAGGGCGCTATCAGCTACTCACTAGCAGTTGCATGGAATTCACTCCAAAAATCCATGAAGCTAAACAGCCTCCTACCTTTAACATCCTTCAAAGATTATTCTCCACCCTATTTCCAGAACTCTGCAATTGCTTTATAAGGCCTAATCCCTACCCTGCCTACCCTCCACCCCCTTTTTCCATGTTCCATTATGTTAGTCTACTTCTATTTTCCAATCACCTGATATACTCTCATAAAAGCCAATTAGGCCCTATAATTTATATATTATGCCTGCTATACCCATTGTCTCCTTTTTCTTACAGGTTAAATGGTTTTACTGTGCCTTGTATATATGTAAATTGTTGTATATTATCACTTTATGTCATTGTACTACTGTTTATGTTATTCTTGTCTATGTAAAAATACTTGTACTCTTATTTATATGACAAAGAACATCTATGTCTTCTGTTAGCACCCTTTGCAAACTGTGTGAGAGGCCTTTCGGCACCATGCAATTCTGCTTAAAGTTGGACCAGCATAACATTCTGTGGTGATTTGCATATGCAGCCCATGATGCTTTGCATTGTGGGGGCATGTGTGATTTTGTATTCTCTTATTTATATGACCACTCAGGTCCATCTTGTAAATGAGCTACGCTCAATGATATTCGCCTGACTAAATAAAGATTTTGATTGATTTTGATTGATTGAAGTGTTCATATAGCCCATATTACGAAACATATTCCAGATATACTTCATATTACTATCCTATAACGCACAAACATCACACAGTAACTGCCTGTTCAAACAACAAAAGTGCAGCTCTACTAAGAAGTCACATCCAACTCCAACCTGTGCCACAGACGTCCAATACCCCAGATACCTAGAGCGTTAATAGTGCTAGACGACTTTCCACAATATCAATCTTGTCCTTTCCAGCAGTACCTGCTAAATGTTGTATTCACCATTCAGCATAACTCCAGGTTCTGAGGTACTCCTTGAAAATGAAGCAGTTTTGGAAGAATTGAAAACTGAAACTCATGGAGCTGCATCACACTACCGGTGACAAGAATCGCAACAGATTTTTCAAAATGAAGGACTCAGCATGTTACTTACCACAGTCCATACAACAGAAAAGTCATCAAACTAAAAAAGTGAAGGCAAACATCTCGGAAAGCACTAAAATATAAAATGCAATACAAAACCTGATTCAGGAAGATGCCAAAGAAACTTTCGCCCATTCCAAATGAACAGCCAGTCACTTCTCAGAAACAAAGGACACCCAACCAATGAGAAGCTACAACCCACAACCCCAACCAATCACAATACAGCCATTAATGAAAACAACCAATCAAATAGCACAAGCTTCCCATTCACAACCTATCCAAACAAAATTCATTCATACAAGCTTGCTACAACCAAATAACCTGCAGATTTACACCTTAAGCCAAGATAACACACATAATGGAATGTTTTACAGAAGGACAACTATTTCATAAAATAACTAAATACACAGTTCCCCATTGTCTAAATCGCACACATGATGTGCAGATCATTAGATATGGCAAAATATTCACGCTGCTATGTCATGAGCTCTGGATACTCTCACGCATGCCTTCGGCACTCATAAGTATCCAGAGCTCATTCTGCAGGAGTGTGAATAGTTTGCCATATCACACTCTTGCCCATCATGTATCCCCTATTGTCCATCATGTATCCCCTATTGATACATACATATATATATATATATATGGGATACATGATGGGCAGGAATGTGATATGGAAATATTTTCACTCCTGCAGAGTGAGCTCTGGATACTCATGAGTGCCAAAGGCATGAGTGAGAGTATCCAGAGCTCACGATGCAGGAGTGAAAATATATTTCATAGCACATAACTGCACATCATGTGTCTGATTTATACAATAGGGGTTTTAAGACCTGTTTATTTTTTTGTTCACTTTATCTTGTAGAATAAGTAAAGAAGAACAGGACAAAAAAGAAACTTCTGCTAAAACAAGCAGAAACACTAATTTGCCATTTGGGATGAAATGGTCTGTATTCATTGGTAGTTGAGGTACTCATATATGTGAAAGGCTTTGCTCTGTTTCAGTTTCTTGTCAATATGAAACTGGCTGCTGTTAGCTTGCTTTGGTTCTCTGCAGGAACACAATGTGCTTTTCTAGGGCTAGCAGGTGAGTTGCAGATAGAACTGATATACTGATTAGTTTCCTAGGCTACTGAGGGTTTGGTGAAACATAGAAATATAGACTTTGATGGCAGATAAGAACTGCTTGGCCCACCTAGTCTGCCCATTTCCCCTACCTACAGGATAAGCTGCAGATCCTATTTAACCAGCAGCCTATTTCTTCCTACCCCCCCACAAAAATTGCCTTATGTCCGTCCCTTGCATTCTTGAATTCTCCCACAGTTTTAGACCCCACAACCTCCTCAGGAAGGTTGTTCCGCGTGTCCACCACCCTCTCTGTGAAAAAATACTTCCTCACATTGCCCCTGAGCCGTCCCCCCCTCTATCTTCAAATTGTGTCCCCTTGTTCTTGCACATCTCTTTTTCTGAAAGATGCTACCCTCTTTGACTTTGTTGATTCCACTGAGGTACTTAAACGTTTCTATCATGTCCTCCCTCTCCCTCCTTTCCTATAGGGTATACATATTAAGCTCCTTTAGTCTCTCCTCATATGGCTTCTCTTGCAGACCCTGCACCATTTTAGTTGCCCTCCTCTGAACTGCCTCCATCCTGTCTATGTCCTTGCGGAGATGGGGTCTCCAGAACTGGATGCAGTACTCCAGTTGGGGTCTCACCAACTGTCTGTACAGGGGGATAACAACTTCCTGTTTTCTGCTGGTGATGCCTCTCCCTATACATCCCAGTATCCCCCCAGCCCTCCCTACCACCTTCTCACATTGCTTGCCAACCTTAAGGTCATCTGATATGATTACCCCCAGGTCCCTTTCCATTTTTGTTGTTGTTACTACCTCCTCACATTGTGTAATCTTCCCCTGGGTTTTTGTTTCCCAGGTGCATTATTTTGCACGTCTTTGCATTGAATCCAAGCTGCCGTACTTCTGACCATTCCTCCAACCTTGCCAAGTTCCTTCTCATCTTTTTCACGCCTCCTTGTGTATCAAACCTGTTGCAGATCTTTGTGTCATCTGCAAAGAGGCATACTTTTCCTTCCACTCCCTCTGCAATGTCACTTATAAAGACATTAAAAAGGACTGGACCCAGTACTGAACCCTGCGGTACGCCACTAGTAACCCCTCTTTCTTCAAAGTGGTCTCCATTTACAATTACCTTCTGTGTCCTGTTGTCCAGCTGATGTTTTACCCAGGCTACCACCCTGGGACCCACTGCCAGGCTAGTTAATTTGACTATTAATCTTATGTGTGGGACTGTGTCAAATGCCTTGCTAAAGTCTAGGTATGCCATGTCCACAGCCCCACCATGGTCTGCTACTTTGGTCACCCAGTCAAAGAAATCAATTAGATTCATCTGACATGACCGTCCCACTGTGAACCCATGTTGCCTTGGGTCCTGTGTCCCACTGGCCTCTAGGTACTCAACAATTCTTTCCTTCAGAAGTGATTCCATCACTTTCCCTACCAGAGGTCAAACTGACTGGTCTGTAGTTTCCTGCCTCTGTCTTGCTCCCACTTTTGTGAAGGGGAATCACATCGGGCTTCCTCCAGTCCTCAGGTACCACACCATCCTCCCATGATTTGTTAAAAAGGGTAGTCAGTGGTGTCACTAGTTCTCTGCTTAATTCTTTTAGAATTCTGGGGTGAATTCCATCTGGCCCCATTGCTTTGTCCACCTTCAGTTTTAGGAGTTCTTTCAGAACCCTTTCTTCTGTGAAAGACTGGGATCGACCCTCCTCTCCAGAGTGCTTCTGTTAATTGGATTAGGCACCTCCCCCACCTCCTCTTTTGTGAATACTGAGCAGAAATATTCGTTCAGTATTTCTGCTTTTTCACTGTCCCCCTCTGCCCACCCACCGTTCATTCTATTCAGCCTCACTATCCCTCCCTTTGTCTTTCTACGCTTGCTGATGTACCTATAAAAGGTTTTATCCCTTCTTAACTGAGTTGGCTATCTTTTCCTTAGTTTGGGCCTTTGCTATTCTGACTTCCCTCCCTGCTTTCTTCTGCCTTAACTGGTACAGTTCTCTGTTCTGCTCCTTCTGTGTTTCCTTATATTTCCTAAATGTTATCTTTTTTCCCTAAACTTCACCGCCACCTCTTTTGAGAACCATAGTGGCTTTTTCTTTCATTTTGATTTGTTTATTTGCTTCACACAAAGGCTTGTTGTCTCTGTGATGGCAGTTTTGATATTTCCCCATTGTTGCTCCACCCCTCCTTCTAGCCTGTTTGCCAGTGCTTTTCTAAGGCACTCTCCCATCTTGCCAAAGTCAGCCCTCCTGAAGTCCAGAGCCCTCACTTTTGTATGGCTTGACTCTGTAGCTGTGTTTATCGTGAACTACACTGTTTGGTGGTCACTTGTTCCCAAATGGCTACCCACTTCTAGATCTGAGATCCTCTCAGAGTCCCCATTTGAGAGTATGAGGTCTAAGATTGCTCCCTCATGAGTAGGTTCCAGAACTAGCTGTCTGAGGCATGCCACCTGAGAGGCATCAAGAATGTCTCTGCTTTTGGATGTGGCTGCAGCAAAGGTGCTCCAGTTAACATCTGGCATATTCGGGTCCCCCATCAACAGTATCTCCCCTTTCTCTGCCATCCTAAGTATGCCTTCTAGCATATCCTTGTCCATTCCCTCCCTCTGACATGGGGGTCTGTATACAACCCCTGTGCGGACTGTGGTGCCATTTCCAGTCTCTAAGGTGACCCACAGTGCCTCCTCTCCTCCCTGTTTACTCTTTTGTTCAGTTGCTTTTATCCCTTCCCTAACAAAGAGAGCAACTCTGTCCCCTCTTCTCCCCTCCCTGTCTCTCCTGTAGGTTGTGTACCCTGGTATGTTAACATCCCAGTCATGGTTCTCTGTGTACCATGTTTCTGTGACTGCTACGATATCCAGGTATCCCTCTTCCATCATCATGGTGGAGTTCCTTCCTGATTGCTGTGTTAGGGAAACCTGCCTAGAGTGATGATATCTACTTCAGCAGAGTCCAGCTGAGTTTCCTGATTGGTCAGGATGTAACT
The DNA here is from genome assembly GCA_016271365.2 of Neoceratodus forsteri. Taxonomy (NCBI): domain Eukaryota; kingdom Metazoa; phylum Chordata; order Ceratodontiformes; family Ceratodontidae; genus Neoceratodus; species Neoceratodus forsteri. The sequence continues at coordinate 202,716,311 of CM028131.1, forward strand.
AAGCGATCAGAATAGTGATTGTTTTAGGCAGGATTTCAGACTGACATCAGCACAGTGATAACATCAACTTGTGAGGTAAGCACAGTATGTATAAATGCAAAATATTATCATACTGTAATAATATTCCTGGTAAAAAAAATCACAGTGTGATTTTCTACCAGGATTTAGATCACTATGTTTAAGTTATCCACTACTCATTTGTCTCACCCCTATTATATCTCCCTTCCTGTCTCTCTCTCTCTCTCTCTCTTTGATACATATATATATATATATATATATATATATATTCTCCTGCTCTCTGTTTATTGCTTACTTTATGTCCTGGTGAAGGTGAATAGCCATGTAATGTCTGTTTTTGTATCTGAGTTCTGTGAAGTGGAACCTTTGTGAAGAAGTCTCTGACTCAAAGGTACTTTTCCAAAACCTCAATAAAAAATAAAAAAAATATATACAGTATATATATATATATATATTCATTGTAAAAAAAATGTTGTTAATGCATCAGTTAGGGTTTAAGCGACAAAAGTGTGGAAATGAGATGTTAGGGTTGAGCCCCTCCCCCACTCCATCCTCCATAGAACGATGAATGCCAGGGTGTGCCATGGGGTCATCAGGCCCAACTCTCACCCCATTCCATGTGTAAACAGGTTGACATGCTACAATAAAGGAGAATGGGGTGAAAGTTATGCCTCACAACCTCATGACACACCCTGGCATCTGTCGATCTGTGGAGGATGGAGCGGTGGGGTGGGGGGGTTAGGGGCTCAGCCCTAACATCTCAATTTCCCACTTTTGTCTCTTTAACCCTAACTGATGCATTAACCAAGTTTTTGAAATGAATCTCCTTACTTTTTGAAAAAGTGTAATATAACTAGTAAATGATATGTGATTGTGGGACCAAGCTGATCACTTGTGCATAATAATATGTGTCTGTGGGAGCACAGGCCCTCTGGGTCCTGCACTCCCACTTACACATAACTACAAAGCCATACAGCAATCCTATAGGCCAAAGAACCCTCGTATCCCTAATTTGCCAATATCTCAGCAACCGTAGCAGCTATGAAAACAAATTAAGCACCGTTGTAATCATGACAGTGAAACCTCCACGTGAGATTAGTCTACTACTGTAAACCTGTATCTTGCAATGTTTCCAAGATACAGGCACTGAAAAGCACTGTGAGTGCCACAAAAGACACTGCCTGATTAGATATTTTAATTTTTCAAACTTCCACTACTTTTGCTAAACTCCCAGAGGCTAACATACACTACGTTCATGAAACTAAAGAGTACTGTTGCAGCAGTGCTGTCATTTTTGCAAAACAAAAAGTAGTTTTGCAACACTAATGGCACTTTCAGAAAAACAAATAATAGTGTCACGACAGAATTGTTACTTTCACGACAATAGTGGTAGTGTCACAACAGTACTGAAACTTTCTGTAAATTAAAGGTAATGTTGCAACACCACTACCATTTTCTTAACCCACCTCCCAGATATGGGTGCACAAAGGTGGTGCAGACACTGGTATGTCAGTCATGTGTTCCAGAGTTGGCTTTCCCAAATTTACATAAAAAGTCTACAATGCTATCATTGTAAATGTAGTGCAATGTAACTGGTATGTGGTTGTAGGAGCAAGGGCCCTCTGTGCCCTGTGCTCTCCTAATGCTTAAATTATTTATGTAGTGGTATGCAGATGTGACAGCATGGGTACTTTGAGCTCTGCCCTACCACTCACACATAAATATGGGGACATAACGCAAGCCTACAAACATGACAATGAACCCATGTAATTCTAATTTTGCAATATCTCAGTAACCGTATCAGTTATGCAAAAAATTCCACTGCAGTTGTAATTAAGAGTTTGAAACCTCAACACATGCTTGAACTAAGTTGGCCATAGTGAAAAAATCTGTTATCTCTAATAATTTTCGAGATACGGCCACTGAAACACGGTGCCAATGCTACCATTTTACCCTATGGGAAATTTCTCAAATTTGGAATGCTGTAAGTAAGGCAGCATTGAATGACTTAGTACCAAACCAACAAACAGCACATCAGTGGACCCAGGGCTTATCACCTTGCAAATTGTAGGCCAAAAGACCCAACCATTTAGGTACAGTATAGTGACAAAGAATTCCTCTGTTTTGGGGATATTGCAGTGTTGCAAAACTATGGCACTTTTGCCAACCTACTGCATCTGGTTTGTGACAGTATGGGGAAATGGTCTAAAAAAACATATTTCTGGGGGGTTTACCCCCTCAAAAGAGGTTGTGCTGTATACCTTAGGGCCCTGATTAGGTAAACACAACCATCACTGTTTTTCTATCCCCACCCAAATTTGAACTACAACCATTTTGTCTGTTGCTAACTGCAAACAAGATGGCGGCAGCTTGAAAGCTTTTTGGTATAGCGCAGAAGCATTTTTAGCTTTCGAAAAAGCTTTAAAAAGCTTTTGAGCTGAGCATATATTCCCCCCAAGGCTATAATGGGAAAGTTTGAACTTTCATAACTTTTGAATGGATTAATATGGTTTCACCAAATCTTCAAAAGGCACTTCCTTGACCCTGTCCCCATATACCCTGATAATTTCAGACCTCTAGGACAAACCGTTCAGGCCATAGAGGTGAGCAAAGAATTCAAAAAAGTCGAGGCTTTTTCACATTTTTCAATGCTCAAAATTCTGACCAGAACACAAATTTTCAGATCCAGAGATCTATGATACCATACCATGCAAGAAAACTTTTTAGGCATGTCGGACAAATGGTTGCAAAGTTATTAAAGTACAGAATTTTGGGTTTAACAGAAGTGGATATTATATATATACAGTATATATATATATATATATATATATATATATATATATATATATATTTATTCATGGAAAAAATCATTTACTGCATCAGTCAGGGTTATTCCACTGCAACAAAAGTGAGGAAATTCGGTGTTCAGGTTGTCACCCTTGCACCCCATGCCCACCCCACCCCACAACAGGCATTGGGGTGTACATTAGAATCATCGGCCCTCTCACCCCATTCCATTTGTAAATAAGCTAAGGTGGTGCAGTATAGGAGAATGGGGTGAGAGTTAGGCCTGACAACCCCAACGCACATCTCAGTGCCTGTTGGTGGGGGCGTGGTGGGCATAGGGTGCAAGGGGTGGCAACCCTAACACAGAATTTCCTCACTTTTGTTGCTGTGGAATAACCCTAACCCATGCATTAAACAGAGTTTTTGCCATGAATTTGCCTTCTTTTTGAGAATGTGCACTATAAATAGTGAACAGTATATGGTGGTGGGGGGCCCCACGCTCCCACTATGCTTCCTATTTGTGCATAATTACCCTAACAGTAATGGTAATGCTAATAGTAGCAGTAATAGCAATGATAATGGTAATCGTAATGGGAACATTAATGCTAACAGTACCGACAACGCTAACAGTAACGGTAACAGTAACGAGAACAGTAAAGGTAATGGAAATGCACAGGCAAATGGTAATGCAAATGGCAACGGAAATGCAAACAGTAATGGTAACGCAAACGCAAGTGGAAACGGTAACTCCAATGGTGAAATGAAAGGAAACAGTAACACAAATGGTAATGAAAACAGAAGCGCAAAAGCAAATGGAAATGGTAATGCAAATGGTAATAGAAACACAAGCGTAAACTTGAACACAAACACAGCTGGTAATGCAAATGGCAGTGAAAATAAAAACAGTAATGGTAACACCAACAGAAAAGCAAATGCAAGCACAAATACAAATGCAAACAGTAAATGCACACAGTGATGCAAATGAAAACGCTTATGAAAATGGTACCGGAAATGCAAATGGTATCAGTAATGCAAACGGTAATGGAAATGCGAATGGTAAAGAAAACACAAATGCAAACAGCAATGGTAACAGCAATGGTGATGCACAAGGAAATAGTAACACAAGCGACAATGGAAACACAAGTGCAAATGCAAACACTAACGATAACAGAAATGCAAATACAAATGGTAACGCAAATGGTAACAAAAACAAATGGTAATGCAAATGGAAACACAAACGGTAATCGTAATGGCAATGGTGACACCAAAGGAAACAGTAATGCAAATAGAAATGCAAATGCAATTGAAAACACAAATGCAAATGGTAATGAACATGGTGATGCAAAAAGAAATGCTAACGAAAATGGTAATGGAAATGCAAATGGTAATGGGTAACACAAATGGTAACAGTAAGAGTAACGAGAGCAATAACACTGATGGAAACACATACACAAATGGTAATGCAAATGGCAATGAAAATGCAAACACTAATGGTAACGCAAACGTAAGCAGAAACAGTAACAACAACAGTGATGCGTAAGGAAACAGTAATGCAAACGCAAGTACAAAGCAAACAGAAATGGTAATGAAAATGGTAATGGAAATGCAAGCACAAACATAAAACCAAACACAGATGGCAACGCAAATGGCAACAAAAACGCAAACAGTAACGGTAACACAAACAGAAAAGCAAACACAAGTGCAAATACAAACTCAAATGGTAATGCACATGGTGATGCAAATGGAAACGATAACACAAACTGTAATGTAAACACAAGCACAACTGTAAACACAAACACAAATGTTATCGCAAATGGTAACGAAAATGCAAATGATAACGGTAACACAAACGCAAATGCAAATGGTAATGGTAGTGGTGATGCACAAGCAAACAGTAACACAAGTGACAATCAATGCAAGCACCAATGCAAACACTAACGGTAACAGAAATGCAAATGGAAATGGTCACGCAAATGGCAACAAAAACACAAATGTTAAAGGTATTGCAAATGTGAATGCAAACGCAAACGGTAGCACACACGGTGATGCAAAATGGAAATGCTAATGAAAATGGTAACAGAAATGCAAACGGCAATGCAAACACAAATGGTAACACCAACGGTGACTCCAAAAGAAACAGTATCAGAAACGGTAATGCAAACGCAAGCACAAACGCAAACTGCAACGCACAGGGTGATGCAAATGGAAATGCTAATGCAAATGGAAATGCAAGTGGAAACATAAATGCTAACGGTAACAGTAATGCAAATGCACACACTGTGTATGAAAGAGGTGCATCCAGAAGTACAGTGAATACAAAGAATATGGGCATAATAGTGGCCCTCGGACAGTAAAATGAGCACTTGGAATACTAAATTGCTTATATCTCAGGAACTGTACGATGTAGAAAACAAATTTAAATCTCATATTATTTATGACTTTCCAGGATAGTTTTTCCCTTAGCCCCAGCAGGGGACAAGAATTTTTGCAACAAAAAGTATGTATCTCGAACCCGTTTTAGATCACGGGACCAAAATGCAGCGGAGGCCATAATGTTATCCTATGGGAACAATCGTCAACTTCGGAGTGCCGTACCTTGGCAGCCCTGTTATATTTTGGCACCAAATCACAAAAAGACATATTTGTGTGATGTTGGCTTTCTTCCCTCTAAATTTCAGCCCAAATGACCAAACTGTTGTTTTGCAGCAGGGTAGCAAAGATTCCCTGTTGTTTTGGGCATAGTGTCATAAATTACTTTCACAAATCACAACACTTTCACAAAATTAAATCACAAAAGTGTCATATTTGTGAAAGTACTTTATGACACTACTTTTTACAAAAATTTAAAAAACATTTCTGGGGTGTTTTATCCCCCAGAAAGACATGGCTAGCATCCTCAGGGCTTGACTATGTGTACACAACAAGAATTGTGTCCCTAGAGGGTCCCAAATTTAAATGCCAAGCATTTCTGAGACCATCAACTGAAAACAAGATGGCCGATTTGCAACAGTACAAGGGTAATTTGTGAAAGTAAAAAACTTTTCCCATTGACTATAATGGGAAACTTGTTTTTTGGATAACTTTTGAACCGCTTAATATTTTTTCACAAAATCTTAGAAAGGCACATCAGGGACCCCAGCTGCATGTTTTCTGAAGGTTTTGGACTAGTCGCACAAACTGTGCAACCTGTAGGTGCGAGCAAAGAATGTGCAAAAATGCGTAATTTGTGCATTATTTGGCACTCTGTAGCTCCCCAACCGTACATCCAACCATAACAAAACTTGGCAGGTCCAGAGACCTATGGTAGCAGAACCTTTGTACCAACTTTCAGGCAAATCCATTATCATAGGTATCATAGGTGATTTCAGAGCAAAGAAGACTTACGTCCATTGTGCTAGCTTGTTAATTCTAATTTTGAACCCCCCCCCCCCATTTTATTTGCTTTGCAATACTTATCCAGTTTCTTCTTAAACTCAACTGTCATCTTACTCTTGACTACCTCCTCAGGTAGATTATTCCATACTGGAATAACTCTAACACTAAACCAGTGCCTTCTTTTCGTGGTCTTAAAATTACGCCCCTTAAGTTGCCATGAATGTGACCTAGTGTCATATTGCTATTCCCTCAGGGTAAGTCCCAATTTGACTCTTAGCTATGCATCTTTAAGTGCATTATACACCATACACATATCCCCCTCTCAGGTGCCTATACTCCAACGTGAACATCCCCAAGTCCTCCAATCGATCCCCATAGTCCTGGTCCCTGACATCCACTACTAACTTGGTAGCCCTCCTCTGAACCCTCTCCAATCTTCCTATGTCCAACCTGTAACCAGGTGACCAGAACTGTGCACAATACTCCAGCTGCGGCCTCACTAGTGCACCGAAGAGAGGCACAATCACTTCCCTCTTCCTACTCTTTATATGTTTCTTGATATTTATAAGAGTACTACTAGCAGATTTTATAACCTGACTGCAATGCTGGTGGAACTTGAAATCACTTGTCACTTTAACCCCAAATCTCTTTCCTCCACTACTTGCCCAATTTCTGTCCATTTAAGAAGTAGTCAGCTTGATTATTTTTATTCCCAAAGTGCATCACCACACATTTGTCGGTGTTAAAGGATAACTTCTTATCCCTTGCCCAGCTTTCCATTTTGAGTAAGGCTTTTTGCAACTTTGTCACATCCTCACCATTTCTGATAGTAATGTCAATTCTAGTGTCGTCTGCAGATTTGGTTTTCCAGACATCCTCTCCTCCAGATAATGAGTGTATATAGATATTAAACAAACAGGGCCCCAGAACAGATCCCTGGGGAACTCCACTCTCCACTCCCAACCAATCAGAGTAAACTCCCTTTAAACAGACCCTCTGCTTTCTCTCACTCAGCCATGCCTTAACCCAAGTTGTAATATACCCCGGTATTTTATGTTTAATCAGAGCATCAATCAATTCACCATGTGGGACCTTGTCAAATGCCTTCGAGAAATCTAAGAACACCACATCCACAGAGACACTCTTGTGCAATGCTCTGCTCACATGCTTATAAAACTCCAAGAGATTAGTTTGGCATGGTAACCCCTTTTTAAAACAATGCTGAGCATCGTCACAATCCCCTACTGAATCCTGAAATTCCACCATTTGATCCTTTACAATAGATTCCAACATTTTCCCCAGTACAGTAGTCAAGCTGACAGGCTTATAGTTGCCCACCTCCTGTCTAGATCCCTTTTTATAAATAGTGATCACATTTGCCTTTCGCCAAACCTCAATCACCTCCCTGTTATCCAAAGATTTCTGAAACAGTGATGTTATAGGTCCTGCCAATTCTGTTGCTAATTCCCTTAGGACTCTAGGATGGATTCCATCTGGTCCTTGAGATTTATTTGGGTCCAGGTGCTTTAGTCTATCCTCAATATCGTTTTTGTTTAAAATAATTTAATAATCTAATTTAGTCAGATGATCTCTAATATTTTTAGACTTATTATTAAATACTGATGAGAAATAAGTATTGAAAAGCCCTGCCATAGTTTGGCAATCCTCAACTAATATACCATTCTGAACCTTAATGGGCCCCACTGAAGTTTGACATTCCTTTTTGTTATTGATATATGTGTAAAAGGATTTATGGTTATCTTTCACTTTTGTAACCAGGTTTAGTTCATGTTTTCGAGTTGCCTGTTTTATGGCACTTTTAGTTTTTTTTTATACTTTTTTATACAAGGCCCAATTTTTTGCACACTCACTTTTCCTGGTTTTTATACAAGCTCTTTTTTTCTTTTTGATCAATTTGCTAATTTTGAGAGATAACCACAGGGAAATTTTTCCTAAAGCATTGTACTTCTTTCTTAATAGGACATACTTATCAATGAAATCCATAATTTTATTCTCCAAACTATCCCAGTTTTCCACTAATGATCTATTTTCAAAAACCTTTTTCCATCCCCAATTCGAGAGTTCTGTTCTCATATCATTAAATTTAGCCTTATTAAAATTTTGAACCATGGTTAAGCCAAAAGTGTTTGAACAGACCCCGCTTAAATCAAAATTTATCACACAGTGATCACTTGAGCCGAGTGGTGATGAAGTACTACAATTCTTTATTTGGTCTCCCATATTGCTTAACACAGGGTCTAATATTTTATCCCCTCTAGTGTTATTTCCTATATACTGATTAAATCCAGCTAATAAAAAGGAATCCAGATACTTTAGCTCATAGGATGTCTCCCCTGTTTGCCTAGTTCAATTAATACCAGGAAGGTTAAAATCTCCTAAAAGTATAATATTTTCTGTAATCTCTAAGGAGTCCAAAAATTTTAGCACTGCCTCATCATCTTGGGTAGAAATTGAAGGAGGTCGATAAATTACCCCAATTTTAATATTAGGTCCCTTAGCTGGCAATACCCTAATCCACACATGCTCTATGCCTGGTATTTTTGGGACTTCAATAGCTACTGATTTTATTTTGTTGGATACATACAGTACGACACCTCCACCCTTTTTATCCACCCTATCCATATGATATAGATCATATCCCTGTATGTGATGGTCCCAGGTGTCAGTGGATGTCCACCAAGTCTCTGTTATGGCACATATCTGGATGTTGTCAGTATTTAGTAAACAGGTTAATTCCTCAAATTTGTTTGTAAGACTCCTGGCATTTAGGGAGAGGCATTTTCAGTCCTGAGAGCCCTTAGAGTTCTCATGTGAAGTTGAAATCTTCACAGATGTTCTTAAAGTTTGACGGCTGCCCCCTACCCCCTTCGTACTTAGTTTAAAAAGTTAACCACTTGATTTTGGATTTCCTTAGCTAATATTCTAGACCCATGTTTGTTTAAATGTAGTCCGACTTTCCCAAATAACCGTAGGTCCCTGAAGGTGTTCCAGTGTTCGATAAAGACAAAACCTTCCCTATGACACCACATTTTCAACCACCCGTTCAGCTGTATAATGTCCCTTTGTTTGTTCACCCTCTCACGAGGTATGAGCAAGATTTCTGATATTAGGATACGGGATCCATGTAAACTTAGGTTTTCCCCGATGGCCTCAAAATCACTTTGGATTTCTAATAATGCCCTTTTTCCAACATCATTTGTACCCACATGCAGTACCGTGACTGGATTTTTAATATTTTCCAACAATCCTGGTAGCATTTTACTAACATCCCCTATCCCTGCTCCTGGTTGGGTACTAACAGTAGTTGACTCATTCCTACCCTGACATATTATCCTATCAATATTTCTAATCATGGAATCACCGATAACCAAAAAGTCTTTTTTTGTTATTTGATTTCTTTGCCCTTCCTGCTTATTATGCCCAGTCATGACCACATGACCTTCCCTACAGTCACTAATAATTGAAACCCCTTTAGTAGTGTCATCTTGGTCTAGCTTTATATTAAGAACACTATATTTATTTTTCAGCTCAATCTGACCATGACCACCAACATTTCTCCTTCCCTTTTTATTGCCCTTTTCCACTCTACACCAGTCATCATTAGAGTCAAAACAATTTGTTGCTGCCTGTATTGTGTCATTTCTTTTGATGCAATGGCAATGTTATTAAGCTACCAAATTTTAGATTTAACCTTAAATAGGGTACTCAACCCTAAATATAGTGGCACTACTGATACCCAAGGGCTCTACCTTAGAGTGTGGGCAGATGACTGGTTCAGTGGCTTCACCTCATCCTACTCGGGTTGTGATGTGCAATGCCAGATTGATAAAGAACAAGATGGCTAAATTTGGCAGACTTGATATCCTCTGTCATCTGACTTGCATCATGAAGACCTGGCTGGATGAAAATGCTGCCCCAGTTTTAGAGGCGGCAGTGCCAGATGGGTACTCCATGATACACAGCCTGAGGAAGGATCATGGGGCAGGGGGGGTGGCCATTTGTTTTACATCTAGCCTGAACCTCACGGTGCTGCCTTTGGGCCCTATAAGGTCCTTTGAATGTGTGGCTGCCCGAGGAGGTGGGGGGAGGACTTTAGGGTCCTCTTGCTCTATCGACCCCCAGGTAGTGATGGGGATTTTCTGCAAGAGGTCAAAGAGCTCATTGCTAGCCTGGTATTGGATTTCCCCTGGTGGTCAATCATAGGGGATTTCAATGCCTGGGTTAACGGGGGGCTTTCAAGATTTGAAATAGACCTTCTCGGGAGCATGGGGGTACTGGGCCTGACACAAAAGGTAATGACAGTGACGCAATCAGGCAGCCACACATTGGATCTGGTTTTCTTTTCTGAGTTAGATATTATGGACCTTAGTGTAGATCCGGTGATTTGGTCGGATCAGAGCACTATGGGGTTTATGTTTAGGGCCCCTCCCAGATGGTCCTGCCCCTATGAAGTTGGTCCAGTACCAGATGTTAAGGGGTGTATCCCCAGAGGACATTTTGGCAGTGCTGGATCTATTAGGTGTTGGGGCATCTTGTGCGATTGGGGCAGAGGAGGCAGTAGCGGCCTATAATGGGGCAGTTGGTGCCGCCTTTGACTCAACTGCTCCCTTGCATGTCCGACCCCTGTTTACTTGTCGGAGATCTCTCTGGTATGATGATAATCTCTGAGGTTCAAAGACTAGGGGCCGGAGGTTAGAGAGGTGTTGGAGGAGATCTGGCATGGTGGCGGACAAATTGGCCCTGAGGTCACATTATGTGGACTATCAGGGGGCCATCTCCCATAAAAAGGCAGAGTTTCTGTCTAGAGAGATTGCTACAGAGGGAAACAGACCAGCTCAGCTCTTCTGCACAGTAGACAGGCTTTCACACCCTGCCTGTCTGGGTTTTGGAGGGGTAGGTTTGGGCACAAGGTGCGAGGAGCTGGTTCTGTTTTTCACTGACAAGGTGTCCACCATCAGGGCTGAGGTCTCATTGAACATCTCATGAAAGGGCTGCTGGGTCCAGCCTGAGTTGAGTTGGAGCACTCCTCCTGTGTGGGATCAGTTTGAGCTGATTGGGGTTGGAGAGGAGGTAGAGATAATCTCTAGGCTGCGGCCAACCCACTGAGATTTAGATCCAGGCCCAACTTGCCTTTTGGTGGAATGTTTGGACCTGATTGGTCCTGTGATTGCTGGGGTAGTGTGGAGTTCACTAAGGAGTGGGATCTTTCCATTAGCCTTGAAAAAAGCTCTGGTCAGACCACTTTTGAAGAACACATCTTTGGATCCGGACTGCCTCAGCAATTACAGACCTGTTTCGAAACTCCCATTTTTAGGGAAGGTTGTAGAAAAGGTAATGGTCATTCAGCTGGAGAGACATCTTGCTGCTTCCTCCACCTATGAGCCTTTCCAGTCTGGGTTCAGAGCAGGGCACAGTACAGAAACAGCCCTGATGAGGGTTCTTAATGACTTCCTGATGGTGAGGGACATAAGAGACCGTATCATCTTGTTCCTTCTAGACCTTTCTGTGGCATTTGATGCAGTGGACCATGAGGTGTTACTTGATCGACTGCGGTTTTGGTGTGGCCTGTCCAGAAATGTCATCAACTCATTCAGGTCATACCTGACAGACAGAGTGCAGAGGGTGACCATGGGAATTTTCTCATCAAATCCAAAGCCTCTGTGCTGTGGTGTTCCACAGGGGTCGGTCATGTTGCCTCTTTTGTTCACTGTGTATATGCTGCCACTGGGGGACATTATCAGATGGTATCATCTGGGTTTTTACTGCTATGCAGATGATACCCAGCTGTACTTGTCTTGTGCTCTCAATAGCCAGGTGTCAGACTCTATTTAATAACTGCCTTGAGAAAATCCAGATATGGATGACTCACAATTGGCTGAAGCTTAACCCAGATAAGTCTGAGGTACTGGTGGTGGAGCTGGGTCATCGGCGGAGGGGGTGTGTGTCATTACCACCTGACCTTGTGGTGGGGGGTGTGCCATTAGCCCCTTCTAGGCAGGTGAAGAATTTGGGAGTAATCATAGATGGCGGCCTGACATTTTATGCACAGGTGTCAGCCATTGTGAGAAGTGTGTTTTATTATTCAGGAATATTGCCCGAATTTGAGCCCTGATCCCTCCTAATGACCTGCCCACACTGGTACATGCTTTCGTCACTTCCAGGTTGGACTACTGCAATGCCCTGTACCTGGGGATATCTGGAGGCAACCTCTGCAGACTGCAGCTGGTGCAGAATGTGGCAGCAAGATTACTGATGGGGTTGAAAAGATGTGAGCATATCACCCCAGCGCTCCACGAACTGCACTGGCTGCCAGCCCGGGGGAGGGTTGTCTTAAAGATAGAGCTGTTGACCTATAAGACCCTGCAAAAGAGAGACCTAGTCTATCTGCAAGAGCTCCTTGTGCTGTACCGCCCAACCCGGGCTCTCCGTTCTGCCGGGGCTGGCCTCCTTGGAGTTCCCATGGTTAGGCTGCGGCATTCGGGTGATAGAGCATGTGTGGTAGCTGCGCCTACCCTGTGGAACTCCCTACGTGGTTATCTTAGTGAGGCCCCCTCAGTGGAAGCCTTTAAGAAGGGCTTTAAGACTTATTTATTCAGTCAAGCCTTCAACTAAGGGTGTTTTAAAAATAGCAGTATTTGCTTAATTGTTAGTCAAGCTGTTTCTCCCAGTTATATTTTATGTTTTTGTTATTGTTGATTTAAATTTGTTCTATTCTATTTTTAAAGATGCATTATATGTTATGTGTATTGTATTGTACATCACACAGAGTCTCCAGAGATGGGTGCTATATAAATAAAATATCTATCTGTCTGTCTGTCTGTCTATCTAACTGTCTATCTATCTATCTATATTATAGGGGTGCGGTTGCGCCTCTATATTTAGGGTTATGAAGCCACTTCTATGTTAAACTCAAAATGTTGTGTGTTAATAACTTTGGGTCTGTTCAATGGAGTTGCATGAAATTTGTTTTGCTCGGTGAGGCGTGGTAGATCTCTTGATTTGCCAAATTTCATTTTGGTCAGATCTACAGTCTTTGCAAACCAAAACGCTAAAAAATGCACTTTTCACCAGTTATGTGGGCAGTTTTTTGGATTTTCCCCGTGGCACTGTGCGGCCGTCATGTGGCGTGCCACTCTTCAAGCTGGCTTGTCTAAAGGAGCTTCAGTCAATGAATATGCCGATTTTTGTTTCATGAAAAAATATGAATCCATTCAAAAGTTATTGAAACGTAGAAACATAGACTTCGACGGCAGATAAGGACCGCTTGGCCCACCTAGTCTGCCCGTTTCCCTACCTACAGGATATGCTACAGATCTTAGTTAACCAAACAGCCTATTTCTCCCTACCCCCCACAAAAATTGCCTTATGTCTGTCTTACGCATTCTTGAATTCTCCCACAGTTTTAGACCCCACAGCCTCCTCAGGAAGGCTGTTCCATGCGTCCACCACCCTCTATGTGAAAAAATACTTCCTCACATTGTGGCTGAACCCCCCCCCCCATCATCAAATTGTGTCCTCTTGTTCTTGCATATCTCTTTTTCTGAAAGATGCTACCCTCTTTGACTTTGTTGAGTCCACTGAGGTACTTAAAGATTTCTGTCATGTCCCCCCTCTCGCTCCTTTCCTCAAGGGTATACATATTACATTCCTTTAGTCTCTCTTCATATGGCTTCTCTTGCAGACCCTGTAGCTTTTAGTTGCCCTCCTCTGAAATGCCTCTATCCTGTCTATGTCCTTGTGGAGATGGAGTCTCCAGAACTGGATGCAGTACTCCAGATGAGGTCTCACCAACTGTCTGTACAGGGGGATAACAACTTCCTGTTTTCTGCTGGTGATGCCTCTCCCTATACATCCCACCCAGTATCCCCCAGCCCTCCCTACCGCCTTCTCACATTGCTTGCCAACCTTAAGGTCATCTGATATGATTACCCCCAGGTCCCTTTCCATTTCTGTTGTTGTTACTACCCCCCTTCCCACATTGTGTAATCTTCCCCTGGGTTTTTGTTACCCAGGTATATTATATGGCATTTCTTTGCATTGAATCCAAGCTGCCATACTTCTGACCATTTCTCCAAACTTGCCAAGTTCCTTCTCCTCCTTTCCACACCTCCTTGTGTATCAACCCTGTTGCAGATCTTTGTGTCATCTGCAAAGAAGCATACTTTTCCTTCCAGTCCCTCTGCAATGTCACTTATAAAGACATTAAAAGGGACTAGACCCAGTACTGGACCCAGCGGCACCCCACTGGTAACCAATCTTTCTTCAGAGTGAACTCCCTTTACAATTACCTTCTGTGCCCTGTTGTCCAGCCAATATTTTACCCAGGCTACCACCCTGGGACCCACTCCCAGGCTGGTTAATTTGACATTAATCTTTTGTGTAGGGCTTATCAAATGCCTTACTAAAGTCTATGTAGACCATGTCCACAACCCCTCCCTGGTCTACTACTTTGGTCACCCAGTCAAAGAAATCAATTAGGTTTGTCTGACTTGACCTTCCCACTGTGAACCCATGCTGCCTTGGTTCTTGTGCCCCACTGGCCTCTAGGTTCTCAACAATTATTTCTTTCAGAAGTGATTCAATCACTTTCCCTACCACAAAGGTCAAACTGACAGGTCTGTTGTTTTCTGCCTCTGTCCTGGTCCCACTTTTGTGAAGGAGACTCACATCTGCCATCCTCCAGTCCTCAGGTATCACACCATCCTCCCATGATTTGTTAAAAAGGGTAGTCAGTGGTTTCACTAGTTCTCCCCTTAATTATTTTAGAATTCTGGGGTGAATTCCATCAGGCCCCATTGCTTTGTCCACCTTCAGTTTTAGGAGCTCTTTCAGAACCCTTTCTTCTGTGAAAGGACTGGGATCGACCCCCCCCATCCATAGTGCTTCTGTTAATTGGATTAGGCGCCGCCCCCTCCTCCTCTTTTGTGAATACTGAAATATTCATTCAGTATCTCTGCTTTTTCACTGTCCCTCTCTGCCCACCCACCGTCCATTCTATTCAGCCTCACTATCCCTCCTTTTGTCTTTCTATGCTCCCTGTCTATTGCAGTTTTAAGTTTCCATTATAAGTCAATGGAAAAATGTATATGGTTATTTGGCAATCAAATATTGGGTTTTTGGCCATCTGCTCCCTCCTCATGATCAAATAATTTACAGGTTTGTGGTCAAAATGTCTTTGACCCTGAGAATGTTTTGATTGTGATGGCCTCCATCTTGTTTTGAATTTGCCATTGGAAAAACTCAAATATCTCGGCTCATGGGTCACTCCTGAAATAAAACTTGGCTGGGTTTTACTCAGGGGGCTTTGTTCTATTGACCCACAGTTGTCATTTGTTTCACAGTGGTCCAAAAATAGTTTTCAACAATTTAATTATTTGATCGTGGCTCGCTAATGATCTTTGATCGCGGGCCTGCAAATTCTTTGACTGCAAGATTCTTTGACCGCGATCTTTTATTGTAAGGATGCGACTGGATGGCCCGTTGTAATAAATGAATTTTCTCAGCTCGGGGTGGGTTATCAACACAAATGAGGGTGGGTTTTGCTCAGGGGGCTTCGTTCTATCGAGGCATGGTGGTGGTTTCATTTATTTCTGCCTAAAACTCAAGTTTCACCATTTTTTATTCTTTGACTGTGAGACTGCAAGTTCTTTGATCATGAGCCTGCAAATTTTTTGATCATGAGATTCTTTGACCGTGATCTTTGATTGCGAAGGCGTGACTAGATGGCACATTGAAAAAATCAATTTTCTCAACTCATGGGTGGGTAATTAACACAAATGAGGGTGGACTTTGCTCAGGGGTCTTTGTTCTATCAAGATATGGTGGTGGCTTCATGTACTTCTGCCAAAAACTCGAGTTTCACTATTTTGTATTCTTTGACCATGAGCCAGCAATTTCTTTGATTGCGAGCCTGCAAATTCTTTGATCGCCAGATTCTGTGACCGCGATCTTTGACTGCAAGGGTGTGACTAGATAGGCAGTTGAAAAAATACATTTTCTCAGCTCAGGGGTGGGTTATTAAGGCAAATGCGGGTGGGTTTTGCTCAGGGGTCTTTGTTTTATCTAGGCATGGTGGTGGTTTCATGTATTTGTGCCAAAAAATTCAGTTTTACTATTGTTATTCTTTAATCATGAGCTTGCATATTCTTTGATCCCAAGCCTGCAAATTTTTTGATCACGAGATTCTTTGATCGTCATCTTTGATCATGAGGGAGGGACTAGATGGCCAGATTATAATGCAACAGATAGGCCAATTTTAACAATCTTTAACTTTAAATATCTTGGAAATGGTTTAGTCTTTTTACTTGACATTTGGAAGGTGTTGATGACATGTCCTGATGATGTGAATTATGGTGTTCACGTGTTGTACAATATATTTTCTGCACAGATATTACATGGCGCAATTTACATTCGGCAAACAGCATTTTCCATCGTGGTAGTGGCTTGAAATTTGTAAGGTAGCTGCCCTTGCTGCTGTCGATGTACTTTTTAGTAGTTAGGTGTGTAACATGTCAACAGTTGCAGAATTCTACCATGCCAACGAATGAAAATCTCAAACTTTCAAACATTATATCTTGGAGATAGTTTGCTCTTTTACATTTAAATTTTGAGGGTCTTCAGGGGGGTGTCCTGTGTATCTGAATTATGGTGTTTAGCTGTTGCAAAATTAACTTGCTGCACAGATATTGCGTAACACACTTTGGCCTGGATATTCAAAAGGGTTGCGTCATGCGCAACAGGGTTCGCATCGCGGCAATCGCGCCATTCTGCGATATTGAAGGGCCAGTTGCGCCGAAACATGCTGAGCAACAGCGCAATGGAAATGAAGGGATGCACAACCGAAGAGGCGGTCCATGCATAAGATATTATGACCGATATTTGAACACTGCTTGCCAATGCGCAGGAGTGGCTCAGCGGAGGATGCGCAGTACGGATGTGAGCCAAAATAAAAAGGCTCAAGGGAGCAGTGCAAGAACCCTAGCAGGCCGCAAACTGGGGGAGAGAGACAGAGAGAGAGAGAGAGAGAGAGAGAGAGAGAGGAGCAGGAAGGGCAGAGAGGGACAGTGGGTCCTGGAGGACAGAGAGGCCAGTGGGGGTGCCCGGTGCAGTGGAAGCAGCAGTGGGGGCAGTGGGGGTAACACAGGAACAGCAGCTGGGGGGCAGAAGCCAGGGAGATGGACAGTGTCAGCTTCCACATGGAAGCTGTAATGAGAGGGTGAGACAGCATGCTGCAGGGGCGTGGCACAGAGGAGCCCGTCCGGCGGTATGCCCCGACAAGCGATATCGTCGCGCATCAACCCGAGCTGTACACAGGCGGTAAAGGATTGTGGGCGGTACCACCTGAACAGGGGCAATACTGAGACGGCTCAGTGAGCTGTGCAGTGATGATGCAGGCACCCTCAGCGGCGGAGTCATGCTCTGTCCGTGGAGACCAAGGTGACAGCCTGCGTGGCCTGCTTTCGCCGGGCACCTTCAGAGGCCGACAGGGACACCACAGGCATTACACAGTCGGCCACGTCACGCATCCTCACCCAATTCCTCAGCGCACTGCTGCCTCATGCTGCGGAGTACATCCATTTCCCCAGCACCGCTGAGGCGTACAGCAAACATGCAGGAGTTCCACAGGGTAGCACATATGCCTGGCGTGTTAGGGATATAGACTGCACCCATGGGCTATTCAAGACTGTTCCTGGCCCCTGGCAGGCTGCTTCATCGGAACCGAAAGGGCTTTTCTAGTGTCAACTGCCAGGTGGTGTGTGATGCCACTGGGTGCATCATCAATGTCTGTGCCACACACCCTGGCGGAGCACATGATGCCTTCATATGGCACCAATCTGCACTGTGCCATCGATTCGAGAGTGGGAACATCCCCACGGGTCATCTAGTGGGTGAGTACACATGTATGGAATGCAAACTCTGTGCAAGGGTGGGAATGACACAGGTGCCATGGTAGTGGCACACAAGGATATGGGCAATGGACCTGACCTGACACTGATCTCCACTATCTCCACACAGGTGACTGTGGATACCCACTCCGTCCTGGCTGCTCACACCATACCGGCGCCCAGACCCCAGTGCAGCACAGTTTCAATGAGGCACATGCCGCAACATGGAACATCATAGAAGCGGTGTTTGGGATGCTCAAGGCACACTTCGATGCCTGGACACCTCGGTGACCTAGTACAACCCCAAAGGCCTGTGGGATATTCCTGGCCTGTTGCATCCTGCACAACATGGCCAAAGACCATGGGATAGCCGTACAGGTCCAAGAGGGGACAGCGATGGGGGCATGTGGCGCCGGTGATGTGGGTGATGAGCCGCCCCCTAGGGCGGAGGGACCCCGACTGACACAGCAGGCCCAGCTGCACGGGACACCATTGCAGAAGAGCACTACGCACAACACAGGTAAGTCAGGGGACATGTGCAGGCAACACTGTCCATGCATAAACCACAGGCACACAGGGGAACACACCGTGCATGAAGGTCAGGAGTTGAAGGTCCAGGCATACCAACACACCATCAGAGAGGGGTGAGCACTCATATGGACACACACACACACACAGGCAGCATACAGGGGCAGCAGCACAGCACTGCGGAAATGACATCGCCAACACACAGCACCACCAACCACCCCCACCACCTGGACTGTCCACGTACGTGTGTCAGGACCTGGGCAACCTTGCACCTTGGTGTACAGTGCAATGCAGGCATCATCATCCACACGCACCTGTGGACAGCAGTTGGGAGAGTGTGCAGGTGGTCCGTGTGTCAGCTTGGTGAGCAGAGCACCCAGCAGTGCACTGCCCACCATGACACACATTGCACACAGGCAAGCACCAGACAGGGCCTGCATTGGGAGACAGCTCAGTCAGGAGCACTGTCCCACGGCCACCACAGATGCATGGGTGGCCCCGCCGTGGCCTAGCAGCACTGGCAGGCTGAGCAGGGGCTACATCGGGTGGTGCTAGTGCACCACCAGGGGTCCCAGTGCGCGACCGCGACCTTGCCCGCACAGGGGTCTGCATCCCGCCAAACAAACTTGCACCAGGGGTGCTCGGGATGCCCACAGCAGAACCCGGCGTCGACAGGCCTGGTGTCGCACGACGCTGGGAACGGGGAGTGGAGAGCACACTGTGTGGAGTGTGTGGTACAGGGGCACCTGACAGTGTGGCCAATGCGTCCGCGACAGAGACCACTGCCTGGGTCAGCCTGTCAATGGCAGCGGTCACATCCGTCCGCATAAGGACCAGCTCGGCTCGGTCCCGAGCACACTCCCTGCCATGCCGCTCCACGGACACAGACAGTGCCTCCACGGACCTTGCAACCCGCCCCTGCAGCTGGACCGACTCCTGCAGCAGGTGGGTGTGCGCGTCAATGGGTACTATGCCCCAATGGCATCGTGACCCCAGGTGTGGGCGGTCCTGGTGCACAGCACCCCTTGAGGTGGGGCTGTTCGCCAGGACCAGGTATGGGCGGATCTAAGGCGGTGGACAAGTGCCACTGCTTGACGCTGTCCCCAGGCCTGGTGTGCAACTGCTGCTGCCGCCCTCCAGCTGCTGAGCCCCAGGTCCACCTGTTCAACCCCTGTGCTGTCAACAGTGCCAGACACCTGCTCAGCCACCATGCTGCCCCACGGTGCTGAGAGGCACAGCCTGTGACTGTGCCAGCATGCTGGTACACAGGTGTGGAGTAGGATGGCCCAGGGGCATGTGCTGGCCTGCCATGTGTCCGTCGTGGGACACACACCTAACACTGGCCATTGCAGGCCTGCTATCATCAATAGTGCCGGTGCGTGCCACTGCCATAGGCACAGCATGCTGGTATACTTGCATGCCAGACTGCTGTGACACAGGCTGTGCACCCCCTGCACCCGTATCACTGCCGCCGGAGTTGTTGGGCCAGCCTGCATGCTGCTGCAGTGCCTGCAGGCTGCTGGCGGAGGTGGATGGTCCCTCCTCCAGGTCCAGCAGGTCTGCCTCACTGTCAGCACCCACCACCACCACGTCTCCTGCAGGCGAACAGGATCTGAAACAGAAAGAGAGTACATGTGAGTGCATGTGAACAACAGCCCCCACAACATCACCATGTCATACCGTGCAGTGATGGGCTTCCACCTGTCTGGAATCCTCCGCCTGGAACACCAGCAATGGCACTCGGCTGCATGGCCGCGACCAGTGTCTCCTCAGTCGGGGTCAGCTGCAACACCACTGGTGGTCCCCCACCAGTGGCAGCACGTGCCACCCTGAAGGCTGCCACCTTCTCCTTCAGCCTCCTGCGGTCAGTCCCCATCTTTTTCCGGCATTCCAGCACGGAGCGCTGGTGGCTTCCGTGCAGGTTGACGGCCAGAGCTACCCCCTCCCATGCAGCTGCACGCTGCTGAGGGGTGCCCCTCCGCCCACTCAAAAGTGGCTCATCCTCCAGGTAGGCCTGGAAGAGGGCCTCAGTCTCTGCTGTGGTGAAGTTCGGCCTCCTCCCTCGCCCACCGTCCACAGCCTCAGCCTGGTTCCGTCAGTCATGGTGATCTGTATGGGTGGAAGTGGACACCTGTCACTGTGCAGTCCACAGCATTTCCCATGAGCATAGCTGCCGGCCGGGGGCAGAAGCCCCCTTTCCTCTCGCATGGCGAAACTGATGGAAAGGTGCCCTCTGCCCTTTCTAAGTGCCCTCATCATGCTCAGCCCCTCAACCTATATCATCCTCCAGCACCCCTGCCATGAGCATTGTCCTGAGCATCACACAGCATGTAACTCACCTCTCACCTGCAACAACCAAATCTGGCCGCCACAACCGAGTGTCGCATATTTATAGCGCAACACATGCAAATGAGGTGGCGCAACTTAATAACATGCTAATCGTGCCACTGCGCCTTTGAATGGCTGATCGACTGATTTGCATATGTCGGCTGAATATCGCGTATTTGCGCTTAGCGCAATAAGGAAGGTCGGCTGAGCCGATGGCGCATGTTTGTGGCTGTGTGCCACTACCGTATGCGCATGCCCAGACATATTACAGCATGCGTCTATCGCTTGTAGACCTGCTGAGCGCGAGAAGCGATTCGCCATGGCTACCATTGTGCCAGTGGCACTACAGCACTGGGCACTATATGGCGCTGTGGCACTTCTGCACGATAGTCCACTGTGGCACTGGTGCTCTGCTTAGCAGTCGCACAGGATGCCTATACATCCTATGGCGGTGTCGCGAGCTCTGCATCATTGCCGTGACCTTGTGTATGCCCTCTGACCCTGGCGCTGTTGGCATGCCATGTATCGCGTCCCTGTTGCGCTGTCTGGTGACAGCACCATGTAAAGTGACGGCGCTGTTCAAACAGCGTGATTGGAGCCTGTGCTGGTCTATTGTGCAACAACTCCACGTGGGGTTACAGCGCAGCGGGGCGCCATATTGCCTGCTGTAAAGTTGGTGCCATGGCTAGGAGGAGGGCGGTGTCCTGGAGCCCGCTTGAAGTGGCCAACTTGGTGGCCCTGGTGGAGCCCCACTGTGAGGCACTGTATGGTGAGGCCCCCCTCACCATGCCTAGGACCCATGTGTGGCAGCAAGTGGCCACTGACCTGGTGGGGTCACTGGCGGGGCGGTCTGCTGAGCAGTGCGGCACCGGTACAGTGACCTCCGCCGGAGGGAGCGGACCTGCTGGCGGCTGCATTCACGTGCCAGGGCGGGGCCTGGTGCCTGAGCCACGTGAGTGTACCATCTATGCACCTATATTCTCTGTAGGGGGTGTGTGATGCTTGGGTGGCTGTGCATAGGTGTGTCACTGTGTGCAGCTGTGGATGGATGGTTATGGCTGTGTGGGCAGGCACTCTCACTGGGGCAGGGGCACTCTGCTTTTGAGTCACACTGATGTTTGTCTCACCATATGTCTCCCACAGGCCGGATTGTGAGGACACCCGACCGCCGTGATGTGGGCCATGCCAGGGCCCCGGTGCCACAGGATGTCGTGCCACAGCAGCAGCAGCAGCAGCGGAGACCGAGCTGCTGGAGGAGTGTGAGTATCATTACGTCATGGATGCTATTGCATGCTGGGGGCAAGACCACCAACCATGCTGGACACAACCAAAGGGAGGTCATAGTTCCACTATCACGAAACACTAGTGAGTCCCACACTGGAGTACAGTGTATGTTCGGAGACCATACCTGCGTATGGACATGGACTGGGTGGAGAGGTTCACAGGAGGCGACATGGATGGTGCATGGATTGCATCACAAGTCCTATGCAGACAGGTTGGCGGAACTGAACATGTACTCCCTGGAGGGGAGGTGTGGGGATATGATGGGGACATACAAGTATTGTACAGGGGAAACAGAGTGCAGGAAAACAATATTTGTAGCGTAAAGGATGTTCCAGGACTAGAGGGCATGGGATGCAGTTGGAGGGGCTCATTTAGAGGTAACATGAGAAGGTATTTCTTCACAGAATGGGTGGTGGACAAGTGGAACACCCTGCCAGAGGATGTGGTGGGGGCTGACTTGTTACGGGATTTATGTTGGCGGGTTAGCCATGAAGGAATTCTGGAGGTCAGGGGTGAGGGGGAACGGACTTATAGGACAACAGAGTGAACGTACAAGGCCAAATGGCCAGACTGGGTGTCCCATAGGCCCTTATCAGCCAACACTGTCTATGTATCCATGTATGTAGGCATGACACAGGTGACCTGCATCACAGTGCAGCATCACGACACGTCTGTGTATGCATCACAGGTGGTCCAGGCATGCACTGGGCACATAGCTGTGTAACTGGCATCGCACCACATTGCCACATCACTTGACAGCCTAGTTTGTACTGGCAATTAGCGTGGGCAGTGTGTGTGGGCGGTGGTCTTGCTTGTAGCTGGTGCCGCCTGTTTGTGATGGCTATGTGCATGTTCACTGTGGGTGGGTGCATGCCATCACAGGTGCAGGATATTGGGTTATATGGGTTGCAGGTTGGGTGGTGTTCAGGGTTGTGGTCAGTCTCAGCCATTGACTGTGTTCCCATTTTCCTAGGCCTCGGGGTGCTGAGACACATGCAGCAGGATCTGCGGCGCCTGACCCAGGTCGGCCTTGACAACTGGGAGCTCCTGCAGGCCATGCTGCGCCAGGGTGAACGGCGGAGGCGGCACAGAAGGGGACGCCAGCAGGGGGAAGACCCGAGCCAGCTGGGCCATAGCCCACATTCCATTCCCACTTCTCCCATCCCTTTCACCCTGCCTTCCCTCTCCAAGTTTTTATTCCCTCCCCCTTGAACACCCCTGCCTTTTACCCGTCCCCCCACCTTGTACATAGTTTCAGCTGTTATTGTTTATCTGTTGTTTTTGAAATATACATTTCCATTTTGATACAACTGCTGTGTTGGTGTCTGCTTTGCAACTGGCTATGGGTGCTCCGTTGCAGGGGTGTACATGCCATCTGGGCTGCTATGGTCCTGGGTATATATGTGTGTGTGTGTGTCCATGGGGAGGTATCACCAGCATAGCATTGCCTTTCTGTTGCTCTTGCCATCTGCTGCCACCCACTGCTGGGTGCACAGGGTGGGTCTGGCTGGTATGCTTCTCTGCAGCATGGGGTTGACGTGTGGCACGGGGGGTGCATGGTGTTTCCTGCAGTGCCTGTCACTGCACATGAGTGGTGTCTTGGGGGCACGGTGCACGCTGTGCTGTGCGTACAGGGGACTGATGTGCACTGTGGTTGTCAACCCCCTGTGTGTGGCACTCTCTGCCTGCCAGTGGTTGTGCTGGGGTGTCATGGCTCTGCTATGCTTTGGTTGGCTTGTCCCCATGGGCACGTGGATCATCCATCCCACCCCAGTGATGCTGTGCTTGGGGTGTGCCAGTGTGGTGTGGGTTCTGCAGTGAGTTCCTGTGCCCATGTGTGGCATGGCTGGCGGTGGGCCCCAGCCTGCCTCCCTGGATGTGCAGTTCCATTGCTCTGGGGGGGGGGCTGTGCTTGCGCTATGGCAGCTCTGCAATGCTCAGCTGAGCTTCCATGGTTGCGCCATAGTGCAGCATTTTGGCTCAGCTTCTCCTTCCTGGTTGCGCAATGGCACAGTATGTGCGATATTGAGACGTTGGTTGCTTGCGCAATTTGCTCTGCTCCATGTTTGAATATCACACCTGTTGCGCATTTGCGCAACTGGTTTGCGCTTGCTCCTACTGTTGCGCCAGTTTTCAGCGCAGTTTGAATATCCAGGCCTTTATGTTTTCCATATGGCATTTTGCATTGTGGTAGTGGCTTTACATTTATAGGGTACCTAGCATTACTGCCATGGAGGTGATTTCCAGTGGTTAGGTGTCTGATATGTAAACAGGTGTGGAATTATGCCACTCTGATAAATGAAACTTTGTTTTGTTTCAAGCTGGTGGGACCATGCATATGCACTATTGCCAGTACATATTATATTCAGTAGTTGCACTGTTATGGTAGCCAGACACTTGCAAGTTGGTAGGAGTGTGGGAACCCTCACCAACTTGCGTGACCTTCTACATTTCTATTCTTTCTCAAAAAGTAAGGAAATTCTATGCAAAAAACTGCATTAATGCATAATTTAGGGCTAAAACACAAAAAGTCAGGAAATGAGACCTTTAGGGTTGACCCCTCCCCCCGTGGATCCATCCATCATTCTGATATTGACAGTTGACGGGGTGTGTTATTGGGGTTGTGAGGCCTAAATGTCACCCCATTCTTTTTCCCTGTCCCTTGTCAATATGATTACATATTTAATGGGGTGATATATAGACCTCACAACCCCAATGACACACCCCATCAGATGTCAGTCTTGGGATGATGAGTGTGTCCATGGGGGGAGGGGTGAACCCTAAAGGTCTCATTACCTGTCTTTTTTGTTTTAACCCTAAATGATGCATCAACACATTTTTTGCACAGAAATATATACAGTATATATATATATATATATATGTTCATGGCAAAAAAAATCCATTTAATACATCAGTTAGGGTTGTTCCATAGCAACAAAAGCAAAATTCAGTATTAGGTTGAAAACCCTCTTGCACCACCAACATCCCCTCAGCAGGCATCGGAAGGTGTGCATTTGAGGTCATTGGCCCTAACTCTCACCCCATCACATGTGTAAACAAGGTGAGGTATAAGAGAATGGGGTGAGAGTTAGGACCGATGACCCCAATGCACACCCCATACTGGTTGGGGAGTGGGCTTGGTGTGTGCAAGGGGGTTTCAACCCCACAAGGGGCCTCCTCACTTTGTCACTGTGGAACCACTCTAACTGATGCATTAAACTAAGTTTTTTGCTATGAATTTCCCTTCTTTTTAAGAATGAGGACTATAAATAGTGAATAGAATGCAGTGGTGGGAGCGCATTGCCCTTCGGGTCCTGAGCCCCCACCAAGTGATGTCTTGTGACACAGTAATGGTAACTGCAATGCAAATGCAAGTGGTAATGGTAACGCACATGGTGACACAAACGTAAATGGTAACGCTAACATTCATAGAAATGCAAGCACAAAGTGATGCCAAAACTAACAGTGACGCAAACAGAGATGCAAGCGCATATGGAAACGCAATTGGTAACGTGAATGGTCATGGTACCGCTATTGTAAACGCAAATGGTAACTAACAGCAACAATAATGCCAAAGGCAATAGAAACAGAAAAGCAAACGCAAGTGAGTACAGAAATGCAAAGCGTAATGCTCACGGTCTCGGTACCGCAATTACAAATGTAAATGGCAATGGTAACAGCAAAAAATAATGCCAAAGGAAACAGAAATGCAAACGCAAGTGCATACAAAAATGCAAACCATAATGTCCATGGTCATGGTACCACAATTTGAAATGCAAATGGTAACAGTAACAGCAACAATAACGCCAAAGGAAACATAAAGAAAAATGCAAGCACATATAGAAATGCAAACCATAATGCACATGGGCACGGGAATGGGAACGCAATTGGAAACGCTAATGGTAACGGTAACAACGGTGATGCAAAATGAAAGAGAAAGCAAACGCAAATGGAAGGGTGGCTGCAACCATAAATGGTAATGCTCACGGTGATGCAAAGTAAAACAGAAACAGTACTGTAGATACAAATGGTAAGAGTAACGCAACCGCAAGCGCAAACAGAAATGCAAAGGATAACGCACACGGTAGTGTACACAGGAATGCTGGTGCAAATGAGTATGGAAATGCAAGTGGAAACGCTACATGTAACAATAAGTGGAGCGCACAACCTGGTTTTCCCCAACAGCTGCATAAAGAAACACACTGACCACAAAGAATGTATGCATAATAATGGCCTCGGACCAGAAAAGGAGGATTTGGAACACTAAATTGCTTATATCTCAGGAACTGTATAACATAGAAAAAAATTTTAAATTTCACGTGATTCGTGGCTGTGCTGCCTACGCTTTCATTAAATACTTAGCCCCACAGGGACGCCACAGTGTTAGTCTATGGGAAAAAGCACCAATTTCCAGAGTATCATAACTTTGCATCCCTGCAATATTTTTTCGCCAAACCACCAAAAGGCACATCTGTGAGATGTTGGCTTTGTTCCCTCCACATTTCAGCCCAAATGACCAAATTGTTCCTTTGCAGCAGGGTGGCAAAGAATTCCTGTCACTTTGCCCATACTTTGAAAAGTAGTGTTGTGATTTGTGACACCTTCCTTAAGTACGAAACTATGCATAAGTCTCTTACACTACTTTGTGACACTACTTTTCTCAGAAATTTGAAAAACATATTTATGTATTTTTTTTTACCCCACAATAAAGACATGGCTAGCATCCTCAGGGCTCGAATAGGTTAACACAAAAATAATTGTGTCCCGAGATGGACCCAATTTTAAATGCCAAGCATTTCTGTGATCAGTAACTGAAAACAAAATAATGGATTTGTGACACTACTAGGGCCATTTGCGACATTAAAAAATGCATTTGCGACACTTTGGAACTTTTTGTTAACTTTTCTCATTGACTTATAATGGGAACTTGTTTTCTGAATAACTTTTGAACTGTTCAATATTTTTTCAGAAAAGGCACATCGGAGACCCTGACCGCATGTCCCCTGAAGTTTTCGGACCAGTCGCGCAAACCATGCTACCTGTAGGCATGAGCAAAGAATGCGCAAAAAATGTAATTGCACACATGAATGTTGCTTAATAACTCCACAGCTGTATATCTGAATGGTCCAAGTGTTGGCAGATCCCACAATCTACAGTTAGGCCCCATGCCTGCTAAATTTCAGGCAAATTCGTTGAATGGTGGCAAAGTTATTAAGGGGCAAAATCTCACTATTTAACCTTAAAAGGGCTACTCAACCCTAACTATGGTAGCACTACCATGTTACCATAATATACACATATATATACTGTGTGTGTGTCTCTGTGTGTGTGTATATATATATATATATTCATGGCAAAAAACTATGTTTAATGCATCAGTTAGGGTTGTTCCACAGCGACAAAAGTGAGGAAATTTGATGTTAGGGTTCCCACCCCCTTGCACACTGCCCCCACCAACAAACATTGGGGTGTGTGTTGGGGTTGTCAGTCCTAACTCTCACCCCATCCCATGTGCAAACAAGTTGAGGTAGTGCAGTATAGGAGAATGGGGTGAGAGTTAGGACGATGACAATGCACACCCCGATGCCTGATGGTAGGGGACAGGTGGGGAGTGCAAGTGGTGAAACTCTAACATTGAATCTCCTCACTTTTATCACTGTGGAACAACCCTAACTGATGCATTAAATGGATTTTTTTGCCATGAATTTCCCTTCTTTTTGAGAATGTGCACTGTAAATAGTGAAGTAACGGCCACGCAAATGCAACAGCAAACTCTAATGCACATGGTGACACAAATGTAAACAATAACGTAAATGGTAATACAAACACAAGTACAAACATTAATGAAAACAGAAACACAAACGCAAGCACGTACAGAAACACAAAGCATAACACACATGAGCATGGTAACGTAACTGGAAATGCAGACACTTACAGTAACTGCAACGATGACACCAAAGGAAACACAAACAGAAACATAAACGCAAATGGAAGTGCATATGAAATGCAAGTGGAAATGCACACGGTGATGCAAAAGGAAATGCAAACAAAAACAGTAATGGAAATGCAAATGTTAACAGTTACTCAAATGAAAACTCAAAGGGTAACACACATGGTGGTGCAGATGGCAATGGTAATGCAAATGGAAACGCAAATGCAAGTGCGTTCAGAAACACAAATGGTAGTGTGCACGGTCATGGTACCACAATAGGAAATGCAAATGCTAATGGTAACAGCAACGATGATGCCAAAGGAAAGCACAAATGAAAATGCAAAGGGTAACGCACACCGTGGCATAGACCGGAACGCTAATGCAAATGGTTATGGAAACACAAGTGGAAACGCTAACTGTAACAGTAACTAAAGTGCACACCCTTTTTTTCACCAACAGCTGCATAGAGAAACACAGTGAATACAAAGAATGTATGCATAATAATGGGCCTCAGAGCAGAAAATGAGCACTTGGAATACTAAATTGCTTATATCTCCGGAACAGTACGACACTGAAAAAAAATTGCAAGTTCATATAAATTATGACTTTCCTGGCTAGTTTTACACTTAGCCCCTTAATGGGGGGCTAAGTATTTTCTGACATAAAGTCCAGATTTCAAGCTGCTTGAGATACGGCCTCGAAATAAGGCAGCCACCATAATGTTAGTAAATGGGAAAAGTGTAAATTTCGAGTACCGTGAACATTAAGCGTCCCTGTAATATTTTGTCACCAAACCACCAAAAGGCACATATGTGAGATGTTGACTTTCTTTCCTCCAAATTTCAGGCCAAAAGAACAAACTGTTTTTTTGCAGCAGGGTGGCAAAGAATTCCTGTTATTTTGGCCATAGTGTTGCAAAGCAGTGTCGCAAATTATGACACTTTCACAAAAAAATGACAAAAGTGTTGCAAGTGCAACACTACTTTGTGACACTACCGTTAAAAAAATTTTCAAAAATATATTTCTGGGGTGTTTAACCCCACAAAAAAGACATGGCTAGCATCCTTAGGGTGCGACTAGGTGAACACAAAATAATTGTGTCCCTAGAGGGTCCCAAATTTAAATGCCAAGCATTTCTGTGACCATTAACTGAAAAAAAATGGCTAACTCATGACACTACGGGGTAATTTGCGACACTTAAAACTGCATTTACGACACTGTTCAACTTTTTGTTAACTTTTCCCATTGACTATAATGGGAAATTTGTGTTTTGAATAACTTTTGAACCGTTTAATATTTTTTTCATGAAATCTTCCAAAGGCACATCGGGGACCCCGGCCGCATGTTTCATAAGTTTTTGGACTAGTCGCACAAACCGTGCAACCTGTAGCTGCGAGCAAAGAATGCACAAAAAAGTGTAAATGCGGTATGGAATGTCGCTTTCTAACTCTGCAACTTTATATATGACCGTTACAAAACTTGGCATATCCGAAGATCTATTGTACCGCTCCATGCCTGCCAAATCTCAGGCAAATCCATCATACGGTGGCAAAGTTATTAAGATGAAAAATTTCACACTTTAACCTTAAATGTGGTACTCAACCCTAACTATAGTGGCACTACTGTGCCACTATAGTTAATATATATATATATATATATATATATATATATATATATATATATATATACACATATACACATACATACATATATATATGGTAGAGAGTAGCACTTTTTAAGGTTAAAGGGTAAAATGTTTCACCTTAATAACTTTGCCACTTTTCAATGGATTTGCCTGAAATGTGGTATGCATGATTGGGCATGGTAGATCTTAGGATCTCAAGTTTGCTACTGGTCGGATATAAGGCTGCAGAGTTATTAAGTGACAATGAAAAGCATGTTTACGTTTTTTGCTAATTCTTTGCTCTCACTTTGCAGGTCGATGGTGCACTGATCTGACAACTTCCAGGAACGCAGCCAGAGTCCCCAATGTGCATTTTGAAGATTTTGTGAAAAAATATTAAATGGTTCAAAAGTTACTCAGAAAACAAGTTCCCATTATAAGGCAATGGGAAAAGTTAACAAAAAGTTCGAAAGTGTCGCAAATGCAATTTTTAGTGTTGCAAATGGCCCTAGTAGTGTTGCAAATCTGCCATTTTGTTTTCAGTTAGTGATCAGAAAAATGCTTGGCATTTAAAATTGGGGCCCTCTAGGGACACAATTATTTCTGTGTTCACCTTGTTGG
The DNA here is from genome assembly GCA_016271365.2 of Neoceratodus forsteri. Classification (NCBI taxonomy): domain Eukaryota; kingdom Metazoa; phylum Chordata; order Ceratodontiformes; family Ceratodontidae; genus Neoceratodus; species Neoceratodus forsteri. Next base: position 202,746,714 of record CM028131.1, read on the forward strand.
ACCCTGAGGATGCTAGCCATGTCCTTATTTTGGGATTAAACACCCCAACAATATGTTTTTCAAATTTCTGGAAACAGTAGTGTCACAAAATAGTGTAGTACACATGACACTTTCTCAAATTTTTGCTAAAAGTGTCGCAAATTGCGACACTACTTTTCCAGACTATGGCCAAAATGACAGGAGTTCTTTTCCACTCTGCTGTGAAAGAACAGTTTGGTGTTTTGGGCTGAAATTTGGAGGGAAACATAGAAACATAGACTTTGACAGCAGATAAGGACCGCTAGGCCCATCTAGTCTGCCCATTTCCCTACCTACAGGATAGGCCACAGATCCTAGTTAACCAACAGCCTATATCTTCCTGCCCCCCACAAGAATTGCCTTATGTCTGTCCCATGCATTCTTGAATTCTCCCACAGTTTTTGACCCCACAACTTCCTCAGGAAGGCTGTTCCATGCATCCACTACCCTCTCTGTGAAATAGTACTTCCTCACCTTGCCCCTGAACCGCCCTCCCTCTATCTTTAAATTGTGTCCCCTTGTTCTTGCAAGTCTCTTTTTCTGAAAGATGCTACCCTCTTGGACTTTGTTGATTCCCTTGAGGTACTTGAAAGTTTCTATCATGTCCCCCCTCTCCCTTCTTTCCTCAAGGGTATACATATTAAGCTCCTTTAGTCTCTCCTCATACGGCTTCTCTTGCAGACCCTGCACCATTTTAGTTGCCCTCTTCTGGACTACCTCTATCCTGTCTATGTCCTTGCGGAGATGGGGTCTCCAGAACTGGACACAGTATTCCAGATGGGGGTCTCACCAACTGTCTGTACAGAGGGATAACAACTTCCTGGAACTTCCGGGAAGGCAGCCAACATGTCACAAATGTACATTTTGGTGGTTTGGTGACAAAATATTGCACGGCTGCCAAGTTACGGTACTCCAAAGTTGAAATTTGTTCCCATAGACTAACATGGTGGCGCACGCTGCGCCTTTTGGGCTTGTATCTCAAAAACAGTGCGAGATACAGATGTTTTGTAACCTAGCCAGGAAAAAAAAAATTTTTCTACGTTGTACGGTTGCTGAGATATTAGTGATTAAGTACTTCAAATGCTCATTTTAAGCTTTGATGCCCATTGCAATGCATAACATTGTTTGTACACACTGGCCCAGATATTCAAACTGTGCCCAAAAAGGTCGCAATAGCAGGAGCAAGCGCAAGTCTATTGCACCCATGAGCAAGAGACGCGATATTCAAAAACGGAGAAGGCCAAACTGCGTCTACAGCCGACGACTATCACACCACCTGCGCCATAGCGCAACTAGGGAGGGGAAGCTGAGCAGATCTGATGCGCCATAGCGCAACAAGGGATGTTCAGCTGAGCAGTCCAGAGGCGCCATAGTGCAACCAGGGATGCCCTCCAGCAGCAGAGCAATGTAACTGCACAACCAGAGAGGTAGGGGCCCACCACCCATGCCACAGATGGGCACAGGAACACACAGCAGAACAGACATTGTCCCCCCACACCCCATGCACTGCACAACTGGGGGAGGGCTGGAATAACCACTGGCCCATGGACACAAGCAAACAACCCACAGCCGGGCCATGGTGCCCCATCACAGCTACCAGCAAGCTGTGACTGGCACACAAGGAGGGCTGACCACCCCGTGCCACACCATCCCCTCCAATGCAGAGCACACCCTGCACTGTGACCCCCCAGACACTCCCCCATGAGCAGTGACCACCACTGCAGGAAACCCCATGCATGCCACCACCCCCACTGTTACACTGCAGCCCTGTGCACCACAGAACCATGCAAGCCAGCCCCACCACAAGCACCCATCAGCGGGTGGCAGCACACAGCAATGAAACAACGGCAGACACAGTGCCATCACGCACAGTCCCCCGAGGTACTGCTGAGAGACCAACCATGCCATCGGCACATGAGGTACCCTACACGGGACAGGGCGTGCCCTTGACACCACCACCAGTGGTATGCAGCACCCCGCACAGTAGTCCAATGGACACACCCGACCCACCACTGGCCACAACAGCCAGCACAGACACCCACAGTGGTGCATGGAATCATGCACCACACTGGATGCCACACAGTGTATGGACAGACACCCACCCATACCCAAGGGCACAACAACATAGGAACGCAGTGGTGGGGCAACCAAGCCCCCAGTGTGGGCCCATGTAAACTGTGTACACACAACCCGCAGTCCTCCATGGCACTGGAGTGCCAGCCACCCTGCGCAGGCACTGTGGACCCATACACCACCATCAGTCGCCTGGAGCACAAGTCACAGACAGTGGGGCACATCCCCTGCAACACACACAAGGCACAGCATGGAGGTGGGACAACAACTGTGGTGCCCACAGTGCCATCCGAGGCAGGCATGCACCACACCAGTGACAGGAGGCAACCCAGCAATGTGACAGGTACAGTGGCTGACCTGCAGGGACTGCCACCACTGACATGCTAGCGGACTGTGCAGGTCACAGACATGCATGTGTGTCAGCTGCACAGGCCATGGACGGGCCAATGGGTGTGCCATGGACACAGAGCACACACCATGGACCACTGCACACAGTCATCCAGTGCACAGGGCACAACACACACACACAACAGACACTGACTGATAGCTACCCCCACACCATAGTCACCTCCACACGGACACACACACACATACCCATGACCGCACCACCCCTGACGCCATGCACACCACTGCAGCTCAGCACCTATAGCCCACTGCAAATTAGAGACCACCACAGTATTCATATCAAAATTAAATGTATTGAAAAAATATATAACAATCAACTATATACAATATTACAAGAACTATACACAATATTACATGAATTATATATAAGGTTGGGGGCCACAAACAACGTGGGGATGGGTAGAGGGCAGGGGTGGACAAATGGGATGGGAAAGGAGGGGTGTGAGGGTGGGTCCAGGGGGGTAGGGGAACACTGGGACCGAGGTATCCCTAGCGGGAGCGGCTCTCCCCACTTTGACTCCTCTGGGCCCTGTGCCTCCTCGGGACCCCAGTTTCGACAATGCGTCGTAGGATGTCCAGTGATGCCCTTGCCACCAACAAAATCTCCTGCAGTGCCTCCCGGATTTCACATAGCTGGCAGGTACCTAGGACAAGGGAGCACAGTCAATAGGTGTGAATGCGCAACCTCATACAGCCCACCCACTGTGCATGGCATACAGCCATGGGACATACATCTGTGATGGTGTGTGATCACCCGCAGTGATCACGTCCACAGGACCTGCCCACCCAGGTGCATACAGCCATACAGAACGCTGCACACACCCACTGGTCAAGTCATGCACAGCACCACCGTGGCCATTCAGTGACATGGCTATGTGGTGCAAAGGCAGTGGCGCAACCATGTACCTGGTGCACGCATGGACCACCATTGATGCACTCCCAGACATGCATTGCCACTGGATAGTGTTGACTAACAAGTTGCGTGCATGGCAGTGGTGTCGATGGATGGTGGCCATGCTCCGCTGCCCACCCTGTCACACAGCATGCAATAGTAATCATGGATGTATGGCATTCACCTTCATCGGGCCGGTCAAGTGGGCGGTGAGGTCTCTCGCCCTGCCTGGCTGCACCATGCTCCTCCTGCCGCCGCTCTTCCCGCACATGGCAGCGTTCCTCTGGGCCTGTGGGGAAAACATGGAGAGAGGAACATCAGTACAATCCCGTAGCAAAGTCCCCCTGCCCCCAGGTGTGTGCCCTCCCACCCAGCCAGACCCACCCAGCCCACACCCTGTGAACATCACCACAGCCAACCCCGGACAGTCCCTCCCCTATGTACTGGACACATACAACACTGTTACCCATATGGACAATAAAAGTGTGTTGATGGAACCCCTACCTGGCCATGGCACCATGCCCCTCCTGGCACGTGCCCGCAGGCATGCCAGTAGCTCCGGCTCCCTCCGCCACAGGTCCCTGTAACGGTGCCTGCACTGCTTGGCACTCCTCCCCCATCCAGTGGCCTCCTCAAGGGCAGTGACCACCTCCTGCCACACCTGAGTCCTGGCCCTGTCCAGGGGCACCTCCCCGAACAGAGGCCCATGGTGTGGCTCCACAATGGCCAGTAGGTTGGCCAGTTCAATAGCAGACCACTGGGCTGCCCTTCTGCGTGCCATTCTCGGTTTTCTAGTTGGCAATATGGCGTTCTGCAGAGAGGCTCCCCACGTGCAGATGCTGTGCGGTACAGTGCTGCCATTCCCTATCACGCTGTCACCGAACAGCACAATGGAGGTGCACCCATGCCTGACGCATGGTGCCTAGGGAGCAAAATCAGGCACAGGGTCAAGGGTCTGTGGCGCATGGACACACACAGCACCATTGGAACACAATGCGTGTAGCGTGATTGGCTGCCTGTGTGCCAGCGCCATAGCAGCCTACTGTGCAGTTAGCCCATTGTGCCTATGATGGCCCAGTGCCACAGCGCCATGTAGTGACCATCACTATAGCGCCACTGGCACAATGGTGGCCATGCCCTGCATTGCCTACCATGCACAGCACGTCATCAGCACGGCAGACGCCTGTGTCAGCAACCCGGGCATGCGCAGTGAGGTGTGTACTACACATGTCACAAAGCAGCGCCATTGGCTCAGCACATTCAACACAATTGCGCACAGCGCAATAGCGCGATATTCAGTCAACATATGCAAATCATCTAATCAGCCATTCAATGGTGCAGCACTGCAATTTGCATCTACTTAAAGTTGCTCCTCGCCTCATTTGCATGGGTTATGCTATAAAAGTGCGACATTGTGCTGCAGTGGCCAAAGTCGGTTACTGCAGTCTATTGGTGAGTTGCATGCTGTTTGGGAGTGTGGACTGTGGATTTAGGGACATGCATGGGACTGCACAGTCACAGGTAACAACTGCCATTCTTACAGGCTACATAATGACTGAGCAGGTTGTTGGAGAGGAGGAACACAGTGGTGGGAGGAGGAGGAGGAGGCGAACTTTACCAAGGCTGAAACCGAAGCCCTGTTTGAGGCCTACATGGATCAGGAGCCACTTCTCAGTGGACGGCGGGGAACACCTCAAGCCCATACTGCTGCATGGGAGGAGGTGGCATGTGCTGTGAACCTGCATGGCAGCCAAGAGTGCTCCATGCAGGAGTGTAAGAAAAAGATGGGCACGGACAGGAGGAGGATAAAGGAGAAGGTGGCTGCCATCAGGGCAGCATGTGCTGCAACAGGTGGGGGACAGCTGGAGGTGGTACAGCTGACCCCACAGGAGGAGAGGCTTGCTGGAAGCATGCAGCACAGTGCCATTGAGGGTGTTCTGGGTGGTGGCTTCCAGAAAGGTGGTGGCCCATCACTGCATGGTAAGTCTTGGTCTGTCTATGGGGAGGCAGGGTAGGTCACATGCAGTAACGCGACTTTGCTTTCCCTTACAGATCCTGAGCATCTGCATGGGTCAGCGGTGGTGGGCCTGTCCACTGAGGACAGTCAGCTGGAGTTGGAGGAAGGCCCATCCACCTCCACAGGAATACGTGGATCATTGCAACAGTGGGGCCGCCTGGCTGTCCATACTGATGTCGTTGTAACAGGTATGGAGGAAGCCCTGCCTGTGTCCCAGCATGCTGGCATCCATGTATGCCAGCATGCTGTGACTGTGGCTGGTGCAGAATCCATCACCGGTGTTGACAACACTAACATCATGGGCAGTGACACGTGTATGCCATGGGATAGCCACACAGCAGGGCAATTCGCGCCCATGGCTGTGGGTGGTGCTGCTGTAGAGGCCTGCGTGTCAGCACAGTCCCAGCCTGTACCTGTCAGCACCAGTGGGACAGCACTGGTGTCTGTTCAGGACAGTGGGACTGTTGCAGCCACTGCGGCGGCACCAATAAGACCTGGGGAGTGGCAGCCGGAGGGGCAGCATCAGCAGTCGGCCAATGGGCTTGGGGGTACAGGGTTCAGCAGTGGCGTCTGTGCACCACCTGTGGACATGCCCAGACCTGGTCCTGGTGTGCAGCACCCACCCTCAAGGGGTGCTGATCATCATGGCCATGCACACCCTGAGGGACAGGATGCCGAGGAGGCAGATGACCTCTTGGACGAGCACACCAGCCAACTCCAAGCATCAGTCCAGCAGCAGATGCAGTTTTCGACGTCCATAGATGCACTGCGTGTGGCTCTGGAGCGGGCAGAGGAGCGTCGCAGCAGGGACACCGCTCTGATCCTGGCAGGGATGGACCGTTTGCGGAAGGATGTGACCGCTGCCATTGACAGGCATGCACAGGCATTCACTGCTGTCATGGCCACAATGGGCACACAGTCAGGTGCCCATGCATCGCGGACACCACGTAGTGCACTGTCCACCCCCCATTCCCGGTGTTGTGCGACTCCAACCCTGTCGACACTGGGATCAGCTGTGGGCATCCCGAGCACTCCTGGCGCAGGCATGTTCGATGTGCTGCAGACCCCTGTGCAAGCATGGTCATGTTTATGCAGTGGAACGCCTGGGGGACCATCGGTGCCACCCCATGAGGCCAATGGTCAGCCTGTCAGTGCTGGCGGGTCTCGGCGGGGCTCCCCACGCATCCGTGGTGGCTGGGGCACAGTGTCGCATGACTGACCTGTCTCCAAGTGTGGCTACTGTCTGGTGCTGCCCAGTGTGCATTGTGTGTTTCAGTAGGCAGTGCACGGGTGGGTACCCAGCCCTGCACATGGACACACAGTCCACCTGCACACCCTCCCGGCTGCTGTCCGCAGTTGTTTGTGCATGATGATGCCTGCATTGCACTGTACACCAATGTGCAATGGTGCTCAGCATCTGACACACGCACATGGACAGGCAGTGGGCGTGGTAGCCTGTGGACATGTGTGTTGCTAGGGTTGGCGTTCTGGGTTGGTGTGCCTCCTGCCCTCTGTGTACGTTTGTTGCGTTGTGTGTGTGCATGTGTGTGTGTCTGTCCACGAGGCATGTTAATCCTCACCAATCCCTGGTTGTGTGTGTGCTTCTGTGCCCTGCCACTTCCCTTGATGGCATGCACCCCTGGTGTGTGTCCATGCATGTTTGTGGGTTGTGCCTTAGCCACTGGTGATTGCACATGGTCCCATGACTTACCTGGGTTAGCTGAAGGGCTCCTCCAAGATGGTGTCCTGGTGCAGCTGTGCCAACTGGATCAGTCGGGGGTCCCGCCGGCCAAGGGGGGGCTGCCCATCACCATCGTCACTGGTGTCCTCATCATCCCCATTGCTGTCCCCCTCTTTGACCTGTACGGCTATCCTACATTCATTGGCCATGTTGTGCAGGATGCAACAGGCCAGGAATAGCCCACAGGCCTTTGAGGGGCTATACTGTAGGGCACCACCGGAGGTGTCCAGGCAACGGAAATGTGCCTTCAGCATCCTGAACACCCGCTCGATGACATTACGTGTGGTGGCGTGAGCCTCTTTGTAGTGTTGCTGCGATGGGGTCGTGGGCCGCCGGTAGGGTGTGAGCAACCAGGGACGGAGTGGGTATCCACTGTCACCTGTGTGTAGAGGGCGGAGGTTAGTTTGGTGATCAGCATCGCCCTGCCCCGGGCCATGTGGGCCCCTACCCATGTCACCTCTGGCCATGCCCCACCAGGCCCTATGATTGTCCATGTGGTTTGCATACTCACCCACTAGGTGTCCAGTGGGGATGTCCCCACTCTAGAATCTGTGGCACAGTGCTGACTGGTGCCAGATGAAGGCATCGTGTGCTCCCCCAGGGTGCATTGCACAGACATTGAATATGCGCCCCCTTGCATCGCACACCACCTGGCAGTTGATGCTGGCATAGCCCTTGCGATTGATGTATGTGGCCGCCTCGGGGTCAGGTGGTGTGCGTATGGCCACATGGGTGCAGTCTATTGCCCCTAGCATGCCAGGCATATGTGCTATCCTGTGGAACTCCTGTATGTTTGCTGTGCGCTCCACCGCTGTGCTGGGGAAATGGATGTACTCTGCAGCATGTGGCAGCAGTGCGCTGAGGAATTGGGTGAGGTGGCATGACGTGGCTGACTGGATTATGCCTGTGGTGTCCCCAGTTGGTCTCTGAAAGGTACCCGTGGTGAACAAGCACATGCAGGCTGTTACTTTAGTCTCCACTGACAGGGCATGGCTCCGTCGTGTGGGTGCCTGCATCACATCACTGCACAGCTCACAGAGCCACCTCAGAATTGCCCTATTCAGGTGGTACCGGCCTACAATCTCAGTATCAGTGTACAGCTGAAAGCAGGTGCAGGGTCGGTACTGCCTGTTGGGAGCATACCACCGACGGGCCCTTCAACAACCACGCCCCCCTGCTGCCCGCCTTCTCACCCCCCTCATAGCGGCCTCCATCTGGAAGGTGGCACTGGCCATGTCCCTGGCTTTTGTTCACCCCCCCGCCAGCTGTTACTGTATTCCCCACTGTTCTCCCTGCTACTTCCCCTGCACGGGAACACCTGCCTGTGATGGCCTCTGTGCTGTGTGGCACTTCCCCCTTCTGCACTAGCTGTGGCTCCCCACACCTTCCCTGTGCCTGGGTGTTCAGAATGCCCTTTCCCTGGCCTGCCCTGTTTGTCCCTCCTGCCCTGTCTGTCTGCCTAGGGTTCTGCCTCATGTGGCTTCCCTGTAGTGTTCTTGCACCTCTCCCTTGCTCCTTTTTATTTTGGCTCATTTCCGCTATGGCACAACTTCCGCTTGCTCCCCTATTGCGCATGGCGCAAGTCGTTGAATATCACACTGTGCAATTTATGCATGGTTCCTCCCCCTTCGGTTGCGCATGCCTTCATTATCATTGCGCTGTTGCTCAGCATGATTTTGGGGCGCAACTGCCTCCTGCTGAATATCACAGAATGGCGCAATTTCGGACTTGCGCAGGCGCAGCCCTATTGCGCATGGGTCAACTCTTCTGAATATCTGGGCCACTGTGTTTCTCTATGCACTTGTTGGGCAAAAACAGGGTATGCGCTTCTGTTACTCTTACAGTTACTGTTTCCACTTGCGTTTATGTACCCGTTTGTGTTACCGTTCCTGTGTACGCCACCTTGTGCATTACCCTTTGCGTTCTCGTTTGCGCTTGCTTTTGCATTACTGTTACATTTGCATTTCCACTACTGTTTGTGTTTGCATTTTGGTTTGTGTTACTGTACACATTGCCATTTGCATTTCCGGCAACCCTTTTGTTTGCATTTGCATTTCTCTTTTGTTTTGCATCTTCATTGGTGTTACTGTTTGCATTTGCAATTGTGGTACTGTGCCCGTGCACGTTACGATTTGTGTTTACACGTGTGCTTGCATTGGCATTTCCATTTCTGTTCCCTTTGGCATTCTTTTTGCTGTGACACTTAACATTTGCATTTAAAATAGTGTTGCCATCACTCTGCGCGTTACCAGTTGTATTTTTGTACGTGCTTGCATCTCCGTTTGCATCACTGTTTGCTTCGGCGTCATTTTGCATTTCCATTTCTATTGACTTTTGCTTTACCATTTACATTTGCATTACCATGTGCATCACTTTTGGCACTTGCATTTGCGTTGCTCTTCCTGTTACTATGTGACAAGATATCATGTGGCAGGACCCCGTGCTCCCGCCACCACATTACATTCACTATTTCTCGTCCTCATTCTCAAAAAGAAGGGGAAATTAGAGGCAAAAATCTCTGTTTAATGCATCAGTTAGGGTTGTTCTACGGCGACAAAAGCAAGGAAATTCGGTGTTAGGGTTGAAAGCCCCCCTTGGACCCCTTCAGCCCACCTCCCCAACTGGCATCAGGGTGCACGTTGGGGTCGTCGGTACTAACTCTCACCCCATTCTCCTATACCTCAGCTTCTTACACATGTGATGGGGTGAGGTTAGCCGATGACCCCAACATGCAACCCCATGCCAGTTGGGGGTGGCTGAGGGTCCAAGGGGGCTTCAAACCTCACACCTCAAATTCTCGCTTTTGTCACTGTAGAACAACCCTAACTGGATGCATTAAATGGAGTTTTTGCCTCTTATATATATATATATATATATATATATATATGCACACACACATATACATACATATATATATATACATATATACTGTATATATATATATATATATATATATATATATACATATACATGCATATATATATATATATATATGCATGTATATGTGTGTGTATATATATATATATATATATATAGAGAGAGGAAGAGAGAGAGAGAGTGAGAGAGAGACCTCCTGTTCCTTCTGGTAAATATTTTTGCAGTAAGTCACAGGAAGCCAGAGTGATTCCTTCCGTGCATTTGATGTCTGAGACTATTTGATTCCCATCTTTTAATTTAGTTATTGTATTCCTTTCTGCTCTAGTTTTTCATAGGTCAGCTAATAACTTGCCAGATCTATTTCCTTACAGATATCTCAGTCCTTTCACTCTATGCAGGTTTCTTTGTTGATTAGTTGTTGTTTTTCAAATCTACATTCTATCCATTCATTAAGATATTTATCTTTTCATTTATGACCAGAGCAGAACATATTTATTTTTTCATTTATGACCAGACCAGAGCTGTTCACAATTCAGTCCTCTTGATCATTGATTATAGTTTAATCATATACAGTGATGCAACATACACATCACTCAAAAGACTCACAGTTGCACTGAACAAGGCCTGCAGGTTAATTACGGGTGCTGCTCACCTCATTCACACCTGTGAGTTATACGCTCAATCTGGTTGGCGTCAGCTAAGCAGCAGGATCAAATATCAAGCATGCCTTCTAACCAAAAAAGTACTACTTGGATTCCTGATTCAGAGCACTGGTTGTCTGTTAAACAAATCCCCTAAGACCCAACACACTCGCACCTCTGATGCAGACCTCCTTCTACTCCCTCACTGTCAGACTGCTCAACATCAGCTATCCTTTAGGTACAGAGACCCTCTATGGTTTAATAATCTAAGCAACCAGCTGGCCATGCTACCAAGTCTTATCCAATTCAAACAAATGCTTTGACAGCATCTCCTAGCTGAAAGCGCCTGTGACTGTAATACCTAATTTCCCACCATGCCAAAGCCACCCACTATTGATCTCTCTTCTTTGCACTTGCCAGGCTTCCTGGCCACCACCCTCTGTTGAAATAATTATCCCCTTCCCCATCTTATCGATTCCACCCTTAACCTCTCTCCCAGCTGCTCCTCTCCAAAGATCTCTCTCTATGCAATTGTCATACCTCCTGGTCACCACCTCTCTTGTCTTGCTACCCCTCTTTTCCCTCTTGTTGTGTCCTTATTTACCCCCCTCTCCACCATATGCCTCCCCTTGTCCCTCAATTTATGACAAAGCCCCTGGCTGCTTTATTTCCCATCCAATTCATGATACATCTCTTCCCCCTCTCTGTTCCTCTCTGTTATAATAATAACAATAATATTCTTTATTTCTATGATGCTTTTCAAGAACCAAGGTACCTAACAAATATAAAATGACATATCAGACAATCCAAACATCTTAAAATATAAAACAGCTAATACAGTTGAAAAAGAAATCAATCACCAAATGCCTGGTACCACAAATATGTCTTTAGTGCCAGTTTGAATCCCTCTATGGTCATGCACTACCATAACTGACAGGGTAGAGAATTCCAAAGGGTTGCGGCCGCATGCATGAATGCCCAGGCCCCAGAAGATTTCAGGCACACCCAAGGAATCTCTAGCAGCCCCTTGTCAACTGAGTGGAGCAATCACCCAGGGCAGCAAGGAACCAAGAGCTCTTTCAGGTAACATGGGCCCAGTCTATGTAGGGATTTGAAAGTCAATTAACTGACTTTAAAGGAGATCTGCCACTGAATTAGCAACCAGTGCAGTCTGTGCAGCACTGGTGAAATATGACAGGACCAGGAAGTCCCTATCAAAAGCCAGGCCACAGCATACTGCATTAGTTGCAGGTGGCGGATTTCCACCCCAGGTAGCCCTAGGTAAAGGGAGTTTCAATAGTCCAAGCACAAGGTCAAAAAGGCATGGACCAGCATAAGAAGATCACTGGACAGAACACGGTGCTTAATCCAGGAGATAGTCCTTAGATGGTAGAAAGAGGACTTGACAACTGCCGACACCTGTGAATGCAGAGTCAACCCTTTGTCAAAAATTATCCCCAGGTTTTGCATCCATTCAGAGGTCAGGAGTGGTAAGCCCCCAAGAAAAATCCCAGAGGGCGAACCAGCCTCAGCCCCCTCACCCAGCATGCCGGATCCACAACCAGCACCTCAGTATTTTCTGAGTTCAACTTCAGCTAGCTCGAGCCCATCCAGTCCTGGATTTCTGTGAGCAGTTGTTAAAGACCAAGAGAGTTCCATCCTGATCAGGTGCAAAAGAAAGGTAGAGCTGGGTATCATCAGCATAGCAGTAGGGAGTGCACCCCCAGACAATCTGCATGACATCAATAAACTCCAGTCAGTCAAAATTACTCCAGGAATGCTGACAGGCAGTGACCATGTGCTGGTTGAAAGCAACATCCATAGAGCATGCCGGTTGGGGTACCGATATGATGTCAGCCACCTTAGTCGCAAAGAATCGAGCAAGTTCATCACTCCCTACCTGCAAAAAAGCTTTCCAAACTCGTAGACTGGCTGAGTTGCACAGTCTGTCCACAGTGTGAAATGGCTGAGTTGGTCAATTTTGAGTGGCCACAATCTTCCCAAACATGAACTCTGCCTTTCTATGGGTGATTGCAGATTGATAGACATGATATTGATCCATCAATCTAAGGTGATTGTCATCAAGGATGGATTTCCACCAGCAACACACTAACCTTCATCCTAGTCACTGCATCTCCCTCAGAGTCCCATCAAACCATGAGGATCGAGGGTGAAGGGAGGGAGGATGAATGCAGGCAGGAGCAATGACATCCAGAGCCACCAAAATGGTGATATTATAGGCCACCACGAGGGCCTCTGGGTCACTGTTTGCCTCTGGAAGAGATGATAGGTCAAGTACTGCCACCAGGCCTTCAGAGTTAACATCATGTAAAGGGTGATACCTAACCATCTCCACAGGGGTAGGTCTGTGAAGGGGGGGCACTAAAACTAAATCCCATGGTGCAGTGATCAGACCATCCAACTAGTTCCACCCACAGGTCAGAGGCTTCGATCCCCAGGAGGAAGACTAAGTCAAAAGAGTGACCATGTTTATGGGCTGCAGAGGTAACTATCTGTGTAAGGCCCAGAGATGACATAAACTGGAGGAAGTGTTGTCCAAATTGTGAAAATTCATCATTGACCCAGGCATTGAAGTTGCCCAGAACCATCAGTCTGGGTGACTCAAACGCCATGTCAATGATGAAGTCCACCACTTCCTGAAGGAACCGCTTCTCATCGCTGGGTGGATGGTAGATGACAGTGATCCTACAGCCTACACCTGCTACCACAGATCACTTAGATGACTCAGTCTCCTCAACTGGTACACTCCTGAGATTAAGTTCAGTCTTGAAACAGACCACAACCACCACCACACCGCAATCCAGTCTCGGGCGGTGGATCACCAAGTACTCAGCTGGAGTTAGAGCCTCCAATATGGGGACAGAATTCTCATCCAGCCAGGTCTTAGTGATGCAAGCCAGGTCCACAGTTCCCACAAGATGTGCAATAATTGCAGTCTTGTTTTTAATGGACCTGGCATTGCATAACCTCACCCGAGTTGGGTGAACCTCCAGGGCTGCCTGAGCCACCTGCCCACCAAAATTAGTAGTGTTCTTGGGTATGGGAACCAGACATGGCAGACTATGATCTTGGTGTCTCCTGGATCTTATGATCACGATGCGGTGGCCTTCCTTATTCACTCTCCACTGTTTGCACCCCCAGCCCTCCTCCCCCTCCTACAAGCAATACCCAGTGCCTTACAGCGCTGGTATGTTGTAAACTGCAATGGGGGCCAGAGGGCACAGAGAGCAGAGGGTGAGTAGCGTACAACTGTGGGGGCAGGCCTCCAACACATTCTGGTGACCAATTTATCAGAACAGCCTTTACTTAGCTAAACCAACAATATCCCTAAGGATAAAATAAATAAATATCCCTCAATTACCCCACCCCTAACATAAAATTCTAAGGTAAGTTAAAATATCACAACTCAGAGTCTTGGACAAGGATAAATCAGCTTGAAGGTAATTCAGTCACAGATGAGTAACAAACTTGCTGTAAATTAAATCTTGGATGAAAGAAAATGAGTCTAACATGCATGACAAATATCTTCAGCTCTCCAAGACCGTCTCATTGCCTTGGGAGAATTAACAGGGCACAGGCACTCTCACTGTCTGTCTGAGCCAGAAGTTAGTACAGAGTTATGAATAGTTTCAGCCCCCAGGCGCTCTCACTACCTGGGGGACTGACAAAAAAGGACAGGCACTCTTACTGCCTGGAAAATGACAGTAAATAATGAAATAGTGAAAAAATAAAAGTCTGATCAAGTGCAGGCAGAAGGTCTTTGAGACAAACGTCCTCACTCCCGATCCATGTGCCAGGAACATGGAGACCCAAAAAAATTCCATAGACCAGAACCAGAAAATATTTGCAGCCACTTCCTTGGTTCTCTACTGGCACCAGCCCACTAGTTGCCTCCCAGAGAATCTAAGCAAGCCAACAGCCCACTCCTTCGACTACCTGACAGAAACATGGCTCAGCTCCCCAAGCAGCTCCGAATTCTGGACACTAGTCAGCCCACAGGGACAGGCCAACTGCTACAGACAAGCAAATTCTTGTGCCCAACAAAGGTGCCACCACAGGATTGTCCAGTCAGGGGCTCAGTTCAAAGAGAAACCAAACAAATCCTCTCCCGTGTTGCACCTTGTCCCAACAAGTCCAAACTCCAAGTAATCCACTGCCTCTCCTCAACTCCTCTCCTCAAGGCTTCCTGTCTCCAATCCATGACACAGATCTGGGCTGAAATGAGCAGCAAATCTGAGTAGGTCAGATTAAATCCCAAGGAAAGCACAGGCAAGTCAGCTCAGATCTTCAAAATATGCAGGATGACAATGGGCAGAAACAAATGGCCCTAGTGTACCCTACGAGGTCATTAGAATGACCCGGTGTCACTCTACAAGATAGCTGAGGCAAAAAAAGGTTGCAGAAGAATCAAAAAACAAGCTGTAAACAGCGACAAGAAATGAAAACGGGCAGTAAACAGCGACATATAGGAGGCAAAAATTGGGAAAACAGAGAATATAAAATCACAATATAGCTACAACTAACTCCAAATTGCAAGAGCAGCTCTACAGCATATCCAGCCTGGAGGCCATCTTGTCAGGGGAGCCAACAAGCAACAGATTAGAGACCCAGGGCCAGATATTCAAAAGATTGCCCCTTGGCTAAATTAGCACTGCCCGGCTGGCAAAATTTGCCCGGAGCAAAACCATAGCTATATTCAAAGGGAAATAGCCCGGTGCAAAAGCAGCTGAATATAGCAAGCTAAGGAAGCCGGGCAAATAGGCTGAGGAGTGCAGGGCAAAAATTGCCCGAGATTAAGACAGCACTGAATATAGCAGATAAGACAGCACTGAAAATAGCAATCAAACAGAGGCAGTGCAAACACCCACAGAAACAAAGTGTTAGAGGTGTAAGCAGCGAACACAGGAAAGCAAATCAGCCCTGCTAGACATAACTGCAGTACTAGTGGAAGGCATGGAATAACCTGGACCCACAAGTGAAACCAGAACACCACAGAACACTGTCAAATCCTGACTCCCCCCCCAAAAAGACACAGGACACAGGAATGTCAAACATAACATAGTATAATTAAACAAGCATTTGTCAATGCCAAATTTTGCTTGCTGGCATTGGCAGTGGTAGTGTAGAAGTTACAGAGCTGCGTAATAGTAATGGCAGTGAAGTATTGAACTGAAGGCAACCCCACCACTACCCTGTAGAGGGTGACAGGCATTGGGGTGTGCCTTTGGGTCATCAGGCATAACTGCCACGCCATTTCAGTACACCCCACCCTGCAGACACTGGCAAGTGTCACGGTGTTCTTAGGGTCTTTGGTCTATGCACACCCCATTCCATTAGGAAATACAGTGGGATGGTGCGATATAGGAAAATGGGGTGAACTTTGAGGCCAAAGAGTCCAAGGCATACCTCAATGCTTCTCACTGGCTGCAGGGTGTGAAATGGTATGAGCATTACAGGCAAGAATCCCAAGTCACACCCCTGATGCCTGTCATTCTCTACAGGGTTGGGCGTTATGGTTGGAAACCCTAATACCTCAGGCATTCATTGGTATTTTCACTCCAAATGTTCAACATGGTTTTTTTGTGACCCCACCTCATGAACAGGGGGAATATCAGTTTCTTAGCCGGAAGCTGCTTATGCACAGCGACTACGGCATTTAGCACCACAGGTGCAAAAACATTCCGAACAGGATGTAAAAAATGACAGCTGTACTGTTCATGGGGAGGTGTAAAAAAATGGCAATGTTGCAAATCTGCAGTAAAAATATTTAAAAAAATGGTGAAGTCACGAGCGTACATAGAAACTGTGCAACGCACACCCGTAATATAATTAGGTTGGGGATTTTTTTTACAGCAGATTGTCAACTCAGGCATTTTGGTGCCTCCGATCATGAACAGTGTCACTGTGATTTTCTTTATCTGTCCCGAACAATGATTTCCCACAGCGACCACGCATCTCTGCGCTGAAAGTGTGAAAACACACTTCGGCCATGTTGTGAAAAATGACAGCTGTACTGTAAATAAGGCAGTGTGGAAAAATGCCACTGGTGAAAATCTGGACTTAAAATATTACAAAGTCATGAACTTACGAGGGTGCGTGGAAACTGTGCAATGCTCACTCGTAACACAGTCATTTTATGGACTTTTGTCACCAAATTTTCAACATAGCCATTTTAAGACCTCTACTCATGAACAGTGTAACTGAGACTTTCTTAATCTGTCCCAAACATTGCTTTCACACACCAACAACACCACTGTGTGCTACATGTGCGAAAACACATTTTGGGCAGCATATGAAAAATGGCAGCTGTACTGTTCAAAAGTAAGTGTAATAAAATGGCAATGTTGAAAATCTGGAGTGAAAATATTAAATTTGCAAACTTATGAGCATGCATAGGAACTGCGCAACACACACTCTTAAAACAGTCATTTTTTAGGAATGTTTTCACCAAATTTTCAACAGCCATTTTAAGACCTCTGCTCATGAACAGTGTCACTGTGATTTTCTTAATTTGTCCCGTACATTGATTTAGCACACCGACTGCGCCATTGTACGCTACATGGGCTGAAACACGTTTTGGGTGAGATGTGAAAAATGACAGCTGTACTACTCATAAGAAGGTGTGGTAAAATGACAATGTTGAAAATTTGGAGTGAAAATATTGAAAATTTGCAAACTTACGAGCGTGCGTAGGAACTGCATAACACTGCAGCTCTTAAATAAAACAATCGTTTTTGAAATTTTCACCAAATTTTCAAAATAGGTTTCTTGAGAACCCACCTTATGAACACTGGCAGTGTCATTTCATTAATCGGTCCCGAAAGGTGATTTCGCGCAGTGACTGCGAAATCACCCTTCGGGCCCGAATAACGCCATGACAGTGACATCATTCATGAGAAGGGGTCCCAAAAACCCCCATGTTGAAAATTTGGTGCAAAAATTCAAAAAATTTCTGAGATATGCAACAAAGTTGAAAACCCCATATCTAGCCCATTATACAGCTTACTGGCATTTCCTCAGTTTGGTGGTCGGCTTTGAAGAGTGCAGGCGTGTTCCCAGTTCACCAAAGATCGTTCGCCAAAGTCCGGAGGTAAGTATGGGGTGAGGGTGTTGGGAGGCAGTGCGCAGTGGGTGGGTGTGGGTTGTGGGAGGGCCAGGAGACCGTGGGACCGTTTTTCTTTACAGGTGTTCTTTTTGTTTCCAATGACAGCGTAGGATGTTTGCCATGCTGGGTGGGCTCCCAGCGTGGCACAAGGATGGTTGGGGGCATTCAGCTGATGGGGGATTGGGCACCCCCGTCGCCCAAAGCATCGATTGCCACACTGGGGTGGGCTCCCAGCATGGCACCCAGTACGCGGGGGTGAGGATAGTGAAGCTGACAGGGGATTGGGCACCCCCAGCTATATCATGAGTTGCCACACTGGTGTGGGCACCCAGCATGGCATTTGGAAGGCTTTGGGGGGACGGGGGAGCGCAGCATAGCCGACGGGGGATTGGGCACCTCCGTCGGCTGTACAGTGTGTGCGTGCGGGGTGGTGCCGCCTGCGTGTCGATGTGTGGGGGAGCCGCGCATGAGCAAGTGATATCTTATCGCTCACTGTAAGCTACCCTTTGAACTGTATGCCACTGCATTTTGAGCTTGTCATAGACAGCTCCAGCATGCGATTACTTACAGGGTAGCGCCATGCACAACACACTGAATTGTAGAGCGGGTGACACACCTCGAAATCTCGGATGATGGCACTATGTTTCTTGCACATGCGTGCAAGCAAACATAAAACATAATAAATGTATCTTAATTTTTGAAGACCTTTTTTTTTTTGTGCGTGCATATGTGACGTATGAATGAGGGATCCACTCACTGTAGATCAAGGGAGGATGTGAAATGGTGCAGCTACATGGGGGTGTGAACAAAGTGGTAGACAGTAAGCCCTACCAGAGCTTCAGGCTGATGTAGCACAGCAATACATTGGGGGGGTGAACAAAGTGGTAGACAGTAAGCCCTACCAGAGCTTCCGGCTGATGTAGCACAGCTGGACTAAGGCAAGGGAGGATGTGAAATGGTACAGGTACATGGGGGGTGAACAAAGTGGTAGACAGTAAGCCCTACCTGAGCTTCAAGCTGATGAGCAAGCGATACATTGGGGGGGTGAACAAAGTGGTAGACAGTAAGCCCTACCTGAGCTTCAAGCTGATGTTGCACAGCTGGACTAAGGCACAAGCACCCACGGCATGTTCTTATAGTCCCCATTTATATGTCCATTTATGTTCTTACAGCGCTGATTGCCTAACTGAGCCAAGATGTAAAACAGATACTAAAATGTCAGGTTTATTTCAGGTGACCAGGATCGTAGTGGGTAGAGGAGGCAAGTGAAACAATGTCCTGAGAATGTGCTTACACTTATTAACTGTTGTGCCACGGAGTGATACACTGGTCCAGAATCCCTATACGTTCAAATTATGTTTGCAGCCTAAAGGTGCTTAGGTGGATTGGCATTTACATTACTCGGCGGCAAATCTTTTTCACACTTTTTGTGATCATCGGTTAAGATATAACCACTAACTGATGAGTCACTTGGGGGCATGAAACTGTGCTACCAGCAAAGTTGCATTTGCAAAGCCCTGAATATTTATCTGTTGATAATGAAATGAAAACTGTCAGCTGATAACATTCAGCCACTGTCCATTGCACAGAATAGACATCTCACTGATAGATCTGGAGCAAAGGGACATGCACTTGCCAATAACACCACTATAGCTCCAGACACTGAAGAAAGAAGTTCATGCATTTTCATGACTGTTAACTTTGTCAGCATTTTAAAACAGTTACTTAGCATCTGCACTAAGATGTTACACGTCGCTGAACTGAATTGTGACACCAGAATCCCTGCGATCAACATCTGTCAGCAAAAGTGAATTGAAAAAAAATCAATAGATGTATAAAATGGTAAGTGACATGAGTCAATAACATCATATCTGCATGTAATACTTGGCTTAAAATTTGAGCACCACTATATTCCGCACCACAGCGTCAAACAGGGATGCCATTTATAATTCAGCTAATGTCAAGCAGTTTTCGAGCCATAAAAAGTATTACTGTATCAGTATGGTGGCAGCAACAGGATCAGGAAATTATGAAATAAAATGCAACAGCACCCCCATCGGCCATATGTTGTGCGGGTGGAGGGAGTGCATGAGCACCCAGGGGTGGGCTGTTAGGCGGCTTCAGATTCACCGGAGAAAAGGGTGGATTCGATTGTGAGCTATGATTGAATTTGTGTTTTCTTTTTCTATACCTAGTTTTCGCTATTTTGTTAGGGCACATGTCCAACCCTAAGATGTTTAGGGTCACAAGGTGATATGACTTCATTGAGCATCTGATCTGAGAAAGAGCTGTGTGATTCTATCTAAATGCCAGCTCATGGCAATTCAGAGAAAAAAAAAATATTTTGAAGTGGCATTACCAGACTAAGTGTGCAGTTTAGTGAATTACCACACAGGGGTGTGTATATGACAGCACTAAAAGGTGCATTAAAGTGCTTCAGTCATGAAAACCTCCCCCACTGGCTGCTGCTGAAATGCATAGCAGTATGTTCTCCTTTGTGCATTCTGGCTGTTCTTTGCTTCAGCTGCAGGTAGTACAGTACACTCAAGTTCATTTGCAAAGGTTTTAGCAGTGGGGAGTTCACATTGACAGAGTCTAGTAAGAGAAAACACTTGGAATTACACATACAACGAAGCCTGAGTTTTCACATCAAATGCTGAGGTATTTTTCTTCTGGAGGATTAGAAGCCATGGAGTCCATGAAGGTGTGCTTTGGAGAGCTGGCGTGTGTAAGGACTGTTAGGCTCCCACACATTTTGGTGGTCCTGCTTTGGCAGGGAACAGTTTATTAAAGTAATAATGTGTGGCTTGTCTCTCTAAGCTAGACAAGACTACACCATCCTATCAGGCAACTGACACAGTTGATCTGTGCATGTGTGTGTGGGGGGGAAGGAGCTTCTCACTGAAGCGTAGCTCCCTCTTTCAACTGTATGCCACTGCATTTTCAACTGCTGTCATAGACAGCTTCAGCAGTGATTGGAGAACTGTGACCACGCCTGCAAACACACTGACTGAATTGGAAGATGCTGACACACCTCTGAAAAACTCAGATGATGGCACTATGTTTCTTGCACATGCATGCAAGCAAACATAAAAAGGGAACAGGTAAGGCACAAAGGCAACAAGAACAAATAAACAGTAAAACAAAGCAAAACACAGCAGAATACAGTATGCAAAAGTGGGGTACAAGAAAAACACAATGAAAGGGAAAAGGGCAGGCCTAACAAAGGGACTGAAAACAATGGGGAAATTAGTAACAGTAGAAAAAGGCTATCGCGAAAAATATGTACAGTGCAATGGGGAGAGGGATGTGGACATAGGAAGGAATGGAGGGAAACAGGATGGCAGACATAGGGCTAGGGACAGTGGGCCTGGGACAGGAAGCAGGATAACAATAGGAGGTAGGACTTAGGGGCAGGCAGGTGCTGGCAGACGGTCATCTAGGATGGCTGCCACCCATCTAATTTCAGCTATTAAAACAGCCTGCTGCTCAATTAGAGTTCATTGTTGGTGCACCACCCTCCTCAGCAGGTCATCCCGGCTCTCATCCTCCTCTGGACGGGTGGCCCACAGTGACGCTCAACATGGACCTACAGGAGACAGAGGGACCATATCAGGACATGATGATGACACAAAGGCACCATGTACCACCACATGGTGGACAGCATGCCCCAACAACCATGCCCATGTGCCAGTACAGAACAACCACAACGCACACTAACATGTGCCTGCAGGACAAGGCAGTATGTAACAGGCAGCATGCAACTCCCCAATGTACATGGATATGCATAGATGGATGCTGAGAAGCCTAACACAGTGGAATCCAGCCAGCACAGCAGTGTGCAGACTGTAACAGTGCAAACAGACAGCCAGCCCCTGAGATGCGAACGACAAGTGGACACTGAATGACATGCACATGGGATGACACATGGTGGGACATGCTGCCCATAGTCACACAGCTATGATACCCAACACAGATTACACCCCTTAGAGAAGGTGCCATAGCCCCACCCAGGTGTGTAAACAGACATGCCCATCCCATACCCCCCCAACAGTGGCCCACCCTCACTGGTGCCCACCCAACAACTGTAGAGACCCAGCCAAAATGCCACCCACAATGCTATAACACAGCAGCCGTACAAATGATGTCAGGAAGCCCTGAACAGGTGGGTGACTGCCATAAGTGCGGAAGAGTGGCAAGTGACACAGATAGAGACTCGACATGGACCACAGAGAGCAAATGACCACAGAGGACAACGACACTGGCAACAGTAGAGTAGGGACTGCAGGACAGGTAACCAAGCAGTACATAGACAGGGAAAGTGCCAATGCCCACCCACACCCATGGCCACAACAGAAGGATGATGAGCCCACACTGGTGAAAAGCATGGCATGGGGCTGTGTCACCACCCAAAGTGGTAGCACCTTGAAGGTGCACATGCAAGAAGACACACACATGTGAAACAGGGACACAGGCCATGGTCCACCAGTAGCAGGGCAGTGGTAGGCCAATGATATGCACAGGACAGTGTCACCCCGGTGGCCAAGGCATGGCGAGGCACACACCCACACTTGTGGGAGCAGCTTCTGCCATAGGGTCTGACACCCAGCACACCATGCTACCACAGAACAACCCCTGCAGCACACCTGCATAACCTATACACAAATACCATGCACTGCAGGAACTGAGGGACAGCACCCTGTAGGGGACAATGTCCCCCACAACAGAGCTGGAGCCAACAGGCAGGGGTGTAGCCAGGGTGGTCACAGCTGCACACCATGTGGACACACTGCTATCTCATTTGCCATCGTTAGGGTGAGCTACCTCACCCTGGAGTGTAGCCAGATACTATACAAACATACATCAGGACTGTGCATGTTGCCACCAGTGGCATAAGAAATACAACTTATGAAACACATGACAATGGGCGCTGCCCTGCATGAGTAAATACAAAGCCATGCATAGCACCCCAAGACACTCACAGGCCAGCCCACAACCTGTACAGTTGTATTGTCCATGGGAGACAAAGACAGTCATAGTGACCAGTACCCCTAGCGTAGACCCCAATGAATGAAATCACAGAAAGGTACAACAGTGTCTTTGTTAGGCTTCATGGAAAAAGGAAGCAGGTCAAAGCCTATTTGCTACCCCCCTCAGAAATAAAATAGCACACGCCACAACAGGCACACATGACATGCACAACCACACAGGCCTGTGTGGCACCATAGGCCCAGAGGCTCCTCCCCAACAGCCCCTGTGCATGTACACCACGGAGGTCAGACAAGGGCACACAATAACATACCAGTGTCCACACTACAATGGCATTACACTGGTTGGGAGATACAGGCACCACATGACACTATGGCCCCCTGTTCACCATAGTGTGAATAGCCCTGGCAGGCACTAACAACATGTCCTGCATAGATACTGACACACTATACATGGTACTGTGAATGAGACATGCCATGAGAAGTGGAGAACAGTGTTGCCATGGCAGACAGGACAGCAGCAGCAGCAGAAACAGCTAGCACAACAGGCTGACCCCAGTAATCCCCCACCTCCAGGCATGATGATTGGTCTACAGCCATGCACAGACCTGCTGCATCCTGCCACAATGGTGGACATGAGAGCAACATGTTGCACATGATAGTACAAGGCAGATAGCAGTGCATATGGCAGTAATGGCAACAACACATCAGACATAGAGCCAGTCATGTCACAGGCTTCATAGCAGAAGGCAAGGCACTGGAGGCATGGAAGACAACACAAATGCACGCAGCCAGCATAGCAGGTCCCACTGATGAAACAGCCATGGGTGCACTGCATGGTGCCACTGGTGTCAAGCATCCAGTGCCCCCCAGCACAAAGTTAAGTGTGAACACTGTAGCCCCAGGTGGATGTACATATTGTAGCCACAATAGCTAAGGGGTCCCTCCAAGTGAGCACCCTGGAATCCAAATGCAACACAGCTAACTCACATCAGGCCTGGATTACCTAGCCAACTGTGCCACGACACCAGACACAGCACTCCAATGCCTGCAGTGGCAACTCAGACACATAGTGGAAAAGCACAATGGCACACAGTACTCATGCAACACACTCTCGTTCCCATCACTGCTTTCTGCTGCGAGCTGTGCCATTGGAGGCACCCTGCGCCTATCTCTGGATGGCCTCTGCTCGGCCTGCGGCTCACCCCTCGCGTCTCCGGTGTGGTCTCTGTGCTCTGCAGTGGGAAGATGGTACAGCAGCATTACTACAATGTCAGCCACCACGGTACGCTAAAGACCACCCTGGACCCTGGTGGCATAGCACAACACCCGCATAACTGGTACACAGGCCCAGTGCACCACCAAAGCCATGCCAAGCATGACACGGGTCAGTGCAGACTGCACAGTGCATGGCCAATGTGTGCCTGACAATGCCATCATGTACACACAATCTGCAACAGCTCCCCCTCCATCACATGTACACAGCCTCTCTGGATGGTACACCCTCACACTAAGGCAGACCGTAAGCAGGAGGGTCCCAACCCGTGAATGAGGAACACAAGTATCGAATCCCTCAACGAGATGTGGACACACAGAAACAACCCAGTGGCATACAACATCCCAAAGGCTACAGATAGAATGACAATGATGACAGGAAGGCATATGGGATGTGACATGCACACAGCATTACTGCACACAACCGAGTACAGTACGTGTGAGTCTGCAGCACAGCAGGGCACCAATGCCAAGGACCTGTTGCCTGAGCCACCGGCCAGTGTCATGGCACAGACACAGTAGTGATGGTGGAGTGAATCACACCCAGACACATACCCCTCAACAGTACCACATTCTGAGGAATGCTCTCAGTGTACATCACAGAAGCACCCTGTACCACATTGCGAGGACTCGACACATATGCAGTGGACACATACGAAAGCACAGAGCCATAGTAAATGGTGCAAACCCTATACCATACAATGGATTAACAGACCCCGGGAACATAAGTGCAAACATGGTGACAGTGTTTGGAGCAGCGTAGGTGTAGCTATGCATCAGTGATCCACAGTTGTCCCACACATGCCGCATAGTGAGAGCCAATGTAGCACAAGTGGGTGTGATATGGTTGGGATGTTGGCCCAGACAACACACCCAACCACACACTGTGGATGTACAGAGTAGGCACAGCTGCCCCCTAGCAGCATGGCAGAACACATTGATTGTGGCAGGGGGCCAGGTGTCGTGTGTCCATGCCACCACAATAGGTGGTAAGGGGCAGTGTGCCACCACAGTGCAGAACATTGCAGACAACACTCCCAAGATGCTTTGTCCCCCTGGCCCACACAGTACACACACAACTGATTGGAGGTCCCCATGGCATAAGACCAACATATCGGAGTAGTATTTAAAGTGTACTCTTGAACAGGTAGTGACTGGTAAAACGGCAGTGGGATTTGAACCCATGTCCAAGAGTGACCCGAGTCACATATTATTACACAAGGTGCACAACAGTAAATGCATGGTAGATTCTAGCTGGACCCCACCAGCACAGCAACACAGTCCCCTCGATGGTATGTTAATGGGGCATGACACACACACACACACACACACACACACACACACACACGCACACCACCCAACACACATCCCCACCACCCTTTACAGCACCGTGGTGAGAGTCATCACTTACCTGGCACAGGCACAGTCCCCTCCCGAACCATCTTCCTGCATCGTTCCAGCAGTGGGCGCTGCCTGCGCCTGATATCCACATATCGGTGGCAGCACGTCTCACCATCACGGGGTATACCCGTGATTGCTGTGAGGCGACGGGCAATTGAAGCCCAGACCTGGCTACGGGGATGGTCACCCTCCCGGACCAGTCCAAATAGGTGCCGATGGCACCGTTCAGTTAGCTGAACTAGGTTGGCCGTCTCCACCTCATCCCAACACCTGTCATGGCCCACCACTGCCCTTTGCCTACATCTCCCAGATATGGCTAATATGAGGGGGGGGAGATACTGCTCCACTGGTAACTGACTGACCACACACCCTGACACTCCCAAGCAGTTCAGTCTAGCGCCGCGCAGAAGTATGCCGTAGCGCTGCGCTAACCGGAAGTGTTTGCAATGCGCATGCGCGACCCTGCCATACACCCGTGCAGACATTCCATGCCACTGTGCATGCATGGAATGTCTGCATGCTGCAACAGTCCATGCATGCACAGTGGCAGCTGCTAACATGGATTAGCGCTGGCGCTAAAGAGCACAATAGCGTGGACCTGTTAAGCGGACTGCCCCACCCCACGCATGCGCCATATCTGTGCTAAGCCACACTAGCGCAGTGCTATTGCTACAGTGCTGCGCTAAACATAGCCGAGATAGCCCGGCGCTATATGGTTTGCCCTGCACTAAACACTTTGCCCGGCGCTAGCATCTGCCATTTTCAAACAGAATATGCAAATGATGGTCATTGTGTATGCAGGGTGCTAACAAGGACATTAGCATATCATTAATGGCCCATTAGCATGCTTAACAGGCTTGTTTGCCTGGCTGTGCTATATAAGGGCTAAATGTGCCCCCCGTGTTGCTAATCGGTAATACATGTTGTGTGAGTACTGCTGCAGCACAGGATGTCAATGGAAAACTCACAGAGTCAGTCAGGTATGTACTGCATGTGGGAGGCCAGAAGTTATATTCAAGGGACATATCAGTAGGTTTGTGATGTGGTTTATGTTGACTGGGTGCCTAGTTCCAAGCACAACCTGGCCATACCTCCCAACCTTATGTCCCTCAAATGTGGAACACTGCAGCTCAATATGTGGAACACATGAGCAAAATGTGGAACACGCTTACAAACTGCACCTCAGAGGCCCAGAACACTGTGAAACAATGTGCAATCCTAACAGGAGGTCAGCTAGTAACTAATCAATATATGTTCTGCATCACTTACTGTGGAATAGTGCCTTACAGTGTTACCACAGAATGTGGGACAACTCCTCACAATGTTGAACAGCATGCTGTTGTGCCGTACCATGAGGACTATTCCTCGTATTGTGGTACACATCAGAGGTATGGACCAGGGGGAAGGGGATAAAGAGAACTGCTGACTGACTGTGTCCTGGATGAGGCTGCTGTTCATGAATGTCCTGTGTAGCCACCATGCTGACAACAGTTGGGTGACCCCATGTCATGTGTGCATGGCTTGATACCACTGGCTGATGGCAGACATCCAGGTCAGGGCTGTAACACATGTCCACTCTGTCTTTTGGATGGTCCGGTCTGCTCAAGGTGTATGCACTGCCACAGAGGGGTTCTCAGTCCCTGTGACCTTGGGAGCACATATGCTCGAGGTGACAGAACACAGGTTGTGTACAACTGTGGCATCATGTATGTGATGTTTTGTATAGCTGTCGTATGTCACATGTGTGCAGTGTGTTACTCTGCACTGTGTTCCATACTGACACCGACATGTGATGCTTCAAGCGGTTTGAGACTACTGACACCACTGCGGTACTGTGAGGACAGTAACACTGTGCCAGCAAGCCATGCGCTCATGCAACAATGCTGACATCAGTACTGCAGCAGAACATCATCATGACAGCACTACTGCAGCAGCACACAGGGAATACTGGATGGGCAACTCTGCAGTACCAGTGTGTTCTGCCACAGAAGGATTCTGAGGCCCAATGACACAGAGAGCACAGCATGTGAGGTCCATGGGAATCAGAACCCAGACCCGACAGGGGACGCTGGTTGTGCATAGCGCTGCTCTGCCTGTCATGTGAATTGCGTATTGTAGTGTGTGCTGACAGGGTACGTGCTGTAGACAAATCCTGCCTCTATAAGACACAACCCAGGGGGAAGGGGATACAGATGAATGCCAAATGTCTTTGAAACAGATTATGCTGCTTGTGGTATTCTTGTGGATAGGGGGTACATGGCCATGGCACCATAGATCTTCCCCTACACATGTTGGTATGTGTCATGGGGTCATTAACGTCCACCTGACCTACCTCCAGAGCAGGCAGATGGCACTTTGGTCTAACATCTCATCCGAATGATGGCACCCCAGGAGTGCAGCACCACCCTCATGCTGCACTGCAGTGTCACTTATGGGATGTTAACCCGGGAGCCTTGGGTGGGACTAGAACCCACAGCCAGAAGATCTCCCGACCGCATGGCATCTGTGCTACCTGCTGATCCACTGTCATCACCTGTGTATTGTACTGTGTGCAATCTGTGTGATGTGATACAGGAGACTGGCTGGTGTACAGGTGATTATCTTGGTGTAAACGCTTTGGTTGGTTGCTAGGACATCTGTAAACCTCGAGTGTACAGCTCAGGAGGCTTACAAGTGCCCTAGCAATGACAAGAGGTGCATACACCATGGTTAGCACCTGTACATCAGGCATTGTCAGGTATAGTGGATGGGACTTGTCATGGGAATCCCCCCTCACGTGTCAGTGGGCCTTACCCCAGTATTGACTCTGCGGTACAGCCAACTGTATGTGTAGGTACTGTACACTGGGGAATATGGGTGTGGGCAGGACAGTAGTATGGTGGGTAGGTAACTGGCTGGGTGGCAGGACACAGAGGGTGGTGGTAAATGGCTGTCACTCCACAGAGGGAAGAGTGACCAGTGGGGTACCACAGGGATCAGTGCTGGGACCAGTCCTATTCAACATCTTCATCAGTGACATTGCGCAGGATCTAGAAGGCAGAATTTCACTGTTCGCTGATGACACAAAGCTCTGTAACAGAGTAGACACACCAGAGGTGTAGACAGAATGAGAAGGGGCCTGCAGAAACTTGAAGAATGGTCAAGGGTTTGGCAGTTGAAATTCAATGCAAGAAGTGCAAGATAATGCATATGGGGCACAAAAACCCTGGCACAATATATCAGTTGGGGGTGAGGATATAGCATGCACCAAGCAGGAAAAGGATCTTGGGGTTGTCATCTCTGATGACCTCAAGGTAGGAAACAGTGTGACAAGGCATCAGGTAAAGCAAATAGGATGCTGGGATGTATAGGCAGGGGCATCACCAGCAGGAAAAAGGAGGTCATAATTCCGCTATACAAGACACTAGTGAGGCCCCACCTGGAGTACAGTGTACAGTTCTGGAGACCATACCTACGTAAGGACATAGATGGGGTAGAGAAGGTTCAGAGGAGGGCAACAAAGATGGTGTATGGATTGCATCACAAGTCCTATGAAGACAGGTTGAAGGAACTGAACATGTACTCCCTGGAGGAGAGGAGGGAGAGGGATATGATAGAGACATACAAGTATCTTACAGGGAGAACAGGGTGCAGGAAACACTATTTTAAGCGAAAAAGATGTTCCAGGACTAGAGGGCATGGATGAAGTTGGAGGAGGACGATTCAGAGGAAACATGAGAAAGAATTTCTTCACAGAGCGGGTGGTGGACAAGTGGAACACCCTGTCAGAGGAAGTGGTGGGGGCTGAAACAATCACGGGATTTAGGAATGCATGGGATAGACATAAAGGAATTCTAGAGGTCAGGGGTAAGGGGAAACAGACTTCTAGGAAAACAAACTGAACTTACAAGCTCAAATGGGCAGACTGGGTGGGCCATAGGCCCTTATCTGCCGACACTGTCTATGTATCTATGTACACACACTATTGGGATACATGGAACAAACTGACTGTGAGCCAGCATAGTACCATTGTTAACCCCTATCAGCCATGGAGATCGCTAGCCTCAGTGACAGTACAGTGTGACAACTGGAATGTTATAGGACTACTGTACTGAGGCTTTCAAGCACATTCCAGGTGTGTAGAATACTGACTAACAGTGGCAGTCTGTCTAGTTGACCCACTGCTAAGACATAGTTGAGGTGAGGTCATGTGGTCCTGACAGCACACCACTGGGATGCCAGGCCTGTAATCTGTTGAATATCAGTGGGTAATCAGGCCTACGCATACTTTAAAGACATGTTCTGCATGGATGATAGGTTGACCCAGACGATGCCAGCCACCTGCCTGTCTGGCAGGAATGGACCCGATTCCAAGGGTAGCAGTACCACATGTGTGGCTGTTTCATCCCTGCCACGCACACATTGCTCCTGTATTGCCTGTATGTGGCAGGCTATGGTATCTGTGAACCGTCTGACAGTGCAGTACTGTTAATGGGCTTGGGACTGCAGCTGATGCTTGACCGGTGCAGTGTGGCTGGGCATGTATGCAGTGGTGCTGGTGGGAGCTGGGTGGCCCTTTGACCCTGTTGACTGCCCCTGTGTGGGTAGTGTTGCCCCACCAGCGCCATGCACTGTCCAACGCCCATTGTGCAGGCCATGCTTGACTGACTGCATGCTGTGGTGCTGCAGATGGCAGTGGGATGTGATCAGCGGTGTGGAGGATGCACTCTGGTGTGGACCACTAGTCCACTGTGACTGTGGGGTGCATGTACTCCAGTGTGACAACTGTCACAGGTACCCGTGCAGTCACCCATGTCACTGACTGGCATCTGCATCACAGACAGCCAACCCCCCAACCCTGTGTTGTGCTGTGTGATGTGTGCATGTGCGCACTGCGGACAGTACTCATGCAGTTACTAGTGTTTGTACACTGTGGTCCTGGCTGCTGACTGTCTGTGCACAGCACTGTGCAGCCAGAGGCAGGAGCATTACCAATGTTGCTGTGGTCCACGGTGTCTACCCCCAAGACAGGCAGGTCCATCTACAGTGTGCACATCCAGGCTATTGTGTGACAGATGTTGACACACATGCTGGGAGTGCAGTATCCCAGTTTTATTGTTGTACATTACCCACAACTGCGACACATGGTGGATCACACACAGGCCTTGTGCACAGCTGTGCCAGGATCACCCACCTACACACCATGCCTGTATGTGTGTACAATGTGGCAGCACTGATACATGCTGTGGCACATGCAATGGTGCCTAGGCTGCACCCCTTGTGGAACGTGTGTCCTGGTCAGCCATCCAGCCCTGTTTCTGGGAGACACCCATGCTTCCACAGCATGTGTTCCATGGTGCTGGGTGTGCAGAGGCCCAGCATGGCACTGGATGTGCCGGTGGGAGCTGTGAGTCAGCCATTCACAGCCATGACTGCACAGTCCCACACATGTGCACATTAGGCTGTCTGTGGCTGTAGGCCTGTGATTGCCTTGCAGTGCACCCATATCCATGCCAACATGTTACGCCAGGCCACCTCTCATGCCACAGGCAGCTACATGGCCAGCTCACTGTATGCTGCACACACACAGCTGGCTTCCACAACTGTATGCTGCAGACTCACACAGCACTGAGGTGCATCGTGCATGCCCTGTTGCCATTCCTCAGGGGGTGGGGGCATGTATAGCAGCTGTGTGTTGCATCATGACCATATGTTATTGTTACAGCCATGCAATGTTTGTTCACAAGTCTGTTTAACCCTTTCCCTTCCTTCTGTCCCACACAGGTGCGGCTGCAGGACAGGAGCGGCTCAGGGCCCACAAATATTCTGGTGATGAGCTGCGTGCCCTGGTAGATGCAGTGAAGGACAGGAAGATGGTCCTACGGAGGGACAAGTCAATGGACGCCACTGTTCGTCTGATGTGGGAGGAGATTGCCACAGCAGTAAACGCCGTAGGTGGTCATGGCCGTAGCACTGATGCCATCTGGAAAAGGTGGAATGACCTGCTGCACAGGGCGAAGGAGGAGGCACAGCGGATCCGGAACAGGCTGCGGACCGGTGGGGGACCACAACCACTTGAACAGTGAGACTGGGACCTATTGATGGCCATAGTAGCCTCTACTCTGTTGCCAGTGGCAGTCGGTGGGGTCGAAGTTGGTGGGTGTGAGAGACCGCTTACACCACCCAGAGCAGGTGCGTTTGTGGCATGTATCCACCACTCAGTGGACAGCAACACCATGGGGACAGAGTCACACATTCACACATCACTACTGTCATTGTGCATGCATAGGGCCCACATGGGTATGTTCCATTGCAAGGGTGGTGTTGGGGCTGCACAGTGGTGGACATCTGCGGCAGGCATGTGAGTGCATGTGTGCCATGGTGCAGGGGCTCATAGGGCACAGGCTGCAATTGCATGGGATGCACACTGGTGTCTGCATGGGCATGCTGGAGGGCACACATTGCTGGGGGTGCATGTGACATTGTTGGGAGTGGTGTGGGGGTGGGTAACCTGGTCACTGTAGCAGCAACTGACATAAGTCTCTTCCATTTCAGCATTACATGCCCAGCAGGCGATGTCCCAGGTTGGGCCAGGCACAGTTGTACGGGAGGTGGAGGATCCGTACACAGCAGAGGTGTGCCCTTCCACATCAGGCATGGCAGCTACATCTAGACAGGCAGTGGCCATGCCAGTCAGCACTATGTCCACTCACAGACATCATGAGGTACTGACATATGCTGGATCATCAGATGATGAGGATGCAGCCTTCCTGGAGTCCCTGAATCCACTTCAGTATGCCCAGGTGGAGGATCTTAGTGGGGAGCAGGTGGTGATCCTGACTGTCACACGTGACCACGGCTCGGAAGATGCAACGGAGGAGCCCAACATGCCGGTTATGTGTGCAGCTAGTGACACCAGAGGTTTTGGTGCAGTGGGGGATGGCACCATGCCTAACTTGGGGACAAGGGGTACTCAGGCACATGACACCTATCTGCCCACAGCTGCTATTCCCCTGCCAGAACAGTCTTGCCCACTGGACATGTCCCACAGGGCACAGACCGCAGGGCTGGTCCAGCAGCATGCTCAGTCACCTATGAGGCCACATTTGCAACAGCCAATGCCCCGCCAGCCACCACCACAGGTCTGTTCACATCCACAACACACTGCCCAGTGCCATCCACAACCCCTGCCACAGGTGCAGGATGCACCTGCACAAGATGGCCAGGGTGCATGGCCCATGCTCCAGGAGGCCTTGGCCTCACAGCATGCAGCCCAGCAGGACCTGCATGATCTCCACAGCTGCGGGAGACAGTGAGCACTGGTCTTGCCCGTGCTGAACAGAGGTGGAGGAGAGGATGACCCGTGTTATCAGCACCATTGGGCGTGGCTTTGGTGACCTAACTGCTGCTGTGCAGGCCCATGCTGTGGTGCTGCTGGACACTATCAGCACAGTACTGCAGGGTGCACCCAGACACCAGCGCAGCCATGCCTCACATGGATGGCAGCATGGCAGAGGTTTGCGCAGGGTGGGTGCAACCTCCTCAACCCCTACCTCCCGTTCGTCCACAGGACATGCACGGCATCATAGCCGCCCTCCCTCCACTCCTGTGCAGGCCTAAAGGTGTGGCCGCAGATGGGCTGCCCTCCCAGCCTCACCGCATTCCACCCCAACAATGTCCTCGGCACGTAGCACGCCCAGCAGTTTGCCCCGTCCACAGGGTGTGTGTCGTGTGCGCGGCGGCAGGCTTAGCTGATGTGCTCATCCACATGCGTGCTGTGGCCCAGTCTCCCTCACTTGCATGCCTATGCACACAGCCACTTCCCATGTCCCCTGAACAGACACAGTCCTCCATGGCCCTTGTTCAGTCCCATGCCACAGCCCCTGCCATCACATATATACAGTACTGTTTCTTGTGCGCACCTGGGTGGTGGCCATACCCCTCACCCTTGTGTCCCCTGACCATACAACAATGCCTCTCAGGATGTGATACTACTGAGCAGGATGTGGACCTCATTCTCAGTGCAGTCCCTCAGCAACTGACTGACCTGTTACATTGTTGGCTTATCTGTTCAGGCAACCTTTTCTTAATTGCCTGTTTTTGTTTGTATTGTCTACAATGGGGATTTCTTTACAGTTTATAACTGAGTGTGGGACAGGTCCTCACACTGTGGACTAGGTAGCTGCAGTGATGTAACTGTAGTACTGTTCCTTGTACCATGTTACAGTTGAGGGGTATGTTGAGGGCCCACACACATCACATGCACTGCACCACTGGCAACGTGTACAGCACCTATCTATCACACAGATTTCACTGTACTGTATATACACTACCATTAAATGTACTGTTCACAACATTTCATTTGTCTGTGTTTTCTGTACTTACCATACATCCTGGTTCAGTGTCTCAATGATGCAGCTCCTGTGCTCTATGGCCCGGCGGGCCATCACGTGAATCCGCCGCCGAGTTGCTCTACTATCCCCTTACCCCTGGCTCTGGCTCACTGTCAGAATGTACCTCAGGTTCAGGTGCACGATCCCACGGTTCAGGGCGTGTTGTGTCAGCATACAGGCCAGGAAGATACGGCATACCTTCTGAGGGCTGTATGTAAGCACCACCTGACTGGTCTATGCAATGGTACCGCATCTTGAGCATCCCAAAGACCCTCTCTATGATGTTCCTTGTAGCAGCATGTGCCTCATTGTACAGTTCCTCGGCCCCTGTTGCTGGCCGAGGTACTGGTGTCAGCAGCCAGGGTCATAGGGGATAGGCACTGTCCCCTGTGGAGATAAATCAGGTGTTACTGTTGGTGTCCTGCACAGTGCCCGCTGCTGCTCTGAACCATTTCTCCCTGCCCCTCCCATGGCTACCCTGGCCTATCCCCTCTCCCCACTGCTATCACCCTGTATTAGCTGCCCATACTCACCAACTAGACGCCCACATGGAATCCTGCCCTCCTCAAATGCCCGGCACAGCCGGGACTGGTGCCAAATGAAGGCATTGTGGGCACTGCCAGGGTACTGTGCAAAGACATCGCTCATGCACCCTGTTGCATCACACACCACCTGGCAATTAATGGAGTGGAAGCCCTTCCTGTTCACATACAGGTCACTGACATCACCAGGTGGTGCATGGATGGGGACATGGGTGCAGTCAATGGCACCAAGTACAGCGGGTAGGTGCGCAACTCGATGGAATTGCTGCATGGTTGCTGTGCACTCTGCTGCCATGCTGGGGAATACAATGAACTCACCAGCACGTGGCAGGAGAGCATCAAGGAACTGGGTCAGGAGGCACGATGTGGTGGACTGTGATATCCCAATGGTGTCCCCCATTGGGCGCTGAAATGTCCCAGTGGCTAGGATGCACATCGCTGCCGTCACCTTTTCCTCAACTGACATGGAGTGGCTGTGCCTGGTGCTCAGCTGCAGCTCCTCATGCAGGAGTTCGCATAGCTGCCTCAACATTCCCCTGTCCAACCTGTACCGGCCAACGATGTGTTCATCAGGCAGGGTCTCAAAGGAGACTCTGGCTGGTACCATCTGTGTGCAGCATATCTCCTCCTTTGTCTATGTAATGGGCCTTGTTGAGCCTGCTGTCTTCATCCTCCTCCACAGCCTGCTCCATCAGGTGCAGCACTACAGCATTGCTGAAGAAAGACATTGTGATGCACTTCCTGTTCTGGCCACTCCCTCCTCAGTGGATTGCCCTGTGTTTAGGCCTCTCTTTTATAGACGGTATGTAGCGCTGCGCTATGTGCTGCGCAATGGTGCATAGTGCAGCGCTAGATCTCTGAATATCCTTTTGCGACCATATGCAGGTTCCCGGCCTTCCACTTTGCCCCTTGCATACATTATGTTTTAGCCCAGTGCTATTGCTTTTAGAGCGCGCTATCTCCCTTTTTGAATATGGCTGTCCCACGCTAATCCTGTGCTAATCCTGCACAATCGGTTAGCACACTGCGCTAAGTTTTGAATATCTGGGCCCCAGTGTCTTACAGGCTACCACCATACTCCTCCCACCGGCAATACCCCCTACCCCTCTTACCTTTTTATTATGCATTGCTAGCCATTACTGTTTTCATGATATGCTATGTGTTGATGTAATGTTTTGATGTAACAGATATTTGCATTGTACCTCCTATTGTTTGATTGTAACTCCTTGCTTTGACATGGAGCCTTTGTAAATGAGCTGCCTGACACTCAAAGGTATTTGCAATCCAAAATTGAATAAATAAAAATAAAATAAAGTTATTTTAATTTATTATCTATTCACTTCTCCTGTTCTTTACTTCTTATTTTATGCAAGATCTGATAAGAAATGATTGATGCCCAGAGCACTGCCTTTAAGGGGTCCTATAACTTTAAAAATGTATCTTGTCCTGAGCAGTAGAAATACCAATATTCTGCTATTACTTTTTTTCTGCAAAATCTGGTAGTTTTAAGAGTTAATTCATTACTAAATGACCAGTTCCTTTTTTTATGTGCTTATCAATTTATTAATGTCATCTCTTTTATTGCATGGTCTAATATAAGAATAGATTTTATAGTTGCAGTAGATATATTGAGGTATAATTTTTTTGGATAACAAGATGCAATTTATTCCTTGAAAAGCCCTGTGTTTTATGATTGAAATGTGTATATTGTTTTAAATTTGGATGATGGGTGCATCAAACATCTATTAATTGTTGTCCATACAAAAAATGTTTAATAGTTTGGAAAGTTACTTACTGTATTATTTTGTGTATTTGGGGTACAGTAGATTTGGCCAATGACCCCTCCAAAAATGTGTTCATGTTTCCCATTAGTATTATGGTTTTTGCCTCTACCTTGATGAGTCATTTTGTTATCTTAGGCAGGAACGTTGCTTAATTATCAAAAAGGGCATAAATGTATTCTAGGGTGTAGACATTTCCCAATAAGTCTGCCTTGTCTAAGATGATTCTTCCCTCATTATCTGTCCATTTATTAAGTAATTTAAACTGTAGATTTTTCCTGATAATTAGTACCACCCCTGCTTTCTTTTTAGTACCTGCTAAAAAAATGTTTTCTCTATCCAGTTTCTATTTAATTTTCTTATTTCATTTTCAACTAGATGTGATTCCTGGAGTGCTATGACATCAGCTTTTTTATTTATGTGTGTTCAAATTCTGTTCCTCTCAATGTATGAATGAATTCCATTTACATCAAATGTGGCACATTTCATTGTCCTGCTAATATGCATTTTTTTTGTAGTTAAATTGTTTATTAGCAAAGTTTTTACATATATATTGCAATCACAGTTCAAGTGAGGTCTTCAGATGGATGGCAATACAATGTATACTATGTGGAGAAAAAGTTATTAGTTGAACACATGGTACCATCAAAAAAGTATACATTAAATAAAATTACAATAAGTTCTTCTACTAGATCTGTCTATTCATATGTATTTACTGTAGGTACATGTATGATTAAGATGCCTTGTTCTGTAAGAGAGAAAAGAAAAATAAAATGAAACTTAACCTACATATACTGTAACTATAAAAAGTATAATAACAAAGAGAGCTGCATGTAAGACATATTTGAACAAATTAAAATAGGGAATTGGTTAATGTCTTTCACCTAGATGTCTGAAGGTAGTTTATATAGTCCTGCCAACAAAGATTATATTCGTTCATTCAGTCTTGGGCCAAGTAAGAAAGTCATTCCAAGGAGGCTGTATGGGTTAAGCTGTTCAGGATGTCATTCAGAGTAGGTGTTAACTGAGCTTTGCAGCGCATTAAGACCAGTCTTTTGACTTGCATGAATAAAATATGTAACCATCTGTGCTGATATTTGGATAGTTTTGTATCTTTATTTATAACACCTAGTAGGAAGTATTTGGGTTCAAATGGAATAGGGCACCCAATAATATTTGAAGCTAAATGGTGGATCAGTTGCTATAGTTTAAAGATTGGTTTACATAACCAAAATGTATGTAAAAGATCCCCATTAGGTGAATTGCAACACCAGCAATTGTTGTTTAAGCAATAAGGCATGATAAGGTGTGTGTTATTGTGTAATAACATCACTCCTGGGGTGGGTTAAAGCACTCGACTGAGGCGAAGTCGAGTGCTTCCTACCCACCCCAGGGAGGATGCTATTACACGAGAATACACACCTTGGAGTGGCTCATTGTAATTATACACGGCTTGATGTTATAGAAACAAAAAAGAAAAAGAAAAATGTTTTTAGTAGATTTTTAGTGAGGCAATGTATCTTTGTTTCTGAAAAAAAAAGTAGCTCATAACAATCATCCAAAAAATCAATACAGTGATGTTATTGTGTAATAACATCACTGTCTCAGGCACACACTGACCAATCAGAGTCCAGGAAATGTTCTTGCCATTGTATAATGGATAATAAGCCCATTTTATGTAGAACGGATGGGGTTCTGTTCCAGATATGATGGACTTTACATTGGATGAGCCTGCTGTGTGCGTCTTTGAAGGTACTATGGCAAAATGTGCAGCATTCATCCCATTGAGAGTCTGTTATGTTATCTTTTAAGATAATATTCCACTTGTTTTTAGCTGCAAGGGATTGATTGGGTATGAAGTCCCTGATTAGTTTATAAATTCTACTGCCTAAACCAGATGTGATTTTAGTCCATGTATTAATATATGTAGAAACCGATTCAGACCCGTTAGTTAGCTATATGATGGGGAGGGTAGCAGAGTGAACTTGTAGGTATTTTCAGAATTCCTGTTTAGGAATATTCCATTTTTCTTGTAGGTTGCTAAAGGAATTTAGTGTATTGCCATTCTTGGTTGAGATATCATTTAGGAAAAATATGTTCCTATGTGCAAGAACAAGGGGGCACAATTTGAAGATGGGAAGGCGGCTCAGAGGTAATTTAAGGAAGTATTTTTTCACAGAGAGGGTTGTGGATGCATGGAACGGCCTTCTGGAGGAGATTGTGGAGTCAAAAACAGTGGTGGAATTCAAGCATGCATGGGACAGTCATAAGGCCATTCTAGGGGGTGTGGGTAGGAAGAAGTAGGCTGCTGGTTAACTAGGATCTGCAGCTTATCCAGTAGGTAGGAAAATGGGCAGACTGGGTGGGCCAAGCGGTCCTTATCTGCCATCAAATTCTATGTTTCTATGTAACCAAGTGCTGCAAAATAATGGTTTACCTTCTAAAGAAATGTTTGGGTTCCCCCAAATAGGAATATGTGATTTAGGAGTCAGATTGGTTTAGAGCCATTCATGCATTTTAAACCAATAATGGGTAGATGCAGCAATTGTGAGATAGTTCTTGATGTTTGAGGTTCGGAGTAAATATATGAACCTAGTAGGGGTAGACCCCAGGGTCAGAGAGGCTTCCATATCTAGCCATAGTGGGGAGTTATGATCAGGTTTGGAGAACCATTTAACAGTTTATGAGGCTCTAAATGCCCAGAGGTAGGCCAGAAACCACAGTAGACCAAACCCACCATGTGACCAGTGAGAACGTAATTTAATACAATTGAACCTCAGGATATGGCCTTCCCAAAGAAAGTCTCCTATAACTTTGTCAATTTTGGTAAGAAGGAAGGACAGAATCTCTAGTGGGATGTTAGCAAATAAAGAATCTTCAGTGTAACATTTATTTTTATAGCTGCTATTTTACCAGAAAGAGACAAGTTTAGGGTTTTCCATCTATATAAGTCTGTTTTGATGTCTAAAAGTAAGGGAGAGAGATTTAATTCCCAATTTT
This sequence comes from Neoceratodus forsteri, assembly GCA_016271365.2. Taxonomy (NCBI): domain Eukaryota; kingdom Metazoa; phylum Chordata; order Ceratodontiformes; family Ceratodontidae; genus Neoceratodus; species Neoceratodus forsteri. The sequence goes on from CM028131.1 coordinate 202,785,863, forward strand.
ATTGAGATTTGGTGAAAAATGTATCCCTAGGTAGCTGATACCATGTGGGGCCCAGTGAAAGCCGAGGGGATTTTTCATGTTAAGCTTACATTGCTCATTTAGTGGTACTACTTCTGTTTTTAAGTAATTAACTGCTAATCCTGAAAGTTCAGTGAACAGTTTTGGTATATGAGTAAGTGGTTGTGCAGCTGATTCTAAGTCTTCTAATAAAATAAGCATATCATCTGCATGTGACAGTGAAGTATATTATGTATGACCTATGGGTAAGCCTTTAATTTCACTGTTTTGGCATAAGGCAGCAGATAGAGGTTCAAGGGCTAGGATGAAGAGAGATGGGGATAATGAGCATCCTTGCCTAGTGCCCCTAGTTAATTTAAACGATTGAGATAGTGAGGAATTTGTGAGCACCTTGGCTTGGGGTGAGGTATAGAGAAGTCTGATCCAGGAACAGAAAGAGTTACTGAAACTAAGATGAGATAATACAAGGTAAAGGTAGTCCCAATTTAAGGAATCGAAAGCTTTTTCAGAATCCACCACTATGGCTGCCACAGGGGATTTAAGAGATCTGACTTTGTGCATTAAATTGAGTAATGACAAAGATGGTCAGAGCCCATCCTCACTTTTATAAAACCTGCTTGGAACTGATGAACTAATTTGAGAATAAATGATTCTAGAAGGATTTATAAAAGCTTGGCAAAGATTTTGCCATCCGTATTAAGTAGGGAAATAGGACGGTAATTAGATGGTAAAGTAATGTCCTTATATTTCTTTGGGAGTACTGTAATAATTGCTTCTGTCATAGTTTGGGGCAGTTTACTAATATTAGAGGATTCGTGAAATACATTAAATAACAGAAGGCACAGCATGTCAGCCAGGGATTTATAAAATTCAACACAATAGCCATCTCCCCCAGGGGAATGTCCAGATTTAAGAGGGAGAAGAGCTTGTTTGACTTCCTCAGTAGTAAAAGGTTTATCTAGTGAGCTTGCCACATCGTGGGAAAGACAAGGAAGTGTGAGTTTTTCAAGAAAAGAGCTAATTTTCTGGGGTGATATAAAATAGGAAGAGGAATATAGTTTACTATAAAATACTTTCATGATTTTGTTGCTGGAAAGATTATCCGTATGAATTTTTCCTGATGTATCTTTTAAGGCAGCAATATGTCTTTCCATTTGTTGTTTTCTGAGTCAATAAGCTAATATTTTGCTCCCCTTTTCCCCTCCTTCACAATATTTATCTTTAATTCTTAACATTGCTATTTCAGTTTTGCAAGAGATTAACTCATTAATTTGCATATGTAATTGAAGGATTTCATAGTGTAAGGGAGATGAAGGGTCAGGAAAGGGGTTAGCTAGATATTGTGTTTGCTTGGTTTTGAGTGTATTCTCAAGGTTATTAAGTTGTTGTTCCCTTATTTCCCTTCTATGTGCTGCAAAGCTAATGATTTTACTGTGGAGGGTTATTTCAAGAGCTTCCCAGGTAATACCCATAGAAGTATCTTTGGGGTCATTATGTGTCATAAAATCTTCTATTTGTGTTCTGATCCAGGGTAGAAAGTCTGGATCTTTAAGAAGTAGTGGGTCTAAGCACCAGGATGGAGATTTTAAAGGAGGGGAGTCCCAAGTCAATAGAAGTTCAACCAGAGAATGGTCATATATAAGTAAAGGAAGGATCTTGGAGTCTGTTATGTTTCCGTAACAGGAGGGGAAGCAAACAATAGTCTATTCTACTGTATGTTTGATGATGTGAGGGGTAAAATGTATATTCCCTGTCTCTAGGGTGAAAAAGCCTCAAGACATCGGATAGGCCCAGGTCTTTCATTAAAATGGACAGTGCAGCTATACTTTTAGGGTGGACATCTTGTGAAGTGTTGCTTCTGTGTAAATAGGCATCAAGAGTGAGATTGAAATCACCTCCAATCAATAAAGATGAGCTAGCCAGGTTCTGTGAAATTAAGCACTGAGCTAGGTTATGAAAAAATTGAGGGTTGTCAGAGTTCAGGGCATATTTATTGACTAGAAAAAATGGTCTTGAGGGTGTATTGAAAGATGCAATAAGCCATCTACTGTCGGGGTCCCTTAAAATAATAGTTTCCATTTCAAGCTTTTATGTATTAGAAAAGCTACACCTCTTATTTTTTGAGGGAGCGGAGGCTGCATATACTTGACAGACCCAATCACATTTTAGTCTTTCATTATCTGCATCCAATAGTTTAGTCTCTTGCAAAAAGGCAGTTTGTGCCTTATATTTTTTTAAGGTGACTAAGAACTTGCTTACGCTTGCTTGGCGCATTGAGTCCCTTGACATTCCATGTATAAAATGATAGGTTAGCCATGTGATCTGAAGTTAGGCAGTTCATAATAGAATAATTGCAATATCAAGGGACACCAATTGCCAGGCACTATCGGTGTATGTATATAGATAAGGATGACATAATGAGTGACTATAAGATAGATGCAGATAGGACTATACAAAGTATTGAGAGGATAATACCTTATTAGGATTGTCAGATTCCTTTTCCCTGCTACTCACTGTAATTGTTTCAGCTACTATAACTATAAACAACAAAACTGTATAACAATATAACATTGAAACCATCAGAGATGAACAAAGAAGAAAAGGTCAGTCCAATAAAAAGAGAAAAGGGACCAAGACCACGACTCTGTTCTCTGGGGCGAAGAATAGTAACCTAAGGAAATTGGATAGTATGATAAATAAAATCCAATATTCCTTATTCAATTATCTAATTTAGAGCTATTTACTAACAGTGGAAAAATTCCAGAACTTAACTGGTTAACCACTTAATGGCAGAAGAAAATAACACTTATGATTATAGTACTGTTATTAATCTAGAATTTAAATAACAGACAACCATACTAGATTTGCCATCATCTGAATTATTAGTAAAAGCATGCTTGATTATAAAAACTACAGCAAGAAGGAGAGGGTGTAGGAGAAAAAGAACAAGAAAATGGGGGAAAAAATAACTATCCAGTCACATTCTGACATAAAGCTGGCTTATGATGGTAATTAATAATGAAATAAATGAAGTAACTTCTACAGTTTCCATAAAGTAAAGCCATATAGAGTAATAACATTTAGAGTATTTAAAATATAGAGGTATTATTATGTATGCTTTAGTTTAGCAAAAAGAAAACTGCAGCTGGGCTAAGCAAAGTGTGCATATAGTGATTAATTGTCCCATTCCCATGGCATACCAGAGTTGAAAATGAGTTGCTTTAAGAAAGGAAGCTCCAGCCCTGAGATACAAATATTCATGAGGCACAATGAGCATGTCAGTGAAATGTATTTTCACAATGTCACGCTATGCGCCTGATATCATACGATCAATTTACAGTGTTTTGTCCTGCGGGGGGGGGGGCACCAAGAAGCTACCTATACAGGAGCGTCTTTGTGTGAAATCATCTAAGCCCTGGTATCAAATGTAACAGCACAACTGTACAGTATTTGTGGGCGTTAGTCACTGTCTCGTGGGACAAAGCATAACCTGCCTCGTCCATAGTAAGTGATTTCCAATAACTGTGAAAGTTCTGGGACAACATCACAAGCTGCCATTAAAAATGAAAATGCCCTCCTACTCACCATGCCAACACAAGGGTACCCGAACCATCAAACTATAAAGTCAGCCCCAAATCATCACCATGCATAAACCCTTTAAGGACACAAATCTAGAGGCAACAACAGCCATTCGCATTAATTGCTGCCGCCAGGCTTCACTTAATGCCAGGACTGAAAGCATTTATAGATATGTAGCAGGTTTCAATAAACCTACCTGCTTCTGAGTCCCAGCAACATAAAAATTGCCTGCATGGATAAATATTTAAAAAGGCACAGCATTTTCTACCATTAGATATAGATGGGAGGAGGCTGTTAAAGCTGTGAGTATGAAGCATATGCATCTAGTGAATCAACCATTAAACATATTTGGAGAGACCCATATCATGTCAATTATGCACTAGGAATAAGCAATACCTCAATATAAATAGATATGGGATTGAAAAAATAAGACTGCAGGTCGAGGATTAACTTTAAAGCTAATGACCTGAAAGAAGAGAAGAGAAGAGAACTAGGTAATTATGGCAACAGTTAAGGATAAAAGTTACGGGAAGTCACTGTGTGTATTTAGATGGTGTAATGTCCCCTTTATTCTTTCCCTTGCTGCAATGCTTCTTTTTCAGAGGCTCATTTGTTTTAAAAGGCGAGCTTGTCACAATGACAGCCCATGAAGAGTCCACTGGAGTACAATCCATGTCAGATGCCGAGAAGTTGTTCACATTTGCAGCAGAGTCTTCATAAGGATTCAGAGAGGAAGGTAGGTCCTGCAACAAAGACTATTTATTCTGTATTGGTATATTTGTTATAATGTCTTCTGCAATACATGATTTTGGGGCAGTCCTAGAAGTGTTTACAGGACTACAGCACAGGGATTTTGGATGCTCTAAGTTAGAGGATGTTCTTTCTTGTATATGGTTTAAGTGTCTTCTCGATGGTTGGGCCAAGGTTTCAGAGGTAGCAGAATTCACAACAGAAATTGGGGTGTGAGGTATTACATCTGATCCTGAGGTGGTCATATTTAGAGAAGTTGAAGTAGAATGAACCATTTGAGGGTTTGAGTTTCTGGGATAGGCTATGTTATATGTATGCAGAAAGTCCATTAGGGGCTCCCGGAGAACTGAAGTCTTTGTGGGAACCTTCGAGAAAGACCTGCATAATTGCAGGGTATCTGAGAGAAAAATGTATGCCTTTATGATGCATCAGCTGTCTAGCAGGAGTAAAATATCTTTTTTTTTATTGATAACTCTTTGGGGTAGTCACGATTGATATATATTTTATAATCTTACCATATAAGTTGGCCCAGCTCTCTAGATATTTGCAAGATAAGTTATGTATTGGCAAAGTTTAGAAATCTGGCTGTAATTGGTCTTGGCCTTTGTCCCGGAGGTGATTTGGGGTCTAAAGAGTGATGTGAATGTTCTATAATTAGGCTTTTGTCTGTTGGGAGATTTAGTATTTATGGTAAGGCATGGTTTAGGAATGCAGTCATGTTTTTGAGCTCCACATCCTCAGGAAAGCCGAATATACGTAGATTATTTTCTCCAATTTCTATTCTCTATGTCATCCATTTTACGTTGAAGATCCTTGATGGTGTGGTCCTGTTGTTTAATTGTATTAGTTCTTGTATGGAATTCTCATTTAGACCAGCTTTATTTTCTGTAGAGGTTAGATGGGAGTCGATGGTTCTCAGAATTAGAGGATATTGCTGAGTGGCATTTTTGAGATCTTTCACGTCAGTAGACAGTTTGTTAAACATTGCTTCTGTTTTGTCAAGAGAACTTGAATATTTTCCAGAATCAGCCATGTTGCAGTACCTGTAATCAGAGCCCCAGAAGATTCAAATCAAAATAGTAAGTGCAGAAAGTGATCTCAGACTAAAATAACTTTATAATTCTGCTGTAGTATGTTTCATTGATGCCGGTTGAATGATGAAACCACATAATCTGACTTAGATGTCTGCAGATGATGATAGATTGTAGCAGTTGCTGTAGAGCTCTGAAATCAGATGTCCATATTGCTTGGTGCCAGCAATATGTAATTTTTAATTATTTTATTTTCCCCAATGACTTCTCCGTATAAGCTATTTAGCATGCCATCTATTTCCCTCCAACATCGCTAAATCTGACATATCACCTCCTACAATTCTATTATACACAACCCCTCTAATTTCTCCTACTTTACCCTTCCCCAAAGGATTCTGTAAATCATAAAACATGAAATCATAGTGTGCTCCCCCCTTACTGTTCAGCCCTCCCTGTCCCAGTTCAAGGAACTATAAACCCTATGTTGATTTTCCTAGTGTCCTGTCCCCTCACTCTTTTTATCCATGCCTTTCGAACTTATCATGCAGAAAGATCAGGAAGTTTCTTAAATAATGTGTTCAAAGTCTCCTTTGGTGTTGAGAAAATAAATGATTCATTCTGGATGAATACACAGAGTTTTGCAGGAAGCAGCATTGAGGTTTTAAATCCTTTAGTCCAAAGTTTTTTTATAAAACTAGATTTTTTTTTCTTTCTGTAATTACTTCTGGAGGCAAATCATGAAAATGTTAATGTTAGCGCCCATCAGATTAGTTCATTTTTTTCCCCTGTAAGCTTGGATCATCAACTTTTCTTTACCTTCCGAGTGCATTAATTTCACTATAATAGCACTTGGGGGTGGCTGTGTCTGATAGTTTAGATCTTAAGGACCTGTGAATATGGTCCAAGTCAAATGTAATTTCTTCTGCTGAGGTGTCTAGATATGTAGCCACTATTTTCCTGATGGATTGCCTCATAGTAGCATCATTATAATTATCCCAAGTTTCCGGCATTCCTACTGTTCAAATGATTTTCCTCCTAGCTCTGGATTCAAAGTCTGTTATTTTTCCTGTAGTTCTTTTTGTATGACTCCTAGTGATTTTACTTGTCTCTGTGTTGGAGTTTCATGGTCTTCCAAAAGTGATATTCTTTTTTGTATTTGTGAGATTTCCTCTTTCATTTTTAAGATTGTTTCTAATGTTTCTGACATTGTATTAGACATGTTATATACATTTGGGATCCACTATGTTGTGGTAACATGGAGTGTGTCGACCATCAGTAGAGCAACGGCACAACACCACCAATTGGTGTTGTGCTGTCACTGGGGGAACTGGTGTTTGCTGTGGGAGGCTTTGCCCCCTACACCCCTCATGTGGGGGGGCTCTGCCTCTGTACCCCTCACACTTATGATTTCCAACTCCAGTCGGAGTTCGATTTGGGAGGAGGGCAAACACAACCAGAGGCAACAATGCTGGCAAATGAACAGACCATCACAGCAAACTGTCAAAAATGTTGCTGTGATGATCTTTGTGGTATTCCCATTGCTGTTTTGATGTGATGCCCTACTTTTGTTTCCAAGGTTGTTACCACTATAAACTGATCACTGACATTTTGCCAGTTGACTGAGAACAGTAGAAGCCCATCCAGGTAGTTTTTCCTCCTGTTCATCATCTTCTGAGAATTCATTTAATGAGAAAGAGTCTTCCTGAGAGATATTTTCCTTGCTAATCTTTTCTTGTAAATTTGCCGCTTTTTGAGGCACTTTTGGGATAACTTCTTGATCACTAGCCCCAGAAATGTCTTTTGCATTTTTGGAAGGTCTCTCTTGTTCTGCCCCAATGGCTGATTTCTTTTGAACAGTCTTCTGATTAGTTGACTGTTGCTGTAATAATATAGTTTGATTTGAGCCCTGACCTTCTTTTGTTGTTTTATCCTTTTCAGGCATCTCTTTTGAGGTTAACTGCATCATTTGCCTTGTTGGTGGAAGTTTATTCAGAAGATTTAATCCATTTGTTTTCTCCTGCTGCTCATTACCTTTTACCATGTTCATTAGAAACTCTTTTAATGCATCTACTGAGTTCTCAGTATTCTTGCTTCTCTTGGCACAATCCTCCCTTTCACTTCGGCTCTCCTTTCTTCTGCATGATGCACTTTCTTCCTCCTGGGACTGTTGTACTTCAGCTGGTATACCAAGCTCTGAATTACTGGGGGTTCACTGGATATTATTTTATTTTTATTTTTTATTTATTTATTGGAATACTATCGGAATTACAAACCTTTTTTCTCTATGCCACTCTCAGTATTACCATTCTCTTCAGCTTCAGTCTTCTTGTGGCAGTTTGCCTTATTCGGCTCATTCAAAGGTAACAACATGGAAAAGTCACTCCACTACATGTCTTGTGACTGGAGCAAAGCGTAAACAGTGAAGAGCAGAACACCAGCACCAAGACTCAGTTCTCTATTCAGAAATGCAGATTTGAAATGATTTATTTTGTGTTTAACAGAAATTCACAAGTGCAGTAAGTACCTGGTCCAGCAGGAAAATAAAGTAAACATACAATATTGGACTCCCACGCTGGTTGCCTCTGTTAGCTTTTTCAAGGAATGTGCAAATGAAAGAAAACGGACCATTTTAAATTGCTCACCACAAATCACAAATCTGTCTTAAAGGTATAGACAGTGCTTAAAAAGCTCTTCTTTTTATCTTAATTTATATATTTACGTTTATAGTTGATAGTACTTCTTAAAAAGTAAGCACTTTACTTAAGTATACAGATGCTGAAAGTACATTTTCATAACTATTCTGATTAGCGTGTAATATCAAATATTGTTTCTTATTGCAATTACAGTTTAAAATTCATACTTTTTATGAATAAAGTAGGCACTTCACTTGAGCATTGCTGTTTCCAGCAAATGAGCAGACTAGGTGGGCCAAGTGGTCCTTATCTGCCATCAAAGTCTATGTTTCTATGTTTCTACTCTTCTTTTATTTAAACATGTTTAGAGTTACCCATTAAGACTGAAAGCCATACATTTTAATATCTCTATATATGTCATTAGTTTAACTTTTTTCAGGGGCATTCTCTTGCTTATGAATATAGATGTCTGCCCCCCTCTAGCAGCCAACCATCTCACTCTTCACTTCAGATAATGAACTATTGCCTCTCTTCAGGACCTAGAAGAGAAAAACATACACTATTATTGCTCAAACAGTGGCTAAAATACATGCAAGCATATTTTTTTGAGATTATAATTAGGTTTTCTTGTTCTTTCTCATGTAAGGCATAATATCGAGTCTATTATTAAGACCTGGCAGATAGTATCCCCTCAGCTGAAAAATCCACATTGTTTCTATTTCCAACAAAAAGGCTTCTAAATCCCCTCCTTGTTTACCTAGGAATACTTTTTCTATTCCACAGAAACTAAAACTGCACTGTTCTGTATTTCATGATGCTTTTGTGTGTGTTGCTAGGATATTTATAAGATCTAATTTTTCCATTGCCCTCACATTTTCTCCTTTTTAGAGTTTTAATGCTCTTGAGGTCTTTCCTACATATAATCCTCCACAAGTTCAGCTTGCTAAATATACTATATGTGCGGAGTCACAGTCTATGAAGTTCCATATGTCAAATGTTTTAGTGGCATTATTATATGTGAAGTGTGTAGTTTTTCTCATCACTCCACAGTATTTACATCTGCTACATTTGTGGCTACCATTTTGTAGATATGGTAGCCATGTGTCTGTGGGTTTTTCAACATTTGGCTGGATATTGTGTGTCATTAAATCACTCTGAGTCCTTGCTCTTTTGTAACTAAACCTAGGTGATGTGGCACAGTAGTTCATAAGAATGGGATCTGTGCTGACGAAGCCACAATGTTTAGTAATGATGTTTCTTATTGCTCCTTATGTAATGTTGTAAGTGCTTACAAAACTCAGTGGGGTGTCAGCCTCTGGTATATGTGTATTTCTGTACCAGTAGCTGTTCTCTGGCCATTACTTTGGCCTAAGTTATGCTCTGTTTAAGACCTCCAGTTTGTAGCCTCTCTGCTAGAACCTGGTGCCCATTTCTTCGCTTTGTCTCAGAAAATCTTCTACTCTATAACAGTCTCATTTTAATGAAGAAAGAAAGAGCCAGCACTCCTAGGGCCTGATTCCAAGACATATATCACAACTCACTGGCGCTTACAAGTTGCAACATATGCCAGTACACTGGGGATCCTGCTTCAGATTCCAGAACAAGCAGGGTCCTCAGTGACTACGTCCTGCGACTTGCAGCAACTCCAGTGTTGCACCAAAGGAAGGATGTACCAGACCTGGGTGCCACAAGCCACAGTCCTGCCCTCTGACAGGGCAAAAGCCTCACATGGCATGCCCTCCCAAAGTCTTGTTCACCAACACCATGGCAATGCCTCACAGGGCCATGGGGGTGGGGGCCACTGGACCACCATGGAGTGATTGGCATGGTGGGGGACATGACTAGCCCTGTGGCACAGTACCCATGGATAGGGGTGTGCCAGCAGCCCACAGAGGGCTGCCCTGCCAGTGGGGGATGGGTGGGGGCCTACATGGGTTTGGTGGGCGAGTGGCTGTTGCGGTACTAGGCACAGAGGTGCATCCACAGTGGATGTAGGGTAAGGTTAGACCACCTAATAACTGGTCTAACTGCACTTAGACCACTGTCTTCTGGGGCCCGACTTGGAATAAAACATTTGCTATTCTGTCAGCCACCCTCCTGGAATTGGGCATAACTGCTGCCTTAAATCCCCTTGCACCATTTTGCAGGGGTTTCTGGCATAATTGATGATGTAGCCCACCTTTGGCACAGGCAGCCTGTGCCATGTTGCAAGCTACCTTTTGAAATACCAGTCAGCGTAATGCATGGCCCATAGTGCTACTTGCACCATTGGGTTTGGTGCAAGTCACTTTGTGACATGCGTAACACATTCTGGAATTGACCACTGGAGTTTAAATGCAAGTGTGCTTCAGTGACGTTTTAATCCATTTAGGGAAGATACAGAACAAATAACCCTAGTGTCTCGACCACAAGGTCTTCTGGGGGGTAGCGGGGCCATAATTTAGTACACAAGCATGTTTTCCTTATAAATCAAATCAAATGAAATCAAATTTTATTTCTTTAAAGGCATTTTTCTTCAACCAAGGCGCCTGTGCACAAAATATCATTATCCAATAAAACATTAAAACCATACATATAAAATAATGATCAAGTCAGTCTAAAACAGAATTTGGTGACACCATATTAAACTTCATTTATAAATGCAAGGTTGAATAGGTACATTTTAAGCTTTTTTTAAAAACTTGTATGGACTTCTATGTGCCACCAAAATAAAAAAAAAACAGTGCACAATTAAACAATTTGCTATGCTTTATACCATATCATTTGACATGTTTATGGTTGTTTGATTATAGAAATTTGATCATTTTAAGCCTTTATCAAGTGCCATAATTTTCTGTTTACCATGTTATCCATTTTATAGTATGCCTACGCCTTTCAGTGCTTTGTTTTTCCTATGAGCAGACTTATCGGATTGATTAATTATGCACTGGATTTTATTGGTGGCACATATGAAGAGAAAATGTTTGTGGACTATGTTACGCAACCCTGGAAGACCTTGTGGTCAAGACGATGGGGAATTTGTTCTGTGTCTCCTCTTAGTGGGTTAAAACTTCACTGAAGTACTCTTACATTTAAACTCGAGGAGTGTTGGCTCTTTCTTTCTACATTTGTCTTTGAGTGGCTCCTCAGCCTTAGTATCCCATCCTTGTCTAAGCACAACAGTTATACTTCCTTCTACAGTTTCATTTTACCCTCATGCATTTGGACTTGGGTATGTTGTTTATGTTGTACCTGGTGACAGCTAGTGACAAAAATTATGATGCTTCTGTCAGTGATTTTTCAGTATAAATCTGTTTTGACAGCACTATTAAGCTGTTTTTATTGCTAGATTCAGGTAGCACACTCCTTCTTGCTTACTTGTGTTGTAAAGCATAAATTAAGGTTTGTACTCTCCATCTACCCTATTTTTTTATTTTATTTATTTAGTTTTTGTTGACCGGGTAAGTGCACTAGACAAATCCTGCCTATTTTCACGCACGACCCGGGGGAGGGGGATATAGATGAATGCAGTCGACTGGTTCTACTCCTACCTGGCTGACAGGTCCCAATCAGTCCGCATTGGCTCGGCCAGATCCACCTCACTTCCTGTCACCAGTGGTGTCCCCCAAGGGTCTGTACTCGGCCCGCTGCTGTTCTCTATCTTTCTTAATGACCTGCCTGCTGCCTGCCTACAAACATCTATCCACATGTATGCTGATGACACGGTGCTGTTACGCCTCTGCGCATCCTCTAGTGCAGTGACAGCCTGCCTACAGAAGGATTTTGATTCCGTTCATCGTTGGTTCACCTTAAACCAGCTGCACCTAAACCCTAAAAACAGTCTCCTCACCTTGGCTCCCGGTCCAAATTAGCACGACTCCCTGCACCTCCTCGTTCTACACTTTGAATAGCTCCCCACTAGAGGCCTGCACCTCCTATCGTTATCTTGGGGTCTGGCTAGACCAGCATCTTGACTTTTCAGTGCATGTCGATGCACTACACAAAAAATTGACAACCTATGTTGGGAGCCCTCTACGAATAAAAACTGCATCCCTCTCGCACTAGACAAGCAATAGTGCAAAATTGATCCTTCCTGTCTTTGATTCTATGATGTCGTCTACTGCACCACACCCCAAACTTCCCTAGCTAGGCTGGATCCCTTTTTAACTCTTTTGCGCTTCTCGTTAAACCTCCTCCCAATACCCACCACTGTGTCCTCTACCAATCCTGGACCTCCCGTCTCTTCATAACAGAAGACTGCTCCACTGCGCTAAAACCTCTGGCAAGTTCTGGTCACATACCCTCCCCTCCTACCTGTCTTCCTCCTTAGCCACCCTCTCTCCTCCTACTTATGCTCTTCGAAATATCGATGCTAGGCTCCTACATATCCCCCACAGATCCACCCAGTCAGGCCAGGCTGCTTTCAGCTTCAGGTTGCCCAAACTATGGAACTCCCTGACAGCCGACATCAGACATTCCTCAAGCACTCCTCAACTGAATGCTCTTCTCAGACTGCACTTCGCTACCGTCTGCAACTGTAACCTCCCCCCTTAGTCCTCCCCTCATCTCCACAATCCTCCCAGTTCATGGAGCAACTTATTCTGTTACTAACTTGTATTTCTGCTCCCTACGCATGTCTGGTAGCACATTTTAGTGATTAAGTATCTATAACTGTTCCTGTAACTGTACTGAACCGTCTCACCTACCGCTGTACTCTGCCAATGTATGTTCTTGTTCTGCTGTAACCCCCCTACCCCCAGGACGCATCTGGAATCGAGCAGTACTCTGCTCAGCATGCCTTCCTGGTGAATCTCTTAAATAAATAAATAAATAAATAAATAAATGAATGTCAACTGACCTTGAACCAGATTAAGCTGTTGGTGGTATATTTAGTGAATGAGGGAAATTTGGCCAGGATACCGGGGAAATTCCCCTACTCTTTTCGATAAGTGCCATGGGATCTTTAACATCCACCTGAACTACCACCAATCCAGGCAGATGGGACCTCGGTTTAACGTCTCATCCGAAAGACGGCACCTCAGAAGTGCAGCACCCCTCTCATGCTGCACTACAGTGTCAGTACTAGGATATTAACCCAAGTGCCAGATGTGGGAACTGAACCCACAGCCCTCTGATCTCCCGGCCTCAGAGGTGAGTGTGCTACCTACTGAGCCACTGACACTGACACTACCCTACACAATTTGTGTGCTCTGTTTCATCACCCTTCCATGCCATCAATATGATATCTATAATAATATTAATAATATACTTTATTTATAGTGCGCCTTTCAAACACCAAGGCCTGGGACAATAAATAAACATATAAAACAATAAAGTACATAATAACATAACTAAATGGCTAAATAAGTAGAATAGCTAAAACTAATCAGTCTGGGTAAGCATTCAGCCACAGATGTGTCTTCAAGACCTTCTTAGAGCCTTCCACAGTCGTGCATATAAGACACCTTCGTAGATCAATCCTATGGTGGAAGGGACTGATCTTGGGGCAACCGGCCTTTTCTTTGTCTCAATAATCAAGGTACAAGTTGGTATTATTGGGGGCAAAAGTAACCCCATGGCTGTCCCCTTTGTCTGTAAGAAGAATTGATCCTGGAAAAGGAAGGTATTGCACTCCAAAACCAGATAGGCTCACTCACACAGGAAGTCAATTAAATCTGGCATGAAATCTGTGCCAGTGTCTGACTAATATTTTAGAGCTAACAAACTCTCTTCTTGCGGTATATTAGTGTAGAGTTGTTCTACATCTAATGACATCAACAGCCACTCCTCTTCTAACTGCAAATCATCTATTAATCCTAGGGTTTGTGCTGTGTCTTTGAGATGAGATTGTAGTCTAGTAACTAACTTTATATGTACAGCCACAAACTGTGATAAAGGTTCTAAAATATTACATATTCCAGAGATTATAGGTCTACCTGGGGGTTCCATTTGGATTTTATGTATTTTTGGCAATGTATAGAATCAAGCCTCAATCGGATGTTTAACCAACAGAAAACCTAATCATTTGTTTAAAAATAACATTGTTTTCTAGAGCTCTGTTCAATAAGTCATCTACTTGCTGTTTACATTTCAGGGTTGGATCTTTTTTTCAGAGGTAGGTAGTGATCTTTGTTCTCTAGCTGTCTTTTATATTCATTTGTATACTTACTGGTTATTTGAAGTACCACTGCTCCCACTTAATGATGGCTTGATCCTGTTGCAAATTAGTCAAAGCTTGTATTTCTCCTTCTGTCAAATTGCTCCTATACGGTACTTTTGCTCCGTTTTCACCTGTCATAGTAGTCTCAGGAATTTTTCTAATGTACAATATAGACACTAGTGTTGTATTGTGGGTTAAAGATGGATAGTGGCTTGAACTTAAAAAGATCCAATCCATTTCTTGTCAATCTATTCCTTTTGAGGTCCAGGTCCTCCACCTCTGATGCTCATGTACTTCCATATTTTGTGTGTTCAAGTGCTTCTACTCCTATGAGGTCTGGTACTTATTTGATTTATTCCAGTATGTCAGTGAGTGTCCTGTATTTTGGTTTTTAAACCAAAAGTCCTTTAGCTTTAAGTTTCTGGTAAATCTCCTAAAGTCCCCAAAGAGGACGAATGGTGTCACATCTCTTGTGGGCATGAAAGTTAATCCTTTTTGTAAAGGTTTTACTTCTTCTTCTTCTTCTTTAAGAGGTCTTTCTGTTAGGATTATAACATTTATCTCTGCTTCTGGACTTTGCTCCCCCTCCCTGTTGTAACTCCCTTGTTCCCTATTTCTATTCTTACCCCCTCTTCTTGTCATCCCCTCACCCCCATCCTATCTGGGATGAAGAGAAGATGGCGGCCAAGTTGGGCCAGCCATCAGGAGCTCACTAGTGCTGCCATTTTATTTGTTTAATTTACTTTATCTGTTTGTTTGTTTTATGCTTAAGTTTTTATTTTGGATTGTGTTGATTCTTTTGATCACTTTATGCTTGGAGTGCTTAGTGCTGTTTTTTTTTTTTTTTTTACTTTATGTTCATTGCTTTTCACAGTACAGACATACAAGAAAGTCTTACCCTGGTTTTGAGTACAAGATATTAGGTAGTCTACATTGAATAACTAGGATATTTAACTCAGCATCCATTGTTACATCATACGAGGGCTGGTATCTAGATTTTAAACATATTTTAGCAAAATACATATTCAAATAACCAGGCAGCAAGAACATGGACATTGATTGCAATTATATCCGATAACTGTCCAAGTGCTCATTTAGCACATAAACTGTACCCCTCAGGGCATTAGTTTTGTCCATGAAAACTCTGGAGCTGTGGGAGGCCGCCCCGAGAAAAATCTGAATGCCATGCTCCTTGGACAGAGGGAAAGGTCAGGATTGGGCCAGGAAGGCAATCCCTACACTGCCTCCATTTTAAAAGTATGGTACGGGATCTTAGGAGACAAAAGTGCTAAGAGATGGAGGAGCCTTTTTTTGTCAATCCTATACCTAGAGTCCTTTGCCCTGTCAAGTGGGATGCGGGATTTGGGAGATGGGAGGAGAGAGGTTTACATCTGGTCTGGCACTTTTTGGAAGGAAGTGAGATTCTGTCTTTTGAAGCACTAATTAATAAGTATGGAATATCCTGGCAAGATAGATTTAGATACTTTCAAATTAGGAACTAAGTTAATAGTCTTTTAAAACAACACATGGTTGAGAGCCTTTCTCTGCCACAGATTGCAAACATACTTAAGAAAACAATAGAAGGGACCCCGGTTAGATCTCACATCATCTCAAAATTATACCAGGTTCTTCTGTCTTGGAAAGGGGACTCTTCCTCCTATATAAAAAAAGCTTGGGAGCAGGATTTGGGAGTTCGAATTTCTGAGGAGTTTTGGACCTGGATGCAGATGAGGATTCATTAGGGTATATCAGCAGCTAGTTGGCAGGAGTTCTCCTGGAAGATCTTTGTTCGTTACTTCCGAACGCCAGCAATCCTGGTGAAATACCTGAAGGCCAACTCCTCAGCCTGCTGGAGAAATTGAGGGCACTCCCCTGCTTCATTGGCACACATAATGTGGGACTGCCCTATTATAACCCCTTTTCTACAGGATCTTCAACAGGCCTTACAGGCAATAATAGATCCTAACTTAAAGATCACATCCCTCTCTTTTTTTTTTCCTGGAACTGCCCAGGGAACTCAGAGATCCTCAGACGATTAAATTTTTGAAAATCTCCTTTTTAATGGCCCAAAAGGCAATCACGAGTGATCGGTTATCCCCCAAAACTATCACTCTAAAGATGTGGCAAGAATGCATGATCAGTATATATAGAATGGAGGCATTAACAGCTACCATTAATAAAAGAGTACCCGGTTTTGAGATTCTGTGGCAGAGATGGGTTCTATATATGGCAAGGGTGAGACCTGACTTCATTCCTTGATCAACGCCTTGTTAAAAAATCTTATAACAGGGACCAAGAGGAAAAACTTATAACTCAACATAGAGTCCTGTAAGGCATAAACATAGTGCCTATAGTATTTACTGTTTGATAAGATAGTAAAAACAAACAAACAAAAAAAAATGGTTTGGCATCTCCTCACCCGTACATAAAATGGCACAATATGGAAATCAACTCAGATGAATCTTCACGATTATAAACATAAAGAAATTCTAGTGGATATCATGCGGTCTCCCTTTGTATAAACTTTTGATTGATTGTCCTAACTTTGTATTAAACTGGATGAATTGCCTTTGAAAACAAAAGTGAAGGAAGGAAAAGGAAAAAGATAATTGTATTTGAGAAAGATATGTATATATTTTATCTGTTTTGTTTGTCGGAACAAAAAATTCTTAAATAAAGTTTTTAAAAAAAAGAACATGCAAAGGAAGAAAAGGGTTTGCTGCATGGATGCTTGACTCTTGGACATTGTCTGGACTCCTACATGTAGTTGAATCTGGAGGAATTTGTTAATTTGTTGAGCCATGTGTGAATTGCTACATGAACTGCGATGCTGGAACCGGTACTGTAATTTTTTTGAATTCTCAAGGTAGTGAGGATCTTTGTGGCTTGAGAGCTGTGCTGGGTTAGGGGATTTCCCTTCCTCTGCATCTAAGGTCATCATCCCACTTTGCTGTTGGTGACCAATTGGGAGTTGCTTCATCTGGCCTCCCTGGAGTCTGAGGGAAATTGGAGCTCTCCTAAGTTGCCTTGGGGGTAAACCTGGTGGTTTCCCCCAGGGACACCTGTAGCTGAGGGTCACGGGTGGTGAGGATTAAGGTTTGCCTTGTGAGGTGCAGTTGTGGGGTTCCTTTTCTATTCTTAGTCATTTCACACTCTTGGCCCTCTGTTAGTGGTTCCCATTTCCTGGGCTGAGATATTGACTTGTGGGCTACGCTTGTTTAATTCCGGTCCTCTTGTCTTGTTTGGATCTTGAATTATAGGCAGAATTTTGTGGATCCAACCAGTTGTCTTTACTGAGGAACTGTGACTGCATGGGCAACTGAATTACTCCCTTTCCTGGATGGTGAGAGTGTCATTTTCCCTACTTTCTTTTAATCTGAAGAGTCATTGTACTTTTACATGAATTGCTGTTTTTTTTTTATTTGATTTTTCCTTTCCCCAGTACCTGAGAGATGTGGTCTGGATGGAATTTTTCTGATCCTGCAGTATTATTGGAATTTATACTAAGATTCGTTTTACGATCATTGTGCTGTTTCCATTATTTATCGTTTTGTCAGGGATTTATTTAACTCTAAAAATTGATTAGCGTTTTGCTCATAAAAGTGCTAAATCTTTGTGAAAATGCATAGCTCTTGCCTTACTGTGTTTAACAAACGCAGCACTTCTAGAAAATCTACATAAATACTTTCTGTACAGTTAGTATAGTCCCAAGAAAAAAACTGCTAATCAATTATTTAAAACCCTGTATTGTTCTGACTTTTTTGACTTTCTGTGGATTCTTCCCCCTTTATGTGAGAGGTAGAGAGGGACTGGATTATTTTGGACAAGTCAACCAGAGAACAGAGAAGACTCTTGTTTCAGAATTCGAACTGTACTTAATTTTTTGTGACTGGTTTTCTGTTTTATTTTTGGATAGTCATAATTGATTGATAACTTTGAATAATCTTGCATAATTGCA
This sequence comes from Neoceratodus forsteri, assembly GCA_016271365.2. NCBI lineage: Eukaryota > Metazoa > Chordata > Ceratodontiformes > Ceratodontidae > Neoceratodus > Neoceratodus forsteri. Next base: position 202,803,971 of record CM028131.1, read on the forward strand.
TATTATTTTTCTTTGGAGTGTGTAGTATTTATGGGTATGTATAGGAGAGTCTGAGTGAATGTATAGGTTATTATTGTATAACTTGTATTTTAGCTCTTTCTAGGAGTGTGCAGTATTGGGTATTGGTGTGCATGTGTGGTTCTGTGTGGGTGTATAGATTATGTATAGGATAAAGTATGGGGTGTAGTGTGTCATGAGAATTTACACACACCCGAGTTGTTGGATAGCACATAAACCCCAAGGTCAAAACCAGAGGTGTTTATTAGCTATCCAACAACTAGGGAGTGTGTGAAATTCAAGTAAAACACACTGCACCCCATATTTTGTTATTTATAATTGAAGGGCGAAGTTTTTTTTCTTTTAGAGGCTTAGTTTAAACTCGGTCCCCCGTCAGCAGCACTGAAGAGCCGCATTGCGACTATATGGCTGTCCCTCACATCACCAACTTCCCTTTTACTCCCTCCCACTGTGAGAATACCTTCCGCCTCCCGACCCACTGAAGAAGCAGCCCGAGGTTTTTGTGTCCAGTAGTGTGTGAAGAGAAATGGAGCATTTTAAGCTCGAGCTGTGTTTGTTCAGTGTCTCGAGCGCATTCGTAAAGGGAAGAGAGCGTGTGAATGACGTAACACCTACTCGGGTGTTACGGTATTTAACACACGGATTTTTACATTAAAAAAACAGAAGCCATTAGTTATTATTGGTTTATAGGCAGTTTTGTTGGGCCAAATATGTGCTGGCAGGCTGCTTTCCTGGTCAGGCACTACTTCCCCTCTGAACATCAGGACCTCCACCCCTTTAACTGCCCCCCCCTGCCAGCAGCAGTATATAGACACTGCAGGGCACTGAGAGTAGTAAGCAGAAGGTGGAGGTGGGCTGGGATTCCTGAACCTTAGAAGGGGAAGGTGTGGGGTGACTGTATCAAAGTAGTCAGCACCAGGAAACGGTCCTGGGCAAAATGGTTTCTAGAACATGGTTCTCTATATCTGGTTCCCATACCCAAGGGCTCCAGTGTTTCTGGGCCGATAGCTCAGCCACCACCAGAACCTTATCTGCCTCGAGTGGTGTTATGCAATGCCAGGTCAATTAGGAATAAGACGGCAGTTATCACTGATCTTGAAGGGACAGCAGGCCTGACTTGCATCACCAAGACTTGGCTAGATGATACTACTGGGCCTGTTTTGGAGGCAGCTGTTCCAGGCTGGGTTCTCGGACAGGGGTGTAGCTGTTTGTTTTAGATCATAGTTGGGCTTTATGGGTGTGTCAGCTGAGGAAATCAGATTGATTGAGTATACTGCAGTAGCTAGTGTGGGCTGTAGGATCATTTTTATCTACTGTCCACCCGAGGGTGAGAAACTGTTCCTACAGGAAGTAGCGGACTTTGTGGTCAATATGGTGTTTGAGTCACCCAGGCTGATAGTCCTGAGTAACTTTAGTGCCTTCGTCAATGATGAACTCTTGCAATTTGGGTAGGACTTCCTTCAACTTATGAATTAGTTGGGGATCAAACAGGTAGTTGCCTCTGCTACCCATAATCACAGTCAATCACTCAAGCCAGCAGCCTGACTGAGTGCCTGAATGAATGAATGCATGCTTATAAGCATGCGCTCATTCATTCAAGCGCTTAGCTGGGCTGCCATCCATGGAGGTGAGTGGAGGGCTGTGCAAGTGATCAGTTGGGGTACTGGGGGGATTGGGGTGGGTGCTAGCTTATGATGACAGAGTGGGGGTTTGGGGTCCACTTGACATCGGAGAGTGTGGGTTTGATTCATTTATTTATTTTTTTTAATAAAAGGAAATATAAAAGGAAATCAGGGGGCCAGGGTAAGTGAGCAGGGGCTTTATTTAATTACGGTCAATGATCGTGAGGGGGTTCACTAGACACCAGGAGAATAATTTGGGCTGGTGAACAGCTGGAGGGGTGGCGCCACTAGACATCAGGGGAGTTTTATTTATTTATTTATTTATTTTAATAAAACTAAATCAGGGGCCAGAGTAACTGAAGGCGGGGGACTTTATTCAATTATGGCTGGTGATTGAGCAGAGGGGCCACTAAACACCTGGGAGAATAATTTGGGCCATAAGCAGCCCTGAGGGAGACCACTAGACACCAGGGAATTTGAGTTTGAGTTTGTTTTATTAAAAAAGAACATGAGGGGGCCATGGTAACTAGGTGGGGGGGACTTTATTCTATTATGGTCGATGGTCAGCTGAGGGGGGACCAGTAGACACCAGGGAGAATAATTTAGGCCAGTGAACAGCTGGAGGGGTTGGGAGAACCACTAAACACCAGAGAGAGTTTTACATAGAGAATGGCAAGGTGCAAAATTGTGGCAAAAGTTTGCCATTTCATGATAAATTTTGCATAACGAAATTGCCAATTTCACAGCAATTTCACAGGCACAATTAATTTTGCAACATCTCTACTCCCTATGCCATGCCACTAACTTTCTACCCATCTGTCCTCCATAATTTCATGTTTAACTATGAAATAACCCCTCTAACTGCACACATATATGGTCCCACTGTTCAGTCTTACCCAGCGCATCTCTCCTAATGTTGGCCTACTCCAGGGCACTACTGATGCAGCTAAGAGTCTGCCTGCCACACTATGTAGTAGTAAAACTTTATTTTTATACAGGTAGCTATTACAAAACATCATTGGGTCAAAGACACATTTTCAAGATGGACCTGTTTCAACTTACATATAAAGGAATATAAACTGTTACTTAAATTACATTCTAATACCCCATAAATCATACAAACATTTATTCCATTCTTAATATGATTTCATTCTTTACAGCATTCCTACTCTCACTCTGCGCTCATACACCCAGATTACTAACATTCTGACATAACTTTTTGCTGGAGTTAATGGTCTGCTGTTCAGTTTGGGCAAGGAGGCAAAAACCCTAGGATTGCAATGGCAGAGCTTTAGCTCATCCAAATACTTGTGTTAGCAAAGTCGAACATATTTGTTCTGCCCTGTGCCTCGCTCTTCACCGTTACTCTTGTCCATAGGATTATTTCAATCACAGCGATTTTTCTCTTGATATGAACTGCTACCTAGTAGAATGGTTGAATGTGTTCACTGCAAATGCCTTTTCAGTGATTTTGTCTAAAACTGGCCCTTTAAATCTCCTTGTTAACATCCTTTCATGTTTTTCACTTATATGAAATAGCACCACATGACTGAAGTACAACATTTGGTAATCATGCCAGGAACTGCAGCAGTTTTGGTGGCTGGCATTTCCTGCACTAATTCATGCATGCTATGGCTGTCACCAGAAGAACAAGTATGATTGTTATTCTTTTCAATGCTGAATTTGGCTGCATTTGTTCTGCAAATTAATCTGCAAATTTAGCAGAACTCGTGAAGTGCGGATCAATATATCATGTTCACAGTTTTACCCCAAATGGCAGAATTTCACTGATGAAGTTTAGGATTTTGCCTGAAAAGTGTGGAATTTCACCTGTGAAAGGCAACATTTTTTAATTACCTGTTATACTTCTGCTATCTGTTGGCAAAATTCTACACTTTGCAGGAAGAATTCCACCATTCACATGGAAAACTTCGTGATTTTGGGTGAAGTCGAAGTTGCTGGGGTCTGGAAAACTTTGCAAAAATCTGCAAATGTGAATTTTAGTCCCTTTGTGACAACTTCACCAATGAAGTAAAACTTTGCCGTAATGCTACCCACTACATAAAAACATAGAAACATAGACTTTGATGGCAGATAAGGACTGCTTGGCCCACCTAGTCTGCCCTTTTCCTTACCTACAGGATAAGCTGCAGATCCTAGTTAACCAACAGCCTATTTCTTCCTACCCCCCACAAAAATTGCCTTATGTCTGTCCTATACATTCTTGAATTCTCCCACAGTTTTAGACCCACAGCCTCCTCAGGAAGGCTGTTCCACACATCCACCACCCTCTCTGTGAAAAAATACTTCCTCACATTGCTCCTTAACCACCCCCCTCTATCTTCAAATTGTGTCCTCTTGTTCTTGCACATCTCTTTTTCTGAAAGATGCTACTCTCTTGGACTCTGTTGTTTCCACTAAGTTACTTAAAAGTTTCTATCATAGCCCCCCTCTCCCACCTTTCCTCAAGGGTATACATATTAAGCTCCTTTAGACTCTCCTCATATGGATTCTCTTGCAGATCCTGCACCATTTTAGTTGCCCTCCTCTGGACTGCCTCTATCTGTCTATGTCCTTGTGGAGATAGGGTCTCCAGAACTGGATGCAGTACTCCAGATGAAGTCTCACCAACTGTCTTTCTGCTGGCAATGCCTCTCCCCATATATCCCAGTATCCTCCAAGCCCTCCCTATTGCCTTCTCACATTGCTTGCTAACTTTAAGGACATGTGATATGATTACCCCCAGGTCCCTTTCCATTTTTATTGCTGTTACTACCTTTCCCCCATTGTGTAATCTTCCCCTGGGTTTTGTTTCACAGGTGCATTATTTTGCACTTCTTTGCATTGAATCCAAGCTGCCATGCTTCTGATCATTCCTCCAACCTTGCCAAGCCCCTTCTCATCTTTTCCACACCTCCTTGTGTATCAACCCTGTAGCAGATCTTTGTGTTATCTGCAAAGAGGCATACTTTTCCTTCCAGTCCCTCTGCAGTGTCACTTATAAAGACATTAAAAAGGACTGGACCCAGTACTGAACCCTGTGGTACCTCACTAGTAACCCCTCTTTCTTCAGAGTGAACTCCATTTACAATTACCTTCTGTGTCCTGTTGTCCAGCCAATGTTTTACCCAGGCTACCACCCGGGGACTCACTCCCAGGCTGGTTAATTTGACTATGAATCTTTTGTGTGGGACTGGGTTAAATGCCTTGCTAAAGTCTAGGTAGGCCATGTCCACCGCCCCTTCCTGGCCTACTACTTTGGTCATCCAGTCAAGTAAATCAATTAGATTCATCTGACATGATCTTCCCGCTGTGAACCCATGCTGTCTTGGGTCCTGTGCCCCACTGGCCTCTAGGTACTCAACAATTCTTTCCTTCAGAAGTGATTCCATCACTTTCCCTACCATAGAGGTCAAGCTGACAGGTCTGTAGTTTTTTGGCTCTGTCCTGATTCCACTTCTGTGAAGGGGAATCACATCCGTCTTCCTCCAGTCCTCAGGTACCACATTATCCTCCCATGATTTGTTAAAAAGGGTAGTCAGTGGTTTCACTAGTTCTCCCCTTAATACTACTGTCTTGTGGTGGTGTGTGCAGTATGCATTTTTCTCAGGGGGAGGAAATGGATAAGAAAATGATAGAAAGTATACTTAGAATGGCAGAAAAAGGGAGATATTGCTGATGGGTGATCTGAATATGCCAGATGTTAACTGGAGTGCAGTTGCAGCAGCCACTTCTAAGAGTGGGCTATTCTAGATGCCTACAGGGGCATGCCTTAGGCAACTAGTATTGGAGCCCACTCAAGAGGGAGCAATCTTAGACCTGGTTCTCTCAAATGGAGATGAAGAGAGGATCACAGATGTAAGTGGGTAGCATCTGGGAACTAGCGACCATCGAACAGTATGGTTCACAATAAACACAGCAATAGAGTCAAGCCATACAAAGACAAAGGTACTGGATTTTAGGAGGGCTGACTTTGTCAAAATGGGTGAGTGCCTAAGGAATGCACTAGCAAATGGGCAGGAAGGAGGGGTGGAAGAACAATGGGGAATAATAAAAACTGCCATCACAGAGGTAACAAGCCTTTGTGTAAAGCAAATAAACAAATGAAACAAGGTAAGAAACCACTATGGTTCTCAAAGGAAGTGGCAGTGAAGGTTCAAGAGAAAAAGGAAGCATTCAGGAAGTACAAGGAATCACAGAAGGAACAGGCCAGAGAACTGTATCAGTTAAAGCAAAAGGAAGCTGGGAAGGCAGTCAGAACAGCAAAGGCCCAAACCGAGGAAAAGATAGCCAACTCAGTTAAGAAGGGGGATAAAACCTTTTATAGGTACATCAGGGAGCAAAGAAAGACCAAGGGAGGGATAGTGAGGCTTAATAAAGGGGAGGAAGGGTGGGCAGAGGGTGACTGTGAAAAGGCAGAGATACTAAACAAATATTTTTGCTCAGTATTTACAAAGGAAGAGGGGGAGGTACCTAAAACAAACAGTAGAAACACTCTGGATACAGAAGTTGATACCAGCCCATTTACAGAAGAAAGGGTTCTGAAAGAACGCTTAAAACTGAAGGTGGACAAAGCAATGGGGCCTGATGGGATTCATCCCAGAATTCTAAAAGGACTAAGGGTAGAACTAGTGACACCATTGACTACCCTCTTTAACAAATCATGGGAGGATGGGGTGGTACCCGAGGACTGGAGAAGGGCAGATGTGATTCCCCTTCACAAAAGTGGGAGCAAGGCAGAAGCAGGAAACTACAGACCTGTTAGTTTAACCTCAGTGGTAGGGAAAATGATGGAATCACTCCTGAAGGAAAGAATTGTTGAGTATCTAGAGGCCAGAGGGGCACAGGACCCAAGGCAGCATGGATTCACAGCGGGAAGGTCATGCCAGACAAATCTGATAGATTTCTTTGACTGGGTGACCAAAGTAGTTGATCAGGGAGGGGCTGTGGACATGGCCTACCTAGACTTTAGAAAGGCATTTGACACAGTCCCACACAAAAGATTAATATACAAGTTAGCCAGCCGGGAGTGGGTCCCAAGATGACAGCCTGGGTAAAGAATTGGCTGGAGAATAGGACACAGAGAGTAATAGTAAATGGAGGCCACTCTGAAAAAGGGGGTTAGTAGTGGGGTACCGTGAGGTTCAGTATTAGGACGGTCCTCTTCAATGTCTTTATAAGTGACATTGCAGAGGGACTGGAAGGAAAGTATGTCTCTTTGCAGATGACACAAAGATCTGCAACAGAGTTGATGCACAAGGTGGAGTGGAAAGGATGAGAAGGGACTTGGCAAGGTTAGAGGAATGGTCAAATGTACGGCAGCTTAGATTCAATGCTAAGAAGTGAGGTAATGCACCTGGGAAACAAAACCCAGGGAAGAGTACACAATGGGGGTGAGATACTAACAACAACAAAAATGGAAAGGGACCTGGGGTAGTCATATCAGATGACCTAAAGGTGGGCAAGCAATGTGAGAGGGCAGCAAGGAGGGTTGGGGGATACTGGGATGCATAGGGAGAGGCATCACCAGTAGAAAACAAGAAGTTATTATCCCTCTGTACAGACAGCTGGTGAGACCCCATCTGGAGTACTGCGTGCAGTTCTGGAGACCAAATCTCCGCAAAGACATAGACAGGATGGAAGCTGTCCAGAGGAGGGCAACTAAAATGGTGCAGGGTCTGCACCGGAAGACATATGAAGAGAGACTTAAGGAACTTAATATGTATAGCCTCGAGGAAAGGAGGGAGAGGGGGACATGATAGAAACTTTCAAGTACCTCAAGGGAATCAACAAAGTCCAAGAGGGTAGCATCTTTCAAAAAAAGAGGTGTGCAAGAATAAGGGGGCACAATTTGAAGATAGAAGAGGCGGCTCAGAGGTAATTTAGGAAGTATTTTTCACAGAGAGGGTTGTGGATGTATGGAGCGGCCTTCCAGAGGAGGTTGTGGAGTCAAAAACAGTGGTGGAATTCAAGCATGCATGGGACAGTCATAAGGCAATTCTAGGGGGTGGGGGTAGGAAGAAGTAGGCTGCTGGTTAACTAGGATCTGCAGCTTATCCATCAGGTAGGGAAATGGGCAGACTGGGTGGGCCAAGCGGTCCTTATCTGCCATCAAATTCTATGTTTCTATGTTTCTCCTGTTTGGTTTGGGTACTGAGGTGGCATCCTCTACGTCACTGGTATCACATTCTACATCATCGGCTTTGGATGAATATAACTCTGATAAATGATCTGTACAACCATTTCACCAGAGGCCCTGCTTTCGGATTATGGAGTAGGCTAGGCATGAGTAGCATATTGTGGAGTGCCACATCTATTAGTGGTAAAGACAGGGCCTTTTCCTGTGTCAAGTTCTGGAGGCCACATCTCCATAAAGACATAAAGAGGGTAGATGCATTATAAAGAAGGGCAATGAAAATGGTGCAGGGACCGCATCAAAAGACTTACAAGGATAGACTAGAGGACTGCTTGGCCCACCCAGTCAGCCCATTTCCCTACCTATTGGATAAGCTGCAGATCCTAGTTAACCAAAGCCTACTTCTTCCTACCCTTCTCACTAGAATACCATTATGTCTGTCCCATGAATTCTTGAATTCCCCCACTGTTTTTGTACCCATGACTTCCTCAGGAAGGCTGTTTCATGCATCCACCACCCTCTTCCTGAAAAAATACTTCCTCACATTACCCCAGACCTGTTCCCCTTCTATATTCACATTGTGCCCCTTTGTACTTGCACATCTTGTTTTTTGAACAATGCTACCCTCTTGGACATTGTTGATTCCCTTGAGGTACTTGAAAGTTTTTATCATGTCCCTCCTCTCCCTTTTTTGCTCGAGGGTATACATATTCAGCTCCTTTAGTATTTCTCTGCATGGCTTCTGTTGCAGACCCTGCACCATTTTTGTTGCATTCCTTTGGATTGCCTCCATCCTGTCTATGTCCTTGCAGAGATGGGGTGCCTAGAACTGCATGCAGTACTCCACATGGGGTCTCACCAACTACCTGTACAGAGGCATAACAGCTTCCCATTTTCTGCTGGTGATGCCTCTCCCTATGCATCCAAGAATCACCCAGCCCTCTTTACTACCTTCTCACATTGCTCACATAGGTAATCTGATACAACTACCCCAAGGTTCCTTTCCATTTTTGTTGTTGTTAGTCCCCCCCCCACATTGTGTACTCTTCCACTGTGTTTTTTTTTCTAGCTGCATTACTTTGCATTTCTTTGCATTGAATCTAAGCTGCCATTCTTTTGACCATTCTTCCAACCTTGCCAAGTCCCTTTTCTTCCTTTCCAAACCCCCTTGTGAATCAACCCTGTTGCACAACTTTGTGTCATCAGCAAAGAGACATACTTTTCCTTCCAGTCCTTCCACAATGTCACCTATAAAGACATTAAAGAGGATTGGTCCCAGTAATGAACCCTGTTGTAACCCACTGGTAAGCCCCCTTTCTTTAGAGTGGACTCCATTTACTATTACCCTCTGTGTCCTTTTGTACATCCAATTTTTTACCTAGGCTACCACCCTGGAACCCATTCCTAGGCCAGCTAACTTGTTTACTAATCTTTTGTGTAGGACTGTGTTAAAATTATATTAATGCTTTGAAATCATCCTTACACAGATGGAACACAATGTATAACTCCATCTGTTGCTATACCTCATCATCTCCGTGACTCAAACATCGATGTCAGCTATACGCTGACCTGAACTGGCCTTCCCCTCAAACTATCAACTACTCTCCTTTGGCATGCTGGTCGATAACATTATTAGAACTAATGTCCCAGCATCTCTTGCCTCCCTCCTTCTTCTTTCTACCTTTTCTTATGGCCTCTGGTCCACCAATCAATCCCTACTCTACCTGTTGAGAAGCAAAACCTCCAAGGGAACCTGTGCTTTCTTCTGTGCTGCCCCCAAACTCTGGAACTCTCTTCTCCTAGCTGTCTGGACTGCACCTTGCTATACCTGCATTAAGAAAGCTTATTGGTTTCATCTATGTAAACCTAGCCCTTGCACGTGCTTTAATCCACCCTAACGTCTGTGCTACCAGCTTCTTCTCCCCCTACTACTGGCCCCTCATCATTTTCCTACTTCTCTGTGCTTCTGCCTTCATTAACCACTATTTGTTTTTGTAAAATATATATTGAGCTGTTTACTAGCTTAGCTCTTATGCACCATATTTGTTTTTATACCTCTTGCACTTACCCTGGACCCGTACTAGTTTTTTGTCAGCCAGGTGCTTATGATTGTCTACCTTATTCACTATTTACACTATGTCGCTGAAAAGCTGTATCCTGTTGTTGTAATCAGACTGTTTTTTTTCATTATCATTGTATTCTGCTAACCATACCATACTGTTACTGTCAAAAGTCACACCCTACTACTGTAATCTTGCCCTTATGTTGTACCGTACTGTTGTGTTTGTAACCTCCGGAGTCATGTCTGAAAATAGTCATTTCTATGGCTAGTGCACTCACCCGGTACACAAAAACAAAATAAATAAAAATGCCTTGCTTAAGTCTAGGTAGTCCATGTGCACAACCCCTTCCTGGTCTACTACTTTGGTCACCAGTCAAAGAAATCTATCAGATTCACATGACATGACCTCCCCACTGTGAATCCATGCTGCCTTGGGTCCTGTGCCATGCTGGCATGTAGATAATCAACAATTATTTCTTTCATAAGTGATTTCATCATGTTCCCAACAACTGAGGTTAAACTAACAAGTCTGTAGTTTCCTGCCTCTCTCCCACTTTTGTGAAGCTGAATAACATATGGCCTCCTGCAGTCCTCAGGTACCACACCATCCTCCCATGATATGTTAAATAGGGTAGTCAGTGGTGTCACTAGTTCTCCTCTTAGTTATTTTAGAACCTGGTGCCAACATGGACATGAGGCTGGCACCCCATCTTAGATCTGCACAACCTGAAAAAGCTTCTTTAGCTGTGCACCTTCCAGATGGTTACGATGTCTCAGATCACGCCATCTCTTGAGCAGAACATGTGGTTTTGCTCGCTGGATCTTCAGGATGCATTTTTTTCACATCCAATTCCATCCCTTCCACCACCAGTTCCTCTGGTTCCATATGGAGGGGATCCTTTATGAGTACCAGGCCATGCCATTCAGCCTGTCCTCAATGGCAAGGGTCCTCACCATGCATGTCACGGTGGTGACAACTTACCTGAGGTGCCCACGGGTCCAGGTATACCCCTACCTGGATAACTTGCTGTTTGTGGGATCCTTAAAGCAGAAGGTTGAGTGGTCCAAGGACCTGGTCCTCCAAACCTGTTTCTACACTAGCCTCCTGGTCAAAGAGGCCAAGTCAGAACTTGTGCCCTTGCAGGAGATTTACTTCATTGAGGTGGAACTCAGCTTTTGCAGAGCCAGGGCTTGGCTCCCAGCAGACTGGATGGAGGCTCTCTTCTGCTTTGCCTGCTCATTTCGGGTTGGGCAGTTGCACCCTGCTTGGGACTTCCTACACCTCTTGGGATAGATGGCAGCATGCACCAGTGTGGTCCATTGGCCAAGTGAAAAATGCACTCTCTGCAATGGGAGACTGCTCACCAATGGTCTCAGCACAAGGGCTACTTCGAGCAGCTGGTAAGTGTGACCCAGCTAATGCGGGACACCCTCCTGTGGTGGTTAGTCCCAGAACATCTGCAGGAAGGAATCCCATTTGTTTGTCCAGAGCTGATGGTCATTCTGATGACCAATGCCTACCTGATGGGCCAGAGTGCCCACCTTGGGAAACACAGTGTCCACAATCTGTGGTCCACCAAGGAGTCCCATTGCCATATCAACCTGCTGGAGCCTTGGCCAGTTCAGCTGGTGCTGACAGCCATTGTTCTACATATTCAGAGTCAAGCCATTGAGGTCCAGTTACACAACACCACAAACATGTATTACCTCAACAAACAGGGTGGGATGTACTCCCTTCATCTGTGCAAGGAACTTCTCTGCATCTGGACCCTTGTGTTCAGTATGGTTGCTAATCTCGTGGCCATCTATGTGGCTGGCATCTCCAACCTGATGGCAGACTCTCTCAGGAGTGTGGGTGAGGCATCTCAAGAATGATCCCTCCATCTGGAGGTAGTACACAGCCCTTTCTCGCACTTGGGCACTCCTCTGGTGGACCTATTTGCCTCAAGGGAGAATGCACAAGTGATGCTGTATTGTGCCCACCTCCCTCTGCAGGGACTGCAGCAGGGGAATGCCTTCTCAAGGCCCCAGACCCTGACATTTCTCTACACCTTTTCTCCATTTCCCTTGATACACAAGACATTACTTAAGGCCAGGAGGGACAAGGCACAGATGATCCTGATGCCTCTGAATGGGCCTCACCAGTTTTGGGACCTTGATCTTCTCAGCCTCAGCAGCAGGCTCCTGAGACATCTCCCTCTATGCGTGGACCTGCTGTCTTGCAATCAGAGGAAGGTACTCCACCCGGACCTTCTACCCCAGCACATGACATCCTGATTCCTGAGCAGCTAGTGTTCAAGGCATTTGATGTCTCCAAAGATGTCCTCACCATGGCCCTTGCTTCTCAGAAGGAGTTGACCCAAAAATGCTATGCCTTCAAATGGAAGAGATGCTCCATTTGGTGCCAGGGCAGTGGACTGCACCCTTTGTATTATCCAGAGGCTAACATTCTTGACTACTTTTGGTCCCTCTCTCTCAGCTGGGACTTCTGTCGATGACCCTCAAGGTGTACTTGGCAATCAACTCTGCTTACCAGATGCAGGCTGGTATGCAGTTGGTGGCACAGGAAAATGTGGTCTGGTGCTTTTTCAGAGGCCTTGACCAAATTTCCCCTCCGGTGCATAAACCAGGACCACCTTGAGACTTGCTGCTGGTGTTGGCAAAGCTGATGGGCAAGCTATTTGAACCAATGCACAGATATGAAATGTCTTGGCTGACATGGAAGAATGCCTTCCTGGTGGGAATCACATCAGCCAGAAGGATCAGGAACTTCAGGCAGTCTCAGTGGAGTCGCCTTACCAGGTCTTCCACAGGGACAAGGTTGTCCTTCACCCTAACTCAAAGTTCCTCCTGAAGGTTTGGTGTTATTTTCACATTAAACAGCTGATTAATCTCCCAGTGTATTTCATCAGTCACACCTCAGAGGCCAAGCACAGGCACCATACATTGGATCTGAGGTGAGTGCTAGCCTGTCATAAGGAGCACACGGCTGGAGTTTGGGTAGATATTCACCAGCCATTTGTCACTTACACTGAAGTCACACCTGTTGGACTGACAGCTATGCTGATGGTTGGCAGGTGGATTGCATCTTGCATCAACCTTTGCTATAGGATGGTGGGTAGGGAGCCTCTCATAAGGCTAACGGTGTATTCCACCGTCATACTGATGCCTCAGTGTCTGTTTCCAGGGATGTCCCTATCCAGGCAAGCTGCAGGTCTGCTTCCTGGAAGTCAGCACACATTTTCATTTCATGCTACCACTTCTACCTTGAGTCACACCAGGATGCTAGTTTTGTGACCTCACTTCTCCAACCTCTATTCTCTAAATAGGGGGTATACACATTGCCCCCTACTCCCAGAGAACTGCTAGGGGTCAGCCAAAAGTGTGAATATGTACACCATATCCACATCCCTAGATAAACATTACTCACCAGTAACGGTAGTTAAAGGAGTGGTATATGGAGTACATCCACACTGACCCACCTGACCTCCTCTGGCAATTGGCACACTGGTCTTGCTTCCAGTGGACAAAATCTGACATCATGGGGTGGCACTGGAGGAGCTACCACCAGGTGGGTGGGAGTAGCCAGCTTGAATATATTCCAACTGCTGTTAAAGGGAAAGGATCACTTTCAGAAGTGTGAATGTACAGCATACACTACTCTTAGAACTACTGATACAGGTGACTTACCTGTTGTTTTTTCCTACTGTTTACACATCTTTTAATGGATCCTAGTACATTGTTTGCTCAGGATACAGCACTCAGCATTGCTCTTAAATATCTAAGATGTTGTTTATAACAATGCATGTCCTTCTCTTTAGTTTTGAGTTTAAAGCAGTGATACTCAATATATATTGTTTGTAGTTAGTTCTTAGGTGATGGATGGTGCATTTGCCTAGATTGAATGTCATTCCTTTATTGTATGACCATTTGGTAATGGAGTTGAGGTCTTCCTGAATCCTGGCAGTTTGTTCATGAGTGTTAGCAGCTCCAGCCAACTTGGTGTAATTTGCATATGTTATGGTTCAGTTGACAAAGTTTTTGCCTAGATCAGCAATGAACAATTTAAACTGAATGGTCCCAAAACTGATCCCTGAAGGACTCCATTTATCACCCTACCCTCTGCGGACAGGAAACCATTGATTGATACTTGCTGCATATGATTGCTGAACCAGTTTACCATCCATCTTATGAGAATGTGATCAATGTGTAGTTTCATAAGTTTGTCGACTATTGCCCAGTGTGGTACAGTGTTGAATGCTTTACAGAAATCCAACAAGATTACATTGGATGATTCTGGGTTTTATTCCTTTGTTGTTGTATTTTTTAACTCTTGTTATGTGTGTGCTGCAAATCATTACGATATTATATTTCAGAATAGCCCATCATTCTTCTGTGTGTTTGCCTTCAAGTATAGCTGGCCAGTTGATTATAGCAGAATAATTGTTCACAAAATTACCTTTCTAATGGTGCTATGCAATCAATTCTAAGCAATTCGGTTTGTTTAATATTTAGGTAAAAACTGGTGACTTCTTTAGATGTTTCCTGGCCTGAGTGAAAGTCAGCTGAGTACGTCTACAGGCGTTATTGGCCTGAGTGGCTATGCTTTTAGACACCACCTATAGGCATATCTAGGCTTGTATGATTTAAGGGTGCATGGTTATTCAGGACATGGTGGTCAATGCCTGAAGAGAAAGTTTACCCCTTGATATGGGTTGTGCTAATTAGGAGCCCCAGTGTGCACTGTCATGGCCAGTAGCCACTTGCCAAAATGTTGAAGTCCTATACCATATGGGAAATGTGTGCTCAGTTGCGGCCAGTGCCACTAGAAGAAATGTGTGTTCAGCTGAGGCCATTGCTCCTGAAGAGAATTCTAGGTCCTGTGACATATGGGATATTTAGAGTTTCTGTCTAATACAGATTGCTGTTTGTTCTGCCATTGCCTTGTGCCACGATGTGTAAACCTTGGGGGTCCATCTTTGCTTTAGTGTCCCATCTTTTCTAATAAAGTCATGCTCTAGAATCCCAACCTGGTTTGGACATTCATGTTACTGCTTCTTGTGTGAAATTACTGGGTACCCCTCCAGAAGAACAGACTTAGCATAACCCTAGCAAAAGTTCTCTGCTCAGAACATGGGTTGATTTGGTCACAGTTGTATTTGCTTTTATACACCCCCACCCCTTCCTGACCTCTAGACATAGTGAGCCTGGTATACTTTCCCAATGCTAGGGATGGTACCGATTGTCCAAACTAATTTGGGTGCCCAGTCAAGGGTACCAAGGGGTAGCTTACTGTGCAAAGTAGCGGGGGGTGGTTACACAATCATTATGTGCTCTCTCTCTCCCCCTTCCCTCCCGACTCAGTTTAAATGAATCAGCTACATTTATTGTTATTTTTTTATTTTAGTTTTTGTTGACCGGTTAAGTGCACTAGACAAATTCTGCCTATTTTCAGGTATGACCCAGGGGAGGGGGATACAGATGAATGCCAACTCACCTTGAACCAGATTAAGCTGTTGGTGGTATTTTAGTTAATATTAGCCTCAATGAATCCCCTTAGTATGTAAGCATCATTACCATTAAGGTGTACTCCACCCTTGCAGTAATGATGGTGATTTTTGTAAAAGTTGGGCTCAGGAGTCGATAAATCATAAGGCTGCTTTTCTGCATCAGTTATGCAATCTGGTGTTTATTCTGATTATTGTGTTTGTTTGTTTTTTACTTTTGCTCTGGTAATAATAAGTCAGGTACTCTTTTACTATGGTCATTTACTTTTGCTCCTGGAAAGCTGGAGACCATTCCATTTAATTTGTCAGGATGACAGATTACAGAATCATACTTTTTGATAGTGGAGTCCCCTATTACCAGCATCTCTGTCTTGGTTTATTTTTACTGCTTTCGGCTTGTGGTTCCTGTTTTCCAGTTTCTTCATATGTCTTATGTGAAAGGGAACTCTGTCTGTTAGTCAGTGTTAATTCAAATCTATCATGACATGTAGCACTACATTTGTGGTACATACCCTGATGTGCTCCTGCAGCAGAAGTTATGTAGGAAAAGACATAGAGAGTATTTACAAGATGACTGCAGGAGCACATCAGAGACATTATTAGAAGAAGAGAAAATACCACTTTAGGAGGACATTTTAGTCTTGTCCACAGTAGAGATCTAAGAAAGATCTTCAGTTTGGGGAAAGAACATGTGGGCCAAAATCCTATGTGGGGGAATCAACAGAGATATCTTCTACTCAAAGAAGCACAGTGAGTTTCTAGATTGAATTGTTTAAATCCTGCTGGACACAATCATGAACTAGATTTGAAATGATTTCTATAGATTTGTCTTACAGTTAAGAGAGAATTGAACATCTTCTTTCTGGTATCTTACTAAACATTCTTTTTTTTTATATTTAGTAGTAGTAGTAGCTTTATTTATTTATGGTGCCGTTCCTCAGCGGCCTAGAGCACCAGCACAAAGGAGCAAATAGCACAAAGTTAAATATAGAACAAAATAAATAATTATATAACTATAATTATGAAATTGGTAGAAAGAATGCTGAATTCTGATTGGCTGACAGCTGCTTTCTGCTGGGCCGTTATCCCAGCACAATGGCCCAGCTAAAAGTTTTATGTTTAAAAATGCATAAAATTTACTAAAAATGACTCATTTCATAATTGCAATAAGGCACTCCAGGGGGTGTGTTATGTAAGTAATAATACCCGACAGGGTGGGCGTTATTGGGATATAACGGCTGCCCAGGGGCGTAATGAGGCCCAACGCCACAGGCGGAGGGCCTTATAGCCCCTGGAAGGTCTGTTATATCCCATAACGCCCACCATGGAGGGTATTATTACACTTAGAAAATGGGCTATAGGTGACTTTAAAAAAATATATACAAAAATAAAAAACACATATTTAAAAAAATGAATAAAAAACTGTTTTAAGTAACTGTTGTAGTAAAGTAGTGCCTGTTTTTATGAAATCACCACTGGAGGGCGCTGCTGATTTTTTGTTTTCTTTTTAGAGTTTCTGTACATGAGGATGCTGTTCAGGTTAAATGTAACTGCTGCTTTGTCCCCTGACCCCCCCCCCACACACACACACTACCACCACGCACACAGACACGACAGGGGAGAGCACTTTATTTTGATTTCTTTAATGATCATCACTGGGAAAAGGGAAATACTAGCCTGGTGATCTGGAGACTGGCTGTGAAGGCAGGTACATGTTTTTGTTCCGTTTCTGATGACCTTTCAAATGTGGTGTGATTTTTCACCGCTAGCATGGTAGCATGCTGTGAGCTGACACGGATGATGAATAGGAGTATTGAGTATGGTAAAGGACAGTGACTGTTTTAAAAAGGAATGGTTTCTGTATTGCAGTTGCTTCCAAATTGTGTTTTGGTTTCTAGGGAAACCGTGTGGCTGAATGGGGGATAGCGCTAGCATAGCGTTATTCTGCGAGGAACCGCCATTTTTTTTTATGGAGAGAAAAAAGGAACCAGACTGGATTTGGGGATGGGCATACATTTTCATTAGTACACAAATGGCTTTTCTCTTTGTTTTTAGTGGGGCAGGTTGGCTCCTGTTATTCTGTCTAGCCAAGTAAATCTCAGTAAATAAGCGGGGTAAAACATGGCGGCTTGCGAGTTTTGCAATTTGGGTGGCTCCAGAATTTATTTAGTAATGCGGCATGCTAAAGTGGAACTCGTTATTTTGTGGGCGTTGTTAAGAAATAACAACCCCGGTGCCAGCGACTCTCAGCCAATCAGAATGCTGCATTTACGATGTTTGCAGCGTGCCCATTTTCTAAGGTGGGCTAATGGCCCTTCTCTGGTGGTGGAAGCCCTCGGCTATGCCGCATGCTTCAACCCACCACGAGGTGGGCCGTTAGCCCACCTTAACACACCCCCTGTCATGCCTTATTGCTTAATTATAGACATTGAAATTGCATCAATAAACCCAAAACAAATAACCAACAGCTGGTTTACACTACAAAAAATAACAACATGCTTCATAAATATCATACTTCATACATCAGAAACCTGAGCAAAGAGATGTAATTTTAGGTCCTTATTAAAAACTTCCACTGAGGTGTTCTCCGAGCCCTCAGGAGCAAGTTCCGTAATACTGGCCCAGCTACTACAACTTACCTGTCCCCCAACATTTTGAGTCTGGCCCTGGGAACAACCAGGAAGGCCTCCGTGGTGGAACAGAGGAAGCACTCAGACAGGAGACAGTATGGCGCAGTGGTATAAGACTCTGAGCTGCAAATCTGGATACCTGGGTTTGAATTCCACAGCCCCCACTTGCATACTGTGTGACCCTGAGCAAGTCATTTAATTTCCATGTGCTCCAGGTTGCACCTGTAAACAAGCTTTCAGCGTAGTGTGTCTCAACTGGTTAAACAATTGGAAAAGAAAAAGAAGTAAGTATGAAGAAATTTGTGCAGGAAGCCAAGTACAAGATGATGTAGTGTCTTGCAGGTTAGCAATCCAACCTAATAGGAGACATGCCACTTAACCAGCAGCCAATGTAATTCCTTTGGTGCCAGGGTAGTGTGACTCATCATGAAAAGGCTAGTCAACAACCTCCCAGCTAGATTCTGCACTAACTGCAGGCACTGCAGTGTGCCTCCATTGACCCCAAGGTAGAAGTCATTACAGTAATTGAGCTGTGTGGTCACAAAAGTGTCTACTAGAGAAGGTAAATCTTTAGGGTTGATAAGGGAATGAATCCAGCTAGTGTTCCTCAGATGGAAGAAGACATTAAAGACAACAGCCGACACCTGAGCCTCAAATGCAAGCCTTTTCTCTAAGATGATACCCATATTTATATTTATTTTTTATTTATTTCAATTGCAGATTAATACCTTTGAGCCAGTAAGGCTCTTTTACAAAGGTTCCATGTCAAGTGGATGAGAGACAAAATTTACATAAACAGGTTACAGAACATTCAGAGTACACAGTTGGTTACAGGCTGTACAGGTAGCAAGCAAGTATGCCGATAACAATACCAGAAGTGTTACAAGATGTTGGAGTGCAATCTGATGTTCTAAACTGGTCACATTAAAAAACAGGAAAAGAAGTCAATCAGATAAGAACCACATAGCAAGGTGGGAGCAGCCTGAGAGGGCTTTGTCACAGTATAAGGAAATGGGGTGAGGGGAAGAGAAGGGGTAGGGGGCAGCCCCCAAAAGGCTTTGTCAGGGAGGATGTGGAGAGAAAGGAGTGGGGAGGAAGGAAGGGGGAGATAAGCAGAGGGGTGATAAGTTATGATGGTGATTAGTCACAGGTATTTATTAATTGCATTCACATAGGTTCTTTTGGGCCAGAAGGGTTAGCAGTTGTCTTTTATGTGTTCCAGGGTGGTAGGAGGAAGTTCATTAAACCAGGTGGGCCCATGGTAGGAGAGAGAATGCTGTGTAAGGCTGGTTCTTTTCAAAGGTGTATGGAGCACACCCTTAGCTGAGCTCCTGGTGACTTTTGAGGAGTTGGAGTGCTGGAACAGAGCTGTGGTGGAGTAGGGAGTGAGTCCAAGGAGGGCTTTTTTGCCTATTAGGCAAGCCTGATACTTTGTTCTTAGGTGTAAGGGGAGCCAACCAGTAGAGGGGTAGAGGGCACAGGTATGGGTTTAGTGTTTAGCCCCCAGGACCAGGTGGCAAGCCTTTTTGAGTAGCACCTTTACTCAATTTAGGGATGAGTCTGTGGCAGCACTGTAGATGGTGAGGGCATAGTCAATGATCACCACAATGGAGCTTTGAGTGACTATGCTTAGAGCCTCAGGGGTCATGGCTTGCCTGTGCCTATGGAGGATTTCTAACTTAATATTAATGGATTTGACTACATGGTCTGTATGGTCAATGAAGGAGAGGGTGTCATCAATATATACCCTGAGATATTTAAAGGTGGAGACTTGTTCAATGCCATCCCCTTTCTCGCTACAGATCGTCAGGTTTTCAGCGTTCCTTTTGGCATATGGCAAAGTCTTACCGGGTCATAATGTCGTATGCTTAACAGCGTACAACATTATGGCTAACCCGGTACAACTCTGTACTAGTGAGCGAATGGTGCAATACCGCATATACTGCTGTATGCGATATTGCACCATTCCCACTTTCCCAGGCAGACCTCTGTTTTATGAGTGGGTTCTGCCAACCAGCTGCTGTGGCTCCATGGAATGAGCTACAGCAGCAGGGAACCAAGGCAGTGCTTCTGGGACCGGGTTTGATTCCCGGTCCCAGAAATGTTAATTCTTCAATCTTTCTGTGCTCCCCGACCTGACTCCCGGGTTGAGAATCTATATTGGGAGAGTTTGGGGCGCAGCCCATAAGGGAGGTCTGGGTCGGAGCCCTGCACGGAAAAGAAAAATATGCCACATGGCAAGAATTGTGCTGTATTGGCAGCACAATTGTGCCATGCTGGATAGTGTTGTAATGACCCAGTGCCTGGTAAAGTTAGGTGCATAGTTTTAGTTTTTTTATAATTTAGAAGGAGTCTGTTTTGAGTGAACCAGTTCTTGAACATAGCAAAGCAATGCTGTAGGTTTAAGCTATTTCTGATGTGTGGCTTCCAGGCACTGAGATAACTGCATCATCTGCATACAGCAGCATTTTGGCAGGACAGGCTTTGGGAAAGGAGTTAATAAAGAGGCCCCAAGAAAAGTGGCCCTAAGATCAAGCCTTGGGAAGCCCCAAGGGTTACTTTTTTAAGTTTGGAGGTTACACCCCCATCCTCACACATTGCGTCCTGTGTGAAAGGTAACTTTTAAGCCAGGAGATGGAATCTACTGACAGTCCCAGGATCCTCAGGTGTCTGAGAAGGATTTGGTGGTTGACTGTGTCAAAGGCTTTGGTGAGGTCCATAAATATAGACCCCACCATTTTTCCTATGTCAGGGGCTTCATAGATGTGAGAGGTAATGTCAATTAAAGCTGTGATGGTGCTGTCAGATATGAAACCTGTGCATCTGCGAGCCGAGCAGATTATACTTGTTTAAGTATTCAGTTAGCTGGTCTGAAACAACCATTTCTAACGCTTTAAATAGAGGTGGTAGTATTGAGAATGGGCGGTAGTTTCCCAGATCAGTTCTGTCCATTTTTAAACACTGGGGTGACCAAGGCAGTCTTCCACCTATCTGGGAAAATTCCAGTGTGCAAGGAGATATTGAAAAGTATGGTTAGTGGAGAGGCAAGTTCGTCCAATGCTAGAGCTAGCAACTTCATGTCTAGTGAGTCACTCCCGACCCTGGTTTTGTTTAGGATTTTTTAGACATATTTAATAGTCTGGGCCCTAGTTATTTGCCTAAAGTAGAATGGTGTATGGTCTGGTTTAGGGGTGAGAGGAGGGTTGGGGTTGATAGAATCCATTGCTGGTGGGGTATGGAGAAATTCAGGGGGAGGACAGAGCTGAGGTCTGTGAAGGCATTATTGAAAGCATTGGCCAGGTCAATAGGTTGCTGTAACGGGCCAGATGTGGTTACTATGAGATCCGGTGGAGCTCTGGATTCTTTGCCAGTGAGGAACTTAATGCTATTCCAAAATTGCCTGCCATTGCCCCAGTTTCTCTTAAGTTGTTCTCTATAGTAGGTAGCTTTGGCATTTCTTACTTGCCTAGTGCACTTATTCCTAGCCTCTTTATAAGCAGCAATGACAGACTGCCTGCCTGTCTCCCTGGCAATATGCCAGAGTTTGTCCCTTTGTTTCACCTTTCTGGCAGCACCGAGCCAGGGGCTAGCATGGTATAACCCCATTTCCTTCCCAGATGCTGCAACTCCCCCTCCACAGTCAGTAGTACTTCAGATCTTCCTGGACTTCAGTCTTCACCATATATTCTTACTGCTGGGTTCAAGCCAGAGGTGTTAGGACCCTGCTGGAGTCAAAAATCTGCATGAGGGCTAGTGCCATGGTAGTAGCACTCATTTGTGGCACTATGGGGCTGGTTCATGCTGTAAACATCATCTTGTCATCAACCCTGTGACCTCATTCCCTTTTTTCCCATCATTCAGTGTGCTTCAGTGATGATGTTGCTTGCCCACTGGTAGAGAGATCTTTACATCTATATGACAGCAGAGTTAAGTTTTGATTAGTTTAGCTAGTGTTTTTCTTATTTTACTCAACAAAACAAAATACATTTTCAAACTTCAATTTTGCCAGATTTTCAGCTCTACTGAACAATGGAGTCAATCATAGATGGTGATGGTAGGAAGTCTCCACTGGAGGGCTGTTCTGGCAGCTGGGCTAAGTCCAGTCATTCACCCTCTGTGGAGGTGGGGGGGGGGTCTCACTACAGGCAGTCCAGTGTTCAGGAAGGAGGACAGTCCTCCTGTAAAAACCAAAAGAAGCAATCCTGTTCCTGATCCAGGTCAGGGACTCAGTCTTGCTCGATCCCGGGTTCTTTCTCTTCCCATCAGATGAAGGGGAAGAAATGGTACCACTTGAGATCACCCTCTGTTATGTCTGCAAAGAGGTTTTCTATGTCCATGAGCGGGAGGCCTTCCTCACACCATCAGTTTCCATGATGGCTTCTGCTAATGGTTGTTTGAGATCTCAGGCCTGGAGACTTTCTCTGTCTTCTGTTGATGCATCTGCTGGGCAGTTTCAGCACTGGGCAGCTCTTATGGAGCTGTGGGTACAATGTCTGGCTCAGTTGCCTCTTTCTGCAGATCCAGTACTTCAGCCTTCAAGTCTAGGTGTCTCAGGGCCACACTTGAGGCTCTTAGGCCAGGTAGAGCATTTGGCTCTACCAGTGGCTCCAGTTCCCTTGTTGGTGACCGCTCTGCCGATGCCAGTTTCATGTGCCAACCTCCCATTCTGATTTTTTGCTGAGACCAGCACAGTTACCTTCTCCAGTCATGTCAGAACCAGTTGAACCTTCTAGGCCTGGTCTAGGTTCTCAGGTGGCACTGTCTCTGGTACCCGTGCCTGGTCTGGTGCTGGTGCAGCAGGGCTTGGTGCAGCATCTTGTGCTGTCTCATTTGGGGCCAGCGCCATTCCCTGTGTATGCTCCTTTGGGGCTGGTGCCACCTCCAGTGCTGATTCCCACTCCAGTCCATGCATTGCCTGTCTACCCACTCCCTAGGCCTGGACTCAGTCTTGCTGTGTCCACACCCTTTCCAGTTTCCCCTTCTCAGAAGGATCTGGAGGGGTGACAAGTCTGACTCCGACCTCGTCATTGATGAGAATGGTGATGATAACACTTTTTGTAGCCTACAGAATCAACCTATAGTTCTTGCTTTTGTCCCTCAGGAGGACCTCTCCTTTTTGTCATTACTGAGAAACATGAAGGCAACTCTAACTCTTGAGACTTCTGCTCCTGACATGGGTGAGCAGATGAGTCTTAAGTAGCTCTATGTTTATAACATTCCAGTTATCCTCATGCCTCCTGTTCCCCCAGCCTTTGACACCCTATCTGAGGCAGTGCAAGCTAGGCCTGCATCTATTCCCTCACTATGCAAGCCCATTTTTTTTCTTTTCTTTCGCCCTACGCCAGCTATGAGTTCCCTCCCCCACCTGCTTCTTCCCCTTCTCTCCCTCCTTGTCCTTCCTCCCTTGCTCTCTCTCTCTCTCTCCCCCCCAGGCCCCTGCCACCCCACCCCATACCCACTATCTACTTAATCAATACCAGCAGCACCTTGGGAATGCTCCACTTCCCATCCAGTCCTCTCCATGGACCTCCACTTGGAAATATCTGACTGCTTCTTAACACCACTAAGATTGGTCTTAATGCCAGCCTATCCCTACTGTACCACACTGCATAACATCGGGGCTGTCATATGGACTCTACCTACTGCCAATATGCTAAAAGGAAACACAAATTTTCACTACTGGACTTGCGCCTTGGTTTAATGAAGCTCCTCCTACTTCTCCTACAGATCTCGGGCAACGTCCATCTGAACTCTGGCCCAGGCTGTTCAAGCCATCTGAAAAAGGCAGGGGCCCTCACTATCTCAATCATTAACACGTGCAACCTGTTACCATAGCTTGATGCACTCCAAGCCTTTATCAGCCAACTTAATCCTGACATCCTTGCTATAGTTGAAACATGGCTGACACCAAAAATTCCTGATCTGGCAATTACCTTACAGGGCTACAATTTTTTCAGACTGGACCATGTCTCTAAAAGGGGAAGGGGCTGTGCCATCTACATTAAGGATAATCTCCTGGGGCACCTTGTTCCAACCCTTGTCCCTGCCTTCTCGGCCCAGCTTCTACCCATCGAAATTCTTCTAGGTCCCAATTAAAAAGGCCTCACCATCGTCTCTGTATATATTCACCCTCAAGATCAAGATCTTGGCATCAAAGAAGTTCTTAGCTTCATCAGCTCCCAACCTCCTGGCTCTGAACACATTCTTGGTGATTTCAATATAAACTGGCTCACATCTGATGTCTACACTCATAAGGATGCCCTTGCAGCTGCCAGCCTCTCACAATTGGTCACCACATCAACTCAGATAAATTACAAAACTGGCACCAGTACCCTGCTGGACTGGATTCTCACCAATCACCCTACCAGGATCTCTCATACCTCCGTTCTCCCAGACTCTCTCAGTGACCACTCCCCGGTTATATGTTAATGGGCTAATAAATTTCTAAAGCCACCCTCTATAATCATTACCAGCAGAGTCCTCCCCTATGGTCAACTTACCCATCTCAAACAGTAACTATCCTTGCAAGACTGGCTGCCCATCTACAAGGCAACAGATGTTAACCTAGCCCTGGGCTACTTCATCACTGCCTTCAATAAGGCCTGTGACCTCTTCACTCCTTCAAAAAAAGGGAAAACAAAAGCCCTCTGTAACCCTTGGATAACTGCAGAGCTCCTTTCCCAGCTGAAATCTAGGGATCACCTGTGGGCAGTGGCTAAATCCACATGCAAACAATTTGACATCCAAAAATACAAAGATGCCTGTAATGCCTGCATAAAATCCATTCATCTCATGAAAAGCTAATATTATAAGAATGTCCTCACCAACACCTGGGGAAATGGTCATGCTTTCTTGGACAATATCAAGGACATTACTGGGAAGCAATCAAAGTCCCCTCCAGCCATGTTAATTGTTGAAGGGTCCACTACCCTTGATCCCATGGTCATTGCAAATACCTTTAACATGGTTTTTACTGACCTCAGTGCTGTTCTGCCACCTGATTTCTTCACAGTCAGTCACCCCCCCTAACACACCCTGCACTCTGTCAAACCACCCTCATTTTTACTTCAGGGAGATTAAAATGAATGAAGCTCTCTGCAACATTGCCTTAGCCATCTCCACTTCCAGAATCAGCAGTGTCATCCTGAACCTTAAGCTGCTATCACTTATACTTGACGAGGTCCTCAGTCCCCTAACTAAAATTCTTAACGTCTCTCTCCACACCAGTACATTCCCTGAAATATGGAAAACTGCCACTGTGACCCCAGTCCACAAAAGTGGGGATAAGACCTGCCACTCTAACTACCACCCAATCTCCATATTGTCACCACTATCCAAGGCCCTAGAGCGTATTGTTGCAGACCAGCTCACTGATTATTTGGACAAATATAATATTCTGTGCACACAACAGCACGGTTTTAGAAAAGGGCATAGCACCATCACTGCCCTGCTTGAATTTATTGGTGCAGTGCATAGTTCCCTTGATTTATTTATTTATTTATTTACGAGATATACCAGAAAGGCATACTGAGCAACATGCTTGATTCCAGATGCTACCTGAGGGCCTGGGCCCAGTACATAGCTTATAGAGGAACATTTAAGTACAGAATTGGAGATAAGGAACATAGCATATGAATACAACAAGAAATAAAACGATTTGTCTAGTGCACTTACCCGGTCAACAAAAGCTAAATAAATAAATAAAACAGTTTAGAGTACAAATTACATAGAGTACAAGAATTTACAGACAGATTTACACATAACAGGAGTACTCCTGTACATTATTTGAATGTAGAGCACGAAAATTATAAATTTAGCATGAGCAGCTGGAGGAGAAGTGCGCCTGGAGTAGTCTGGTGCATTCACCAGGATTTTGTGCGTGTCTGATGGGGGTGGGAAGGGCGTTCCAGAGCTGTGGGATTCTGAATTTAAAGGCTGACTGGCCTTTGGTAGTGCGCATTAGTGAGATATGTAGAAGTCTGGAGTCTGCGCCTCTTAAGGAGTACACAGGGGGAGGTTGTTGGGGTAAGGTAGATTCTAGGTAGGGAGGGAGGGAGAGGGTCCAAAATCTAGCAGCAAACCTAGCACAGTTTATTAATCTCCAGTCATGTAGAGAAGGCAGGGCTAGGGAGCTGTATAACGTACAGTGGTGGGTGGATTGAGGGGAGTCGAGGATGAAACGACAGAAGGAGTGGAATAGGGTGTCTAGACTTGCCAGGGTGGACGCAGGGGCTATAGAGTATACTATATCGCCATAATCCAGAACAGGGAGTATCATTTTTTGAACTATGGTGAGCCTCGCTTGCTTGGGAAGGCAGGTTTTGTTTCAATAGAGTGCCCCCAGTTTAGGGAGCAGCCTTTTGTGCAGGGAGTCTATGTGAGAGGCGAAGTCTAGGTGCTGATCAAGCCAGATGCCTAGATATCTAAAGCTAGAGCGTTGCTCAAGGTAAGCCCCATCAAGGGTATGGAATGGAGGACAGGGGGTTTGGCGGGAGAGTCTTTGTTGGGAGCCAAATGTAAGCAACACAGTTTTTTTGGGTTTAGAGATAGTTGATTTGTCATGAGCCAGTGCTAGACGGCTGAGAAATCCTCCTGTAGAAGAGAGGCCACACTGCTAGCTAAGGGGCCGGATGCGTACAAAACTGTGTTGTCAGCATACATTTGGATGGAGGAGTGGGAGCATGCAGAGAGAAGACCATTTAGAAAAACGGAGAAAAGAATTGGACCAAGAACAGATCCTTGGGGGACACCTGAAGTGACTGGAGAGGGGTTTGAGGTGTGAGAGGCCAGTCTGACCACTTGCTTCCTACCCACTAGATAGTCTTGGAACCAATTTATAGCAGGGTGAGCTATCCCTGCATTAGTAAGTTTGGCGATGAGTAGGGAGTGGGAGACAGTATCAAATGCCTTTGCTACATCTATAAAAATGGCCGTGGTGATGAGTCCTTTGTCGATGCCTGTGAGGATGTCCCCGGTGACACGTAGCAGGGAGGTGATGGTCGAATGGGATTTGCAGAATCCAGATTGGAAAGAAGTGAAAAAGGAGGAGGTGTCCAAGTACTGTGTGAGTTGGGACAAGACAAGTCAGTCCTGTAGTTTGGCCAGAATAGGGAGTAGGGATATAGGTCTGTAGTTGCTTGGGGATGAGGGGTCATCACCTTTAGGGAGGGGTATAACAGTGGCCATCTTTCAAGACGCTGGTACCTTTCCCAGTGAAAAAGAGAGGTTGAGAAGTGTGGCCAGTGGGGTGGCAATGGCAGGGGCTGATAGGAATAGCATCTTGGCATCCAGGGACGTCGGACATTTGCCTTTGTTAGGGTTCAGTGCATGTAGGGAGTGGAGGACTTCTGCTGGGGAGACTGGTCGGAATACAAAAGAAGGGACTGGAAGGTGGGTGCTAGGGGTGTGGGGGAGATGGGGTGGGCCGGGGTATGCCTGTTCTGGAGGGAGGAGAGAAGATTGCCTGCACAGCTGGAGAAATGTGTGTTGAAAGCTTCAGCAACACAGCTTGGGTCGGAGATGATGGTACCATTTACTAATAAGGAAGGGGGAGGTGGTTGGGTTGGGGGAGAGAGCAGAGATTTGAGGGATTTCCAGAAGTCCATAGGGTGATTAGAATTTTTACTAAAAGTAGATAGGAAGTAGGACTTTTTTGCTTGGCGGATGCTATTTGTGCAAGCATTCCGAAGGGCTCTGTAAGTAGTAAGGGAGGCCTGGGAGCCCAGTTTCTTAAAGACTTTCCAGGCATGGTCCCTGGTGTGGCATTTTCTAATTATGTCAGCCGTGATCCAGGGGAGATGTGCTCCTCTAACTCTTTTAGTGCGCAGTGGAGCATGCATGTCCCATACTTTTAGGAAACTCTGATGAAATGCATTATAGGCAGCGTCTATGGAGGATGCCTCTGAGATGCAGGACCAGTTTACCCTGCTCAGGTCCTCCAGGAGAGATTCAAGATCTAGGGAGTTGTACAACCTGGTCTGCAGTGTCTTGGCTGGGGGGAAGGGCTATGAATCTTCCTGATCAGGTAAACCAAGTGATGATCGCTAATAGAGTCAGGAAGTAGGCCTGCTTCGAGGATTCTATGTGGGTGCATGGTGAGAGCCCAGTCCAGTACGGAGTGATTTTTTGTCTTGAGGTTGAGACGGGTGGGCTCATTTATAAGTTGCGTGAGGTTTAGAGCCTTTATTTTAGTCCTCAGGTGGGCTTTGTCAGCACCTAACCAGTTGGCATTAAAATCCCCAGTGGCATGGAGCTCCCCTCCTATAGCTAGGGACTGTAGAGTGGTTAGATGGGAGAGGATATCCTCAGAGGGTGTGCACGGGGGGGGCAGTATGTGCTTGACACGAATATTGGGGAGGTAAATGGAGGTGATAGTTTAATTAGTGAGGCGTCTATATTTGCAGGGAGAGAGGGGATCTCCACAATAGTGAATTGACGACTGTTCGAGATATACATAGCTGTGCCACCACCTTTTTTATTCCCATGCCGATCATGCCTTATTATTGTGTAACCTGGGATAGAGACTTCAGCATCCATGTGCTGTGGTTTTAGCCAGGTTTCGGAGATGGTTAGTATGTCAGGGTGCAGTGTTTGTGCGATTAGTTGTATAGGCGAGATTTTGGATATGAGGCACAGGTATTTGGAATTGGGTATCACGTGGAGGCCTTTGGGGAGGGGTGAAAGGGTGGTGGTGGTACTTGAGTTTGGACCTGGGTTTACCTCTATGTCCCCTGACAGGAGCAGGAGAAGGGCATAGAGATGCATCATTTTAGTCCAAGGGTAGGTTTTGTGTGCTTTGGTTTTGCAGCGAAGAGAGGGGGCTGACGGGAAGCTGAGGGTTAAGGATTTTAAGATCGAGAGCCCTGGGTGAAAAGAGGGTGGTAGGAGTGTGGCACTCATAGACCCATAGTGGGCAAGGGCCATGCTCAGTGCCAGCGAGAAGGGGGAGGTATAAGTGTGTGTCTGAGGGGAGCACCGAGAGTGCAGGGCCGTAGATGGCTCGCTCGTTGGGAGGTGTGTGGGAGGTAAGGAGGTTAGTGCTGCCATTGAGAGGCAAAGGAATGTAGTGAGGAACAACATCCTGGGCAAGTAAATTAGTAAGATGGTAAGGAAATTGGATTGGTGCCCTCTAGTGGAGGCAGCTGATAAGCTGCAAATGGAAAAGTGGGCTGATTGAGTGATGTGACTACTACCTAAACAGCCTATAAAAGGAGAAGCTGACCAAGGGTGGTGGTGGTGGGAGTGGTGGGGAGCCGGCGCCCAGCACCGGTGGGGCAGAAGTACACACAGCACAGAGAAGCAGCAGTGGACCAGCTGAAGGAGATGTTTCCCAGTTTCAGCAGTTTGAATTTGGCACCTGACTTAGCGCTCCTCTGCCATTTTGTTTCCGTACCTTGTGCTTCGGGGTGGGGGTTCCGAGGAAGGGCGCTGCAGGGCAGGGCTACCACTTGTATCCTGAAGCCCTCACGACCCCTGTGCTGATTCTTGTGCTTTGGGGGGGTTCCGAGGAAGGGCGCTGCAGGGAAGGGCTACCACTTGTATCCTCTAGCCCTCACGACCCCTGCAGGGAAGGGCTACCACTTGTATCCTCTAGCCCTCACGACCCCTGCAGGGAAGGGCTACCACTTGTATCCTCTAGCCCTCACGACCCCTGTGCCGATTCTGTGTCGGGGGTTCCGAGGAAGGGCGCTTGCAGGAGGGCTACCATTGTATCCTGAAGCCTCACGACCCTTGTGCCAATTCTTGTGCTTTGGGGGTTCCAGGAAGGGCGCTGCAGGGAGGGCTACTGCTTGTATCCTGAAACCCCTGTGACCCCTGTGCTGATTTTTGTGCTTCGGGGGGGGGTTCCGAGGAAAGGCGCTGCAAGAGAGGGCTACCGCTTGTATTCTGAAGCCCTCACGACCCCTATGCCGATTCTTGTGCTTCAGGGGGGTTCCGAGGATTCCGTGATTGTTACCGGTGTTACCGGTTAAAATGGAAAACCAGGGTCCATGGTTATTTCACTGTTGCTTTCTTGTTGTTTGTTATTTCTGATGTGGAACCTTTGTAAAAGAGCCTTTGCTCAAAGGTACTTGTAATCCTAGAATAAATAAATAATAAAATAGAATAGAAATATTTTCCTCCAAAGAGAGGCCTATTCTAGCCTCCCGGCCTATTGCAGTTGCACTAGTTATTCTCACAGAGAATGACAAAGCTGCTCTGCCTCAAGAGATGACAGCACATCCTATCAATAAGGAATCTCATAAGACTAACACCATGGGAAAGTCAGCTTTTGCAGTCACCACTTTGAGCATGGGCAATGTGAGCTATCAAGAATACTTTTCTCAGTATGAATATGTCCTTTGGATGTCCCTTATGTTTCTTACTGAGTCTATTCTAGAGTCTGATTCCAAACTCAAAATTCTTTAGGTTGCTACACGTGGAATTATATCCAACAGCCACCAGTTGAAGGTGGCTGTGGATGCATATGAGTCTGCTTCTCAAGCTGCCACACTGGAATCTGTTTCAAAAGACATTCCTAGCTGTGGACCTCAGGATTTTATACAGATGCCCAGCAGCAATTGTTGAATGTTCCTTTTGATGGTACCTACCTATTTGACCAACAAGTTGCGCTATCTCTGGAGGCTTCTCAAAAAAACAGAACAACCATCAAATCAGCCACATCAACTCCTTCACACCCGCAGAGGGGGGGGGGAAACATCAGTTCTTTCATAGCAGTCTTTTTGTGAAAGAGGCAGAGTAGCCACAAACAAGCACCAGTCTCTTCAGCTACAAAAGAAAATGCAGCAGAAGCCACAGGCCCCAAAAGCATCAAGTGCCACCCTCAGAGACCCTGGCCTCAGTTGTACCTCAGTTGCCCAAGATGGACTGTTCCTTGGCAGTGGAGGGGGTGTCAGACTCTGTTCCACAATCAGTGTAATTCTTTCACCACAGTCAAATGGGTTCTAAGGACTACTTGAGAGTGGTACTCTTTCAATTTTTCATATATTCCTTCAGACTATCCCCCCAGCAGCAGCAGCAGCATACTCTGTCATCTGCTCAGTCAGGCCTCCTCATTTTGGAGATTGCAGGCCTTCTGAGAAATAGGGCAGTGGAAGTATTCCCCTAGGCAGAATGCAACACAGGTGTCTACCCACCATTATTTTCTGGTTTCAAAAGAGATGGGGCATGCCACCCATTCTCAATCTCAGAACACTGCACAAGGTTTTGTATTACAATAAGTTCCAGATGGTCTCCATAGGAACCCTCCTGCTACTTCTCAAACCACAGGACTAGCTGGTATGCCAGGAAATGCAAGATGCCTATCAGCACATTCCAGTACACCCAAGCCATCACAAGTTCTGATGCTTTGTGGCCTTGGGTAAGCACTACCAATTCAGAGTTCTTCCCTTTGGGCTTTCCTCAGCACCTCAAGTCTTTACAAAATGCTTCACAATTCTCACAGTGCACCATCAAAAGCTCAGGAGTCAGGTCTTTCCCTACCTGATTGATTGGTTCCTAGAAAGTCCACCAAAGCAGGGTGCAGAGGAGGCAGTGGCCACAGCAGCTCATTTCATGACCTCCATTGGAGTACTGCTGAACCTGGAGAAGTCACAGCTTCAACCTTCGCAGCACTTTCTCTTCATAGGGGTCCTCTTGGACACTACCAAGGTGAGGGTCTTTCTTACAGAGGACAGAAGGAATGACATCTTTCAAATGGCACATTTCATCATGCAGAGCAACACCATGTGGGCTCACTCCATGTTATGCCTTATGGCCTTTTCAGTTTTCACAGTGCATCTGGCATGACTGCTCATGAGGACCACTCAGTGAATGCTCAGCATACAATGATCTCTAACAAGGCATCCTCAGTCCTAACCCATCAAAGTGACTGAACCCCTGTGTCAGTCACTTGCACGGTGGGCAGAGAAGGACAATCTTCTTCAATGTCTCTCCTTTGCACCACCAGAATATCAGATATCCCTCACCAAGGATGCATCTGTCCTCAGGTGGGTAGCTCACTGTCAGGGCCATCATAGCCAAAGTGTCTGGACTCAAATGGAGTCTCACCTCCATATCAATGTTCTGAAGATGAGAGCAGTCCTTTATGCTTTTTGAACCTTGGTGGACTTTGTCCATCACAAAGTAATACTTCTACAGATGGACAAGAAAACAGTGATGTATTACATCAACAAGTAGGGTGAGCACACTCCTACCCACTCTGCAGGGAAGCTATGAGGGTAAGGGAGTGGTGCCTCAAGCAGAATACTCCAATCCTAGCAGTTTATCTACCAGATGCCTCCTGATGAAGGAATAGAGAACCCTGAAGTGCTGAGGCTAGTTTAACTTCTTTTGGGAGCTGGATTTCATTTTTTTTTTTTTTTTACAATTTTTGCACAGTGCTGCGATTTGTAAATACTGAACATGTTCTGCACAGTAAAGCATTATTATTATTACTGTCACTGAATTTTATGTCCGGAGTGCTAATCCCATAAATACTGATTCTCAGAATAATCAAGCAGACAAACTCAGCAGGACAAAAGTGGATCCAAATAAGTGGCTGTTAGCATCAGATGTCATTCAGTCTGTCTTTGACAAGTGGGGTACTCCAGACCTGGACTTTTTGCTTCCCCACTCAATGCAAAACTGCCCCAATTTTGCTCCAAAAATCCAGAACCTGGTGTTTTCTGTCAGGATGCATTCAGGCTGTGATGGACAAATTGCTTTCTGTATGCATTTCCTTAGTTTTCATTAGTTCAGTGGGTGCTGCTCAGACTGTAGGCACACAAGGGCAAAATGATTCTCATTGCACTGTACCAGCATCAACAGATTTAGCTTCCCTTGATCAATAGCTTGTCAGTTGTGCTTCTAATGCAGCTGCCTCTTTGTACCAACCTTTTGATGCATGGACCCCTGGTCCATCTCAACCTGCTTCCCCTTCATCTCCATGCCTTGCTCCTGAGTAGATAGAAGTGAGCAGGTTTAAGGTTTCTCAAAAGGTCTTGGAAATCCTACTGCCAGCACGTAAACCTACCTGGAAAATGTACACAGCTAAATGAAAGCGCTTCTCAGAATGATGTGCCAAGACCCATTTGGACCCATTCCAGTGTCCAATGGATAAGGTTTTGGAGTACCTGTTTCAGACATTAGATGGCAATATTCTTCTGTAAAGGTGCACCTCTTTGCAGTTTCAGCTTATCATGAGCCAGTCCAGAACATGACCCTGACTCAACTGCTTCTTTTCAAGAGATTTCTCAAGGGCATTCTGTAAACAAGGCCCCCGGTCAGGAAACATGTTGCCTCCTTGGATATCAATCTTGTGCTAGGCATGCTGACTTGTAAATGTTTTGAGCCTCTGGCTACGTGCAATCTTAGGTTCCAGACCTGGAAAACCACTTTTCTGATGGCCATCACCTCTTATTATGTGGTCTCTGAAATACATGCATTGGTCACAGACCCCTCCACCAATACTATCTTTCTCAATGACAAAGTGGTTCTTCATACACACCCCACATTGCTACCAAAAGTGGTTTCAGAGTTCCATCTGAACCAGCTTTTGGTGTTGCCCTCCTATTTGTCTAACTTCCAGAATGAAGGAGGATGCACACTTCACTTCCTGGATGTTAAAAGAGCCCTTTGGTTCTACGTATATAAAACTAAGGACAGCCATCAATTCAAGCAACTCTTTGTTTCCGTTACTGCTACCCGGCTGGGCAACCAGTAACCATTATGTATATTTCCGCTATGATAGTAGCTTGTCTTCTGTGAGGCTACTCTATGATACAAGTAAAACTGGAAGGCTAGGTTTGTGTTCGCTTTACCAGAGCAGTTGTTACATCCCTGACAGATATCTGCTCTGTCCCCATTGCAAAAATTTGCATAGCAACTACTTGGATCTCAGCACATATGCCCTGGAAGTCCATGCCAGACAGTAAGCTTCCTTGTTCAGGAAACTCCTTTTGGACTCCTGTCCTGAGTGAGGTATGTCTCCTACCACTCAGCTTGGGGGAATTTTGTAAGAGCTTGGCACTCTAACCCAACAGTAAGAAAAACTGTTGAAGATGTAAGTCCAGGAAGATATGGAAATTACATACTCTCCATAATTCTTGATCTTCTTGGACAAGTCTTCACCATTTATTCAAATGCCCACCTGCCACCCACAGCACTCACTTACTCTGTTCTTGGTCTTTACCTCCCTCATTCTGGTTTGGGCGGTAAAGACGTTGTTCTTTAGTTGACCCTTCTTATATGGGTCAGAAGGCCTATTTTATGGCTTTCTTAGGTTACGTCTTAATTTATGTTATGCTGCACATCTTTGGTAAAAAAAGTTACCGAGGCAGTTGGAAGGTCTATGTTGAGATAGCCCATATGGCGTAAGACAGCCTTATGGTGCCACGCGTGCACAGTCCTAGCTTGGTGCCAGACCTCCTGAAGATTTTTGTCCCCCATGGGTCTCAATGCCCCATCTTAAACCTAACAGTATGAATAAATGGTGAAGAGTTGTCCGAGAAGATCAAAAATTACAGTGAGTACGTAATTGTCTTTTTTTGTAAGGGTTGAGTCTCGGCCAGCTTGACGACATCCAGGTCCTGTATATCAGCCAAAGACTGATTCAGAACATCCACTACTCCACAGTCTTGAGGTGCAAAAGACAGATGTAGCTGAGTATCATCTGCATACAGTGGTTGTTACAAAAAAGTAGTCCTGTAACAAGGCATACTCCGGTAGGCTCAGTACACCGAGCAGTGTACTGAGCGGTACCCAGAGTGGTGCAGAGCAGTACACTGAGTGGTATAGTGCACTATCGAGGAATGCCTCATTAAGGGGTCTGTAATGTGGGAAATGTAATTAATTGACTTGTATTATCATCAGCTTAAATGCACCAGGTGGCACTGTTTTTAGCTAAATTTATGTGGACAGTTTTCATTTTCCTGTAGGTGTCCCCACAGTCCATCCCTGAAAACAACAAGTAGTGTCTGATCAGTTATGTAATATTTAGGGAGAACAAAGGGACCGACCTTATCTTTTCCATATTGTCGTAAATTAAAAAAGCATCTTTTCCATAATGCTGGGCCCCACCACAGTACCCGATCACCCCATCAACCACCTCTAAATGGGTTCCATGTCAATTGCGCGCAAAACTTTTAAGTGTGGTCAATTAAAGCATGGACTTTTTAGTGCAATCAATTTAATCGTAGGCATTTTTCAGTGCTACTGTTTTCAGTGAAAAACAACTGGTTCACTCAGAGTTCTCCCACTGCAGTTTCAGTGCTTTTCACATGTAGAGCTGCAGCGGGAGAGCCAAGTCAGGAACTAAATGGACTAAATTAAATAAACAGAGGCAAACCAGGTGCTTCCAGTAAGTCTCCATTTATTTTGTCCAATAAGATGCTGTCAGCTTTCTCCCTTTAGTGGTTTCAAAGGTATAAAATGTAGAAAAGGAAGAGGATCAGGTAGACAGATGTAAGAGTGCCCTTTATACTGATAAAGTCCGACTTTGCAAATACCGTAATCTAAATGCTGTCTGCCTGTCAACCCATATTGTGCTTCGCATATGGCATCAATCAGGGCTGGTAGAAATTCCATCTCGGTTGATAACAGCAGGAAAAAGTAGAAAATATGAGAAAGTGAACGGCCCGAAGACTATACCACATTCACAATGTATGCTATGTGAGTTTACTAAAATCAGCAAGACAATTATGATCCATCAAATTACTAAATAAAAGTTTCCCCATGTCAAAGAGATGGTTAATTACAAATAAGAGGGTTCAGCGGAAAATGTGTTTTTGGACACTTTGAATTTTTTTTAATCAAAGTATTTTGTTGTGACTAATGCCGTTATGTCAGAGTCCTCCCACTGTCTGCAGCTGTAGCTGTAGCAGTTTTGGTGCTTTTCACATGCAGAAACAACATGCTTGACAGTTAATGAGCAGAAAAAAAAAAGGATTCACTTTATACAATATAGCTCATTAACCCAGTCCATATAAATATGAGGTATGCTGCAGTGAAATGCGATAAAATTGTTATGCGCTGTATTATACTGTTAGCGGTAATGGTTTTAGCTCACTTTGATGCGTTCAGTTGTTTACGCTGTAATGTTTGCATTGAATTGACCTGCTACCCTCTAAATGTTATTATTTTGGGGGGACTTTACTTCCTCCCATTCTCCTCTGCCCATCCCTTGGGTCCCTCCTCCTCCCTGCAGTGTTCAGATTGCCCCTGATGGTGGGGCCACTGGGAGGTGCCACCTCTCGTACCCTTCTGAATGGTGCCATGTTGTCTAGTTTGGTAGTTTGTTGCTCTCTTACAGTATGTCAGGTGGTTACAATGGATGTTATGAGGATAATGGATCAAAACAACAGGCAGTGTGAGAAAGATCTGAGGAACAATATGCATGGACCATATAGTAGCTACGGTGAGAGGTGGGGTCAAGCATTTGGACTTCATATGGCACAATATTGCCATCAGCATGTCATACTATAAATGCCATGCATCAAAGTCAATGCCTATTATGTCCCTGTAGTTGTGGAGGTGATATGCTGAAGTAATAATAATAATACATTTTATTTGTTGCAAGTACAATTCAATAAGCACCAATGTGCATTTACAAAGACATAAAAACAGTAAGTTTTAAAAGCAATAAAATTACAGAGCACAGATAATATAATTAACATACAGTGCCAGTAGTGAGACATCTTATACTGTGCCTCTCAGGTTCTCTTGTATGTGATTAAAAAGCATGGCATGACTGCATTACACTGCAATGAGATCAAAGTGTTGCCAATTAATGAGTTTGCCAGTATAGCTTAGAGGATCAGGGACTGGATTGAGACCCTACACTATGGAAAATATATAGTTTTTAATTTACAGTACATGTGGGCAGTGGGGCAACCAGGAACAGGGATCCAGGGACCCTACACTATGGACATTTTTTTGAATTAATGAGTGATCAGGCAATTGGGAACCAGGGTGGGACCCTGCACTATGGAACAGTTTTTTTATTTTAATTTAGGGGTGGGTGATTGGGTGATTGGATAATCGGGGACCAGGGCGGGACCCTATACTATGGAACAGGTTTTTTTTTTTTATTTAGGGGTGGGTGATCAGGCTATCGGGTAATCAGGGACCAGGGTGGGACCCTACGTTATAGAAAATCCTTTTTTTAATTTAAGTGTGGGTGATCGGGTGAATGGGGATGGATGTGGGACCCTGCACTATGGATCAGGTTTTTGACGGGGATGGGACTCTGCACTATGGAACAGTTTTTTTTTTTAATTAGTTGTGGGTGATTGGTTGATCAGGGACCTTGCTGCACATCCTCAAGGCTATCAGGCGCTAACGTGTAGGACTTCATTCCTTCATTAAAATCAGAAGCTGTCAGGAACAGAGCTGACTTGAATGCAAAAAAAAAGTAGTGCCATTTAGCAAGAAGGATGGTTTGTGAGTCACAATGTGTGATGTTAAGTAACCAAAAAAGACAAAAATAGACATGAATCATTGTTTATGTATCAGATTTTATTACACTGCCAAGATGACGGGAATATAAATGAGCTACTCATTAAAAAAAAGGAATGGGAAAAATGTTTCACCAGAAAAGGCATGCTAACCCAGAGCTTGTTTCTATGTGCGGCATGGGAGCAAAAAGAAGTTGAGTGACTTGCTCAGGTTCAGAAGTGATGCAAGTGGGAGTGGATGAGATTAAAACCCAGGTCTTCTGGATTGCCCCTCGGTGCTCTTAACCAGTATGCTATACTGCCTAGAATTCCAGGAAGCTAATATTTTGGTATAAGTTTTTCACTGGTTTCATTTACATCTGACAAGGTAAAAGTGCAGTCAGGAGACACTTTTTATGGCTACACACATGGAGCCTTGCAAACATTTTGTGCTGCTTTGGAAAAAGGGCACGTAAGACTCCTTCCTAGCATAATTTCAGAGTTGAACCATGATCCTTCCACTACCTAAAACTACTGTACTGGGGTGGGGGAGAACAAGTTCCTTTCCTACAGGAAGCATTCTCATTCCAGATCAAATTACAATCAGTGGATATGCTCATTTTAAACAGCACAGACAGCTTGTTTTTGTTACACACATTGGTCTGTATCAGAATGACCGGTATAGACACCCTGTAACATTACACGTTTTGCCATGTGAATGCGTTAAATGCCACAACCAAAGTGAGTGCTCCCTTAAAACATGTTCCCTGCATTTTAGGATTTACAGGCCTTTGCTGCATTTTAACAGGCTTCTGTTGCATTTTGACAGGCTATGTAATCACGCTGTGCCTGTCATTGCAATATGTTGTTACTGTGCCAGTATGCAAGAAGAGTAAATAGAGCAAAACATGGTGTGTGTGTGTGTAACATTTGCTAAATAATGCAGAATTCCAAGTCTTTTAGTGTAATCAGCTTTTAGAATTCCATCTTGCAAAAAAAACCTATTTGTCGTTTAAGTATGTTATGGAACAGTAATCCATAGTTCATGTAAATTACAAAATACTAATCTGTGGTTTAACTACAGTACAGCTTCCTTAATTTTAAGGAATTAGGCTAAATGTTTGAAATTCTATGGAATACCATCAGATGTGAAATCTGAAAATTCTTTCTCCCTTTTGTATGGACTATGCTGTACATCTATTTATGGTTCAGTGGATATAGTATGTTTTAGTTATGCGTTTATTTATTTATTTATTTATTTTGTAACCAGGATTGCTCACTAGGACCTGATCTCTTTTTAAGAGAGACCTGAGAATGAGACAAACTAAAATAAATCCAGCTAAAATACTGTACTGTAACAGAATACACAGATATACTGCTTGGAACACAGACTGTGAATTTATAGACCTTATCTGACCAGGAATTGTTTCCATTAGTGGCTCTACAGATGTAGGCTACAAGACCCAAGAAGGATTTAATATGTGTCCTTTATAGCATGTTTGCCTCAGAGGACCTAAGGTTCATGTTGTTTGTGTACAAATTCAGGTGGGCGTTAAGACACCTGAGTGAGCCATTCTTCAATGTACTATGCACCAGGGAGCTCAGAGTGCTGTATGTGTATTAGGACTCTAGAGAGAGCCAGTCTATCCTAAGAAAATTATGACAGTGGTGGGTTCCAAAAATTAAGAAGACCACGCCAATTTTGTTATAAAGCCAACTTCACGTTTATGTTTATTTTTAAGTACTTTTAGGCACAGTATAGAAACACAGAAACATAGATTTTGACAGCAGATAAGGACCGCTTGGCCCACCTAGTCTGCCCATTTCCTTACCTATTCGATAAGCTGCAGAACCTAGTTAAACAACCGCTTACTTCTTCCTACTCCCCACCAGAATTGCCTTATGTCTGTCTCATTCATTCTTGAATTTCCCCACTGTTTTTGACCCCATGACCCATCAGGAAGGCTGCTCAATGCATCCACCACCCTCTCTGTGAAAAAAGACTTCCTCACATTGCCCCTGAGGGTTCTATGTGATAAGGGTGATCGTGGTTACGGCAAAGTCAGAGCAACGCAAATCAATTTTGGTGCTCTGACTCCCTGGCGCACAACAAAACAGCTCTGGGGACTTGCATTTTTATGTTTATGTGGGCTTTGTCGCTGCACATCCTTTACGTGAAGATTCTCAACTCCAGGGGTGCATTTGGGAGGAGGCCAAACGAAAAAATAAAATAAAATTCGATCCAGGCACAACAAAACAAACCAGTGCCCGGACCCGAACTCAGCACCCTACCCACCACAGCCATGAGCCAACCTGCTACACCAACGGGGCCAACCCAGCAGCCTACCACAGTGCTACCCCTCAAATCCCCTCCCACCCCTCGTTGAGCATGCTCTCTCCCACCCACCATGCGCCTACATGTAGCGACTTCCTGTCGCTATGGTCGCCAACCCACCCCATCAGGTAGCTGTAGCTGCCCGGTAGCCGCTGTGCCATGTACTGCGATTGAGTCACCCTTTCCGGGATCGCTCAATCGGGGTTGTGCACATCATGGTATACCCCCTGAACCATCCCTCATCTTAAAATTGTGACCCCTTGTTCTTGCACATCTCTTTTTCTGAAAGATGCTACCTCTTGGGCTGTCTTGATTCCCTTGAGGTACTTGAAAGTTTCTATCATGTCCCACCTCTCCCTCCTTTCCTCAAGGGTATACATTTTAAGCTCCTTTAGTCTCTCTTCATATGTCTTCTTTTGCAGACCATGCACTATTTAAAAATATATATATATATGTTTATTGTTACAGTGGGGGGAGGGGTCAGGGTGTGCTCTGACTTGTTGTTTTGGTTGATGTATGCCATACACAGTAGCACCCTTCATTTAAAATCCCATCTATAGTTTGTGAATGAGTAAGGGTGAGCAGCTAATATTGGATTTGGTCTGTAAATGAAGAAGTATGGCTTTCTCATTTCACTAGCTCCCCAGCAGCTACCTGTTGTTTGGCTGGGCCCACACAATCATTAAGCCAATTTTGGGCTGATGCACCCTATAAAGGTAAGCCATGTGAGGTAGTTGCAGTTTAGAGTAGGGACCCAGCTGACGGGTGGATTACCTCAATGTTGGCAGCTGGGTGACTACTAAGAGACCCCAACTCCTTCTGAAATCAAAAAAGTAAGTTGCCAATCCAGGCAGAAAATTTCTGTTTATTGTTACATGGGGGTCAGGATGTGCTCTGGCCTGTTGTTTTTCTTCCTGCACCATTTTAGCTGCCGTCCTCTGAACTGCTTCTATCCTGTCTATAGTCTTGTGGAGATAGGTTCTCCAGAACTGCATGCAATACTCTGGATGGGGTCTCACCAACTGTCTGTACAGAGGGATAGCAACTTTCAGTTTTGTACTAGTGATGCCTCTCCTTATACATCCCAGTATCCCCCCAGCCAGCCATCCTTACTGCCTTCTCACATTGCTTGCTTACCTTTAGGTCATCTGATATGACTACCCTCCAGGTCCCTTTCCATTTTTGTTGTTATTAATACTCCCCGTTGTGTACTATTTCCCTTGTTTTTTGTTTCCCAGGTGCATTACTTTGCACTTCTTTGCATTAGTCTATGCTGCCATACGTTTGACCATTCCTCCAACCTTGCCAAGTCCATTTCATCCTTTCAACCCCCTAGTGTGTCAACCCTGTTGCAGATCTTTGTGTCATCTGCAAAGAGGCATACTTTTCCTTCCAGTCCCTCCGCAGTGTCGCTTATAAAGACACTGAAGAGGTCCGGTCCTAATACTGAACACTGCAGTACCCCACTAGTAACCCCCCTTTCTTCAGCGTGGACTCAGTTTATTATTACCCTCTGTGTCCTGTTGTCCAGGCAATTTTTAGCCCAGGCTACCACCTTGGGACCCACTCCCAGACTGGCTAATTTGATTATTAATCTTTTGTGTGGGACTGTGTCAAATGGCTTAACTTTTTTTTTATACTTCCTTATTGGTTTCATGTCAATCCAACAGATTACATCTTGCAGAAGTGTCAGAATTATATGACATTATACATGGTATATAGGA
Organism: Neoceratodus forsteri; assembly: GCA_016271365.2. Lineage (NCBI taxonomy): Eukaryota > Metazoa > Chordata > Ceratodontiformes > Ceratodontidae > Neoceratodus > Neoceratodus forsteri. The sequence continues at coordinate 202,845,417 of CM028131.1, forward strand.
GTAACATCTTAAAAATATAAAATACTCATACTATTATTGTTCTAGTGTTCACGTAGATTAAATTGATCAAACAGGTCTCTCTGTCTAAAACACTCCTATTGAACTCTTTAAGTATTCAGGAATTTTGTATAGGTACTATAGACTTTAAAACATTGTATACCTCCTTTTGGGAGGACTTTCAGTTTTACAGTAAAAAACAAGAACAAAATTAAAATTTAAGAGTGGAGTAAAATAAAATAAAATCAGGGTCTCAAAGTCTTGTTATTTGCTCTGATCCTGAGACCTCTAAGTCTATTAAAGTTATACAGCTGTTTAATAAATTTATTTCCTTACAAAGAGGTACAGAATCTGCACACTGACTGTGGTTGGGTCACTTTCATTATTAAATTTGTGGAGCACACCCGAAAAAAACGCTCAGAGTCCAGCTCTCAACATTGCCAAACTCGTGGGGTGGGGGTATACCACAGCCCATTTTTATTATTATGTAGTTTTATTTAGTAGGGACGAAGGTCTAGGGCGTTCACCATGAGGGAAGGGGGAGGGAGAGGAAGGCCACAAAGTCATCCCTAAAACTGCTATCAGTCCTCTTGTCCCAACCAGACTGTCCATCTGGTCCATCGGTTCAAGTAGGCTGGGGATCTATGCTGTAATCTAAATGTTAGCTCCTGTAGTTGTCGAATCTGTGCCACCACTTCTAACCAATCCTGCCTTGATGGAGTTGTTGATTGTAACTATCTTCTGGTTATTGTTTTCAAGGCTGCCACAAGCAGGATTTGCCAGAGGTATACAGCTCCCCCCCCCCAAAAAAAAAACAAAAATTCTGGTCCTAGTTGGTTTTGGAGCTGAAACACCTGCTTCAGAGAGGCAACCACTTCTGTCCAAAAGTTTGAAATAATTTGGCATGTCCAAAAAATATGTGCATGCGTGGCAATACCCTCTCCACAGTTTCTCCAACAGCCAGGGGATGCACCTATTTGTTTCTTGGAGACTACCAATGGTACTCTAAAATATCAAATCCTAATTTTCCATAAAAATTCCCTCCAGGAAGGAGAAGAGGACACCCTCCAAATACTACTCCAACCTTTTACCCATTCCCCATTTGAAATGGTTATGTTCAACTCTTGTTCCCAGGCATATTTAACATACTCCAAATTTGAAGTGATCTGTTGCAGACTTCTTTTATACAACTGGGATATAGCACCTTGTGTGTTCTCTGAATTCCAAATTTGTTAAAATGTCTGCTCTATAGCCTCACTTATCCCTGTACACCGTTCTTGTCTAATTTTTGTATTGATGAAGCTACAGATTTGTAAATATCTCATTCTATCCACTGGGGAAAGACCGAAATGCCTCTGGGCCACCTCAAAAAACAACAATCCACCCTCCCCCAAAAGTTGCCAAGGTGCCTGAAGCCCTTCATGAGCTCTTACCAAGAACCATTTGTCCCATAATGCTGGTCCAAAAGTTGGGTCAAAAGCCCACCAACCATATCTCCAGTGTCCCCCGTACCTCATCTCCCTCAATGCCCATCTTCTCCACCCCACTAAAGTAGTGCAAGTTGCAGAGAGTAGCCTTCCAAAAGTTCCAGATTGATCTTTTGTCTGGAACAATATCGTTGACAACAGAGGGGATGGGCAACTTCCCAGCTCAATTTCCTTCCAAGTGGCCTTATACCTCGAGTGTCCCCAGAGCAGAGCTATTCTCATCTGGGAATCCTCCCAATAACCCTCAAGCCGTGGTACTCCAAGTCCACCCTGTTCTTTGGGTAAAAACAGGGTCTGTTTCCTTACTCTAGGCCTCTTGTTTGCCCAAATAAAATTCAGAAGCATTCCCTGCCAAGTCTCCGAGTCTTTCCTAGAGACCACACATGGAGTACCCTGGAAAAGATATAAAAATCGGGGTAGGGCATTCATTTTTACTGCTTGTTTTCTACTATGTAACGAGAGTGGCAACACATTCCATGTAATGAGATCCCTCTTTAATTGTTGTACCATTGATACATAGTTCAAGTGATACAATTGTGAAGAGGAGTTACTTATATTTATCCCCAGATACCTCATTTGTACCATGTCCCATCTCATAGGGTAGGTCTCTTTTAGTTCCGTAGAAGGGGTATAGCCAAACTTCAAAACCTCTGTCTTGGAAGTATTCAAAGAATAGCCGGCCAGTTCAGAAAACTGTGCCAATCATTCCATTACCTTTCTCAGGGAACTCTCTGGGCTCTCCATGTATAAGAGTATGTCGTCAGCATATAGAGAAATCTTATTCTGATGACCGGCCATCCAAACTCCCTTGATCTCATCATCCCTTCTTATACACTCCGCCAGAGGTTCAATATATAATGCAAATAGAAGGAGGGACAGTGGACATCCCTGTCTGGTTCCCCTTTCCAACTGAAACCTCGGAGCATGGTGACTGCACACCCTGATATAGGCTCTTTGTGTATTATAAAGTCTTGAAATCAAATTTGAAAAGACTTCCTCAATCCAAAACAGGCCAAGGATTCCTCCAAAAACCTCCACGAAACTTTATCAAATGCTTTTTCAGCATCGACACTAACCGAAAGAGCAGTCCTCTTGATGTTGCTTAGATAATCAATTATGTGGATGGTCTTTCTAGGGTTGTCCTGGTACTGATGCCCCGGAATAAAGCCAGTCTAATCCAGGTTAATTATCTGAGGGATCAACGTCTGAAACCTTTTAGTCATAACCAAAGCCAAAATTTTGTAATCAATATTTAAAATTGAAATGGGACGGTATGAAGAACAAAGTAGGGGATCTTTTCCCTGTTTCGGGATCACAGAAATTATTGCCTGTGACCAGTAAGGGGGTATCTTCCCATTGTCACCCTGTACGTAACGGAAGAGTCTACCTAAATTGGGGGCAACATTACCTCTAAACAACTTGTAAAATTCCCCAGGGAAGCCATCTGTCCCTGGACACTTTAAGGACTTTAAGTTCCTAATTACCGCACCCACCTCAGCGTCCCCAATTGGTCGGTTCAATTGTGCTGTCTGCTCCTGAGAAACTGAGGGTAGGTCTAAACCCCAAAAGAATTCCCTGATCTGGGCACAGGATGGTTGAGTCCCCTGTTTATATAATGTAGAATAGTAATTCCGAAAAGAATTTGCTATTCCCCTTATTTCTTTTTCTACTTTACTTGTGGCTGGGTGTTGTACTGCCTGTACTGTTGCCCTGCTCCGCTGGGCCCTTAGTCTCCCGGCTAAAAGTCTTAAGGACCTGGGTCCCCCTCGTAATACTTTTGCCTCAAAAATAATAATTTTTCATCTATGGATTAGTCAAGAATATTAGAGAGACTCGCTTTTAGCTTTTTTAATATCCCGGTCCTTTCCTTATCTACTTTGATTTGTTGTTGTGCTTCGAGTTGTTTAATCTGAGTTATCAATTCAGTTTTTTTGGCCTTTCTTTCCTTTTTTCTCCTACTTGACCATTGAATAAATTTCCCTCTAAGGACTGCTTTTAAGGTGTCCCAAAGAATGGCAGGTGAGGTCTCAGGCTGGTCTTTCTCCTTTAGAGTTTGTTACACTGTCTGCGAGACTGATTCTACCACCTCCTTATCGTGGAGTAGAGATAGATTTAATCTCCAAAAGGTGTTCCTTCTCACCTCTCTGAAACGAAAGGTCATGAAAATCAGAGCATGATCTAACAGCAAAAACTCTCTGATCGAGACCTTCTGTACCTGACCCACCACTTCCTTAGGAACCAAGAAATAATCTAGTCTAGTGTACGCTGCTGAATAAAAGATGTATTCCCTCTTTTTCCCCTCAAGGTGGTGCCAAACATCTACATAGCCTAGCTCATTCAGTAGCCTTTTTACTCTTTTGGCTGTCCCATGGTCTTTTTTCGGGGTCTGGGTGGTGGAATCCAATATGGGATTAAAGATTAGGTTCATGTCACCTTCCCATATCACCTCTCCCTGAGCCCATTCTTGTAACGTGGTAAGAAACTTCAAGTATAGTGCTGAGTGTGAGCCCGGGGGAAAGTACACCAACGCCAATGTTAGTGGTTTGCCCTGGAAAGTCCCACTCATCAAAACGTACCTTTCCTCCTTGTCCACTAGTTCATCTTGTGTTATAAAGGGAGTGTGCTTAGGGATTAAGATTGCTACCCCCTCCGTCTCCCCCTACCGTATGAGGCAGTTGCACTACTACCAAAACCCATGTTGCATAACTTAGTGTGCTCCTGTATGGATAGGTGCATCTCCTGTAAAAAAATTAAGTCTACCTCCATCATCCTCATATAACCCAGTATTTTAGCACGTTTAACTGGGCTAGAAAGGCCATACACATTGTATGAACAAAACTTCCTATATCTTGCCATTACTGTGCCTTAGTTCTCCTGTAGATCTGCTCCCCTCAACCCCTCCCATCCACAGCCCCCCACCCCCCCACATCAGCCAGTGTGCATCATCTTCCTCCAATGAGAGACCCATAAAAATTACAGAACTGTCTGTCAACAGGGCAGCAAATAAAGCCACACAACCATAACAACATTTGAACTTCCTAGGTAGGAAACCTGTTATTTCAGGTTTCTTTACTCCTTTCCCCTTTCCTTTAAGTGGGAATTGGAGATGAAGAGGATTTTGACTGCCCCAAATGGATGGGACCCTCCCCTGGGGTCATGGATCTATATCATGGCCCCTCTTAAAAAGGGACTGATACATTACGGTATCCCTCATCTTTCAAACCAGCTCCAGCCAGCATAAAATCCTCCCTTCCCCCTGAACTTCTTTATTTTGTAAACCCTTTTAATTCTTCACACAACACAGAAGACAATTGAGAATTTTTATATAATATAAATTGTAACCCCCTATAATCTGCTTTTTATTATAGGTGATTTCTCCATATATGGTTGAAGGGAGCCGCAACCATAGCTTATCGGTTGCTCTCCTCTCCCTTCAAAATGGCTTGTAGCAAGCAGTGGAAGTGAGGTCAGAGACCCAGCAAAATGGAAACGCAAAAGAAAAGGTGATGAGTTCCCAAATGCTAAGCCTATCAGCGGGTAATGCTAGGCAGACCCAACACTGAACGCTGGCAACCCAAACTAGAATAACTGAAGCGCTGGTGAACCAGTTTTTTCAACCAGTTCAGTCTCAAGTTCTTAATCCTATCTGATTGACCAGCTTCTATTTAGCCGCGTGCAATGCTGGGACCCCCCCCCCGCCCACTCAACCTGGCTGACGATGTTCACCAGTACCTTTTCCTTGAAAAGACTCTGCCTAAAGATATCGATGCCTTCTGATACAAGTCCTGGTCTGTTCTGTTCTTCGGCTTCTTCCCAGCCACTTTCTCCAGGGTCGCCCGAACTGCCTCCAGCGCAGCTCCAAATTTCTTTCATCCTGCAACTAGGTGCCACTCTGACTGCTCCACCAGCTTCCATTTAGGATGTTCCAGGTCAGAATGTGGAGAAGGGATACCCTTCTCGGCCAGTATTTTATTTAATGCTCTGTAGTGTTGTAGAGTTTCACACCATCTGCCCAAAAGACTCTGAATCTCGCAGGATAGGGTGTCTGAAACCGAAGTTGTTGCTCTCTACAAATTTTGAAATATGGCACCCAGCGCTGTCTAGCCTGTTGAATTTCAGGTGGAAAGTCCTGGTCTAAGGTCAAATGAGAATCCAGATATTTAAGTTCTTTCTTTTGCCACGCTCATTTTAGGATGTCTTCCTTGGTGCGATAGCTTGAAAACTTAATTATTACTGAGCGAGGCCTAGCAGTGGGATCCATGGGTTTAGGGACTAACGACCTGTGCACTCTCTCCACCCTAAGCTGATAGTCCTGTGGTATGCCCAGTACATCCTTTAGTAGGTTGTATCTCAGCTCCCTCCACAAGACCATACAAACGAAGGTTATCCCTTCTGGACCTACCCTCTAAATCAGTACATTTTGCTTGCAGTGCTAAAGTGTGTTGAAGGAGTGAACCCACGGCCTGGGTTAGGATTTCTCCGGTGCTCTCCACATCAGCAATCCTTTGTTCAGCCCCCTCTATTCTGGGTTCCATTTTGTTTAGTTTAGCATTTAGATTTTGAAATTCTTTTTTATTTTCAGTACGAAAGTCCTGAATTTCTTGCAGGAACTTTTCAAAGCATGATCTTGACAATACCTCAGTCTCTCCTTCAGTATCATATCCAGAGCCATGATGACTGGTGAGGGAAGCACTCCAACTACAGGCGTGATGGTTTTCTGGCAATCCACTGCAATCGGGCTTTTTAGTTGCTGTTTTTTGTCAATTCTTGTCTCCCTTGTCTTGTTTGACACCTCTGAGCAGATATTTCGTAGTTTTAGGTAGTAATTCAATGATTGGGAGGTTTTACAGTCCTTCACTGGGAGGGAGCGTAACTCTCATACCCCATGTCTGCACTCCTCTCCTTGGACAATCGCACCCACGGGCCACCAACTCTCCTTCCAAAGGCTCCATCTCAACTCCTCTGAGTCCCGACAGTCTGACACACACAAGCACACACACACACACACACACACACACACACACAGACACACACAGTCACACATGCACAAAACAAAACTTCTAAAAAAATATTCACTAACTAAAAAAATCACAAGCACAACACTAAAATTAAACAAAGATATAGCTGTAGTAAAGAACTAAAGCATCAGATCTCTCCTTCCCTCTCCACAGGGCTTTCTTACTCTACAAATGCAAAGGAGAAAGTGAACTGCTTCTCTGACTCACTTCCTTCCTATCTGGCTAAACCATGTGACTTACAGTATTGTAAGTCATGTGATGTGGCGGGGCTGCCTATTTACATGGCACTTTGCCTTACTTCGCCTTAAGGCATTATTGGCAACATGAAGTGGTAATGATAATGCGAAGTGAGCACTTTGTGTTGGTCACTTCACGTTGTGCTCCGCCAATGCAAAGTGGTCACTTCACGTCTACTTCATGGCGGAATTTAAATTTGCTGCATCTCTACCCGCCAATCATCCCAAGATTGACAGATGATGGGGTGTGTCATTGGGGCTGTGAGGCCTAAATGTTGCCCCATTCCTTGTGTAATCATATTGAGAAGCAACAGTGAACAAGAATCAATTTCAAGGCACCACCACAATGCAAAACATTATCCACAAAATGTAAATTGCATCACGCAATAGCTCCACAAAAAATATATTCTCTGACATGTAAACACCGTAATTCACATGTACAGGACATGCCATCAACACCCTCCAAATTTCAAGTAAAAAGACCACACCGTTTCCGACATATTGAAACTTAAAGATTGTGAAAATTGGCATATCTATTCCATTATAAAACCTGGCCATCTTGTCCCTGCCTTGCGATCAAAGAAGGCGATCAAAAAATCTCGCAATCAAAGAATTGGCAAGCTCGCGATCAAAGTATTTTCAGACTCATGATCAAAGAATAACAAATGCTGAAACTTGAGTTTTAGACAGAATTACATGAAACCACCACCATGTCTGGATAGAACGAAGCCCTCTGAGCAAAACCCACCCTCATTTGTGTTCCTAGGCCAGCCCTGGGCTGAGAAATTAGAATTTTTCAAAGGGTCATCTAGTCGTTACCTCACAATGCAAGATCACAATCAAAGAATTTAAGATCACAATCAAAGAATTTGCAGGCTCGCGATCGAAGAATTTGCAGGCTCACGTTCAGATAATAAAAAAAAGTGAAACACGAGTTTTAGGCAGAATTACATGAAACCCTCTGAGCAAACCCCACCCTCATTTGTGTTCCTTGGCCACTCCGAGCTGATAAAATTTTGTTTTTACCTCGCGATGCAAAATCACGATCAAAGAATCTCACGATCAAAGAATTTGCAGGATCGCAATCAAAGATCGTTAGCGAGTCGCGATCAAAGAATTTAAAATGTTATAGCTCTATTTTTTGACTATTTTAGGTGAAACCAAAGACATGGGTCAATAGATTGAAGCCCCCCTGAGTAAAACCCATGCAGGTTTTACTTCAGGAGTGACCCCTGAGCCAAGATATTTGATTTTTTTCTGACAGAATTTAAAAAACAAGATGGTGAACCTCGCACTCAAAGAATTCTCGGGGACAAAGATTCTTTGACCGCGAGGCTGCAAATGCATTGACCGCCAGGTGGGACAAGATGGCCCAAACCCCATTCTTTGTTCGTAAAACAACCATATAAATGTTCCCATTGACTTATGATGGGAACTTAAAAGTGCCATAACTTTTGAATGTCTTAATATTTTTTCACCAAACAAAAAGCGGCATGTTCGGCCACTGAAGCTCTTTCAGATGAGCCATCTTGCAGACTGGCATGCTGCATGATGACCACACAGGGCCACAAGCAAAATCCCCAAAACTGCCTCCAAAACTGGCAAAAAGTGCATTTTTCAGCATTTTGGTGCGCAAAGACCATCAGTCTGACCAAAAAGAGATTTGGCAAATCAAGAGATCTACCATGGTCCACTGCGCATACCAAATGTCAGGCAAATCCATTGAATGGGTCCAAAGTTAACGTGCAAAATTTTGAATTTAACATAGTTAAATGCCTTCATAACCCTAAATATAGTGGCGTGACCATGCCACTATAATATATATATACAATATATATATATATATATATATATATATATATATATATGTATAGATATATGTATAGATTGATATATAGATAGATATATAAATATATATTTATTAACTTATTTATTGAAATGTTTCACCAGGCGGGCACACTGAGCAACAAGTTTCTCATCTCACGGTGTGACCTGAGGGGAGGCAGTTATATAGGGTTGTGAAGGATGGTCATTTACAATAGCATGTAGGTAGCACAAACAATACACCATTATGCAATTATGCAGCAGTTGGAACACAAGGTATTGTACAATAAATAGTAGTGGAACATTGGGTAAATTACAATATATTTCCAAAAACATACAGAAGAACATATAAACATACAAAAGATTAATAAAGAGACAGAACTATTTATAGTGCATGAGTGTATCAGGAGCAAGCTTGAGGTAATATGCAAGTGCTGTTGGAGTAAAAAGGATGGGATAGGGTGTGCACATAGATGAACCAAAAGGGCAGGTGGAGAAGGGGGAGGGCAAGAACTGAATATGATGAGAAGGGGTAGCCATTTCCTGATTCCCCCTTCAGGATGTTGAGAACCCTGCTGGGGGGGTTAGGGTATGAAGGCAAAAACTGGGGATAGGTATTAAGGAGAGTTAAAACAGGAACAGCTAAGGGAAAGGTAATTGTGATGGGCAGAGGTAAGGGAGTAGCTTGAAGAGGAGAATCGTATTTCAGATGGTAGGTAATTCCAGATTTTATTGAAGCGATGGGCAAAACTAGTCTGACCGATGAGGGGGGGAGCAGTGATGGACCATCAAGGTGTGGACGTCATTTGATCTGAGAGAGTGGGTGGGGGGGAGGTGGAGTGGAGAGAGAGGATAAGAGCTAGGAGGGTAGTGTTTCAAACCAGAATTTGAAGGTTAGTTTGGTACAGTGTGAGATGCATTTGTGACACAGTGGAAGGAAGGTTAGAGAGTCATAGAGTTCACAGTGGTGGGAGTGGGAAGGGGGGTCGAGAGCAAATTGGCAGATGGAGTTAACAACAGTGTCCAGCTTGGTCAGGGAAGATTTACGAGCAGCACCATAGACTATGTCACAGTTATTAAAGATGGGGAGTATCATATTCTGGACAATTTTGAGCCTCGCAGTCAGCGAGATGCAACCATGATTCCTGTACAGAGCAGCAAGCTTGAGGCACAGTTTCTTCAGGATAGCATCACTATGCACAGAGAAGTTGAGGTGCTGGTCCAGCCAAATCCCCAGATATCTAAATGAGGAGGTGTCCTCCAGGATGGTCCCATCAAGCATGTGGAAGGTGGGTAGGGCTGGAGCCTAGAGAGTCTCTGCCTGGTGCCAAACGTCATTGAGACTGTCTTCTTGGCATTTAGAAAAAGCTGATGAGAAGCAAACCAGAGCTGAACTAGGTTGAAGTTATGCTGTAAGCTGGTTTCCACAGCAGCAGGGTTTTTGCCGGAACTGTATAAAACAGTATTGTCAGCATACATGTGGATAGATGGGATGAGCAGGCTATGGGAACAGCATTAAAGAAAAAGGAGAAGAGTAAGGGATCAAGCACTAAGCCCTGAGGGACACCAGTGTTGATGGAGAGTGGAGGGGAGATGGAATGAAGGATTCTCACCGATTGGGTCCTGCCAGTGAGGTAGGATTTAAACCAGTTGGTGGCTGACAGAGCAAGACCAGCTGAGGAGAGGGAATCAAGAAGCAGGGGATGGGAAGCTGTCGAAAGCTTTGGCTAGGTTGACAAAGATGGCCGAGGTGATCAAGCCATCATTCATCCCTTAAAGGATGGAGTCGGTAAGCCTGGGGAGGGAGGTGGTTGTTGAGTGGTTCTTCCAAAAACCAGATTGGAAAGGGGTGAAGAAGGAGGAAAGAGGAAGGGTGACAGTTGAGAGAGAACAAAATGTTCTTGAAGTTTGGCAAGGGTAGGAAGGAGGGAAATGGGTGATAGTTGCCAGGAGTGGATGTGTCACCACCCTTGGGGAGAGGAAGGACTAAGGTGTGTTTCCAGGAAGAGGGTACTTGGGCAGAAATAAAAGAGAAGTTAAGGATTAGGGAGATAGGATAAACAATTGCAGAAGCAGAAAGGTAGAGAATTTAAGGATCAAGCTCATCTAGTGAGGAACTTTTAGAGGGGTTGAGGGATAAGAGGGCACTGAGAGCTTCATCACAGGAGATAGAAAAGGAAAAAGGGGGAGGAGTAGGCGCTGGCTGAGGAGAAGGGCTCTGTATATAGTATATGTGTATATATATATATATATATATATATATATATATATATATATAGTACTCATGGTAGTGCAAGTATAGCTTGAGGGAGGTCTCCATGTTAAACCCTAGTATTTGCATTTTTATAACTTTCAACAGAATTGCACAAAATTTGGTATGCATTGTCCAGGTGGCAAGTTCTCGAGACCTGGAAAGTTCTGGTATTTGCACTTATCAAGATTCTGAGGTCTGGATGCATCGCAGATACTGAAAAGGCATCACTTTTGGCCATTTTTGCCATTTTTCTCTCAACTACAGCCTAGATGTTATGGGATTTTGTACCAAAACATTAAGGGTTGAGGTTTCATGAAAAAATATTGACTGGTTCCAGAATTATATGGTTTTGAAATCTGACACTAAGCATGTGCAATAGGATTTTAGGTTTTAGGTATGGTGAACACCAGTACAGCTGCAGTGACACTGGATGCTGCAGCCACTATGGCCCCAGCCAGTTACACAACTGTTTACATTATTGTATCCACCTATACTGTGACACCTCTTGTTTCTCAGCCTGTCTCCAATACTGTAGAACTTGTCTGTGCAGATAAGGAGGAGGCACACTTGTTTGGGTCTGAGTACTACCCACCAGGTGATGAATTGCCCACTGATACATCATCTGAGAGATTAACTTAAGCAGCTTTGTTGATGAGACAGAGTATGGGGAGTACCATGAGAGCCATAAAGCAAGAAAATCAGATGGCAAAAAAGCACCTCAAAATATCAAGGTTGCACTGAAAGAAGAAAGAATGATATGGCTTGCTCAACTAAAACACACTTGGTAAGCTACCCTTCAGCACTTTGTTCAGCAAGCTCCATCCCAGCCTGATCAGCCAAGTATAGCAGGTGCAACGACAACAGTGGTGCCAGGAGAAAACATGCAGACCCAGGCACAAACACAAAAGACAAGTGGGGACTAAAATAATGGTGGTGGTACTTTTGACACTAGCTAAATAAGTATTGTCAGAAGAAATAAGAGCATGGTATAGCTGAGTTCACATTTCTAAAGGAAGATAACACAAAGGCAGTGTGCACAATGCAGTACGACTATCATCACGGGGATATTACTGGAAAATTTAACAACCTCCATAATGAGCAACCTAAGGGTAAAACATACCAGGTTTTTAAAGTGTGAGGGTCTGTGCCACTGGCTCTATCAGACCCATCTCATGGTGATGATGTAGGCAGTGGTGTTGGTGGCCACTCCAAACTGAATGAGGTTGCATGTACACAATGTAAAAAAATGGCAAGGGGAGCACACTCACTCGACATATGACTAAGACTCCCTTCAGTCCAAAAAGATCCCAAACCACCATCCACTCAGTGGTACTAGCAAGCACTATGGAAGGGATGTGGGCTCATGCAATAAAAAAATAGCATTCGGTCAGCCGCACTTGCAAAAAGCACTTTCATAAGGCACCAGTCACAGATATATAATTTATTCATTCTCATCAGTCTGAAATTTCAGTAAAGAATCTAGAATCCTGTATGGATAGTGCAAGTTTGCAAAACACACTGTGCATAAAGTAGCTTTCAAAGCCAGAGGAGTCAATGACTCTAAATTTGCAGCAACAAATAAGTGCATATAATTCAGAATCCCACAACACTTTTACTCTCTGATATGTCGACCAGCCACAAACCCCAGTGCTTCACTCAAGTAGCTTTGTCAGGGGTCAGCCCAGTGGTGCTGAGGGTTGAGGAACTGGATGCCACACTTTGCATCATGCCAGTGACCCAAGTTTGGGAAAAGGATCAGGTGCTGGGGGTTGGCGGGGGAAGAAGAGAATTGAGCATCTGGAGAACTGCTCTCCTCTCCTCTCCTGGGGAGAGTGTCCAGTGCTCCTAGCTGCTTAGGTTGTTCCTAGCGGAGGCCGGGAAACTGCAGCATAACAACACGCACACAACAGGGGCATGGGAGTGCTGATGGACATCCCGCAGGTGGGTGCAGAAGCATATCCATGCTGTGCTGGACGTCATTCCATATCCGCACTCCTGGGAGAAACTAAGGGTGGAAACCCCCAGCATCTTGGGAGGCAAAGACTGGGTCGAGTAGGCTAAGCCCACACGCCCAATGCTGGTTCAACCCTCTACTTGATTCTCTGTGGTTCTGCCTCCCATTGGGGGTCACAGTAGGGGGACTCAGCATACAATTCCTCGGTCAGGTATAAAACACGTCTGGCAGTAGAGGCAATATGCTGAAAAGATACCCTAGCTAGAGAGATGCCCAAGTCGCCAGTGACCAGTGCAAAAGAAAGTTCTAAAAAACAAAATGCTTTGTCAGCGGGCCAATGTCACAGACTGTGCAGCCTCTGAAAAAATGCTGCTTCTATTACTTCTTCCCCTCAACACTAAAGAGTCCTCCATTCATCCTTAACACTCCTACCAGGCACCAGATCCCTGCTATTTGCACACCATATGGCAAGTATGGAACATCCCACCATCCATGGTCAATGCCAACAGTGGAAATGCTCCAGGCCAGAACTACGTACCAGTCATCCATCCAACAGCTAGGCACATTGCATAGCTGACAGGTGAATATGATGACTTTGGATCTTCAACCATTTCCACTTGTGAAAGACAGCGGCTTTCCTAGTCTTCCTCTGCACTTGAAGTCACTTAGCCTGCTCTCATCATGTTGCAGTTTCAAGGACTGTAGTGACAAAGATGTGTGAGGGTGTGAGAATTTCAATTTCCACACTACTCTCAGAGGCTGTGGTTCACATTTTGCACAGCACTCATATATATCTTTCCTGGACCATACACTGGCATGTGCAAAACCCAGTGTCTCCTGTTGGTGATTCCTCCTTCTCTCCTTGTGTCTCTGGCTCTCACTTCATTCCTCTACAATCTGGCAGTCACTCCAGGTCTGTTCTTCTTTATGTGGGGCTTATGGAGAAAGTCCACGTCACCAAACATCCTAGCATTCATTCATGGTACGGTGCAGTCATGGCAGTTGGTACTACTAATCTATTTTTTGTTGTTGTTATTGTTCTCTTGTGATAGATAATTGGGCAAATATGGTGACAGCAGTCAGTGATGGAAATTTTATCTGCATTCATTTCTTTGCCCACACCCTGAGTCTAGTGGTCACATCTGCATCATGTTACAGTTCTGAGGTTAGCAATACTGTCTCCACAGCACGTTCCATCTGTGTTCGTTTTCATTATTCTGTAGAGGCAACTAACCAGCTAAGAGAAGTGCAGCAACACCTTGGCCTGTCTCAACACCGCCTGATACAGGATGTGAGTATCAGATGTAATTTATCATGCCTGATGCTGTCTATAGCTAGAATACAAGTGTGCATTTCATAATGTGTCAACTGCTTGTGACATTGGGGGAGTCTTCAGCCATCATGACTGGTCACTGATTGATACCATGGTGGGAGTACTTGGGTCATTTGAAAGGTGCACCCATGATCTAAGTGCATCCACTGCCACTCTGAGTCTTGTGAACACAGCAGTGAATAATCTGAAAGCCAGAAGCAGAATCCACATCGAGCATCACAAAAACAATAGGAAACAGTGTTCTGTGGGAACCTGTGCTGGTGCTAATCCCAAACTGCCAGATCCAAGTAGTAGAACAGAAAATCTATGGGAAGCACTCGGTTTAGTAAAAAGACACCATTACTCAGTAAACTAGTATACTTAAATAGCCCCTTACATAATTTTTAAATGATTATGTTAGTGAATGTATGACAAGTGTGTGACGTGATAAATGTGGGTTTGGTTGTTAACACTGGAATTGTTTGCTGACTTTGGTTTTAGTGGCATCTTGCAGCCAGTAACAGTTTCCTGTCAAATGTCCTGCTTCAGTCTGGCTAGCGAATGTGAATGCATCACTGACATCATTTGTAGTGAATGTGTAGTAGTGCTTCAGCTTCTCTGTAGCTGTGGGGGTTCACAGTTGAGAAGCTCTGTAATTACTGTACCAAAAGTGGCAGCTCAGACAACCTTTATTACAATTAATATTATGACAGTAGTAATACCCATATGGGGCTGAAGCAATGGCTGAGAATATTCATTGGATTTTACTATATCAGTTTGTGCCTCTCCTCACTGTTGCGAGTGAGGAAAGTGAAAGAGAAGTAGATGAAGATGCTGATGAGCTGGTATTCATTGTACTGTCCTGTTTCAGTTGTAAACATCAGGAGAAATATGTTGTACTGTTTGTTTTTTCAGTGTTTCTATTGTGTCTACGACTGCTTTCCCGATGATGCCCGTGCTGATGGAAATCAATAACACTTTTCTTTGATTTTGCATTAAATTTTCATTGATTTTGTAAGTCATATTACTCACATTACAACATAGAAGAGGAAGGAGTAACATCCGAAATATATACAGTTCGAACCACATGTATTAAACAAATGATAATAATACTCCTCCACATTTGTTACATCAAGGGGAGGGGATGTTTCGTCATTAATTGCCAAAATTTCAATCCACCAGCATACAGCCTAATAGGAAACTTGAAAAGGGCACCATCCTGTTAGACCTGGCATATGGTCCAGCAGTGCCCATAATTCAATACCAACAAAAACATTTTTATATATATAGCAGAGCCCTTCCACCTCCCAAATGCAGTGTAGCCCCTATACATTATAAAGAAAATTGTAAGCATCAGTCCATTCCCCACAAAAACAGCTCCCCAGAGAAAGCCCCATGGGAAAATAATATACATAAGGAAGGATCCACACTATGCAAAGCTCATTTTAAAATATATGCATTCAGTTTTAATTAGAAAACAAACATTTAAACAGTTCAGTTATATAGCCCAAAAGCAAAGAGAAGGTTGGAGTTCACTTGCCAGTCCAGACAAAAAATGTCCATAATGTCCCCGAAAAGCCATTTCAGTTCAGGAGCAAACCCCGAACCCAAAATCAGAAAGTTCCCTAAAACTGAGTTAGCAGGCCTCAAAGGGCTTTTAAGCACTCACCGCCACAAACCCCACGATAGAGAGATATCATATAATCCTCAGTCCTCCCCCGATGAGGGATCTCCATCTTCAGCAGACTCCTCTGTGGACTTTTCCATCAAATGTAAGATTTTTTCCACATCCTGTGGATCATTGAACGGATACGACTGTCTCTTCCAGGATAAGCGCAGCCGCATTGGGAAGATTAACTGGTGATCCACATTCAAGAGTCTCAGTTTACCCTGAACCCCATCAAATGCTTTACGTCTCTGCCTTGTACTGTATGCCAGGTCTGGATAGATACTTATTTTAGCTTGGTCATAATGGAGCGCTTTCCTTCTACGAACGACCTGCAGTACTCTGTCCCAGTCTCCGACACCACGGCAGACCACTAAAACTGTTCTCGGGGTATTAGCATCCACTGGTGACCTTCTGGAGTTAATACGATAGGCTTTTTCAAGTGCAAGGGGGGGGTTCCTCCTCATCGGTCCCCAAGATCATAGGCAAGAATGATTTAATAAAGCCCAAGAAATCTTCCCCTTTGATTTTCTCTGGTAATCCCAGCAGGCGCAGGTTTCTTTCTCTTGTCTGATTTTCAAGCAGTTCCATCCGCCGGCAAAGTAGCCCACTCTCCCTCAGTAGCTGGGCAGTCATGTCACAGGCCTTTAATACAGCCCCTCGCTCCGCTGCACTGTGTTCTCACAGGCATCCATTCTAGTTTCCAATGCCAAGACCTGATGGGTAAGCACGTCAAGTTTTTTATCAATATCCAGTACAGTTTTGACAAGTTGGTTCAACGTGGCTTGAATTGTAGTCAGCGAGGCCCCCTCCATCGAAGTAGCACCCAAGGGTGCAGCTTCATCAACTCCATTGGGCCCCTCACCTCGAGGAGGTTGTGTCCTCTTGGGAGCAAACAAATTGGTTGCAGCAGCAACATTTCCTCGATTTGTGCCCATATTCAGGTTCTAACACCCTTTAGGGATCGCTCAGAGTATTTAGAGAGTAAGATCCCCAATAGAATTACAAGGTTAGGCTTAAATAAAATAAAATCTCACAGAGCTCTGCAGTTTGGCTGTTCCCTGCAAGCTGTTCAGCAGCGCCCCCCAATAGCACTTTTCAATGCCATTATGCAGCTAGGTGGCATTTCTTAGAAGCTGCACTTGTTTTATTCACAGTATTTTTCATTTTTTTCTACTTAACTTTGGCGGCTGTTTTAAATTCCTGATATTTTGGAAGGGGTGTGAGGGAAGGAGAGTGGTGGGATTGCATTGTCATTGACAGGCTCTGCTATATGTGCCCTCCCTTTATGGCAACTTCTCTATGTGAAACAACTTTTTCCTTTACTGTGAAAGGTTGCTTGGTGACTAAAAAGACATTTTTTTTGGTTTTTTATGTGCAGAGGTGTAGACAATGGCTTTCCCATTTGCCTATTTTCATGGCAGCTGTATTTCAAGTATGGAGTGATACAGAGACAGTGCTGTCAGTGACAGTGGCAGCATCACAGATTGCAGAATGACCACGTTGTAGACCATTTCTTTTCTTAATACAAAGTCTCTACTGCATATTTAACATAACTGAAAATCATGTCAGTCTTTCTCTTGAAAGGCACCGCAGATGTGTAAGGGGCTGCTAATGTTTGTATCTCGTTCATCCACTAAGTTGCATGTAATGACAATGGGATACAAGAAAACATTTCTGTACAAAAGTATTCAGACTGTACCTTCTTTCTAATACAGCATTTTCCCCCCTCACAATAAAATAACTGACAACTGCAAAGAATCAAAACAGCTGTGAGGAGATCCACTGAGTGACCAGAGATGAACACAGTGCTCTTTCCTTTCAGGTCTGTCCTCACCCAGAAGGGCCTTCCAGTGGCTCAACACACAGGCCCTGCTCTCCACTGGTCACCAGCACTGAAACTGAAGCCCACCTGCCCATCTTGAGGAATGGTCTGACCTCACCCAGATGGGCCGTGCCATGGTTTGGCGCACCAGCCCCACTCTCCGCCGGTTGCCAACACTGAAATTGAAGCCCACCCACCCTTCCTGAGGACAGGTCTTCCCTCACCCAGATGGGCTGTCCCATGGCTCAGCTCACCAACCCTGCTCTCTGTCAGTCACCAGCACTAAAATTGAAGCCCACCTGCCTATCCTAAGGACAGGTCTACCCTCACCCAGATGGGCCATCTTCTGGCTTGGCGCAACAGCCCCACTCTTTGCCAGTCGCCAGCACCGAAACTGAAGTCCACCCACCCATCCTGAGGACAGGTCTGCCCTCACCTAGATGGGACATCCTGTGACTCAGTGCACCGGCCCTGCTCTCCACCGGTCACCAGCACCGAAATTGAAGCCCACCCACCCATCCTGAGGACAGATACGAGGTTCCACACTCTCGAGGAGTTCAGTTCAAAAAGCAGTAATTCCATTGGCAAATAGGCCAAGAAGCAGCTCCTAATTGGCTGCCTTGTCCTGCCTAGGTGCCATTTTTAACTGCGCTGCTGATTTTTAAACTGGACTCTTGACTTTTTTTTTCTTTGTCTGGTTTTCTGAGCCAGCTCTGCCTGCTGTGTCTGTCTCCATATAATTTGAGCAGCAACAGAGTTGCCAAAGTGACTGTGTGTACAGATTATAACCACTTAACACATGCAGCTTAATTTAATTTAATTTAATTTAATGATGAACTGCACTGTGTGCCCAAACTGCAGCCGTGGACCACAGTCTGCCTAATTTACAATACTTTCATTGTTTAATTTTAATAAAATTACTGTGTGTACAGTAGAGCTACAGCGTTTCAATTAAGTGCTTGTTAGACTGTACTTACTTAGAGTGTAATTTGCTGTAGGAGACCCGAGGATGTAAAGTGGCTAATTAATTTAATTTTAATACAATATTGCTCTCTGTGCAGTAGAGCTGCAGAGTTTCAAATAAGTGCTGGTTAGACTGTAATTGTTTAGAGTGTAATTTGTTGTGGGAGACCTAGGGGTGTAAAGTGGCTAGTTACTGCTTTATTTAGGTACTTTTAGCTATGCTATAGTTTAAGTCTAGCTTTGCTTGCTACCTGCCTAACTGAATCTTTGCTAAAACCTGCTTCCTGACCAACCTTGCTGCATTCCTCCTTGCTTACTCACACCAGACCACTCTCTTTTGTCCCTACTGCCCTTACCACACTTCCTCTTAATTCACTCCCCATCACTCTCTAGATCCTATTGACTTTATTTCTTGGATCACATACTCGAGTCTCTCTCAGCGTTCCTTGATTCCCAAGTCTCTGCCTCCCCTCTGCCCTGCCCTCCAAGTGGATGAACTCGCTTACTGCTGACTACCCATTACCTTCTCCTGCTCAGTCCCAGGTGCCAGCTCCCTGCAGATCCTCTGTTTCCTAGTCTCTCCACCCATCCACCCACTTATCTCACCTATTCCCAAACCTTTTGTCTTATCCTCCGGGCACTCCCACCAATTAATGCAAGGCTTGGGATAAGTTTCTGTCCATGACCTTTCCCTCTCCTCTTTTCTTTCAGGTCTGCCCTCGCTCAGACAGCCCATCCCATGGCTTGACACTCCGGCCCCACTATCCAACAGTCACCAGCACCAAAACTGAAGCCCACTGACCCATCCTGAGGATAGGTATGAGGTTCTACACTCCTGAGGAGTTTGGCTCAAAAAGCGGCAATTACATTTGCAAATAGGCTGAGAAGCAGCTCCTAATTGTCTGCCTTTTCCTGCCTAGGAGCCATTTTTAAACTGATGCGGCAAACTGGAATCTTGACTTTTTTTTCTTTGTCTGCTTTTCTTAGCCAGCAGATACGGCTCTGCCTGCTGTGTCTCCGTCTCCATATAATTTGTCCCACCCACTCTCCCCGGCTGGCCTTAACCACCCTCCCCGGCCCTGACCTTTATTAAATGCTCTTGTGCCACCCCTAAATCTCCTCCTCCTGCAATTTGCTTCCTCAGCAGACAACAGCCTCTTAAAGTAACAGGAGAACATTAAGGGGACAGACATCCACCTGTGCACAAAACATAAAAAGTATGCTTTGTTCAACTCTGTCCACTTCAATAAATTGTTTCTGCACCCCTTTTTGCTTGCCCACCTCTGTTGGCAAAATGCACAATTATAGGTTCCTCCTTCCCCTCAGCTCCATGGCTGGTCTACTACTGCTGACTGACCTTTGTGCCTCCATCCTAGCTGCTGATTAAATATGCCTATGCACCTTTACAGAAACATGCACTTTTACAGAAACACTCTAAACCACCCCCCACCCTACCCAGCAAGGCATAATTTGCCCCACATGGGCTCCATCATGTTGGCCTTACTGTCAAAATCAGAACGTCGATTGCTAGGCCTTTTTGTTCACTCCCCGACCTTCCAGACCCTTCTCTGGCTCCCTCCTTCCTGGCCCCTTATATCACTCCTTCTACTTGCTGGGGACATAGAAAGCAACCCAGAGCTCCTAATATACACATTGACCACACAGATATTACCTGGACAGGAAAATCAGGCTTCAGGATTCCACACCTTAGCATATGTAGTCTATCATTGAAGTTCTCTGAACTTGAAGCCTGGATGTCCCAATACAAGCCACACATCTTAAGCCTCTCAGAGACCTGACTGAAGCTGCCCATTACAAATGCCTCATATCACCTACCTGGTTACTCTGTGCTTCACAAGGATAGACTAGGATGAAAGAGAGGTGGAGGCATAGCACTATATGTGTTAGATCATATCACAGCCACCACCATCACATGCTCAACCTCCACCTCCGCTACTGAATGGCTAGTAGCTGAGGTTGTCCTGGGTACTACAAAAAAGCTTCACCTAGGCTGCTGCTACACCCTCCCCACAGCAGGGGACCAAGGCCTATCCAATTTCCTGGAAGGTCTTGCACATGTCTCCCCTTCTAGAGACATAATGATACTTGGGGACTTTACTGTAACTGGACTGGCTCCCCCAGAAAAAGGCTATGTTCATCTCCGGAAACTCCACAATCTGGAACAAGTCATCACCTCTGCCACCAGATTCAACACCCACTCACTCAACCATACCACACTAGATTGGATTATCACCAATCGGGTGGACATGGTCCTTCAGGCGGGCACAATGTCCGAATCAATTAGTGACCACGGCCCTACTTACATTCTACTAACCATCAAATCAACCATGCTCCCCTAAACTCTTGACACACAGGAAATTTAACCACAAGGACTTTGACTCTGTCCTAATTGATGCCAGGACCATTAACAGGTCCAAACTGTACTCATATAAGGATGTCGCAACTGCTGTTACATTCTTTACCAATGTCCTTCGTAAACTTCAGGACAAACATTTCCCTATCACCACAAGAAGGATCTGAGGCGTCTATACCCACTGGTTATCTAGGGAATTACTGGCCCAAATGAAAAGCAGAAACAAAAACATGGAAAGCCTATAAGACACCCCCCGTCCCTCCAACTTTGGAACACATATAGAGTGTGAAACTCCTGCAAACAGGTGGTAAAGTTGCTAGCGAAATACTACTACCGACCTGCAAAAGATGCGCCTGCAACCCACACCATTTCTGTTTCCTATAGGTTCCTCCCAAACCCTAAGCCTAACAAGCAGATCACACAGCTAAACTCCCCCTCAGGCCCCATCACTGAATCTGGTGCATTGCGGACACTTTTAACAGAATGTTTACTGATCTCATGCCATATACTGGTAAACTCCCTTCTCAGACCCCCTCTGACCAGAACAGATATCCACAATGCCCCCAACAACCCCTAACACTACCAGTCCTCTTTCATTTAACATCAAGACTATCAGCCTAAACATTACTACCAAACCTTAGAAGTCACTACCAGCCAGCCAGAGGTAGCACAGGTAGTGACAGGCTATACCCTACCTTCCTAAAGCTGCTCTCCCCAGATATTGCCAAACCCCTAACCTTCATTTTCAAACTTTCCCTCATGACAATGATGGTAGCTGACTCTTTAAAGCATGCCAATGTGACAACCATCCTTAAGACTGGTGACCCCCCTCAGCCCTGAGAATTATAGACCCATCTCCATCCTCCCTCACTTGCTCAAACTACAAGAGAAAATCATTCACCACCAATTGTCACCTAGAAAAATGTTGCCTCCTCTGCCCTCTGCAGTACAGCTTCTGCAAACACCACAGCACCTTCTCTGCCTTAGCTCTATTCTCCAACCATGTCTGTAGGAGCATGGACCAGGGCAGAGCCACTGGCGCAGTGTTTATGGATCTTTCGAAGGCCTTTGACCTCGTAGACCACCATCTGCTCTACTCCACACTGTCAAACTTTGCCTGCTCCCCTGACACTATCAGATGGTTCTGTAGCTACTGTATCTCTCAGATAGGTCCCAGTCTGTCTTGATAGGTAAATACTCCTCTGCTGCACTGCCTATCCACACTGGAGTTCCGCAGGAATCAATACGGGGACCACTACTATTTTCAATGTTCATTAATGATCTCCCCAGTGAGAGCATAAAATGCTAGGCCCTCCTGTATGCTGATGATTTATTTTCTAATTGTTTAACCAGATGAGACACACTATGCTGAAAGCTTGTTTACATGTGCAACCTGGGAGCCCAGGGAAGTTAAGTGACTTGTTCAGGGTCACACAGTATGCAAGTGGGGACTGTGGGATACAAACCCAGGTCTCCAGATTTGCAGCTCAGAGCCTCAAACCACTGCGCTATGCTGCCTTTAGTCATCTATCATAGTGAAAAATCACTTGAGTCCTTATCTTCTACCCTCACACTAAACTATGGAGCAGCCCAGGACTGGTTCCTCTCCAGAAAACTTCTCGTGAATGAGAAGAAGACAAAAGCAATGCCTTCGGCTCCAAGCCATTCCTAGCGAAGGTTGCAAATTCAAAAACACCCTCTGGATTACCACCCCTGCTGGCAGGCCCCTCAAAACTGTCCCCTCCTTCAAATACTTAGGTGGGACTCTAGATCCCTCCCATACTTTCAGTGAACACATCAGCAACATAGTAATGAAAATCCTTCAAAAGCTAGGTGTGGCCTACCGCCACAATCAATATCTGTTCCCTGAAGCTTGCCTAGCCATTGCACAAGGAAAAGTGCTGACCCTGCTTGATTACTGCTCCCCTGTATACTCAACTGTGCCCCCTTCACTACACTCATGCCTGAACACCACATAAAACTCCATGTATCTCTCTGTCCTTCAAGCCCCTTTCTCCACCCACCACTGCTCACTATATCAGTCTCTAGACTGGCTAACACTCCAAGGGCACTTTGACTTCGCTATTGGCAGTCTAGTTGACAGTGCACTCAGGAACATTCAGCTGTCCCCTTACTCTGCTCTCTTCTCTGACAGGGTGGTCTCCCTGTGCCTATGGGCTTCCTCAGTTCCCCCTCTGGAAGTCCCTTGAATAACTACTGCTATAGGTGGCAGAGCTTTCTTGGTTGCAGCCCCTTCCCTCTGGAGTAGACCCATCCCTGCCTGCACTCTCTCATGACTGGACCCACGAGAGCAGGTGCGCAGCATGAGGTAACTGGGGGGGGGGCTGCAGGCAGGGAAAATGAGCAGGGGAAAAATTCTTTATTTTTAAAATGGAGCCCTGCTGGGGCTTCACATTGTTTGGGGGGTGGGGATACCTGGCTAGGGGACCTCTCTACACCCTGGGGCACCTTCCAGTCACCCCAGCCCCAAAGCACCTGGCTGCCCCTATCTGGAGGGCACCAGGACTCTGGGGCACTACACAGTCACCAGCTCTCCCTCCCAGGCCTGGGTACAGCACTCACTTGACTTCCCTCCCTGGCTACAGCAGTCACCTGCCCTCCACCCCAAACCAGGTTCAACAGTCACCAGCCCCCGCCCGCCAGCCAGAGTAAAACCATCATCAGCTTACCCTTCTTTGCCTGGTACAACAGTTAACAGTACTCCCTTCCTGTTAATTTGTTGAATTTATACTTTTGTGTGGGTGACACATTTGCATAACCTGATTGGAGTGTTTATCAGTGAAGGTAACAACTGTCTTATTGGTCCTTTGGAGGTGGTCCAGTCCAGTGTAGAAAGGTGGCTAGATATTGTATCCAAGGAGGTGCTACCGCACACAATATCTGGCCCACTTATTTTCCTCTGGCAGGAGCCACTTCGCCATTTCTTATTTGATCTGGGCTAACCCTCTACAACAGAGAAAGAATGAAACCTACACCTTCATCCAGGTGGTCCCTGTACCGTCACCAGGTAGTGATATGAACCCAGACATGGTGACGTGGGGGTAACACAAATTTATTGGAAATGTTAAGCTGTGCTGTTTGGCAGACAGTTTTAATCTTACAGAAAGATTTGATTATGTCAGTGTTTTCTTTCATGTTTCATTTGTATGCATAATCAAACTTGGATCACATGGTGTACATTTGTATATTATCTGGCTACACGGGGGAGGGGGGGTAGCAGTGAGTCCATTTGGTGTGCTGATCTGAAATCCCTGGCCACACCCCTGGCCTCATACCGGATACAACGTTTAGCATAACATTCTAGCCTCGAATTTTGGAGAGCAGGGTTTCCATAGCAACTAAAGAAAAGGTTGCAAAACGGTTGCAAAAAAGGGAAATACTCCTGAGAACTTACAGACAGCAAGCTTCTTTGTAAAACACAAATCTTTTTCTGGCCTGAAAAGACGCACTAGGCTGAGTCTTGGTTTCCAATATTTAGTTAGTAACTAAATGCGAGTGGCCAAAAGCTCACACGTGTTGAAATGCTGCTCATACAATAAATGCTATTGCACTTGTATACCAATAATTTTTTATTGTGTGGGTGCTCCTGCTCTCTTGATGGCCCTCTTCTGGATGGGCCCTCCCCAGCTTTAATCACCTCTCATCTCTGGAATTAACCTCCAGATACCACCAGGGTTGGAGGGACTAGAAAGTTTCCCAAAGCAGGATCAAGCCTGGCCTTCTCAGACAGTGGTGCCAAGCCTGTGAAGGGCCATGCATCATCCTATCTAGCAAGTTGTTTTCCTTACAGTTTTCTCTCCTGGGGCATCTGAGTAAAATGGTGCATTTGCTGGTGTCACATTATTATGTTGGTTCTCAGCTGGAAGACAGGCATACTGCAAATGATCCTCATAGAAACATATAATTTGTTGGCAGAAAAAGAATGCGGAATCTGCCCTTCTTTTCTATTCTTATTTGGTCTCCTTATTACCTACCCGGTCTCAGCCCAACACCCCCCCCCCACACACACACACACAATCTCTATTTGATGGCAATTCTCCTTTATACCTATCTCATGCATGCTTTTAGCCAACCACTATCTTTATTCCGATCACACTTGCTGGAAGATTGTTCCATACATCCACCACCCTCTCAGTGAAGAAAATGCTTCCTCATGTAACCCCTAGGGGGCGCTATCCCCAGGGCTACTACCCCTGCCTGCTTGGCTAGTTGCAGGTTAAGGGGCCTGGGTACTGAAACGGGTGCCTCCACCTGGAGGACAGGGTTGTTAGTAGCAAGGCTAACCTGGGTACATCCCTCTGGGACACTGTAACTCCCCCGTTTTCCCTCTAGTGGCCAAGACAATATGCAACAAACACTTTCACAGTAGCCCCTATTCAGCATACAAATCCCCACACTGCTTGCATTTACCACCAGGTCTGGTTCCACCAGTTTGACCCTGGAGACCCCTGTAAAACAAGGTTAGGCACAGCAAATAAGAACAGTGCAGTGCTTTTGGTGCAAACTGGAAACACAGTCAGATTAAATGGGAAAAGAGTTAGATCTGATGTATTCAAGGGAATTGAAGAACAGATGGGCATAATCAGGTGGATTGAGTCTAAAACTGATCTAGTCAGGCAATTATGCATGCATTTTTAGTCCCTGCACAGTCACATGCTCTGGGTATCCAGTTGGAATTAAGGTGGGCTAGCCTGGAACGTTGCCCGGGGTAGGCTGGCGTTGTAGCTGGTTGGGGCCCTGTGATGAAAACAAAAGGCATGCACAACCACACACAATTTGTAATCCGGAGCCAGGAGGCTCAGTTCGTGAAAGGGAAAAAAAAACAGCAATGCAATCAGATGACAACACTTGTGATTCATCTGATGTTGCAGGGAGCTACCCTGATTGCTATTCACGCTACCCACAAGACACAGCAGGGAAGAAATAGAGACTGCAGGTTGACAACTGGTATGCCAGGAGAAGCAGGGCCCACACGATTCACCAAGGTGTCGTTCCTGTTCAAGATGTTGAGCAGGGGTCTGATCCCTGGGCGAGTTTCTCATCAATGGTATTCTCTGCGCCCCAAGTAGCTGGCTGGGCCAGTGTGGCAAGGCCCAGGCCAGGTAGAACAGTCCGGCTAGCAGTCCGGGAAGGCTGGATGCATCTTACACCAAGTGTGGCACAATTAAATAGTGGGGAACCACATTGTGACCCACTAACAGCATACAGCATATTTATAGTAAAGCAATCACCATACCACAAAGTGGATAGCAGTCCGGCAGCAGTATCAGTGTCTCTGAGCAAAACTGGGAGTTCTGTGGTGAATGAATGTCCTGACAGTCTGATCACATACAGCAAATCTTCGGTCTTCTACAGGTTCAAGTCTGGTCACAGTTCAGTGGCTTTGTCACACTAAGTTTCGGATGTAATCCGATTTCTTCATATGCTCCCTCTCAAGGGACAGCAGGCAAACAGGCCAAACTCAGCCTTTTCACCAATCTCCCGCGAGAACTACACAGGAGCCCTGCTCGAATCACTCGAGCTGTTCACTCTCCAGACTGACTTCTGCTGCAGGCAGCACCGGGACTTCCTTAGAAATCCAAAAGGTTCAGTTGGCTGATCCATCTGTCTGTCACAGTTAGAGCTCCTCCAGGTTCATTTAGGTGACAAAGTGCAAAAACTACAATTCCTACAGAAATTCACTCCCACAAGACCCCTGGTGACAGACACCACTGTAGGTCCCCAAAGGTACTGATTGGTCCAAACTGCTAGTCCAGAACCAAGATGGTGGTGCAATACTGAAATGTCCAGGCTGCAAAGGAAGGTAGGTTAGACAAACTACAATATTATTATTATCAAAACAGATAAACCGTAAACAGTCACAGTTCCTACCAGGGCTCCCTCTGCTCAAATAGCGATAGCAGAATGGAGCGATAGCACTGCAGCCCAGGCGGGACTCGAGCCTGACACTACTTGGCCCCCTACCCAAATTAATTTTATATCACAAAATAGGCAACTCTTAAAGAGACAGGCATGGAGGTTAACAGGGCACTCACATGCAAACACTTTTAAATCGCTAGGACACAGAACACAAGCCTGGCAGTGAGCATTTAGGCAAGCCCAAGGAAGACTTTTTGGAACCCCCATTTGTAGGGAGGGGTTACACCCATATCCCTCCTAAACATTCCCCTCCAGTGTCGTCACAAGCCATTAAGTGCCTGTTAGAGTTACAGTGCCCCCAGTGTGATGACGGCAACACTCACAGCACCTTCCCTCTGATGTATTGGCACATGCATTGCAATCCCTAGCTCCTCTCATGGGTGAAGGTAGCATCATCACAGTTCCCTTCCCACCCCCCATTGGATGTGATGGCAGCAGCACTACAGTATCTGTCCTCTGGTGTATTGGCAGCAGCACTACAATCCCCACATATTGGGTTTGATGGCAGTAACACCACTCCCAGCACTTACCATGGGTGAATGTAGCAGCATCACATCCCCCTCGGGTGTGATGGCAGCAGCACTACAGCACCTTACCCTCTGGTGTATTGGCAGTGGCACTTCAATCCCCATATACTGGGTTATATTTGAGCAGCACCACTTCCAGCACATCTCAGGGGTGAACCATGCCCCATGCATGCTGTCACAACACCTGATCACATATGGCATGCATGCTATCACACCACTGAATATCATACCATCATGCACTCTGACACACAAACTAACACCGTACTGCCATGCACTCTGTCACATCTCTCGACACAATACATGCTGCCACGCCACCCAATACCATACCACCATGCACTCTGGCACACAAACCAAAATCATACCCGTATGCACTATGACATTCACAGTGACACTACACAGTAATGTACGTTGAAGCACCTACTTACCCCATACACCACCCATACTACGCCACCAACAACATACTCCCATGCACTATGACACACCTCACAGCCCCACAGCCCATGCAGTGTGATCACATCCAAACCTATACCACCATGCATGCTGTCACTCAAACCAACATCATACTGCCATGCAAGCTGACTTACCTCTCCACCCCATTCCACTATGCACTGTGTCACAACACCTGACACCATACCCTATGACTGCTGGCACACAACCCACCACTATACCCCATTCACGCTATCACACCAGCTGACACCATACACCCATGCACTCTGACACACAGAAAAACACCATACTGCATGCACGCTGTTGCACCAACCAAAACCATAAACACACACATCCTCTGACACACATCATGACCCATAACCACATGCAATCTGACACACACCCAACACCACACACCATTCACCATGCACACGGTCAGAGCAATGAGCATCATTCCATCACGCATGCTGATACTCCTCATTACCCCTAGCCCTATGCACGCTGGCATACCAACTAACAGAATACTGCACGCGTACTATCACACTACTCAGTATAATACCCCTTTGTACTCTAACACATAATCTGACACCATACCCCTATGCACTCTGTCACACCAGTCTACACCATACACACTGTCACACCACCTGACACCATACCACCATGAACACTGTAACACAAACCAACATTATACTGCCATGCATGCTGATACACCTCACAACCCCATACCCATATTCACCCTACCACATCACTCAACTCAATACCCCATGCATGCTGTCACACCCCCCAACACCATGCCTCATGCATGCTGACACAACAACCCACACCATACCGCCGTGCATTTTGACACATCTCACAACCCCACACCACTATGCAATCTGACACAGCACCTGACATCACACTCCATGCACATTGCCACACAAACAAACATGATACTAGTCAAGCATGCTGACACACCTAAAGATCCAATACCCCCATGCACCGACACCATACTCATGCATTCTGGCAATGCATGCTGTCACGCCACCCAGGTTCATACCACCATGCACTCTTACACACAAACCAACATAATACCTTCTGCACACTGAGAGACAACACAAACCCAAAGCCCCATGCACACTGTCACTCCACTCGACACTATGCACCATACACACTGTCACATCACATAGCACCATACCACTGTGCAGTCTGATACACTAGCCAACATCATACCCCAGTGCACTATGACATACACAGCATTACCAAACTGCCAAGCACATTGACACACCTCACAACCCCTTACCCCAAGGGGTGCTGTGGAGCCCAAGCTTGCAGCAGCAAAAATCGTTAGCTCCTCAATGAACTTTTATACAACTTAAAAACTTATCGATTCGGGGCATTCTACAGCTGAAAGACATTTACCCCTGGAACTGGGAAGGTCAGAAATCTAAAATGGGCAACCCTCGTAAAGATCGCTCTGGTGCAACAGGGGGAAAATCCTCAGGTTCTGTGCAACCCATGCGGACTGGCCTAGAGACACAGGCCTCCTCTCAGCCCGACACCGAAGAAACTATGGCATCTATTGGGCTTAAATTGCAGAGAATTATCTCTTCAGTGGCCGACCTGAGCTCCAAGATAGATTCATTCAACTCTAGAAGAAATGTGGTTGAAAAAACGGTGGAGGCCATACAAACAGAGATGTGTGATGTAAAACGGAACAGTGATTCAACGTCTGCAGCCACTGTGCTTCTAATAAAAGAGAACTCTCATCTTAAAGCCAGACTGGAGACAATCAAGAACCAAAAGCAATCGTCCCATATTCGGATTCTCGGCTTACCCAAGGGGATTGAGGGGGATCACCCCCTCATGTTCTTACAAGAATGGTTTCAAGAGAAGTTAATGCCAGATGACCAAGCACCTAGCTTTAATCTTCAAAAAGCTTATCGAATTACTCCCAGGAGATATCGGGAGGACTCTGAAACCCCACGCACCTAGCTAGTAATAACGGATGGCATCAGAACACGAGATAAAATCCTCCGTATGGCGAGACAAGCTAGCCCGATCATGCAGGACGACTGTTCGGTCTATCTCTTTCTGGACATCAGTTACGCTGCCCGGGAGAGACATAAACAGTTTGATGGGGTTCGCAAGAAACTCCAGGAGGCCACAATTACCCACGCGGTAGTATTTCCAGCCCGTCTTAGAGTGGTGCTTGAGGGAGAAGTCTGGATGTTTTCTGACCCTGGTGAAGCAGGCAAGTGGGCTTCTCGATTTGTAGTAAAATGGAGGAAACACTCTCCAGTTAGTGGCACAGAAGACAGCGATTTGGATGAGATTGAGGGGGACTGACTTTAATTTAAAATGTCTGTTGATTTTTACACCTGATTTTTGCAGTGTATTAATGGGGTTATTGCTGAGATTCTAAACAGTGATTACGATTTAAGTAGACTAGGGCTACCTGGCGACAAGCTAGACTGGGTAAAAAGTCTGTTGTATTAATTATTTGAAGTTTTCAGTCCATTGATTAACAGATCTCTCAGCAACAAACTGAAACCAATTTTTGCACGTTTCTATGCAGTAGATTAAAAGGGTTGCATCAAAAGTAAACGTTACTGTTACTTGGAGGACAACTTAGCCCAGACCAGTGGTAGTGTTTGGGATGTCCTTGCCCATTTATTTTCTGGAGATATTGTTGTTTGCTGCTGAGTAAAATTATTTTATGGGGACTTCAAAAAACTTGAAGGGATATAGAGCGACGCCGCTACTCCCATGTGGGAGGTGAAATATTGGACTACCTATATGGACTTTAGCATACGAAATAGTCGCGCTGCTCATGGGCTCTTTTAACAGCCTTAAATTTTGTTTAATAACTGTAGCGATGTATTTTAGTAAACCCCTCATATGGAGTATCAAAATATCCAAGATACACATATCCTAGTCGTTAGACTCTCAGTGGACTCTAAAGATTCATTTGGATTGTCTTGAATATGAGTTGATCATATGTTGTATAACAGATGAAAAAATAAAAATAAAGTATAAAAGACAAAACAAAACAACAAAAAAAAACCATACCCCAATGGACGCTGTCACTCCACTCAAAACCATACTCCATGCTGACTGCCACGCAGCCCTGCACTATGCCTCTATGTATGCTGACACACAGTGACACTATACCACATGCACACTGTCAAGCCAACTGACACCATACCCACATGCTCTCTGATAGAGATGCAGTGAAATTAAGGTGAAATCGCCAATTTCACCTAGTGAAACATTTCGTGAAATGATCGCCTGTTTCACCTGCACGTCTTTTTTTCTTTTCTGAGGCAAGATTAGGCGAAATTGGGCATTTCGCTTTGCTGGTGGTCACACGGTTGAGTCTAAACAGGCAGTGAGTGGATGGTTCATTTCCTGTACTATGTATCTTGAGGAAGCAGGTAGCATTTATACTCCCTGTGACTGCCGAGTGGACTTTTACAGCTAAATTGCTTATTTTGTGCTATTTTTTTTGTTTTGTTTTTGTTTGTCTTTGTCATAGTTCTTATTTTAGTACCTGGTGATTGTGTTTACGTGTGTGGGTGATCCCCCGGCTGTCTCTGAGTCTCTGTTTCTTTTTTGTTTGTTTGTTTATTTGAATTGGTTGTGTTTGTGGATTGTGGACATACTGGAGAAGGTTGAAGACAGTGGGGCACCTGCACGCGTGTTTCAGCTAACCATCACGAATGAAATGCCACAGCAGGGGCTTTTTGCTCCAGCACCAGCACCCAGCAGCAAACTGTGCCCCCTCACCAGCAGCAGTTGGAGACAGTGCCCCCTCCCCAGTACCAGGAGGATACTGTTCCTCCACCCAGGTAGCAGGAGACCGTGCCCCCTCCCAAGCAGCCAGAGGAGTCAGTGCTTGAGGCATTATCTGCGGCACCCCCCATGGCTCAGGTCCCTCTCACCCTCCGTGACTTGAATAATTTCTCCTCCCAGGATATACCCCTGGCCTGGATTTCTGACTCCCAGGCACAGAACATTGCACTTCCCCACACTGAACATTAGTTTCCATTTTCCCTACCACTTTTCCAGAGCCTCCAGGTCCTTCTGCAAGGCCACCCTCCCCTCTTCCCCATCTACCACTGCACCTAGCTTTGAGTCATCTGAAAAGAGACTCATCTCACTCCTGATCCCCCTCCTGATGTCTGAGACATAGGCGTTGAACAGGAGTGGCCCCAGCACTGACCCCTGGGGAACCCCACTAGTAACCCACCTTAGGGATGAGGCTAACCCTCCAACCAGCACCTTCTGAGTATGCTCAGAGAGCCAATTTCCTATCCATCTTAACAACTGTCTCCCTATCCCCATTTCCTTCAGCTTTGCCAGCAGGCCACTGTGGGGTACCGAATCAAACGCCTTGCTAAAATCCAGAAAAAGGAGTCATCTGATTGCCTTGTTGTCTTTTCCTTCTCGAACTGAGCCCTCCAGCTCCGGATTACAAATAGGGGCCCAGATATTCAAACTGCGCTCAAAAGTAGCGCAACAGCAGGAGCAAGCACAAACCAGTTGCGCAAATGCGCAACAGGTGCGATATTCAAACATGGAGCAGAGCAAATTGCGCAAGCAACCAACGTCTGAATATCGCACGTACTGCGCCATCGCGCAACCAGGAAGGAGAAGCTGAGCCAAAATGCTGCGCTATGGCGCAACCAGGGAAGCTCAGCTGAGCATTCCAGAGCAGCCATAGCGCAAGCACAGCCCCCCAGAGCAATGGAACTGCACATCCAGGGAGGCAGGCTGGGGCCCACCGCCAGCCATGCCACACACATGGGCACAGGAACACACTGCAGAACCCACACCACACCTGCACACCCCAAGCACAGCATCACTGGGGTGGGACGGATGATCCACCTGCCCATGGGGACAAGCCAACAAAGCATAGCAGAGCCCTGACACCCCAGCACAACCACTGGCAGGCGGAGAGTGCCACAGGGGTTGACAACCACAGTACACATCAGCCCCCCGTATGCACAGCACACCCTGCACTGTGACCCCAAGACACCACCCATGTGCAGTGACTGGCACTGCAGGAAACCATGCAGTCCCCCAGCACATGTCAACCCCGTGCAGCACAGAAGCCTACAAGCCAGACACACCCTGTGCACCCAGCAGTGGGTGGCAGCAGACGGCAAGACCAACTGAAAGTCACTGCCATGCTGGAGATACCTCCCCATGCACACACACGCACACACACACACATACCCAGGACCATACCAGCCCAGATGGCATGTACACCCCTGCAACTGAGCACCCATAGGCAGCTGCAAATCAGAGACCAACACATTATTCGTATAAAAATATAAATGTATTTTAACAAAACAAACATTAACAAGAACAATTACAACTATTTACAAGGG
The DNA here is from genome assembly GCA_016271365.2 of Neoceratodus forsteri. Lineage (NCBI taxonomy): Eukaryota > Metazoa > Chordata > Ceratodontiformes > Ceratodontidae > Neoceratodus > Neoceratodus forsteri. Next base: position 202,878,592 of record CM028131.1, read on the forward strand.
GGATGGGTACAACGTAGGGTTGGTCAAGGGGTAGGGATGACAAACTTGGAGAGGGAAGGCAGGGTGGTAGGGATGGGAGAAGTGGGAAGGGAAGATAGGTCATGGGCCAGCCGGCTGGCCATCCTCCTGTTGGTGTCTTGCACTTCGCTGCCGCCTCCTCCGCAGGCCATGGCGGTGTATTGAGTGCAGGATGTCGGTGTTCTGGGCCACAAGCTGTCAGATGGCCCTGACATCCCTCGCCAGCCGATGGAGAACCTCGAGGCCTAGGAAAATGGGAACACAGTCAATGGCTGTGACTGACCACAACCCTGAACACCACCCAACCTGCAAGCCATATAGCCCAATGTCCCGCACCTGTGATGGCATACACCCATCCACATTGAACATGCACACGGCCATCACAAACAGGCGGCACTAGCTATGCGCACCACCGCCCACACACACTGCCCACGTCAATCACAGTACAAACTAGGCTGGCAAGTGATGTGGCAACGTAGCGATGCCAGTTACACAGCTATGTGCCCAGTGCATGCCTGGACCACCAGTGACGATACACAGACGTGCTGTGATACTGCACAGTGATGCATGTCACCTGTGTCGTGCCTACATACATGGATACATAGACAGTGTCGGCAGATAAGGGCCTATGGGCCACCCAGTCTGGCCATGTGACCCTGTAAGTTCACTCTGTTTTCCTATAAGTCTGTTGCACCTTACCCCTGACCTCCAGAATTCCTTTATGGCTATCCCGTGCATTCTTAAATCCCGTGACCAAGTCAGCCCCCACCACTTCCTCTGGCAGGGTGTTCCACTTGTCCACCACCTGTTCTGTGAAGAAATTCTTTCTCATGTTTCCTCTGAATCGTCCCCCCTCCAACTTCATCCCATGCCCTCTAGTCCTGGAACATCGTTTACGCTTAAAAATAGTGTATTCCTGCTCCCTGTTCCCCCCTGTAAGATACTTGTATGTCCCCATCATATCCCCTCTCCCCCTCCTCTCCTCCAGGGAGTACATGTTCAGTTCCTTCAACCTGTCGTCATAGCACTTGTGATGCAATCCATGCACCATCCGTGTTGCCCTCCTCTGAACCCTCTCTACCCAGTCCATGTCCATACGTAGGTATGATCTCCAGAACTGTACACTGTACTCCAGGTGGGGCCTCACCAGTGTCTTGTATAGTGGAATTATGACCTCCCCTTTCCTGCATGGTTGTGTTGTGTATGGCTGGTGGTCTTGCCCCCCACCCCAGCATGCAATAGCATCCATGAAGTAATGATACTCACACTCCTCCAGCAGCTGGCTCTGCCGCTGCTGCTGCTGATGCTGCTGCTGCTGCTGCTGGGGCACAACACCCCCCGGCACCGGGGCCCTGGCACAGCCCACCTCACCCTCGCCCTGCGTCCTCAGATTCCGGCCTGTGGGAGACATATGTTGAGACAAACATCAGTGTGACTCAAAAGCAGAGTGCCCCTTGCCCCAGTGAGACTGCCTGCCCACACAGCCATAACCATCCATCGCACAGCTGCACACACTGACACAGCCAACCGTGTCCGAGCTGGCACCTATGCACAGCCACCCAACCACACACACACCCCTACAGAGAATATAGGTGCATAGATGGTACACTCACTGGCCTAGGCACTATGCCCGCTGCACGCGACCGCAGCTGCGACAAAAGTTCTGGCTCTCTCCGGCGGAGGTCACTGTACCGGTGCCGGCACTGCTCAGCAGACCGGCCCCGTCCAGTGACCTCCACCGGGTCAGTGGCCACTTGCTGCCACAGCTGAGTCCTGGCACTGGTGAGAGGCGCCTCACCATACAGGCCATCATAGTGTGGCTCAACTAGGGCCACCAGGTTGGCCACTTCAATCTGGCTCCAGGACACCGCCCTCCTCCTAGCCATGGCACCAACTTTACAGCAGGCAATATGGCGCCCCGCTGCGCCGTAACCCCACATGGAGTTGTTGCGCAATAGACCACCACAGGCTCCAATCGTGCTGTTCGAACAGCGCCGTCACTTCACATGGCGTTGTCACCAGACAGCGCAATAGGGACGTACACATGGCATGCCAACAGCGCCAGGGGTCAGAGGGCATGGCATACACAAGGGCACGGCAATGACGCAAGGCTACGCACAGCACCATCGGACGTATAGGCATCCTGCGCGACTGCCATGCTGCGCACCAGTGCCACAGTGGACTATCGCGCAGTACTGCCACAGCGCCATATAGTGCCCAGTGCTGTAGCGCCACTGGCACAATGGTGGCCATGGCCTGAATCGCCTATTGCGCTCAGCAGGTCTGCAGCACGATAGACGCATGCATAAGCTGTCTGGGCATGCGTAATGCAGTGTGGCACACAGCCACAAACCTGCGCCATTGGCTCAGCCGGACCTTCCGAATTGCGCAAAGCGCAAATACGCGATATTCAGCCGACATATGCAAATCATGCGATCAGCTATTCAAAGGCGCAGTGGCGCGATTAGCATGTCATTAAAGTTGCGCCACACCTCATTTGCATGTGTTGCGCTATAAAAATGCGACAGTGGGTTGTGCTGGCCAGATTTGGTTACTGCAGGTGAGAGGTGAGTTACATGCTGTGTGATGCTCAGGACAATGCTCATGGGTGGAGGATGATAAAGGCTGAGGGGGCTGAGCATGAAAAGGGCACTTAGAAAGGGACAAAGGGCACCCTTTCTATCAGTATCTGCCATGCGGAGAGGAAACGTGGGGGGCTTCCGCCCCCGGCTGGCAGCTATTCTCATGGGGAAATGCTGTCTACTGCACAGTGACAGGTGTCCACTTCCACCCATACAGATCACCATGACTGACCAGAGCCAAGCTGAGGGTGTGGACGGCAGGCGTAAGAGGAGGCCGAACTTCACCACGGCAGAGACGGAGGCCCTCTTCCAGGCCTACCTGGAGGATGAGCCACTAGTGAGTGGATGGAGGGGCACCCCTCAGGAAAGTGCAGCTGCATGGGAGGGGGTAGCTCGGGCCTTCAACCTGCACGGAAGCCACCAGCGCTCCGTGCAGGAATGCAAGAAGAAGATGGGGACTGACCGCAGGAGGCTGAAGAAGAAGGTGGCAGCCTTCAGGGCGGCACGTGCTGGCACTGGTGGGGGCCCACCAGTGGTGTTGCAGCTGACCCCTACGGAGGAGACACTGGTCGTGGCCATGCAGCCGAGTGCCATTGCGGGCGTACCAGGCGGAGGATTCCAGACAGGTGGAAGCCCATCACTGCACGGTATGACATGGTGGTATTGTTGGGGGGGGCTGTTGTTCACATGCATTCACATGTACTCTCTTTCTGTTACAGATCCTGTTCGTCTTCAGGAGACGGTGGTGGTGGTGGGTCCAGACAGTGATGCAGACCTGCTGGATGTGGAGGAGGGACCATCCACCTCCGCCACCAGCCTGCAGGCACTGCAGCAGCATGCACGCTGGGCCAACAACTCCAGTGTCAGTGATACGGGTGCAGGGGGTGCACAGCCTGTGTCACAGCAGTCTGGCATGCAGGTATGCCAGCATGCTGTGCCTATGGCAGTGGCACGCACCTGCACCATTGATGATAGCAGGCCTGCAATGGGCAGTGATAGGTGTGTGTCCCATGACGGACACATGGCAGGCCAGCACGTGCCCCTGGGCCTTCCTGGTTCACACCTGTTTACCAGCATGCTGGCACAGTCCTAGGCTGTGCCTGTCAGCACCGGTGGGGCAGCACCGGTGGCTGTGCAGGTGTCTGGCACTGTTGTCAGCACGGAGGTGGAACAGGTGGACCTGGGGGCTCAGCAGTTGGAGAGGCAGCAGCAGCAGTCGCACACCAGGTCTGGGGGTACAGTGTCAAGCAGTGGCACATGTCCACCGCCCTTTGATCCGCCCATACCTGGTCCTGGCGAACAGCGCCACCCTCAAGGGATGCTGTGCACCAGGACCGCCCACACCCTGGGGGTCACGATGCCATTGGGGCACAGTACCCATTGATCGCCAAGACACCCGCCTGCTGCAGGACTCGTACAGCTGCAGGGGCGGGTTGCAAGGTCCGTGGAGGCACTGTTTGTGTCCGTGGAGCGGCATAGCAGGGAGTGTCGGGACCGAGCCGAGCTGGTCCTTATGCGGACGGATGTGACCGCTGCCATTGACAGGCTGACCCAGGCAGTGGTCTCTGTCGCGACACATTGGCCACACTGTCAGGTGCCCCTGTACCACACACCCCACAGTGCGCTCCACTCCCGTTCCCGGCGTCGTGGCGACACCAGGCCTGTCGACGCCGGGTTCTGCTGTGGCATCCCGAGCACCCCTGGTGCAAGTTTGTTTGGCAGGATGCAGATCCTGTGCGCTCAAGGTCGCTTTCACGCAGTGGGACCCCTGGTGGTGCACCAGCCACCCGATGTGGCCCCTGCTCAGCCTGCCAGTGCTGCTGGCTACGACGGCGGGCCACCCACGCATCCGGTGGCCGTGGGACAGTGCTACCTGATTGAGCTGTCTCCCGGTGCAGGCCCTGTCTGGTGCTGCCCTGTGTGCAATGTGTGTCATGGTGGGCAGTGCACTGCTGTGCTCTGCTCACCACACTGACACGGGGACCACCTCGCACTCTCCCAACTGCTGTCCACAGGTGCGTGTGCATGATGATGCCTGTATTGCACTGTACACCAATGCTGGGGTGCCCAGGTCCTGACACACGCACGGACAGTCCAGGTGGTGGGGTGGTTGGTGGTGCTGTGTGTTGGCAATGTCGTTTCCCGCAGTGCTGTGCTGCTGCCCATGTATGCTGCCTGGTGTGTGTGTCCATATGAGTGCTCACCCTCTCTGATGGTGTGTTGGTATGCCTGGAACCTTCAACTCCCTGACCTTCATGCACGGTGTGTTCCCTGTGTGCCTGTGGTTTGCGCATGGACAGTGTTGCCCACATGTCCCTTGACTTACCTGTGTTGGGCATAGTGCTCTTCTGCAATGGTGTCCCGGTGCAGCTGGGCCTGCCGGGTCAGTCGGGGGTCCCTCCGTCCTAGGGGAGGCTGCTCATCACCAACATCACCGGCACCACTGGCGTCCCCATCGCTGTCCCCCTCTTGGACCTGTACGGCTATCCCATGGTCTTTGGCCATGTTGTGCAGGATGCAACAGGCCAGGAATATCCCACAGGCCTTTTGGGGGCTGTACTGTAGGGCTCCACCGGAGATGTCCAGGCATCGGAAGCGTGCCTTGAGCATCCCAAACACCCGCTCTATGATGTTACGTGTTGCGGCATGTGCCTCATTGAAGCATAGCTGCGCTGGGGTCGTGGGGCGCCGGTACGGTGTGTAGCAGCCAGGGACGGAGTGGGTATTCGTAGTCACCTGTGTGGGAGATAGTGGAGACAGTGTCATGTCAGGTCTATATTGCCCATATCCTTGTGTGCCACTACCATGGCACCTGTGTCATTCCCACCCTTGCCCAGAGTTTGCATTCCATACATGTGTACTCACCCACTAGATGACCCGTGGGGATGTCCCACTCTCGAATCGATGGCACAGTGCAGACTGGTGCCATATGAAGGCATCATGTGCTCCGCCAGGGTGTGTGGCACACACATTGATAATGCGCCCAGTGGTATCACACACCACCTGGCAGTTGACACTGGAAAACCCCTTTCGGTTCTGATAGGCCTGGCCATCGTGGCCAGGTGGCATGCGAATGGCCACATGGGTGCAGTCTATGGCCCCTAGCACGCCAGGCATAAGTGCTACCCTGTGGAACTCCTGCATGTTTGTTGTACGCTCTGCCGCGGTGCTGGGGAAATGGATGTACTCCGCAGCATGTGGCAGCAGTGCACCGAGGAATTGGGTGAGGATGCGTGACGTGGCCGACTGTGTAATGCCTGTGGTGTCCCCTGTTGGCCTCTGGAAGGTGCCCGTGGCGAGCAGGCACATGCAGGCTGTCACCTTGGTCTCCACGGACAGAGCGTGACTCCGTCGTGAGGGTGCCTGCATCACATCACTGCACAGCTCATCGAGCCGTCCTCAGTATTGCCCTGTTCAGGCGGTACCGCCACAATCTCGACGGCCTGTGTACAGTCGGTTGATGCAGGCACGACATCGCCTGTCGGGGCATACCGCCGACGGCCCCCTCCGTGGCCACGTCCCCTGCAGCATGGTGTCTCACCTCTCATTACAGCTTCCATGTGGAAGCTGGCACTGTCCATCTCCCTGGCTTCTGCCCCGGCTGCTGTTCCTGTGTTACCCCCGCTGCCCCCACTGCTGCTTCCACTGCACCGGGCACCCCCCACTGGCCTCTCTGTCCTCCTGGACCCACTGTCCCTCTCTGCCCTTCCAGCTCCTGTCTCTCTCTCTCTCTCTCTCTCTCTCTCTCCCCAGTTTGCGGCCTGCTAGGTTCTTGCGCCGCTTCCTTGAGCCTTTTTATTTTGGCTCAATTCCGCTACTGCGCAACTTCCGGCTGAGCCACTCTTGCGCATTGCGCAAGTGTTCGATTATCGCATTGCGCACTTTATGCATGGACCCGCCCCCTTCGGTTGCGTATGCCTTCATTTCCATTGCGCTGTTGCTCAGCATGTTTTTGGTGGCGCAACTGGCCCCTTCTGAATATCGCAGAATGGCGCATTTTTGGAGTTGCGCATGCGTAACCCTTTTGAATATCTGGGCCTGTGTGTGTTGTGCATGTTTCTTTCTTTCATCACAGGGGCCCCAACCAGCTGTGACACCAGCCTACCCCAGGCAACGTTCCTGACTAGCCCACCTTACTCCCACCTGGGTACCCTGAGTGTGTAACTGTGTAGGGACTGTGAAGTGCATGCATAACTGTCTGATCAATCTAGCCCTTGAGCCAATCAACCTGATTACGCCCCTTCCTTGTTCAAGCCCCCTTAATAAATCAGGTCTAATTCTGTTTGTATTTAACCTGACTGTGGTTTCAGTTTGTACCAAAAGCACTGTACTGTTGTTGCTTACTGTGCCTAACCTTATTTTACAATGGGTCTCCACGGTCAGACTGGTGAATCCAGCCCTGGTGGTAAGTGCAAACTGTGTGGGTTATTGCATGGTGAATAAGGGTCATTGCACAACTGATTACTGTATATTGTTCAGGCCACTAGAAGGGAAAAGGAGGGTTTACAGTGTCCCAGAGGGCTGTTCCCAGGTTAGCTTGACCACTAACAACCCCGACCTCCGGGTGGAGGCACCCATTTCAGTACCCAGGCCCCTTAACCTGCAACTAGTCAAGCAGGCAGGGGTAGTAGGCCTTGGGGTAGCACCGCCTAGGGGTTACATTTGTATGATTTTACTGTGCATGTTTACGCTTCTACTGCTGCCACTTTCTTAGTACTGTTTCACTCCCTGTTGTACCCCTTGAAGGCTTCAGTCCCCCCCCCCCACACACACACGGATGCACCTGTAAACCAGCCTTGGACTCACTCTGCCTAGCATTGAATCATAGAAGCATAGAAGCTTATGGTAGAAAAGGACCTTCCGGCCCATCAAGTCTTCCCATCCCTCCTTCATATACCCTCCCCACCTACCCCTGCCTCCACCACACAATAGCTCAGCCCCATATGCCTGTCCCATGCCCTTAAATTTGCACCACTGTTTTAGCTACCACCACTCCGTCTGGCAGTCTGTTCCAAGGCACCGCCACACACTCTGTGAAGAAGCGCCCTTCACATTTCCCCTGAATCTATTTCCTTGCAATCTGAGACTGTGCCCTCTAGTGCTAGCTCTCTCCTTCGGATTTAGCAGATCCCCTTCTCCTACTTTATTTAGCCACTTTAGATATTTAAAGGTATTACTCATGTCACCCCTTTCCCTCCTTGTTTTTAGTGTGTACAGATCCAGCTCCTTATACCTCTGCTTGTATGTCTTCCCTTGCATACCCTGCACCATTTGTGTTGCACTTCTCTGAACCCTCTCCAATGAAGCTGCATCCTTGTGGAGATGTGATCTGCAGAACTGAGCCCAGTACTCTAGTTGCAGCCTCACCGTAGCTTTGTAGAGGTGCATTATTATCTCCCTCCCGCCTTCTGCTTGTAATGTCCCTGCCTATGCATGCCAACATTCCACTGACCCTTCCGTCCAGGGAACTATGATCCCCAGATCCCTTTCCTGTTCTGATTTTTTTGATTTCCTCCCCACCCAGAGTGTACCCTGCATGCATGTTTTTACTCCCTAGGTACATCACAGCGCATTTCTTGGCATTAAATTTCAGCTAACACTTCCCAGTCCTCAAGCATCTAAAGGTCCTTCCTCATGTCCTCCACCTGTCCGGGGTGTCCACTCTATTGCAAATTTTTGTATCATCAGCAAATAGGCACGCCGTCCCTCTTAAACCTTCTGCAATGTAACTGATGTAGATGTTGAAGAGGAGCAGACCCAAAATTGAGCCCTGTGGCACCCCACTCCTTGCCCTTGCCCTTGCCATCTCGGAGTTCACCCCGTTTAGTAACACTCTCTGAGTTCTCCCTGTTACCCATGCCTCCACCCAGGTTGCTATCTTCCCTCCCAACCCCATGCTTTCCATCTTGCTCGCCAACCTCCTATGGGGGATGGTGTCAAAGGCCTTTCTGAAGTCCAAATAGGCCATGTCCACTGCCCCCTCCCGGTCCATTGCCAGAGTCACCCAATCAAAGAACTCAGTTAGGTTGGTCGTGCATGATTTCCCCTTGGTGAACCCATACTGTCCACTGTGCTGCACACCACACTCCTCCCAGGTAATCCACCACCCTCTACTTGATTAATGCCTCCATTACTTTCCCCACCACAGACATGAGACTGACTAGGTAGTAGTTCTCCTTCAGCTCCCTGTTACCTCCCTTGTGCAAGGGCACCACGCCCACCTTCCTCCAGTCCTCCGGCACCCTCCCTGTATCCAGGGACAGGTTGAAGAGCCTTGTGATGGTGCGGCAAGCTTATGCCTCAATTCCCTGATCACTTTGGGGTGTGACCTGTAAGGCCCCATTGCCTTGTCCACCCTTACTCTATCTAGCTCTGCCCTGACCCTATCCACAATGAACGGGCTCTGATCCACTCATTTGGCCTCCCTCCCTCCCCTTAGACTTTAGCTCCGGGCCCCTGCCTTCCTCTTCCTCCATGAATACTGAGATAAAGTACTTATTTAATGCATCTGCTTTTATGTAGTCCTGCTCCAAGCTTATTCCTCCTCCCCCTCGGTCTAGCAATACCCTGCCCATCCCTTCTCCTCTCCCTCATGTGTCTGAAAAATGTTTTATCCCCCTCGTAGAGTTTTTAGCTATTTTCTCCTCAGTGGCTGCTTTTGCTTTTCTGATCTACCTCCCTGCCAAACTCCTCTTCTTCCTGTACTCCTCCCTATCTTCCTCTCAGAGTGTGCTCTTAAATTTTCTGAAAGCCCTCCTCCTTTCCTTCAGTGCCCCGCCACCTCCCTAGTAAACCAGAGTGGTCTACTCCCCCTCTCGCTCTTCCTGACCTTTTTGATGCACAGTTCCACTGCTTCCTGAACCCCTTCCCTGATAGCTTTCCATAATTCCTCTTCTGTGTCTATATTCACCTCATCTTCCATTTTTTCTCTATCTTACTCATCTTATCAAAGTTCGTGTGTCTGAAGTTCATGACTGACGTACTGGTTTTACTTGTCTCTCTCCTTTCCCTGACCCTGAACCATACCGTCCTGTGGTTGCTGGAGCCCAAGACTTCTCCCACCCGCACCTCCTCCACACTCTCCCCGTTAGTCAGGACTACATCTAACAAGTTGCTTCCCATCATTGACTCCCTGACCAGCTGTTGAAGGAATAACCCTGCAGCTCATCAAATACGTCTCTGCTCCTTGCCAGTGCTGCATCTGGGATTTCCCAGTTAACATCTGGGAGGTTCAGGTCACCCACCAATAACAGTTCTCCTTTCTGGGCCAGCCTCATGATTGCCTTAGTTAGCCATTTATTGTCCACCTCCCCTTTTGCAGGAGGCCTATATACCACTGCCAGCCACAGGGAGTCTTCTAGTGTTACCACAGCAGCTCAGTCTCCCCTTCCTCCTTCTGCCCTTTAGTTACACTAATGATTTCCTTGATGTATAAGGCAAACCCCCCCTTGCCCTCCTTGTCTTTTCACGCATTTTTGCTTTTTATTCAAATGTGTGTGTTGGACCAAATTCAGACATGTGGAGAACCACCTGTATCACTGTGTTCTGTATGTCACTAAATCCATGAAGTAATGGTAAGAAAAAGACAGAAAAACTTGTCAGGGTGCCTGAGGGGTAAAACAAGCCATAGAATTGACAAATGACTTGATGCCTTGGGTCACATGATCCAAAACAAGATGGTGGCCACTTTTTAGTCATTTACAGTATCAAAGCACACCCTTTCCATATTTACATGAATAAATACAAGTGAAATGTTGAATAGGTGTAATGTTTAGCTGTTTGTTATAGACACAGGTGCCTGGATATCATTTCTGATCTGGAATATTGCACTGCACCCCAATTTATCACAAATATGGCACCATACCTCACTACCAGGGCTGTCACCAGTTCAGGCCTGGGGTGGGCCACCTATGGCACTATGTGCTATATGCCACTAAATCAATGAAGTAATGGCAGGAAATAGGTAGAAATACTTGTCAGGGTCATCGAGGAGTGAAATGAGCCATAGAATGGTCAAATGACTTGATGCCTGGGTCACATGACCCAAAACAAGACGGGCCACTTTTAGTCACTTTATAACAAAACACACCTTTTGCTTGTTTACTTGCATAAATACAGTGTGAAATATTGAATAGGTGTGATGTTCAGCTATATGTTATAGATACAGGTGCCTGATATATTTTGATCTGGAATATTACACTGCACCTCACTTTGTCTCAACTAGGTACATACCTCACTACCAGGGCTGTGACCAGTTCTGGCCTAGGGTGTACTACCCATGGCACTATGTGCTATATGTCACTAAATTGATTGAATAGCAGCATAAATAGGTGACATACTTGTCAGGGGTAGTTGAGCGTAAAATAAGCTATAGAATGTACAATGACTTGATGCCTTGGGTCCACATGTTACCAAAACAAGATGGCGGCCATTTTATAGTCATTTATGGTCAAAACACACCTTTCGCTTCTTTACATGGATAAATACAAGTGAAATGTTGAATAGGTGTGATGTTTTCCTGTTTGTTATAGATACAGACACCTGGATATAATTTCTGATCTGGAATGTCACACTGCACCCCGAGATTATCTCAGATAGCATACCATGATTCTCACCGCCAGGGCTGTGACCAATTAGCCCTGGGGTGCTACCTATGGCACTATGTGCTACGTCACTAAATCAATGAAGTAATGGCAGAAGTTAGGCAGAAATACTTGTTAGGGTAGTGGAGTAGAACAACACTTAGAATGGGCCAATGACTTGATGCCTAGGGTCACAAGACCCAAAACAAGATGACGGACACATTCTTGTCATTTACAGTAACAGAACACACCTTTTGCTTATTTACATGAATAAATACATGTGAAATGGCGAAAAGGTGTGATGTTTCAATGTTTGTAATAGATATAGGTGCCTCGATGTGATTTCTGATCTGGAACATTACACGCACTGCACTCCCAGTTTATGTCAAACAGGCTACCATACCTCACTACCACGGCTGTGACCAATTCTATGGCAGTATGTGCTATATCTCAGTAAATCCATGAAGTAATAGAAACATAGAAACATAGATTTTGATGGCAGATAAGGACCGCTTGGCCCACCCAGTCTGCCCATTTCCCTACCTAATGGATAAGCTGCAGATCCTAGTTAACCAGCAGCCTACTTCTTCCTACCCCCACCTCCTAGAATTGCCTTATGACTGCCCCATGCATGCTTGAATTCCACCACTGTTTTTGACTCCACAACCTTCCTCCGAAGGCTGCTCCATGCATCCACAACCCTCTCTGTGAAACATTCTTAAATTACCTCTGAGCCGCCCTTCTATATTCAAATTGTGCCCTTGTTCTTGCACCTCTTTTTTGAAAGATGCTACCTCTTGGACTTTGTTGATTCCTTGAGGTACTTGAGTTTCTGTCTATGTCCCCCTCTCCCTCCTTTCCTGAGGCTATATATTCAGCCCTTAAGTCTCTTCATGTGTCTTCTCGGTGCAGACCTGCACCATTTTAGTTGCCCTCCTCAGACAGTCTCCATCCTGTCTATGTTCTTGGCGGAGATTGGGTCTCCAGAACTGCACGCAGTACTTAGATGGGGTCTCACCAACTGTCTGTACAGAGGGATGATAACTTCTGTTTTCTACTAGTGATGCCTCTCCTATGCATCCCAGTATCCCCCCACCTCCTTGCTGCCCTCTCACATTGCTTGCCCACCTTTAGGTCATCTGATATGACTACCCCAGGTCCTTTCCATTTTTGTTGTTGTTAGTATCTCACCCTCATTGTGTACTCTTCCTGGGTTTTGTTTCCCCAGGTGCATTACCTTGCACTTCTTAGCATTGAATCTAAGTTGCCATACATTTGACCATTCCTCTAACCTTGCTAAGTCCCTTCTCATCCTTTTCCACCCCACCTGTGATCATCGAGCTCTGTTGCAGATCTTTTATCATTGCAAGAGACATCTTTTTCCTTCCAGTCCCTCTGCAATGTCGCTATAAAGACATTGAAGAGGACCAGTCCTAATACTGAACCCTGTTGGTGCCCTACTAGTAATCTCCTTTCTTCAGAGTGGACTCCATTTACTATTACTCTCTGTGTCCTATTCTCCAGCCATCTCTTTACCCAGGGTGTCATCTTGGGACCCACTCCCAGGCTGGCTATCTTGTATATTAATCTTTGTGTGGGAGTGTCAATGCCTTGCTAAAGTCTAGGTAGGCCAGTCCACAGCTCCTCCCTGATCTACTACTTTGGTCACCCAGTCAAAGAAATCTATCAGATTTGTCTGGCATGACCTTCCCGCGAGAATCCATGCTGCCTTGGGTCCTGGAGCCCTCTGGCTTCTAGATACTCAACAATTCTTTTCCTGTTAGAGGTGATTCCATCATTTTCCTTACCACTGAGGTTAAACCAACAGGTCTGTAGTTTTCTGCTTCTGCCTTGCTCCCACGTTTGAGAAGGGGAATCACATCTGCCCTCCTCCAGTCCTCGGGTACCACCCCATCCTCCCATGATTAGTTAAAGAGGCTAGTCAATGGTGTCACTAGTTCTACCCTTAGTTCTTTTAGAATTCTGGGATGTTATAGTGTACGACAAGTCATAGAATAGGCAAATCACATGATACCTTGGGTCACATGACCTAAAACAAGATGGTGGCCACTTTCTAGCAATTTACAGTAACAAAACATACCTTTTGCTTATTTACAAAGATAAATACATGTGAAATGTTGAACAGTTGTGATGTTTAGCTGTTTGTTATAGATACAGATGCCAGGAAGAGCAGCATCTGGCATGCCTGGCATGACAGCAGGTAGGGTGCAACACCATATTGGTAGGTGTGGACAGAAGGTGGGGTGGGACCACACATCATTGTTCTCCTGGGAACAAATGATCCGGAAGGAAAGCAGATAGAGGAGGTTCAGGACAGCTTCAGAGAAAGAGGGAAGCACAGTGGCATTCTCCGAAGTTCTGCCAGTGCCATAACAAGTACGGGCAGAAAAAGCAGAATCATGGACTTCAACAAGTGGCTGAGAGAATGGTGTGAGTCCATGGGTGTGCTAGGTGGGAGTGGAGCAACACATGGAAAACCCAGATCTATATGCAGGGACAGGCTACAGCTAAGTAAGGAGGGTTTGGGGTGTTAAAGCTGAGACTGAGGAATTTATCTCCAAAAGTATAATTTAAACTTGCTGTGGGGGGCTGGGGGTGGGGTGAATCAGGAGAGGGCCCCATCAGTGAAATGATAAGGTCTACATTGTCTAGGAAGGGGGGAGAGGGGCAGCTGGGGAGAGTCAGGGTGGAGGGTGGCATTACTAAATGCTAGTAGCCTGGGGACAAGATGGCAGAGCTGCCGCAGGCACTGCTGGCAGAAGGAGCCATCACTGAGACGTGGCAACTCCAAAACCATGACTGGGACTTCTACTATCCCAGGATTTAAATTATTCAGGAGGTACAGAGAAAAGGTATGGGGAGTAGCTGTTTACAAAAGGCAATGGATTGGATCGTCAGGGATGAGGAGGGAAGGAGGTAGGTTAAGTCATTTGGCTAGTAACTGCATGCCCCATAGGGGGCTACGGTCCAATGGGGTTGTTTAGGCTCCAACCCAGAGGTTCACAGGACGCCCATCTTCTGTTCCAATAGGTGGGCCTTCAGGCGTCTGACGTGAGTCCTGCTGGTGAAGCCTCTGCAGATCTTGCAGGCAACACTGTCATGGTCAGGCCCCAGATAGAAGACGCACTTCTGATGGTTGTCCTTGGATGGACTTTAGCAGCCACAGGCTCACTTCATCTTCTTGGGAACGGAGGAGGAGACCGAAGACAGTGAAGACATACGCCGGAATGGAGATCATAAAAAAGGAGAAAAGGCGTAAAACAGTTCAAAAGAGAAGAAAAAAACCTGAAAAAATCTGACAATTTACTGGAATTGCAGTAGCACGCACTAAGGCTTTCCCAACAAGAGCGGGTCTGCGGTGGGAAAAGAACTGAGGTGGAGTCGGGGTCCGACCCTTTTATAGCGTGACCAACATCAGGGCGGAGCCGACATCGGGGGCCGTCCCCGCTGGGTACTGCTAACTGCATTTTTTCCACTGGGTCCTAAGGCCTGTGGCATTAGTCCTAATGGTTATGGCCTGCTGCAAGAGCTCCCCCTTGAAGTAAGATCTGTAAAGTCAGAGAAGTGTCAGCTAAACAAGCTAGCTCACCATGATCACTGGTGGAATCCGGTCTCTGACTCTGGCAACAATGATATTGTGACGGGAGCAAGCTGCTATGGCAGAAGGCCCTCTTCTGACCACCACTCAGACAGTCCACTTTGACCCCGGCACCAAGGATGTCTGAGATGGGGAAACTGCTAAGGCGAGGACCCTCTTCTGACCGCCTCAGATGGTCCACTCCTGACCCTGGCGCCAAAGACGTCTGTCACCCCAGTCCCAGGCTTGAGTAGTAGTCACCTGTCTGCCCTCCCCGGATCTGGTAAAACATTTCCCAGCCCCCCCAACCTAGGTACAACCATCACCAGTCCTCCCTTCCTAGCCTGAGTACAGCAGTCACCAGCCTCCCCACTCCCCTCCCCTGGCTCAAGTTATAAACGGCCACCAGCCCTTCCATTCTAGGCCCTGGCACAGCTGTTTATTACCTCCTTCCCTCCCCGCCTGAGTATAACAGTCACCAGCAACTCACCCACAGCCCACAGAACAGTCACCAGCCCTTCCTCCTGGCCTGAGTTCAGAAGTCACTGCCTTCTACCCTCAGACCCGCTACAACAGTCAGGTAGTCTCATTTTAACTGGCTCCGCCAGGACTTAAGCCCCATCTCACACTTCCGCCGCTCTTCTGCCCTGCTGTACCAGCCAAACACTGAACAGCTCATGCCTGCTCAAAAGGGCTGAGGATTCTGTCCAGAACTCTCATGAGCTCATCACTGGCTCGCACTTCCCCGCGACCGCCCACGTAGGAGCAGGTGCGCTGCATGAGGTAACTGGGGGAGGCTGCAGGCAGGGAAAAGGAGCAGGGAAAAAACTTTATTTTACATGGAGCCTGCTGGGCTTCACATTGCTTGGGGGGTGGGATACTGCCAACGGGGCCCTCCCACACCCTGGGCACCTTCAGTCACCCCAGCCCAAATCACCTGACTGCCCCTATCTGAGGGCACCAGGCTCTGGGACACTGCCACAGTCAAACAGCTCTCCTCCCGGCCCTGGGTACAGCACTCACCTGACTTCCTCCTGGCTACAGCAGTCACCTGCCTCCACCCCAAACCAGGTTCAACAGTCACCAGCCCTCCCCGCCGCCAGCCCGAGTACAACCATCATCAGCCTCTTTGCCTGGTACAACAGTTAACAGTACTCCTTCCTGTTAATTTGTTGAATTTATACTTTGTGTGGGTGCCACATTTGCATAACCTGATTGGAGTGTTTATCAGTGAAGGAAATAACTGTCTTATTGGTGCTATGAGGTTGTCCAAACCAGTGTAGAAAGGTGGCTAGATATTGTATCCAAGGAGGTGTGTAACGCACACAATATCTGGCCACTTATTTTCCTCAGGTGAAGACGCCCATCAATTCTTATTTGAATCTGGGCTAACCCCTACAACAAAGAAAGAATTAAACCTACACCTCATCCAGGTGGTCCTGTACTGTCACCAGGTAGTGATATGAACCCAGACGTAGTGACGGGGGTAACACAAATTTATTGAAATGTTAAGTTGTGCTGTTTCGCAGACAGTTTTAATCTCACAGAAAGATTTGATTATGTCAGTGTTTTCTTTCATGTTTCATTTGTATGCATAATCAAATTGGATCACATGGTGTACATTTGTATATTATTAGCTACACCCCTGGGGCACTTACCAACCTGGCAGTGAGTCCATTGTGTGCAGATCTGAAACCTGGCCACAACCTGGCCTCATACCGGATACAACGTTTAGCATAACATTCTAGCCTGGAATTTTGGAGAGCAGGGTTTCCATAGCAACTAAAGAAAAGGTTGCAAAACGGTTGCAAAAAAAGGAAATATTCTTGAGAACTTACAGACAGCAAGCTTCTTTGTAAAACACAAATCTTTTTCTGGCCTGAAAAGATGCACTAGGCTGAGTCTTGGTTTCCAATATTTAGTTAGTAACTAAATGCGAGTGGCCAAAAGCTCACATGTGTTGAAATGCTACTCATACAATAAATGCTATTGCACTTGTAAACCAATAATTTTTTATCATGTGGTTGCTCCTGCTGCCTTGATGGCCCTCTTCTGGATGGGCCCTCCCCAGCTTAGTCACCTCTCATCTCTGGAATTAACCTCCAGATACCACCAGGGTAGGAGGACTAGAAAGTTTCCCAAAGCAGGATCAAGCCTGGCCTTCTCAGACAGTGGTGCCAAGCCTGTGAAGGCCATGCATCATCCTACCTAGCAGCTGTTTTCCCTTACAGTTTTCTCTCCTGGGGCATCTGAGTAAAATGTTGCATTTGCTGGTGTCACATTATTATGTCGGTTCTCAGCTGGAAGACAGGCATACTGCAAATGATCCGCATAGAAACATATAATTTGTTGGCAGAAAAAGAATGTTGAATCTGCCCTTCTTTTCTATGCTTATTCGGTCTCCTTATTACCTACCCGGTCTCAGCCCACCCCACACACACACACACACACACACACTTGAACACAGCTATTTACCATGCCAATGCCTACCTACCAAGTGAATAGTTCAAGTATAGAACAAATCTTGTGGTGTGTGCATCCTATACCTGACCTGGCTGACAAGACGGTAGATATAGTCCAGAGGAGGTTTGAGGAACTAGCACAATTATGTGAGGGGGCAGGAAGATCAGTAACTTTTATAGAGATACTTCCAGTGCCAAAGGCAAGCACAACAAGAAAACTGAGAATAGAGGAATTTAACGGATGGCTAAGAACCTGGTGTTGTGCTAAAGGGTATGGGCTGTTGGGGGGGGGAGGGACCTGGGAGGATAATAGTCTCTATGCCAAGGACAGACTACACTTGAGTGAGGAGGAAAGAAAGTGTTGAAACAGAGGATGGAGGAGTACATAGAGGAAGTTGGGAATTTAAACTAGGAGTGGGGGGTGGCAATTGGGGAAGAGATATGCAGAGACCACAGGTTGGGAAACCATATGAGCTTCCCCCCCATAACAGTGACAAAGGACAAATGGCAAGTACAGTGGTGATGCTAGGAAAGGAGGGCAGGATGGGAGGGGAAAAGGGTGGAAGGTGGTTACCCTTAATGCTAGGAGCCTTGGGAGGAAAACTGCAGAGTTACAGGTCTCATGGCAGAGGGGCGGTGGACATTGCAGCCATCACAGAAACATGGCCACCCAATACAATGACTAGGAACTGTCTGTACCAGGTACAGGTTATTTCATGAGGGACAGGGTGATTGGGAAAGGAGGGGGTGGCATATATGATGAGGAAGGACTGAACTGTGTAAGGGAGGAAGGGAGGAGGGTAGTCGGAGGTCACTTTGGATGCAAATCCAGGATTCAAGAATAGGATTCTTAGAATGGGAGAGGTGTACAGGCCACCATCTCAGATGGAGGAGTTAGACAGAGGAACTAGCGGGTCAGAGCAGGAGGACCTGCGAGAAGGGTAGTGTGGTGATTGTGGGGGACTTCAACATGCCAGGAGTGGACTGGAGTACCCCAACAACCAGGAACAGAAGGGAGCAGGTACTGCTTGATGCCTTCCAGGACAGCTTCCTGCTGCAAATGGTCAGTGAACCAACCAGGTTAGGGAATACCCTTGACCTTGTGCTGGCAAATGGGGACTTTCAGTGGAGGAACCGCTGTCAGGGAGTGACCACCACTCAGTATGGCTCACATTGGATATGGGCAAGGAAGGAGTGGAATCTGGCACAAAAGTGCTGGACTTCAGGAGGGCTGACTTTGGGAGGATGGGGGAAGTGGTAAAAGGGTATCTGGCCAGAATTCAGTCTAGTATGGACACTAACCAGAGGTGGGAGCTCATAAAACTGGGGATAGTGGAGGCAACAAAACCTGCTGCAAAGCCCAGAGCAAGAAGGCTAGGGCTAGAAAACGAGCTGGTTGAGCAAGGAGGTCATAGAAAAGGTAAAGAAGAAAAGAGCTGTCTTTAGGAAGTACAAGAGAAAACAGGAGGGGGGGAGGACAGGGGAGGTATGGACAGAATGAAGGAGGTGACAAGAGACGATGAGGGGAACCCAAGCATCTCACGGAACTCAGGCTGGCACAAGGCATTAAGAAGGGGGAGAAGGACTTCTTTAAGTACATCAGGGAGAAAAGGAGCTGTAAGGACCACATAGTAAGGATTAGGAAGGAGGGGGGTTGGGTGGAAGCAGGGTGCGATAAGGCAGAGGCACAAAATGAGTACTTCTGCTCAGTATTTACTAAAGAGAAGAGGGGGTGACACCCAAGGTGGGAGAAATGGCAGAAATGGGGGGGAAGGGGTGACAGATGGAAATCATGGAGGGCAGAGTTCGAGAGGGTTTGAAGGCACTGAGGTGGACAGGTGCCAGGCCCAGATGGCATCCACCCCAGGGTACTGAAGGAGCTGGCAGAGGTCCTTGCAGGACCCTTGGCAGACCCTATTAATGCCTCACTACATTCGGGGTGTGTACCTCAGGACTGGAGGATGGTTCATGTGGTGCCCCTCCACAAGAGTGGCCCCAAGGATGAACCGGGAAACTACAGACCAGTGAGCCTCACATCCATAGTGGGTAAGCTAATGGAGACTATCCTGAAGGAGAGGCTGGTGGCCTACCTAGAGATCAAAGGACTACAGGACAGCAGACAGCATGGCTTCATACGTGGCAGATCCTGCCAAACCAACCTGGTGGAGTTCTATGACTGGGTAACTAGGCAACTGGACAGGGGCCATGTAGTGGATGTCCTGTATCTGGACTTCAGTAAGGCATTCGACTCGGTGCCGCATGGAAGGCTGGGAAGGAAGTTAGTAGGCACAGGGTCGGGTGCAAAGCTGGTGAGATGGGTAGGAAACTGGCTTCAGGGAAGGCAACAGAGGGTGGTGGTGGGTGGGGAGCTCTCACACCCAAGGGCAGTGACAAGTGGTGTTCCACAGGGCCGGTGTTGGGATCAGTGTTGTTTGGGATATTCATTGCAGACATATCATGGGACATCAAGAGCAAAGATCAGTCTGTTTGCTGATGATACCAAGGTAGGCGCGGTGGTGGATGACCTAGGGGGATGGCAGGGGTTGCAGGATGATCTGGCAAAGCTTGAAACCTGGTCAGACACCTGGCAACTGGGGTTTAATGCCAAATAGTGCAAGATGCTGCATTTTGGGATGAAGAACCCAAGGAGGAGTTACCAGCCGGGGGGAGTGCAGCTAGCCCAGACAGAGGAGGAGAAGGATCTGGGTGTGCTCATTACAGGGTCAGTGAACAACTCAGCACAATGTAGGAAGGCAGCTGCAAAGGCCAACAAAATGCTGAGTTGTATTGCAAGGGGTATATCCTCAAGGAGGGATGAGGTGATTCTGCCACTGTATAGGTCATTAGTTAGACCACACCTGAGTACTGTGTGCAGTACTGGCGCCCGTATCTGAAGAGGGACATTAAGTTACTGGAGGGGGTGCAGCACAGGGCGACAAAGATGATCAAGGGGCTAGGGACTTATCATACGAGAGGAGGTTGAAGGAGTTGAACATGTACTCACTGGAGGAGAGGAGGGACAGGGGTGACATGATTGAAACCTTTAAATACATGAAAGGAATAAACAAGATGGGTACAGAGGGGCTGTTCAAAGTAAGGGAGGGGAGGGCCACCAGGGGCCATGATATGAGACTGGAGGGAGGAAGGTTTGTGAGGGAGATGAGGAGACACTTATTTACAGAGAGGGTGGTGGCTGGGTGGAATGCGTTACCTGCAGAAGTGGTATCCAGTAGAACAGTGGACTGCTTCAAAAAAGGATGGGACAGGACAAGGGGGAGGGTTAATGACGGGAAGGGTGGAAGGGAGGGGCAGCTGCAGAATAAGGGGTGCTAGCTGCACATTCGAGCAGACTTGATAGACCTCTAGGCCTTTATCTGCTGGCAAATTTAGTATGTTCGTATGTTCGTATGTTCCACAAACACATGTACAGTACCAGAAGGAGCCAACAGCACTCCTCCCCCCATCAAAGTCAGAAAACTACTGGCTATTTACAAATCTGTGCAGACTATACATCCTACTGTACACCAACCACACACACACACAAACATCTGTGGCAATTTTTGAGCATAGCATACATCCCACCAAACAGGAAGAAAATGTTCATGCAATTAAATAATCGCTGTGGCACATGCCGACCCAGTAGCTCTTAGGGATGAGGCCGAGGTGTGGTGTGCATTACCTGCCACCAAGCTTGCGACCCAAGTTTGGGAACAATCTCGAGTTTGCCTGAGCTCTGCAGAGGGGGGGACTGAGCATCTGTCAGACAGCTCTCATCTCCCGGGGAGTCTGGAGGGCGAGTGCTCAATTAAAGATGGGGGGTCTAACAGCCCACATGTGTGAACCACCAAGACAAAAAGCTTTATGAAAAAAAAACAGTGCTGCAACCTTAAATCACATACACACACACACACACACACACACACACACACACACACACACTGTAACAGGCACAGCCGAATCGTTACAGTAAAGCCAACAAGTGTAGGCAATATGTTCAGTCTCTTACCTTAGTATTAGGGAGTCAGAAGTAGGACTTGAACAGACGACGTCTGTCAGACCTGTAAAATAAAATATAAGAAAAGAGTCACAAAGGATCCATAGTTCTTAGGAAATAAATAGAAAAGAGAGAACAGGCTAGTTGTAGAGTCATACTTATCTGATCGGCAAGCAGTCAGCATCCTGTCAGACCTGTGAATGTAAAGAGAAAAAAGGTTAATAGAGAAAGTACAATAGCGAGGGATCAAACAGAGAGTGGACAGATACGAAAGAGGTATAGGACAGCATAGGAGTAGATGGCTTCAGATAAAAAGTTATAAACAGAACGATGCAGGAAGACAGAGATACAGAGAAAGGAAATAACGTAATACGCAGATAAGAGCTGGCCTGCCGGCATAGCAGTAGTGCTACCACTCATGATGCCAATGACCCGGCTTTGGGAATGAGCCAGGACTGCCACAAGACCAGCCTGGGAGGGAGGGAGGGACTCACGCTCCATTGCTCTACTGCCACCTGGGTACCCACTGGTGGCAGTGCAGGGGATACACGAGTAAGAGGCAGGGCAGGTTGGCTGCACCAGGCCTCACCAGCAACTAATCCTGATGTGCGCTCTTGCTGAGAGAGCAGGGAGAACATGGAAAAAGCACACAGATGAAGCCCATTCAGTGACCTACTACTGCATCAGACCCCAGCTACAGCATTCCTGGATCTAACAACTCCCCCAACCCCCACCATGGCCAGAAGACTGCGTGGAAGAAATGTCAACGGCTGATGACGTACACGGCACCAGGGGGTAAGCTGGGAGAGGAGGGCAGCACCAGGCTATGTTGCAGGTGGGTGTGAAGACCAGGAGTAGCAGCAGCAGTGTCTTGGTAGGGAGGGTATCTCATTCAGGAGGAAGCAGAAGGAGGTCCTAGTCAGTAGACAGAGGAGTACAAAGAATAAGGGGAAAAAACAAGAAATGAGAAAAATGTGGCTGGGTGGTGGTGGTGGTGGGAGGAGGGACTCGGCAAAAACCATTTATAACCCTAGATGTCCTAGTGGCCAATAGATAAAAGCAGTAACCCAGGTGGGCTAGTGGAGACTTTTGTGCTAGTTGCCCCAGCAAATTTAGCACTGGTAGTCCAGGGTGCTACAGTTGTCCCACATGGGGCCAACATAATATCCCCTGGTGGGCTGTTTACCCCTGTGACCAGTGTATTAAAATAATTTCCTTGGGGTCTACTAGGGGGTCCCTGTGCTGCGGTATTGCTTTAGCATGCAGGTATTTGGTGTATGAGAAGGCGGATGCAATGCACTGGAGCTGCTGCAGTTAGAGCAAGCCACCGCCTGAAAGAGAAATATCACCATTCTACTACTAGCTGATAGGGAGCTCATGCTGCGACCTGCTCTGTGTGTCTGGGAGAGGAATTTATTGGTGGCCAGTGTATTAAAATAAAATGATAATCAATTTATAATCAAGGGAATCAACAAAGTCTAGGAGGGTAGCATCTTTCAGAAAAAGAGATGTGTAAGAACAAGGGGGCACAATTTAAAGTTAGAGGGGGGACGGCTCAGGGGCAATGTGAGGAAATTATTTTTCACGGAGAGAGTGGTGGATGCATGGAACCCGCCTTCCTGGAGAGGTTGTGGGGTCTAAAACAGTGGAGGAATTCAAACATGCATGGGACAGACACAAGGCAATTATAGTGGGGGGTTGCAGGAAATAGGCTGTTAGTTAACTAGAATCTGCAGCTTATCCAGTAGGTAGGGAAATGGGCAGACTGGGTGGGCCAAGTGGTCCTTATCTGCCGTCAAAGTCTATGCTTCTATGTTTCTTAATTCTGTGGGTCTGGGGAGGGTGTCCCCAATATACAGTATATAAGTTAAGGTGGCCTGATAGGAACATGGGAACACTGCTGCAATTAAAGCAAGCACGTGCACTACAAAGGAAGCCACTAGGCCGAGCTTTCTACTCACAGCCCATACGGAGCTCAGACTGTGGCCTACTTCTTACAGGCAGGAGAGGAAGGGACAGGGACTTGTTGGAAGGTGGAGGAGGCCAGGATAGAAGCGTCTCCCACCAGCTACCCGAGCCGCCATTGAGGGGGAAAATGTAATTGACCTGAGAGGCTGCCAAAAAGAGAGCCAAAGTTGCAGCTACTGTATTTAAAATTTTCTCGTTTGAGCTGAAGCACAGCTACAAGTGCACCGTGTGGGAATTTGGTACACGTTAGAGGGCCGGTAGCATAGGAAGGCATCAAGTGCTGCCAGTTAAACCGCCATTACATTTAAAATGCCTGACTGGGCTTTATTAAATAAATAATTCCTGCAGGAGGTAAAAACAAGATGAGGGCAGCCACTTTCTAGAGGAGCAAAGCGAGGAGAAGCGCCATGCCTACTGCATCCAGCCCAAGGGAATGAGTAAAAATGACTGTGTGTGTATGTGTGTGTGTTGGGGGGGTAATTATGAGACTGATGTACTGAGAATGGGACAGGGGGTTATCAGATGATGGGTGCACCATATGAGAGAGCTGTGACTTGGGGGTAGAGTGATGCACAGTGGCCGACAGCAGCTGCATATGGTCAGCCTCTGTGTTGAGAACAACAAGAAAACAGATAACCTATAATGTCAAACATTAAAATAAGCAGTAAATAACTTTTATCACCAGTTGTGCACTGCAAAGTAACAGTTTCTTTGACACTGGACCCTTGACTCTGGTGATGAGGCAGGCTGTGTGAATGAGGTGACAGGAGCAGTGCTTCAGCAGCCTGAGTGCGAGCTGGTGGGGGACATGGGTGCAGCACATGTGGCCCTCCTGTTGGCTTTATTCAGACGCAGGGCAATTGGTGAGTCAAGGCAGAGCATGGTGGGGGCCTCAGGGCGGGGGTAGCAGTCGAGGAAACCAGAGGCATTGAAGTCCATTCATTGGTAGCGCAGCTGTACAGGCCTTTCACAGCAGGTAAGGGCACAGCGGCAGAGAAAAGGGACTGTGTGTCTGCGGAGTTATACAGCTGTGGAACTACTTCGAGCACTGCACTGTGGGTCAGGGGTGTAGCCAGGAATTTCAGATTTATACACCAAGCTGACACTGCTACCCTCATTGTCCATGCCCTGCTACCCCCTCCCGACTGTCCTTGCCCTCCCACCTGACAAGTGTCATGCATACTATAAATACAAAATGTAAAGTTGTAACACATACTCCCATTCCCATGCAGCGAGAAGGCCTTTCATACACCAGTGTCAGAGACTAAGACTGGCTTTTAGTTACAATGTTGCACTGTGACAAGCCTCTGTACCACATCAGGGTAGCCAGTCCCACAGAGGTTCATTCACACACTAGTACCTGTACTCATACAGTACGCTTTAGCCACTCTATAAACACCCACACCAGCCAACAATCACTCGTTGGTGTACTCACACATACCCGCAGTAACCTCGCCCGCTGTAGTACAGCCCCAGATGTAGATCTGGATTAGTTGGCACAGTTTACATCTTGTGGTTTTCTTACAAAGTGCAATGTTTTTGTAAGGCTTCCTGCACTTCTTAAAAATTGAACCCATTTAAAAGTTGCATAATTATTTAGACAAAAATAAAGTTGTAAATATTAAGCCCTTTGCAAATATTACACAAGTTGTGGACACATTAGTACTGTGGTTCCGGAACTGCTTATCATAAGAATAAAATTAATATGCACATCTTTCATTTTTGGCAAGATGCAATGCAATGAGCAATTCAATGCACAAAAGAACCAAATCGAACAAGTCTAACATCACAAATGGTCCCTGCTCATTATAACAAAGAGGCTGAGGTGTTCAGTACCAACTGTGGGGGGGGGCACTTCATACCAGGAAAAGCACAAGCTACATTGTAGCAGTTCAACACTACAGGCACTCTTAAAATACAAATGCTTTTATCCTTGGTTGCACAGAGACGTCAAATGAATGCACATAAATCTGCAGATATTGTTGCTGCCATGCAGGAGCCCAGACACCAAAACTGACCCGAAGTGGTAGCACATGTGTGCGCACTACTGTGGGCATGCTCTATGAGTCTAGGGTTCAGCTTGGTAGTCAAAGTATTACTGGCCAAAATGAGAGTGCTTTTATAAATCAATAAAAGCAAGAAAGATTTGGCAACTTGATTTCTGGCTTCATTAAAAGAAAAATTGTTCTACAGGGAATTTTGTGACTAACTTGGAATTGATTCATTACTAGATGTCACCCATTTGACTTTCTGCTACTGTACAACCCAGCAGTCACCACACACACACACCCATTGCAAAAGACCATATCTTCGAACAAAGCAGTAAAAACATCAAAACTAGGGCCTTTAGAATCTTAGTTCTAAATGGGCGGAGAAGTGCTCAGAAGTTAAATTGAAAGTGAGTTTCCTCTTCTCCAGATTCCTGCCATTCCAAAAGTCATGGCTTTTTTTTCCACTCAAAAAAGTGAAAGTCCACATAATGGCCAGACACCTAAAGAGTACTCTATTTTAAACTCCCCTTACAGGTAGTGTGGTCAGCTGGGTAGATCATAGGTTGGAGGAAGAACCAGGTTCATATCCTTGCTCAACCCATTAACTTTCTACGTAATCATGAGGTGGTCATTTAGAAACACTGAAAACACAGAAGTTGCCAACAGAAAAAAGATCCCTGGTCCAACTTGCAAAAAAACAAAAACAAAGGTAAACTCCACCTAAAGCAAAATATTGCTATCCTGGACCTGGACAATTAATCTATTGAAACCACTGTGTTACTTCGTTAACTTATAGAATTGTCAAGTTCCTTTAAATTTCATAATTTTTAACCAATTGTGCATCATTATCCCATTTAACCTGGAAAAGCTTAATACTGGAAATAAACTTACCAGGTGTTTCTTTTTAGACTCCTACAGACATGCTAACCATTGACCAAAGCTGAACCCAGCCCTGGAAATCATTATTACGCCACCCCTATGCTTCCAAAAGACAACTTATACATATACGGACCTATACATATGCAAATCCCTGTATGACAGCAGTTCTCAGATTTTGTTGAAAAATGCCATGAATCCAGATTTCTTGAACTGTAAAAGCACTGCCATTAGGGATACACAAGACCACTGATGCCCGGCAATTCAAATTTACCATGGAAAGCACAGGACCCTGGGATACCCACGGCCACCACTGCCAGTGCTGTTGTCATACCAAGCAGCTAAACCATAAAAAATACAAATCAAATCGATGCAGTGAGTGACTGCACATCCACTACAAAAAACAAGTATACAAACATAGCCACTCGTACCGGTCATACCATCCTGTATTTTTAAACACTTAATCTGCCTATTGATATTTCAAATGTTACATCTTTCCTTCAGCAGGCAGCAATACCATGTTCAACCCCTTCCCCACTTAATGCCAATACATCATTCAGGAGCAGAGTCAAGTGCTGATAGCCTCTCCAGCTCTGATCAGTCTGTACCCAAAGCCAGTCATTTCTGACTTTTTTTTTTACATTATTGGCAGTGGCACAACACATAACCCCCCAGCCCCGACTGACTTGTCCTGACTGACAGTCCGATCTACATGTGCACCCAACAGACCTACAGGCCACATCACATCAATGAAGCAAAAACATTCTAAATTAAGGAAACTAGTACTGCAATGCAAAAAAATAAAAATACCTGACTGTGGAAGACTGATGAAGAGCCAGCTGCTGGTGGTCAGAATTCCAGCAGTTAAACAGTACAGCAGTCCAAACCAGGAAAGTTTGAAAATTAATTATCAGTGCAGTGCTGCCCATCTGACTCTGCTGCCACTGCACTTCAGTCTCCGGCCACTCAGTGCTTTTTTTCTGAATCTCTATGGTCAGAAAATTGAATTCTGGGAAGGCTCCATCACTCTCTGACAGAGTCCCTCCCAGGCTCCCAGCAGAAACCGCTTGGTGTGCTCCAGCTCCCACTGTCGCCAAATGACCAGTCAGAATTCCTTTTCCTCGGCTGCCAGGCAGGTTCCACTTCATAGTACACAGGTTCCCTCTAGCTCTGGTTGCTAATCGATCCATATCCCTAGGTCATGGATCCTCTGAAGTCCTGGCTCTGTAAAACTTCTCCAGCTCTAAGACTTGAAAATAAAGTGGCTGGCCCTAACTTTGCTTGGGCATTTAAATGCATTGTTTCGAACATAGCAACACCCCCTGCCTGCCATGGTTGCAGCTGCAGCCAAATTGAGCCAATCATCATGAGTTGATGGTGCGGACCTAATTGAGAACCTAATGTACAAGGTCCGCTGTGGGCTGCTGCCCCCCCTGCACTGAAACAAAGCCAAAGGGAAAGCATGCAAAAACAAACCAAAGACAGTTTAAACATGACATCAGGAGGATTCAGAAAGTATGTAGCTGGCCAGTTTGTTTGCTACCCCAGCTGCAAAGTTTACTATGCTGTGGCATACCTGGCATATCAGTAAGCCATTGGTGGTGTGAGGCTTTACACACATGAAGGTGGCTAGGCTTGATTGGTGTGTGGTCTGCAGAGGTGGAACTGGAGCCGAGAGGCTCATTCACTGAGGGAGGAGGTTGGGGTGGGAATTACTGTGGTGCTTTTGGGGGGGTGCAATTTGGATGGTTGGCGGCCATGGCAGGATCACACAGCTGGGTGGGGGAAAGAAATTAGAAAGATAAATAATCCAGTCATGGATCATAACCATTTGCCACAACAAACAGGGACCACCTGGCATTGCAGCATCAGCTTCTCATCTGAATGCAAACTAGAATGGAGCGAGAGGCTGATGCTGCAATGACGAGGTGCTCCTGATTGCAGCGGTCAAATCATTTCAAGTTGGTGGCTGGTTTGCAAACCAATGTCACCACCAGCATGGGCTTCCATTGGTGACACACAGCCAAGCCCACAAAAGCAGTGGCAGCATTGGCGCAACAGTGCCGCACCTCCACAACCCTTCTCTCTTAAACTGCCACAACATGTTTCTTGTGCATGCATGCAAGCAAACATAAGAATGGAGCAATTTTAACTTGTTCACTGAGTCCTGGCCACTTAGTCACCCCATTGTAGATATTCCAAACTTTTCCTTTCTTAACAAAACAGCATTAAAGCCTCCACCCCTCTTTGGTTCGTATGTTTTTTTTCCTATTCCCACAAAAGTTACATTATGCTGAATGATGTCATTGCTGGGACAGTGTGCTGAGCAAAGGCTTTTTTTCCCACCCCAAGTTTAAATTGTTTCAGTATCACTCCAATGTAACAGCAGCTACAGGAACACTGCACCAAATAAAGTACTCCCTCAGTGGCACATGTAATGAATCCCTTCACAGACTTATGAGCTCTTGTTTTAGGGTTCCAAAAACTTTATGCACTTGCAATACTGTACTTATGATGGCCACATTTATTGCAGCTATTTTTCAGGTTCACTAACCAACTCTGGGGTCTTACATTCTTGGGCTGTACTGTGTGTACCACATGATCTTTAAGATTGTAACCCCTCTTAAATTACATCCTTGGATGTGTCAAGGTGATTTGTAACATGGCTCTGAGCAACACAGATAAATAAGTGAAATGGATTGGTTAAAGTATATCAGCTGACCATTGAGTAACCATGGATCCTCAGTAGAACCATGGTTAGTGCTGTAATACCAGCACCCCACCCTGTGGACCACCATTATCAAGTGAATCACTGTAGCAGAACAGGTAAGAAAGAAAGTGACATTGAACTAGAAACAGTAATCAACCAAAGCCTACTAATGTCATCTAATCTCCCGCAGTATACTGGAAAAAAAATTCTGATTCTGAGCCAACAAAGTATCAGCAGCTATGTTTCCTGACCTGCTAAGTACACAATGTCCTTTTATCAGTCTGCTAGTAGCGCGTCCAAATCCACACAGTTTCCAAGCACATCGTATAGTTCCCACACTTACCAAAACAGCGAACGAGTCGATTCTCCTTTCAAAAAGCAGAGCACCAACCGATTCAACCAACAGAAGTATACCATCCATGACTAGTCCATTTAAATTATCACAGCAGTGAATCGGAGCTATCTGTGGTGTAAACAGTTCACGACAGTTAGCCGACTATTGTAGAAAAGTGTCATGGTTTGCAAATGTGTTTAAAATCTTATGCTGTTACAGAAATGTTAAATGTTACACTTAAGCAAAAGGTAATACTGCAGCAATCCCTTGAAAGTGCTTAATCATTATGGTCTGTCATGTTTTAATTCCCGTAAGTCATTGCAGTGTATAACTGATGTGCGAGTAGCTGCATTTCAATAGTAAATAGTAGCACTTTTCAGAACAAAGACATTAACAGTATAATGATTATGCAGTGAGTTTACTGATATCATGCAAAATGTGTTAGTTTTAGTTGTGTGCACACCCATTATCTCTGTAAATAACTCTATATGCAGCTGAACGTCTGCCGTAAAAGAAGCATTATTGTACCTAAAATGCAAACTGTGTGTCTGTGCTTTTTCCAGTATATCAGTAACAGCATATCTCCTTACCTGTACATACGCTTGCCATGTTACAAGTGCATTAAACCACTCAAGAGCGTGGTTCTACTGTGGATTTAATCCATGGTTGGGTGGTTGGAGGCACGAGGTCGCAACCATGGATTAAATGCACAATAGAACCATGCTCTGTTGTGGTTTAATGCTTACATATTTTAGGGCTAGATCAGGCCCAAGACATGCAGTGGGGGTTATATACTGTATATACTTACTGTATGAAGTCAATCCCAATGGAAGTGCCACTCCCTTTTAACAGAGCATTCATATCCACATTCTTTACACCCATCCTAGCCTGGTTGCTGTCACTACACCTATTATCTCTGGTGAGTAGTCTATGAATTAATCAGCTCACCGTCAAAATCCCACATCTGTAAATAGTAACTAGTTCTTATCACTTATCCTATAAGGATACCTCTCACTGTGTGGCATGGATGACAGCTATTGGCAAGGAGGAGGGTATTCTGGTCAGTATATTTTCTAAATAGATCAGTTTTAACCCATTTCCTGTCATCATTTTTAATTGTCATATCTAAACAGCTGATCTGTGTTTTGCTGAAAGAAACTCTAAATGTGAAGGCTGTAGCTGCATTTTCAAAATATTGTACAAATGTAAACAAATCCTCTTCAGACCCCTGCCATATAATCGCATGTCATCAATAAAGTGGTGTCAAAGATATTACATCAGAAAAAGGATAGTTAGTATGATCCAGGAAAAACTATTTTTTTTGCTCCCCAGGAATCAATTGGCATACAGTAGCTGAAGGCAAAATTCGCCTCCACAGCTGTTCCTTTTGTTTGTAAAAAATATTTATCATTGTATAGAAAAAATGAGTTATATCTGAGAACCAAGGATACTGGCTTGATTAAAATCTCAGAGTGTGGATCCTTAACCTCCCCATTATTATGTTGGCTCGCGCGCTAGGCAACATCTTGCGGTAGTAGAAGATTTGGAGGTGCAGTCACTGTTGGGCGAATGCAAGGCACACATCAGTAGGTGCATCCCTCATTCTCCAATAAGCCAGCAGCAGGCGCTGACATCATGCATTCCTAATGTGGCCACCAGATCTAAGAAAAGGTCTGCTGCAATGAGAGCGAAGCTCTCATGCAGCAGGACCACAACACGCCTCCCGACATGCAAGCATCATGGTGGCAGTGACTGCTGCTGCCACCTATCACAATGCCGATGGGGGAGCCCACTTCCCGTTGGCATAATGTCCCACCTCCCATTTCCGCTGTGTGCTGAGGGGGTGCCCAACCCCTCTTGGCATCATGCGCCCCCCCAAAAAAGGCTTTCTTTGCCAATAGGGAGCCCACTCCCTGTTGGCATAATGTCCCCCCCACTGCTTTTGTTGTGTGCCAAGTGGGGTGCCCAATCCCCCTTGGCTCTGCCCCCTTTGGTATGTGCCATGGGGTGCCCAATCCCCATCAGCTACAGCATCCCCAAAAAACACTTGGGTGGCATACTGGGGCACATCGTACCGTCCCTGAAAACCAAAACCGTTCCATGATGTTCCTTTTTTTACCCGTAAAAGAAAAGCACGTCCCTGCGGTCTCCTTCCCTCTCCACAACCAGCGCCCACCACTGCATACCTGCCTCCCACACCCCACCCCATACTTACCTCCAGAGTCTGGCATGATGATCTTCGGTGTACCGGGAACACGTCTGCGCTGTTCAAAGCCGACCGTGAACTGAAGAAATGCCGATAAGCTGTATAATGGCATAAATAGGGTTTTTCCAGCTTTGGTGCATATCTCA
Source organism: Neoceratodus forsteri (assembly GCA_016271365.2). NCBI lineage: Eukaryota > Metazoa > Chordata > Ceratodontiformes > Ceratodontidae > Neoceratodus > Neoceratodus forsteri. The sequence continues at coordinate 202,910,059 of CM028131.1, forward strand.
GGCATTTTGGGAATTTTGACACCTAATTTTCAACATGGGGTTATTGGCACCCCTACTCATGAATTCAGTCACTGTCATGGCGTTATTCTGTCCCGAAAGGTGATTTCATGGTCACTTCCTCAGAATCACCTTTTGGGACTGATTAACTAAATGACAGTGCCACTGTTCATGAGGGGGGCTCTCAAAAAGCCTATGTTGCAAATTTGGTGGAAAGAATCAAAAAAATGTCTGTTTTACGAGCATGAGTTGTGCAGTTTCCACACACACTCGTAACTTTGTGAATTTAATATTTTCACTCCAGATTTTCAAAACTGGCATTTTTCCACACCTCCTCATGAACAGTACAGCTGGTATTTTACATTTCCTAGCCAAAATGGGTTTTCATACATCCGGCGCAGAATAGCGGGGTCACTGTACGAAATCAGTTTTTGGGACAGTTTGAGGAAATTATGGTGACATTGTTCATAAGCAGAGGTCCTAAAATGCCTATGTTGAAAATCTGGTGATGAAATTCCATAAAATGACTGTGTTACAAGTGTGTGTTGCACAGTTTCCGTGCACCCTTGTAACTTCGCAAATTTGCAATATTTTCATGCCAGATTTTCAACACTGGCATTTTGTCACATCTCCTTATGAACAGCACAGCTGTCATTTTTCACATCCTGCCCTAAATGTGTTTTCACACCTGTGGTGCACAATGGCATGGTCACTGTGGGAAATCAATGTTTGGGACAAATTAACAAAATCACAGTGCCACTGTTCATGAGGGGAGGTCCCAAAATACCAATGTTAAAAATGTGGTTAAAAAAAATCCCCAAAATAATTGGGTTATAGACATGTGTTGCACAGTTTCTATGCAAGCTCATAACTTCACCAATTTTTCATATTTTCACTCCATATTTTCAACACTGTCATTTTTTTACATCTCCTCATGAACAATACAGTTGCCATTTTCTGCATACTGCCCAAAATGCGTTTTCATCCCTGTGTCGCCAAATGGCATAGCCGCTGTGCAAAACCACCTTTCAACTAGCAAACTGATAGTGCCACTTTTCATGAGGTGGGTTCACAAAAAGTCCATGTTGAAAATTTGGAGTGAAAATACCAACGCACACCTACGGTGTTAGGGTTTGCAACTGTAGCACCCCACCCTGTAGAGACTGACAGGCATCAGGGGTGTGACTTGGGATCATCAGCTGTAATGCTCATGCCATTCCACTGCCACCCCCACCCTGCAGCCGGTGACAGGCATTGTGGTGTGCATTGCAGTGTTCAGCCACAAAGTTCATCCCATTCTCCTATACTGCACCCATCTCAGTGTATTTCCTTATGGAATGGGGTAAGCATAACTCCCAAAGATCCCAAAGCACACCATGACACTTGTCAGTGTCTACAGAGTAGGGTGAGGTAAAATAGCATGAGCGTTATAGCTGACGACCCAAAGGCACACCCCAATGTCTGTCGGTCTCTGCAGGGTGGGGATGGGGTTGGCGTCACTTCAATACTTCACTGCCATTCCTATTATGCGTCTCTAACTCCTGCACTACCAATGCCAATGCCAGTGAGACAACATTTGGCACTGACAAATGTTTGTCTAAGAAGGCACCAAAGGCTGGCAACCCCCATTATGAGAGATATTAGAGGACATAGACACCACATCTAATGTGTCAAGTCAACTCTAGGAATGAATGGCTGTGTCCTCCAATGTGAGGAGGATGTTGCTTGTATTCTTCACATATGCGGAAAAGTTGAAAACAATGTCCACCAGTGAGCATCTGACAACTTCACAAAAATCTGAATTAGGGAGCATACCCTGGAGACAGAAGGTCTGCCCACTGGGTACATTAACCTTTAATGGACCTTCAGCAAATAGCAGAAGGAGGCTCAAACTAGTGCCAAAACCTTTAAGATATAAACAAATTGAGAAGGTAAAAAGTTGTCATCCCTGATGTATTGCAAAAAAAAATTATAAATAAATCATTGATTTATTTTTTAAATCAAAGGGTAGGGTTGGACAAAAGGTGCTCATTATAGATCTTTTCTCCCAGCTGACATGGTACCTCCTAATGTAATCGGAGCGGGGGGTGGCTCATAACCATGATGTAGACTCCACTTGTCAGCTGTTTTCTACTATGACCAGGGGCCAGCACTTACAGATCCTGCTCACATCTTATCAGAAAAACATTGAAAGCTGATGTGAGGGGGTAAAACAACATGATTCTGGTTTAAAGTCCATAAGTCTATTAATTCCTCCCTTATTTGGAACCATAGCAGTCTCTATCATAGTGTGACTTCCAGAGTCAATATACTGTAGATGTTAATACTTATTTTGTGAAAAATCATCTCAGACTGAGATTTCTAACCAATTGTGTAAGTGCAAGGCCTTTACAGGGCTTTTGTTGAAAATAGGGCTTGTCCCTAATGAAATAACTCTATATAAAAATACAATTTTATCAATCAATCAGTCAATCAATCGAGGAGGGATGGGGTGATATGATTGAAATGTTCAAGTATCTGAGGAGAATAAACAAAGCTAGCACTGAAGGGGTGTTTAAACTGAGGAGGGGTAGGGACACAAGAGGGCACAGATTAAGATTGGATGGTGGAAGATTCAGGAGGGAGATGAGGAGGCACTACTTCATGGAGAGGGTGGTGTCTAAATGGAATGCTGTATCAGAGAGGGTGATATCATGCAAGACAGTAGGACGTTTTAAGTGGGAGTGGGACAAAGCAAGAGGGAGGGTCAGGGTGGCAGGGGCTGGGGCCGTCATGGGAATGACAGATGGGGAGGGGGTTGGGGCAGCTGCAATCTAGGGTGCTAGATGCACACTCGAGCAGACATTTATAGACTGGGTGGTCTGTTTCTGCTGGCAGATTCATATGTTCATAATCAAGCTGTGTCAAAGTGGTTGAAACTAACGGAAGTCAGAAATGAGACAATTATTTAATATACCTGTAGCACAACCTTGGCCTTCCCTAACATAATGATCATTTCATGAGTAGGAGGTATTTAATAACCTTAGGGGTGCTTCCTGTGTATAGGGATATTGGATAGAACAATCTCGCGGGGAGCCACTCCCTGTTAGAGTTGTTGCAAAGTTTTATTTTGCCGGCAAAGTTAAGGTGAAATTGCCAAATTTGCCTCCGCGGATCATTTCATAAAGTTTTACTATTTACGAATGTACAGAATTTGCCAGCAGATAAAGGCCTAGTGGTCTATCAAGTCTGCTCGAATCTGCAGCTATCACCCCTTATTCTGCTGCTGCACTTCCTTTCCTTGACCCTCCCCTTTGCCCGGTCCCAGCTCCTTTTGAAGTAGTCCACTGTTCTACTGGATACCACGTCTGCTGGTAATGCATTCCATCCAGCTACCACCCTGTCCATAAAAAAGCATCTCCTCATCTCCCTCTTGAACTTTTTTTTTTTTTAACCAGGAGAGACACACTAAGCGGAAAGTTTGTTTACAGGTGCAACCTGGGAGCACAAGGAAGTTAAGTGATTTGCTCAGGGTCACACAGCATGCAAGTGGGGGCTGTGGGAGTCAAACCCAGGTCTCCAGGTTTGCAGCTCAGAGCCTTAAACCACTGCACTATACTGCCCCCAACTACTGTCCCACCATGACCTCTGCCAGCTCCTTTAGTACCCTGGGGTGGATGCCATCTTGGCCTGGCGCCTTGTCCACCCTCAGTGCCCTCAAACCCTCCTTAACCCTGCCCTTTGTGATTTCCCCATCTGTCACCCCCCTTTCCTTCTGTTTCTGCCCTCTCTCACCCCTTGAGTATCACCCCCTTCTCATTAGTAAATACCAAGCAGAAGTAATCGTTTAGTGCTTCTGCCTTGTCACCCCCTGCTTCCGCCCAACCCCCCTCCTTCCTAATCCTTACTATGTGGTCCTTACAGTTCCTTTTCTCCCTGATGTACCTGAAGAAGTCCTTTTCCCCCTTCTTAATGTCTTGTGCCAGCCTGAGCTCTGTAGATGGCTTGGCTGCCCTTATTGCCCTTGTCGCCTCCTTCGATTCCTTCAGGTACTCCTCCCTCTCCTCCCCCTCCCTGTTTTTTTTTTTGTACCTCTAAAGGCAGTTCTTTTCCTCCTTACTTTTTCCATGATCTCCCTGCTTACCCAGTTAGGTTTCTTTACCCTAGCCTTCTTGCTCTGGTCCTTGCAGCAGGTTCTGGTTGCCTCCAATATCCCCAGCTTTATGAGCTCCTACCACTGGTTAGTGCCCATAATAGGATGAATTTTGGCCAGGTAACCTTTTTACCACTTCCCCCACCCTCCTAAAGGTGTCTTTTCTGAAGTCCAGAACCTTGTGCTGGATTCCTCTCCTTCCATACCCATATCCAACATTAACCATACTGAGTGTTGGTCACTCTCACCAGTGGTTCTTCCACCCTAAGTTCCTTCACAAACTCCCCATTTGCCAGCACAAGGTCAAGGGTATTCGCTCACCTGGTTGGTTCGCTCACCATTTATATCAAGAAGCTGTCCTGGAAGGGATCCAGCAGTACCTGCTCCCTTTTATTCCTAGTTGTTGGGGTACTCCAATTCACTCCTGGCATGTTGAAGTCTCCCACAATCACCATACTACCCTTCTCCCAGGTCCTTCTGAACTGTTTCCTGTCAAACTCTTCTGTCTGAGAGGGCGGCCTGTACACCACTCCCACCCTGAGATTCCTGTTCTTGGAATCCTGGATTTGGCATCCATATTGACTCCATACAACCCTCCTCTCCTTCCTCCTGTACACACTTCAGTCCTTCCCTCACATATAGTGCCACCTCCGTCCTTTCTCAATCACTCTATTCATATGAAATATCCTGTACCCTGGTAACATCGAGGTGTCCAAGTCATTGTATTGGGTGGCCCACGTTTCAGTGTTGGCTGCAATGTCCACCTCCCCCCTCTGCCGTGAGAGTCTGTAGCTCTGCAGTTTTCTTCCCAAGGCTCCTAGCATTCAGGGTGACCACCTTCCACCCCTTCCCCTTCCATCCTCCTTTACTAGAATTGCCACTAGTGCTTGCCCTTTGTCTTTTGTCACTGTTATGAGGGGTTAGCTCATATGGCTTCCATCCTGTGGTCTCTGCATGTCCCTTGCCCTCTTGCCCTCCCACTCCTAGTTTTAATTCCCAGCTTCCTCTATGTACTCCTCCATCCTCTGTTTCTACACTTCTTTTCCCTCCTCGCTCAAGTGTAGTCTATCCTTGGTATAAAGATTGCCATCCTCCCAGGTCCTTCCTCCTGCACAGTAGTTTCCCTTCTGTCCCTATTGTAATTCCCCAGCAGAACTTCCCCCCAATCCAGTTTCATCCGGACTTCTGTCAGTTACTCCTCCAGTTTCATCACCTCCCTCATCCTCCTTCCCCTCTAGCGCTGCAAAACAATTTTCTGAAGACCCTTCTCCAATGACTACTTCCTCTTTCCTCATAGTAGCCCATTCCCTCCTTTCGATTCCGCTCCCCAGTCCCTTTCTCCTCCTTCCTGTTGTCTTCTTTCCCTTGACCTGGTTTCCTCCAGTTTCATCACCTCCCTCCTCCTCCTCCTTCCCCTCTAGCACTGCAAAACCATTTTCTGAAGACCCTTCTCTAATGACTACTTCCTCTTTCCTCATAGTAGCCCATTCCCTCCTTTCGACTCCACTCCCCAGTCCCTTTCTCCTACTTCCTGTTGTCTTCTTTCCCTTGACCTGGTTTCCTTCCCCGATGCCGTTCTTCTTGGCCTGGGCCCCCCTGCCTCTGCTTCCCTTCTTCTGACCAACTCCTCCCCCATTGGCCCAAATAGCCATCCTTCTTCATCCTCCCTGCCTCAAGTGTTGAGCTATAATCTCCTCCAGTCTGTCTTGCCCATCTTAGCTCCTCCTTCAGACCATCAATCTCCTTTTTAAGTTACTCTATTTGGTTGCACACTAAACATCCACCCACCCTCCATGCAATTTTTAGAAAGATTAGTGCACCACTGTTGTTGTAGCCTACCACTCTAGCCATTGCTCTCAGTGCTCAGCAGTGACCCCCCACACTTAAAGATGACGGATACCCAAAGCTCCCCCAAGTCTCCCCTCTCCTCCCTCTATCACTGCAAAACATTCTTTTCCTTTTCTCAGTTTCCCTTACCCTCCTTGTCACACACTTAAGATAGATTGAGCAACTGCTTTTTATGTTCCTATCCCTCCTGTCCATGCCCAAAAAGAAACCGTAAGCAACTATTGCAGAGCAACCTTCTAACTCCTACCCCTCCTTTCCACAATGCAAACACCAATGTAAACAGGTAAAAATGAAAGCCCCTTGTGTCACAGTTATTTCCCTTCCAGGGAAATAGCAGCCACCTCTTCACTCGCTGCTGTTCCTTTTCTGGACATCTGCTTCTGCTATGACAGGTGCATGTCCTTTGCCCTTTTGGGGAGGTGATGTCAGAACCCCTGGTGTCATGAGCCCCTGGCCCTTAAACCTTGGTCAGCCTGCCAGGACCTCGTTTGCAGAGAGGAGCCCCCCTTTTAAGAACTTGTGAGCAGGAGTAAGGGTTTAGGAAGTCATTTTAACCTTCCTTTTTTAGTGGGAGGGTGGTTACTGTAGTTTTGAGTTCCCTTGACTCTGCACTATGTTGAGTATTTGAATTTCACCGCAGCCATTGGCTACTTCTTGCCTAAGCAGTTTTATACAATAGCCGAGCGGTGCTGTTTGTCAAGGCACACAGTCTTTTCAAAACCCTTCTGTTAAAATGTTAAATCACACAATCAGACCCCAGGCACAGTTGATAAGAAAATCATAAAAGTTTACTTAAAATAAAAGCAACACAAAAAGCCTACAGATTGGAAGAACTTTGAAATGCAGACAATATCAAAAATAAAACTGAATGTTTACAGAAAACACTAGATACTGTTATTCTAAGCTATACCTTGTTTTGATGTTAGAGTCCAGACAAGATTTTAAATATCCTTGTAGAGATGAGTCTTTAAGCAACAGTTGTGTAGCAAGTGTGTATTTTAAGTCAGTTCTCTGAAATATCCTTTTTAAAAAAGTCTTTAGGCACTTTTTTTGGCGCAAAGTCTTGGTTTTTAAAATTTTGACTTAAAATCAGAATTTTCTATTTAGTATGTGACAAGTCAAAATTTTTACACACTCACGTACGGTTTTAGAGATTTTTTAAGCCTACACATAAACTTCTGGGCCTGGATATTCAAAAGGGTTGCACTGTTGCGCCATGCAAACCCACCAATGCACCCCGGCACAATATTCAAAGGGGAAAGCTGCGCTGTGCAACTCCCGATGCACTGGGGCACATCGGTAATGCTATGCGGCACAAGTGCGGGGCATGCCCATGCATATCTTGGCACATCCGATATTAAGCCGATGCTGGCACAAGCCTGCCTTGTGCCGCTCAGAGGCACAAGATGTGCCTGGTGAGCCAGGAGTGAGTCCTGGCACCACAGGCGAGCTGCCGTGTGCAGGGTGCAACACGGCAGCCGCCAGCTGTGAGTGGTCACCCACCCAACCAGAACACTGTTCACAAGCTCCCTGCCCTAGGAGCGCTGTGCCCCCTGCCCTGTCACCCGATTGCGGGCGGCAATAGCGAAAACACCCTGGTGGTCCAGTGGAGTTCCCCCGCCATCGCCCGATCGTGGGCATCCATATATGTAAAGTCCCTGGTGGTCCAGTGGATACCCCACCATCACCCGATCATGGGCATATGTAAAGTAAAGGTCCCTGGTGGTCTAGTGGAACACTCCCCCACCCGATCATGGGCATAAATGATGTTACAATCCCTGGTGGTCCAGTGGAAGCACCCCCCCATCGCCCGATTGTGGGTGGCAATAGCGTAAAAGCCCTGGTGGTCCAGTGGTACCCTCCTCCCCAACCACCCACTGAGGTCCCCCACCACCCAACACCCCCCAGTCAGCGGCGGGTGGCAGCACCCCGCCCGCATGCCGCCTGGCCACCCGCCCAACTGACATCATACAGTACGGTGTGTGCGTCTGTTGGTCCTGGCATGGAACAATAGGCATGCATACCATACTGTACTACTGGAACCCAATATGCTTGGTGTTGGGCAAGTTAGTCACATGTCGGAGCCTAATGTAATGCAATGTATTATGCATGTGATAATGCCTTGTGGACCAACATAGACCGTGCTGGCCTGTGTCAGTCGGCGGGCGGCGGCTTAGTGGCATGTGAGGGCAGAGTGCTGGCTCGGCCTGTGACTGGAAGAAAGGTGCTGGGTGGCGAGATTCTCAATGGGTGGTTGGGAGGGTACTGGACCACTGGGCATTTGCACTATGCTGCCATGATCGAAGATGGGGTGTTTCCACTGGACTACCAGGGACTTTAACTTCATCTATGCCCACGATCTGGCAAGGGGGGGTTCCACTGGACCACCAGGGACCTTTCATTTACAAATGCCCACGATCGGGTGGTGGGGGGGATCCACTGGACCACCAGAGTGTTGACACAGCTTCTGCCCACAATCAGGCATATGGGAGAGGGGAACTGCTATTGGCCCAAGGGGTCGTGGTCCCCAATGGCTGCAGCCTGTTAGGACGCCAGGCACAAGTCACCGGGGATCGGTGCACTGCATGTAAATGGGGCCATAATGACATGCAAATGGCCTCACTTTCACCTTGCATGCATAATGGCCTCATTTGCATGCTAAGTGCTGAATATCGAGGTTGATGTGCCTAACACAACAGCACTTGCGCTGGTGCAGCTCCCTGCTCCCTTTCTGCAACTTGTGTTGGTGCAGTGCCACTGCGCTGTGCGCAGTGTGTACGCCCTCGGTGCCATATTCAACGGTGCTGGACGCGCGCAGCACGTCATGGATATCACCAGGTCTATGCCCTGGTGCAGCCCAGTTGTGCTGTGCCTGGGCTTGCGCCCCGGCCTGGTGCAGTTTGAATAACCAGCCTTTAGTCTTTAAGTATATGCCAGCTGGGTAGACTATTTCACTTTTAACTAAACTGTGTATTAAGTGCCATTAGTTCAAAAAGCGTATCTCATAAATACATGCTGGTCATTTTTAAGCAACACCCACTGCGTGATGGGGTGCAACAGTTTACCTTTTCCTGTAGGGGTCACTGTGGTTTTATGTCAACCCCAGGTACACTTGGTCCATGCACTGGCTTGACCCCTGACCCCTAGGTCATTACATTACCTTGTTGGTGTTATTGGAAGCTAGATACCCAGTTTTTTCTAAGAGTTATGGTTTCCGGGCTCCATAAAGCTGTCTTTCTTATCTGGAGATGTGTCAGATTTACCCTAGCCATTGGAACAATTAAGGCTATTTTTGTAATTTTATTTCTGAAGCCTTTTACAGAGATAGTGTCTCAATTTTAAAGTATATTACTGTGTATACAATATGAACCCACATAAATGGATATAGGCCTATCATGCAACATTTTTTTTAAAACAGAACCTGGGGGGAATACACCCCTATTGGAGGCAGTTTCTTTTAGTTCTGTTGTAGATTTAGAATGTATGATAGGCTATCAGCGTTTTTTTGGTTGGACCCCAGCCTGTGTGAATTTTCTATGTTACAAGCCTGTAAGGCAATACCCTACCTCAGAAGTTTTTTATTTGTTTTTTCCATTGGCCCAATCATATTAACAGGTTGTGGTCCATTTGAAACTTAAAATGCCTCTCATAAAGGAATGGTTTTAGTTTTTTTAATGCAAAAACTAAGGCGAGGCATTAGTTTTCTACTGTTGAATAGGCTTGTTTCCATGGAAGCAGCTTTTTGCTTAACTATACAATTGGGTCCTTTCTCATCTTATTGGATACTTGGCTGAGGACTGCCCTTATTTTTACATTTGAGGCATCTGTCTGTACCACAAATGGCCTGTTGTAGTCTGGGCTTGCCAGCGGTGGAGCCCTATACAGCGAGGTTTTTAGCTATGTGAAGGCCTGCTCACAGTCTGCATTTTGTTTTACCTTTCTAGGCTTATTTTTTGTCAGCAACCTAGACAAAGGAGCGACCAGGAAGCTGTAGTTGGAAACACATTTTTTGTAATACCCTGCTGTCTCAAGAAAGCTTTTAACTTGTCTCTGGGTTTTAGACGTAGGCCATGATGCAATAGCCTCTAGTTTTCCTTGGTTTGGGTGAAGTTGGCCTCTCTTCACCACATGTCCCAAATAAGTGACCTCTGCCATGACCACCTGACACTTTTTTGCCATAGTCAGACCTGCGGCCTGTATTTGGCCCATTTCCTCCCTCGGGTGTATTAGGTGTTTCTTTCAGCTATTGCTGAAGATAGCAATATTGTCCAGTTAGGTGACTGGAAAGTCCTCTGTATCCTATAAAACTTGATTTCCTAACCGCTGGAAGGTAGTAGGGGCATTCTTCATCCCAAAGAGCATGACCTTGAGCCTGAACAGGTTGATTGGGGTGATGAATGCTGACCTTTCTCTCACCCTGTCAGTCAGTTTCACCTTTGTGCCCCTTTGTCAGGTCTATTGTTGACAGTATGTTGCCCCTCCCAGTTTGTTAAGCAGTTCATCTGTGCGTGGCACTGGGTGGGAATCAGCGTTTGTGATGGCATTAAGCCCATGATAATCTATGCAGAACCGTGTAGTCCCATCCGGTTTTGGCACAAGGACTACAGGTGAGGCCCAGGGGCTGTGGGATTTCTGGATCACCTCTAGATCCAGCATTTTTTTGACTGTCTTTGACACTCGGTAAGCTGTTCTATGTATGAGTGCTAGGGTCCCTGTGTTTACGTCATGCTCCGCTAGCGGTGTTTGTCTAGGCTGTGCCTTAAACAGAGGGACAAAGTCTTGCAAAACGGTCCTCAATTTTTGGGCCTGTTCAGGTGTCAACTGGGGTGACAGCGTGATGGTCTCCACAGATGATGCCTACTTGCTTTCGGCTAACAAGTCAAGAAGGGGGTCTTTCCCACCTAGCTCCTCTCCAGGACTGCAAACCATAAGTACCATGTTAGCCCTATTAAAATATGGCTTTATCATGTTTACATGATACATCCTGTGAGTATGTTTTTAGTCAGGTAACTTTACAAAGTAATTAACATTGTTTACCTGCCGGATCACCATATATGGCCCTGCCCACTGAGCTTGCAACTTGTCCTTTTGAACCAGAATCAGAACCATTACCTCCTGTCCTTCCCCGTATGAGCGAGCTCTGGCTCCACGATTATACCAGGTCATTTGTTTTTGCTGGGCAGCTGCCGGGTTGCTTTGGGCCACACCCGTAAGCTTCTTTAGTCTCTCCCTGAATTTTAATGCATACTCCACTATGGGAATCTCCTGGGTGGCATGCTTACCTTTTCAGTCCTATCATGTTAAATCTAGGGGGCCCCTCACCCAGCGTCCATACAAGAGCTCGAAGGGTGAAAACCCGGTTGACTCTTGTGACACTTTTCTGTAGGCAAACAGCAGGTGGGGCAGGTATTTTTTCCAGTCCTGCCCATGCTGTTTTGCAAATGCCATAAGCATAGCTTTAAGGGTCTCATTAAATCTTTTTACAAGACCATTGGCTTGTGGGTGGTAAGGTGTTGTGCACCTCTGTATGACAACACACTTTTCCCACAAACACTTTATTAGGTCCGACATGAAGTTACCCTCTTGATCAGAAATAACCTTTTGTGGAAACCCAACATGGGAGAAAATCCCCAGGAAAGCACCTGCCACCTTGTCCGCCTTAGTGGAGGACAGCACAAGAGCTTTGGGATAGTGGGTAGTATAATAAACAACTGTCAATATATACCTCTTCCCAGAGGAACTTGGGGTATTTAAAGAACTCACAATAATTATGGTTAACCTTTTCTAATGGCTCCTCCACAAGTGGTAAGGGAATTAGGGCAGCCTTGGCATTGCTTCTGGCCTTTTTATTTTCTGACACCGGTGACAGGATTTGCAATATTCTTTTACCTGCTTGGTAATTCTGGACCAATAGAAATTGTGGGCTAAGTGCTGCATAGCACAAGCAATGCCCAAATGTCCGGCCATGGGATTATCATGAGTTACCTTGAGTAATAACCCACGATACTCTTGGGGAAAAACAAGCTGCCTGCTCATCTCCCCTCCCTCTGTCCTGATGCCCTGAGTGTATAACAGTCCATTTGTTCAATACACACTATGCTTTTTTTTCACCTTTTTATGTCCCAGCAGACTTTGCACAGGCCCTAAGCTTTTTTTAAGCTAGGGTCTGTCTGTTGTGCTGCTGCTAAGTCTTTTCACTTACCTGGAGCATGGGGCATGTCCCCATCAGTTTTTAGGCTGAGGTCCATAGCTGTGGCAGTAGGGGACTTAGTATCATAACCCTCCCCCTTCCCCAGACTATGGGTTACCCCTCCTTCCTGAGAGCAACCTTTAGTTGCAGTTGGGTTAACTGCCACTAGGGGAAGTTTTATCCCCCTGTTATTACCCTCTTTTACAAGAGCTACAGGTTGGCTGGCCTGTCTCCCAACCTCTTTTGTCTGAATTTTTGTGGGGTCTGAAGATCACAGCAGCCTCTATTTTTTGGGCTCGTGGTCACAGCACAAATCACTCTCTGTGGACCATTGTTTTCCACAACAACATTTATAATGACCTTTTTCAGCTACAGCCACCTTTTTACCCCTTTACCTGCTTTTTCCCAGTCAAGGGTAACACTGACTAATGGGTAAGTTTTCCTTTACCTGTGTAATGTCTCACAGAGACAAACTGATTTGGCAGTATTTGTTTAGCTCCCACCAATTCTTTTTTACCAGGGTAAAAGATGCTTCTGTATTTCTTAGCCCTCTAGTGTTTACCCCATTCACCGTGACTGGGTGAATGTGCCCCCTTATATTGTCAGGGAGATCCTCAGTGATACAGTGGGCTGTTGTCTCCAACTGTACATGCCCTTTTACCTTCTGGTCTTTTTTAGGACACTGTCTAGACAGATGGCCAATTTGGTGACAATACCAGCATTTATTATGTTTTTTGTCTCCAACCTCCATTTTGGGCACCTGGGGATTCCCTTTTTTTTTTTTTTGCAGAGGTGCCATGGTTTTTGGTTGCCCATAATGCCAACTTTTTTCTTTTGCCACTACATTTTCTTTGGGATCAGCCCTGCTTTGAGCATAACAATTCACCAGTTCTGTAGCCTTTTTTGCAGTCTTAGGATTTCTATCCTCTAGCCAAAGCTTTAATTCAGGTAAGCAAATCCAATCTAACTGTTCAAGCAATACCACCCCTTCAATAGCTTTAACAGAATCTGCTTTTACCTCCTTTCACCATTTTAAATATTGCTGCTGTTTTGTGGCTACCTTCTCAAACCTTATTTCTGGCCCCTTTTGGAGTTTCTGGAACTTTGCTCTGACATGTATATATATATATATATATGTATATTCCATTTTATTGTGTGGTAAAGAAACCTTCACATTTACAGCATCCTGCAAGCATGACATAAATACATGTCTAAAATCATGTTCCATAAATAACATCATTTTCTTTAAAAGGAAGGAGCGAGAACAATTTATTTAACATTACAGTTCATATGACTTAACCAGCCTCAGTACTATACCATTTTTATTTTGCACTTTGCTTTCCTGATAGCCTGAAGATAATTGGCCAGCCTTTCCACTGCCCAAACATCTTCTGTATGGAATAAAATATTTGTTAATTCTGCCTTATCTATTAAATAAGTACTATTTAACAAAGGGCTTAAAAAGTATGCACACAGTTTTTCATACTCTGTATGTATCAGGGTTTAGATCATATTTTTTAATAAAGCAGTTTTTAACTTGTCAACATTGTTACTTTTAACATTGTTCATCTGCCCTAATGCTCCTCCCTTTGCCAATAAGTAGTGGAAACAGGTGAAAGCTCCAGGTCTCTTTGGGCAGACTGACCTGAATACAGACCTTTTTAAATGAAACTAAAAACATGTCCATATCTTCCTCCTTTTTAAACTCAGCAATTAATTTTGAATTTAACTTGTACCCCAGTCCTGGAAATTTAAAACCAACTCCACAATTTACCTGCTCAGTTGTTGTCGGTTGAAGCATCAGCTTTTATAGCTCATGTTTCCTCTGGTGCTGCCAATTTCCACCTCTGCCATTTCTTCGCATTGCTGTAATTTTTCTGCCTCTTTCTGTTGCCGTTGGTCCTCTGTTTCTATCTTAAACCTTTTTTGCTCATTTGTAATCTGTTTTTCCTCTATCCGCAGCCTTTTTAGCTCTAGCTCTTTGTCTGTAGATGGCTCCTTCTCCTCTGGGCTCTGGACCTCTGAAGTCACCACCTGTGGCTCTAAGTGAGGTGGTGTGTACTCCATCTTAGCTGCCCGAAGGGCTTCTATGAGTTGCTTTTTATTTTTGTTTTTACGAGGAATGACATTTTTTCCATAGATCTATTTCAGCTGTTTTAGACTTATATTGTTGTACTGGACAGACATTTTTGTATTTACACTACTCTTAAAAAAAAATTCAAACAGGATCGGGTCTGCTGTCTGCAAACCAATTTTTTTCCCCTTTTCAGATTTTGCCCTTGATAGTGTGATGGTTTTGCAAGATCTTTTAAAATCCCACAGCTGTCGCCAAATCTGTCATGAGCCCCTGGACTCCATACCCTGGGCAGCCTAGTACGACCTCCTGTTTGCAGATAGAATCCCCATTTTAAGAACTTGTGAGCAGGAGTAAGGGTTCAGGAAGAATTCCCAACCTTCCTTTTCCCAGTGGAATGGTGGTTAGTGTAGTTTCGAGTTCCCTTGACTCTGTACTGCATTCAGTATTTGAATCCCAACACGGCCACTGGCTACATCTTGCCTAAGTAGTATTATACAATAGCTGAGCTGTACTGTCTGTCAAGGCACACAGTCTTTTCAAAACCCTTCTGTTAAAATGTTAAATCACACAGTCAGACCCCAGGCAGAGTTGATAAGTAAATCATAAAAGTTTACTTAAAATAAAAGCAACACAGAAAAGTCTACAGTTTGGAAGAACTTTGAAATGCAAACAATATCAAAAGTAAAACTGGATGGTTTATAAGATTTTAAATGTCCTTGTAGAGATGAGTCCTTAAGCAACAGTTGTGTAGCAAGTGTGCATCCCAAGTCAGTTCTCTGAAATGTCCTTTTCAAACATGTTTTCAGGTGCTTCCTTGGTGAAAAGTCTTGGTTTCAAAACTTCTGAATTAAAATCAGAATTTTCTGTTTAGTATGTGACAAGTCAAACTTTCCACACACTCAGGTCTGGTTTTAACAATTTTTCCAGACCTACACATATACTTCTGGTCTTCAAGTATATACCAGCTGGACAGACTATCTGACTTCCAACTAAACCGTGTATTAAGTGCCCTTAGTTTAAAAAGTGTGTCTCAGAAATACATGCTGGTCATTTTTAAGCAACACCCACTGTGTGATGGGGTGCAACAGTTTACCTTTCCCTGTAGGTGTCACTATGGTTCCATGTCGGGTTTCATGTCAATCCTAGTGACATCTGATCCATGCATTTGACTTGACCCCAGACCCCTAGGTCATCCCATTACCTGGTTAGTGTTATTGGAAGCTAGATGCCCAGTTTTCTCTATGAGTTATGGTTTCTTGGGCTCCATGAAACTGTTTCCCTTATCTGGAGATGTACCAGATCCACCCTAGCTATTAGAACAATGAAATCTAGTTTTGTAATTTCATTCCTAAAGCCTTTTAAAGAGACATTGTCTTAATTTTAAATGACATTACAACATATACAATATGACCCCACATAAATGGATATAGGTCTATCATGTGACACCTAGCATAAAGGAAATTATGCACCTGGGGCAGGTGGGGTGAGAGACAGGTAGGATGGGAGCAGCCTGTGCCTTCTAGAAGCAATCAGGTAGCTGAGGCCCCTGGACAGACAATTAGCACCCTTCTCCCGCTATACACTAAACTTTGCAGCTAGTGAAGACAGCAAAAAAACAATCACAACACCACTAAAGATACAAAAAATAGGTTTGATACCAGAAGAAACAGGTCTCCAATTCAAACAGCCTCACCAACACACCAAAATATGCTAAACATTAGAAGATAAAGATTTCCAATTCAAAGGAATAGTCCCACCAGAACAGCCTCAATGAAAGCACAACAAAAGTAGGTTTGAAATCAGAAGAAACAGGCCTCCAATTTAAAGAAATGACAGCCTGATGTAAAGCACACCAAAACAGGTTTCAAAGTTTCTGCAGCTCCCAGTTTCTTGCTAGCCCCTTTTAAGAAGTAAGAAAAACTCAGCCTGCTACCAAGTGAAACAACAAGACAAATCAGCCCACTTGTAGCACACCAACATTGGTTTCAGAATTCCAGCAGTCCCAAAACAATGTCCTGCTAGCCCCTTAGAAGCAGTAAGAAAAAAAAAGCTGCTACCAAGTTAAATCAACAAGCAGAATTTTAAAGCAGCAAGCAACAGCTACTGCACAGAAATGTATCTGATCCCTTCCCTTTCTAGCTTATTTAATAGTAAATTCACCATTGGTAACTTCACCTGTAACGTTTCCTTGGGGTACACAAAGGTGAAGCTGGGTCAGAAATTATTTCCGCCAATTACTCCTTTGGGGTTTTTAGGTATGATTTGGTCAAATGTTGTTGAATTTGTCTGAAACTTAGTATGGTTGTAGTCCAAGAAGAGGTGCATAACTGGTGCATGGTTAATGACTATTAGACTTAGTTTGTAGATTTAGCAACATGGTTAAATTGGGAGGTGATTTGGGGGTATTGTGCACACCCCATGAATTTCTCCAGGGGTATTATGTGTATTCTAGTACATATTGAGGCTATTGTTGGGATGTATAGAGTGTCTCTTAATTCCCAAAGGCTGGTGGAGTTATGGCTTGTTAAAGCTGCAATGTTAGCCTATGGGACATTAGGGTTAGGGTTAGTGTGGTCACTTGCAACCTATGCAATAAATATATTCCACTGGGCAAGCAAAGGACCTATTTCATGGCAAATTGCCAGATGAGTAGGAGGAAAAGCAGAGGGAAGTGGCGAATCGGGGTGGTGGAGGTGCTGGTCCATCTGTGCCAGCAGCGGTTCATGGAAGGTGTAAATGAAGTGTTATGGTAGGGCGGCGGGCACAGCCTGTGGAAGCAGCAGCACCCTATTTTGAAGTTCAAGTTCCTAAGAAACTAGCATCACTACACACTCTTACCTGCTGTAAAAATGTTTTTGTACATGCTGCAGTTTATTGGCTGCATTTTCACCCCCTACCGCTGCTCTTTGTTCATCCATTTCCACCACAGCATAATGTGTCACTGCTACATTCTTGTTTGATTACTTACTTTACCCGTGGCTGCTACAGTGATTTATTTTGACTTCCATGACTTTTGCAACTCCCTTGAATTTAATTTGCTGACTTTTGACTTGTATTTCTGTATATTGCACTGTACTTTTAACATGTGTCTCCCTTTCCCCCTTCCCTGGGTCACACCTTGAAATGAGCCCTGGTTCAGTGCGCCTTTCCCGGTTACCAACTTTTAAATAAATAAATCAGCAGCAACACCCACACTGACAACAGTTTTTTACACAAATAATGCACAACAGGGATTTCAGGGACTAAGGGAAACACACAAGATGCAATAACTTAGGTAATTGTAACATTACTGTGTACATGAATAACTGCTAACATCACTCAACAAAAAAAATCAATATAGTCAAACTACAGTGACAAAAATAATTCAGTAAAACACACCTAGCTACAGAACTAAAAGTACAAACCAAAGAAAACAGGAAAAACAATTCACACAAAACACTGACTAGACAAGAACTAGTACTGCTAAGACAGAAAAGGCTGCCTAACGTGCCTATTTCTTTCTCAGAGTTGCAGCTAAGATCCCCTCCCCCAACCTTACTGCACCACTACACAATACAGAAAATGAAATTACAACTTTAAACTAACTTAATCACAAAAAGTATCACAAATAGTTGGTGATAAAAAGCAGGACAGACACACAGAGATTGGTTTGGTGCTAACACAAAAACAGAATTAAGCAAAAAAAACAGTGAGCATCCAAACCAAGGACCAATATAAAAACATATTTTATTAACAAATTGCAAGTGTATAAGTTATACTACTGGCTCAGATACCATTGTAACATGGGCAGAAAAAAAAGGGTTATGAGTGATTGGACAAATAGCATCAGGTGTCCTCAGTGTGTTCATACATTAATTCTCAATCAATACACGGGCAAGCTGGAATTAATGCATGGTGTCATTCTCCCACCACACCTACTTTCTGAAATCCACTGCTCATCCTGCACTCACATTAGTCAGAGGATAGAGAACAAATACAGATCCCTGTGCCAGCTCTGTCCTGTGGTGCGTGGGCAAGCTGGATACTACCCCCTCTCGTCCCATGCTCTGAAACACACAAGCATCACATTTAAGAATTGATGGAAAAGTTGTGATGCCCTCCTCCCAACCCACACTCTGAAACACAGTACAGTACCTCATATTTGAGAACAGCTGAAAAAGTTGCAATGCTCCCCACCCATTCTGTGAAACACACCACTTTCACATTTAAGAACTGCTGAAAAAGTTGTGATGCCCCCAGTCCACGCTGTGAAACACACTACCTTTACATTTAAGAACTGCTGAAACCATTGCATCGTATCTCATATATCTCACCAGTGAGCTCTTATTTCAACCAGGTGTGAAATAACTAATAATTATCACTGTTTGTGTAGTTAAGTCTGTTCTCAAAGTTTGCCCCTCCTGTACAATTCCCTATACCATGTGAACATTTATACCACTGGTCACTGACGTAGCGAGCACAGAAAAGCCGCTTGTTGATGAAATGCACAGCCCCAGGGGCAAGAATGTTGTTCATGATATCCCGAAATTACCTATTTATGACTGCACTGTATTTGAAACAGGAACTATTTAAAATGGGCACATCCTGGAAACAAAGGGAGAAAGGGATTCACACTGTAGCTACTTTTAAACATACAATCTAAGCACAGCAGCAGACGACTTGCAGACATGAGGTAAAAGGCAACATTTCCTAATATGTGATGTAACATCAACTCATAATCCTTACTGGAGTAGAAAGACAGAAGGTTAGTAACAGCAGAAAATGGTAACAGAGTGCACTATTAAAACCTGTAATATAGCTGGCCTGGTGACCCTGAGGGTTGAGGCACTGGACGCCACACCTTATGCCATGCCAGTGGCCTGTATTTGGGAATGGCCATGGGTTGCCAGGGGTCGGTAGTGGAGGAGAAGGACTGAGCATCCGATGAAGTACTCTCCTTCTCCAGGGAGGGGCCTTCAGTGTTGGTGCCCATTCACCCCCTTGTGTAGACTGGGGACAAGGTGCAGTGCCGCATTTCAGGAGGTGCTGGGGGCAGGCACTTGAAGGTGAGCACGCATGGATGAGTCTGTGCTCCCCCTCCATCAGCATCATTGCATGTTCCCCAGCTCAGGGAAGAAAATTTGGAAAATGGTGGCCATGTGCAATAGTGGAGGGCACCTCACAGGCGCTGCTCACAGCTAGCCACAGCACCAACCCACTGAAATTCAGGGGGGTAAGCCCTGGACTTGGGTCAGTGCTGGCTGGTGGACGCCAGGGGGCAGGGCTGGGGGTGCCCTCTGGAGATATGCCAGTCACAAGGAAGAAAAAAAAAACTGTAACATGAGCAAGACAAGATTCTGAGCAGGGAGCCAAACCTTTCTTCTTACCCATGTTACAAATGAATTAACCCATGACAGAGCATGGGTCTCTCAGAGATTAATGTATGAATGTGTGGTTGGAAGCTCTCAGCATTTGGCCTTGTGGTCCAAACCCTTCCCCCAGCCATACATTAATCCCTGAGAGACCCACGCTCCGTTATGGTTTAATCCTTACTTTGGAACATCACAAATGAGAAGAGCAGTGGAAAACTCTTGCATTTTTCTCTGCGGGATGGTGAGCTTTATCATCAAAGATGCCTACCTAGCAAATTGTGCTCCTTTATATGTAGCATGCAATTACCCTCGTGCAAGTAAAATACCAACACCTGTGAGGTACACATATTGCATCATCGACTGGACTAAGTTTGCTCAGGCACATTCTTAATTAAAAAGACAGTAACAAAATTGCTACATAACAATGAAAATTCATATACATTTCAATTCATTGTTCAATGGCACAGCATACGGTATTCAAATGCATTTACAAAAAAAGCAGATAGATTGAGGCTGTCATTTAAGCCCTTCCCTCCCCTCCCTTTGCTTTCAGCTCAAAAATTCCCCAAACTCTCTTATTGGCCAATCTTTCATTCTAAACTGCCACCTCTGGATCCCACTGAGACTCTTTCCAGTCCTACAAATTTGATGGAGTGTGTTGTACTATTGTTTTTATTAACATGTTAGACTACTGCATAGGTAATGTCATTTTTCTCTAAAGCCCAAACATGTCCTCCCATCCTGACCTGAAACTCTCTAGTAGGGATGCAGTGAAATTAAATTTCACCAGCAAAATTGTGGTGAAATTGCCATTCTTGCCATGTGAAATATTTCATGTAACTGTGGTGAAATTTTGAAATTTTGCCACAATTTCAGCAGTCCACCAGTCCAGCATAGATGGTGAAATTTCGCCCGAGGGAGGTGAAATTTCACCCACGAGTGGCATTATTTCACCAGCAGTGGAGTAATTTCACCTGCAGTGGCAAAATTTCACCCTCAGTGGCAAAATGTTGCCCTGCAGGTGAAATTTCACCGGCTTGCGGGTGAAATTTCACTCACAACCAAGGGTGAAACCTCACATTTCACTAAGTGAAATATTTCATGTAATGCATTAATTACACTCTGCAAAATATTCCAATTTTGCACAACACTACTCTCTAGTGGTCTATTAATATAATTGCAGCCACGGGAGCACTGAAACATATATAGAGCCCCAGGAGTGTGGCACAAAATCAGATCCCTGATTTTGTAATTTTTACCAGAGGCTGAATTAGCAGACATTTTCGTTTCCCTTATATAGGGACAAAACTTGCTTCTTCCACACTGTTTAGCGCCACTAGGTGGTTAAACAGACCACAGGGTGTTCAATGGTTTTCTGGTTGGCAAGTAAGACTTCACAACCTTCTCTGTAATAGTGAGCGCACGTCTGAAAAATAATTTGGGACCTCCCTCAACATGGCACATAATTTCTTATCTGTTCATAATAATCCCGCATTTTAACAAGTACAGTATGTCCCTCAACTGATTTGCTTGTACACTGTAACTGGTAACAAAACCACATTCTCTAAAGGTGTCCACTAAGTGATCCTATCCCTGTCTTGGAACAAGTGTGTCACTATTTTCCATGCTATCTACCTCAGCCACTGCCTGTCCGATAACAGCCCTGCTATATCCCCTTTGCTGAAAACATCCTATTTGAGCACATTTATGTGTATTGTAATCTCGTCTAGTGCAATTCCTTAATGTGTGGATAAGTTGCCCCCTTGGGATATTATTTGAAATATGTCTTGGATGGTAAATACTCACAAGAAGCAAGCTATTACGGTAAGTGGGCTTGGTGAACAAAGATGTTGCCACATTGCCATTCCCTGTTTTAAAAATTCTTAAATCAAGGAATGTGAATTCACTGTGACTGATAATAGCCTTGAAGCACAAGTGTGGATTGGCATTATATAACCAATCAGCAAAAGCGTAGAATGAATCCTGAGTCCCTTTCCAGACAATAAGTATGTTGTGTACAAAACAACGCCATAATCCAAAAATTCAATATATGAATTCACAGCATTATTATAGACAACTTCGCTTTCACATTTGCCAGTGTATAAGACAGTATACTGTAGCTTGGGGCCATAGTAGCCCCCATAGCCATGCCTGTAATGTGTCTGTAATAGCTGTTCTGAAAAACAACCATATGTGAATGCAGGACTAGACTCGCTAATTTTGCTAAGTAACTTACTGGCACGCTCTGCATTCTGTATCTCAAATCAAGGAAGTATGTCAAAGCTGCTAGACTGCCGTCATGTGGCATGGTTCATACATTGCAATTCCACATCAAGAGCTGCAGTACCCATGATATTGGATATCTAAATTCTCCACCAAATGTATAACTTGCATGGAGCCTTTTAGGTATGATGGCAACATTTGGACTAAAGGCTATGAAAACCTCTTCTACAAAAGTAGCAGCTTTGACATATTTCCTTGATTTGAGAGAGGGAATGCTGGGAGTGCCAACAGCCCCCAGTGAATATAGAATGAGATAACCAATGGGCTTAAGGGTAAGGGTAGAACCCTGCAATCATTTGAGGGCTGTCCAGATATTAGAACATACAAGACAAATGTGGACTCTACTATACAGACAGCAGACAGTACAAGCAAACTAACAAACAAAACATTTGTTAACCCCACGGCAAGGGCTTACCTGTGAACTCCTGAAAAAGGCTAATTTTCCCGGTGTTTTGCATCTACCCCTCATTCTTTTTTGTCCTGGGTCCTGCTTTCCTGGCTTCTGCCTCCTGTATTTCTACTTCTCATGGAAGCCGCTGCATGGTTTACAAGGGAGAGCAGGGATGGAGGAGTAAGTTTGCAGAGCCGCCAGTTTTAAAAATGGCACTGCGGTGCCGACGAGCTCCGGGCATGTGCAGAAGCACATTTTCATGAGGCCATTAGTGGCTGGGTTGATTTGCCTCTCTGGTTGTCCCAGTCCTTGGGTAGAGCAAAAAGAGGGACCAGAGACTTTAACTGGGAGGGAGAAGCAACTGGAAGAAAGAAAATTCACTATTAGTGAGTGCCAATTGTGCTCGAGCTACAGGGAGCTGCTTCGTGCATACCAATGATGTGGCTCATGAATATTAGTGAGCTGGTAGCCTGTCTAGTGCTGGGGCAGAGAAAGTGCTAGTGACAGACTGAAAAGGGAACTAAATGTAAAAATAACTATGTGGGCCATTGGAGGAAATGTATGGCCACCGTTCTTAGGGGAAAATGGAAAGTTAAGATGTTTGCTGTTGGTGCAGCAAGTAAATAAACTAAAACATTATACTGGGCTGCCTAGGGGCAATAGAAAATGGCAGCAGCAACAGGCAGAGGGTTGAGTAAATGTGTATGTAACCCCCCCTGCAAATGGGGGTTCCCAAAAGACTTCCAGGAGCTTGCTTGAATGCTCCAAGCCTGAATGGTGTTTGGCATTTAAGCCATTTATCAGTGAGTGTTTTTAGAACCTCTGGTACTGTCTCTTTAAGAGCTGTCTGCTTGCAGACATAATTAGTTTGTATGGGGGACTGTGTGTTTCTTTGATTGAGTACCACTCAAGCTGCTGCCAATTCACTTCATTTTGCAGTCACTAGGAGTGCAAAGGAACCTATCTGAAAGATGTAACTGTTTGCCAGAAATTATTTAGAGTAATAATGAAATTACAGTTTGTCTAACCAGCTTTCTTTGCAGTCAGAACTGTGTCTGCTAGTTCCCCATTCTAGTTTTGAACTGCTGAACTGGACCAATCAGTGTGGAGTAAGCTAGCTCTAAAATGGTGCCTTGGACGAATCAGAACTTGGACTCATAATCTGAGCCAGCCACAAGAGGATTATATGGCAGTGACTCTGGGAGATGTAGTTTAGACTTCAGTGCCTTTTTGGACCAACAGCAGCAGTCTATTGTGAGTGACAGCCAATCCAGTCAAGAACTGGGAGGAACTCAAAGGAAGTGCCGGTTTTGTCGGTTGGAGTTTCAGTTGAGCTTTGGCAGTGAAGAAGGAAGGAGCCCTGTGCTTTTTCAGTGTGCAGTTTTAGTCAAAAACGTGTGTAAGGCCCAGAGTTCCGGTCTGCAGCTTGTGTAACAGCTTGTTAGGACTGAATCCGTCCCTGTGAAAGAATCAAAGGATCTCTGAAGAGTAGAAACCAGGCTCACCCTGTAGAAGACTGGAAGAATTGCTGAAAATTGCATCGGTCTGTCAGGAACTGAATCTGCTGTGTGTTCTCCCGGGTATTGTGCAGTAATTGCGATCGGGATACAGATGCAGCCTGCCTGGTATAGTGCTTTCTTTTATATGGATGTGTGAAGAGGTTTGTGTACCTCAAGTGAGCCCTGCTGACATTGAAGGACCCTATCTTATTTGGAGGTCGTGAGTACTAATTCAGGGTCGCTCCCTGTTGAATGCCACATTAAATCCAAATGGAATTACTGTACT
This sequence comes from Neoceratodus forsteri, assembly GCA_016271365.2. NCBI lineage: Eukaryota > Metazoa > Chordata > Ceratodontiformes > Ceratodontidae > Neoceratodus > Neoceratodus forsteri. The sequence goes on from CM028131.1 coordinate 202,934,113, forward strand.
GCTGACTGTTTAATTCTCCTTTCTCTGTGTGAAAGGGCCCCTACCAGCTGCCACGGTTTGGACTAGCCACTAGGGCTTGGGTACCCAGGGACAGTAACTGATAGGGATAGGCCTGTGCACAGAGCCATAGGTGGATTGTTAGAGTGATGGGCTGGTTGACCTGATTTCCCCTGTCCTTGTTATATCCCTAAATAAATCAGAGCTGCTTGTTTCAGCAAAGTTATACTGCCTGAGGTATTTGTCTATGTTAAAGTACTGTACTGTGATTGTGCACTGTATCTCATTTCACAGGAGGTCCCAGTGCCGGAACCACACCTGGGGTAAGTGTATACTGTGAAGGTAATTCTGATATATTGTGTGGGCCACTAGTGGGAAGAAAGGGGTTGCAGTGTCCCAGAGGGCTGTGACCAAGTTAGTTTAACTATTGCAAACCCTGACCTCTGGGTGGAGGCACCGCCATTGGATCCAGGCCCTCAACCTGTTAGTGGCAAATCAGGCGGGGTAGTAGCCCCTGGGATAGCGCCATCTAGGGGTTACATCTTGAGGCTCACCGCTGGATTGTGTGTCCTCTAGTGGCCATATTTACGAACCACTGTTAAGAAAAAAATGGGTACCCCGACAGAAGTGGCTGTGCACCGGCTGGTGGAGTGGTGTACTGGGGAGGAGATCGACCCCAAAATGCTATGCTTATCTTGGACATCCCCCTGGGTATCAACACGGACACTGTGCAGGGAGTACTTTCCAAGGTGGAAGGTTTACAAACCCTGTGGTGGTGGGTCGGCATGCTAATCTGCTCACCCACACTTTCCTGGCCCTAGTAGAGTTTAAGGATCCCATAGATAGCTCCAAAGTGCCACAGACCATTACCCCAGAGGGAGCCCTCACTGCTTGGAGAGTGATAACTAAGGACAGTAAAGACCAGGGGAATCAGCCCCACCACTATCTGAAACTTTTGAGGAGAAATTTGCTGAATGGTTGCTGGGAGAGGGAAAACTGTGGAGGACTTGAAGAAACTATTCTTGCCACCTGGGGTGTTCCTCCCCAACACCTCTCCTGCTCCAGTGCCCGTAATGGTGGCTGAACCAATGCAGACTCCTATTTCTGCACCTGCCATTAGTCACGACTCTACAGGTTGAGGATCTTCTCTGGCACCCTCCCACCCCAAGGGAGGATGACTGGGAGACCTGGATAGACTATGTTGCCCCCAAGTGCTAGAAAATGCTCGAAGGTGAAAAGCGAAGAGGGTTAGTGAGAGCCTCCGAGGTCCTGCCCTGCCACCATCCGCGCTAAACGGGCCAGTAACCCTGAAGCGACTGCACAGGCCCATCTTGAGGCCTTGGAGAATGTGTATGGGGAGCCCAGATTCTGATGAGGACCTATGGTGGAGAGTAAGAGATGCACAACAGTACCAAGGGAGTTGTTGTCTGTGTATGTATCTCGGCTGGAAAATTGTTGCAAGAATGCCTCAGAAAAGGTAGTTTGCCAGCGATTGAACTGGACCGAACCAGGCTGGACAGGATCCTTAAGTCTGCCCCCTTCTCAGAACTGCTGTTGCTTCAGTTCGCCTGGCAGATCGACTGGAATCCCCACCCTCCTATGATGAGTTAATGAGAGAAATCGAGGAGTTGAGAAAAACGACCTCGGGAGGGACCTGCACCAATAACTGCGGCCTACGACCAGTGACTGAGGTGACCCATCAAGTGAAGTTCAGGGGCAGGTTGGCAGTCAATGAGTGCTCTGACAAGGAAAAGATATGTCACAATAGGCGAACTGTTGAGAGAGATCCGGAATTCAAAACAGTCCTTTATGAAGGCCACGCCTGCAAGTACGGCCCTGACCTATATCCGACTGCATCTCATATGGGGTGGGGGTACCCACCATGTATCTCCTGCTGATAACAGCTCCGAACTCGATTCCTTGATCATGGAAGTGGAGAAACTGACGAGATGTCTCCAAATGCTTATCACGCCACAGACAGAGATGGCACCAAGGTTTCCAGTTAATGTCACCCCGCCCTGGCTCCCAGTGTGGCGCCTCGGCCAGCTCAAACTCCAGAAAGTATGTTTTGCTATAATTGTGGGAAAGATGGGCACATGAAAGGAATGCCAGTCCCCAAAAGACACTGACAAAGTTGCATATAGGCTACAAGGAGAGCTTCGGAGAAGAAATCAGTGGTTAAGAGGTGCACGACATGATCCCAGTGAGGGCACCAAAAATGCTAATTCACGTCCTTTTGTGGCAAGGTCAGTTGCCCAGGCCCCCACTACCGCCTCTCCAGACTGGTCCAGAATAGTGGGTCCCTCCATGGAGACCACTGTAAAGGTGAACGGAGTGTCTACAAGAGCTATATTAGACAGTGGCTCCCAAGTGACAATTATGTTCCAAGATTGGTATCAGAAGCATTTGTCAGACGTACCCTTACAACCATTAGAAGGACTGCATGTATGGGGGTTAAGTGAGAAGGCCTACCCCTATTCCGGGTATATCCGAATTTGGCTGTCTTTCCCCACCTCCGTGGCTGGAGTGGCAACAAGTAGAGACCCTAGCCTTAGTGTGTCCCCCACTGGACTGTATGATGGTGTCCCTTTGTTGATTGGAACAAATGCTCATATGTTCGGAAGGCTGGCACAGTTGTGTTATGAAAACAGGGTCAAAGACTAGTAGAGCTTAAGAGTTCCGGCTTTAATTAAGAAGGCCTATGAGGCACAGAGAGATGCTGAAAAACAGAACCAGAGGAACCGGTCGGAATTGTATGGAAGAAGGATCCTGAGTCTCTGATCCTGGCGCCAAATGCCCAGTGTACCTTACAGGAGAGGTCCGTATCAGAAAGGATGTTAAGAATAAAATATTAATGTTGGATGCACCAGGCGATGGAAAATTGCCAGAGGGACTGCTGGTCAAGCCAGTATTTTGCCCTAGAGCCCATGCTTATGCCAGAAGGGTAATGGTCCAAGTTCATAATGTGTCTGAAAGAGACATTCGATAAACAGAGGTTGCATACTGGCTAATGTGCATTGTGCAGACACTGCAGTGCTACCCAGCAGCAAGAGTTCAAGGAAGAATGACAGAGTAACGCCTGACTTGTTTGATTTCGGCGACTCCCGCTGCCAGCTGAATGGAAAGTGAAGATCAGTGAGAAGCTTGCCCAGAGAGACCAGGTGTTTTCTTTAAAGGAATGGGATGTAGGATGCGTGCAAGGAGCTGAGCACAATATCCGCTGCATGACGAAAAGACCATTTCGTGAGAGGTCTCGACGCCTGGCACCTGCTGACATAGATGATGTGAGACGGCATCTGCAAGAGATGTTAGCTGCTGTATATACAAGAATCCAAAGCCCTTATAGCTTCCCCATTGTGGTAGTGAGGAAAAAGAATGGAACAGTAAGGATGTGTGGATTATACATTTTAAACCGGGCGGACTATCCCTGATCAGTACACAATGCCCGCATTCAGGATGATGCTTGACCGCCTAAACGGGAGCAAGTGGTTCTCTGTGCTGGATCTCCGCAGTGGGTACTATCAGATTCCGATGGCCCCAGAGGACCGTGAAAAGACAGCCTTTATCTGTCCGCTTGGCTTCTTGAATTCATGAGGATGCCTCAAGTGATTTCAGGTGCCCCAGCCACTTTTCAGCGATTGATGGAGCGTGCAGTGGGGACATGAACTTACTAGAGTGCCTGGTATACCTAGATGATGTTATTGTGTTTGGCAGCTCACTGGAGGAACATGAGAGCAGATTATTTAAGGTATTGGACCGACTGGAGGACTTTGCCTTAAACTGTCCATTGATAAGTGTCAATTTTTCAAACATCAGTAAGTATGTGGGACACATAGTATCCACCGAGGAATAGAGACTGACCCAAGTAAAGTTGAGGCCTTGACCACCTGGCCACAGCCAAAAATCTAAAAGAACTGCAAAGATTCCTGGGATTCTGTGGTTATTATCGGCGCTCATCAAGGACTATTCAAGAGTGATCCGCCTTTACTTAACCTTACTCAAGGGTATCCCCCAACCCACAAAAAATACCAAAAGTCAGGCCCTCAAGACTGAAAGAGTGTATTTTCATCCGAGTGAAGTATTTGGGCCCGCTGACCCTGATTGTGAGACTGCTTTTCATGAGATCATATATCAACTTACCCATGCTCCAGTGCTGGCCTATGCCGATCCAAGAAAACCTTACGCCCTGCACACTGATGCTAGCTTGCAAGGGTTGGGGCTGTGTTGTACCAAGAGCACGAGAATGGCCTGAGACCAGTGGCCTTTGCCAGTAGAAGCTTGACCCCATCCGAAAAGAACTATCCTGTACATAAGTTAGAGTTCCTAGCTTTGAAGTGGGCTATTGTTGACCAATTCCATGAGTACTTGTATGGGGCTAAATACTAGTAAAAACTGACAATAATCCTTTGACCTATGTGCAGACCTCAGCTAAGTTGGATGCCACTGGCCATAGGTGGCTTTCTGCATTATCTACATATGACTATGCTCTCGAATACGAGCAGGTCTGAACCACATAGATGCTGATGCTCTCCTGGAGGCCTGTTCCCCAGAATGATTGGGTCCGATTGGCAGAACCTGACATTCGGGCACTCTGCGGAAGTTTGACAGGGAGGAACAAATGTCCACGGACGAGTGGACTGCATGGTGGATTGCTTGGGAGCTCTGAGAATTGCATACCTGCTGCTTATTGCCACTTTTCTGCAATAGACATTGGTGCACTGCCTCAGCTGGACAATGACAGTATTCGGCGGGCTCAATCCCGCGATCCCATGATCAAAGCAGCTTTAGAAGCCCTCTATGCAGGAAAAGATGTGTCCAAATTACGCTCCACTGATTTGAGAACTGCACTGTTATACAAAGAAGGTCCTAAGTTGAAACTGATCAATAAACTGTTATACAGAGAAACAGTAGACAGAGGGGGACAAGTAGACAAACAACAACTAGTGCTGCCCACTGCCTTCGAGACTCAGTACTGAGGTCCTTGCACAACCACATGGGGCACCTTGGTATAGACAGAACACTTGACTTGGTGAGATCCAGATTCTATTGGCCTAAGATGGGGCTGATGTGAGCAACACATTCGAACTTGTAGTCGCTTTACAGAGGAAAGCTTTGCCCCAGAGGGCTGCCCCCCTTGTTAACATCACCACCAGTGCACCCATGGAGCTGGTCTGTATTGATTTTCTAAGTTTGGAGTCAGATCAAAGAAATATCAGTAATGTGCTGGTGGTCACTGACCATTTCACGAGATATGCCCAAGCTTTCCCCACCAAAGACCAGAAAGCATCCACTGTGGCCAAAGTACTTGTAGAAAACTTTTGTTCACTATGGGGCTCCACAAAGAATCCATTCTGATCAAGGGAGACTTTGAGAGTCGTCTGATCAAAGAGATGCTTTCTCTGTGGGAGTGCGAAAGTCCAGAACCACTCCTTACGACCCCCAGGGGACCCAAGCCTGAACGTTTCAACCGCACTTTGCTAGATATGCTAGGCACCCTGCACCCAAAGGACAAGCCTAGATGGAGCCAACAAATTAGCACCCTGGTACATGCTTATAACTGCACCAAAAGTGATGCCACTGGATTCTCCCCTACCGCCTGATGTTTGGAAGAGAAGCTCGACTACCAGTAGATGTGTGTTTGGGGTCTCTCCTGATGGGGTTCAAGCTGACAACTATTTACAGTATGTGCAAAAGTTAAAGGCCCAGCTAACTCATGCGTACCAACTGGCTCAAACCATGGCTGCCAAAAGAAATCTGGCCAACAAAGAAAGGTATGATAAAAGGTGAAAGACAGGAACTCCAGGAGGGAGATCGGGTATTGCAAGAAATCTGGGATTGCATGGCAAGCACAAGATTGCTGACAGATGGCACCATCTCCCTCACATTGTAGTGGGCAAACTAGATGATCTGCCAGTGTACAAAGTAAGGCCTGAGAATAATTCAAAGATGTAAAACAATGCATAGAAATCATTTACTGCCCATTGGACAAATCTTAATTGAGTCTGAGCCCTAGAAGATGCCCCTCTGGACCAGTGACTAGAGCTGCTGCTAAGAAAAGATCAAGAAAGTCTGCACCTACAGAAGCAAAGTTAAAGTGTTCCCTCCACAAGTCCCAGTTGAGCATGACTGTCAGTCCATATCGGAAGAAAGTGAGAGTGACTTTGAATACTATCCTTCTTACGAACTGAGTCAATTGTTTCGGGCAATCCCTAGTCAATACTGGAGACAAAGCTGGGCCTTCTGGACTGTCTAAGCCCCAGCTTCATCCCTGGAGCCAATGCTCCAGAAAGTGAAGTGCAAAGCATCAGATCAGATGAAATGGAATCATTGTGCATGGTTGAACTGTTTGAGCTTTCAGGGAGGAAAATGATAGATTGGGCAGACTGGTGATACACCGAACAAGAAGAGTATTTTGAGTGCCCTGACAGTCCACTGCCAGTGTCCGAAAGCTCTCCATGCGAGCCAAATGTTGTGGACTCAAACTATAACTCCTGGGCTGAAAGTGCCCCAAGTTCTAGCCTCTCTACCCCATGGAGACTCCCCTGACAAGTGTGGACAATGCTGAAAATGAGGCTCAGAGTGCAGAGACTGTAACAGTTCCCCTAGAAAGACTGGTCGAGCTGTAAAGCCTGTGGTGCACCTCAGTTATGATTCCCTTGGGAGGCCTGTGGATTTGCCTCTCAATGTTGTCCATAAAGGCGTGTATGTGTCCCAGGCTCATTGCCCAAACTGGCGTCAGTGCTAACTCAAGTTACTTGTGTTGCCCTCTAAGTATGGTGCCCTTGCCCGTCCAGCCCCAAGGTAACTGATAGGAAGGGCCCCTCTCTTCAGGTTTCATGTACAAGAGGTAATAACTTGAGTTATGGTACAATGTGTATGTAATACTGTGTAAAGAGTGACGTACTGCAATGTTTCAGAAATGTGTTCTTGGTAAAATGATATATTGACTGATGATTACATGTGGAGCCTAATGCAAATGTATGGTTGCAGTTGAAACTTATGGGGTACTTGCTTGACGCGGACGCTAGCTTTCCCAGGCCAGGAAGGTGTAACCCCTGCAAATGGGGGTTCCAAAAGACTTCCAGGAGCTTGCTTGAATGCTCCAAGCCTGAATGGTGTTTGGCATTTAAGCCATTTATCAGTGAGTGTTTTAGAACCTCTGGTACTGTCTCTTTAAGAGCTGTCTGCTTGCAGACATAATTAGTTTGTATGGGGGACTGTGTGTTTCTTTGATTGAGTACCACTCAAGCTGCTGCCAATTCACTTCATTTTGCAGTCACTAGGAGTGCAAAGGGAACCTATCTGAAAGATGTAACTGTTTGCCAGAAATTATTTAGAGTAATAATGAAATTACAGTTTGTCTAACCTGCTTTCTTTGCAGTCAGAACTGTGTCTGCTAGTTCCCATTCTAGTTTTGAACTGCTGAACTGGACCAATCAGTGTGGGGTAAGCTAGCTCTAAAATGGTGCCTTGGACGAATCAGAACTTGGACTCATAATCTGAGCCAGCCACAAGAGGATTATATGGGCAGTGACTCTGGGAGATGTAGTTTAGACTTCAGTGCCTTTTGGACCAACAGCAGCAGTCTTGTGAGTGACAGCCAATCCAGTCAAGAACTGGGAGGAACTCAAAGGAAGTGCCGGTTTTGTCGGTTGGAGTTTCAGTTGAGCTTTGGCAGTGAAGAAGGAAGGAGCCCTGTGCTTTTCAGTGTGCAGTTTTAGTCAAAAAACGTGTGTAAGGCCCAGAGTTCGGTCTGCAGCTTGTGTAACAGCTTGTTAGGACTGAATCCGTCCTGTGAAAAGAATCAAAGGATCTCTGAAGAGTAGAAACCAGGCTCACCCTGTAGAAGACTGGAAGAATTGCTGAAAATTGCACTCGGTCTGTCAGGAACTGAATCTGCTGTGTGTTCTCCCGGGTATTGTGCAGTAATTGCGATCGGGATACAGATGCAGCCTGCCTGGTATAGTGCTTTCTTTTATATGGATGTGTGAAGAGGTTTGTGTACCTCAAGTGAGCCCTGCTGACATTGAAGGACCCTATCTTATTTGGAGGTCGTGAGTACTAATTCAGGGTCGCTCCCTGTTGAATTGCCACATTAAATCCAAATGGAATTACTGTACTGCTGACTGTTTAATTCTCCTTTTCTCTGTGAAAGGGCCCCTACCAGCTGCCACGGTTTGGACTAGCCACTAGGGCTTGGGTACCCAGGGACAGTAACTGATAGGGATAGGCCTGTGCACAGAGCCATAGAGTGGATTGTTAGAGTGATGGGCTGGTTGACCTGATTTCCCCTGTCCTTGTTATATCCCTAAATAAATCAGAGCTGCTTGTTTCAGCAAAGTTATACTGCCTGAGGTATTTGTCTATGTTAAAGTACTGTACTGTGATTGTTGCACTGTATCTCATTTCACAGGAGGTCCCAGTGCGGAACCACACCTGGGGTAAGTGTATACTGTGAAGGTAATTCTGATATATTGTGTGGGCCACTAGTGGGAAGAAAGGGGTTGCAGTGTCCCAGAGGGCTGTGACCAAGTTAGTTTAACTATTGCAAACCCTGACCTCTGGGTGGAGGCACCCGCCATTGGATCCAGGCCCTCAACCTGTTAGTGGCAAATCAGGCGGGGTAGTAGCCCTGGGATAAGCCATCTAGGGGTTACATGTAAATGAATGCAGTCACTTAGCAGGGCACAGGGGTGGCTACAACTGTGTGGGGAAACTATTAAATGTAAAGAGTTTGGCTGCAGGGACACTTTGATCTTGGGAAACTAAAATGTGTAGACACTGTTTACAACGGCCACCATGTTGGGCAGCAATGTGACATCAGCTAGCCAACCATCAAGACAGGATTCTTGCCAAGGAGTCTGGGACTGTGTGAACAGACCTTTGGGGAAAATACCAGGGAATGTTTAAGCACATTTTTATGCACCAATGAGGCATTGTGGCCTCTCAGATCTCTGACTACCTCTCCACCTACAATGTCCTTTGTCCTGAGCAGCATGGCTTCCGAGGCGGGCCACAGTACCAACACAGCCGTCCTAGAGTTCTCCAACTTTCTCCTCCTCCTTAGACACTGGTTCTCTGGCTGGTGCTGTCTTCATTGACCTCTCGAAGCTTTCGACACTGTCTCCCACCCTCCTTCTTGATGCCCTTAGTCTCTGGTTTTGCTGCTGGGCCTGTCTCCTGGTGCACCGGTTATCTGTCTGACGCTCAGCGCGTAAAAATTAATGGGACCTACTCAGACATCTGTCCCATCTTTCTGGGGTTCCCCAGGCTCCATTCTGGGCCCTTACTATTCTCCCTTTACCTTAACACCCTTCCATGCTCTTGCTCGGGAACATTCTATTGCACGCTGATGATGCAGTCATCTTTGCCTCAAGTCGTAACCCTATTGACCTCCAGGACTCGCTGCAGAAGTCCTTCACTGAAGCCGAGGGCTGGTTCAAGAACATAGATTGGTGATAAATCTTAAAAACAAAACCATGTTCTTCTCTCATCCCCAAAACAAGTCCTGCAACTTCAAACTCCTCATTCACTCTGGGTCCTCATTCCCACTCGAACAAGTTGCTCCTATAAATACCTAGGGATCCATTTGACCCCTCCTCTCCTTCCATGGACACATGCTGCCTAAGCCACTGCCACTAATATCCGATTGGGCATCTTACATCGGTATAAACACTGCCTCCCCTGGAGACTCTTGACTCATGATCACCTCCCTATCCTGTCCCTAGTGGACTATGGACTGCCGGTGTATGGTGCTGCTGATCAGACCGCACTCCATAAAATTAGCACTACTCTGAATAAGGCCTGCAGGTTAATTACTGGAGCACCTAGGATGGCACACACCTGTCTACTGTATGCCAAGCGCTGGTACTTGATCTCAATGAGCGCCTCAAATATCTTACCTGTACCCTTACAAAAAAGACCCTCCTTGGGCTTTCCCCACCAGGATTGACCACCACCATACGCCGCTCTGTCCCACTAGTTCATACTCGGACCTCTGGGAAAACCTCTCTTGTTATCCCTAGAGCTAGGACCTCTCACGGCCAAAGAGCCTTCAGCTTTAGGGCCCCCTCCTGGTTCAACACACTGCCCCCCTCCATCTCCGAAGCTCCAACTATATCGTGCTTCAAAACTTCCTTACGTAACCACCTTAATAACACCCGATGCTGTAACTGCCGCTAGTCAAAGCCGTACTCAATACTTATGACAAAGCTTATTACTAAGCTGCTAAGGACAACATAACTCTGGTATTGTTTGCATCCATCCTACCTGTACCAGCTTGTTTGTATCTATGTCTTAATTTACTGTTATACCTATGTGTTGTACTGCTATACTGTGTATTTTGGTTTGTCTTACTGTGACAAGGTACCTTTGTAAATGAGCCTATGGCTCAAAGGTTTTCCAAACTGCTGTTTAAATAAAATGAAAAAAAAAAAAAAAAATTGAGGGAGCCTCATACATATTAATTTTTCTGAAAGATTGTGGCTCCAGCCAATGGGGAGCTGCCAGAAAGCTCCCAAGAGAACAGAACTGTAGGGGATTGGGTCAGTTTGGTGGGAGTTCCTCCAGAAGAAGGAGGACTCTTGCCCCTAAAGAGAATTGGGTTGCAGGATGGGCCTGCCTGGGGCTGCCAGAAAGTTGTTCCCATGGCAGGGAGTGCCTGTCCCATCAGGAAAAGGGAAAGCAGAAGCAAGGAGGAAGCAGCTTGGAAGAGAAAATGGGAAAGCTGCAGGTTACTGACTGTTCCACATTGTTCTGAAATTGCACTACAGTGATGGGATAAATGCAGCTTGAATGGAATAGGGAAAGCTGCAGATTGCCAAGAATGTATGTTAAATTGAAGATGTACCTGAGCTGTAGGAAAAGGAGGAAGGCTGTTTCCTGAACTTGTAAAAAGGACAAAGCTTAGTCAAAACCTGGAAAAGGTGGGAATACAGAGGAATGATGAAAAACAAGTGAATTTGAATGTGCTGAAAAAAGAAAAGGAAGAGTGAACCTCTTCAGCTGTAGAATTGTTAAGTATCTGCACGGTGAGAAAAGGGACTGCGAGTGCAGGAAATATGTGTGAGCCAGAGCAAGAATGTGGCCGTGTTGAAGTCAAGAGATACTGCAAGGAAAAGAGAGAAACAGACTGCTATGGCTACACAACATGGCAGGAAAGAGAAAGAGAAAGAAAGAGAAACAGAGGAGAATGTGCTGAATGTTTCTACTGACATCCAGGGCCAGATGGGGAACTCGCTAACCCCCATCAAGTGGGGTCTGCCGCTGCAGGGGATCGTGGGTCTTGTACCTGAGTGCTAGAGTTCTCTGATCAGATGGAGCTGGGTCATGGAGCCACTCCCGGGTCTGGGTCCTCGGTAGTTGGGAGGTCTTATGCACACACCAATCGCACATATCAGTGAGACGGCTCATGAATATTAATGAGCCAGGAGCCTGTCTAGTGCTGGGGCACAGAGAAAGCACTAGCGACAGGCTGAAAAGGGGACTAAATGTAAAAATAACTATGTGGGCCATTATAGGAAATGTATGGCCACAGTTCTAAGGGGGAATGAAAAGTTAGGATGTTTACTGTTTGTGCAGCAAGTAAATAAAGTAAAACATTATACTGGGCTGCCTGGGGGCAATTGAAAATGGCACAGCGACTGATAGTTCCTGAAAATTGGCATAATACTTGTCTAGTGTACTTACCCAGTAAACAAAAGCTAAACAAAAGCTAAAAATAGAGGGCTGAGTAAATGTTTTAATAGATGCAATTGCTTAACAGGGCAGAGGGATGGCTACAACTGTGTGGGGAAACATTTATTCAAAGTAATGAGTTCGGCTGCAGGGACACTTTGATCTTAGGACACTGTAAATTGTAGACTCTGTTTACAACAGCCACCATGTTGGGCAGCAATGTGACATCAGCTAGCCAACCATCAAGACAGGATTCTTGCCAAGGACTCTGGGATTGTGTGAACAGACTTTTGGGGAAAATGCGAGAACGTTTAGGCACATTTTGTTAATTTTTCTGAAGGATTGTGGCTCCAACCAATGGGGAGCTGTCAGAAAGCTCCCAAGAGAACAGAACTGTTAGGGTTTGGGTCAGTTTGGTGGGAGCTTCTCCAGAAGGAGGGGGGCTGTTGCCCCTGAAGAGAATTGGGTTGCAGGATGGACCTGCCTGGGGGCTGCCAAAAATTTGTTCCCAGGGCAAGGAGTGCCTGTCCCATCAGGAAAAGGGAAAGCAGAAGCAAGGATTAAGCAGCTTGGAAGAGAAAAAGGGAAAGCTGCAGGTTATTGACTATACTGTATTATTCTGAAACTGCACCACAGAGGTGAGATAAAGGCAGCTCAAATGGAAAAGGGAAAGCTGCAGATTGCCAGGAATTTGTGTTGAATTGAAGATGCACTTGAGCGGTGGGAAAAGGAGAGGAAAGGCTGTGTTCTGAACCTGGATAAAGGACAAACATTGTGTCAAAACCTGGGAAAAGATGGGAATACAGAGGAATGATGAGAAATAAGTGAATTAGAATATGCTGAGAAAAGAAAAGGAAGAGTGAGCCTCTTCAGTTGGAGAATTGCTAACTACCTGCATGGTGAGAATAGGAACTGTGAGTGCAGGAAATATGTGTGAGCCAGAGCGAGAATGTAGCTGCGTTGAATTCAAGAGACACAGCAAGGAAAAGAGAGAAACAGATTGCTGTAGCTACACACTGTGGCAGGAAAGAGAATGAAAGACAGAAGAAAAGAATGTGCTGAATGTTTCTGCTGACACCCAGGACTACATGGAGAACACGCTAATCCCCATCAAGTGGGGTCTGCCACTGCAAGGGATCACGGATTTTGTACCCAAGTGCTAGAGTGCTCTGATCGGAGGGAGCGGGGCCGTGGGGCCACTCCTGGGTCTGGGTCCTCGGTAGTTGGCAGGCCTTGCACACATGCCCTGCACCAGGCCTGTAAGGGGCCGAAGGGGACAAGCTGCAAGATCTGCAAGCAAGAGGAAGGAAGAGCAAGCAGCAGCCTCTGTGCTCCTTGTTCAAGTATCGAGCCCAGCTCTGCCTGTGTTCCATCAGTCCTCAGGAATTCAGTGAACTGTGCCATCCGTGGATCGATTCTGCAGAACCGTGAGAAAATTGCAGGAATTGCCCCGAACCTGGGGACTGTTAATAGTTTAAGCACACATACTAAAGCTGGAGATAGAGCTGAGGTTTAGATAAGGGAAGGGATGTAAAAAGTTAAAATTCTTCAAGTGTGCCAATGCCGGCTATGAGCTGTACCTCAGGGCTGCAACCTTAAATCTGGGTACCCAAATACTGGACTTTGGGGTTAAATGGACTGAATGACAAGTTGCTCATCTCCCGGTGTGACCTGGAGGAGAGGAGAGATGGAGTTACATAGTAAAATATTTTACAACAAGGCACATACAGCAGTAGAGCAACAGACAGAGTACATAGTAGACAGTTAGAGATTTTAGCTATAAACACCTGATTTACCTAAAGTATACAGTGTTTCAAGTAGCACTGATTACGTACAGGGACATGAGTACCAAAAAGCCGGCAGTAGCCACATGTGCAACAACAAAAGTGGGACTTTATGGAGTACAAACAATAGGTAGGAGTTGCAGGAAGTTTGCTTTAAGTGTAGGTGGGCAGAGACCGTGAGAATACAGAGTGCAATGGTCATATAATGAAAAGGCTATCAAGTGTACTATATATAAGGATATTTAGCGGCTAGAACATGCAGGTTGTTTTCAGTATAACAGAGTTAGATAGTAGGAGATCCAGAAGGAGCACAAGCATACCTCCAGTTACAAATGGATCAGCAAATGAAATGAAAAGGGAAATGGTATAACTAAATGTGGGGATTTCGAATCCTGGTAAGTCAATGCCTGGGGTAACTGTTGGGGAGGTGGGTTGGTACAACATCCCAGAGGTTGTACTGCAAGTAATCAGACCCACTACTATGAACTCGGGGTGGAGGCACCACCATTTTATTGTTATCTTTTGGGAAAGGACCCCCATAGGTCAGGTATGGGAACCCAGGCCCCTTAACCATGGTCAGGCCTGCATGGCATGGTGGTGGCCCTCTCCAGGATTGCACCAAAGAGGGGCTACACATGGAGGTACTGCTGTGATCTCCTGCACCAGTCAAACCCAGAATGGACCCCACCTCAGCTCACTAAAATGTGGGACCCTTGCAAGTGGTGGGCTATGGAAAAGAGGTTATGAAAAGCAGTAAAGAAGTGATTTTGGTGCCAAAAGCTGTCGAGCTGATTTCACTGCTGGTCAATGAATGTTTAGGGGAGTAATCACCCCCCCCCAGTGGCCAAAAATGGAAATTGCACCTCAAATTGTGCCACTTGGAAAATAATGGTGTCAAGGGTCCCTGGGCTAGGGTTAATATCATCAAAAGCTCTGAATAGGTGGTGATTGTATAACATTAAGAAATGGTTTGATGTTGATGAATAGAGTAGGTAACCCTATGTATAGAGTAGGATGTTCAGTGTCAGTGGCTCAGTGTCAGTGTCAATGTCAGCGGCTCAGTAGGTAGCACACTCGCCTCTGAGGCCAGGAGATCAGAGGGCTGTGGGTTCAGTTCCTACATCTGGCACTTAGGTTAATATCCCAATACTGACACTGTAGTGCAGCATGAGAGGGGTGCTGCACTTCTGAGGTGCCGTCTTTCGGATGAGACGTTAAACCGAGGTCCCATCTGCCTGGATTGGTGGTAGTTCAGGTGGATGTTAAAGATCCCATGGCACTTATCGAAAAAAGTAGGGGAATTTCCCCAGTGTCCTGGCCAAATTTCCCTCATTCACTTAAAAAAATACCACCAACAGATTAATCTGGTTCAAGGTCAGTTGGCATTTATCTGTATCCCCCTTCCCTGGGTCGTGCCTGAAAATAGGCAGGATTTGTCTAGTGCACTTACCTGGTCAACAAAAACTAAATAAAAATGTCATAGGTTTTGACATTATTGTTAATGTGAATGGGTTACAGTGATGACTTGAGGGTAAGTCTTAAGCTTGGCACAGATGCCAAGCTTTTGAGGAGGGAGAGTGTAAACCCTCTGTCAAGGGTTTACCAGTGAGCCCCTGAAAAAGGCTAATTTCCCCAATGTTTTGCTTTCACCCCTCATTCTTTTTTTGTCCCGAGTCCTGGTTCCCTTGCTTCTGCCCCCTGTGTTTCTACTTCTCCTACAGGCCCCAGCATGGTTTCCAAGGGAGAGTGGGGCTGGAGGAGCATGTTCAAGGAACAACCAGTTTTAAAAATGGCACTGAGGTGCCGGCGAGCTCTGGACATGTGCAGAAGTGCATTTTCATGAGGCCTTTAGCAGCTGATTTGGTTTGCCTGTCCAGTCCCTCAGCAGAGCAAAAGAGGGAAAAGAGACTTTATCCGGTAGGGAGAGGCTACCGGGAGAAAGAAAATTCACTTTTAGTGAGCGCCAATCACGCTTGAGCTACAGGGAGCCTTCTTGTGCATATCAATGATGAGGCTCATGAATATTAATGAGCTAGGAGCCTGTCTAGTGCTGGGGCACAGAGAAAGCACTAGTGACAGGATGAAAAGGGGACTAAATGTAAAAATAACTATGTGGGCCATTGTAGGAAATGTATGGCCACCGTTCTAAGGGGAAAATGGAAAGTTAGGATGTTTACTGTTTGTGCAGCAAGTAAATAAAGTGACACATTATACTGGGCTGCCTAGGGGCAATAGAAAATGGTGCAGCAACTGGTAGAGGGTTGAGTAAATGTGTTAATGGATGCAATCGCTTAACAGGGCACAGGGATGGCTACAACTGTGTGGGGAAACTATTAAATGTAAAGAGTTTGGCTGCAGGGACACTTTGATCTTGGGACACTGTAAAATGTGTAGACACTGTTTATAACGGCCACCATGTTGGGCAGCAATGTTACATCAGCTAGCCAACCATCAAGACAGGATTCTTGCCAAGGACTCTGGGACTGTGTGAACAGACTTTTGGGGGAAAATACCAGGGAATGTTTAAGCACATTTTTATGCACCAATAAGACATCAAGGGATCCTTATACATATTAATTTTTCTGAAGGATTGTGGCTCCAGCCAATGGGGAGCTGCCAGAAAACTTGCAAGAGAGCAGAACTGTTGGGGTCTGGGTCAGTTTGGTGGGAGCTCCTCCAGAAGGAGGGGGCTCTTGCCCCTGAAGAGAACTGGGTTGCAGGATAGGCCTGCCTGGGGGCTACCAGAAATTTGTTCCCCAGTGTAGGGAGTGCCTGTCCCATCAGGAAAAGGGAAAGCAGAAGCAAGTAGGAAGCAGCTTGGAAGAGAAAAAGGGGAAGCTGCAGGTTACTGACTGTTCTGCATTGTTCTGGAATTGCACCACAATGATGAGATAAAGGCAGCTCGAATGGAAAAGAGAAAGCTGCAGATTGCCAGGAATTTGTGTTGAATTGAAGATGCACCTGAGCGGTGGGAAAATGAGGGGAAAGGCTGTGTCCTAAACCTGGAAAAAGGACAAAGGTTATGTTGAAACCTGGGAAAGGATTGGAACACAGAGGAATGATGAGGAACAAGTGAATATGAATGTTTATTTATTTATTTATTTCAGTTTAGGATTAATGGCTTTGAGTCCATGACTCATTTTCAAAGGTTACAAGTCATTGTTGTACAAACATTACAAATATAACAGTGTTTACAGAAAACAGTTACACAGGCATTCAAATACCAAGAAATTATATACATCCAACGATAGGTTAAAGAGGATAGGATCAAATAGGGTTCAGCCTTGTAATTCATTAGTTTGAAGGTCAATCTAGGAGGAAGGGGTAGGGGGTCAGCCAGGGATGGCGTTGTCATTGAAGAAGTGCTTTGTCAGCCAAGTGGGCCTTGTTTGGGGAGGGTTTGAGGAGATATAAGGGGGTGGCTGAAATCCTGCCACATTAGTGCAGACAAGCACAGTTCTTTTTTGTGTCAAGAAGGGATCTGAGCCCAGATTTGAAGGTACTAATCTTGGGTGTATCTGTGAGGTTAGCAGGTAGCTCATTGTACCATTTCTGTCCTTGGTACAGGATGGAGTTCTGGGTGAGTTTCGTCCTTTTGAATGGAATCACCAGCCTATCTGTATCCGCACTTCTAGTTGATTTGGTGGGAGCTGCCGGTGTAAAGAGACAGCCCAGTGCCAGGGAGGTAAGCCCAAGAAGCACTTTTTTCAGTAGCAGGCAGATTTGGTATTGTGTTTTGAGATGGAGTGGGAGTCACCCAGTTTCAGTGTAGAGCATGCAAGTGTGGGTGTCCTGAGAAGCCCCTACTGACAGATGGCAGGCCTTGTTTAGGGGTGTGCTGACCCTGTTTAGGGCAGTTTTAGTGCCTGCCCCATAGATAGGCAGCCTATAATCTACGGAGGACAGTATTGAACTACTGGTGGCAAGTTTGAGAGCATCAGGTGTCATATGGTGGTAGAGGACCCCAAGTTTTGTATTTGTTGACTTGACAACGGAGTTTATATGGCCGGAGAAGGTTAGTATACCATCAAAGGTAATGCCCAGGTATTTGAATGTTGTTACTTGTTCCAGTATTTCACCCTTGTGGTTATGAATGAGCAAAGGGTGGTATTTGTTTTTGCTTTGGGAGATAAAGAAGAGTAGACTTTGTTTTTTTATGGTTTAATAGTAGTTTGTTTTGTGTGAACCAGGATTCAAGCTTGAGGAAGCTGTTTTGGAGTTCGGTAGTGATGGAGTTGTGATCTTTGCCAGCAACAGGTATCACTGCATCGTTAACATAGAGAACGGTGCGTACTGTACATGCGGATGGTGCAGAGTTGATGAAGAGGCTGAAGAGCAGTGGGCCGAGAATAGAGCCTTGTGGGACCCTGAGGCACACTTCCTTAGCTGATGATAGGGTGTCTCCAATTTTGACTCGTTGCGACTTGCTTTTGAGGTAGCTTCCAAACCACAGTACCATGTCTGGGGATAGGCCTGTAGAATGGAGGCAGTTTAGGAATAGTTTGTGATTAATAGAGTCAAAGGCCTTCGTAAGGTTGATGAAGACTGAGCCTACCGCCTCCCCATTATCTAAGGCACCATAAAGCTGGGAGGAGTAATCAATAGAGATGCAGCGAAATTACATTCTGCTGGCGAAGTGAACGTGAAATGACTACTTTGCATTGTCACTACGCTACGTGGAGTGGCCAATAGGAAAGGCTCACTTTGCCTTGTAATTATTACTTTGCATTGTCATTCCACCTTAACACAAAGTAAGGCAGAGTGGCAACATTATTGGCAGCCCCCCAGTGCCCCACACACACACACAGTCACCAGAATTAATGTACATCCCCAAAATGCTAATGTCTTGTGTCCAGAAAACTCCCCAGTGCTGACGAAGTGAAATAAGAGCACAACAAGAAATACAAAGTCTTGCAGAATTAATGACACACTCAGTCATGCGCGCAGTGGACGTGGTCACATCACACATAGACACCAGAATTAATGTGCATACCCAAAATGCTACTGTCTTGTCTCCAGAAAATTCCCTAGTGCTGACGAAGTGAAATGAGAGGGTAACAAACAATGCTAAGTCTCCCAGAATTAATGGCACATTCAGTCATGCTCACAGTGGTCACACACAGTCACCAGAATTAATGTGCATCCCCAAAATGCTACTATCTTGTGTCCAGAAAATTCCCCAGTGCTGGCGAAGTGAAATGAAAGGTTAACAAGAACTGCAAAGTCTCCCAGAATTAATGGTGTACTGCAAATGCACAGACAGATTAAGACTGCACTGCACACTCAAGAGATGCAGAGTCAGACACAAAGGCACAACACCACCTAACCAGTGCTAACAAGTCACAAATCCAAATCTAGAAAGAATACCTTTTGCCGGTTGGGGGGGTAGTGCACAGCAGTAACAGTCCACTACCAGTAAAGATACCCATTGCGCCCTCCCTTGTAGCACTTGACGAACCCTCATCTTTCTTGCCCTGCCTTCTGGGGCTTGCAACTGTAGGGCTACTCTCTGCCTGCTGGCCTAGCCAGGCCTGTCGTGGTGGTCCTCATGTCTTCTCCTACCCCTCTCTGTACCCACTAGCTCCCTGCTGGCCTACTTTCCTGCCTTCTCTCCCCTTCGCCTACTTACCTGACTTTCTCCTGGATGGTTCTCTGCCCACCCCCTTCCCTGGTTCCTGTTTAGCTCCCCTTGCTCCTCACCTAAGGATTACCACCTCTCCAGTTGTATTGACTAGATGCACTAGATGTAACACTCTCTCTACATTTTCAATTTCTAGCTGTGGTGGTTTACATGTTTGCTTTCTTGCCTATACTGTCGGTATTTTGTACCCCGGCCCCTCCCTGTATGTGGGTCCGCAAGCCTCCTTGACTATATACCCTGTTCTCTGTATTGTAATTTCTCTGGCCCACCTGTATTATCGGCTGTTTGCTACCATGACTATGTACCATGTTTTCTGTATTGTGCTTGTATGCTACCGTGACTATGTACCATGTTTTCTGTATTGTAACCTCCCGGGTCGCACCTGAAAATAGACATTTATTGTCTAGTGTGCCTACCTGGTTAACAAAAACAAATAAATAAATAAACAAGCATTTGTCAATGCCGAATGTTGCTTGCTTATATGTGCTGTTTAGGTATTTGGAAGTGAAAGTACCATGCCTAAGAACTAAGAACCCCCCCAAGACATCCATTATATTATTACAGCAAGCATAACAGCATACCTCAGTACTCAGCTCAGTTAGAGAAATAAACAGAACAACTAAATCTATATTATTACAGCAATCCTCGAAGTATCCAATCATTGCTTTGTGTCCACTCCAGAGACCCTGCTGTAATATAGGACCGCAGAGGACTCTAGGCGGGAGGGTGGGCAACTCTAAAGTCCTGGCAAAGCTCCACTGAGCTCGCTCACTCCCCCCTGTCACTCGCTCATTCTATTTCTTCCGATGCTGCAGGCTGCCCTTTTGTACTGGGCTCATGCTTGTGTTGGCACCTTTTTCTGCCCACAAAGAAATCTGCAGCAGTCCCGACAGAGCTTCGTTAAGCTCGCTCACTCCCCGTCCCTCACTCGCTCATTCTGTTTCTCCTGGCGCTGCAGGCTGCCCTTTTGTATCAGGCTCCTGCCTCTGTTTGGCACCTTTTTCTGACCACTAAGAAATCTGCAGCAGTCCTGACAGAGCTCCGTTGACCTTGCTTACTCCCCCTCTCTCAGCCACTTATTCCGTTTCTCCTGGCGCTGCAGGCTGCCCTTTTGTACTGGGCTCCAGCCTGATTTTGGTGCCTTTTTCTGCCCACAGAGAAATCTGCAGCAGTCCCGACTGAGCCCTGCTGAGCTCACTCCCTCCCACCTCTCACTTGCTCATCCTGTTTCCCCTGGCGCTGCAGGCTGCCCTTTTGTACTGGACTCCTGTTAGCATTGGCACCCTTTTCTGCCCACAAAGAAATCTGCAGCAGTCCCAATAGAGCACCGTTGAGCTCGTTCACTCCCCTTCTTTCACTCACTCATTCTGTTTTTCCTGGCACTGCAGGTTGCCCTTTTGTACTGGGCTGCTGCCTGCATTGGCGCCTTTTTCTGCCCACAATGAAATCTGCAGCAGTCCCGACACAGCTCAGTTGAGCTGGGTCACTCCCCTTCTCTCTCGCTCAATCTTAATCTGTCCTAAACACTGATTTCCCAAAGCGACTGTGCTATTCTGTGCTGGAAGAGCGAAAATGTATTTTGACCAGGATGTGAAAAATGACAGCTGTATTGTTCATAAGGAGGTGCGGAAAATGCCAATATTAAAAATCTGGAGTGAAAATATTGCAAATTTGCGAAGTTATGAGCGTGAGTAGAAACTGCGCAATGCATGCTTGTAAAAGAGTCATTTTTTTTATTTTTCCCACCAAATTTGCAACATAGGCTACTTGAGAGCTCACCTCAGCACTGTCGTTTTGTTACTCGGTCCCGAAAGGTGATTCCACGCAGTGACCGTAACATCACCTTATGGACTGAATAACTCCATGACAGTGGCTGAATTCATGAGGAGGGGTCCCAATAACTCCATGTTGAAAATTTGGTGCCAAAATTCCCCAAAATGCCTGAGATATGCATCAAAGTTTAAAAAACTCTATTTGTGCCATTATACAGCTTACCTGCATTTGCTTAGTTCTCGGTCAGCTTTGAAGAGTGCAGACGTGTTCCCGGTCCACCGAAGATTGTTGCACTGGGCCCAGAGGTAAGTATGGGGTGAGGGGGTGTGGGAAGCAGGGCATGCAGAGGGTGGGTGCGGGTTGGGAGGGGGCAGGGAGACCACAGGGAGCCGTTTTTTAACAGGTTTTAAAAAAAAATTCTTTTCAGGAGCATTTAGCATGCTGGGGTGGGCTCCCAGCATGCCACCTGAGTGTTTGGGGATCTGTACGATGGGGATTGGGCAACCCCGTTGGCACATACTGAAGGGGGGACAAGAGCCGGATTGGCACCCCCAGCACAGAACGGTGCTGGGATTTTATGTCGATGGGGAGTGGGCTCCCCATCAGCAAGGGAAGGGGACTAAAGCCAACAGGGATTGGCGTCCTGTCATAAGTCTTGGTAATGAGGGTCACTTCCCTCATTGCAGTGGATGACTTGCATGAGTTAGTGGCCCCTGATTGCAGCGGCTAAAATGTTTCAAGGTAGTGGCACGCTAGCTGAACTAGTGTCAGCAGCAGCGTGCGGGCCACGCCTCCAAAGGCAGTGGAGGCATTGGCCACAACAGTGCTGCACTTCCACAACCTGCTTCTGCAGCAAGCTGCCGCAACATATTTCTTGCGCATGCACGCAAGCAACATAAAAATTGATGCAGGTGCAGTGGATAGCAGGCTCACACTGCTGCAATTACTCTGGCACAATAAAAGTTGTCTGATTTAATGGTATGTATCGCACACACACTCACACACACACACTACAAGTTTTGCATAGCAAATAGAAAACCTTTAGCAATATAACCAAATGTTTTAAACAAACTGAAATTATACACTGCTGCACCACTACAATCAGCAAAAAAATGTCAAGATTTGCTGAAAATATTACTACGTGTACATTAACACAGTTGAACAAGAAAAATATAACCAAAACAGAAAAACTGCCTTTTTCTCCCAGCTATTCTACCTACATCACAGATATGTCCCTCCCCCAAAGCACACTTCACAGTACACAGACTGACTGTTCTAAATTAACATTCAAAATCCACACACAAACAATAAACATTCGATGATTTGAGCACAGGAGGGCTTCCTACAATTGATGCACTAAATTTTGAACAAAAAAAAAAAAAGCTCAAAAACGCTTTTTTAACAGCTTTTAGAGGATTTGAATCGCAGAGCTCTGAGAGGAAACTATTTCCATCTTCCACTACACACACACTACTCAGAACTGAGGCTGTGCAGAACAATCTAGAGCCCATGTGACCTGCAATCCCATGAAGCACTGCAAATTCACCTTGGAGCTAAATAACAAGGTGAAGTGATGCGAAGTACATTGATTTCAATGTACTTCACCTTAAAATTGGTGGAGAAGTGGTTTGGGGAAGGTGGAATAACATGAAGTCATTGGTTTCAATGGACTTCACGTTCCCCATTATGACACGAAATACTCCGCTTCGCGTTGCGGAGCACATCGTGGATTCCGTGTTACCCCAGCGAATCACTCCACGGAGTGAATTTCGGTCACTTCGCCCACCTCTAACAAGGGCGGTGATTGTGGAGTGCTTTTTTTGGAATCCATGGTGCTGTGGGCAGAGTAGGTTATATTTATCAATATATTCTGTAAGCTGCTCTGAGACCATTCTTTCAAGTGCTTTGGGGGGGAGGGTAGAATGGATATAGGTCTGTAGTTGGACATTTGAGTTTTGCTCCCGGCTTTAAAGACAGGCATGACAATAGTTGACTTCCATAATTTTGGAAACACCCCTGTTCTTAAAGATGCATTAAACACCATTGAGAGAGGACCGGCCAGTTTGTTTAGGAGAAGACTCATGAGTTTCATATCCACTAGATCAGCCCCTATCCTGGTCTTGCCAAGAACCCCCTTAATGTGCTTGATGGTTTCGAACTTGGTGACCTGATTAAAGTAGAAAGGTGGTATAGCATCCTTTGGAGGGTTAGGAGGGGTGGTGGGGTGTTGTTGCCCAAACTGATCTTTAAAGTAATCACCAGGGAGTACGCCAGAAAGGTCTGTGAAAGCATTGTTGAGCTCATTTACGATGTCAATGGGTTCCTGTAAGGGGTCCTCCATTGTTACTAGTAGATTGGGTGGGGCCTTAGGGGTCTTTCCTGTTAGGGATTTGATGGAGTTCCAAAATTTCCTACCAGAACCCCAGCTCTTGCTTAAGAAATCCTTATAGTAGGAAGCTTTAGCCTGCCAAATGAGCTTGGTGCAGGCATTTCTGGCTGCCTTGTAGGCTAATGAATGACACAGGAGTTCCAGATGATTTTGCAATGTGCCAGAGATTGTCTCTATTCTTCATTTAACCGATCAGGGAGTTAGTGAGCCATGGATTGGAGGTACCCCTGATTTTCTTTATTTTGTATGGCGCAAAAATATCACAGGCACGGTTGAAGATTGTTATGAAATAGTTCAAGGACTCGTTACCATCAATATCTCCTGACAAAGGAGACCAGTCCAGTTGTGTTAGGCACTGCTTGAAATGGTCAAGTAGCCCCGATCTCAGGCAGTGATCTTTGGACACCTTAGGTGGGCCCTTGGTGAAGTTGTTTGTCCAGGTGCACTTCACTGGGGAGTGATCACTGAGGCTGTCAGGCAGGACGATGACATCTGATATATGCTCTGGATGTGTGGGCAGGAGCCAGTCTATAAGGAAGCTGCTCCCTGTTTTGTAGTTAATCCGGGTGTCATCAGTTGCCATCTGGGTTAAGAATAGGCTGGATATTAGATCCCTGGCTTTTGTCTGCTTCAGGGAGTGCCAGTTTATGTTAAAGTCACCTACAATGATCTTCTCCCATTGAGTACCTGACTGCTGCAGGTTGTCTGTGACTAGTTTAATTTGGTGTCCAGGTGGTATATATACTGTAGAGAGCAGCAGCGTTTTGTTTTGTTGACCTATGCTTAGCTTAAGATTCAGGATTTGGACCTCTTGTGTGTAGACTGTAGTCAAGGGCCTGCACCTTTATTCTGGATGAAAATGAATGTGCTGAGAAAAGAAAAGGAAGAGTGAGCCTCTTCAGTTGGAGAATTGCTAAGTATCTGCATGGTGAGAAAAGGGACTGGGAGTGCAGGAAATACGTCTGAGCCAGAGCAAGAATATGGCTGTGTTGAAGTCAAGAGATACAGCAACGAAAAGAGAGAAACAGATTGCTGTTGCAACACACTGTGGCTGGAAAGAGAAAGAAAGAGAAACAGAAGAGAATGTGCTGAATGGTTTCTACTGACACCCAGGGCCAGGTGGGGAACTCGTTAACCCCCATCAATTGGGGTCTGCCACTGCAAGGGATCACGGATTTTGTACCCAAGTGCTAGAGTGCTCTGATCGGAGGGAGCCGGGTCATGGGGCCACTCCCGGGTCTGGGTCCTCGGTAGCTGGCAGGCCTTGTGCACATGCCCTGCACCAGGCCTGTAATGGGCCGAAGGGGGCAAGCTGCAAGATCTGCAAGCAAGAGGAAGGAAGAGCAAGCAGCAGCCTCTGTGCCCCTTGTTCAAGTATCGGGCCCAGCTCTGCCTGTGTTCCATCAGTCCTCAGGAATTCAGTGAACTGTGCCATCCATGGATCGATTCTGCAGAACCGTGAGAAAATTGCAGGAATTGCCCCGAAGCTGGGGACTGTTAATAGTTTAAGCACACATACCAGGGCTGGAGATAGAGCTGAGGTTTAGATAAGGGAAAGAATGTTAAAAGTTAAAATTCTTTAAGCGTGCCAATGCCGGCTACGAGCTGCACCTCAGGTCTACAACTTTAAATCTGGGTACCCAGGTACTAGACTTTGTGCTTAAATGGACTGGGACCTGTGGGTCTGGGTTGAATACACCTGCAGCAGTTAGTTAGTTAGTTAGCTAGTTAGCTAGACCTGGTGGCTGCAAATGATTGAGATATGAGATTAAATCAGAAGGGGAAATATGATTACTGGAAAATGCAAATATTAAAAATGCTGAAACTCTATTCTTCTTACCCCATCCTAAACCCTCCCCCTGTAAATAAATGGAGATGTTATTGTTTGCAGCAGAGATTACTCCAGAGCCTAATTTTAGTGAGCAGGTTATTTTCTGAAATGAAAAGGTTAAAGGTATAACTAAATGTGGGGAGGTTCATATCCTGGTAAGTCCATGCCTGGAGTAACTGTTGGGGAGGTGGGTTGGTACAACATCCGTGGGGGTTGTACTGCAAGTAATCAGACCGACTAATATGTACTCTGGGTAGAGGCACTGCCATTTTATTTTTATCTTTTGGGAAAGGACCCCATAGGTCAGCTAAGGGAACCCAGGCACCTTAACCGTGTCAGGCCTGCATGGCCGGGTGGTGGCCCTCTCCAGGATGGCACCAAAGAGGGGCTACACATGGAGGCACTGCTGTGATCTCCTGTGCCAGTCAAACCCAGCATGGAACCCCCACCCTCAGCTCCCTAAAATGTGGGACCCTTGCAAGTGGTGGGCAATGGTAAAGAGGTTATGAAAAGCAGCAGAGAAGTGATTTTGGCACCAAAAGCTGTCTTGAGCTGATGTCATTACTGATCAATGAATGTTTAGGGGAGTGATTGCCCCCTAGTGGTCAAGAGTGGAAACTGCGCCTCAAATTGTGCTACTTGGAAAACAATGACGTCAATCAATTAATCAAACTTTATTTAACCAGGCAGTTACATCATTGAGCAAGCTCATTTGCAAGATGGTCCTGGGACAGAGGACAAATTCATTTACGGTATTCAACATCATTTCATTACACAGCAGACACTAACACAGACTATTTTTAAGTACAAGAACATTAGAAAACTGGATCAAGACTTAGATAACAAGGACTATATACATATACAGGCAATTCATCATATATGGGTTAAGAGACAGTGGAGGACAGAGGGAGGAGAGGATGGCAAAGACACAGTGGAGGACAGAGAGAAGAGAGGAGGGCAAAGACACATGAGGGGGAGCGGGGTGGGGGCAGCCCTGCTAGGGTGGAGGCCCCCAGGAAGGTTGCCACAGGGAAGGAGGGAGGGAGCTATGAGGGGCAGTAGTTACACTAAAAAGGAATGCTGGCTGATGGGGAATAAGGGTCCCAGGGGGTAGAGTTAATAACATCAAAAGCTCTGAATAGATGGTGATTGTATACAATTAAGAAATGGTTTGATGTTGCTGAATAGAGTAGGTAACCCTTTGTATAGAGTAGGATGTCATAGGTTTTGACATTACTGTTAACGTGAATGGGTTACAGTGATGACTTGAGGGTAAGTCCTTAGCTTAGCATGGATGCCAAGAATTTAAATAGAGGGGGAGTGTAACCCCTCTGTCATGGGCTTACCTGGGAGCCACTGAAAAAGGATAATTTCCCCAAGGTTTTGCTTCCACCCTTCATTCTTTTTTTGTCCCGGGTCCTGGTTTCCTGGCTTCTTCTCCTTGTGTTTATACTTCTCCTGCAGGCCCCCGCATGGTTTTCAAGGAAGACTGGGGTCGGAGGAGCACATTCGCAGAGCAACCAGCTTTAAAAATGGCACTGTGGTACAGACGAGTTCCAGGCATGTGCAGAAGCGCATTTTCATGTGGCCATTAGCGGCTGATTTGGTTTGCCTGTCCAGTGGTCCCGGGACCTTAGCTGAGCAAAAGAGGGAAAAGAGACTTTAGCCGGCAGGGAGGGGCTACCGGGAGAAAGAAAATTCACTTTTAGTGACCGCCAATCACACTTGAAGTACAGGGAGCCTCCTAGTGCATATCAATGATGTGGCTCATGAATATTAATGAGCGAGGAGCCTGTCTAGTGCTGGGACACAGAGAAAGCACTAGCGACAGGTTGAAAAGGGGACTAAATGTAAATATAACTATGTGGGCCATTATAGGAAATGTATGGTCACCATTCTAAGGGGAAAATGGAAAGTTAGGATGTTTACTGTTGGAGCAGCAAGTAAATAAAGTGAAACATTATACTGGGCTGCCTAGGGGCAATAGAAAATGGCACAGTGACTGGTAGAGAATTCAGTAAATGTTTTAATACATGCAATTGCTTAACAGGGCACGGGGTGGCTACAGCTGTGTGGGGAAACATTTATTCAAAGTAATGAGTTTGGCTGCAGGGACACTTTGATCTTGGGACACTGTAAAATGTGTAGACACTTTACAATGGCCACCATGTTGGGCAGCAATGTGACACCAGCTAGCCAACCATAAAGACAGGATTCTTGCCAAGGACTCTGAGACTGTGTGAACAGATTTTTGGGGCAAAATACCAGGGAACGTTTAGGCACATTTTTATGCACCAATGAGATATCGAGGGAGTCTCATACATATTAATTTTTCTGAAGGATTGTGGCTCTAGCCAATGGGGAGCTGTCAGAAAGCTCCCAAGAGAACAGAACTGTTAGGGTTTGGGTCAGTTTGGTGGGAGCTCCTCCAGAAGCAGTGGGGGTCTTGCCCCTGAAAAGAATTGGGTTGCAGGATGGGCCTGCCTCGGGGCCACCAGAAATGTGTTCCCCAGGGTAGGAGTGCCTGCCCCATCAGGAAAAGGGAAAGCAGAAGCAAGGAGGAAGCAGCTTGGAAGAGAAAAAGGGAAAGATGCAGGTTGTTGAATGTTCTGTGTTGTTCTGAAGTTTTACCACAACGGTGAGATAAAGGCAGCTCGAATGGAAACAGGAAATCTGCAGATTGCCAGGAATTTGTGTTGATTTGAAGATGCACAGCAGCAGTGGGAAAAGGAAAGGTTGTGTCCGGAACCTGGAAAAAGGACAAAGTTGTGTCATCCTGGAAAAAGACAAAGGTTGTGTCCTTAGCCTGGTAAAAGGACAAAGATTGTGTCGAAATCTGGAAAAAGATGGGAATATGGAGGAGTGATTAGGAACAAATGAATATGAATGCACTGAGAAAAGAAAAGGAAGGGTGAGCCTCTTCAGTTGGAGAATTGCCAAGTATCTGCATGGTGAGGAAAGGGACTGCGAGTGCAGGAAATATGTGTGAGCCAGAGTGAGAATGTGACTGTGTTGAAGTCAAGAGATACAGCAAAGAAAAGAGAGAAACAGACTGCTGTTGCTACACAATGTGGCAGGAAAGAGAAAGAAAGAGAAACAGAAGAGAATGTGCTGAATGGTTTCTGCTGACACCCAGGGCCAGGTGGGGAACTCACTAACCCCCATTAAGTGGGGTCTGTCTCTGCAGGGGATCACAGGTCTTGTACCCGAGGGCTAGTGCGCTCAGATCAGAGGGAGCTGGGCCATGGGGCCACTCCCGGGTCTGGGTCCTCGGTAGTTGGCAGGCCTTGCACACATGCCCTGCACCAGGCCTGTAATGGGCCGAAGGGGACAAGCTGCAAGATCTGCAAGCAAGAGGAAGGAAGAGCAAGCAGCAGCCTCTGTGCCCCTTGTTCAAGTATCGAGCCCAGCTCTGCCTGTGTTCCATCAGTCCTCAGGAATTCAGTGAACTGTGCCATCCATGGACTGATTCTGCAGAACCGTGAGAAAATTGCAGGAATTGCCCCGAACCTGGGGACTGTTAATAGTTTAAGCACACATACTAAAGCTGGAGATAGAGCTGAGGTTTAGACAATGGAAAGGATGTAAAAAGTTAAAATTCTTCAAGCGCGCCAATGACGGTTACCAGCTGCACCTCAGGCCTGCAACTTTAAATTTGGGTACCCAGGCACTGGACTTTGGTGTTAAATGGACTGGGACCTGTGAGTCTGGGTTGAATACACCTACAGCTGTTATTTAGTTAATTAGTTAGCTAGACCTGGTGACTATAAATGATTGAGATATGAGATTAAATCATAAGGGGAAATGTGATTACTGGAAAATGCAAATATTAAAAATCCTTGAAATCTATTCCACTTACCCCATCTTAAACCCTCCCCCTGTAAATATACCAAAATGTTATTGTTTTGCAGAAATGAATCCAGAGACTCATTTTAGTGAGTATGTTATCGTATGAACTGGAAATATTAAATGGTATAAACTAAATGTGGGGAGGTTTGAATCCTAAGTCCATGCCTGGGGTGACTGTTGGGAAGGTGGGTTGGTACAACATCCCGGGGTTGTTCTGCAAGTAATCAGATCCACTAATATGTACTCTGGGTGGAGGCACCACCATTTTATTTTTATCTTTTGGAAAAGAACCTCCGTAGGTCAGCTATGGGGAACCCAGGCTCCTTAACCGTGGTCAGGCCTGCATGGCAGGGGTGGTGGCCCTTTCCAGGACAGCGCCGGAGAGGGGCTACATAACATTATTGCATAATGTGTAAGACCATCTTCATGACCATGTCTTTGCTAGGACTACAACAGAGCAATCAACTTAATGGAGACCCAAGACAATATGAAGGAATAACAAACATGGCGATTTGTGACAGACCGAGGGTGCTTCTGCATCTAACCATGGTGGCTCTACCCAGGTGTACCGTACAGTGTGTGGATGTGCCAATGCTACACGTTACCACTTGCACTAAGACTCACCTGATGCCCCAGACTACAAAACTTGTGCATACTGTGATGCCAGCCAGGATGCCACACCAACTCACACAGAGCAGTCTTTGGCATGGCAAAATACGCTGGCAAATCATGGAGAAAGTGCTTCTGCACACCATTGCTCTCTTTCACGATCTCAGCTGTTCATGTTGGGGAGTTTGAATGTTGTTGGGTAGTAGCCACGATATGACTGTACTGTGTGTGGTCACACTTTCGCTGTTTGTCAAAGTCTGTGCCCCCACCTGACACTGCTAGTGAGGTGACTTGACATTAAATCACCTCCAACACCAGAAGCAGTGTCTTCCTATACAGGTTACTATATACAAGAAAAGGCACTCAGGCAGTATTAAATCTTTTAAGAATCATTTTATTGTTTCATATTTGCCTCAAAATAAGACAAAAGCATATTCTTAATAAAAAAGCAGTCTTTAAATAAATACATGCATCAAAATATGTGATCAGAATTCAAAAAACTTAATGTTCAAGATTCACATACCATGTCAGTGTGAGCAGCCCAGCGCTTCAAGGCCACTAAGACCTCATCGTCAAGGGTCCCATACAGGTCAATGCTGCAAAGAGTCAGCCACATACAATACCAACATATGGTATACCTGACTGTCTGTAATAAAGATGGCTGTTAGTTGTAGTGTGCACTGTGCACACCTGCCTTCCCTCAATTACAGTATCTAGGCCAGCTTTTTGAAGAGCAAGGGCTGATGGAAGCCTCTATCAATCCCCTCCCTTGTGCCATCTGTTTGGTTCAAGGAAACACTTGCGGCAGCTTTTGAGACTTTATTGTTGGGACCCCACTTGTACCATGGCACACTGGGGCTTTGACACAAGTGGGTGCTGGAAGCAACTTTTGTGTTGCTCTAGGAGCCATTTGAAAATCTGGCCACTGATGTTATCATACACTTTGGGGTGCACTCTAAATGTTTGCACACTTTTGTTTAATGAAATATAAATCTTTTATCATTTCATATATTTATAATTATGTGCATACTTGCTAACTCCACCCCCTGATGAAGTCTCCTTAGAGAGGCGTTATTTAGAGGAGTCACCTATGCTACATTGCTTGGCAATTGAATGGTAAATACTTTTGGTCACCTTCATCTATTGAATGTGCCATTTTTTTTTTTTCACAACAGTTGTATGGTAACAGTGGTACCCTCAGGACTGGCATGTAGTTTTCTCGCTGTTCTGCAAGGATTAAGTGTAGCCTTGTACTGAGGGAAAACAGGGAGAACTCACCAAGGGGTATACTGCCAGTGGCTATGGGAACTTGTTATTGAGCAATGGTGGGGGCAGTCACCAGGGAGACACTCACTGAGATGCATGTTGCCAAGGGCTTAGTGGAGTCCGTTAAACAGGTATCACCAGTGGCAATGATCAAGATGGGGGCACTAACCAAGGTGTACGTATTCAAGGTTTGAGGGGAAGCCTTGTATGGAGGAATCTCTAGTGGTATTCAACAATTTGGTGTCCTTACCAAGGTGTAGGCATCCATGGACTAAATGGAAGACTTGTACCAAGGGATGACAGGGGCACACACCATCTTATAGAGTGGCAAGGACTAAGTAAATTCTCATATGGAGGACAGACAGGGGAAACTAAAAAAGGTGAATGCAATCAACAAAATGTTGGTGGATCTCAGTAACACCTTTGATTTAGTACAGCATGAGGTTCTGCTGCAGAAGTTGTCTGACATAGGGGTACAGCAAGAAGCCCTGATGTGGTTTGAGTCTTATTTATCAGGACATAAGCAATGTGTTCTGTGTGGGGCTGCTGTCTCGGGTGTGGTGGATATAGATAGAGGTGTTCCACAGGGCTCAGTCTTGGGCACTGTATTATTTAACATCTATGTAAATAATCTTGCATCTCAGATGATAAGTACTGATATTAGGCTTTATGCGGACAACACAGTTCTGGTAGCATCTGCAAATAATCCCGAGGACCTGAGACAGCGGCTCCAGAAAGACTTCTTCTGCATGAAGGCATGGATGAGGGACTCTAGCCTAATAATAAGTATAAAAAAGACACAGTGTATGACATTCTCTGTGGGCACCCAAATAAATAAGAACCTGTGAGAATTGCAGATAAGATTTTCTGATGGGTCAGTGGTCAGAATGTGACCACCTACAAATATCTAGGAATCCTTGTAGACTTTCGGTTGATTTTTTCAGAACATATTCAGTTACAAACTAAGAAAGTTAGTCAAAGGTTGGGAGCCCTCCGAAGAATATCTGGGTGTCTGTCTAGAGATATTAGAACTAGATTGGTAAAGCAATTATTATTACCCATATTGGAATATGGATCTTCACTATACACGTGTTCAAACCAGAAGTTTTTGGTCAAAATTGACAAATTGTATTATAGGATGGGGAATTATACATTAAGAAAAGGATATGGGGTACATCATTGTTTAGCTTTTCGGGAACTTGCTTGGCTGCAACCAATGGCACGGAGGGAATATTTGTGGCCTGTGGTTTGTCATGGACTAGTCCATCCAAATAATAAAGTGCATACATTGATACATTTGGTCCAATTGGAAATAAACTCATTACATACATCTAAGTTAAGAAAATCATCTGTGAAGATACCCATGAATAGAAATGACACTCCACAATAATCAGGCTAAAAACTGGAATAAATTAGCACTTGAATTAACTGAAATGGTTGATTTGCACAAGTTTAAATCCAAGTTGCATAACTTTTTGAAGGTTCAATGTCATTGTTCTTGGATAATTTTGTATGGTGTGTCAGATTTTGTTTGTATGTTTGCTGTATGTATTAATTATGTAGTTTTGTGATGTATGTTATGATTTTTTTGTACTGGTTTGTTGTTAAATAACATGCAACCTTTAAAAAAAAAACAGAAATTTGTTGTAAATGTTTTTTTTCCCTAACAAAATTACCAGTATAAAAATGCATTTTTTATCGATCAATCAATCAAGTGACTGAGGGGCACCTTGTTCAGAGGGACAGAAGGAAGTGGGGCAGTCACCAGTTTGATGGCTGCAAGGGCTGAGGTGTTCCTGATATGGAGGGATGGCAGGGACATTCACAATGGAGGTATAATCAGCAAGGTGTAGTGTAGGTGATGAATGCCTGAAGGGGAGCCTTACACTGAGGAATGGAAGGTGGGCACTCTCCAAATGGACGCTCACCCAGGGGTAGCATGTCATGTACAGAAGATAATCTGGTATAATTGATTGACAGGTGCATTCCCCAACAGGATGCATTCATCTAGGTATAGGTCATCAACAGCTGAGGAAAGTCTGGTATGGTGGGATGGCAGGGATCATACACACTAAGGGAGGGTGTTCACATGGGTGTTCAAGTTTCAAGTTCAAGTTTATTGCAGGAAAACTCCATTGAGCAAGCTCATTCACAAGGAGGTCCTGTGACATAAACACTTAAAGTACAAACACAAATAGGTAATAACAGTATATACATGAAATGCACGTTACATGATACGGGCTGGATATACATACAATGGTACCACATAGGGTGACCGCAGGTGGTAAACATTGATATGAGACAGGGAAGCGACTTACAGGTTGCATACTGATAACTAAGGACTAAGGGCATGCCTTGTATTAATGGATGCCAGAGGGGCTTTCACTAAGAGGGAGGGAACTCATGAAGATGTAGGATGCTTGTGGTAAGGAGATACCCTCTCACTGTTTTCTTTAACTAGAGAAAAAGTTCTTAGAGTATAAGGCTAAAAAGCTGCACAGCCACAGCAAGACTACCCTAAGACACCATATTAAAATGAAAAGTATGCTAAGACCGGAAACCTTCAGTGCAGAAATGGGCTTGTAGCATTACAGATGACCTGTAACTTAGCATACCAGATAACCCTTAACTTTACTTTCCTGTTTTGGCTGCAGCCTTTCTTCTATGCTAACCTTTCTAGTACGTCACCTTTTCTTCTCTGGCCAGACCACTCAGGGTAGAAACTTTTATTGCTCTTTCGATTCTTCTCCTCTTCTGGCCCCCGACACACACAGCTAGCATCAAGTCAAAAGAATGTTGTAAAAAGTTTGTGGACTTGGTGCTGTGTTCTGTTCCACAGATAAGAGTTACGGTTTGCACAATACAATACTTTGGAAGAAATTACATAAATAAATGCTCTTACTGGGTTTTTGTCCTAAATAAAATTTAAATAATTAAATAAATGGCCAGTGGCATGGAGGGCTGAGGCATTACTGTCTTACCTCTTGCCATGCTGGCGACCCATATTCATGATGTTAGTGGGTTGCTGGGGGTCGGCTGGGGAGGGAGAGGATCGAGTGTCTGGAGGACAGCTCTCCTCCCCTGGGGAGGGTGGGGACATGGACTAGCACTTGCCCTATCCCCAGCAGTGGCTGGGGGCCAGCAGGTCAGGTCCCACAATATGGGGGTGGAGGTGGAGCAGCTGCCTGACATATGGTATGCGGTGCATCACTGGCAGCATTACACGTTCTCTGCCGCATCAAGAAAAACTGGAAAAAGTGATCCCGCTGCACAGAATGACAATGGACCCCCCCAGTCAGCCACCCTGAGAGGTCACTTCCCAAGCTGGATCCATGTCAATGGGTTGAGTTGCTCCCCACCCCCTGCCATGAAGGGTAAGTTGTGGGGACAATAGGGGAGGAGGTCCTGATCCTCTTGTATGGCGATGGGGGGTGATGCCAGAGGTGGCCAGCAGAACCCAGGGGAGAAAAAGAGCAACAAAAAAAAAATAAAACACTGAGCATGTTTCCTTCCCTCCAGATAAGAAAGTAAGGAGGGTGATTCAGGTATCAGGCAGCCCAAAGCTGTTATTGGGGGATAAGATAAATATAACACGTTTTACAAACTGCCAGAAAACAATAAGGCTTTTTATTTTGCATTGCTACTACTTGCTGTATTTTTCTGCTGTTAAATGAAATGTTTCTTTTCTACAAAGCTTTTCTGCCCATGATCATTGCCGTGCTCCTGTCACTGGGTCAGTCACCAGTCTGCAGCCCTGTATGCTGCTCCCCCCACCGTCAAGTCTTACGATGGACCACGTGGAGTGGGGCCAAGGACCAGGAGCCCATCATTAATAGCTGTCATTGCACACAGGATTTTTCTTTCCTTTGTTCCCTTGGTCCCTCCCACCACCCCATGATGGTGAACCGTGCCTCTGCTAACCTCGGTGAAGGCAGCTTGCACTGGGCTTACACCACCCCGCCCCCCATGAGGGAGCTGACTCCATGGTTCACCACAGAGGGCCACCCACTGCTGTACCACAACCTGGCTGTCACCATCCCCAGCCTGGCTGCCTGATCCTGGTAACCCCTGACTTGCTATCAAAACCAGGCCACCAGCATGGAAATGCAAACTGCTGCCACTGAGCCATTAGGTGGCCCCAAATGAAATATTTCTTTGAGCACAAACTGTAAATGTTTGCTATATGATGTTTAGGTTGAAAACTTACTTGTCTAAGTAATGCCTAGCTCTATGTGCTTTTGGTTTGTTGACTTCAATTTAGAGATGTGTGGGGCTTTATAGAGCCATGTAGAGCATAAGAATGTCTGGGAACAAGAAAAGAAGGAATTCATTGTTTTCTTTTTGCCTTATTTTGTGATAGTATAAAAGCAGATCTATGTTAAATTATTGTTTTTCTTGTTTTATTTGCTTTTCTATATGAAACAACTGTACAGTATATAAACATTGTTGTAAACATTTAAGCAAAAGTTAAGGTATGATTGACAGGTCATATAATCTCCAGAATTATAACAGGGATTGGCTGAACAGTCTGGTTCATGAGATCTGGACCCTGAAGGAAGAGGTCCTCTAAAAGTGAACACTGGCTGATGTAAAAGGGAAGTTGTTGGTTTTGGGGCAGCCTCAGAAAGACTGATCAGTGGTGGTGTTAACCAAGGTTAGGAGTTTTTGGATCAGAGTAGTCAACAACTATAGGGGGGACTAGTCTACCTTGAGTATGAACTGTACAGGTGCAGTATCAGGTAGGACCACTCTCAGGTACTGGTCTTGCCCCTGTGAGCCTACTGACTGAGTGGGAGCTGACAGCTCTTGTTTTCCACAGAAGTTCTTATACTCCCCAGGAGACCTGGGTGTCTATCAGCTCTGTCCCTGTGTTCAGCAGCCATAGCTTACCTCCCTCTTGTTTATGAGCTTGTTCCCCCATGTATTTCCCCCCATGGTGGGTTGTGAGGGCTATCCTCCCCTTCAGACATATCCAAATGCCCTCCCGGTCCGGAGTGGCAGGGTGGAGCTTCAGAAAGCCCAGGCCCCTAGATTTTTCATTTTCTCCCTGATCCCTATGCTGGGTGCACATGCAGATATGATTACCCGTGGAGGCATGCATGTGTGCTGCTGAATTCCTGCAGCTCCCTCCCTCCCTTTCTGTGCTACCCTGTTGCCTGAACCACCACAAGTCTTCACCTGGTGGTAGTCATTTGTTAGGAAAAGCAGACCTCCCCCTGAGAGAGGAAAGCAGTCTGATGGATCCTTGTTCTTTCCTTTTGTGGCCAATCCCAGCAACCCAAGATTGTTCCCGATCGTGAGTTGTTGGCGTGGTGGGTGGTAATGCTACTACTGCACCATGGGGCCAGCTGAGCCAAGCCGACAAACCTTTAAGCCACATTTTTTTTAGTAGCACAGGATCATCTTGATAAGTCAATAGGTACAGGTAATTTAAACATTTCAGATTTACACTGTTTGAACTGAATATTTCTTTGTCCAGTGTTTTCCAGTCCTGATTTATTAATGTGCATTGCTCTTTGGGATATTTTAAAATAATATTCTCACCTACTGTGTCTTTACTCCAGCCCATCCTCCCGCAGTGCTAAGTGCTTCTGTGGTTGGAGTGAGGGGACACTCACCAGGGTGTTGGCATCCAAGGATCAAGAGGAGACTTGTACTGAGGAATTGTATGAGACACTTTGCTTAGTTTAGGGGGTTAAGAACTGAGAGGAGTCTAGTACATAGAGATGGCATGGGGAACTTATCAAGGGGTGTACTCGTCAATGTGTAAGTGTCCAAGGACTGTGAGGGAGCCTGGTATGGAGGGAGGACAGAGGCACACACAATGGGTACTAAATATGGGTTATAATTATAACCAGTAGTCTCTAATGTAGTTTTGTCATGTATTTTTACCCTGTAGGTGTACATGCAGAAAATGCAAGAATATGCCAACTCCTGATGAGAACCGATGCTGTCAGTCATTTGCACATGTAAGAGCTAAACTCTATACATCTGCAAATCTCTGCTGTATTACTCAGCATCCAGAATTTCTTTCCAAATGTTTGGATGAACATGCCCTCAAGTTCACCTTGGATGAATTTGTTAAGATTTATGGTCCATTAAGAGATGACCAAGATCCAGCAAGGTAAGTAATTCACAAGTCATCGCTGTTCATGCATTACTTCTGCAGCCAAAATACGCCTTCAGTACAATCATAACATTAATGAGTTTCTGTCATACTGTTGATAAAAAATGTAAACAATATTTTCATTCATTTATTTAAAATTTTGCATACCAGAATATCTATATTTAGATGGCTCATCTAAGTGTATAGAGAGTTGTGGTGCAACAGTTGTAGCAGCAGAGTAAACTAAGTTTGTGATCCTTAGTTATGACAGATCACTGTACACACATACACAAATTAGCATCAGCAAAATAAATAAATTGCACATATCTGAAATGTAAATACATACTGTGAGGTATAAACTGAACACGCAGTGGCCATTCTTATAGTATGACAGTTACCATCTCCTGTGAGGGTTCAGCACTTTCATTACTTGCCACTCAGGAGTTATGGTCCTGTTTCCACACTCATGCAGATAAATGGAATATTCTGGTATACCGTGATGATAGCGAATGCATATGGGCAACCGACGAAATGGCGACCCATATGAGGGCGCTATCATCATGGCGATGGTAGGGGAATGGCTATTGTTGTGATGGCAAGGGTAGGGTGGGTGACAGGAAGGGAGAGTGAGTGACAGGATGTGGAGGGATAGGGAACAGGGGTTTTTTTTTTAATCATGGCTGCATTTTATCCCCTAGTTACAGCGCATACACCGGCATGGGCATCCAGCCACCAGCCTGGCCCGCCCAGAGAGCTGGGTAGCTCAAATCACACCCAGAAGGATCTGGGACAGCCGTTATGCCATTCTGCTGTAGGACCCCCCCTTTGTCACTCTCAGCCAGGATAGCCCTGGACCCTCCCTGATGGGACTTTGCACAAGTCCTCCGGGCAGCACAGGGTGTGACCATCAAGCTGCTCAGGTCACGCCCAGCCTCCTTTTTCCACCTGTTTATGCTCACTGGGGCATGGATGTGCAATGACCACAGACGCATCATGCTGACATCCACTGCTTCCCTCCCCAGTTCTCACCACACTAGGTAGTACCCCCGAGCATCCCCAGAGGTCGCTACCGCACAATAAGCATGTCCCAGACCACTCCAGGACTAGGACAGCAGTCAACAGATGCTCAGTCCTAGCTCTCCCTTGCCAATCCCCGATGACCCAGGCTCATTTCTGAACCCGGGTCACTGATGTGGTGCGAGGTGTGGCATCCAGTGCCTCAACCCTTAGTGCCACCGGGCTGGCCGGGAACAGGGTTGTTTTATTTATTTATTTATTTTTATTTTATTTAAGAATCAGTTTACAACCTTTGAGCCAGAGGCTCGTTTCCAAAGGTACTTCGTCACATAAAGACATACATTGCGTTTCGGTTACATAGCAAGATTTGCAAAAATCAATAGGCATTCACCAGAGGTGCCACGTCACATTGTGGACAGACAAATACAATTGGGTACAGGGTACATGTAATTGATAACAGGTATTACACAAGTCGGTATCAAGTGAGCATTCTGGTAGGTAAACATTGAAACAGCTGGCACTGGCCAGGTTAAACCTAGGGCATGGTGTACAGGGAAGTGGTGGAGGGATGGTTGGGTGGAGAGCTGCCCGGGGCATTGTCAAGAGAAAAGAGGTGGAGGCTATGTTCAGAGACAGGAGCAGTTACGAGTGCTGAAGATGTGGTTCAAGTGTGGTTTTGAATGTGGAGATGGTGATGGCATTGGTGATGGTGGCAGGAGAGAGTTAAACCAGGTTGGGGCTACTCGGCCCGTGGCGCTGAGGGTTGAGGCGCTGGACGCCACACTCGCTACGCCGGCGGCCCGGTTCGGGAACGGATTCGGCTGCCGGGGTCGGTGGGGGAGGGAGGATCGAAGCCCCAACGGGTGCTCTCCCTCAGGGTGGTGACCAAGAACGCTTGCGCTTCTGCATCCTTCCATAGCCGCGGAAGCACCGACAGCAGGAAGGGGATGGAGGCGGCCGCCGCCGGAGCCGGGAGGGGGGGGATGTCGCGCGCATGAGGGCTGGCGCAGGCCAGCACGCAGCCACCGGGACATACGCCCTAAGCGCACGGCGCCCCAGGGGCATGGGGCGAAGGGGAGAAAACGAAACACCTCGGCTGCCCTAGATGAAGTCCGCCCTAAGTCTACCCGGACCACCTACAAGGACAGACCCCAATGTGCCAGGGAGAGGAGGAAGGGCACTCTAGGGGCAGATCCCTAAGGTAGGTGTCGGGGGACATGAGCGGATGGAAGGAGGGGGCACCGGGGGAGGGAAGGAGGATAAAGATGAAAATAATAAAAAAAAAAAAAACAGGTTGGGGCTCTATAGCTGAAGGACCTCTGGCCATGGCTGGTTCTTGTTCTGGGGACCTTTAGAGTGGTCTTGTAGGAAGACCGTGTTGCAATGGTGGGAGGGCTCTGGTGGATGGATGCCGTTACCCCAGGGGGGGAGAGCCCGAGTAGGGTTTTTTTTGGTGAGGAGACAGGTCTGGTATCAGAGTCGTTCATCCAGGGTAAGCAGGTTAGCATTGACATATAGCTGACAGGGTGTGTGAGCCTGGGGCACCAGTAATCAATCTGCACGCTTTATTCAGGGTTAGGTGAATTTTGTTGAGTGCAGTGGTGTCGGCAGCACCGTATACTGGTAGACCATAGTCTACAAGGGACAGAACGGACGATGTAACAGCTAGCCGGAGAGCATTTGGGGGAAGGCAGGTTTTATGGTGGAATAGGATGCCAAGCCGTGTATTGCGGCGGATGTTAGGGCGCCGATGTGGTTGTGAAATGTGAGGGCTGAATTGAAGGTAACCCCAAGGTATTTGTAGGAGCAGACTTGTTCCAGTGGTTGGTTGGTGCTTGGAAGGATATAGAGTGGTGGTTGCTAGCTTTGTTTTGGGGTGTGAAAAGAGCATAGTTTTGGTTTTGTTAAGATTGATGACGAGTCTGCGCCCTTAAACCAAGCCTCGGCACTGTTAAAAGACTGCTGTAGGGAGTCCTGTAGGAGATGGGATACGGTGGGTGGCAAAAAGGACAGGCCATCTGCATACAGCAGAATTTTGCCAGAGCATGCACTGGGCAGGGTGTTCAGATACAGCGAGAAGAGAAGGGGGCCCAGGATGGAGCCTTGGGGACCCCAGAGAGAATGGACAGAGTCGAGAGTGTGTTATTAATCTTGACACACTGGGATCGAGTGTCAAGATAGCTAGCACACCATGCCAGGGGCCAGCCGAGAGCCAGTGAGGCAGAGTGCATTCAGCAGCAGTGGATGGAGACAGTGTCGAAAGCCTTTGAGAGGTCAATGAACACTGCACCAGCTAGGAGCTGGTATCCAAGGAGGAGTGAAGTTGGAGAATTTAATAAGGGCAGTGCTGGTATTGTGACCCGCACGGAAGCCATGTTGCTCTGGGCATAAGATGTTATGCTTAGCCAGATAATCAGTGATTTGAATGGCCACCACTTTCTCCAGGGCTTTAGAGAGGGGAGGGAGGATGGAGATTGGCCAGTAGTTGTTGGCCAATGACCTGTCGCCTCCTTTATGAATAGGTGTGATAATGGCTGTTTTCCAAGCTGTGGGGAATTGTCCCAGGCAGAGTGACTGGTTAATTAGGCTTGTGAGAGGTGCAAGGACTTCATCTAGCACCAGCCTGAGGATGCTGGGGTCCAGTGAGTCACTGCCGGGATTGTTGCCATTGAGAGCTTTGATTAGATGGGTCTGGCTTCCGGGTGGAAATCTTTCTGAGGAGGAAGCTGGGGTGCTGGAGGATAGGGGAGTTTGGCTGGGGAGGGTCAAAGAAATTACTAGGAGGACTGAGCTAAGGTCAGTGAAAGTGGTGTTGAACCAGTTAGCTATGGTGGCAGGCTCTGTGGAGGTTGTGCCATTTCTAGTGAGCTGGGATGGGGCAGGAGCAAGCTTTACCATTGAGTTGCTTAATATTATCCCAGAAGGTCCGGACTGAGCCCCAGGAGGAGGTGAGGGAGGCCTGGTAATGGTCTGCCTTGGCTTTCCTGATGGCCCGTGAGCATTTATTTGGGCTGCATTGTATCTTGCCTATCAGACAGGCGACCCTGTTTCAGTGGCAAGGTGCCAGAGTTATCCCGGTTTCTAAGTAATTGTAGGAGGGCCGGGCTAACCCAGGGTGCTGCTCTGTTTTTGGACCGGTTTTGCTAAGGGTGCAAAGAGATCACAGGCCATGTTGAGGGTGTGAGTGAAAAGGTGAGGCAGTATCAATGTTGGCTGCCTGCTGAATGGGGGACCAGTCTATCTGGGTGAGGAGTGCTAAGTTTCTTCAGGCCCACCAGGGTGGAGGCGCCATGGAGGGTGGTCTGGGCTTTTGGGTTTGGGATTGGGGGCTAGCCAATGGAATAGGATAGGGGAGTGGTCACTCAGGAGTCTGGGAGGACCTGGATGTTTTGGATTTTATGGGGTCGGTTAGTTATAATAACATCCAGCAGGGTGCTGGTACCACTCTTAGGGTTAAGTCTCGTGGGCTGGGTGACGAGTTGTGTCAGATCTTGGGCGGCAAATGAGTCTCTGTAACCCTGTAGTGTGCCTGCTTCCACCAAGCCAACTGTGTGGTGTGGTGGTTAGGGTGGTTGGCTATGATGGAGCAGGTCCTGGGTTCGGGACTGGGGGTGGGTACAATTTTGCTACGTCCCACAGCTGCAGGACTTAATTTTTTTTAAACCAGGCTGTGTCCCTCCTCCCCGACATGTACCCCCCCCTGGAGTTGAGAATCTTTAGATAAGGGGGTGTAGGGCAAAGACTCCCAATGGGGTGGGGTAGCCCCTCCCACATGCTCAGTTATCCTGCTCACCTTGTAGTGCATATTGCCAAAAATGTTTTTGGCAATACTGCAGTTCGCGATAACAGGGATCACCTTTTGGTGGTCACTATTATCACATAAAACCAATATTCTGCATCAGGCCATTGTATCTCCTTCATACAATTGTATCTCCTTCATACAATACAACACAAAGCATAGTGTATGTTCAACAGTGTGTAGCAAGTATTTTTACACAGCTGAGGTGGATGATACCACATCTTTATCAATGTATCACGCACTGTGGGTGTGTAAAAAACAGTTTATAACATAGTTGCCCATTGTTTATTTTTTATAATGACTGATTCTTACCCATTAGACAGAAACCAAGGTGAAGGAATAGTGTTGATGCTGTGGGCTGTCTTCCTGCAGGGAGTGACTTCCATGACAGCCAAGGAAATGAAAGACAAATTGCGCCAGATGACTTAGCGATCCCCTGAAAAGAGCTCAGCATGTGCATGTGTAACCCCAGGCCGGTATGCCGTTTGAATCTGACAGCAATACCAGGTGGTCTGGATTCACAGGGGAATAGGTCACTTGGCACAAAGGCTAGGTTTGGCTACCCTGTACAGGGGCACCCAAGTAATTCTGTACACAGGAAGCAATAACTGTAATGTCCAATACCAGAAGTGGGATTCTAAAGTGTAGCTTTTTATTCACATCCAAACAGAATAAACAAAGCATAGACGGACCCCCACGGGGCTACACTCCTGGTAATGCAGATTAAAAGAAACAAGAACACTTCCTCAAAACTTTAGCCCGCAGGCTCTGAACCTACCAGGCACACAGCCCAGACTTGCACGCTGCTTTGGGTTACACAGCCCGAACGTGTACACTGTTCTGGGTTTTCCTTGGCTCAGCTCCCTTCCCAGCCACTTGGACACCTTCCATACCTCATGGAAACATCTTCTGGTGGCTCCCTGTATGGTTCACAATAAACACAGCAATAGAGTCAAGCCATACAAAGGCAAAGGTACTGGACTTTAGGAGGGCTGACTTTGCCAAAATGGGTGAGTGCCTAAGGAATGCACTAGCAAATGGGCAGGAAGGAGGGGTGGAAGAACAATGGGGAATAATAAAAACTGCCATCACAGAGGTAACAAGCCTTTGTGTGAAGCAAATAAACAAAACTAAATGATGTAAGAAACCACTATGGTTCTCAAAGGAAGTGGCAGG
Source organism: Neoceratodus forsteri (assembly GCA_016271365.2). Lineage (NCBI taxonomy): Eukaryota > Metazoa > Chordata > Ceratodontiformes > Ceratodontidae > Neoceratodus > Neoceratodus forsteri. Next base: position 202,977,026 of record CM028131.1, read on the forward strand.
GAAGGTTCAGGAGAAAAAGAAAGCTTTCAGGAAGTACAAGAATCACAGAAGGAGCAGGACAGAGAACTGTGTCAGTTAAAGCAAAAGGAAGCTGGGTAGGCAGTCAGAACAGCAAAGGCCCAAACTGAGGAAAACATAGCCAACTCAGTTAAGAAGGGAGATAAAACCTTTTATAGGTACATCAGGGAGCGAAGGAAGACCAAGGGAGGGATAGTGAGGCTTAATAAAGGGGGGAGGAGGGGGGCAGAGGGTGACTGTGAAAAGGCAGAGATACTAAACAAATATTTTTGCTCAGTATTTACAAAGGAAGAGGGGGAGGTACCTAAAACAAACAGTAGAAACATTCTGGATACAGAAGTTGATACCAGCCCATTTACAGAAGAAAGGGTTCTGAAAGAACTCTTAAAACTGAAGGTGGACAAAGCAATGGGGCCTGAAGGGATTCATCCCAGAATTCTAAAAGAACTAAGGGTGGAATTAGTGACACCACTGACTACCCTGTTTAACAAATCATGGGAGGATGGGGTGGTATCTGAGGACTGGAGGAGGGCAGATGTGATTCCCCTTCACAAAAGTGGGAGCAAGGCAGAAGCAGGAAACTACAGACCTGTTAGTTTAACCTCAGTGGTAGGGAAAATGATGGAATCACTTCTGAAGGAAAGAATTGTCGGTATCTAGAGGCCAGAGGGCACAGGACCCAAGGCAGCATGGATTCACAGCAGGAAGGTCATGCCAGACAAATCTGATAGATTTCCTTGACTGGGTGACCAAAGTAGTAGATCAGGGAGGGCTGTGACATGGCTTACCTAGACTTTAGCAAGGCATTTGACACAGTGCACAACAAAGATTAATATACAAGTTAGCTAACCTGAGTGGGTCCCAATATGACAGCCTGGGTAAAGAATTGGCTGGAGAATAGGACACAGAGAGTAATAATAAATGGAGTCCACTCTGAAGAAAGGGGTTTACTAGTGGGCACGCAGGGTTCAGTATTAGACTGGTCCTCTTCAATGTCTTTATACGACATTGCAGAGGGACTGGAAGGAAAGTATGTCTCTTTGCAGATGACACAAAGATCTGCAACAGAGTTGATGCACAAGGTGGGTGGAAAGGATGAGAAGGGACTTGGCAAGGTTAGAGGAATGGTCAAATGTATGGCAGCTTAGATTCAATGCTAAGAAGTGAGGTAATGCACCTGGGAAACAAAACCCAGGGAAGAGTACACAATGGTGGGTGAGATACTAACAACAACAAAATGGAAAGGGACCTGGGGCTAGTCATATCAGATGACCTAAAGGTGGGCAAGCAATGTGAGAGGGCAGCAAGGAAGGCTGGGGGGATACTGGGATGTATAGGAGAGGCATCACCAGTAGCAACAGGAAGTTATTATCACTCTGTACAGACAGCTGGTCAGATCCCATCTGAGTACTGCGGCAGTTCTGGAGACCCAGTCTTCGAAAGACATAGACAGGAAGGAGGCTGTCCAGAGGAGGGCAACTAAAATGGTGCAGGGTCTGCACCAGAAGACGATAAAGAGAGATTTAAGGAGCTTAATATGTATAGCCTCGAGGAAAGGAGGGAGAGGGGGACATGATAGAAACTTTCAAGTACCTCAAGGGAATCAACAAAGTCCAAGAGGGTAGCATCTTTCAAAAAAAGAGGTGTGCAAGAACAAGGGGGCACAATTTGAAGATGGGGGGCGGCTCAGAGGTAATTTAAGGAAGTATTTTTTCACAGAGAGGGTTGTGGATGCATGGAACGGCCTTCCGGAGGAGGTCATGGAGTCAAAAACAGTGGTGGAATTCAAGCATGCATGGGACAGTCATAAGGCAATTCTAGGGGGTGGGGGTAGGAAGAAGTAGGCTGCTGGTTAACTAGGATCTGCAGCTTATCCAGTAGGCAGGGAAATGGGCAGACTGGGTGGGCCAAGCGGTCCTTATCTGCTGTCAAATTCTATGTTTCTATGTTTCCTTAAACCACCTAAGAGCACCACTGGCTCCATCAGGAATACTTCCTTTCAATCCCACGTCTGGGTACTTTCCTCAGGCACTGGCCAAGTACCTGAGAGAAAGTAAAAGGTGTCTCAGAGCAAATCCGTAGAGGTGAATTTGGTTATTACTGATGGGGGGGTCTCCCACCTCTCACTCCCACAATTCATACCCGGCCATTTCTCTGGACAGTAAACACCTCATTGTGTAAAACTTTGCAATGTAGATTCTTGCTAAATGTATATCACATTCCATCTACTTGTCTTGCTTCCCATTTGTGCTGGACTTGAACATACTTTTAAGTGGCATTGTCCATTTCTCTAGACCCCCCCCCACTGAGTTAAGCAGTCCAATCCCCACTTTTCAACTGTTCAGGTGAAAAGACACTTGGCTCTTTTTCAGAGCGAACTCACCCTTTGGTTGCAGGTGCCCCACAGGCGATTCCTACACAAGGAATTTCTTTCTCAGAGCTTCTGGTGCCTCAGCACAACTTGAATATGCAGCTTCTTTCCCTTAGCCAGACACAGGGGGGTTGCCCCTGGAAAACAGGCAAAAACCTTCCCCCATCCCCTCAGGGATGGGGCTCTTGAACCATTGAAAGCAGTCTCCACCACTTCAATTACCAGTTCCTGTGTTCCTCTTCAAGTGGAAACACACACCTTCCAAAAGTAGCTCTAAAACAGAGCTTAAATCTCTGAGAGCCTGCACACACTCAGCTGTACTACTGTCTCTCACTCAGACTGCACACAGACTGAATTCAAAATCCCTAACATTCTACACTAACCTCCAACTGCACCATTCCAGTGTGGCTTATGCAGCTACGAAAGTTCTAAGATGATGTCATTCCTCAGTATCAGCTGAGACTGAGAACAGAGTGAGACAGTGTGAAATCCATTTAACTGGAGTTTCACAAGCTGCCTTCCCTGCCTACCACTAAGTCTTACTGGGATTCTAGTAACCCCGGGTAACGGGGGGGTTACACTCGCCCCAGGCCAGGAAAATAACTGCCTGCAGTTATTAGTTACCCGACCTAGGCCATCCTACCCTATGTGTTACCTACGGAGTGGGGTGATCAGGCCTCCTCCTACCATGTGCTAGGCACAGTCAGGCAACACTAAGGGCCCAGATGAAATTGGCTGACGCATCAGCCTCTACTCTACCCACTGACTATGGGTACCCAGTGGCTCTGGAAGAACTATCCAGAACATAGCCCTAACAGATCCACACTGCAGTCCCTACGGCCATTCAGGACCACAGCCTGTCTATCCCTGCTAGCCCTCTAGGGAAAACCTGACTGCCTCTAACTCAAACCCCAAAACAAAACAAACAGGGGACCTTCCCGACCCTGGACACCATGCAACCACACACCAGGAACTAATACCATACCATTGCATTACTCCCACATTTCCCAACAACCATACCTGTGGAAGAGAAAGGTTACACCCAGTAACAACAACAGCAGTACTTTAAATACTGCACTCTAAAGTACTCGTGAAGAACTCTGATGAGTCCCTCCTCCTCTTCTTGTCTTCTCTTCTATCTAATTCAGGAACATCTGCAAGAAAAAAGAAAGATAACACACACTCTTAATCTGCATACACAGTCTATCTAAACCCCTACCATCAAAACACTGGAGAATCCCCAAAAGATTTTTTTTAGAAAAGGTAGAAAAACAGTATAAACATTAAAAAACAGTAGAAAACAATGACATTATTTACAATACACCATTTGGGGGATGGAGTGCCCTAAAAGTCCCATCTAGTGACCACAGTGCCCGAAGGCTAGTTCATTAGTCTCTCCTGGGCTGGAGCCCGGTGAAGCACAGTTCTAGCAGGCCAAAGTGCCGAAGGGGAGAGTCTTTGAGGACAGTTCAAACACCTGGAGTCTGCTAGGGTAGGGTGTGTACTGCAATGTCATAAGAATAGAAAAGTCGGGACTTACTAGCCCCTTGTAGAACGAAAACAGCACCGACCTGGTCTTCGGCCAAAGACTCTCCCTGGCAGCATTCTTCCGATACAGCTGGGTGGACACCTTCTGGGAATGACAGGAGGGCACTTTTGGAAACTGCTGAGCTGATGTCATCTCTGGAGAAGGAACCTTGGAACAGGAACAAAAAGGAAAACAGCTGGTCTGATGTCATCCGGATACCAGGTGATGAATCAGGATCAGCTGGGCAGGCATTCTCTCTGGATCTGAAGTCATCTGGTGGGCCAGTCGATGGATTCTGGAAAGTCAGTACACTGTAGAACTGATGAATGTGGGGCATCTGAGTCCTGGACGTCCATACTGGTGGAACAACAACGGCACTGCTATGGCTGGAGTGGCAGCACTGGCTACCACTGTTCTGCTTTCCATTTGGTAGGCATGGGCACATTCGCAGGGAGGTCTTTGTATTGTGGCCAATAGCACAATGGGTTAGGCGCTTGAATTATTACCCTGTCTGGGCACACACCATTCACACTGTGAAAGGTTTCATGTCCCTCTCCGTCCACTATTCAAACAGTGTCCATTAACAGTGTCCTGCCTCTTTTCCACTGACTGTATTTTTCGTGAAATATTCTGTTCCTGACATGGTTGTTTGCACCAGGATGCACACATTTCATTGCTTCTGCCCAAATCCAGGATTTCCTGTTGTTCTCAATCTCCTCCCAGACTCTCCTAGGAAAGGCAGGAAAGGACATCCCATAGATTTCATTCACCTTCCTACGAACCAGTCTTTCCTCTTTACTAGCTTTGGTCAACTTGAGACCTCTGGCCTGGCTTGGGGGCAGCCAGTCCTAGTTCTGCCAGTTACGCATTCTCAAAGACACAAAAAATGGATCCCTGACTTCTTCTTGCACAGCCAGGGCAGTGGAATCACCACTCTCTTCCATGCATTTCTCTGAGGCAAGAGCTTGAGGCTGTGTACCAGTTCCTTTTTCACAAGGCCACATAGGTTCCCCTCTTCTTCCCTCACTGAGAATCTGTGCCCAGGAGTGAGCAGTTGTCCTCACTCCTGAGACTATCCACTCTTTGCTGGGTGCGGAGGTCAAAACCTCCCATTCAAAGGCCTCCCTCATCTCGTCTTCTTCTATGAGACTTGGGCTAGGTCTCGCTCTCCACGGGTCTACTGATGCTCTTCCTGAATTGTCTCTCAGCGATTCAGAATCTGAAACATCAGCACATTGTTCTGTCTGTAAATCTGCACCCTCTAGCTTTGTACCACACTCCCCTGAGGGGCCTTCTCCAACAGGCTCCGCCTGGTGCTGTGTGCTGCCAACTGCAGATTCTTGAACTTTTGCCCATGTGGGAGCCAAACGAATCTTGGGCACTTTAAATAAACCGTATTTCTCTAGGCACCCAGAACAGTGAGGTACCAAGAAGACGTCCCTTCCAGCATTTAAGCATATTAAACACACTTGCACTGGATATCCAGGAATCGCCACATGATGAGGCAGTTGTCCTCTGTAGTAACATCTCTCAATGTCCCTTAACTTGTCTACTTCTACTGCTACCACAGCCCGATCCGGGTAGCAGGCTGGTCCTGAGGCCATGACTGCAGAGAAAAACAAACAAACGCTCACTGTTATTGAAAGTCCCACATCACTGAACTCTTTCTTTCACTTTCAAAATGGCTCCTCTGCTGCTGTGTTTACATTACTACCACACCCTGTAATGGCGGCAGCAGCACTCCTATGCATCAACATTATGAAATTGGGTCAAGCCACTGCGCATTCGATTTACACACTCTACTGATAACTTTGCTCAAACTGCACAAACTTGCACTGTTCTTTTTCCTAGCACATTTATATGATTTACCACAGACTTTCACTTGCTGAAGACATTGCTCTAGCTCACAGTCCCTTAAAGCCTCAGTAATTCAAGCACAGGATTGCCTGTGACTCTTGCTGCATATCTTGATACAACTCACAGTCTCTCTCATGGCTTTGAAACTTATACTGACGCTGAACCCATAACTATACTCACAGTCAATGGCTTAAAAGCCTTGCTTTTGCTGATAAACTTAACACAGTCTTTGTTTTCAAAGCAATTACACTGCTGCACACAGATTCAGTTGGCTTTTGGCAAAAATCACATGTTTGAGCAGTTATTTCTGTTGGTACTCACTGTTATCAGTAGCTGTTTGCTGCAATGGAAAACGGCCTGCAGCCAGTCTTGGAGGCCTCTGAACAGAAGCGGGTTGGCAGTCCTGCCGATCATCCCTCTGAACACCACACTCACAGTCCAGTCGATTGAGATGCGGGTTGAGCCTGAATTTAAACAGAACAGACAGTTTTTTTAACTTACAGCGCTTTCAGTCACCATGACACTCCTCTTGTAAGTCAGTACACACACTCCACTCACACTTCCTCTCGAATGCTGGGCAGTTGCTCTAGAGCTGGCTTGGGGGCAGGACTGATTGCAGTCTCATCAATCACACGACGCCATGCAAATGAGCCTCTTTCCTCTCGAGTGCTCTTCTCCTCATGGCGATCATCAAGCAAGCAAATTTAAACTGCAAAACCACACTTTTATTTTCTCGACTGTCTCCACGGTGGGAGCCCATTTCAACCATTTTTCATGGCCATTTACACAACAAGTCTCTCAGTTCACAAGAAAGCATTTCCAGCATCCAGGGCACAATTTTCCTTTTGCTACCCCTAGTTTTCCACACTTTTCTTTGTCACAACAGTTTTAAAAGCTGGCAAAACACTCTAATTTTGATGCAGGACAAGGGCATACTCTCTCAGGCTTTACTGCTCCTTGGTAAACAGTTGGCATTTTACCAGCAGCACATGGACAACAGCACACAGCAGCACATTTAGCTAACCTTGCTTCAGATTTTTGGGCTACCCACTGCCAGATAACCAAAACACTAGCCCTTTGCCTGAGCACCTTTCTTGCATTCCTCCCTAAGTTCCAAAACCCAAATCCTCAGTGGTGCCTCCATTTTTGTAACCCCAGGCCAGTATGCCATTTGAATCTGACAGCAATACCAGGTGGTCTGGATTCATAGAGGAATAGGTCACTTGGCACAAAGGCTAGGTTTGGCTACTCTGCACAGGGGCACCCAAGTAATTCTGAACACAGGAAGCAATAACTGTAATGTCCAATACCAGAAGTGGGATTCTAAAGTGTAGCTTTTTATTCACATCCAAACAGAATAAACAAAGCATAGACGGACCCCCATGGGGCTACACTCCTGGTAATGCAGATTAAAAGAAACAAGAACACTTCCTCAAAACTTTAGCCCTCAGGCTCTGAACCCACCGGGCACACAGCCCGGACTTGCACGCTGCTATAGGTTACACAGCCTGAACTTGTACACTGTTCTGGGTTTTCCTTGGCTCAGCTCCCCTGCCAGCCACTTGGACACCTTCCATACCTCATGGAAACATTTTCTGGTGGCTTCCTAAGCCATCTAAGAGCACCACAGCTCCATCAGGGAATTCTTCCTTTCAATCCCACGTCTGGGTACTTTCATCAGGCACTGGCCAAGTACCTAAGAGAAAGTAAAAGGTGTCTCAGAGCAAATCCGTAGAGGTGAATTTGGTTACTACTGATGGGGGATGGTCTCTCACCTCTCGCTCCCACAATTCATACCCGGCCATTTCTCTGGACAGTAAACACCTCATCCTGTAAAGCTTTGCAATGTAGATTCTTGCTAAATGTATATCACATTCCATCTACTCATCTTGCTTCCCATTTGTGATGGACTTGAACATACTTTTAAATGGCATTGTCCATTTCTCTAGACCCCCCCACTGAGTTAAGCAGTCCAATCCCCACTTTCCAACTGTTCAGGTGAAAAATCACTTGGCCCTTTTTCAGAGTGAACTCACCCTTTGGTTGCAGGTGCCCCACAGGCGATTCCTACACAAGGAATTTCTCTCTCAGAGCTTCTGGTGCCTCAGCACAACTTGAATAGGCAGCTTCTTTCCCTTAGCTGGACACAGGAGGGTTGCCCCTGGAAAACAGGCAAAAACCTTCCCCCTATCCCCTCGGGGATGGGGCTTTTGAACCATTGACAGTGGTCTCCACCTCTTCAATTACCAGTTCCTGTGTTCCTCTTCAGGTGGAAACACACACCTTCCAAAAGTAGCTCTAAAACAGAGCTTAAAGCTCTGAGAGCCTGCACACACTCAGCTGTACTACCGTCTCTCACTCATACTGCACACAGACTGAATTCAAAATCCCCAATGTTTTACACTAACCTCCAACTGCACCATTCCAGTGTGGCTTATGCAGCTGCGAAAGTTCTAAGATGATGACATCCCTCAGTCTCAGCTGAGACTGAGAACAGAGTGAGACAGTGTGAAATCCATTTAACTGGAGTTTCACAAGCTGCCTTCCCTGCTTACCATTAGGTCTTACTGGGATTCTAGTAACCTTGGGTAACAGGGGGGGTTACACATGTTTGAATCTCTGTTACAATACATACACTTATGAGTAATGCAGTGTTTGTAAAAGAGAATTTGATGTACTGGTTTGGGGTTTTAATTGACCCTAATCAGTAATTCACTGACCTATGCAGCCAGTATGGTGTTATGCTTGTGCAACTGTGTTAGTTTGGTTTTGGTTGTTCGCACTCTTTATTCCAGAGGAATTTCCACCCTGTAGGGGTATGAAGGCAAGGAACCCTCAAAAAGGGTTCCACCCCTAGAGGTGCAACGGGATGGTTCCTGTAGCTAAAGGTACCTTAGGAATTCCTCTAAGGAGAGAGTACTGCCGCTGGAGGAAGAAGGGAGGATGGTGGAGCAAAGAAAAAATGCTTCACAGTAAGGCTTAGAGGAACTACTTATATAGTCAAGTCAAGTCAAACTTTATTTTTATAGCTCCTTTCCAAGCCAAGGCACTGTACATAAAACCAAATACAACCATTACAAATAACATTAAAACAGTAAATCAATCTATCCATATTTTGGAAAGGCTAGGTTAAATAAATACATTTTTAGTTCAGTTTTAAACCTATCAATGGTCAGGCATTCTCTCAACCGACAAGGTAGAGAATTCCACAGGGTTGGTGCCAAGAAAGAAAAAGCTCGAGAGCCAGATGTCTTCAGTCAAATCCTGGGAATCTCCAGCAATCCCTCGTCGACGGAACAGAGGTGGCAGAGGGGGCAGTAGGGTAATAGGAGATCTTGCAGGTAGCCGGGTCCCTGATTGTGTAGGGCTTTAAAGGTTAGCAAGCCAACCTTAAAGGTGATCTGCCACTGAACAGACAGCCAGTGCAGTTTGCGGAGCACAGGCATAATATGACTGGTCCTCGAAGTCCCAGTCAGGAGCCTGGCAGCCGCGTTCTGCACCAGCTGCAAGCAGCGGATATCAACCCTGGTAGCCCTAGGTAGAGTGAATTGCAGTAATCAAGATGGGTAGTGACAAAGGCATGGACCAATGTTGGAAGATCATCCAGGGGAACCAGGTGTTTCACCCGGGCAATATTCCTAAGATGATAAAAAGATGATTTAACGACAGATAAAACCTGAGGCCTTAGAGTCAAATCATCATCAAAAATAACACCCAGGTTTCACACCCAGTCTGAGGTGGTGAGCTGTGTACCACCAAGCAACAAGCCTGATGATTGTCCAGCCCTCAGACCCGCCCCCGGATGACCTGGGTCCACTACCAATACTTTAGTCTTGTCTGGATTCAATCTCATATAGCTCAGGACGTGGGAGTGGCTGGCTGCTTGGCCACCAAACTACATGCAAGCCTTTCAATTCACTGACCTATGCAGCCAGTATGGTGTTATGCTTGTGCAACTGTGTTAGTTTGGTTTTGGCCAGTTGCACCCTCTATTCCAGAGGAATTACCACCCTGTAGGGGTGCAAAGGCAAGGAACCCTCAGAAAGGGTTCCACCCCTAGAGGTGCAATGGGACAGTTCCTGTGGCTTAAGGTACCTTAGGAATCCCCAAAAGAAAGGTAGTATCATCCCCAAAGGAGGCAACATGAAGTATATGAGCAAGCAGTAACTGTGACATAGGAGCAGTAACTGTAACGTAGTAGTAGAGAAGCATTGGCAGTTTGATAATGCAATGAGATGTAGAGTTGGATAACATAATGACTGCCCAGGTTTGCGTAGCATGATACTGATGTTTTGCTTTGAGATTAGGGGATCCCCTAAGGAGAGAGGGAATGGCAAGACATCCTCCACCCCCATCCAACAGCAGAACCTACCTAAGAAACTAGGGGAGACAACTATGCTAACTAAGTGTTATGACCTAAGGCAACAGAGGAGAGAAAAAAAACCCTATGAGGAGGAAATCTCTGGGGATCCATGGCCTAGGTCACCTTCCCTCCAGGCTTGAGAAAGTTTAATTAGTGATGGCTCTGCAGCTGCAATTTGGAAAACCCAATTAAAAGGAAGTGGAAAATATTCCAATTTGGAGGAAGGCTCTCACTCAAACCCTCTAGTGGGAATGCCGTGGAAGGTTGCGAGAAAACTCTGCAACAATACGTGCATCCAAGGTGCAGGAGGAGAGCAACAACTGCTAAGGCACTCACCTGGCCTACCCACCCTAAATCAAACCAGGTGAACCAGAGGCAGTCATAGGGAGAATGTGGTGAAGGTGCCTTTAGGGAAACCACTAAAGTCAATGGCTAACCGTTATAGTGGAACACTAGAGCCAAAGGAGATCGTCATAACTACCCTTCACCGCTAGTCTTAAATTCTACACCAGGAGCTGCTGTCATGTAGCAGGCAGCTAAAGCCAAGCCTGGGGAGAGGACATTCCCAGCTATGGGTCAGGTGAGAAGGATCCCGCCCCAAGGTGGACATGTTCGAAATGCGGACTAAATGCAGAGCAAGACCGTTAGCTGCAGGAACTCTGCACCAGAATAGAATGGCTGGCTTGCCCCAGAAATTGATTGAGAGCTGAAGCAGGTGAGCTGAATGAGCATGGCATGCTGAGATCGTAATGATCATTGAGTGCTGAGACCTGCAAGGTCGAATGCAGATCGAGTGCAGCAGAATCCCAGAGGTTGGAGCCGAGGTGATGGCATTAGGCATGAAGCAATGGGTTGCATAAGCAACAATTGTGTAAGCAAGTGTGGACCTACACAGAGGTCAGTAAGCAGTAGTAGAGATAGGTGGACCTGCATAAATACTGTGTAGAAAGTAAACAGCACTGAAATGGGGGCAAGCCAGCCAGACTTGAATAGCTAAATCAAGGTGACAAGCTCTGAGGATTTTTGGTGGTGAAGACAGGATTTAGAACAGAATTAATTAGCCACATAGGCCATGACCCCCCCAAACACTTCCCAATCCCCGCCATAGGACAAACAAGGAATCAATGGAAAGACCAGAGGACCACATGCAGATATAAAAACTAATTTAATAGCCTCAGCAGGAGCTTCAGCTAACCTCAGAGTAAAACAAGGTACAATAGCAATGGGAGTAAACAAAGCAGCATCAGAAAGCAAGTAGGCCTGTACAGCAGTAGTAAAAACAAATGAGTACACTGAGTTGTAACTGCAAAATAAAAGGAGGCATAATGCTCTTAAGCACTGTCAACAGGCATTGCAATGAGACTGCAACAATGAGGTAAGTAAAACAAGCATGAGTAAGCTGTATAGCTAGGTTCAAGTAAATCTGAGTCAGGTGAAAGTAGTAGAATATGCCACATGGACAAGCTATAGCTAAGCTGAAACACACAGATCAGGTTTGCAGTTGCAGTGCAAGTAATTTGAGAGTTGCGAGTAACTGAAAGCAAGCAGTATGAGCACTGAAATAGCAGTATGCTAGGAGCTTAGAAAAGCCCCTCCCCCAAAGGAAGGAAGGAAGCACACACAGCTGAAGGCAAAATACAAACCAGAAGCAGTAAAATAAACACAGAAGCCCAGCAGAGACAAGCAGGAGCAGTAAGGTGGGGGGCAGGCCCCAGCCAGCCAGGAGGCCCAACCAGCTCAGAGGACAAACCAACAGAGCCTTCGGCTGCAAAGAAAAAATGCTTCGTAGTGTGGCTTAGAGGAACTACTTATATAGCTCAGGAAGTGGGAGTAGCTGACTGCTTGGCCACCGAACTACAGGCAAGCCTTTCAATTATATTGATATCAAACCATGTGCTGCAAGGATATGATTATCTTGAGGAGTTCTTTTGACATTATGAATTATAAAAGCAAGATTTTTTGACTAATTTTTTATTTATTTTTTCCTTGTTTAAAGAAAAGTATCTGAGGATCAGTGGCAGGATTTTTAGGACAGTAAATTAATAAAAAGGGAACTAGGAGAACTTTAGTAACAGACAAGTACTGGAATAGCTGTATAAGTGCAGTATAATGTGTGGAGTGGTGCAATGCAGTGGCTGCGGGGCAGCCATATTCAGGCAGACCTTCTGGATGCTGAGTTGCTGCCCTATCTACATGCATCTCTCTGGACTGCAGGATGAGGTAGCCAGACTCAGAGCAGAAGTAAACTGGGTCAGGAGTACCATCAGCCCTATCCAGAGACCACCCAGTCCAATGCCGCTGCCTCAAAGAATGCCAAGAATGAGGAGCACTTGGATGACAGTGGGCTCTGGGAGGGTTAGAGCAGTCAGGCAGAGGCACATCCCAGATCTTATTCCACTCAAGAACTCATATGCCACGCTGGCAAATGGGGACAACCAAATAGAGGTACCCAGAAAAGTGGAAGGCAAGGATGTGGAGGTTAGCCAAGTAGGTGACCTCAGTGGGAAGAGCAGTGGACCCCAGAGGAGGAGGAGGAGGAAGCGCATCCTGGTGGGGGACTCCATCATAAGAGGGAAGGATCACAGGAGGAGCTGCACAGGGGAGGGAGCTGGATGTCATTGTCCACCTAGGGACAAATGATCTGGCTGAGAAAGGGGTCAGAGCAGTGCAAGAAGCATTTGTGGAGATGGGGAGGGGCCTTAGACAAATAGCACACCGGTAACCTTCTTGAGGTGCTGCCTGTCTATGGCACGGATGAGGCTAGGTGCTCCACACCATGAGATTCAATCAGTGGTTGAAGAACTGGTGCAGAGCTCAGAATTTGCTCTCATTGGGACTGGAGGTCCACCTGGACGGATGCAGGCTATACTGGTGTGATGGTCTGCATCTGTCCAGGAGGGAACCAGGATCCTAGGTGATAGGTTTAAATACTTCATTGGCAAGCATTTAAACCAGCTAAGGGGAGGCACTGAAAGATAGGAAATCCTCAGCCCCCCCAAAAATCAGGGTACTATGAGGTAGCGCCAACATAGAGATGTCAATAGGGAGAAGCGAGGTAAATGGAGACCGTGACAAATGCAATAAGGACAGGGATGGGGAAAAAAGGGGTAAGGCCATCAAGAAATGGAGGGTAATGAGTACCAACTCCTGTAGTCTGGGCAACAAGCTCCCTGAACTGGTGGCCTTGATGGAAGAGGGATGCCTGGATATCATAGCAGTCACAGACATGGTACACAGAGAACCATGACTGGGATGTTAACATACCAGGGATACAACCTGGGAGGAGACAGGGGAGGGCAGAAGAGGGGGGAGCTCTCTATGTAAGGGAAGGGATAAAAGCAACTGAACAAAAGAGTAAACAGGGAGGAGAGGAGGCACTGTGGGTCACCTTAGAGACTGGAAATGGCACCACAATCTGTACAGGGGTTGTATACAGACCCCCATATCAGGGGGAGGGAATGGACAAGGATATGATAGAAGGCATACTTAGGATGGCAGAGAAAAGGAGATACTGTTGATGGGAGACCTTAATATGCCAGATGTTAACTGGAGCACCTTTGCTGCAGCCACATCCAAAAGCAGGGCATTTCTTGATGCCCTTCAGGTGGCATGCCTCAGATAGCTAGTTTTGGAACCTAATCATGAGGGAACAATGTTAGACCTCGTACTCTCAAATGGGGACAGTGAGAGGATCTTAGATTTAGAAGTGGGTAGCCATTAAGGAGCAAGTGACCACCAAACAGTGTGGTTCATGATAAACTCAGCTACAGAGTCAAGCCATATGAGGGTTCTGGACTTCAGGATGGCTGACTTTGGCAAGATGGGAGACTGCCTTAGAAAAGCACTAGCAAACAGGCTAGAAGGAGGGGTGCAGCAACAATAGGAAAATATCAAAACTGCCATCACAGAGGTAACAAGCCTTTGTGTGAAGCAAATAAACAAATCAAAATGAAATAAAAAGCCACTATGGTTCTCAAAAGAAGTGGCGGTAAAGGTTAGGGAAAAAAAGATAGCATTTAGGAAGTATAAGGAAACACAGAAGGAGCAGTACAGAGAACTGTACCAGTTAAGGCAGAAGGAAGCAGGAGGGTAGTCAGAATAGCAAAGGCACAAACTGAGGAAAAGATAGCCAACTTGGTTAAGAAGGGGATACAACCTTTTATAGGTATATCAGGAGCGAAAGAGAAAGGGAGGATAGTGAGGCTGAATAGAATGGATGGTGGTGGGCAGAGAGTGACAGTGAAAAGCAGGGATACTGAATGAATACTTCTGTTCAGTATTCACAAAAAAGGAAGTGGGGGAGGTACCTAATCCAATTAACAGAAACACTCTGGAGAGGGGGGTCGATCCCAGTCCTTTCACAGAAGAAAGGGTTCTGAAAGAACTCCTAAAACTGAAGGTGAACAAAGCAATGTGGCCAGATGGAATTCACCCCAGAATTCTAAAAGAGTTAAGCAGAAAACTAGTGACACCACTGACTACCCTTTTTAACAAATCATGGGAGGATGGTGTGGTACCTGAGGACTGGAAGAAGGCTGATGTGATTCCCCTTCACAAAAGTGGGAGCAAGACAGAGGCAAGAAACTACAGACCTGTCAGTTTGACCTCTGTGGTAGAAAAAAGTGATGGAATCACTTCTGAAGGAAAGAATTGTTGAGTACCTAGAGGCCAGTGGGGCACAGGACCCAAGGCAGCATGGGTTCACAGCGGGAAGGTCATGTCAGACGAATCTAATTGATTTCTATGACTGTGTGACCAAAATAGTAGACCAGTGAGGGCTGTGGACTTGGCCTACCTAGGCAAAACATTTGACACAGTCCCACACAAAAGATTAGTATTCAAATTAACCAACCTTGGAGTGGGTCCCAGGGTGGTAGCCTGGGTAAAACATTGGCTGAGCAACAGGACACAGAAGGTAATTGTAAATGGAGTCCTCTCTGAAGAAAGAGGGGTTACTAGTGGGGTACCGCAGGGTTCAGTACTGGGTCCAGTCCTTTTTAATGTCTTTATAAGTGACATTGCAGAGGGACTGGAAGGAAAAGTATGCTTCTTTGCAGATGACACAAAGATCTGCAGCAGGGTTGATACACAAGGAAGCGTGGAAAGGATGAGAAGGGACTTGGCAAGGTTGGAGGAATGGTCAGAAGTATGGCAGCTTGATTCAGTGCAAAGCAGTGCAAAGTAATGCACCTGGGAAACAAAACCCAGGGAAGATTACACAATGGGTGGGAGGTAGTAACAACAAAAATGGAAAAGGACCTGGGGTAATCATATCAGATGACCTTAAGGTTGGCAAACAATGATGAGAAGGCAGTAGGAGGGCTGGGGAACACTGGGATGTATAGGGAGAGCATCACTAGCAGAAAACAGGAAGTTGTTAGCCCCTGTACAGACAGTTGGTGATACCATCTGGAGTACTGCATCCAGTTCTGGAGACCCCATCTCCACAAGGATATAGACAGGATGGAGGCAGTTCAGAGGAGGTCAACTAAAATGGTGCAGGGTCTGCAAGAGAAGCCATACGAAGAGAGACTAAAGGAGCTTAATATGTATACTCTTGAGGAAAGGAGGGAGAGGGGGAACATGATAGAAATGTTTAAATACCTCAGTGGAATCAACAAAGTCCAAGAGGGTAGCATCTTTCAGAAAAAGAGACGTGCAAGAACAAGGGGACACAATTTGAAGATGGGGGGGGGGGTGAGATGGCTCAGGGGCAATGTGAGGAAGTATTTTTTCACACAGAGGGTGATGAACGCTTGGAACAGCCTTCCTGAGGAGGTTGTGGGGTCTAAAACTGTAGGAGAATTCAAGAATGCATGGGACAGACATAAGGCAATTTTTGTGGGGAGTAGGAAGAAATAGGCTGTTGGTTAAATAGGATCTGCAGCTTATCCTGTAGGTAGGGAAATGGGCAGACTAGGTGGGCCAAGCGGTCCTTATCTGCCGTCAAAGCCTATGTTTCTATGTTTCAGCTAGTAATACAGGAGGGGGAGAACAGGGAGGTGAGGTACCTACCAGGTGACACGGCATGGAGGGATGGGAGGAAGACCCTGGGATCGCTGGGAAGGTAAGACGGGAGGGTGAACTGGATGTCATTATTCACCTAGGTACTAATGACCTTGCGAATGGGCAGCCAAAGGAAGTTCAGGAAGAGTTTTGGAAATTGGGGAGGGGTCTCAAGCAAGTTGTTACTTCTGTCACCTTCTCGGAAGTACTACCTGCGAGAGGCATGGGAGAGCATAGGGGTGCATGCATCAGGAACTTTAACTCATGGTTGAAGAACTGGTGCTATGAGGAAGGGTTTGGATTCATTGGTGACTGGGGACCCACCTGGAGGGATAGAGGCTTGTTCAAGCCTGACGGTCTGCATCCATCATGGAGGGGAATCCAAGCACTAAATGATAAGTTTAAATGCTACATGGACAAGCATTTAAACTAGCCAAGGGGGTGGCAGGCCAGCAAAGAGGGTACCTAATTGCCCACCCCCCACAGCTAGCAGTGGAACCAGTGAACTAGATGAGTGGATCTCTCTACAAAGCAGTGTGCAAAAGATGGAGATAAGTGCCCAAGAGGTGGATTGGCAGAAAAGGGGCCAAATTCAACAGAAGGGCAAACAACAGGGAGAACCAGGGATAAAGGACAACCAGGGAAGGGGCAGGAGTAGAATAGCTAAACAGACTAGGGAGGTCAAATCATGGAAAGCCATGTGTGCCAATGCCAGGAGCTTTAGCAACAAGATGGAGGATCTGGAGGCTGTCATGGTGCAGTCTACCTGGACATTGTGGCCATCACAGAAACCTGGTGTAATGATAACCATGACTGGGAGATGGCCATGCTGTCTACAACATATTCAGAAGAGACAGGGCAGGTAGGAAGGGAGGAGGAGTGGCACTTTATGTGAAAAATGACATAAGGGCCACAGAGATACAGGAGGAACAAAATGGGGGAGAGATTCTGTGGGTTAAACTGGAAAGGAAAATGGGGCCAGCCATCTGCACAGGTGTAGTCTATAGACCACCAGCCCAGGAGGAAGAAACAGATAGGGAGCTGATGCTAGCCATCCAAAGGAAGGCAGACAAGGGTGAGGTAGTGCTGGTTGGAGACTTCAATATTCCAGACGTGGACTGGAGCATCCCACCAGCAGCATCAACTAGGAGCAGATTTATCCTGGACTTCCTTCAAGGTGCCTTCCTCAAGCAACTGGTCAGGGAACCAGCATGGCAGAAGGCAATACTGGACCTTGTGCTCACAAACAGGGACAGTGTGATGGGGTAACAGTGGGGAACACCTGGGGAACAGTGACCACCAATCATTGTGGTTTGAAATCACAGGAGCAGAACCAAACCACACAAAAACATGTATCCTGGATTTTAGGGGGGCAGACTTTGGGAAAATGGGGAGATGCTTGAAAGAGGCATTAAGGGGAATGGGGCAGGAATCAGGTTGAGGAACAGTGGGTAGTATTTAAAATGGGGATTACAAGAGCAACAGAATTATGCATTAAGCAGGTTAGCAAGGGGAAAAGGAAGAGGAGGCCATTATGGTTTTCCAAGGAGGTAGCGGAGAACATGAAGGCCAAAAAGATTGCATTCAGACAACACAAAAAGACATAGGCAGAAGGGGATGGGGAGAAGTACCAGGAAAAGCAAAGGGAGGCAGGGAGGTCAGTAATGGAAGCCAAAGCTCAGACAGAAGAGCACATTGCAAAATCAGTGGGTAGAGGGGACCAAACCTTTTACAGGTACATAAGTGAAAAAAGAAAGGCAAGGGGGATAGTGAGACTGAAGGGGGAGGATGGGGGTCGCGTGGAGGATGACAGCAGTAAAGCTGACATATTGAACAGGTATTTCTGCTCAGTCTTTACTGAGGAAGAGGAGGGTAATGGGTCTGAATAGAGTACAAGGGGTAGGAATGGTGCAGAGTTGGACACAAGCCCCTTTACACGAGAAAGAATCCTGAAGTAACTGGAAGTAATGAGTTGATAAAGCAATGGGGCCAGATGGGGTGCACTCCAGGGTCCTTAAAGAACTAGGAGAGGTGGTGGCTAAACCTCTGGCAATCCTGTTTAGCCAATCACTGGAAACAGGGGAGGTACCTAAAGACTGGAGGATAGCAGATCTTGTCCCCTTATACAAAAGTTGGAACAAAGAGGAAGCAGGGAGCTACAGACCAGTCAGCCTCACCTCGGTAGTGGGGAAGATCATGAAAGCACTACTGAAGGAGAAATTGGTGGAACATCTGGTTGTCAATGGACTACAGGACCCAAGGCAGCATGGTTTCACCAGGGGGAGGTCATGTCAGAACAACCTCGTTCAATTTTTCAACTGGGTGACTAGGGAGGTGGATCGGGGAGGGCAGTGGACATGGCCTATCTGGACTTCAGCAAAGCCTTTGACACTGTGCCACATAGAAGACTATTACACAAACTGGGGAATATGGGTGTGGGAGACAGTAGCGTGGTGGTAGGTAATTGACTGGGTGGCAGGACACAGAGGGTGGTGGTAAATGGCTGTCACTCCACAGAGGGAAGAGTGACCTGTGGGGTACCACAGGGATCAGTGCTGGGACTGGTCCTATTCAACATCTTCATCAGTGACATTGCGCAGGACCTAGAAGGCAGAATTTCTCTGTTCACTGATGACACAAAGCTTTGTAACACAGTAGACACACCAGAGGGTGTAGACAGAATGAGAAGGGACCTACAGAAACTTGAAGAATGGTCAGGGGTTTGGCAGCTGAAATTCAATGCAAGGAAGTGCAAGACAATGCATATGGGACACAAAAACCCTGGCACAATATATCAATTGGGGGGTGAGGATATAGCATGCACCAAGCAGGAAAGGGATCTTGGGGTTATCATCTCTGATGACCTCAAGGTAGGGAAACAGTGTGACAAGGCAGCAGGTAAAGCAAATAGGATGCTGGGATGCATAGGCAGGGGCATCACCAGCAGGAAAAGGGAGGTCATAATTCCACTATACAAGACACTAGTGAGGCGCCACCTGGAATACAGTGTACAGTTCTAGAGACCTTACCTATGTAAGGACATAGACAGGGTAGAGAAGGTTCAGAGGAAGGCAACAAAGATGGTACATGGATTGCATCACAAGTCCTATGAGGACAGGTTGAAGGACTTGAATATGTACTCCCTGGAGGAGAGGAGGGAGAGAGGGAGGGGATATGATAGAGACATGCAAGTATCTTACAGGGAGGAATAGGGTGTAGGAATACACTATTTGCAAGCTAAAAAGATGTTCCAGGACTAGAGGGCATGGGATGAAGTTGGAGGGAGGACGATTCAGAGGAAACATGAGGAAGAATTTCTTCACAGAACGGGTGGTGGACAAGTGGAACACCGTGCCAGAGGAAGTGGTGGGGGCTGAAACAATCACAGGATTTAAGAATGCATAGGATAGACATAAAGGAATTCTGGAGGTCAGGGGTGAGGGGCAACAAAATTCTAGGAAAACATAAGGTGAAATTATAAGCTCAAATGGGCAGACTGGGTGGGCCGTAGGCCCTTATCTGCCGACACTGTCTATGTATCTGTGTATCTAAGATGGAATCACGTGTTTTGTATGTTATCTTTCTTATTTTCTAAATATGAAATCTCACAAGTTGTGTATTTTGATAATAAGAAAAATAATTCTCAATAATGCAGTAAAGAAGCTGCTCCATTGGTTCAGTATAACACTGAGGTGTCCCCCTTTAGCATCCTTTTTAGGGCTGTGGGTGGAGCCTACAGCACTATTGCAATCGATAAGTAATTCTAAAATATGGCCGATCATGGAACCTTCCATTGGACTTTTGGAAGTATCCTTCCGAAAGCCCAATGGAGCTTGAACTCCCCCGCCATGATACACCTCTACGGAATAACAGCTGCACTATTTCAGCAGTTACTTCCGCATTTCGGTGCATGAACTGCGCATGAGCAGTTCTGTGAATGCCATGTTGCAAATGTCAAAATGCCATTCACCAGAAAGATGTTCCCGACATTGGCCACCAGCTACACCGCATTCTGTGCCCCACTACCAACTCAAGTGGCACACTGGGAGCCCATCCCAGTGTGCCCAAAGATGTTCCTAACATTGAGGTGCCCAATCCCCATGTCGGCAGCCTGTAGAACACCCCCCATTCATGTGGCACACTGGTAGCCCACCCCAGTGTGCTGCAAGGCTTTTTTTTCTTTTTTTATATGTAAACTAGAAAATGGGCCCTTGTAGTTGCATTTTTTTCCCTGTAAAACAGAAAACAGTCCCTTGTTGCCACTGCAGTCCCTCCCTCCCCACCCTCCCACTGAGCACCCACCTCCCTCCTTACCCCATGCTTACCTCAAGAGGTCGCCACTGTGATCTTCTCTGGACTGGGACACGACTGCAATCTTCAAAGCCCAACCCAAGGTAAGCATACTGTACTGCCATTCAATGGGGGTTTCAACTTATGCTGATATCTCAGCCATTGTTTGGAATTTTTTGCCCCAGATTTTCAACATGGCGTTCTTGGGACCCCAGCTCATGAAAACTGTCACTGTCATTTTGTTACTCAGTCCTGAAAGGTGATTTTGCAGTTGCTGTGTGGAATCACCTTTCCGGACTGATTCCTGAAATGACAGTGCCACTGTTCATGAGATGGGGTCCCAAAAAGCCCATGTTGCAAATTTGGTGAAAAAATCCCAAAAATTACTGCATTACGAGCATGCATTGCACAGTTTCTACGGACGATCCTAACATCACCAATTTTTTATATTTTCACTCGACATTTTTAACATTGCCATTTTTGCACACATGCATTAAAACAGTACAGCTGTAATTTTCCACTACTTGCCCAAAATGTGTCTTCTCACCTGTGGCACAGAATAGCTCATTTTCTCTGTGAAATCACCTTTCAGGGCAAGCGAACAAAATGACACTGGCACTATCCATGAGGAAGGGTCCAAAAAAGGCCACATTGAAAATTTGGTGCAACAAAAAATGGCCAAGTTACACACAGGTGTTGAATAATGTCTATGCACATGTGTAACTTTAATCACTTGGTAGCTCTTCACAGCTCTATCAGCTCTGGCTAGAGCTTGTTGAATTGGTGAACATGTTAAGGACATCTGGTTTATTGAGTCCTTTACTGGATGCAGTACTCTAGGTTGTGCCTTCCGGCCCTGCATAGTGCAGGATTACGTCACCAATTCTGATGCTTACCCATTCCACCTATGATGCAATCCAGCATTACTCATCTTACTTGACAATACACACTCACACTCACATTGCTTGTCATAATTCAGACCCTTGTCCATTGTGGCAGTCAGGTAATTTTTATCTGCCACTACAGTAAGAAAGTCCATTGCATTATGTCTGTGGCTCCTTACTTCCTTCCTTTCTTTCCATACTGAGTTGGTATCAGCTCATTTCCAGATGCATTCTGGGGGAAGGGTAAGAGAAGAGAAGAGATACAAAGTACAATGTATAAAAATAATACAATACTATAGAAATTAAGTATAACAAAATATATAATTCCGAGAATGCTTACGAATAACATTTCCATGCAGTAAATTGTGGAACAGGCAAAAGAACATTAAACAGTCAGCAAAAAAAAAAAAAAATTGAGGAGCAGGAGTAATAACTGATGAACTGATAGATAGAGGCTGTGCTAGTGACAGTGTGTGGTGGAAGGCAAGTGACAGGAGTCCACCCCAAATCAGAAGTACCTTCAGGAGTGAATAGAGAAATCAAGGAGAAGAGATTTCAGACTGAGAAAGGAAGGAGCAGACTGAATGGAAGGTGGGAGACAGCACCATAGTTTAGGGAAGTGGCATGAGAAGGCAGCTTGGCCAGTAGTGGATTTCAAATGTGGGAGAGCAAAAGAGTGAAAGCAAGCATTGTGAAGGGAGTTAGAGTTAAAAGGGGGAAGGAGAAGAGAGAAGCTGTGCTTGCTTACTCTGCTCTCTTCAGCCCCAGCCAAGGACAGATGCCACCAAATTTTGCCCTGAAGGGTTTGAAGGCTTGCTTACTCTGCTCTCTTCAGCCCCAGCGAGGGACAGATGCCACCGAATTTTACCCTGCAGGGTTTGAGGGCTTGCTTACTCTGCTCTCCCCGGGCCCTGCAAAGGACAGACACTGCCAAATTTTGTTCTGCAGGTTTGAGGGTTTGCTTACTCTGCTTTCCCCAGCCCCAGCCAAGGAAAGATGCTGCTGAATTTTGACCTGCAGGTATGGATCCATAGGAGCTTCAGGGTGCACAGCTGCTTTTGAACTTGGTGCCTTTTTGTGGTGCAGCAACTGTATTAATTACTGCTAAGACTAACTTGTGGAAGCAGGGCTCAGGGCTCCTTCCTCGCTCCTTCTCTGTGCTGAGTTTTTGGGCCACCCGCCCACTCACCCCAGCCCCTCCATTTATTAAATATGCCTTTACTCCACCCATTCCCATCTGACTGGCCTCTGGTGTTAAAGGGGTGGGACACGTCACGACCTGCAAATTTGTCTTGCTGTCTACTGCGTTTTGCTGTTCCTGTCCAGCCCCCTTTTGAAAATATTATATCTCCCTCATCACTATGCAGCTTCCCCTTTATTTATTAGTTCTGTTGACTTCAATCTGCTGTAGTATTGCCCTAGAATACTTTACACCTCCCTCTACTACTCCCGCCCCCAGCTCCAATGCTGACCTGTGTGATTTCACTTTCTCCAATATACTACTACTCCCCCGACGACTCGCTGGCTCTGTTGAATATCCTAGTCCAAAGTTGGTTCTCCGCCTTAATACATACATCATCAGATCTAATCTCATCTCCCAACCTAGGACTGTCTTCACCTTTTTGATCGCTGCAACCTGGATTGTGGTCCTCTCCTTATCCCTCTCTGGTAATGTGGAGACCAACCCTGGTCCAGCGGTGTCAGGGCTCCCTCATGTTCATGTCAGTTCTCCAGTAAGACCCCATCCTAGAGAACAAAAGATTGGCCACCTTAATATAAGAAGCCTGGTAGCTAGCCTGATCTTCTTGGTATAACAGAATCCTGGCTTATACCTGCTGTCCCTGACTCCCTGTGTGCTCTCCCAGGATATAACTGGATCCAACTTGATCGGCCCTCATCAAAAAGGGATGGTGGCCTGGCACTGTTCTATAAGTCTCGCCTAAACCTAAACATAAAAACAGAATCTGATGGTAGATAACCACTTGGCCCACCTAGTCTGCCCATTTTCCTACCTACTGTAATGGATAAGCTGCACATCTAAGTTAACCAACAGCCTACTTCCTCCTACCCTACCCCACTAGAATTGCCTTATGTCTGTCCCATGCATTCTTGAATTCCCCAACTGTTTTTGACTCCACAACCTCCTCAGGAAGGCTGTTCCATGTATTCATAACCCTCTCCGTGAAAAAATACTTCCTCAGATTACCTCTGAGCTGCCCTCCCTCTATCTTCAAATTGTGCTTCCTTGTTCTTGCACATCTCTCTTTCTGAAAGATGCTACCCTCTTAGACTTTGTTGATTCCCTTGAGGTAGTTGAAAGTTTCTATCATATCCCCCCCCTTCCTCCTTTCCTCGAGAGTATACATATTAAGCTCCTTTACTCTCTCTCTTTGTATGTATTTTGGTGCAGACATTGCACCATTTTAGTTGTCCTCCTCTGGACAGCCTCCATCCTGTCTATATTCTTGTGGAGATGGGGTCTCCAGAACTGCACGCAGTGCACCAGATGAGGTCTCACCAACTGTCAGTACAGAGGGATAACAAATTCCTGTTTTCTACTGGTGATGCTTCTCCCTATGCATCCTAGTATTCCCCAGCTCTTCTTACTGCCTTCTCACATTGCTTGCCCACCCGTAGATCATGTGATTTGACTACCCCAAGTCCCTTTCCATTTTTGTTGCTGTTAGTTTCTCACCCCCCATTGTGTACTCTTCCCCTGGATTTTTGTTTCCCAGGTGCATTACTTTGCACTTCTTTGCGTTGAATCTAAGCTGCCATACATTTGACCATTCCTCCACCTTGCCAAGTCCATTTTCATCCTTTCCACCCCACCTTGTGAATCAACCCTGTTGCAGATCTTTGTGTCGTCTTCAAAAGAGACATACTTATCCTTCCAGTCCCTCCGTAATGTCACTTATAAAGACATTAAAGAGGACCAGTCCCAGTACTGAACCCTGTGGTAGCCTGCTAGTAGCCACCTTTCTTCAGAGTGGACTCCATTTACTATTACCATCTGCATTGTGTTGTCCAGTGAATTTTTTATGCAGGCTACCACTGTAGTACCCACTCCAAGGCTGGCTAATTTGTAGATTTGTTAATGTCCTTGTGCAGGTGCGGCCTCCAGTACTGCACGCAGTACTCCAGATAGGGCCTAACCAGTGTCTTGTAAAGAGGGAAGCAGAGAACACAACAGTTAAACTCACTAAGTCAAATAAGGGTATACCCAGATAAGTTGTAACTGGGATTCCTTAAATTTAAGAAATGTACAGGGAGGTAAACCAAACAAACAGATTAACAGGGAAAATGCAGCTCAAGTGTACCACTTAACAGGTGTGAGGCTTACAAGAGCACAGTAATAAGTGTAAATCAGAGAGAAGCACACTTCGTTTCAGACGCACTTACAGTTCTCAGGCAAGTCCTAAGGTGTCTCAGATGGAAGTAGTTATGTATAGAAGTCTAATGGAGCAGCATGACTGACAGGCAGCAGACTCATGACCAACTCCTGTCAGACTCCTCTTCTTAGCTGCTCTTTAGCTACAGCCCTTAAGCTTACAGACTACAGTGAAGGACCGCTAGGAAGTGTACTATAAAAAGGGGGTACTGGCCATTAATAGAAACATAGAAGATGACAGCAGAAAAACACCAATGGTCCTCCAGTCTGCCCATGGGTCTCTATAAAACCCCATGACCTGGCATCATACCTCTCCCCAACAGTTATCCTATTACTTCCCCATCCTTGTCCCCGTCAGTGATGACTATCCCCTTCATTTTATCCCAAGCACATCTAAAACCAAACACAGTTCCAGCTGCCACCACCTCAGCCAGCAGGCAATTCCATTGTTACATCACCCTTTCCATAAAGTAATACTTTCTCACATCCCTCCTGAACCTTCCCCCTGTCAGTTCCCAATTGTGCGCCCTTGTTGTCAAGCTGCTGGTGTTCCTTCTAAACAGTTCCCTGAAGTCCATCTTCATTTCTTTTAGAAATTTGAATGTTTCTATCATAGATACCCTCTCCCTTCTAGTCTCCAATAAATACATATTCTTTTTTTTTTTTTTTATTTACGTTTTTTTCCTCCGTCGCCTAGCCGCCGACCGCCCGGGACTTTCAGCCCCACACAGCTTCCACCTACTCAGTTGAGCCTTGAGCCTCCATTACCCGGCTTACCCCGGGCGGGGCTACGGGAGGGAGCACCCGCAGACACACTGTTTTGCGTCGGGCCGGCCTGGAGAGGCTAATTGAAGCCGGCGTGCTTCATGTAGGGCGGCCGGTTTTTTCCGGTTTTTCTGGGGGCGGAACGCAATGACATAATGACGCCCAGCCCACCCCAAGTCCACTAAGTGTCGGTGGCTGTGTGACTCCGAGGCCTCCGCCCAAGGTCACTAGAGCCACCGATCACTAACCCGCCTCCCCCTGGAAGGAGAGCAGTCCATAGGACACTCGAGCCTTTTCTCCCCTGTCGTTCTCCCGTGACCCAGGTCCGCTCTCGGGACCCGGTCGCCGCATCGCAAGCTGAAATCCCATCACAGCAAGGGTCGGCATCAATAATACATATTCAGTGCCCTAAGTCATTCCTCATAGGACTTCCTCTGCTGACCCTGAATCTTCTTCGTTACCCTGCGCTGTACTGCCTCCAGCCTATTCTTATCCTTTCTAAGGTGAGGGCTCCAAATCTAGACTCCAGATGTGCTCTCACCGGGGATCTGTAGAGGGGAAGTATCAGTTCCTTCTTTCTACTGTCAGTACCCCTCCCTATACATCCCAGCATTCTGTTAGCTTTACTGGCAGCCCTGTCACATTGGGTAGCCTGCTTTAAATGTGTCAATAATAATGATTCTGTGGTCACGTTCCTCTTTCATAGTACGGAGTTGTACTCCACCCATCCAATATTCTGTCCTATAGTTCTTTTTCCCTAGTTGCATTACCTTGCACTGTTTGGTGTTGAAATTCAACTGCCAGACCTTCGACCATCTCTCTAGCCTCTGCAGGTCATTTTGTAGCTCTCTAAATACTTCGGTGCTATCCTCTTTTCTACAGAGTTTTGTGTCATCTGTGAAGAGACCTAGTGTACACCAGATTCCTTCTCCAATGTCTGATGAATATGTTGACAAGGACAGACCCCTGCTGTACACACTTGTGACCTCCCTCTCTGCCAGTTTGATACCATTTAGCATTACCTGCTGCCATCTCTGTTTTTATCCAATTCTCCACCCATCTGACTATATCCCAAGCCACCTCAAGATCCCCCAGCTTCTTCAGCAGGTGTCTGTGAGGCACGGAGTTAAAAGCCTTGCTGAAGTCAAAATACAGCAGCTCCATGGCATGGACTTTATCCATTTCCTTTGTAATCCAATCAAAAAAGACTATTAAGTTTGTCTGGCACATTGAGCTGGCCCGGTGGTGCTGAGGGTTGAGGTGCTGGATGCCACACCTTGTGCCACACCGGCAACCTGGGTTTGGGAATGGACTCAGGCATTAGAGGTCGGCATGGGAGGGAGAGGATTGAGTGTCCAGAGGACTGCTCTCCTCTCCTGGGGAGGGTGGAAAAATACTCCTTGCTGCTTTGGTGGCTCCTAGTGGTGGCTGGGAGACTGCAGCACAATGTGGAGCATGCGACTCGGTGAGAACGAAGAGTGGACGTCCTGTAGATGGGTGCGGAAGCATGCCTGTGTTGTGCTGGATTGCATTGCATGTCCATGCTCCTGGGGATCTACATGAAAAAAAACCTGTCTTGGGGTAGGTGAAGGTGGGATTAGTGGCTACGTCTCATGAACAGCGCTGAGCTCTACACCACATGCTTCCTGTCTCTCTCCTCCTCCTCCCCGGTCACTTGTCTAGATTCTAGATAGAGCACCAGAAGGAGATGGCGGTCCCACCCCGAGGGGGGGCTCAGAGCCGAGGGGGTTGGGTGGCTGGGTGAGGTGGGAGCGAAAGTGCTTGTCCAGGGGTGTGGAGGTGGAAGCTTCAGGCAGGCAGCAGAACTTAGTGTCGAAAATCCACACCGGAGAGAGGCCCCTAAAGGTAGGAGAAGAAATAAAGTTCAAAAAAGAAAAAAAAAAGGTTTGTCTGGCACAACCTCCCTGACAAGAAACCATGCTGTCTGCTACCCTGGAGACCATTATCCTCCAGGTAGTACAAAAGGTCCACTTTGATTAGCGACTCCATTAGCTTCCAACATTAAAGGTGAGACTGATGGGTCTGTAGTTGTCTGCTTGTCCTCTGTCCCCCATATGAAGCAGAACTACATCCACCACCCTATGGTCCCCTGGGACAACCCCTGTTTGAAGCAAGCTATTGAAAAGGCATGCCAGAGGTTCAGCCAGTTCATATGCCAATTCCATGCCTTCTATTATCCACCTCCAACTTCCCCAGAACACATCTGGAAACCAGCTGTTAGCTCAGTATGCCTTTCCTGGTGAAGCTATTAAAGAAATAAGTTACAAAATATGCCAGCTCCTTGAGTAACTTCAGATGGATCCCATTTGGGACCAGGGCCTTGTCTGTCTTGAGGACTGCTAACCCCTTTCATAATCTATCCCCAGTAAATGTTGTCCTCCTCATCTCCTGGATCCCTTTCACAGCTGCTTTAACGACACTCTTAGGTAGGGGACCACTAGCCTTCCTGGTGAAGATAGCGCAAAAGTAGTCATTTAGTACTGTAGCCTTTTACTCATAGTCCTCTATCACACGGCCCCATCCCTCAGACTAACTACTCCCCCACCCCTCATCTTTTTTCACTTATATAGTGGAAAATATTATTTCCTACACACTTGACCCCTCTTCAGTTAGTTGCAGTTCTGTGTCTGCCTTTGCCTCCCTCATCACCTTCTTTGCCCCTCTGGTCTTCTGAAGATATTCTTTTTCTGCATCCACCTGCCTCTTTTTCTATTTATGGAAGACCATCCTTCTGGCTCTTACTACTTCTCTAACCCTTACTGAAAATCAAAGTGGCTGCTTGAATTTATTTCTTTTGGTTATTTTCCTCAGGCAAAGTTGTGAAACTTCAAAAATGACCTCTTTAATTAACCTCCATCTCTCATTAACCCCCATCCCTCTAAAGTCCCAAACCACTGTACTGGAGTGTTTTTCTCAGGTTCAAGGGCAAATTCATCCAAACCGAACTGTGGTTGCTGTTTGAGACTGGCCCCCATCTGCTACTGGTTCAACTGAATCTATTAGTGAGCACCACATCTAGGCCAGCATCCTGTCTTGTGGGTTCCCTTACATGTTGCATTAGTAGGCAGTCTTGAAATACATCAAGCAAAGCCTGACTTCTTTTGCTTCTGGTCACTGGAATGTCCCAGTCTATGCTGGGTAAGTTAAAGTCCCCCACTACCACATCTCCCTTTGCTGTTTCCCTTCTAATTTCTTCATCGAGCTCTCTATCCACTACTTCTCCTTGGCCTGGAGGTCTATAGCATACCCCCAGATGTAGCCTTTTCCCAGATGCTGCTGTTAGTTAAACCAACAGAAACTCAGTCTTCCCTGAGTTGCACCTAATATTCCAGTCCTTCAATACCTCAGTACCCTCTCTGAAATAGGTGCCTATGCCACTGTCCTGAGCCTTCTCAGTAACATGTATCCAGGCACAGTTAGGTCTCAGTCATTCTTATCTCTACCCCAAGTTTCTGTGAGGGCCATGATATCTAGCTTGGATTCTGCCATTATCGCCTGCAGTTCACCAGTTTTACTGCCTAAACCCCTGCTGTTAATACAGACCCCTTTCCAGCTAACAAGCCTTTCTTGTTCTTCAACCAAACTTCTCTCTTATTCTTTCATAGGTGTATTTGGTTTGCAGCATCCTCCGTGTGCATACTTACTATCAGTCTATCAGTCTGAGCCTGAGTGCTGTTAGCCCCCAGGCAAGGGGAAGAACTAGATAGGATCCCTCTCCCTGCATCAGTTTAATAGTCTGGGAAAGACACTAAACGTTTGCCTCAGTGCACTGATCCCCTCCCTTGTCAAATGGAGTCCATCCCACCTGAAAAACCTCATATCCCAAAAGTCCCCCCATTACCCTAAAAAATGATATCCCTTCTCCTGACATCATTCTATAAAGAGCAACTGACATGATCCTGGTAGGCAACCTGTACAATGGAGTTGCCTGTCCTAGCAGCTATTCTCATAGAAGCATAGAAATATAGACTTTGACGGCAGACAAGGACCGCTTGGCCCACCCAGTCTGCCCATTTTCCTACCTATTGGATAAGTTGAAGATTCAAGTTTACCAACAGCCTACTTTCTCCTACCCCCCACTATAATTGCCTTATGTCTGTCCCATGCATTCTTGAATTCTCCCACTGTCTATGACCCCACAACCTTCTCGGAAAGCAGTTCCACCACTCTCTCTTTGAAAAAATATTTCCTCACATTGCCCCTGAGCTGTCCCCCCTCTATCTTTGAATTGTGCCCCCTTGTTCTTGCACATCTCTTTTTCTGAAGGATGTTACCTTCCTGAACTTTGTTGATTCTCTTGAGGTACTTGAAAGTTTCTATCATGTCCCCCTGTCCCTTCTTTCCTCAAGGGTACACATATTAATCTCTGTTAGTCTCTCTTCATATGGTTTCTGATGCAGACCCTGCATCATTTTCATTGCCCTCCTCTAGACTGCCTCCATCCTGTCTATGTCCTTGTGGAGATGAGGTCTCCAAAACTGCATGCAGTACTCCAGACGAGGTCTCACTAACTGTCTGTACAGAGGGATAACCACTTCTCATTTTCTGCTTGTGATGCCTCTCCCTTTGCATCCCAGAATACCCCCAGCTCTCCTTACTGCCTCACATTGCTTGTCTACCTTAAGGTCATCTGGATGTTTTTCCATTTTTGTTGTTAGCACCCCCAATTTTGTACTCTTCACCTGGGTTTTTGTTTCCCAGGTGCATTACTCTGCACTTCTTTGCATTGAATCTAAGTTGCCATACATCCGACCATTCCTCCAACCTTGCCAAGTTCCTTCTCATCCTTTCCACCCCCCTTGTGTATTAACTCTTTTGTAAATCTTTGTGTCATCTGCAAAGAGGCATACTTTTCCCTCGAGACCCTCTGCAATGTCTCCTATAAAGACATCAAAGAGGACTGGACCCAGGACTGAACCCTACGGTACCCCACTAGTAACACCCCATTGTTTGGAGTGAGTTCCATTTACTATTACCCTCTGTGTCCTGTTGTGCAGCCAATTTGTTACCCAAGCTACCACGCTGGGACCCACTCCCAGGCTGGCTAATATGATTATTAATCTTTTGTGCGGGACTGTCAAATGCCTTGCTAAAGTTTAGGAAGGCCATATCCACAGCCCCTCCCTGGTCTAAGGGTACCAGATTTTGGGATGCCAAAAAGAGGACACTTAGTCCTTCCCCCAGTGAGTCCTTGTGTCAGACCCAGAGTAAATAGGTTTAAAGTCTCCACCACTTTCACAGCTCATTTACAAGGAGGTCCTGGTTAGGAGAAAGTAAAACAATTATAAAAATAATAATAATATAAGACAGAGAAGGTAGATGAATATTTGGCAGCTGGAAAAGAGGACATGTCCTCGTAAAAGAGGACATCTGGTAACCCTACCCTGGTCTATTACTTTGGTCACCCAGTCAAAGAAATAGATTAGATTCATCTGACATGACCTTCCTGCTGTGAATCCATGCTGCCTTGGGTCCTGTGCCCCGCTGGCCTCTAGGTACTCTACAGTTCTTTCTTTCAGAAGTGATTTCATCATTTTCCCTACCACTGAGGTCAAACTAACAGGTCTGTAATTTCCTGCTTCTGCCTTGCTCCCACTTTTGTGAAGGGGAATCACATCCACCCTCCTCCAGTCCTCAGGTACCACCCCATTCTCCTATGATTCGTTAAAAAGGGTGGTCCGTGGTCTCACTAGGCCCTCCCCTTAGTTCTTTTAGGATTCTGGGGTGAAACCCATCAGGTCCCATTGTTTTGTCCACTTTGAGTTGTAGGAGTTTTCAGGACCTTTTCTTCTACAAATAGACTGGCGTTGACCCCCCCTGCCCAGAGTGCGTCTATTGTTTGGTTTAGATAACTCCTCTTTTTTTGTGAATACTGAGCAAAAGCATTCATTCAGTATCTCTGCCTTTTCACTGTCTACCTCTAGCCACCTCCCCTCCCCTTTATCAAGCTTTACTATCCCTCTCTTGACCTTTCTTTGCTCCCTGATGTACCTATAAAAGGTTTTATCCCCCTTCCTAACTGAGTTGGCTATCTTTTCCTCAGTTTGGGCCTTTGCTATTCTGATTGCCTTCCCCACTTCCTTCTGCTTTAACTGATAATCCCCTGTCATGCTCCTTCTGTGATTCCTTATACTTCTTGAATGCTTTCTTTTTCTCCCTAACCTTCCCTGCCACCTCTTTTGAGAACCATAGTGGTTTTTTACTCCATTTTGTTTTATTTGTTTCACACAAAGGCTTGTTGCCTCCATGATGGCAGTTTTGATTTTTCTCCATTGTTCTTCCACCCCTCCTTTCTGGCCATTTGCTAGTGCATTCCTTAGGTATTCACCCATTTTGCCAAAGTCAGCCCTTCTAAAGTCCAATATCCCCAGTTTTGTATGGCGTGTCTCCATGGTTGTGCTTATTGTGAACCACACTGTGTGGTGGTCGCTTGTTCCCAGGCTACCCACATCTTAATCTGTAATCCTCTCTCCATTTGAGAGTACCAGGTCTAATACTGCACCTTCCCGAGTGGGTTCCAGCACAAGCTGTCTAAGGCATGTTCCCTGTAGGACATCGAGAATGACACTGCTTTTGGATGTGGCTGCAGTAAATGTCTTTCAGTTAACATCTGGCATATTCAGATACCCCATCAACAATATCTCCCTTTTTTCAGCCATTCTGAGAATGCCTTTTATCATTTCCTTGTCCATTTCCTCCCCCTAAGACGGAGGTCTGTATACAACCCCCGTGTGGATTGTGGTGCCACTCCCTGTCTCCAAGGTGACCCACAGTGTGTCTTGTCCTCTCCCTTTGCCCTTCAGTTCTGTAGCTTTAATCCCTTCCCTTATGTAGAGAGCTACTCCACCTCCTCTTTTACCCTCCCTGTCCCTTCTGTAGATTGTGTACCCTGGTATGTTGACATCCCAGTCTTGGTTCTCCGTGTATCATGTTTCTGTGACTACCACAATATCCAGGTATCCCTCTTCCATCAGGGCTACTAGCTCAGGAAGCTTGTTTCTCAGACTATGGGCATTGGTACTCATTGCCCTCCATTTAATGGTGGCATTATCCTTTTGTCCCCCATCCCTCACCATATTTAAACTTTTGGGTGACTTTTTAAAAAAGTTATTACCTCCAAAAAGATGGCTTGCAAGTTCTGTGTGTGAGCCAACTGGCTGCGAAGTGCTGCAGCTCTACTCCTTAAAACAACATATTTATGATGGGAAGTAGAAAACAAAGCTGAAGCTATGGAGAATGTAACAGGATTGGGGGGGCACCTAAATTTACCTAGATTATCTCTGCTGGCAAGTGTACATGCATGAGGCTGTAACATATGCTATATATTATAGCCCCATACTTGTATACCTGCCTGGAAAGATAATCTAAGTACATTTAGATGACCCACTCCCCGATCCTATAACATTCTCCATAGAGTGTCTACAGCCCTTTCCCTACTTTGTGTCATAATTATGCTGTTTTAGGAGTGGGGCTGCAGTGCTTGGTGACTGCTTGGCTTGTACATGGAAATTACAAGCTGGGCTCTATGGAGGTAATTACTTTATTATAAGTCATCAAAAAAGTCAAAATATGGCTGGAATAGTTCCTAGGCAGGCAACTCCATGTTATAGCTTGCCTGCTTAGAGTCACACATCATGTCAGCTGCTTTTTAAGCCACATATTAAACTCCTCAGTCTCCTGTCTTCTTATTCTGTCTTCTCCATCCCTTTGCCCCAAAAAAGGAGGACCTCAGCAAAGGCCAAGGAGGCTGAGTGCACTGTCAATCTGTCCTCCAGCCCCCCCAAAACTCAACTTCACATTCTCTGCCAACTGGATGGCCAGAGCAGTGGTGCTAAGGTGCACCAGCACACTCACCCCCTCCTGCTCCCTCTCTACCATTCTCCCTATATGGCTTAAATCCCTGCTGGCTGCGGCACCTGGAAGGCACTTAACCGTGCCCTGCCTCGATGACTTAACCCCCAACATCTTTTCCACTCCTCAGATCATAGAATCCCAGAGAACCTGTAATTTCCTGACTTTCTGACACTTTGGAACCACTGAGTTGTCCTGCCTTACCCCACCGATCGACTGCAAGTCTTCTCCAGTGGAGTTGGGTTCCTGGTCCCTTCCTAGGGGAGCAAAATGGTTTGCAGTTGATATTAGTTTGGTTAGAGCAGCCCCTTTTTGGCTGGTCATGTTCTTCAGAGCTGCCCCCCTCCCCACCACTTTCCATCCCCCCATACTAGTGGGCTTCTGTGCAAGTGGGAGTGTGGGGGGGGGGGCGTGAGCTCCAGTTGAGTTGGAGACACAGCTTGGATATCTCCATCCTTGCTGCTTGCTTCCAGCTGTGTCCTGTGCTCTGATACTGACCTGCAATTGGGGCAGTGCCCTCTCCTTCAGAGCACCATTCTGGAGATGAGTGCCCCACATCCTCTACAGCTAACAATATCCATAATGACTAGTAAGCAGTGGCTATGTTCAGTACTATAAGAGAATACCACAGAGACTGCAATTAATGTATCCCCTAGCTGGGCCTACTCTGTATAAAAAGCTGGCTAGGATGCCTTGCCAGTAGCTAGGGTGTGTGGAAAAGTAACCTGATGATTCAGATATTGTCTTACCCAATCAAAATCCTTTCAGAATGAATGCCTTTTATACAGTATCTGTGCTGTTACACATCCTACAGTTAACTCCCTGTTAGCGCTGCCTTTTTTATTATCTGTTCTGTTATATAATCTACCATCCCGTTAGAGCTCCCTTTTATATCTGTGCTGTTACACAATCTACTAAAATGCTACAAAGACATTTTTTTTAGTTCTTTGGTAATCAAGTGCCTGTTTTCAGGAGCAACCTAAGAGCACTGGGGAGGTTATGTGACTTGCTCAGGGTCACACAGTATGCAAGTGAAGGTTGTGGGAATCAAACCCAGGTCTGCTGGATGCACCAAGCTCATTAACAGCTCATTATTCTAACCTCTAGGCTATACTGCCAGCCCATTCATTCAAAACAGCCTCCTAACTGGATGCTCATGGTAAGTCCAGAGGCTGCTATGAATAGGAAATAAAACACAGAGCCACTGTCCAAGTCACCTTTTAAAATCCACAAATGGAGCCTGATTGGCTCTCAATCCAAGCAGAGCACAGCAGACAGAGTTAAAAATCTAGTGGCAGTGTTTAAAAGCTGAGCCATCTTGTGCTGTCCATTCCCACTCAGTTAAGACAGACTCCCTACTGGATGCAGAGGGTAAGTCCAAAGCCTGCGACTAGCAGGAAATAAAACACTGAGCCACAGCCCAAGCTACTTTTAAAATCCACAAATGGAGTCTTACTTATTTATACATAAGTGTAGCACCTTTTTGGTACACTGAATCTATTACAATAGTCTGATAAGATGCACAAGTTGTTCATGACTCAATTTTTCCTGAATAACACATTCTCGAAAGAATGCTGGAAGCTGCCCCACTAATTGTTCTTTAGTTCCACACAGATCCTATTGTGTACACCTCCCATCCCCATGATTTTGCTCTCTTGATCACCACCATGTAGTCAGCTATCATGGTGACTGTGGTGTCCATCAGCTTTGTTCTGGTTACCTTACGTGAGGTTCCTTAAAATTCAGCACCCTTCACCTACTCACCCCTCGGGACATTCTGAACAACAAGTTATTCTCATGGGGTTACATCAAAGTGAAGTATCTCAGCAAATTGTCCCAGATCTTTCACAGTTCCAAACACCACTCCCCATCAGCTGGCTGTGCATTTCTAGTACCCAGTAAAGTGGCCAATAAGGATGTAGTTTGTCATTATAAAGTTTTTCTGATATTTTGTGCAGGGTTACTGATTTAGAGGTGTGTGTTACAAATGATATTTTTATAATTTGTTTGCTCTGTTGGGTAGCTCTCATATATAAATATTAGTTTTTTTATATATTTGGACAACTGGTAAGGTGCTGTAGATGTATGTATCATTATAGTAATGTGGATATTTATATCTTGTTATATATGTATTGTAGTAGTTTAGCACACTGTCACTTTAAATACAGGCTTTTAAATGTGTCATGTACAGTATGCTGACACATCAGTCTCTCCTGATGACGCTGTAGCACACAGTGAAACCAGTTGAGAAGACAGAGTAGAGTCGGAGCTGTATGACATTTTGATCACTTGAATAAAGCAGTTCGTTTGGGTGCTGATATTTGTGTTTCTGGTAGTGCTCACATGGCAAATGATGGTAAATGAGATGGTAAGTTTATTGTCAGTCAAGTTTTTCTAATGATTTTTTTTTTTTTATCTTAAGAGTGAATCGTCTGATGGCTTACCACAACTATGCAGTGTGGATCTGGAAACAACAGGGTTACCGAAAACATAAAGCCATTCCATCATGTGCAGTCACCAGAATATGTCAAACCTTTCCTTCGTGAGAGTACACTGAATTTAATGAGTCTCTTGACTTCCACCTAAATCAAGCAATCAACATGACTGAAGTTGTGTTGCAGCTAAATGTTTTGTATTATACTCTAATGTAAAATAAACCTTACAGTTTCTGAAAATGTGTTATTTTCTGTGTAGGTTTTAATTGACCGTTACTTGAACTGAACTATTTAAACATTTTCTAGTAATACTTATTAGGACAACATTGGAAAATATACACTTTCGGTATAGAGAAAACTGTAGTTAGTGTTAGGCTACCGATGTTACTGTTTGAATGTCAGATGTAAATTTCACATGACAGAAAGTGACATTATCATGTATTGTTGTTGGTTCTGCTGTCATGCTTATACTTACCAACTGCTGTATTGCTAACAAATTATTCCTGCACAATGAGTATTAGGAATATTACTGTTAAACTCAACATTAAAGATTCATAAGGTAACACAACACATAAGGTACCCACTATACACTTGGGGCCCGAGATTCAGAATTGCCCCTAGCAAAGGCGAAAGTCATGCCACAGCACAACTGAGTTGCGCTGGAGCAACTAAGGGATATATTCAAAAGAGATGTACCATGGTGCATCTCTTCTGATTATAGCAAGTTATGCACACACCACAAATACAATGCGTAGACGTATCCCTCAGACAGGTCTGAATACCAGGAATGGGAATGCTCCAGCATAATTGGAGCTGCACTGGGTGCGATTTCCAGATTTTCAGACCTGGATATGCAAATAGGGCCATAATACATGCAAGGTACAAATGGGGCCATTTGTATGTCAGTATGGCCCCATTTGCATGTGTTGTGCAGGGCTGGCCAGCGAAATGCACCTGGCACCCTGCACAGCATACGGTCCCTGTACCAATGACCGCAGTAGTACCCCCTCCTCATCCTGTAACCCCGATCACTGTATTATTCTTTTGTTAGACTCTCTGGCAGTCTAGTGGTACCCCCCCCTCCCCACCCATACCTACGATCATCATAAACTCAATGTTTGAATCACCCTGGTGGTCTAGTGGTACCCCCTTCCCTTTAGTACCTTCAATCACTGTAAAATAAATGTCTATCTCATCCTGGTGGTCTAGTGGTTCCCCCTTCCCACCCGTACGTCTGATCACTGTAAAATCAATGTTCAAATCACTGTGGTGGTCTAGTGGTACTCCCCCTCCCTACTCATACATCTGATCATGTAAAATCAATGTTCAAATCACTGTGGTGGTCT
The DNA here is from genome assembly GCA_016271365.2 of Neoceratodus forsteri. Lineage (NCBI taxonomy): Eukaryota > Metazoa > Chordata > Ceratodontiformes > Ceratodontidae > Neoceratodus > Neoceratodus forsteri. Next base: position 203,014,152 of record CM028131.1, read on the forward strand.
AGTGGTACTCCCCCTCCCTACTCATACATCTGATCATGTAAAATCAATGTTCAAATTACCATGTTGGCCAAGTGGTACGCCCCTTCCCTCCCGTACCTCTGATCACTGTAAAATAAATGTCCGACTCACGCTGGTGGTCTAGTAGTTTCCCCTTCCCACCTGTACCTCTGATCACTCTATAATCATAGAAACATAGAAACATAGAAGTTGACAGCAGATAAGGACCGCAAGGCCCATCCAGTATGCCCATTTCTTTTTCTACCTTATGAATGTGCCATCGGCATTTGCTCTGTCAATGGCCTATCTATTCATATTCATCAGTATTGCTCCCTTATGCCTATCCCATGCCTGTTTGAAGCCCTGCACTGTATTCATATCCACCACTTCCTGAGGTAGGCCATTCCATGCATCCACCACCTTTTCTGTGAAAAAGAAGTTCCTCACATTACCCCTTAATCGGTCTTCCTCTAATCTCATGCTGTGTCCTCTTGTCTTGCTATTTTTCTTATATTGAAACATGTTAGACTCTTACACCTTGTTAATGTCCTTAAGGTGTTTGAATGTTTCGATCATATCACCTCTCTCCCTCCTTTGCTCTAGGGTATACATATTGAGCTCCGTTAATCTGTCCTCATATGTTTTCTGATGCAGTCCCTGCTCCATTTTGGTTGCCCTTCTCTAGACTGTCTCAGCTTGGTTAATGTCCTTGTGAAGGTGTGGCCTCCAGTACTGCAAGCAATACTCCAGATGGGGCCTAACCAGTGTCTTGTAAAGAGGGATTATTACCTCCCTCTTCCAACTTGTGATACCTCTACTAATACACCCCAACATCCCCCTAGCCTTACCTAGTGCTTTAGTGGTCTGCTTGGATGATTTCAGGTCATCGGTGATGATGATGCCCAAGTCTCTTTCTTCCCTTGTAACTGCCAGCAACTCCCCTCCCAGCCTATTGGAGGCTTCAGGGTTTCTCTCCCCTATGTGCATGATCTTGCACTTCTTTGCGTTAGATCCCAGTTGCCACTCTTCCAACCATTTTGCTAGTTTATCCAGATATCTTCTCATACTGCCCACCCCATCCCCTGCTTGAATCACCGTGGTGGTCTAGTGGTACTCCCTTCCCACCCGTACATCTGATCACTGTAAAATCAATATTTGAATAACTGTGGTGGTCTAGTGGTACCCCCCTTCCCACCCGTACATCTGATCACCATGAAATCAATGTTTGAATCACTGTGGTGGTCTAGTTGTACCTCCCTCCCCTCCAGTACCTCTGATTGCTATATAATCAATGTTTGAATCACCCTGGTGGTCTAGTGGTACCCCCTCCCCTCCCATAAACCTGATCATAGTAATAATGTAACACCCCAGTCCCTAGTAGTCTAGTGGTACCACCCACCCCCACCCACACGGGACCCCCAGCCCATTCTCAGCTTCCCCCGTCAGCAGCAGGCAGCAAACCCACTCACATACCTCTGTGGCTGCCTGCCAACTGACAGCTTACAGTATCTGCTGTAAGCTCATTGGTCCACACTGTGGACTAATGGTCTTGCAGTTCATACTGTAATAGTCATTCACAACTTTGTGACTTACATTATTACTGTGATTGGGGTTACGGGAGGAGAGGGGGTACCACTAGATCACCAGGGTGATTTAAACATTGCTTTTACGGTGATTGGGGTTACAGGAGGGGAGGGGGGACCACTAGACCACTATTTCTACAAATGCAAGCCTGTCATTTCTCTAGGTTGGAAATGCCTGTTTAGTTTTTGGAAGCTTTTTCATATAATTTCTGCTGTTCAAGGATGTAGAAATATGCTTGTTTTTTTCTGAAGTTTAGTGTAAGGATACAATGACATCTGGAACTTTGTTTTGGAACAGACAAGATAAGTAGGGGAAGGGGAAATTGTTTAACCAGGAAAAAGACACAAAGCCTGTTTCCAGGTGTGACTTGGGAGCACAAGGAAGTTAAGTGACTTGCTCAGGGTCACACAGTAAAGTAAGTGAATGGGGGCTAATGGGATTCAAATCCAGGTCTCCAGGTGTGTAGCTCAGTCCCCTTAACCACTACACTATACTGCCACAGGCACAGGCACTGAATATGCATAAACAAGTACTACCTAATGTGGTATACTACTGCTGATGTGGTAACATGTTGCTTACCCAAGCACCATTTTAGATGAATGCTACACTTTTTACAGTATGTAATTTGGATAATATGTAATTTCCCCAGTGTAACTAATACCTAATCATCATGTACAGTCCCAACCGCTACATGTAACTGTCTGCATAAGTATAATTGTCTATTATTCATATTGGGCCCTATGCATGAAAGTGCGGGAAGTACGATGAAAACAGACATAGAGGACAGGCGCAGCTCTGCGCCTTGCAGTGGATGGCAGCGACGCGGCATTCACGATGGCCACTGCATGCAGTGGGTGGGTCCAGATGAGCTGTGGAGTGCACTGCACAGACAGACAGACAGGGCAGGCCTGCAGTACACAGGAATGCACCTTGACCCCACCATATAAGGTGATGGAACACCCCCTATGCAGCTGCATGGCTGTGAATACCGCACAGAGTACACGGCAGTATGCTATGGTGGAACAGCCAGTGGATACAGAGGTGGGAGCAGAGCATGGAGAGGATGGCAATGGACTAAGGGGCAGTGCCGCCCACAAATGTGGATGCGGCTGGGCACAGGGTGGGAGACAGTCTTGCACCACCAACTTCAGTGGTGGCCAAATCACCACCATGGTCACTGACATATGCCAGCACTACAGCATGTTGTACAGTGCAGAGTCCCTGAACACACCAGCAGAGGTCAAGTCCAGGACATGGCTGGACATACAGGCCACTGTAAACGCTGCTGGGTCAGAGGCATAGACACTGGCAGCAATCAAGCAGTGGCGGGATGTGAGGGTCGTGTTGAAGCGGAAGCTAGCCACCAGCAGGAGGGCATGCAGTGTCACAGATGGTTGCTCGCCATGCACAGACAGCCAGGAGATCCCCTTGAGCGACTGGTAGCTGAGACACTGACAGAGGTCACCACCCACAGAGTGGCAGAAGGGGTGGACACAATGGCAGGTAATGGCAACATGCATGCAAGTGGCCATGGCAACCCAGCTGTACCACAGCCCCGGTAACCCCCTTGCAATGTACCCACAGGTGACGCAGGACCTGTGCACTGTGGACCAGTGCAAACCAGCAAATAGACCCTCACAACACCAACAGTGGCAGCACCGGTGACCAGTCACCAGCCAGTGGATGAGGAGGGTACGTATGCATACCCTGGCGTGGGGGGGTAGCTGTGTGCAGAGACCTAACATGCCATTTATACCCTAGCAGGTGCGGAGAAGGAGACCCAAGGAGAAATAGGCAGTGAGGAGGACAGCGCACCCGTCTCATTGGAGGAGGACAGTGGGACCGGCAGTGACACCACAGTGGGAATGGACATGTAGCACACATGGGGCGGGATGAGTTGAACAGCACGCTCAAACCAACCAACAAGCAGAGCCACTGAGGCATGCAGGGATGCCAGCAGACCCCCTGGAACCATACACCACAGTGCAGTGGTGCCGCCACACAGTACCAGCGGGGATGAGGAGCCCTCGGACAGCACCCATATATGGCACCGGCCACCGCGGTCACAGACATACCTGGAGGAGCAGTACTGGCAACTGTAGCAGCTGGAGCATGACTGCCTTGAGGCACGATGCAGGAACACTGCTGCTGTGGAAGCACAGACAGCAGTGAACCGCAGCATGTACATGGCCATCCTCAGGTGTGCAGTGGCACTGGAGGGCATGCAAGAGTTGATGTGACACACACACAGCAGGGCCGGTGAGGGACACCTGCACATCTGGAGGCCACTGACAGCACCATGTGGCTGCCAGTGGGTCGCACACCAGGCCCAGGCATGGCCACAGCCGAGGGGTTGCAAATACCCATGCCACACACAGCACATATGGATGAAGATGGTGGGGACACACAGGCACACGCTACATGGCAGTAGAGTGAACACAGTACAGCTGATGCCTATGGTGGACATCGCAGATACACTGGGCAGAGAACGCACCCACCAGCACACTGGCTCAACAGCTGGGTGTCAGCACAGCTCTTGGAATGCACAGAGATGGAGGGGCCGGGGTAGCACCACCACACCGTGCAGCGGTGTATGATACCAGTGTGCATATCCCCGCAGATGCCACCATACCGAGAGTGATGTGTGCATACCCCTAGGAGGTGAACCATGCACAAGCGCACCACTGGTACCAACACGCAACCCCCCCTTGCACGGTCACCCACCCATGACATGGTGCACTCAGGCATGTCTTCATCATTGTGCACTGGCAGGCCAGTACATCATGCTGTAACAGGGCCACCGCACCGTGCACCCCGCTGCATGGGCCTGGCTCAGTGGACTACGTGCCCCCTGTGCCATGGCCATTGCAATACTCAGCAGCCACATGCCTGGTGTGCTGTCAGTGCCTGAACATGCCCTCCATGAGTGCCTTCTGGGCCACACGGCCACCCGCCATACCCTGGCCCTGGATAGGTGCTGCCTCAGCATCATCATCCCCATCGCCCTGTGGGGCTTCGGGTGCATCAGCTCGCATTGACACATTTGCACACTTCACGATGTTGTGCAGCATGGCACACATCATGAACACCTTGCATGTCTTTGCTGGACTCTGCATGAATCTGCTGCTGGTATGGTCCAGGTATCTGAAAAGCATCTTCAGCTGTCCGATGGTTCTCTCCACAATTGCCCATGTCCATCTGTGCACCATATTGTATGTGATCTCTGCAGCAGTGGCAGGGGCATGGCAAGGCATCATCAGAGTGGTCTGCAGTGGATATCCACTGTCACCAGCAGGGGTGGAGAATGACATGTTGGTGGCAGGTGTTCAGTGACATGTGACATGCATACCCTGGCCGGATGCAGCTACTCACCGAGCAGCCAGCTGTCAAGCCGTCCTCTGCATAGGTATGCACTCATGCCTGAACCATTAAGGATGTGGGAGTCATGCATTAAGCCTGGGTAATTGGCGCACACATCCGTGATGATACCTTTTGAATCACAGATCACCTGGAAGTTAACGCTGTGGTATCCATTTCTGTTCCTGTATGCCTCCTTATGGGTGGTGGGCATGAGGATGACAACGTGTGTCCCATCGATGGCACTGCATACATTTGGCATGTTGTGCATTGCATAGAATGCCTCTTTCATTGCCCTGACATCTGGCATCTGCAGGAAGGTGATGTGCACCCTCACATGCTCAATTAGGGCATCTGTCGACCATGCCACAGTTCCAGAGACGGAGGACTGGCTCACACCTACTGTGTCCCTGGTGACATGCTGGAATGACCCTGTGGCATAGTAACCTTTGTTTCCACCGTCATAGTGCATGGCCACTGTGTCCGTGGCTCCAATGCCCCACAGATGCTCTCACACAGCATGCTGATGGTGTCCGATGGTAGGCAGAATCGCTAATTGCAATGCATGTTCTGCATTGCTGAGGCATCTATGTGGGCGTGGAACATGCGTGGTCAGTGTTGGCATCATCTCCTGCAGTCGGCTAGCTCCTCAAGTAGGTGGATGTGCAGTAGCATACCCAGACACATTTCATGACTGTGATACGGTGATCTGTGCAGCACTGCACCTGTGCTGCCAGTACCTCTTGTACCGGTGTCCTGCCACAGGAATGCCCATGCATGGGTGTGGCCACGTGGTGGGAGCACACCCTCCATCACTTGCCACCACCACGTGTAGTCTGTGGCAGTGCATACTGTTGACAATATGGCGGGGAGGATGGTTGAGCACAGGGCCATGTTTCCATGGCACTTCTTCTGGGTGGCATAGCAGGACTATGCTGACGGTGGTGGCTACAGTGCCCTGTGGGCCATCAGGGTGTTTGAGAGGGTGAGTGGGCTATGCTGTGCTGTGCCCATGGGTTGGGGGGGCTGTCCATCCTTCACTGTATGGTGTACTCATGTGTTTCCTCTCCCCTTTACAGGACCATGGTGGGATACCTGCCAGAATCGAACTGACCCTACAGATCCAGCTGGATGGGGCACATGTTATTGTGCAGTCCAGGATGGCACAGCATCAGCAGTTCTGGGAGTGCCTGCTGCAATACATGATACTGCTGGGAGCCAGGGAGACTTCTGCTATGAGGAAAATGACTACAAGACCGGGGACATCTATGTCCCCTCACTGGTGGGTATGCCTGCACGTGCCCTGTGTGATGTGCTCTGTGAGTGTGACTGTTGTATTGATGTGTCTCCCTTTTTCTTTCAGCATTAACATGGTTCCATGAGGAAATTGGTGCTTCACCTTGGAGGGAGGAGGTCACAGCAGTCTCTGGTGGAGGAGGAGGTGGGTGACAAGCTGATTGCAGGGATGGGGCATTTCCTAGGCAGCCAGGGGTCTTACCATGCTGTTGGGAGTATCTGACAAGGGAGCAGGCCGGGAAGGGGGGTGTTCATGGGACTGCCAGGGTGGGCAGGCAGCCATGCTGCTGTCTGACGTACAGCAGCCTGCCTGTGGGTGGCATGCAACATAAGACTACTTGTTGTAGACTTATCTCTTGGAGGCGCATCTCTGAACTTGCCCTGGAGATGCACCTCCTGGTTGGGCTGTGAATGGGGCTGCGCACCATATGCATGGGCACACCCCTTCACAGCCCCTCCAGATGCACCACATATAGTATTGGTCAGTATGCGGTGCATCTGTGATGCGTTGAGACATTGTGGATGTGCTGGTGCATCGGCACCCTGCCAGAATCATGCCAGTGTGCAAGTCGGGGATGTGTCGGTGCATCTCGGATGCACTGGGCACATCCCTTTTGTGAATCCTGCCCACAGTCTTTATCCTCTTCATTTGCCTGTATAGCTTACTCCCTAATTCAGTCATAATCCACTGTTGTGACATCACAAACCATTGCCATAGGAGTAACTGTGATGTCACAAGCAGTGCATTATGACCTCAGGTAGGGAGAAGGCAACAGGAATAGATAAACTCTTCAGGAGCAAAGATCCTGTTTTCATGCAAATTACCTCAATAATAAATAATGGGGAGGAGAAATACAGAATGGACATGAAAGACAAGCTGAACTGTGCTGAAATATGTTTTGCTAAACTTCTCCTAAAGGCATCAGCTGCTCTTTAATGTCTGACGATGTGAGACAAAACATGTTTGCTATATAAAATGTGCTGTATAAAAATATGACCATTTCTTGAGAGTTATGATACTGCTTAATATCCAACAGTGCCATCAATTGTAGTATTCTGAACATCTCATGTCATCAAGAGAGATGGTATATCAGAACAACAATACCATCAAGATGGTATTTCAACATCTAATGCCATTAAAAGACGTGACATTTCTCAATATCTGATACCATTATCAACTGTCATCTGTAAGAAACCAGTTTTTCTACAGCAACTCAGTTATGGGACATCAGGAAAAAGACAACAACATGGAGATTCTTATGTTATCTACCATGTCTCAAAATCATGATGCAACAAGTTGTTCAGGAACATGACTTCCACCAGCTCCAAACATCTATAAGCATCACTCCCTCATGAACCAGGTAAAAACAAACATTTGTCAATGACTGTGAGCCCTTGCGAAATGAACTCCCTAGTTTAAATCTTATCTTTGGCATGAATCTGAAAGGGCAGGGAGTGACATTTTACCTGGGAGGACTGTAGGTTTGTTTAGTGGCTAATGTGCATGCACATTGCTAAGAACTGTAAAACTATCATCATCTGGACTTGTTATATGCCAAGCTGAAAATTGAACTATTGTACTGAGGGTTAAAGCTAAAAAGAAACTTTTTCTAGCAACCCCCACCACACCTTCCAGGGGGAAACCAAAAGCCTGTCAGTAATGTCATGTTCTTCTAACAAGAGTGTACTGGTACAAATGTATTTGAAAGAAACTGTTACCAAATTACTTTCTAATATGCCATCTTTTTCTTTTCAAGTCTTTTTAAAATAAAACCTATTGAATGGTACAGTGCAGGTTTCTTGTTATCTACTTGTTTTCTGAAACTCACAACATTGTTGTGGGATATATGTGCGATTCAATACACTGGGATTAAGATTTGCTCTTTGGGCTAGTGTACAGTAAATCTGGTTGCCTTGTACTCATTTGGCTACAAAGTCTGGGTTTGGGTAACTAAACTGAGTCATATGCTCATAGTAGAAACTAAGCATAGGGATATTCCCACTGGAGATCAAAATTAGAACCTTAAAGAGCTGGTGACATGTTCAGGAGAACTTTAACAAAACCTAATATTTAGACACAGTCTGGCTTGTATTTGCCATGAGTGTTGTATTCCTCCTCCCAATTTTTTATTACTGAGGTCATCTGTATGAAAACAGGATCTTTGCTGCTGAAGAGTTTATCTATTCCAACTGCTTTCTCCCTACCTGAAGTCAAAGAGCACTGCTTGTGATATCACAGTAAGTTCCATGGCAACGGATTGTGATGTCACAACAGAGGATTATGACTTGAAGAATGGAGTAAACTATAGAGGCAGATGGGCTCTGAAAGAACTCTAAGGGATAAATATCATATATTCATGCACATTTTTGTAGTACTAAATAATGGAGGGTGGGATATATAAATGTAAATGGAATGCAGGCAGAATTGTACCTAAGTATTATGTTTTTTAAAAGTTTTCTTTGAGGTGTCAGTAGTTCTTTAAACTTGAATTAAATGGTGACACAAATTCAAGGAAATAAAAATACTCAGTGTAGTAGTGGTATTTCTTCTAAGGGCTCTAACAGTGAGTCTTACAACTTGCCCTTCTTCTTCAATAGATGTTGCCATGGAGACCGCATTAGAATTTTGAATTAGAATATAAATTCAAACTCTGTGGTCTTGCTCCCCAAGTATTCTAACACAGAACTGTTTCTGAAGAGGAAGGTAGAGTGTTTGTTTTTGTCTAATTAATACTGTTCGATTTCATGTTAAATCATACTTGCTGCTTTAACTTAAAAATGCCACAGGTGCTATTCTAAAGAAGGCTGGTAGATGGATCACAACGTTAACCTTTTTTTCCCATTGATTCCTGTGCCTTCCTTATAGACTGCTAAACATTTTAGTCACACAGCAACACCTTCTGTGGGGAGTTGGGACTACAGCAGCAGCAGTGGGCTTCTCCTAAGAGTGCTGTCCATGCCTGCTCCTGGACCAGCAGGGTGCTAACGGATACCACTGCCGCACAGAAACCTCTTTGGGAATCAGGTTGCCTACACTTTAATTTTCACCAAGGTTGCTACTTGTCTGTCCCCCCTCCTTGGCAGCATTTGGGTTATAGAGCAGCCGTTGCCTCCAGAAGAACTTTGTAAGACATAATGTTTGCACGCTGTTCAGGTTATAGTTAACATTACTTCTTTATTTCTCATCCTAATTGCTGAGGTCATCTGCATTAAAATGGGACATTTACTGTTCAAGAGTACATCTTAATAGTTAGATAGTTAATAGACTTAGTTACTTGGGGTGGCAGTGATAAGGCATGTCAAGAAGGAGGAGGAAGGGTAAGAAAACAGAAACAAAAAATTAGACAGCAAGTCTCAGATAGGATAGGTATAATGGGGCAGACTGGATGGACCAATGATCTTTTTCTGAAAAACATCCTCTATGTTTCTATATTTGATGCCACCTGCTGGCAGTGTAGCTCTGTACTGGCATAGCTGCTCCCAGATTAGTGCTCACCCTACCTGGAAGGGTGCCACAGTGCAGCTGGTCTTATGGGTATGGCAGAAAGTCCCAGAGACCCCAACAGGAGATTGGTGGGGGTTATGGTACTAGCAGCAGAGATAGTGATTATGACAAAGTAATAATAGCAGCAGCAGAACCCAGTTACAGCATGGGGCAGAGTGTCATGAAATGCAGTGTTTTACAATGTAGTAGTGCATGTCCAGAAGCTGTGATTAATGGTATTGAACATGCCCATGGAAATGAAGTAAAGAAACTATGATTGATTGGTGAGTGTAATGCCTCTACACACTGTGTACCACTAGTGTAGCCATTAAAATATGCACCCTACTTGATTCCATCTCCCACTGTGGACTGTTATTTTTTATGAGGTCTCAGGTTAGTGGTGCCCCAGTATATGGTAAAGAAGCCCTTGTCCCCTTCTACCCTGATCTATGGTGACAACAGTAGGTGAGAGGTATAGGTTTCAGGACTTAAGTCAGACGCTCTTCTAGACGGGAAGTGACACCCCTAGACATGGGGCTGCCAAGCCCTTACATGGAGGGGCCTGTATTCTGAGATTTGGAGAGGGAGGTGCTGGCATCATCATTGACTAGGTACCCCAAGGCCTCAGGCACAGTGTAAGCTTCATTTGGCGCAGATTTGGTTCAGAAACCAGCAAGTTATGGGCCCCAAAAATTGTGTACACTTAGAAAATGTTTTTGTTTTATTAATATTGTTTTATCATGTGGTGTACAGACGCCTTGGTTTTTAGAAAGGCGCCTTTTTATAATTAAAGTATTGATTGATTGATTGAAAACTCATCTTTAAAATTGGAAGTAAAACAAACATCTGTAATTACAGACCTATTAGTTTAACCTCCATCCCTTGTAAAATTCTGTAAACATTAATACAAAATAGAATTGTAGAAAACTTAGAGAAAACAAATTATTTGATAATAATCAACATGGATTCAGAAAAGGGCACTCTTGTTCAACAACTTGATATGTTTTTATAATGAGGTAAGCAAATTATTGCATCAAGGAACTCGGGTAGACACTGTTCTTTTTGATTTTAGTAAAGCTTTTGACAGGGTACCACATTGGGCAATAGCAGAAAAACTAAATAAATATACAGTAGCTATAAATTTGATTAAATGGATAGTAAATTGGTTAACAAATAGGGCTCAGTCAGTATCCATCCGAGGTTATTACTCAGTAGAGGGGGCTGTTACAAACGGTGTACCTCAGGGCTGAGTAATGGGTACACTTATCTTTCAAATGCTTATCGTGGATCTAGATAAAGGTATAACCAATAATATTACAAAATATTCTGATGATACGAAGCTATGTGGCCCCTGTAGTTCAAATGGAACAAATAGTATCAATACAAAGATATATTAACATTATACTAGAATGGACAAAAAGATGAGTTATGAAACTAAATAATGAAATACTGTGTTATTCATATGAGTATGAAAAATCAAAAACATCAGTATTACTTAGAAGGTACCCATATGACACAGAAGGCAACAGAAATATACCTTGGGATACAAACAGACAATAATTTGTCTTTCAAAGAGCACTGTAGCTCAGTAATCACCAAAGCAAATAGAACGATCATTGCAATAAAAATAAATATTTATTTATTTATTTGCTTTTGTTAACCGGGTAAGCAATCTAGACATCCAAGTACCTATTTTCAGGTGCGACCCGGGAGGGTTACAGAGTACACTGGAAACATAATACAGAGTCGAGGTAACATACAGGAGTCACAGACTCCGTCAAGTGGGAGGTACAGCTTATAGTACAAGAGGCTTTAAAATAGTCAGGTACGCAGTATAGCAACAAGTCACATAACAGCATTGAGAGGTAGGATAACTTCAAATAACTACCCGAAAGAGAATAACATCAAAATTATTGAACGTACAAGTATGTATTTGCATGACATGAACACTTATAATGAGAGAGAATGGAAAGAAAAAATAAAGCAGAAAAGAGGCAGGTACAGATATGACAAGATCGCCTCTCCAACAGGAGGGCAGAAAGTGCCTTGTGCTGGTTATCAGCAGAGATTTAACATTGGCCTGTGAAACTGCTCACAGGACAACTCCCTCAGTGAATCAGGGTGATGAGGGGAGAGAAATACGTTGGGACTATATGGTACATAGACAGGCAGAGGCAGATTTGAGGAAGCTCCATAGGGATGTTTTGAAGCAGGGATGGGAGGGAGAGGCTCAAACTAGGGTGGGAAGGGAGTTCCACAGTCTTGGCACCCTTGGCGGAGAAGGCCCAATCACCTGTGCTGCACTGGATCTTAAGTGGTAGGCAGGGGTTACATGTTTAAGGGGAAGGGCGAGTGCAAAGGGAGTGGCTGTTCTAACTATGTTATCTATGAAGTTGTCAGGGACAAAGGCACAGTGCTTCTTAGGGGGGAGCCACTCCAGCCGTGAGTAGAGCTCACAACGATGCATAAGGCAAGGGGCAGAGAGTGTGAAGTGGCATATATTGTTATATGCAGTGTCCCATTTCGCAAAGCTAGAGTTCGGGACTAGGACAAAGGCAACAAGCCCATAACAAAGCGTGGGAAGGAGTATCCCCCTGGCTATGGTGAGCCAAGTGGCCAAGGTGAGGCAATCTTTGGCTCTGTAGGCAAGGCCGAGCTTTCCATTCATGGCTTTACAAAAATTCTGAAGATGCGCGTTGAGATCCAGTTGTGGATCAAGAGTAACTCCTAGATACTTGACGGAGTCAATGACCGGCAGGAGGGAGCCATTTACTCCATAGACAGTTAGAGGTGCTGGGCAGGAAGAGGTTTTGGTCACAGAGCTGAAAAGCATGGCCTGGGTCTTCTTCAGGTTGACAGTAAGCTTGTGGCCCTCAAGCCAGTTCTGGATTAGATCGAAGTCAGAGTTAAGCTGGGAGTTGATGATAGTAATATCCTGTGAACTGGACAGTATGACAAGGTCATCCACGTATAGGGTTGGGTGCCCATGGGTTGTAGTGGAGGGCAGTTCATTAATGAACAGGGAAAACAGAATGGGTCCAAGGACGGATCCCTGGGGGACCCCACAGTTAACTGGGGAGAGGGCAGAGAGGGTGCGATTGAAGCAGGTGTATTGCTGCCTACCTGCAAGATAGTTGGAGAACAAGGCAAGGGCTCAGTGGGAGAATCCAAGAGAATGCAGAGTGGAGTGGAGGAGGGAATGGTCAACTCGATCGAAGGCCTTAGAGAGATCAACTAAGATCGTACCGGTCATTTTGCCTTGGTCAGTCGCGGACCTGATCTCAGAGGTAACCACGGCAAGTGCAGTCGATGTACTGTGCCCTTTTCTGAAGCCATGCTGAGCAGGGCAGAGAACAGCATAACTCTGGAGGTAGTGGGAGAGTTGTGAAGCAACTGCCTTTTCAAGGAGTTTACAGGTAGTAGAGAGTATGGAAATGGGGTGATAGTTATTTATATCTTTGGGGTCGCCCAGTTTGAAAACAGGGACAACCTTCCATACATCAGGGATGATTCCCGAAATAAGATAAGAGTTAAAGATATGAGCGACCAGCTGGGCAAGGAGGGGAACCACTAAGATAAGCAGTTTTGGTTCAAGGCTGTCGTGTCCAGCCCCTGTGTGGTGGGAGAGACCAGCTAGGAGTTCCTGGGTTTCTCCAACTGAGATCCGTTTGAGGTAGAAGGGCGGTCAAGGGGGGGTGCCCACTCAGTGGCTTAGGGGCCGAGAGTTGGGAGGGAAGGGAGCAGGCAGGTCTGAGAACATGCAGTTAAAAGCAGTGGCAATAGTTTGGGGTTATTACAGTTGGTCCCCAATATGCATGTCAGATAACTGTTTCTTGGCAGACCCTCCGACAAGGTTTTTAACATTTTTCCAAAAGCGCCGGGGGTTGTTGGCCGAGGCTAGCAGGGCCGATTTGCAGTACTCACTCTTGGCAGCACATATGGCTCTCTTACAGGAGCTTCTGAGTTGACAATATTCAAGGAGCTCATTGTCGTTGCAGGAGATCTTGTGTTTCACCCAACATTTGTCTCTCTCTGCTTCATGAGGGAGAATAGGCCTCCATGGAGCCACTTCGTGACTGTTCCTTTCACCCTCCTTTTTATGAGGGGTGCATGCCTGTTTTGTAAGGGAACAAATACAGCAAGGAAATTATCTAGGGTTGCAACAGGGCCATTTGTGGCAGTGACCCTGGACCAGTCGACGCATCGTAAATCCTCAAGGTAGCTGTTGAGTATAAATTTGGAATAGTCCCTCATCTGGATCACTGTGCTGGGGACTTTGGGTGAGTTGGTGCCCCATATGCAGTAGGTTGGGGAGTGATCTGAGATGACGTCAGGGAGTACCCCTGAGTGGACAATTCTATCCAGCCTGTTGCTCATAACCCAGTCGATGAGTGACCCTTTGTCCCCCCTGGAGGAGAGCCTTGTGGGTCCCATGATGATCTGGCTGAGAACAAGGCCTGAGAGAAGAGGCTCATACTGCTTGGTATTAGGCCCCAGCCAATTGAGGTTAAGGTCCCCTAGGATTAGCAGCTCATTTGAGCCAACCTTATCCCTAAGTTGGTCAAGTAGTGAGGAGAGCTCTTGAGCACCCCCCTTCGGAGGGTTGTAGGCACAGATAAGATGCACCTTTTTAGTGTTCCCAAGCAGGAGGAGGGTGTGAAGGAACTCGCAGGCTGGGGATGCAGGGGGTAAATGAGCAACTAAAGACACATTAAGGTGCACCTTATAATATAGGAGCACACCCCCCCATGCTTAATGCCTGCCCTGTCCTGCCGGACAAGGCTGTAGCCCGGGAGGGCACAAGTGGAGTCAGGAATACGAGGCTTAAGCCAAGTTTCCATGATGCACATAATGTCAGGCTTGTAGTGGGCCACCCAGGCCATTAGTTCAGCAAGGTTTTAGAGGATGCTCCGTATGTTGAGGTGTGCTATTTTTAAACCTTTGGCAGTTATCCAGGCTGAAGGGGGCTTGAAAGAGGCCAGGATGGTCAGAGGACCTTGACAGCTGGCTAAGGTTCCAGCCTGTGCATGTGGAGCCATGGCCCTAGCTTATGAAACAGCTGGCAAGCGTGAGGTACCTGGCGGAGAAAGGAACCCTAACGGAAAGGAAACATGACCAAGGTCAGCAGGAGATGGCACAGTGTGGGCGCTTTAGGCAGGGCGCTGGCTTGCAGGAATACAAGGCTATTTACTTTAGGGTGCAGTTTTGAGTTCACACCCTGGGTATCAGGGCAGGGGTGGAGTAAATTAGACCTCCCAGCTAGTAGGATGCTGGAGCTTGCCCTGGAGATTGATAGTAAGGAGGAGCAAAGGCAAGGAGATAGGGCTAGGTTCTTTGATATACGCAACCGTGCTATCAGGAGAGAGCTGGGAGAGAAGAGGGAGTGGGAGCAGCAATTCAGTGGTACGATGGCTTGTATCAAAGGTAGCTCAGTTTATAATTAGGTAAACTAACAGGAATGAGCTTTAAAGGCTGTTAGGTTAGAGGATGCCTCTAGTGGTGAATCAGTATAGGCTGCAGATGGCAAAGTGGGCTGATTGGTTTTAGCAGATCACGTGATATAAGGTATATAACACGGTGATGACCAAGGGTGGTGGTGGGGGAGGTGGGGCAGCCGGCGGAGAAGGGGGGGTCAACACTGCACAACAACTCCAAGTCAGCGGAGCAGCCAGCATGGCAGTTAGCAAGGCCAGGTGTTGTTTCTACGCTTACAGTTTTTAAAGAGTCCGTTTTGTTTTCATTTCTTTTCAGTCTGAATCGCACTATAATTGCTTTTCATTGGAATTGTTAAACGCTCATGCTGAGCACCTCAGGCGGGCGCTGCCTCCTACGGGGATTAATTACCTGTGGTTTGTTTGAGCTGTGGGGGGTGGGGGAAGGCAGGTACAACAGCCCTCTTGACCTCCATGTTGGGACTCTAGCTGGATCCATTTACCTGTGGAGAAATGAAGGTGAGGTGAGTCTTTTTATACCGTGCAGAGGGGGGAGGAGATAAGAGAAGGAGTGAAAGGGGGCCAGAACAGAGCAGTGCAAGGGTCAGGCCAGAGTAGCTTTATGCAGTAAAATATTCCACGTACAGCACTGTTACAATGGCTTTAGGTCGAACACTTAACCCCCAGATACTTAACCCCCAGACAGTAATAACACCGTGGAGAAAGCAGAAATGCCTATATCGAGCACAGCACAGTTTAAATGGCTCTAAGTCATGTACTTAACCCCCACTCTGTAAATTACAAGCATTAAAAAGCAGAAACGCCTGAAATAAAAATCTTTTAAGGTAACCCATTACAGTGCAGCAACATTTGCAGGAGGAGCATAGTTTCAGACGGAAAAAAACAATCTAAACTTCTACACCGACAGCTAACAGTGGTAAAAAAGGCACCAAGTTCAAACACAGCACAACAACTCCTAGTCAGCGGAGCAGCCAGCGTGACAGTTAGCAAGGCCAGGCGTTGTTTCTACGCTCACAGTTTTTAAAGAGTCCATTTTCTTTTCATTTCTTTTCAGTCTGAATCGCACTATAATTGCTTTTCGTCGGAACTGTTAAACGCTCACGCTGAGCACCTCAGGCTGGCACTGGCTCCTACGGGGATTAATTACCTGTGGTTTGTTCGAGCTGTGGGGGGTGGGGGAGGGCAGGTACAGCAACCCTCTCGACCTCCGTGTTGGGACCCTCGCTGGATCCATTTACCTGCAGTTTGTTCGAGCTGTGGGGGGTGGGGGAGGGCAGGTACAGCAGCCCTCTCGACCTCCGTGTTGTGACCCTCACTGGATCCGTTTACATGTAGACAGGCGGATGTTCTCATACCATTATATGTGTCATATGTCAGACCAATACTGGATTTTGATAGTCAGTTATGTTGTCCGTATTTAAAAACAAGTATAACTAAACTTAAGAAAGATCAACGAAGCTATACTAAGTCAATATACTCACTCGAAAATTGAACATGTCAGCAAAGATTAGATAAGCTAGCCTTACATAGTCTAGAAATAAGAAGACAGGGTGATATGTTACTATATTATGATATTCTTAATGATGATCACTTAATGACAGAACTGAAAATAGAATATAAAATTGATTAAATAAAAACTAGGGGTCACCCATTATAATTAAAAATAGATTTAGAATGAACAGAAGAAAGTACTTCTATACAATAAGAGCAGCAAACCTCTGGAATAAGCTCCCCTTATCATAAATTTTTAGTACAAACAAAGATACATTCAAAATGTAGCTGAAAACTACTGGTAGGAGGTTATTTTAAGCTGGAAGCGACTGGCAGGGACTATTCTCAGCCTCAAGTATCCAACTCTGCACTGCCACCTTGGCATGCTTTTTGTCTGCCCCATTGTTCTAAGCTTGTTTCACACTGGTAAAGGAACTGTGTGGCTGGCGTTAGCTTGCGACCTCCCACATGGCCGATCTCCTGAAACCCACCCCCAGCCTAGTCTAAATCCCTTCCTCCTCCCCCCAATTAATTCCAATGAAGCCTTTTGTCTGGACTTTATTTAATCTTTCGCCCTCCCTTCTTTCCCCAGGCAGCCCCCCTCGGGCATTCCTTGCCCTTGCTGGCCTCCGTGTCCCAGACAGAAGCACCGGCTTCTTCTCCAAAGCCCAGCTGGGCTGCTAGCTTGTTCACCCAGGTGAGATGCTGACCAAACACTGAGCTACTGCTCTGTGCCCTGATTGGACCACTGGTCGGCACCACAGCCCCCAATTAGATGCTGCTGGTTCCTCCGCCTCATAGATTGGCTAATTTTGGTAGCTCAAAGACTGACTAAAACTATACCAGGAACATCTCAAAGCAAGTTTTTTGCCCCTTCCGCTGAGCCCCCACCCCCGGCACTCTTTAAATACACTATTTCCCCACCCCTAATACAGTTCTCCTCAGCTATAGGCCATCGCTGTTCCCCTGCTATTGGCTATACCATCCTGAGTCCTGGCCTATAGGTTGCTGTCAAAGTGATTCTAGCTATTATTTCCCAGTCGTTCCTAGTGCTATGCCGCTACTCCATGGTGCAACAAGCTATACATTGCTGCCCCTCCTCATGACCTGTCAGAAATGGCTCTGTCATCCAGCAAAATCCTTATTATCTCCATTGTTATCTACCTCCCCTTCCTAACCCACGACACACAATTAACCCCTGACCCCCCTCCCTCCCATGCGTCTATACTAACCCACCCCTTACTTTCCTCCCCCCACAGTAACACTCTCTATAAGAACTTTAGCTTGGCTCCACTACCCTTTCCACCCCAGTGCCTCTCTCTTCTCCTACCCACACTTTTGGACGATTCTCCACTTATTTACCTTTTGATCAACTTCACCAACCCATACCCAACCGCCTCCTAGGTGGTGCTCTCTCATCACGTGGTGTAAGCATATACTCACACGCTATCTAATTCTCACTGTCCTGCTCCTTGCAGCAGGCAACATACACCCCAATCCAGGTCCTGCATTTGCCACCTCCTCCCCAGCAAGCCCTGCTGTCATACCCTTTGATGTGGCCACCTCTACCATGCACTGCGATCCCCTCCCCATGGGCTGCGAGTACTGCACCTAAACATAAGAAGCTTAGCTCCCAAACTTGACCACTTCCAGGTGTTAGCTGTCCAATATGCCCCTGATATCATCATCCTATCCAAAACCTGGCTAAATACCAACTTGCAGGACCTCTCCATCACTATCAACAGGTTTCTCTGTCACCTGACGAGACCTCCCCAGTAGAGGCAGTGGAGTTGCTATCCACATCGCCTCTAAAATACACTTCTCAGTAACCACAACTGAAGTTGAGCCCCAAGCCTATGAGCTATTAATGCTACACCTGTCCCTCCCCTTCTCGCTCCCTATCCATATTGCTGCTGCCTACTGATGTCCTGGTACCCCTTCCACAACTGTCACTGACCTTATAAGCTATTTAGTCTCTCTTGCCCCCTCCAGTGAGCTGTACATCATGGGAGATTTTAATCACAACTGGTCTTCTCCCTCCCCTCAACAAAGCACGGGCAGATATAACTGCCTTAAATCTTTCCTAGACCATCACCAAGCCAACCCGCACAAACCTCAAGATGAGCAATCACTCTTTTATCGATTGGGTACTCACCTCACACTGTCACTGCATCTTCCAAGCTGGCCTACTACCCGTTTCCATAAGTGACCATCACATCACCTACTTAGTCCACAAAATCCATCGCCCCAAAGCTCCCCCCAAGTTTCTGCTACAACGATCCTACAAATCTCTAAATCTTCCCCCGCTGCTGGATGACCTAGCTCATGCGAACCAGGGACACAGCACCGCTAATATTAATATTGATGACTCCCTTGCTCATGTTCGCAACAACTTCCTTTGTGTCTGGGATAAGTATTCAGGGTCAGGGGGAACCATCTACCCTGGATTACTCCCAAACTTATAGCTTGCCAAAATGCCTGGGACAAGGCCTAGAAAGCATACAAATCCTCGCTCCTCTCGCTATACTACAAAATAAATGTACCAAGACCACTCGGCTAGCTAAAGCCGAATGCTTTAGCTCCACCTTTCAGGCCAATATAAATAGACCTTTCAAATTCTGGAAACTTATTCACTCCCTTCCCTTCCCCACTGCCAACCCCACCTCCCTATTGGAGACTAATGGCACACTTCTCTCTGACCCTCTCACAGTCTCCACCAAGGTCAGTACCTACTTCACCTCATGTGCTTCTACTATCCTCCCCTCCCCACCCACAGTCACTCCTCCCAGCCCCTCTGCAGGGACTAAGAAACCTCCCCTGCCAAACTCCTTCTCATTCACAAACATCTCTCCTACAGAGGCTCTAAATGCCTTACTTACCCTCAACCCATCTAAAGGCAAATCCCCTGATGGGTTGGACACCAAACTTCTCTACCTTTCAGCTCCTGCTATTTCAGTTTCAATTGCCAACCAACTGAACCTGTCCTTCGCCACTGCAACTGTTCCTACAGAGTGGAAAAATGCCACTGTATTACCCCTGCCCAAAGGAGGTGACCCCTCCTCCAACGAAACTACCGCCCCATCTTCCTCCTTCCTGCCCTCACAAAACTCCAGGAACACCTCGTGCTCTCCCAGCTCTCTGATTTCCTCTCTGACTCCAACTTCTTCATGCCCTACCAATCTGGATTTAGGAAGAACCACTCCACCACCACCTCCTCGCTAAGCCTCTTTGACACCATCCTTTCCAGGATAGGCAAAGGTCTAATCACCTCAGCCATTTTTGTCAACTTAGCCAGAGCTTTTGACACTGTCTCCCATCCCCTTCTGCTAACCAGTCTCTCTGCATCCGGCTTAACAGAGTCTGCCACTAACTGGTTCAGTACCTACTTGATAGGCAGAACCTAATCAGTCAGAATTGCTGACTCCACCACCCCTCCTCTCCCTATAGTAGCGGTGTTCCTCAGGGATCGGTACTAGGCCCAATCCCTTTTTTAGTCTTTCTCAATGACCTACCACTAATCTGTTTATCTTCCCCCATACACATGTGTGCAGATAATACAGTTCTATTCACCACCAGCCACACCCCAAAGGAGGTGGCTACCAGCCTTCAGGCTGACTTCAATAAAGTTCAGCTCTGGTTTAGCTCTCACTAACTCTCTCACAATGCCAAAAAGACAGTCTCCATGACCTTTGGCACTAGGCAGAGACTATCCAGGCTCACTGCACTCCCCAACTTCCACACCCTTGACGGGACTGTCCTTGAGGACGCTACTACTTTTAGGTACCTAGGGGTCTGGCTTGACCAATACCGCTCATTCTCTGCACACATTGATGCTATCCTGAAAAAAATGAGCCCCAAGCTTGAGGCCCTTTACAGGAATGGCAGTAGCCTCCCACTACCTACGAGATGCGAAATTGTGCAGAAGATGATACTACCTGCCTTTGACTATTGCGATGTAGTGTACAGTGCCTCTCCCAAGTCTACCCTATCCAGGCTGGATTCCCTCTTCAATGCTTTCTGACGCTTTGCCCTAGGTGCCTCCTCTTGTACCCATCACTGCATGCTCTACCGCTCGCTAGTATTCCCCTCCCTTGGTAACCGATGCCTTCTCCACAGCGCTAAATTTGTGTTGACATTTTGGCTCAGCACATTCCAACTTTACCTTACATCCTCTCTATCTTCTCCACCTACTCCTTTGCATGCCCTCAGATCAACTGACTCCCAACTACTGACAATCCCTCACCGACGGACCTCAGCGGGCCAATCCGCTTTCTCCCACAACCTCCCTAAACTCTGAAATGACCTCCCACATCAAATTCATCACTCTTCCTCCATGCATTCACTATCCACCACCCTGTCCAACTATTACATGGTAAACTGCACCTGTGCCTGATACCATCTCCCCTTCTTTCCTACTATGCCTCCCTTTCCCTAACTCCCTTCCCCTCCCCTACTCATCCCCTTTTCCCTTCCCACCTCAGTACTCCTCTGTGCCCCCACACCAACCCCCCACCCCTCAAGGGCCTGAACTGCAGCCTTAGCTGTTGCTATTAATGCTGGCTTATATTTTCAACCGCTGCACTACTGCCTTCCTACCGCACTTAATTGCCTATGTATTGCCTATGTTCATGTTGCAAATGTCTTGTCTCTAGTGTGTATTATGGCTGCAAACTCTGTACTGTTTTAACCCCAAACTATGGTGTACCACCAAGTAAAATGTAACCAAAATGTATGTAACCTAACTGTTAACATATATGTTGTTGTTATGGCTTGTACTATGTAAGCAATAATTTCATACCACACTAACTGTATTTGTCCCCCAACTGTAGCCCTCCCCCCCCCAGGTCACACCGTGAGATGAGCATCTTGTTGTTCAGTGTGCCTTTCCTGCTGAAACATTTCAATAAATAAAATAAATAAATAAAAAAATGAATCTTGATAGTTATATAAACACAAAGGGAAATATGGAATTCTTTACTTTTACTGACTAGGAACAACTACAGTATATGGGCCTTGGCATTTTTTTTCTTCCTCATTTACCTAGTGAAACCAAAAGTGTCACTTTTTGCAGTTTATTCTCACAGCTGGTCAAACTGCACATGGATACTCTGGAAGTGGAGCAGCTGGTACCTGAAGTGAACCTGCATGGCGTCAAGCAATTGGAGCTCCTGTCCCTGAGGCTCATCCAGGCATGCAAATGAGCAGAGGGTTGAAAAAGGCCTGTATGCTGGTTGCATTCATGAGAACAGTCTTGCATAGAGGGAAGAGAAGATGGCAAGCAAGAAGCAGCAACAGAACTTGCAAGTAAAGAGTCCAGCAGAACCAGAGGAACCAGCAGTATTACTGGACTCATCATCCATCAGAGAGAGCTGTGGACCACCCTTCAACCCTTCTTCATGACCACTGAGGACCCTGAAGGATTGATATCCACTGCCACAGCAGTGCCAGTTATCAGAGCTCCAGGAGTCAGGTGATGGCCTGATCACTCCATACCACCACCCCACTTGCCCAGAAGAGAGCAGTATGCTTGGTGTCTTCTGCCAAAGTTTGCAGTGAGACCATGCTTAGGGACTCCACCAATGATTCTGTCCCCCAGGGATTTGTGAAAAATAATGTGTAAAAGTTCTGTAGGGAGCCAGCAAATGGATTCAGGATTTTGGAAAAAAAAGTAACATTTTGCAAGTGACTGCATTGGGTGCCTGGTTCATGCATTGATATGATCTGCTATATTTGAACTTTGCTAGAACTTTACAAGTGAATACAGTAGTAAATGTCAGTTCAGGAATGTCATGGTGTAGGGACCACATGCAGTCCGGAATCTCAGGATTCAGTTCAAGATTTGAAGAATGTTTGTGACATCAGCAAATGTGATCACTAAGGCTCCAAAGAGAGAGTCAATCATTTAGAAAAGCTTCTCGGATGATCCGCCTGCAGACCGGGGGGGGGGGGGAGTCACTACCTACTGTGTATCCATGGGTATTGTGGCTGCTTCTTCAACCATCTTGGCAAGGTATGTAGAGAGAAATTATGCAAACATTGCTATAATCATTTCATTCTGAATGCCAAGATGGCAACCATACCAGACCCCCACCAACAATCCTCTAGGTCCTTAAGGTCTGCAAAAGACCAGAAGACACAATCTGCTGTACCTGCCCCTACCATCACTACTGACCTGAAACAAGCAGAGGAAGCCTTAGCTAAAGGCCTGCACAGAAGCAGAGGTGCCAACTTTGTTGAATGCCCTGGGCTGAGGAAATGACTGCTGGGATCCAGGGTTTGAACCATCCAACCACTCACCTGGTGAGATCGTGGATGTGGTCATGAGCCTCCTCCCCGTCTGACTCTGCAGCAAGTGCAAGGTTTGGTGTGCCTGCAAGTGAGAGTGGGCCATGGTCACTGCTGATCTAACTGGCAGTCTGGAGTGATTAGGTCACTTACTGAGCCTGATGACCGTGTACTGACTACCAGGACTTGAATACTGATGTAGCCACTGATGCAGTGGATTGCCCAGAAGTCAGTCATCAGCTAGTCCTGCCTGATTTCATGAAGGAGAAAGACAGAGCTAGATGGTCACTTCTCTCTTTTGTTTTTTGCAGCTACTGCCATTAATGCTCCTTCATCTCCAGTCAGCACCCATCTGCTAGGCCACCCCTATCACCCTGAGGTCTCTCAGGAATTACCTCCACTTCCATAGTTCCCACAGGTGAGATTGATCCCCTCAGTGAGGGCAGCAGGCAATCCTCCAGTCTCCGCTACAGGATGAATCCGGCATGCTGTGATGGTGAAGAGAAATTTTTAGCCTCTAGTAAATATATTACCGACCGAACATATAAAAATCTTGATTATGTTCTTATTAGAGCTTAAGACTACAGATTGGACAAGACTGGAGCTTATGCCTACAGCCAGTGAGGTATGTGATTACTTTTCTCAGGAATTTATGTTCATTTGTAATGTTCATGCTTTAGAAAGAAGAAAAAAGGCAAAAACAACAAATGCACTAGGTATAGTCCAAAATTAAATAAACTAAAAGAACATATCGGATAGTGTATGGGAGTTCGTACACAAGCATGCTATTCTCACACCGAGTGGTTTCCAAGACGACGAGTACTTCGAGAGCGAAATTCAAGATGGGTCCCTGAAAACCATGAGTTATAAAAATAGCGCGGTTATATATGTGGGCTCCTGTGCAATTTTCTTTATATTGTATGGTGCCCAAAAAGACAAACTCGCTTACTTTTTGTTGAAAAAATCAGCCAGTCTCTGGCATCTGCTGCCTGCACTTCACCATTGTGTCCTGCTGGGCTGCAATGGCCCGTTATCCAGTGAACATAGTTGTTGTGCTTGTTTGCATTGTGATGTAGCTACTAAAGCAGAATGAAAAGTAATTCTGTGTTAGTGGCTACATCACTACTGCAGCAGAATGACTTTTTGGAGTGTATGGATCTCCATACTCAATCACGTACCGCCATACACTATAAAGTGATAAATTGTGGACTATTGCTAAGAAATTTAATAATTCATCTGATTGAAATATGTACCATAAAATGCAAACTAATTATACCAAATAAGTTAAATTTGCTAAACAGGTCTATTTTAAAACAATGCTTGTAAATGTAGCCAGAAATCAGCCAAAATAATTTTGGAAAGTGACTAAGAAACTAAAAGAAAATCAGACAAGTTCAGAATTTCCTAAACATATTATGGTAGAGAGACAGTGCATTCCGATGGGACAAGAGGCAGCAACAGAATTTAATAATTATTTTGTAAAAATTGGGATGAAAACCCTTAAATCAGACAACAATACAAATGATCAGTCCTTTGTTAGTCATGTCCATTTAGGGGAGTCCACTATTACATTTAATAGGAATAAACTTGAGGAAGTAATGAAAGAATTGAACAAAATTCATGTTTAGAAGGCAGTAGGACACAATAATATCCCATCCCTGCTATTGAAATATGCTGCCCCTGTAATCTCAGCACCTCTAACTTTCATCTTTAATGTGTCCCTGAATACCAGTGAATTTCCAGTGGCCTGGAAGAGGTCAAAGGTTATTCAAATTTATGAATCAGGTGATAAAATAGACATAGGGAACTATCAGTCAGTTTCTTTGCTTTCAACTTTGCCCAAAACATTAGAAAGAACTGTCAGTGTCCAGAAAAAATGTTTTTTTGGGGAAAATAATGTTTTGAGTAATTATCAATCAGTGTTACATTCAAAACACAGCACCACTACATATTTTAGCAAGGTTGTGAGTGATATTTAAGATACCTCAAGTAGAAGAGTGTCAGTGGGTGCAGTTTTTCTTGATCTTGCTAAAACCTTAGGTACCCTGGACCATAATACTCTCCTGTCCAGGCTGGAAGCACTGGGTTTGTCACCCAGTCCCTTAAAATGGTTTGCATAATATATTAAGGGGAGTCAGAAAATAATTAGTATGGGAGGATTTGTCTCAAACATAACACAAATTATTTCAGGATTCCCCACGGTTTAATATTGGGGCCTGTGTTATTCAATATCTAAATGAATGACCTTACACTTCATAATCCTGATGTTGTACTGCATCTGTATGTGGACGATACTAGTATTTATACTTCAAGAGATTGTGAAACAAAGAACTGAACTTGCAAAATGCATTTGATCAGATGCAGTGTTTTTCTTCTGGAGCAAATTTGTTTTAAATACTAGTATAGCTCAAACCTTATTATTTATAGGAGTGCCTAATACAAATCTGGCTAAGGAATCCTTTTCCATTTTGATTAAGAATAGTATAGTACTGGAACAGGTCCAGCCCTATGAACAGATAGGAATATGGCTGAATAAAAATTGTAAAGGGGGCACTGATGTAGCCAAACTGTATCAAACCTGGGATGGAAGGAAGCTAGGGATGTTGTATGGAATCAAAAGGTTTGCCAAAGGAATCCCAAAAGACTATTGTCAACAATATGATCATACCAGTGTTTGATTATAGAGAGCTACATTTTATGGGGGCATCAGGGAGGGAGCAGTCAAAGCTGGATGTAATGTACAATAGATTTGCCCGCTTCATCCTTGACATCTCTGGCAGACCTACCATTATCATATGCATTTAGAGTTGTGCTGGGTAAGACTGAATAAAAGAAGACATATGCATTTTGTTAATTTTATGTATTTATGCTATATACTATAGATAATGTTTTGGATATATTGCTGATCATTTGGAACTGAGGCAGGTTAAGGAAGGGTTAAGATCAGTGCAGGTAGTAGAATATGTAGTAGCCACCAACCCCAGAAAACTAAGCATAAGGAGATCAGCATTTCAATATTTAGGCCCTACAGCCTGAAATGCTATTCTCTGCAATTTAAAGGGAAAGTCCCCTTAACCTTTTTTTGCTGTTTGCCAGTGTAATGTATAATAGGCATGAACAATGTTTCTCTTTCTCTTGTATCTCCCTAATTTCATCCTAATTTAGATTTAAATGATGTTAATTTACTTTGTTCTACCCTGGTTTGAAAACTTGTTTGATGCCATTAAAAAGGACATGACCTCACTCATGAAAGGAAACACGGGAGCTGATAATGTGTATTTGCATATCAAAGGGACTGGGAATAAGCAAAGAGTTCCTAGCACATAGGAAATAACCAGTTGAACAACACAATTTCACAAGCATCAGCATCGTTCCACTACATGTTTCCAAATCAGATACACTTTAAACAACAGAAAGCATTAGGTAATTTACCTTGAAAAGTTTGATGGGCAGAACAACACAAGAATGCAGGGACTTCAGAAGACATACAACAGAACTGACAGCAGTACTTCTACTGGCTTGTGCATGTATGTATCATCAACTCTCATGATGCCTTGCATGAGTGGAGTCATCATGATCTTTGCAATGATGTCAAACAGGTTTTCACACCATGGCAGAACAGAGTGAAGCAACTTCATTTAAATGTAAATTGGGATGAAATGGAAGGTTGTAGAGAGGCAATCATTGTTCATGGTTACAAACTACACAGGTATACAGAAAATAGGTTGAGGGGCTTTTCCTTTAAGACTGATAAAAAAGCCAGTGATTTTGAAAAACATAAAAAATAGCTATTAGATTTAGCAAATAAATATTTGACATGTTGCCCTGAATATGTGGGCTGAGTCACCAAAGATATTACTATCATGATGGCCTAACTGTAATGTTTCTCAGTTTTCAAGATGTAATTATTATAACTTATTATAACTTTGAGTAGTAATTTTATGAGATAATTTACTAGATTACTGCATGGAGTATTTTTTGTATGTATGAAATATGTATATGATATATAATTGCACTATAACTATCATGTTGTTATATTTCTTATGTTTAATGCATATTCTTTTGTATTTTTATATGTTTTTCGCATAATGTTTATAATGGCACATTTTGTAACAATTTTGCTTCAAGTACCCCACTGAAAATTAACTTTGCTCAGTTGGATAACACTTTTTCATATACAAATTATAAATAAAATATATTACGGGTACTACTATTACAATGGGTGGGGGACTTGGGTGATCCCATCCTGAAAGCAAAATGGGAAGCCGTACTGGCTGTGGGGTGGAAGATTACAGCCTCAAGAAGGTGGTGTGAATTCCACTAGCATGTGTAGTCTGCTTCTTTAATATGCCAGCCATCACATGCCATTTCAACAAAGGGTCCACAAACTTGTAAGAAGGTGTAGGGGGTGGGCTTCCATTTTTATGTCTTCTGGGACTGTTCAACCACACAACCTTACTGGTTGCAGATACACAGACTTTTACAGTGAACATGGGAAGCCCCTCTCCCCTTTACCTTTCTTCACTAGATATTGACAGGCCATATCCCTTTAATGGCTAACCACTCTCAGCAGTGCTTATTCTAAGCACTATGTATAGCATCCCTAATTGAGATACTACCCCTATGACTACAGACAACTGTCCCATCTGTGGAGGTCTGGAGGACAAGTGTGAGAGAGCTGTGCAATATTTTTATTGTTTTTTTTATTTTATTTTATTGAGTACAATCGGAATTACAAACCTTTGAGTCACAGACTCTTTCGCAAAGACTCCACATCGGTTACAGGGGGTGGAGGGTAAACAAATACAGAACATACACAAAACATAAACAGGCAGTATTTACAGAAACAGTACTGACAGAGCAGTCCAGGCTTAAACTTAGAAAACAGTGAGGTATTTAGCAGCATTCTTGTAATCCCTAGACAGAGACAAGTAGGTGGCTGATTCATGGGTCTAGAGAGGTTTACGATGTGCCTATGATAGGAGAGGGAGGTGTCTAATGTGATGCCCAGGTATTTAAAGTTTGTAATATGTTCCAGTGGGACACCAAGTGAGTTCTTAATTAGGAGTGCTGACTGACTATGTGGGCTTTGGTGATGAGCAAAGATCATGGACTTCGTTCTTTTATAGTTGATGATCAGGCGGTGGTCTGCGAACCAGTTCTCTAGTTCCCAGAAAAAACCCTGAAGGGACAGTTGGAGGGCGCTCGGTTGAGGGTGTTTCCAATACAGTACCGCATCATCAGCATAGAGTAGTAGATGACCACTAAACGCCTTAGGGAGTGAGTTTAAAAAGAGGGTAAAAAGCAGAGGGCCAATTATAGCCCCCTGCGGGACCCCAGAGCAAACTGTTTTGGAGGTGGAGATGGTGGGGTTTACTCTGACTTGTGACCATCCTGAGAGGTAGTCCTTGAACCAGGCAGTTGCCTCTGGGACCACATTTAGTTGTGGAAGGACACAGAGCAGTAGCTCGTGACTGACCGTGTTGAACGCCTTGGTCAGATCCACATAGATCGCCCCAGCGATTGAGCCTTGGTCGAGGGCCTCGTGGATGAACGAGGTGAACTCACAAAGTGCAGTGATAGTACTGTGGCCAGTCCTTAAACCATGCTGTTCCTGGCTGAGAAGGTTGTGTTTAATAAGGTGTTCTGTTATCTGGTCAGAGACTATTTTTTCCAGAGCTCTGGAGAGTGGTGGGAGTATTGATATAGGTCTATAGTTGTAGGAGTTAGTGGGGTCACTGCTCTTCAGAATGGGGGTGATTATGGCTTGCTTCCAGGTTGAGGGGAACTGACCAGGGCATAGCGAGAGGTTGAGGATTTTTGTAAGGTGGGGTAGTGTGACATCCAGGGTAAGCCGAATGAGTTTCAGATCAAGGGAGTCATTGCTGTAACAGGTATTGGCTATTGCTTTGGAAATGTAGTGTTTAGCCTCGCTGCAGGGGATGACTCGAAGCCAGAAGGGAGGCAGGTTGACATTACACTGGGTTACGGGGGAGGGGTGGGGTGGGGGGTTGAAGAAGTTAGGTGGGAGGATATGGGAGAGGTCCGAGAAGGCGGAGTTAAGAGCTTCAGCGATAGAGACAGGATCCTATGTGACATCCCCATTTAGGTTGAGTTGGGTAGGGGTTGGGGAGCTGGTTCTACCACTGAGTTCTTTTATGTTGTTCCAGAATTTTTTGCCATCTCCCCAGGAGGAGGTAAGGGTTTGTTGGTAGAAGTTAGCTTTAGCCTGCTGCAAGGCCCAGGTACATTTATTGCGTGCCTCCCGGTATAGTTGTCTATCCTGGGTGCGTTGGGAGTCAAGTGCCTTGTGCCAAAGGTTGTCCCTTTGTTGAATCAGTTTAAGAAGCGAGGGTGTGATCCAGGGGGTGGTTCTGGTTTTCACCACTTGCTTTGAGAGGGGAGCGAATATATCACAGGCTTTGTTGAAGGTGGTTATAAAGTGGGCGAGTGCAAGGTCAACTGACTGCGTGTTGTAAATGGGGAGCCAGTTGCTGTTAGATAGATGGGCTTTGAGGTGCTCTAGGCCTCCTCTTTTAAGCCTTCACTGCCAGGAGATTATAGGGGGGCAGGGAGCAATTTACCCGACCACAGTCATGTAACCGGGGAGTGGTCACTGATAGTGTCGGGGAGAACAGTAGCTTGGGAGAGGTTACGTGGCCTGTTGGTGAAAATGAGGTCTAAAAGGGTGGAAGTCCTAGTTCTATTGTCCCTTCTGGTTGGGGAGGTGACTAGTTGGGTAAGATCAAATGCCAGAGCAGCGTCTTTGAAGCTGGATGAGGCTGGGGATAGCCAGTTGACATTGAAGTCACCCATTAGGATGATTTCACTAGTATTAGGTAGGCGGGAGATAATGTGAAGAGGATATGGCCATGTGGTAGAGATGGGATCTCTACATCTCAGAAACATTAAGAGAAGTGAATCCATGGCTTGCCTCAGCCCTTCCCAGACATCTCCCTATCTCTCTCATTAAGATCTAGAGTGTACACAAAGACAGGAATAAGGGTTAGTTTGTTCTAAGACAGTTTTGCCTTACAGTTAACCATTTATCAGACATTCTCAGTGGATTTGTTTCCTCTTTGATATTTTTTTAACCCTGATCACTGCATCCCCACTTCTTCGGGCTCGATGTACTGGACCTCCCCCATCTTATCCAGGTGGTGGCAGCTGTCACTGCATATTGCCCATCAGACCTCCACAGGTCCTGACCCATCATACACATCTATTACTCTGGCTGGGACTTGAACTGGGGCTGCTGGCAGGAGGGGCAGAAATGGTCTATTGCTGTGCAGCGTAGGGGAGCCTGCCTAAGAGCGATCATCGGGGGCCACAATGACCAATTTTCCTC
The DNA here is from genome assembly GCA_016271365.2 of Neoceratodus forsteri. NCBI lineage: Eukaryota > Metazoa > Chordata > Ceratodontiformes > Ceratodontidae > Neoceratodus > Neoceratodus forsteri. Next base: position 203,044,447 of record CM028131.1, read on the forward strand.
CCATTTTATCCCCTGGAGGTGTGTGCTTTGAAATCAAGGTGCTCACGCCAATGTTGACCATGACTGCCCACCTGCAAGGCTTGGGTTGCTCTTCAACTGGCTTCTACCGGAGGCCAGTTGAGCACCAAGTCCTACTCAACCCTCCCCACGGAGGACATGAGTAGTCATTTAGATGCTCAATTTTCCTCCCCAGGTTGGCCCTCCGATGCCCCGGGCTCACTTCCAACCCTGATCATCGGTGCTGCAAGTGGTAGTGCTACAGCTGCACTGGCAGGCTGGTGCTCCCTTTTTTGATATTTGATATAGAACAGCAGAAGTGCCCAGATAGCACAACGTGGCTCATATTCATAGTTCTAATGTTGTGGAAGTACAGCATTTCTGAAGCACTGACATTCTAAATATCATGGCAAAATGTATTGTATACTGCTCAGAGAATGTAACTTTATGTATGTAAAAAGATGTATATGTACTTTGCCTCTAAATAATGCTGAATTAAAATGAAACAGTGGCAGAGAGCTGATAAAGTAGAATTAAGAGGAGAGGATAGAGAAGAGACTAAGGTACACCGATACACAGTAAGGGGACAAGAAGATATAAGAATGACAGCAGCAGTCACATAAATCAGGATTTGGGATTAGAAGAGGAGAGAACAGAGTAAGAAGTGAATTAATATGACTTTTAGAACAGAGTAAGAGATAAATTAAAAGCACCTCTACAATTTGTTTTATTTTTTTTTTATGTTTGTCATTGTTATGTTTCCTTGCGCATGAGCAAGAAATATCTTGCTTTGCTTCAGAGAAAACATTTCAGAGTTGTGTCACGGACTAGTCCAATACAGATCAATCTATATTGGACTCATCCCTAACAAACCAATGACCTCTCAAGCAAGGTATGACAGTGGTTCACAGTTTCATGGATGTAGACGTTGTGTGCTTAAAATGAATGAACCACTCCAATAAGAGCGCTTCAGTCCTTTCATTTACATAAAGTGCAAGCCAGCCAGCAAGCAGCTGAGCAGCTTTATTACTTTTTATAAAATTTGAAGGGATTCCTCCGTGTAACAGTCATAGCTTCCCATTCGCTTATGTAGTCACAGTATTTTACTGACAATACATTAAAAAAGAGGATGCCTTGTGAGTGTGCTGAGTCAAACAGCACACATTTTCTTCACATGCTGTATTTGTCCCATTGCTGTGGAGTTGGCAAGGCACTTTCTTGCTCGCTAATCTCTCTCTCTCTCTCTCCCTCTCTCCCTCTAGGTACCCTCCAATCTGCTGCCTCCTTGTTCTGAACTCCCCTCCTCCCAAGCTTTTACATTTGCTGCAGTGCGGCTGCACTTATTAGCAGTTCCTGCCATCCTGCATACTCTTTCTTTCTCTCTCCCTGCTTTGCACTGCCGATGGAGCAGCTTCACTAAATAGCGGCTCCTTGCTGCTCCTGCTCCAGCCCCTTCCACTACTAGCTGCCCGTAGGACATAAATACATTGAAAATACTGTGCTGGAGTGGCGATTTGGGAATGTGGGAGGATACGCTTTCCTACTCTGTCTCCTCCACCTCCTGCTGATTCCGTTTTGCTTCTCTTCTCCCATCTGTGTGGAGTAGGCCACAGCCTAAGCTCCATACAGATTTGGAGTCTACAATGCTCGAAGGCACTTTCACCTAAGCATGATCACGCTAGCGGGATGAAGACCTGTAATGCTGTGACACAACACTTCATGCTGAGTTCCACTGGAACGAGGTAGGCAATGCCATACACTCAGATATGGTACCTGTGCCTTTCTCCTGCCTCCTCAGCCTGTCTTCCCGTGACATCTGCAGAAGGCAAGTCTCCATTTGGTGAGCGGCTGTACTGAAGATACTCTTGAATGGGAGGGGGGGCTTTTTGTGTCTTGTATCAATGTTCCCTATCTGTGTCTGTCTTCCTCCATTGAGCAACAGTGGCCAAACTAAAGCATCTTAGCATCTTACAGTGGATGTCTCACTTAAGTTGACCCAGCAGGGGGGCTTAAGGATTATATTCCCTATTGTTTCACCTAGCATCGTGACACCCCCTCAACACCACCACCATATGTTCACAGGGGTCAGCTGCACAGATAGTATACAGTGGCAGGTTTGTTTATGGCATTTTATTCCCCCCCCCAACAACAGTAATACCTTTCCACTGGCTAAAACAGTAATTATCCTGCTCAGCTAGTGCTGTTAGTTTTTCCAAGATACAGCTATAGCACGTTCATTTCTAATGGTTATTTTTTGAGTCTTTGTATGTTCAAGTTGTACCTTTAAGGCGAATTAAGGATGTGTAATCATTTATCCTGAGAAACCAGGGAAGGGTTTACTAAGAGGATAAGCAAATCATGGGTGAGTAACTAAAGTCAGGTAAACAATACTGTGCATTGGGAGAGGCTGATAGCAGTCTACATATGGTTTACTCACAGTCACTGAGAGGCTTGGCTCCAAGGCCTCCACTTGAAATAATGCAGGCACTTGAGTTGTGTCCAGGGCAAACCTTTATTGTTAAAATCAACAACAGATAAAATGGACCATTCCCCCCTCAGCTGATTGTCCATTTTATATGTTGCATTTTAACAATAAAAGTTTTGTCCTGCAGACAACTTGAGTGCCTGCATTATTTCAAGTGGAGATCTTGGAGCCTAGCTTCTCAGTGACTGTAAGTGTTGTTTTTTTGCCTATGGCTCAGGTCCTGGCCGTTTTGTGAGCAACCCCCCCTTTTGGAACTCTATGGTTTACTAAGTATTTTAGTAAGAATACTTTCTCTGATCTGATGTGTTTTTTGAACTGTGATGTGTTGGTTTAAATATTGCTCAGGCACTGCATGTGAGGTAGACAATAACATCATACAAGGAGAACACCGGTTCTGAATGCCATGGTGGGCAGTTGTGGCAAGTCAGCCCGCCACAGGAGAGGATACACCCCTTTAGGTCCTCTTATATGGGACTTTATTAATACACCCTTTCATTGAGCCCAGTGACTGTGGGCATAGAGTGCTTCGGGGAAACTGAGCAACACTGATACTAGGCAAAGAATATTTATTTCTATGGCTCCTATCTCTAAGGCTCAGGGTGCTTCATAGTACATAGAACAACACTCAAAAAAAGAATAATAAATAACTGTGACACTTGGCCAGCTGGTTATGATTGTTGTATGATATTTGTAATATAAAAATATAGTGTGTGATTGTCACAGTGCTTCCATGAGTGCCTCCCCCCACCAGGTTTCACTAAAACTACAGGATGTATAACTAAACAGGAGGTCTCTGTAATGTAATTAATTTCCAGGATAAATTGCATTTTATGACCTGTTGCTTCTTTGAAGCGGAAACAAAATGGGACTTTATGAGTCTGCCAGAGGATGAAAATCATAAACATTTTATGATGTCTTAGAGGAAAAACATGTTATCCCATTATGGTGTTAAAAATCTGTAAAGCCCCTTTGATGTCCTTGGAAACAGGAAACCACACAAGATCAAACAGTCATATTTGGGAAATGAGTTTTTGCTGTCACCTTATTTAATATACCTGCTGATAGGACATCCTGTTTGTATATTTTTTATATTCAATGAGGAGGAGCTAGATAACATCATAGAAGGTGTGTGTGTGAGAGAGAGACAGTTAAACCAGGACTTGTGCCTGATCTTTGTGACACTTCTTTTTTGGACTCTTAGGAAACAACATCTAACTTTAAGCACTGTGTAGAGATATACATTAGATAGAAATTTTAACTGTATGTTGGTAGGAGTTTGTATGTATTTTCTTTATTTTCTTTTAAGAGATGGTATGCTTTGTGATATATTGCTCTGTGTTTACATTTTACATATTTTTATCCATTTTTAAGTAAATCTATATTTAAAGAGACTGCCTGGTGTGTCTTCCAAGTTCTTCCTTTTTGCATGTGATGTATGGAGGGTTAAGACTGACAGCTGTTCATAAGCTTAATGATGTTACCAAACTGGGAAAGGTAAGAATATACCTAAGGTCTTTTATAGAGTTTTAAGGGTTAAGGTCCGTCTTTCGAATGAGATGTTAAACCAAGGTCCCATCTGCCTATTCTGGTGGTAGTTCAGGTGGATGTTAAAGATCCCATGGCACTTCTCGAAAAGAGCAGGGGAGATTTTTTATTAAAACACATTATGAAAATATCAACAAAAAAGCATCAAAACAATCTCATCACCAAACCAAATAATATAGTTAATCTGGCCAGAAAAGAAAAAGAATGAAAAAAATACACAGAGTCAGTTTAATACACAACTACTAAACAACTGTACCAAAAAATACAAGAACTCCATTTATATTTAATAAAATAAGTGAAGCCCCTCCACCAATTCAACACCTGTTGTGAAGAATACAATAAACAATATGAATTATAAATGTTTCTGAGTTCATTGGAAACTAAAATACTAAGACAATCATAAGACATTCTTTTCTGCTGCAAGACCCATTGACAATGGGCTTGACATAAGTAAAATCTGAGACAGCAAAAGAATATAAAGTATCAGGATGGTATTGTACCAAACAGTCCTGTATTTCCCCACGACTAGGGTATCATATGATAAATATCGAAGCCAATCCAAATGCCATTTACTTGCCAGAAAATCCCATAAAGCAGTAACATAAGAACAATGAAACAAAAATGTTCCATAGTTTCCAGCTGTGCCACACACTCCATGTAAGGACAGTTTCTTTCTACCATGCTCTTATGTTTGGCATGCCCCCTTAAATTTAATCTACCATAAACCGTGAGCCAAAGATTTTCCCACATTTTCTTAGGAATCCTCTGAAGGGTGAGTTGATGAAGGATAAAGTGGTTATTGGCTGAAGGACAGTTCTTAAAACTGGGTTCCATAGGGTAGTTTCTGGTCATTATATCTCGATATAGTGTTTCTGTGGTATGTGTTGTAATGTAATCCTTTGTGATGCCCCACTTATACAATTTCTGAGCTGCAGTTGTAAAATAAAGGGGAACTTGAAGATGAAGATGCAATTTGGGTGCCACCTGGAGCCATGATTTAAGGTATGTGGCAAGGGATTTCTGCATTCAAGCATTGTGTACAGACTCAGTAATGTGAAGTGCGTTACCAACAGATTGTTTTAAAAATAATGTATCTAGAAAGACAACGGGTTCTATCATATTTAGGCCTCCCATATTAATCTCCAAATAAGTGTAGTGTTGTTTAATGTGATTTAATTTGGTGCCCCATAACATTTGAAAGCATAGACTGTACAATCTTGTTTCTAAATAAATAGGTAAGGGGTATATGAGAGCCACATACTGTAATAGTGGCAAAATACATTTTTTTTAAATTGCAATTTGTTTAAGTTTGGAAAGCTTCCATTGTTTCCATCTGTTGACTTTCATTTCTGCTTTTTGAATAGCCAGTTCCCAATTATTGTCAGGTAAATTCTGAGGTCCAAAAATGATCCCCTGAATTTCCAAAGGGGTAGAGGAAACTGTAAGTCCTTGCATAAAGGTAGAAGGGGCCATACCAGGCCCAATGAACATCCCTTTTCCATATTTAGTTTAGCATTAGAAATTGTCTGATATTTCAAAATCTCCTGGAAAAACAAACTAATCTGCTCTCGATGTGAGAAGAATGCACAGATGTCATCAGCATAGGCTTGGAAACATAAAGCCTGTGGCATTCCAATGCCCACCAGCCCTTTCCATTTTGGTGGTGTCGTAATGGAGCCATGCAACGGATCCAGTGAGAAAATATACAGCAAGGGGCTCAATGGGCACCCTTGTCGAAATCCACAATGCACCTTAAAACTATGACCAACAATGTCTTTTAGAAGAGATCTGACAGCAAAATAAGAATATAATAACTACAACTGTTTAATATAGGATAAAGGTATTTTGTAGGTTTTTAAAACTAAAAATAAGTATTGATGGAAAACCCGATCAAAGGCTTTCTCCTGGTCAGCTGTCACTATGCAGCCTGAAAGACCTGAAACATTACAATGGTGAATTACATCCCTCAAGGTCATTAAGGCTTGTTGAATATTTCTGTCTAACAGACCACAATATTGAAATGGGAAAATTACTAAAGAAGCATAAGCCTTTAAATGGGTATTTAAAACGTGTGCCAGGATTTTATAATCTGTATTCAAAAGAACTATTGGTCTCCAATTATTGACTAGAGTATGATCCCCCTTTTTTATAGAGATAAAACAATAAACCTTCAGAAAAGGAGGGATGAATGATGTTATTGCTAAACTAATGTGCGTAAGTTATAAATAAGCCTTCTGCAATTTGAGGGCAAAAAGTGCTATAAAACACATGGGGGATGCCATCCAAGCCTGGTGCAGTATGAGTTCGTAAGGCCTTTACTGCCTGTATGATTTCCAACTTGGTAATAGGGGATTGCAACTTCAAGAGTTCTGTTGGGAAATCTGGAACAACAACAGTCAGCAAAAAATCTATAATTTCACTTTCCTGAATAGGTGCTTGTGGATTTAAAGACTCATAATGATGCTGAATAACAGCTTCTAAATCCTCATGCAGTCCTCGTAGGGATCTCCTATGGGGGAGGTGGTAGTACCATTAAATAACAATGACTGGATTGTCTTAGCTCTACCATTTTCAAAGATTTTCATAGCCTCCTTAACAGTGGTGATCTGAGTAGAATAATCAAACCTAGAAAGGTTAGTCAGGGAAATTAATCTGTGTAACTGCTGTCTAAGGGACAAATACTTTAAAAACGTATTATTACCAATTCTTTTGCCATGCTTCGGAAACCAAGCTCGAATGTCAGTTTTAGTGTCTATCCACCATTCCCCTTTGTCAGGATACAGAAATTCGACTAATAATCTTGCATGAAGCAAGGCTGTCATATCCTTAATAACCATGGAATTATTCAAAACCGAAGCATTAAGCTTCCATCTACCATGTAAAGTGGATCTTTCCACAAAATGATTTAGTGACAGAATTAACAATAAATGATCTGAAAATGCAAGGGGAATAATAGATAGGGACCCTTGCGGTACATTCGAAGAAATGAAAATGTAATCAATAATAGAGGTATAAGCATTGCCCTTATAGGTGAAGTTAGGACCTTTTACATGAAGTGAATAACAATTAGTCAGGTCAGCAGTGTTAACCGTCTGAGCCAATCTTAGTCCCAATATATTGCTTTTTCATCTTTTTTCCATTTTTCATCATGAACCAGACTACAATTAAAATCCCCACAGAGGTTGATTTTATAACGAGAAACCAAAAATGGCTGGATTGCTTTCATGAGATTTACTTTTTCTGCTTTAACTTGCGAATTGTAAACAGAAATGAATCTACAATCCATGTTATTCCAGAGGCCATCCAAAATCAAGGCCCTCTCTGGTACCAAATCAATTAATTTACGTAGAGTAAAATTATAGGAGTGAAAAAGAATCCCAACTCCATCAGCGGAATCCAGAGCAAAGGACCAATAAGATGGACCCCAAACCCAATCTCGCTTAAACTTTTGAACCTGATCTTCTGTATACATCCAGGTTTCCTGAAGTAAACAAACATCAAGAGTCATATCATGAAGAAATTGAAACACAGCACATCTCTTATCAGAATTCAGCAGACTATGCACATTTAGAGAACACACCGTACCAACAGCCATTCTAATAAATCATATGTTCTTTCAGCTATTTTTTTGTTCTTCTTCTTTTTCACTTTATAATCCCCTTCTATAACAACCAGTGAGCCTTGTTTAGTAGCAGATTTCTGAGAGTCTGAATCTCTTACCTCCATTTCAGAGTCCCCCCAAGAAGTAAACAAGGCCGAATATGAGTTTTTAGTTTCTACCGGGGTTGGAGGGTCAGAAGAAATGGAGTTTGTAAACCTAGAAGATCTCCTATGGGGTAAAGGGTCTGGAATAGGTAAGCTAGGGCCCTCAATAGGGGTGTTAGTAGGGTCTTTGTAACAAACTGGAGTTAGAATATCTGAGGTGGCAGTCTGCGTCATAGTGGCATGTGAAGAACTATCTTGATTTGGAGTGTCATCTGAAATTACAATAGGAGCGTCAGGAAGAGCTTTTGTGGATAAGGGAGGGAGGGAGGGAAGGGTGAAGGAGTCCGAGGAGAGGGTTCGGGCAGCGGGTTTTAAGGGCTGGTGTAGCAGAATCCTGTGCCTGCTGAATAAATAATTCCGGGCTTACACAAGTCGCCTTATTCCGTGCCGCCCAGGGACATTCTCCAAAAATGTGCCCATATTCCTCGCATAGGTCGCAGTGAGTGTGATTGGCACACTGCATGGTGCTGTGACCCACCTCTCCATAACTGTTACAGCTGGGCTTATTACATGTGTTGGAGAGATGCATTCGGGAACCACACTTATAGCATGCCTGTGGCTGACCCTCGTAAAAGCAAACCCTGCGGTCTCTACCCAATAAAAGGGAATTAGGGATATGTTCTATTCCGGCATCACTTTGATGGAGCCTTACTTTATATTTCCATCCCCCGGTCCAGAAAAGTTCACTATCAAGGATAGCCTCTGCTTCACTCAGTACCTTGCATTTTTGTGATATTCAATAGGTGATATTGTCAACATGGACTCCCTCGTTGTGAAACATAACCATGACGTATTTCACAAGAGGTTTAGTCAGGGGTATGACAACGAAGGGGGTCCATATTGGAGATGTCTTAACCTGTCCATACCATTCCCAGAACAAGTCCAGAGCATATGAGGTGCGAAAACTAACATCATAATTATCCTCTCCAGAGATGTTTATGAAAGCATAAACCTCTAGTGGAGAGAAATGCAAAGAATCTTTTAGGAGTACCTTCCCCACATGATATCTATCTGGTCTATCCTTCAACCCTCCCTTATAACGAATGTGTACAGCATTTCTACATGGAGCTGCTTCTTGTTTAATTTTTGAAAAAAGATCAGACAACAATGGTTTTGAGTCCTGTGGTTTGTCAGTGTCCAAAGGTGGAGGATGATTTATGCCTGAAAGTTTAGCAGGTTCTAAAGGTGGGAAAGAGTCAGTAGCTTCAATATTAGATGGAGAGCTCTTGGGATTGATGTTCAGGTGATAAAGAACCATCCTTCATAGAATAAGAAGGAATCCTTGGCTTCCACTCTGCAGAGGCTTGAGAGAGCGGAAAATCCCACGAGGGGTCGGGAATCCATATACCCTCAGTTGATTGCTTCCATCTTGCGCCAGAGAGAGCTTTCTGTGGTGATCATGTATCCACAGGTAGGGAACTGGATGAGTTAGTATGAGAGGAAGTGGTATCCAAAGGTTTACTCAATGAAACTGAGACTGTATTAAGGACTAGTGGTTCAGTAATCTTTATCTCCTTTCCCTCCTGCACTGTCCCCTTTAATGACTTGGTACCAAAATGAAAGCTCGTAACACCTTCTTGAAAGTTGGTCTGTGTTTGATAAATAATTCCAGAGTCCGTTTCCACAGCCTTTGGATGTTTAAATACAAACCCCGTGGTTTTAGAGAGATGAGCCACCAGGGAAGGCAGCACAGGGTTTGCAGTGTTCGAGAAGTCTCTTAGCTTGCTTCGCTCACTTAGTACAACAGAATCAGGTGCAATATGCACAGGAGAAACATTTCCAAAAGTCTCAAACTCAAGGCACACACTGACAACAGTGTTACAACTGCCAGCCTGGTTAGATTTCACAGCAGGGAGGTCAGGTTCTGTTTTAGGCAGATTTGCCACTGGGGAAGGCTGCACCAGGTTATCAGGGTGTTGAGAGTTTGAATGCAAGCACTGCTCGCTCAGACCAGTAATGGGAAAATTTATTCTTGTGCAAAGGGGAATGGTTTTGAGAAGAAATAGGCTCTTGGCACACACCAGAAGAGGCGTCAATGCTGCCAGCCTGTTGTGATGAAAAAATAGGGAAAACATTTTCAGACTCACCCGGCCCCACCGTGGCATTGTCAGTAGCTACTGCATCATCAGGCTGTTTGACAGGCCTAGTCAAGGGGATGACAGGAGCAGTGTCAGAATGCAGTAGAGCTAGTTGCTCCTCCAGGCATTCTCTTTCCAATTTATGACGTTCTTCTTCAAATTGAACCAGCTTCAATATTTCCTGCTGCTTTATGTCCAAATTATTGGTTAATTCATTCTCTCTAACAATTGCTGTCTCCATACTCAGATCTTCTGTTGACACATAAATATCCGTGATATCCTCAGTAGAAGTTGTAGGAACAGCAGTTAAGTTACCTTCTTCAGCCTCTGGCAAACTCAGACAAGGAGAGAAGGCCTGCTTTCCCTTCTGTAAGACATCTGCACCCTCCGGTGCTCCAGTCAAAGTGGCAATCCTGCAGTTGGATGGCAAGTCCCCCTACTGTTAGAGCAGGGGAATTTCCCCGGTACACTGGCCAAATTTCCCCCTTTCATGAAAAATACCACCAACAGATTAATCTGGTTCAAGGTCAGTTGGCATTCATCTGTTTCCCCCTTCCCCGGTTCATGCCTGAAAATAGGCAGGATTTGCCTAGTGCATTTGCCCGGTCAACAGAAACTAAATAAAAACTAAATAAATCAATCAATCAATAAATAAATAAATAAATAAATGTTCATTTTGGATATCTGGTTAGGTGCCCTTAGGTGAAAGATATCTGGCATCCCCCTGAAGAGCAGATTATCTGAGCTTTTTACATTTGAGTTTGCTAGCATAAGGTTCACAGTTTGAATCCCCCCAGAACTTCAGATTAAAGGTGATTTGGACCCACAAGCAGACAGGAGGGTTACCCTGTTCTGTTACCTGTTCACAATACTGCGCTCGGAGTTTGGCACTGTGGGAGCAGAGGGCCTGACCTGCTGAGTGGGGCTGGTGACAATAACTTCATCAAGAAGGGGGGCAATGAGTAACTTTAAACACATTTTATTCTTTTGGTAACTGGATAAGGGCCACTAGGTACAAGTTCCTTTTTTCAGGAGTGACCCGGGAGCACTGGGGTGGTTAAGTGCCTTGCTCAGAGTCACACAGTATGCAAGTGGAGGTTGTGGGACTCAGATCCAGATCTGCTGGATGTGCCAAGCTCATTCACAGCTCGTTACTGTAACCAATACACCCCTGACACATACACCATGCAAGGAAACATTCAACATTGACAAATGCTTGTTTTCTGTTAACATCACAAGACAAAGAGGTGATGAGAGGAGGAAACAGGACAGGATATAGTTTCTGTATAATGTCTATGACCTGGGTGGGACTGAGGGTGCACTGCCACTATGAAGATCCACTGTTCCCTCAAGTAGCAAAGGAGGATCTTTGGCCAAGGTCTTGGAGCTCTCCTCCAAAGCCTCTGAGTCTGGCTGCAGGTCCCTTTCCCAATTCTCTCTGTACCCATCTCCAGTAACTGGGCACCTTGTTGGTTCTGCCTCCCTTGCTGCCTTTTTGTGGCAATGGAGGACCACTAGGAGTCATACCACCTCCACCCCTCTCTGCCACCTTATTGTGCTCCTCTCACACACACACCGGTGCCTTCTATTCAGGTGGTTATGCTGCCCATCAGCACCCAAGTGGCTGACCCTTTTTCCTCGCTGAACAATAGTACAATACTACAAATCTTGTGACTTACAATGCCATTGTAAGCAGGGTCAATGTAAAAAAAATCCCAAACAAGGGACTTGTGCTGCCTAGGGAATGTTGAAGGTCTTTGTGGCTCCTCTCCATTTTCATCAGCCAGAGGCATTAATTCCACAGGGGAGAGGTTATTCCCCTGCACTCTCTTCTAGTGGTTGAGGCACCAGGATATCAAGGACAACTGGGAGTGCCACTTTCATCTTTCTGCTGCTGCTGCTCCGTTTGGTGGCGGGGGGGGGGCATTGCCAGATGAAGCTGCTGCTGATGATGCATGAGTTTTCTTCCTGTTCCTTTCTCCAGCACTCATTGCTGCTGGTGCCACCCATGCTGTCCACTGTAAATGTATGGGACAGAGCGTCCCCTATATAGGCTACATCTCCCTCTCCTCACTCCCAGTCCCCCTCCTCTGAACACTCTCATCTCCACTTATTTTGTGTAAACAAACAATATGAAGCAGTGGAAACAGACAGTAAACGTGAACAACGACATGAGGAAGAAAAAGAAAAATATTGTAAAACACTGACGTCAACACAAGTCAAATGAAAATGCAACTATGAAAGGATGTAGGAATACAGTAACTACAGAAATATAGACTAAATACCACAACAAAAAATTGCTAATAAGATCTAAGTTGAAGAAAGAGTGTAAGTAAAGAGAAAGTTGAAAATGGTAGCTTTAAATGGCTTCACAGAAGTTCAAAAAGCAGCAGAACTATCTCCTTCCACTAATGCACACAGTTAGCAAAAATGAAATTGAAGGACACAGTACACATAGAACTGTATGTGACCTACAGGAGCTGTGGCATGTGACCTAGAGGTATTTGTTTACCATTAACCTTGGTCTTGGAAAGCTTCACCTTAAAAGCAAAGTGTCAGGAAAGTTTGCAGGTGAAGTGAAGGCATGGTACAGGTGAAGTGAAAACAGGCACATTTTATAGTATAGTGCATATGTTAATGAAAATATTCACAAAGATGAATTGGATGACTTTGCCATAACTTTGACAAGAAATTCAGACTTTGCACCATCTCTAATTGTAAATGATTTGTTTATAAATAAATCCGTAATAAAAAAGGAAGGCATCATAATGATCAAAAACAACAAACAACAATCAGAGAACAACACAAATTACTGGAGGTTTATAGCCTACTAGGAAGTGAAATGGTCCATAAGGAAAATTCAGACAGAGAGTACAACAAACAGGACTGAATACTGCAAGATAAAGGTTTCAACCAGGTCAAAAGAGATACAGCAATGTTGTAATGAACAACACAACACCCTCATCCATCTTTTGCAAATGAGAGCATTCAGGGCATATGTTCTTCACATTATAGACTGCTTACTAATGGAGAAAGGTGTTCCACTGCTTTGGCAGCCAACTGCATAAAAATGAAATGGCAGGGGGGAGGTACTGGAACAAACTGTCACTGTGCTCAGCTTCATGGGGTCCAACAAAAGCTGACAGTAGAACAGTTACATAAGTGAGAACATGTCAGTGTCTGAAAATGAGTGGGAGGGTAGATCACTGCAGCCTGACTGTGATAATGCTGAATGCAGGACACAGGGTCTGAATACAGTATATAAAAAAGCTACAGGTGGTGTTTCTCATTAACAGTTGCTGAAGATAAACAGTTGTCAAGTGGGATATAAAACATATTTTAGTTTTGGGGATTTGAGGGATATTTCAGGGACATGAATTGAAGAGCAATTTAAGAAAAAATATTTCAGTGCTGCACCTGTTTAAAAAAAATGACAAGAGTAAACACAGATATTCCTACTGTATGTGTCAATATGCAGCAACAGTTGCAATGAGTGGATGATTAAATGATTCTGACATTCTTAAAAAATGAATAAAATTAGTATCAGTAACTAAGAAAAACTTCATAGATTGTAGTGTTGAGACGTTACATATGTAAGCCTCCCTATCTCATGGGCTTACCTGCACTGACTCCTGTGGTGCCCAAAGCAGAATTCTTCATCCTCCAGCCCTAGAACTGCAAACAAATGGGACTGGTAGGGCTAGCATCTTGTCCTTCAGGAGCCCTGGCAGGATATGAAGCAGGGCTCCACTCCTGTAATCTGCAGCTGTTGCCACCTGTCACCCTCTTTCCTCAGCTCCCCTTCACTGCTATGCAGGCTTAAGCTGAGGGCAAAGGATATAGGAGCTGCCTGTGGTTTGGTTCCACAAGCCCAGGGGGTGAAAATGGGCAGGAGAGTGGGAAAAGGAAGAGTGCGGCAGCATTGTTGGCCCACCACACGTGTCCGGAAGGCACAAGTTGGGTCCTGTGTTCCACGAATGAACTCGGGCTGTGTGCCTGTGTCTGTGATTACTCCTGGCTCCTAGGAAGACAATGGAGCCAAGAGCCAACTGAAATTTTGCCATCGAATGCAGTGAAGGGGGTCTCCCAGCCCCAGGGAAGGCATCAGGGCCAGGAATGAAAAAAAGGAGTGCACATGCACACCAACAGGGAGAGCAGCTTGGACGTCTGCCTCCCATCACCACAACTTCTGATTTAGCTATGGGTTATGTGCCCAGAACAATAAACACAGGTCTGGCCCCAAGACTGCAAGCAGGGTCAGGAAATGTTAAAAACTAATTTCTGGGAATGGTAAATAAAGTGGCAGAAAGCTGCCAAAGCTAGAGATAAAACGTAAACAAAGATGGTAGCCCCGTGAGTTTCCAGAGCCACAGGGACCCATAGAAAGGGTGTAATCATAAAAAATATAGGATGCCCTTGTTTTCTATTCTATATAACTGGACTATCTTACTGTATGGCTTAAAATATCAAACAATATATCAATAAATCAGTAAGACATAAGTCCATAAATTCATAAAAAACTTTTGTTATCTTTTATTCTTCTTTTAACTTTGCACCAAACTTTGTTCAACCGGCTACAATTTCGTAGTTTCACACCACTTCTTCAGGCCAATGTTTTTGATACAGTGCTTTTTCTAAACATAAACAGACAAACAATCACATAATATCTCATAATTACATTCCTTAGATTCTTATACATTCTTATATATTCCATTTGTTTCCAGTTATTCATATTTCATAATGTTCACCAATACAACATTCAAATTTCTAATTTTATTTCTTAAATGTGGCTTGTATCATTAGTGTAAAGGAACTGACTTATAAATTAATTGTGTTCTTATTAAAATATCCTTTTCCAATTCACATTTTATCATACCTGGTACTGTTTTTTATCCTTGTCACTGCTGGAATCCCCTGATTCTTTCAAAAATCAACCTTAACAGTTCTAATAAAAAAATAAACCTTGTTTTAATATTAAACATCATTGTGTTATTCAATATATATAAAATGTTTTACTTAAAGGCTTACTCATTAAATGTGACTTTCATTTTGTTGGTTACTTTCCGTTCCTTTTTCATTTGTTTGTAACCTTTTAATAAAACAATACATTTTGTTAGTTCATTTGTAAAACTAATGAACTTCTTTTATATTCTCAAAACAATTTTATTAACTCTTCTCAGAAACATTTTTTATGTTTACCTTAAAGATTCAAAAACTCCAATCCATTACATAGCCTTGTAGTCCTATTTGTGGTCTTCTCTGTACTTCTAAAAAGAATACATTCACTTTTAATTAATTGTGGGATTCCTTTATATCAAGTGTGTTTTTTATTACCTATCAGTTATCTTTTAAGTTTTTACCTGTTTTGTTACTCCTTTCTTAGTTGCCTTTTTATTTCATTTTCTATATCAGTGTACACTAAAAAAGAATACCATACTTGAATTTAGTAATATATTACTTTTTAAACTTGGCACAAGGTTTTTGTTAAACTCTAATCGCCACTTTTACCTTGTCACAAACGCCATTCTGATTTCCTTCTACACAATGGAAAGAGTCGTCCATGTCTACAGTCATGCATGGTTTAAAAAGACTGCGAAAATGGCAAGAGGAACCTTCGTCATCCTATGACATCATCCCATGTTCCTAATGGGACGATGTCATGTACTAAGGGTGAAGTAACCTGAATTCTCCCAAATAGAGCAGGTGGCTCTTGAACCAGGAAAGTGAGAGTACATCCAGTCCTAGTCAGTGGAGTTTGGAGAGAAGTAGTTTGTGGCTGACCAAGTCGAATGCCTTGGACAGGCAGATGAATAGAGCCCCCGTCGGGGAGCCCCAGTCCATGGCATTGAGGATGCCAGACATGAGCTGGATAAGGGCTGTGTTGGTGCCATGGCCTTTCCTAAAGCCATGTTGTATGTTGACTAGGAGTAGATGCTGCTCGAGGTAACCCTGCAGTTGATTGTAAACCAATCTCTCCTGCACCTTCCCGAGAGGGCAGAGTATGGAGATTGGCCTATAGTTCCCCACTTTGTCCCTGGATCTTTTTTTATGGACAGGGATTATGGTCATTACCTTCCATTTACTTGGGACAGTTCCTTCAAGGAGGGACCTGTTGATGAGCATAGTGACAGGGCAGGCGATAGCAGGGGCAGTGGTCCTCTGCAGCCTTGGTTCAAGCAGGTCATGTCCCGGGGAGGAGTCAGGGTTTATTCTGAGTAGAAGGGGAAGTACATCTGTAGGTTTGACCAGCTTCAGGTGGAACTGAGGCTGAGCATGATCTCAATCAACACTGCTATTGCAGGGAACACCAGAGAGGACAGGGGGTGAGAGTCCGCCTGGGTTGGAGAAGGAAGCATTGAATGCCTCTGCTACTGCTGAGGGGTCAATGGTCATGGTATTCCCAACCAGGAATGCACTATCTTGGGCATTAGGGGCACCCTTGAGAAACATGTTAATATGGCCCCAAAATTTCTTAGGATCTCGTAAGTAACTAGTCTGGAGATCACGCAGGTATTTGGACTTTGCATGTTTGGAAGCTTTTTTGCGTTGATTCCTCAGCTCCCTGTACTTCTCCCAGTCAGATCTGTGGCCTGAGGATTTGTATAGTCCCCAGGCCCTGTTTTGGAGCAGCATATTTTGTAGATGTAGATGAGAACCCCACCACCTTTTTTCCCTACTCTGTCCTTTCTAAAAGCATTATAGCCAACTAGGTCAACTTTGTGAGGGAGGATTTGCGGCCTGAGCCAGGTCTCAGTTACCGCTAGTACATCAAGTTTGTACAGTGCTGTCCAAGCTTCAAGGTCTTGGACTTTATGCATTAGGCTGCTGATGTTCATGTGCACCAGCTTCAGACCCCTGGCTTTGGCCCAGAGAGGGTTGGTAGGGTCACTGAGAGTAAGATTAGGGGAGTGGGGACCAGGGTTTAATTCAGCACCCTCCTCCCCAGTGCAAGCTTAAACCTGGCAAGGTACCCAATGATTTTCTGGTCAGTCCCCAGTATCAGAGATATATATGCAAAAGCTGCCATGAGTCCCAAGCACCATATTCTTGCAGATCAGGGAGAGGATACCTGTCTTAGGGTAAAACCTGGTCAGATAGGTAGTTCTCAGCATTAGTTCAGTTCTAAGGAGAGTGGAGTAGACTATGTCCCCTCCTGCATACAGGCTTGTGGTATTGGGGGGGTGCAGTGAGTCCTGTCTTATGTGGTAGGAGAGTATCCCACTCAAGTGGCCAAGAGGCAAGCTGTGACTAGAAACTACAGCAGATAAGATACAGCAGGTAATTGGTGTAGCTCAATTACAACAGTAAAAGTAGTAAGGTTATAGGTTAATTCAGCACGGTATCACAGTAAAACTAGTTAGCTGTTATATAAATCCCTGAAATGGTAGAGTCAGCTATATGGCAAGAGGATATAAGCAACAGATCTATCACCTATAAGACTAAAAGGCTATAGTGATTAGAGTTGGGCTATATAGTTGCAATCATTCAAGGCAGTGAACATCAGTATAGCAAGTCAGATTAAGACCAGTCAACAATATAACAAGAGGATATCAGCAGTAATTCTAGCACCTGAGGGATAAGTATCCTTTTAGAAAGCAAGTTAGATTATTCTATAGCAAATATTCCAGGCTATGATCATCATGTTAGCAAGTCAGCTGATTATAAAGACCCCAGAAGTTAGCCAGGTCAGTTATATGACAGGTGGATATTAGGCAACAGTTTTAGTGCATTTCGGAGCTGATAGCTTTAGGGGTTGAGCAATTGGATGAAGAGTTACAATTATACAAGGCAGACCACATCAGACCCAGTGGCTGTCACAAATGGGATAGGTCCTCTCGAGTTAGTGGGAGGGGTTTAGGTCCATTCAAGGGAGGAGGAATGGGTGGGTGGGTGGAAAATTTTGTCTTGGTAGTTGCAGGCTTCGGGGGAGGTCCATCAGTACCAGCGCCTCTACCCCAAGGAGAAGATTTTGAAGAATTAGTCTCGTCAGAAGGTCCATGGCAGGGGGAGGGGACCCGTGGCAGTGGGCCACCCTCTCAAACCCCTGAGATAGTCTCAAGTAGCGCCTAAGGTCAGCGGGGCTCGGAGTCGGCTTTTTATTCCAGCCATCCAAGCATCACTGGTTCCTGAGCCAATGGGCTCTGAGTGTTTTAAATCTGGCGCTCAGGGATAGGTGAGGAATACCCTGGTTGTTGAAAATGGCTCTGGTGGGCTCCGGTAGTTGGGGCCAAACAGTCCAGATGCAGAGGCCCAGGAATGAGACCCTCCAACTGGTAAGTGGCTTCGGTAATCTGGTTAAGTCTTGAAACAATGCTTAAAGCAGTTTGCTTGAAGCAGTAGATGCAGGCAGTTTGCGGCAAGGTGTCCAATTGTCCCGGTAGTTGCAGGCTTCAGGGGAGGTCCACCAGTGCCAGCGCCTCTACCCTGAGGAGAAGATCTTGAAGAATTAGTTTGTAAGATGGTCCGTGGCAGGGGACCCACATCAGTGGGCCACCCTCTCAAACCCCTGAAATAGTCTCAAGTAAAACCCACTCATTGGCAGGACAGTTTAATGTGACTTATATTGTGTTTTGCAGCTGGAAAGATCCACTATAGACCATGGCAGACACAATGTTCAAGTATCAGCTAGGAGTCCACCATGACTCCCAAATTTTTTACTCTGTCTACCACCGTTAGAACTATGCTATTCAATGATAGCAAATCCATGGCCATGCTCTGATCCACTATCTCCAGAGGATTTGGTTTCACCAATAACAGCTCTACTGGATGAAGCCTCAAGCCAGCTAGATGCCATTGAGTTTGTGATTTACTGCAGGCAATGCTCTAGTATGAAGACTGCTCATTTCCCAGCCGATGTAAAAGACAAGTACAGTGCAGAGTCATCTGTATAGTAAAGAAACATTAATGCCATGCTGTCTAATGACCCACCCCAAAGGCAGCATCAACATTACAGAAAGCTTGGGGACAAAATGAACCCTAAGAAACCTTGCAACTAAGAGTAGCAGTTTGTGATGAGAAGGATCCCATCAAAGCCATAAACTGTCACATAGGAAGGATTTAAACTATTTGAAGGCTGTCCTGGTAAGTCCTCAATATTTCTCAAGGTATTCCTACAACACCCCATGATCCATGGTGTCAAAGGCAGATGAGAGATTGATTTGGATTGAACTTGAGTGCACCCTTCTATCCCACACAATGAGCAATTAATTGAACACCTTGATGAGTGTGATCTCCATATCATGGTGGGACCTGATCTGGCTGGAAGTGTTCCTGATGCTATAGCTCTTAAGAGGGATTCCAACTGTGTAGCCACCCACCTTCCCCAAAATGGGGAGGTATGAGATAGGCCTGTAATTCATCAGCACATATTGGTCTAAATGTGGCTTCTTCAATATGGGCTTTACCACAGAACTTTTAAAAGCAGCCAGCTAATACCCCTCTGCAGAGAGAACACTGGACAATGCTAACTATCACAGGACCCAGGGTCATGTAGCAGTCCACCAACAGGCATGTATGCCTTTGACCTATATCATAGTATGTGGGAAACAGCCCAGAGACCACCTTAACCACCTCTTCCAAAGAAACTGGCCAAAAATTACTTCAAGCTATAAAAGTGATCCACTGCCTTTTGGCTCCACATCTACTGGTCCATAACAAGCCACCCATATCAAATGGAGGACACCATGTCCTGGAAGAAAGTGCCAAACTCCTCACACTATTTTTGAGACAAAACCCCACTGGACTGCAGACAGAATGGTTGGATTAACCTGCCTATAGTGCAGAAGAGCTGAGCCAGTCTATTCTTACCTAAAGCAATACCCTGTGACAGGAATTATGCTTTTTTCAGGGTCATTGCCTTCTGATAGTCCTAGTAGTGGGAATTCAGAGATAACCTATCCTCCACTGAGACATACCTCCTTCAGTAATGATCCAACCTCCACCCCATCAACTCCAATCACCTAAGCATTTCATAATACTATGATGAGCTTCAATGGACTTCCAGTGGGCAGGCACAGGTTGGCACAAGAGAGTCCAGTGCCATTCAGATGGCCACATTATAGCCATCCTTTCCAACCACCAAACCTCCCTCACATGCCAGCATAATGCCTGAGATGTCCAATAGTGCTGTGAGCTTCTCAGGCTCAACATTAAATTGTGAGCTTTACTGGCTCATCTTCACAGGTAGAGAGGAATTCAATGGGGGTCCTATGCCAGAAATTGTACAGTGTAGTGATCTTCCCATCCCTCATATCTGCCAGACATCTGAAATGTCCCACCCCTTGAAGAAAATGATGTCCAAGGTGAGGCACAGTGAGTTCATTAACTAGATAAATTGCTGAGTAAAATGTGATATTTCATTATCAACCCATGCATAGATTGTCTTCTGCACAATCAGGCTGTTGTTTTCCAATGAGAGGTCAACAATGAAATCTGCAAATTCCTGTTGGAACTTCAGTTACCACCCCAGAATGTAGTAAACCAGGAGGATCCTACCCCTCACACCTGCAGTGCTCTTGTTTGTTTGTTTATTTATTGTTCTAGGAATTAATACCTTTGAGCCAAGGCTCTTTCACAAAGGTTCCACATCATTAAGTACAAAAACATAGTAGACAGTGTTACAAACAATCAGTAAGCTGTTTAACAAGGCCACAACTTAAACAGTAACATTTATGTACAGAAAAGAAAAAGGAACTCAGAAGCAGTGTCAAGGGCAAGGATTAAGGATTGGAGAGCTTGAGAGGGAAGAGAGGGAGAAATTAGAAGTTTAGGAGCAGACAGAACCAGGTTAGTGGTACTCAGGTTGTCTTTGTCAAAGAGGAGACCATGGTGGTTGAGTGAAACAAATGTAAGTGCACTCAGTGGGATGAGACTTTAGTCAAAGTAGTCACAGGAGCTGGAGGTTGTGAGGTGAGCGTAAAGTATGGATTTGAAAGCTCCCAATGTCGTGGAGGATAGGGAGGGCAGGTTAAGGGCATTGTACCAGGTAGGGGCATGGTATGTGCCCCTACCTGGTACATGCTCAAATGACCCCCATGACAGAAACATGCTCAAATGACCCCATTTCCTTCAATGGGTATGCTAATGCTGTAAGCCCCAACAGGACTGGAATCAGATGACCACCCTTTCCCCCTGCACTCCCATCTTGGGCAATGCGCCCCTGAGAACCTACCTGAGATAATCACCTGGCCCAGAGTTATCACCAAGCCAAGTCTCTGTGAGCTATACCAGATCCCTAGAGGAATTGATAATAAAATCTGATATTACAATGGTTTAATTCCTCAGGGATCTGGCTATGCACATAAGGCCCTGAAGGGGGAGGTGAATCAGATGGTCCATTCACCATCTGCTCTCTATTCTTAGAAGGATCCCTAGGGGTCACATTGAAACTAGGTGGACCTTTCTCTGCTTTCCTCCCCGACTCAGAGTATTTACCCAGTTTAATGCTCCTAATCACCCCATCACCTACCCTCGGGTCATGACTCCATCCATTTCTCCTCCTTCTCAGGAACCTCAAGGACTTGCAGCTATCAAGGACCACTCCAAGAAGAATGGGGGGTCTAGAATGAGCTGAAATGGTGGAGCATTCCTAAGGAGTAGGATGGTGAGGGGGCTGGTGTTAAACAGCACAGAACTATTATAATTTATTTTTTTTTAATTAAAGGGACACTGTCAGAGTTCATACTTCATTTTCTCTGCTGTGGTATATTCGAAGCATGTTTAAGCATCATGGAGATTGGCTCACAGCTTACCTTATTCAGTCTGCTTGATGTTTGTTTTGTTTGTCAATATCTTTATTTCGATAAATTTTTGACTTTCGCACTGTCTGACTGTAACATGCCACTTCCACAGCTGCAGCCCCCATTAGGTGAAGTCACACACAAATGCAGGCACTGTGCTTCTGACTTGTATGATACTATTGTTTCCAGTATTTGAGTCTGCTTTACTGCTTTTTTTCATGTCTGAAATAATAAAAGGAGCACTCCTTTTAATACGGTGCGGACCAGGTCTTTGTCAGTATTTTAAGCTGTTTTTCTCCATCAATTGTCATATATTACTTCCATTGTAAAATTAACAGCTATGCAGCAGGCAGTGTTTTATGACCTCACAGAACAATATTTATTCAAAAACAGCTACAAAAAGTGATAAAAACCTGGTCAGAACAATATTAAAAGGCATGCTCCTTTTTTTCAGACATGAGAAAAAGTAGTAAAGCAGACACAAATTGTGAAAAGAAGGGTATCATACAAGTCAGGAGGTAACTAGTGGCTGGCAATGTAAAATGGTATGAAAAAGTGTAGGACAAAATTGTCACCTCATTGTTGCAATGCTGCTTTAATTGATAATTTAAGTATGACATTACATGCTCACAATCACAACACACAAAATGCATCTGTCTTGTGTGCAGAAAATTGACATGTGCTAAGGAAGTGAAATGGGACACCACATGCAAAGTCCCCCAGAATTTTTTGCACAGTCACTCATGCACACAGTGGTCACACAGAGTCCCCAGATTTTTTTCTGCATCCCCAAAATGCATCTGTCTTGTGTCCAGAAAATTGACAAGTGCTAAGGAAGTGAAATGGGATCGTTACACCACATGCAAAGTCCCCCAGAATGTTTTTGCACAGTCACTCATGCATGCAGTGGCCACACAGAGTCCACAGATTTTTTCTGCATCCTCAAAATGCATCTGTCTTGTGTCCAGAAAATTGACAAGTGTTAATGAAGTGAAATGGGAGTGTTACACCACATGTAAAATCCCCCAGAATTTATTGCACAGTCACTCATGTGCGTAGTGGTCACACTGAGTCCCCAGATTTTTTCTGCATCTCCAAAATGCATCTGTCTTGTGTCCAGAAAATTGACAAGTGCTAAGGAAGTAAAATGGGATTGTTACACCACATGCAAAGTCCCCAAGAATTTATTGAGCAGTCACTCATGCGCAGTGGTCACACAGAGTCCCCAGATTTTTTCTGCATCCCAGAGAGAGAGAGAGAGAGAGAGAGAGAGAGAGAGAGAGATTTTTGTATTTTGTAGGTGGAGGGTTGACATATATAGACATGTACTCATTGTATTGTTTTGTATCACAGGTCACAGATACCGTTGGTGTGCACATTCCAGTGCTTGATGAGAACTGTTTGTGTTGAAATTGGAAATGAAAAACTGTCAAGCCAATGAAGGTAATTTTTTTGGGAGGGGCATATTTGCAGGTAGATCTCATTAATGGTTTCTTAATTACTTCTTCACAGATTTCATCTGCATCCTTCTCGAGTCTGGTTGCTAATGATGGTCATGGTCATCGATTGAAACAACTTCTGCATGTTGCATGTCTGCCCCAGCTCGGGGGGGGGGGCTGATGTTGAAGAACTTCTTTGGATAAGGCAACTATGCCACAACAAAGCATCTGGAAGTTTTCAAAAAAAAGAAGTGAAGGACTTATTACAACTTGATTGCAGCAGTAACACATTATGTTTAAGCTGTAGCAGTTCCACGGGTATCTGGATTATTAACACAGATTGTAAGCTGTCACACTGCAATCAGCAGATCAATCACAGCTTAATTTAGTATCAGGCTGTGTAACAAATATACTGTGCCAGTGTCCCTGGTTCTCAACTCAGGTTACATTTCAAAACCACATCTTGTCAAGTAACACAACCTGTGTCCAACTTTTTCAACACTGTCATAGCTGCACAGATGCAAGCTTGGAATACAGTGCATGATATGTTGCAGAAACAGTTTTTGTGATGTACATATGTCACCTAATTTATGAATCCTTCTCAGTCGGATTTGTTGCACTCTTTTAAAAAAGAAATGAGCAGATGAAATAAAATATATATACCAGTATGGATTTTAAATGGATATTCCATATGTTCCTGTGTACGGTACTGCTGCAGTACTATTGATACTGACTTTCAGCAAAGGAGAGTTGTTTTATGTTAACCTGTAAAAAAACAAAATAAGTTTACCATATGTGTTTGACCATTGCAGCACAGAAAAGCAACAGAAAACAAAACACACAGCTAAAGGAAGTTGAATAGCATAAAAAAAATTAGTACACATACTCACTTTATAGTTTTAATATTAAGAAGCCTTGTGCCTGTGGCTGATGGATGTGGTCTCCTGTTCAACTCCCTCTGCCTTGCCATGGTCAATGTAATGTGAAAACATTGTCAGAATGACACTGGTGGTGGGTGCTGGTGGTCACAGCTGTGGCACATGATGACATTCCCTATGACATCTGCCAGCATCTGGTGGTGGTGGGAGTGGCTAACAGCAGTGATGGTGGTGGTGGTCTGGGGGGGCACACAAAGTCATTCCCTGTGGTGGCAGTGGCTAACAGCAGTCTTATGGTGGTGGTCCAGGGGGCACACAAAGTCATTCCCTATGGTGGAAGTGGCTAAAAGCAGTCATGGTGGTGATGGCCCAGGGGAGCACACAAAGTCATTCCCTGTGGTGGAAGTGGCTAACAACGGTGGTGTTGGTGGTCCAGGAGGTGCACACAAAGTCATTCCCTGTGGTAGCAGTGGCTAACAGCAGTGGTGGTGGTGGTGGTCCAGGAGGTGCACACAAAGTCATTCCCTGTGGTAGCAGTGGCTAACAGCAGTGGTGGTGGTGGTGGTCCAGGGGGGCACACAAAGTCATTCCCTGTGGCAGCAGTGGCTAACAGTGGTCATGGTGGTGGTGGTTTGGGGGGACACACAAAGTCATTCCCTGTGGTGGCAGTGGCTAACAGTGGTGGTGGTGATGGTCCAGCGGGGGCACACAAAGTCATTTGCTGTGGTGGCAGTGGCTAACAATGGTGGTGGTCAAGGAGGTGCACATAAAGTCATTCCCTGTGGTAGCAGTGGCTAACAATGGTGGTGGTCAAGGAGGCACACACAAAGTCATTCCCTGGGGTAGTAGTGGCTAACAGCGGTGGTGGTGGTGGTGAGGGGGGCACACAAAGTCATTCCCTGTGGTGGCAGTGGCTAACAGCGGTCTTACGGTGGTGGTACAGGGACCAGGATATATTGTGCTCTCTGTTACAAATGTGACATGACATATGGAATTTAAGTCACACTCTAAATGGGACACTCATTGAACCGTATGAAAAAGAAAACATGTATCATACAGCAAATGTCACAGCCTTTGAACAACTTCAATTAAAACCTGCCAACATTAACCTCATTATCATCCTCATAAAGAAAGCTGCCTTCACAGTCATCTATGTCTGAAGTCTGACCACTGGGAAATTCTTTCTCCATTGTGTTATCATCAACATCTATAGTAGGCTGTTTCATGCTGCCACTGACAGTGCCACCAGGATGGTCCATTTCTACATCACCAAAAACACGACTAGGTCGGGGTACAAATATTGAGGTTGCAGTCTGTGCTGGTATGTGCCTCATTCATTTTTATGAATGTTAGCAAACTAACATTTGCAGGAGAAAGGTTTGTGTGATGATCCCTAACTAGTGCACCTGCTGAACTGAATACCCTCTTGACACTTACACTGGAAGGTGGGCGTGTCAGGTACTTCAGTGCCACTGCAGTCAGCTCTGGCCATTCACTGACCTTTCCACTCCAGTATAAAACAGAATCATCAGTTATTGACAGATGTCTGTTTTCAGACAAATATGACTCAACCATTCTCTGTGCCACACTAAATCCAGTGGTTGATGCATCATCCTGTTCTCCGGAATCATTTATTTCACAAATCCCCACTTGGGACAAAGCTTCCCAAAGTGGGTTGACACTAATCACTTTGGATGACAGACCACCTGGAACTGCAGTCCCCTTCCCCTTACAGGATATGGTTGATACTTCTCCAGGTTCACCTTCAGCCTGATTATGCTGCTGAGGTTTGCTAACCTTGGCACATGACTTCTGTGCCCCATGAACCAAGCGCACCAGTTGCCCACTGACATTTTTTACCTGTTCAGGCCCTCCCTCCAGTACTGAGGCAATTCCACATTTGTATCGTGGGTGCAGCATTGTTGCTATTGCAAAGTTGTCAGTATGCTGAATGTTCAAGATGTGACAATGCTGGTCGAATACTGTCAGCATGTGTTTCAACAACATACTGCTAGCACTGTCTCCGGCAACATCAAGGCCATGCTGTACATTCACCAATGTCTGCCTCAGCACCCACAGCAGTGGAATTGATTGGCTAATGGAGGCAGACTCGCCACTTACTGCCTGTGTGGCATGTTCAAAAGGCCACAAAATTGTTATTACAGAGTCCATGAAGTGCCACTCTTCAGTCGTCATAGAGATGGAGGCCCCAGAACTGTCATAGCTACTGTGCATCACAAGATATTCTGAGATGACTTTGTATTGTTCATACAACCTCTCTGCCATGTATAAGGTGGACTTCCACCATGTGACAAACTTCCAGCTTCAAGCAGTGCTGAGGGAGGTTGTTTCGCATTTGCAAATGCCGAAGTTGGTCACGGACCTTTGCAGATCGTGAAAAGTTTGAACAGATATGGCATGCAACTGTCTGGATTTCCTTTACATCAGGGTGCTGCAAAAACTCCTGCACCACAAGATTTAAACAATGGGCCATGCATGGAACATGAAAAAGCCACCATTCGTAATGCATTTCACCACATTTGACCCATTGTCACTTGCTATGAACCCGGCTCTCAAGGACTGTGTATGCATGCGTGCCCTGCTGTCATATTCCACGGTGAATGCTCTTCCATGCTGTGTGCAGTGTTCATGCAGCATAATGCCCTAAAAGAGTAAAAGACAGCAAAGGAGATAACACTGAGCTATAAGATAGATGGTCCCAGCTTGTAATAAAGCTACATAGTTAGTTGTTGAATGTTTTGGTGACTGTGATGGCACCCTTAGACAAGGCTTTTTTCAGATATGAAATGGGGTGGGGGAACAAAGTGAAGGAACATAATGACAAGAAAAATGCAGTAATAATTTAAAAAATACATATTTCCTACTGCAAAAACAATGTGTTCCAGGTGCCTTTTCCTACAGGTGTCACACATCTGGATCACTCTTCCCCTCTTCTGCCATCAGCCCTTGTAGTTTTCAAACAGCCAAGAGCAGATTGATAGGACACCCTACCCCTAGTTAAAACACAATGCTGTGGTTGTGCTCAAATATTCATGATGCTATTGGACTACCCTAGAATAGAGATGCAGTGAAATTAAATTCTGCTGGAGAAGTGATTGCGAAGTGGCCACTTCGTGTTGTCACTCCGCTACATGGAGTGGCCAATAGGAAAGGCTCACTTCACCTTGTAATTATTACTTTGCATTGTCATTCCGCCTTAACATGAAGTAAGGCAGAGTGACAACAATACTGTCAGCCCCCCAGTGCCCCCCCACACACAGTCACCAGAATTAATGTGCATCCCCAAAATGCTACTGTCTTGTATTCAGAAAACTCCCCAGTGTTGATGAAGTGAAATGAGAGCACAACAAGAAATACAAACTCTCCCAGAATTAATATCACACTCAGTCATGTGTGCAGTGGATGTGGTCATATCACACACAGACACCAGAATTAATGTGCATACCCAAAATGCTACTGTCTTGTGTCCAAAAAATTTCCCAGTGCTGATGAAGTGAAATGTGAGCGTAACAAGAAATGTGAAGTCTCCCAGAATTAATAGAACACTCCAGCATGCGAGCAGTGGCCACACACACTCACCAGAATTAATTTGCATCCCCAAAATGCTACTGTCTTGTGTCCAGAAAATTCCCCAGTGCTGATGAAGTGAAATGAGAGCATAACAAGAAATGCAAAGTCTCCCAGAATTAATGGCATGCTCAGTCATGCGCACAGTGGTCACACACAGTCACTAGAATTAATTTACATCCCCAAAATGCTACTGTCTTGTGTCCAGAAAATTCCCCAGTGCTGGCGAAGTGAAATGAGAGGGTAACAAAGAATGCAAAGTCTCCCAGAATTAATGGCACACTCAGTCATGCATGCAGTGGTCACAGACAGTCACCAGAATTAATTTGCATCCCCAAAATGCTACTGTCTTGTGTCCAGAAATTTCCCCAGTACTGGCAAAATGAAATGAGAGGGTAACAAAAAATGCTAAGTCTCCCAGAATTAATGGTGCACTCCGTCATGCGAGCAGTGGCCACACACAGTCACCAGAATTAGTGTGAATCCCCAAAATGCTACTGTCTTGTGTCCAGAAAATTCCCCAGTGCTGATGAAGTGAAAT
The DNA here is from genome assembly GCA_016271365.2 of Neoceratodus forsteri. Taxonomy (NCBI): domain Eukaryota; kingdom Metazoa; phylum Chordata; order Ceratodontiformes; family Ceratodontidae; genus Neoceratodus; species Neoceratodus forsteri. The sequence continues at coordinate 203,072,501 of CM028131.1, forward strand.
GACAGCGTAACAAGAAATGCAAAGTCTCCCAGAATTAGTGGTGTACTGCAAATGCACAGACATAGTAAGATTGTGCTGTGCACTCAAGAGATGCAGAGTCAGATGCAAAGGAACAACAACACCTAACCAGTGCTCACAAGTCACAAATCGAAATCTGGAAAAGAATATATTTTGCCAGTTGGGGGGGGGTAGTGCATGGCAGTAACAGTCCACTACCAGTAAAGATACCACAAAGCAGTATAAAACATTCATGCATGTGCCATGTGCAGTGGATAGCAGGTTCACACTGCTGTAATTACTAAAGTTGTGTGACTTAATGGTATGCATCGCACACACACTCATACACACACTACAAGTATTGCATAGCAAATTGAAAACCTTTAGCAATATAACCAAATGTTTTAAACAAACTGAAATTATACACTGCACACCACTACAATCAGCAAAAAGTCAAAAATTACTGAAAATATTACTGTGTGTACATTAACACAGTTATACAAAAAAATATAACCAAAACAGAAAGACTGCCTTTTTCTCCCAGTTAATCTACCTACACCACAGATACGCCCCTCTCCAAAGCACACTTCACAGTACACAGACTGACTGTTCTAAATTAACATTCAAAATCTACACACAAATAAATAAACACTCAATGATATGTGCACTGGAGGGTTTCCTACAACCAATGGACTATATTTTGAGCAAAAACAAATGTCTCAAAAAGGCTTTTTTAACAGCTTTTAGAGAATTTGAATCACAGAGCTCTGAGAGGAAACTGTCTCCATCTTCCACTGCACACACACTACACAGAACTGAGGCTGTGCAGAACAATCTAGAGCCCATGTGATCTGCAATCCCATGAAGCACTGCAAATTCGCCTTGGAGCTCAATAACAGGGCGAGGTGATGCGAAGTACATTGATTTCAATGTATTTCTCCTTAAAATTGGTGGAGAAGTGGTTTGGGGAAGGTGGAATAACGCAGTCATTGTTTTCAATGGACTTTGTGTTCCCCATTATAATGCGAAGTACTCCACTTCGTGTTGCATAGCACTTCACGGATTCCATGTTACTCCACGAATCACTCCGCGGAGCAAATTTCGGCCACTTTGCCCATCTCTACCCTAGAATGATAAACATCAAAAGACACAAAGATGGAGTTGGAGCACAGCAAATAAAGTGCAAGTGATGATATGTTTTTAGCACAGAAAAAAGGCTCCCCTCTTAGCTCCTACTTTGATAACTTGCACATTAATGTCTACGTCAGTTTTTGATTTCATACTACTTGTTAGTTTCACAGCTTTTGTAAAACAATGGAGCTGGGCTGCTAAAGATCTTCAAAGTACAAATAATCTCTCCAACACCTTGGACCCAGTTGGATGTTTTAGCTGTGTAAAATAAAAGTGTAGCGCCCTCCTTACCAATGCCTGGTATTTCACATTACCTCGTGATATTTCAAAGGCATTGTGGGTAAGTGCACATAGTGCAAAATGTAAATTACCAGCAATCATATACCAATTAATACAAAGTGCTCATCAATATTAAAGAGTGTGGTGCCGTGCAAATAGTGTGTGCCCAAAATACTCTTAATCAAGTGCTGTACAATGTTAACAGCACCATAGCTGTTCTGGCACACCTGTTCTCCTTTGTAACATTCCATCTCCCACTCCCAGGTTAATGCTGAGAATGGTAACCATTTTTTGGCTTTTTAAGCACCTCTTGGCTATATGCCTACCACATCAGCATGATTTTTTTGTAAGTAAAAGAAAGCTTTTTAAACTTACTTTTTTGTAAGAGTCATATCTGAACTATTAGCTAGTGTGTGTGGGAGGTTTACTTGATTACTTCATATGTTTTTACCTCACGTTCAACTGTACGTGTGAGTGACCCTTTCCCAGTTTCCACTTTTAATGCAACCCCTGTGCAATTTTTTTGCCCTTCTCTGAAGTGCCTCCATCCTGACTATGTCCTTTCTGAGGTGCAGCCCCCACAACTCCAGGTGGGGTCTCACCAGTGAGCAATACAGTGACAACAGCACCTCCCTCCTCCTGCTGGAGAAACCTTTCCTTACATTTCCCAGCATCTCATTAGCCCTACAGTACCAACTTTTTTGTCACACTGCCCTGCCATATTGAAGTAATCATAAATGATAACCCCAAGGTCCCTTTCTAGCTTAGCGACTGTTAGTACCTCTCTCCTGATTCTACACTCAGCTCCTGAGTTCCTATTTACTTGGTGCATGATTTTGCACTTTTTGGCATTGAACCCCAACTGCCATGTTCTTGACCACTCCTGAAGTTTCCAAAGGCCCCTATGGATTCTTTCCAACTCTCCTGAGTGTCCACCCTATTACAGATCTTGGTGTTATCTGGAAAAGGCATTTCTTCCCTTTCTGTTCTTCTGCAATGTCACTTATGAAGACATTGAAGAGGCATAGTCCAGTACTGAGCCTTTCGTCACCCCTCTCCCCCCGGTTACTCTCCTCTTATTAGAATGAGTGTCATTAACCACCACCCTCTGACACCTGTCCATTAACCTGTCCTTTACCCAATTCACCACTTCAGATCCCTCCACTAGGCTGCTAAATTTCTTTATCAGTCTCCTGTGCAGAACAGTGTCGAAGGCCTTGCTAATTTCCAATTAGGCAACATCCACTGCTCTCCCCGATATACTTCCCTGATCACTCAGTCAAAGAAATCAACCAGTTTTGTCAGGCATGACCTCCCCCCACCAGTGAATCCATGCTGTCTTTGGTCTTGTAGCCCACTGGATTCAAGTAACTCTATCAACCTTTCCTTTAACAGGGTTTCTATTAATTTACCCACCACTGATGTGAGAGTGACTGGCCTATAGTTATGGGCCTTCTTTCTGACACTGTTCTTATGGAGTGAGACCATGTCTGTTGTCCTCCAGTCTTCCAGAACCACGCCTGTTTCCAGTAAGCTGTTAAATACGGCTGTCAGTGGGGCAGCTGGCACCTCCCAGAGCTCCTTTAATACCCCTGGGTGCATCCCATCTGGTCCCATATCCTTGTCCACCTTCAAAGCTGCAAGTTCCTTCAGGACACTTTCCTCTGAAAATGGACTTGTCTACCTCCCCATCGTTCCTGCTGCTCCCTGGTGGTACATTCTCCTCCTCCCTCCCTCCCTTGTGAAGACTGATCAGTATTACTTGTTCAAGAGTCTATCTCCTCTGTCATCCTCCTTATCCCTCTATCCTGCCCCTTGCTTTCCTCTTCTCTCTTGTGTACATGAAGAAAGTCTTATCCCCTGTGCCTTGGCTTCCCTCACTGCCTTATCTTCTTCCCTCGGTTATACTTGGTGCACCTCCCTGTATTCCTCCTTTTGTGTTTCTTTGTACCTTCTAAATGCCATCTTTTTTCCTTCACTAACATGGCCACATCTGTATAGCACCATATCAGTCTTTTTTCCTTTTGCTTTTGCTCACTAAAGTCCTTTATGCAGAGGCTGGTTGCCTTAATTATATGCACTCCCTTATTTTTTCCCACTGGTCCTCTACCACTCTAGGCAGTTTCTGAGGCAGTCCCCAATTCTTTTAAAATATATCCTCCTGGGGGGCGTGGCTTGGCTGAGCTGAAGATGGCTGCTTAATTCTGCTACTTCTGGGATCACCAACTATCATCATCCATCCACTCCTACCCAGACATTCATTCTTTGCCAAATACTGGGTCTTTATTCTACTTGCATCACAGCTCAGCTCTGATATAGTATTTTTGCTATTTTGCAGTTATAGTATTTTATATCTGCAATCAGACAGTTGCTCTATTTCTGGCCTGCAATAATGGCAGACCAACCTTTGCAAAGCAGCCCTCTCAACAGAATTGAATCAATGTTCCAGCAATTAATCAATGAGTTAAATGACTTAAAAATAACCTCACAACAAAATGTTTCTAATGTACAATTGCTTGACCAAAAAATATCTGCTACAGAATCTAAAACAATTCAAAATGAAGGCTCTATTTTGGATCTGAAAGCTACAATCAGGGAACAGGATAGAATTATTAAAAATCTTCAGGATAAAATTGATGACATTGAAAACACAAACAGACGTAACAATCTTAGATTTCTGGGATTTCCTGAAGGTGCAGAGCTTGGGGATACCAGTGCACTTCTGAAACATGCGCTTCCAATGTTGCTTAAACTTCCTCCTGACCAAGACCTCACTATTGAGAGATCTCATCGTACTCTAAGCCCAAGGCCTGGTCCTACTCAAAAACTAAGGCCCATCCTCGCCAGATTCCTGAATTATGCTCACACAGAATTAATCATCCAAAAAGCAAGGCAAGTGGGTACGCTTATTTGGCAGGATCATAAAATATCAATTTTTAGAGATTTCTCAAAAGAACTATCTAACAAATGCAGACTTTATAATCCTATCAAAACTGTTTTGCACCAGCGGGGTATTAAATTTGCTTTACGCTACCCAGCCACAATGCATCTATTTCTGAATGATTCATTTAAAGATTTCCACACACCTGAAGCTTTATCAACATTCCTCAATATACCTCAAACTACACATACTATACCTATTGATTGTGCTGCAGCTGACCTAAATATTGATCCGAATTCCTTCCAAGAGGTCCGTCAATCTCCAGTGAACGCCTTTGAAACTAATCCAAAAACCATAGAGAAGCCTGCACAAACCGCAATTAAAACTTCAGCTCCTGCCAGAGTTTCAACGCGCATACAAGAAAAAAAAAAAAGTCTGTTCAATCTCTGCATGCTAAACATTTATGCTGCTCGAATGATACTCTTTCTACATCGGACCTGCAAACCTAAAAGCATGTTGACTTCTCCACTCCTCTTGTGTTGTCTAATAAATATACTCAACTATCCTGAAGATTCACTCTTTTCACATGAAGAATGCCGAAGATGATTTAGATCCACCTGCTGATACCTGTCACGAATGCCCTGCCTAACACCAATTCACCTGACTCCTCATGGCAGGCTGGTATCTAGTTCCCCATCAAATCAGCAGAACCTCCAAAAGAAAGAAGGGAAACTAAAGAACAGAATCCATAATACTGCTTCTCAGATAAATAATCATCACAAGCACTGACTGATAGGAGGTCCTGATAGTATTTGCGAGTATCTATATTAAGCCCCCGTAATCTCATATTAAAATATGTAACACTATTACTCCCAGCCAGTTTGGTCTGAGTAAGGCTGTAAATTGCACCAAAATTTCAAGGGCTATATTTAGAGCTTCTCTTTTTTTTCTTTGCTTACTTGAAGTGCATTTGCATTTCCCAACACACCTTGAAATGCACCCATCACATCTGTTAATAGTAATGCATTAGATCTAATTATTGCCCCAAATCCCTCCTAGGTGGACCAGCGTTTTTTCCTGCTAGCGCCTGTGTAAATGACATGTATTCAGAGAAACCTGCACAGTTTACATCTAATCCAACCACTCCTACCCAAGCCGCTACGCTTATGAATATGAAAGGAATTTTCTGGCTTTCTATATACGAGTCATTAGCGATGCTGGAATAACATCTCATTATCGTTTATTACTTGGAATTTGTAAACAGGTGGTTCTTCCACTCCACTAGCGCTATCTAACAGGTGTGCTCCACTTCAAAATGTTTCTCTACCACTTTTGTAGAACGCACGTGAAGAAGTCTAGAGCCACTGACTGATGCTCTCACAAATCTGCGGTCTACATTTAATTCTCCTGTTTCCTTCTTGGCAAATCTGGTGACTGATTCCTTAAACCCCCTGAAAAAAGAAAACCAGGGGAGACTGAAGAGCAACGTAATTATCATTGTATACTGGGAGCAGAACAGTAATGTTCATTGATTGCCATGTATCTTTGACTTTGTGTGTGAACATTTATGTGTGGCCCTTCATTTTAGTACCACTTTTGGTTACTCCTTTTTTTTTTTTGCTTTTTCTTTCGTTCAATTGCATTGCCTAGCTTAACCTATTAGAGATTTCACACTCAGCCGGTTTAGAAGTATTAAGGCTGTAAATCGTGTTTGAAACTTAGGGGCTGTATTTCTTTCATTCAGTTGAATTTATAAGCATATTCTTGCTAAAATTATCTAAATGTGTAAACCTATTTACCCGGATATATACCATTTCCCTTTTTTTTTTTTTTCTTTCAGGTTTTTTCCCAGGCCCATAGGTGTGCTACTAGTCATCAGTTTATCAGTAAAATAAAAAAGTGAAACATAAAATATAACATATTGCCATGTATGTTTACTACATTTAAAGACTTATTTTTACTTTATGTCAAGTGCTATATATATATATTTACATAGTAGTTGTCTATATACATACATATATATATATATATATATATATGTTTTATTTTTAGTCCACCTACCACTTTAAGCTAATAGCACACATATATCACATATCCATTCTTTATTAAGTTCATAATGATGTTTAGATGCCTTATAAGCTTTTATCTTTTGATTATGCTATTCAGGGATATGTGATGTTATTTTGGCATATTATTCTTTTTTTATTGAACTAATTTGATATAGTTCAACATGATTATTGTGTCTGGTTTAATTATTACTTTAAAAATGTTTTATGCATTATTTTGGTATGATGCTTATTGGTTTTTTCCAGGGTTCTAGCTTAAATATTTGAGTGCTAGTCATAATAACTACTTATAAAATATTGTTACACATAGTTAATAACTTAGGAATATTGCATGTAACCTTTTCTTAAGTGTTTTCTACATGTTTACATGCCTAGTAGTGTGGCGAGAGAGTCTCAGGTATGTGTACTGACTCCTATCTCTCTACACTTCACAAATGTTCTTACTGTAATATACAAGTTTTCATTGTTTCTAGGAATATTCTCTCTACTATTCTACTCCTCTGTCTCTCTTTAGTGAGACTCAATAGGCATATTTATCATATCTGAATCTATATGTTCTAAGGATCCTGCTCACATTTGCACAACCTACTCATCTGCCTTTAGAACCTTTGACACCCTCTGACTTAGTTTTTTATGAGTCCTTCCTTCCGATTTGTAACTTCCTATTTTACTGTTTACCATTATGAGTGATTTGATATTATACTCATGGAATGTTAAGGGACCCAATTCGCCTTGTAAGCGAAAACAAATACTTACCTACCTTAAGAAGCATAAAACACATATTGCTTTCTTACAAGAAACTAAACTTATGTCAGAGGATGTTGACAGGTTAAAAAAGGATTGGGTCGGTCAAGTATTTGCATCCTCTGCCTCCTCTAAAAATGAGTGTGCTATTCTATTACATAAGTCTCTTAATTGGAGCCCAAAGAAATTATAGCCGGACTCGGCGGCAGATGGATTATAATTCAATTATCTTCCCTACAGGTACATTTATGTTAGTTAATGTTTATGCCTAACTCTGATTCCCCTGAATTTTTTCATAACTTGGCTCAACAAATTATGATTAATAATAACAACAACTCACCTATTCTTATGGGTGGTGATTTTAATTTAACCTTAGAAGCATACCTAGATAGAGATAATAAATCACATGATGTTCATCCACGAAGCATTAATGCCTTGACATTGCTAATGAAAGATCTGGGCCTTTCTGACATCTGGAGACTTTCCCACCCTAGACAATGTGACTATACATTTTATTCCCCATTACACAAATCTTACAGCCGTATTGATTTTTGGCTTTCATCCCCTCTTATTACAGAAAAAAACTATTAATACAGACATCCTTCCAATTACCATATCAGACCACTCTCCTATTAACTTACATCTACTTTGGGGTCCACCCCCCCAAATCTCCTTCTTGGTGTTTAGATCCACTTTTACTGAGGGACCCAGAATTTATTCCTTGGATTACAGCCCAGATTCAAGAATTTCTCTCATTTAATGAAACCTCTGAGGTATCTCAAGGCACAGTTTGGGAAGCATTAAAAGCAACAATTAGAGGCAAAATTATTAGTTTATGACTCATAGGAAAAGCTAAGAGAGCAACAACTAGCAAATTTAGAGAATTCCTTAAGTAAAAGAAACTCAGTACTATAAAACAAAAACCCAATCACGACTCACCATTACATCTTGAAATCCTCCAATTAAGAATTAAAATAAATGAATTAATATCCAGGAAAGCTGAACTTGCCCTTTTAAGGCTTAAACATCGCTATTGGGAACAAGGAGATAGATGTGGGAAGTGCTTTCTTATCAGCTTAAAACTCAGCAGATGGAGAGATATATTGCTGGTTTGAAAGACCCATCAGGCCAAATTTATACAGACAACCTTACAATAAATCATACTATGTGTTCTTTCTACCAGCAACTATATTCTCATCCAAATTCCAGTTCTTCTAATCAAATACATGATTTTCTCAATAAACTGCATCTTCCTCACCTCTCTCATCATGATATGGCCATACTGGATGAACCCTTTACCCTACAAGAGATCCAAACAGCACTATCATCTTTAAAAAATGGTAAATCCCCTGGGAGTGATGGTTTCCCTGTTGATTTCTACAAATCCCTATCTGGTACTCTTTGCCCTTTACTGCTTAAGGTCTATTTGGAAGCATTTTCCAATGGTAAACTACCCCACACTATGACCGAGGCTATTATTTCTGTTTTACCAACAAAAGATAAAGATCCTTCTCTTTCCTCAAGTTACAGACCGATATCACTACTCAATACAGATGGGAAAATCTTTTCTAAATTATTAACCCTCCGTTTAGATTCATTAATTTCATAACTTATCCATCCTTCTCAAGCCAGATTTATTAAACATAGACCTGGTTCTGATCATCTTCATTCCTTGTTTAATTTAATATACAAAGCAAAAACTCTTAAAACACCAGCCGCAGCTATAGCCATTGATTTTGAGAAAGCATTTGATTCCCTTAATTGGAACTATTTATACCAAGTTTTATCACATTTTAGTTTTACTAATAACTTCTGCGCCTATATCAAATTATTGTACACTCTCCCTTCTGCTCAAATTCTGACTAACACAACTATATCCCCCACCTTTCATCTTGCAAGAGGCACTAGACAGGGCTGCCCCTTATCACTATATTTGTTTATACTTGCCATGGAGCCTCTCTCTGCAGCTGTTCATCAATCCTGCATAATTAAAGGCATCCCTATTGGTAACTCTCGCTACACTTCACTATCACATGCAGATGATTTTCTTATTCTCCTAGAAAATCTCCAATCTTCAGGGCAACCTTTAGTTAAACTCGTAACGAATTCACCTTTATCTCAGGACTAACTCTAAATCTTAATAAATCTGAAACGCTACCATTAAACACCCTCTGTAAATCCTATATGAATGATCCTTTGGGCTTCCGCTGAGCTCCCCAAGGTATCTCATATCTAGGTATTCGGATCATCTCAACATTGGATAAACTTTGGGATGCTAATTTCTCTCCTTTACTAACTAACATTAAAAATATATTTGACAGATGGAAATTGCTTAATCTTACCTTTAATGGGAAAATTTCTGCTATTAAAATGACAATTGCTCCAAAAATATTGTATTTTTTTCTACTATACCTCTAAAACTTCCCTCTTGCTTCCTCATTAAAATCGATAAATTAATAGGTAATTTTATTTGGGATGGCAAAATCCCCTGATTTAGTCAAAATAAACTTAGATCACATTGGTCAAGAGGTGGATTTGACCTCCCTTGGTTTCAGGCCTACTTTTGGGCTTTTCGTGCAGCCCAGACTATCAAATGGTTTATTCAAACTGACGCCAATTCACCTTTATGGGTTAATATGGAAACCTCTCTTTGTGCTAACAACATTGCTACTTCTTTTCTTTATAATCCCATCCCCTCCAAATTAAAAGCTCACCCCACTATAGTACCATCCATGTTCTACTGGAAAATAATTCATAAATATCTCAAATCAAATCCTACCCCTCTTGTTTATGCTCCTATCTGGGTAAATAGCGAAATATCTCTCGAAAACCGTCCAATCTACTGTCGATCCTGGAAAAATAGAGGCATACTTTTATTAAGAGACATACTTGAACCCCATACATTAAGAATAAAACCCTATTCTGATCTATGCACTCAATGGAATCTTCCCTGCCAGGATTTTTGGAAATATCTACAGCTTCGCACAGCATGTACTTATTATTTCTCACTTATTACGAATCAGTCCTCACATGATCAACACATCTCCAAATGGATTAAAAACAACATGTAAGTTGAATAGTGTCATCTATAAAGTTATTAGAGAATCACTACCGGACCAGTCCATTAGTGCAAAAAATAAATGGAGCAACTTATTACACTATAACATGACAAATGAGCAATGGCATAGGTGTTGGCTTTCTTGCCACAAATCTTTTAATGATAAACGTAGCTCACTCATTCAGACTAAAATTCTTCATTTATGGTATAGGACCCCAACTGTATTGCATAAAATGAGATGAACGGATAATGGCAACTGCTGGCGATGTAACTCACCTAATGGCGATTTACTTCATATTTTATGGGATTGTCCCTCCATATGAAAATTTTGGCATCAGATTCATATATTTGCAATGAAAGTGACTGGTCAACCCTTTGTATTAGATCCTAAACACTGTATACTTGGTATTTTTGACCCTGATCCCTACAATATTCCCCAATCCTTGAACAGATGGTTAACCATACTTTTTCTTCTAGCTAAACGTAGTATACTTATGAATTGGAGATCTAATATAATCCCCACTCTCCCTGATATTCTTAATCATTTATCTCAATATGCCTCCCTGGATCGTATGACACACATTTCTCTCGATCAACTCAACATATATAATAAATGTTGGCAGGAATATTTTAAATATTTGGATTCATCTAGCCAATCTGGCACTTAAAGTATGGATTGAAATACTTTATATAATATCTCTCTCTCTCTTCTTTTATTGATATCACCCATTTCCTCAGATTGTGGTCTCGATTTTTCTCTATTTACTTGATACTCTCTTCTCTTTGCTATTTCTTCCTCTTCTCTTGTTTTCTTAATCTTGTCTATATAAGCTTTAGTAGCACTCTAATGATATATACATTGTAGTAATGTACAACTACGACTATTCATATCTCCTCTTTTACCTTATACTTCTTCTATTTTTACTGTATATTATGAAGTGCTAAGCCTTTTTTTATTATAATATTGTAACTGTTCTAGTTTAGGTAGTTAACCCATAATTATTCTATTACCATTGAATAGTCTTTTTTCCTCCTTTGTTAGATGTTATGCTATTTAGTTTATCATTTATATAACCTTATATAGTATTGTTATAGGATATACTTGTTGTTTGTTTATCTTTTAAATACTTCAATAAAAAAGATCAACTGCAAAAAAATATATATATATATCCTCCTTATGTCCAGGACCCTCATATTCATGTGGTTTGCCTCGGTTCCTGTCACAATGTTGAACCACTCTGTACAGCGATCAGAGGTACCTACTTACCAGGCGGGATATATACTGTTGGAATCACAAGAACCTTGTTCTGTTGACCAATGGTGAGTTTAGTACTAAGGATTTGTGCTTCCTTGGTGTGCAGACTGCAAGGTATTACTTGACCCCTGATATTGTTTTTGATGTAGGCTATACAGCCACCTCCTCTCTTGGATTGCCTATCCTGTCTGAATATGGTATAGCCATTGAGGGGTACCACCACGTTGGGGGTCTTAGGGGATAGTCATGTTTCGGTAAGAGCAATGACATCAGGTTTGATCAGCTTGGCCCATGCTTGGAATTGTGGGAGCTTAGGCAAGAGGTTTCCAATATTTAGAGGTATGATCCTTAGATAACCCAGCTTCAGGGTGGCACCTGTGAAGGGATGTTCTGGACCAGGGTTGGGGTGCAAATTACCAGATATGAGTAGCAGCAGTAGGATCAATTTCTTGAGGAAACATGGAGAGAATAACCAAGATAAACAGGCTTGATGTTGCTTACAGTTTCTGCAGTAGTGGTTTGCAGCTGCAGTGGTCTGGCCATGCAGTAAGGCAGCAATGGATACAGGCCTAGGTATCACCAACAGGTATTGGTGCGAGGGGAGCAGTTTGAAGGCCATGACCAGGAGCCGGTCCAAGGAGGTTCCCCCCATGCTACTCAAGGCTTGCTTATTTAAGAAGGTTGTGCTTCCACAGACATGGTCAGACCGAATCCAGAGGGTGAGGATAAGAAGCAGGGTTAGGTAAAGGTGGGACAGCATCATGTGCTTATAGGGTGCACAGCTGTATGTGTGGGCTGGGTTTGCAAAAGGTGGCGGTGGGGCGAGTCAGACACAGCCAGGGTGGTGGTTCTAGGCACAGTGGTGAATACCCCTTTAAGAGGGAAGGGAGGAAACTAGATTTACTGTGAGCCTGTAAGGAGTAGGGAGGGGCAGGTCCTAAATGTATTTAATTAGAGCCATGGGTGGGGGAGGGTGGAAGGACTGAAAAATTTTCCATAGGGACACTCGTACCTTCCCTGCTTGCTTGCTGAATCTGGGGCAGGGGCTGGGGCTGGGGCTGGTGGGCAGTGACCTCTGCAATGGCCACAGAGCTGGATGGCCCAGTTAGGCTGCAGGGGGCAGATTCCAGGAAAGGGAGAGAAGCAGAGAAAAATAAAATTAAGTAGGGTGGTAAATCTGGGGGAAGAATTACACAGAACAGAGCGTAGGTGCTTCAGGCACAAAGAACAGGCTTCCTGCCACTGTGGCTGGGGAAGAAAGGAGGTATACAGACAATAGAGGCAGTGACTGATCACCAGCTAGGCCAGCCACAGCTAAAATGGCAGAATAGGTGTGCTGTGATTATGTAGGAAGCAGGCAAGAAACAGGAACAGATGGCTGAGTGGCAGGAGTGAGAGAGAGACAGGGGGAGTGAGAGAGAGAGAGAGAGGAAGAGGAAAGTCTGGGGGTTAGCATTCCTCCCATGGGTTAGTCTACTGAGGTGGGATGAAGCGGGATCCTCACTTCAGGCCTAAATTTCACTGTAGGAAGGGGACCCATGACACATATTCATCTACATCAAGATAAAATATAGGCAAGCTGAACAGTGCAGCAAACAAGATAAATGAGCTAAAGTTGCAGCTGCTAGGAGAGCACAACAATTCTATACATTAAAAAAAAGAAAAAATGCTTTAAACTGATAGCAGAAAAGCTGTAAATTAGCTCAGGTGCTTAATTAAATTGCTATACAACCATCAAAACTTTAACCACATTTATCAGACCATCCCAGGAGTTCATGGAGAGAAAGACAAAAGAGAAAGAGAAAAAAATACAGGGAAGAGAGCAGTGGTTAAAAGGTCCAAAGGCAGCTGTCCAGGAAGCAGCATTGACCAATCACAGAAATTGGTATATAAGGCGCCATGGTTCTGAACCGAAAAATTCCCGTTGGGACAATAGTACCTTCCCTCGTTCCTTGCTGAATTTGGGGCTGGGGCCTGTGGGCGGTGACCTCTGCAACAGCCGCAGAGCTGGATGGCCCGGTCAGGCTGCAGGGGGCAGCTGCCTTCACTGCTTGCTTGCTGAATCTGGGGCTGGGGTTAGCGGGCGGCCTTACTTTTTTTTTTTTTTAAACTTTCTTTTTTATTATAATTTAAAAAAACATCAGGTCGGTTACAGGTTCTAGTATTCTGGTATACAAATGAAATACATCACAAGACATTTTGCTACATCATATAGTCAGGAATAATTTAGGTTAAATAAATTACTTAAACTATGTTTTTAAGCAGTTTGAGACCAGCAGAGAGCTATCGATAAAAATGTTCCCTGCTATTTAAGTCATGTGTTGTGAGATGCTGGGAGGAGGCTCTGTATTCAACAACAGGGCCAAAATTTAGCCCAGGTTCTGGGAAAACCATATTCTTGATTTGTTTCAGTAACTATCAAGAAGTTTTGGGACTAAGGGAGGAATTCTGGGCAGTAGGATGATATGTGTATAAACCACCTGAACCATCTTTCAAGAAGTAATGGGGTAGTATTTTGGAGGTGAGCTGTCATGTTTTCCATATGATATATATCATAGATAAGATTTTCCCAGGCTGATATAAGAGGGGGGGTTAAGAGTCAGCCATAATCTTGTTATTACTTTTAGGGCAGCTTCTAATAGAATATTCAATAGATATATTGCCTGTTTCTCTCTAAAATTTCTAGGGTAATAGAGTAGAAGGGTAATTTGGGGATTGAGATCCCCTAAACAGGGGAAAAGTTATTTTAATTGTTGATTAACCTCTCTCCAAAATTCACTCAATTTTGGGCAGGCCCAAAGTATATGAGTGTGATTTGCTAGAGTATCCCCGCAATCTCTCCAGCATGAGGAATCTCGTCCCTGTACAAATTTAGCAGTAATTTGGGGGAGGTTCTAAAAAATCGGGCTACTATTTTCCATGAAAATTCCCATCAGATATAAAAGCTAGTAATTTTATGTTGTAGCCACCATAGCCTCATCCATTCAGAAGATGTAAGGGTTTGTCCAAGCTCAGTTTCCCATTGTCCCTGAATTAAGATAATGGATTGGTTCGTAGACTGCTGTAATGCCTTATAAAAGCGAGATACTAAATGCTGTTGTGTTTCCACCGCCATGAGTTGGGGGAGAAGGTCAAGCAGGGGATACGTGTGTTGTTCTAGAATATGGAACCCTAAGACTGAAGTCAAATAGTACCTAATTTGTACAGCAGGTATCTAAAAAAGTCCTGATGAGGTAGTAAAAATTCTTCTTGGAGCTGTGGAAATGTTTTAAATATGCCATCTTGGTAGAATTTAAATGTGTAAGCTAGCCCCTTCTCCCACCAGGAATGAAAGGTGTGATCTAAAAGGCCTGGGCAAAAATTAGGATCTCTAATCGGGAGAGCCATCCATTGTGCCATTGGACGCCAGTCCCTAGACTTGAGGTATTGTCTCCAGGATTTAAGCACTGCTTTAGTAAACATAGGTATTCTACCTTCTCTCTGTGGAAATATAGGATGGTAAATCTGGTCTCCATCTAAAATTATGTCTGTCAAGTTCCTCTCTAACTATGTCCAGACCGGGGACTGGTTCCTAGGGTGTAGCCATTTGGCCATGTGCGTTAATACTGTGGCTATTAGATATTTACTAAAGTCTGAGTACCAGTCCTCCCCTATCTTTAGGGGGATAAAGTCAGGACAGGGCTATCCGAGGTCTTTTATTATTCCATAAAAATGTTATAATAGCTTTGATCCATTTGTATAGTTCTCTTTGATGTGGGGGTAAAGGAATAGTCTGCATAATATAGAATAAGCGAGGCAAGACATTCATTTGTATTGACTGAACTCTGGATAATAAAGATAAGGGTAATTGTGACCATCTATTTCAGTCCGTCTGTATCTCTTGAAAAAAACAGATCATAATTTGCGGTTAATAAGGAAGAGGGAGATGAGGTCATCTTTTTACCAAGATAGGTTAAGTACGGCCTGTTTCATATCAGGGGGTAGTTTTGCATAATACTAGGTGAAGGGACATAATTTATTGTTAAGATTTCTGACTTATCCTGGTTGATTTTGTAACCAGAAAGTCTTTCAATCAGTGGTAATATCTGGCTTAGGTCATTTAATGAGGGTTCGGGGCAGTAATATATAACAACAAATAATCAGCATAGTACGCCACCTTGTGGTGGATATTTAGTATTGTACAGCCTGTCAATTCATTTTGTTGTCTCAAAAACTGAGCAATAGGTTCTACATAGACAGCAAATAAATAAGGGGACAGAGGGGCAACCTTGTCTGGTCCCTCGCTGTAAAGGAAACTGCTGGGAATGGGAGCCATTAATTTTAACTACTGCTTCCATAGGGGGTGTAAATTCCCTGTATAGTGTCTAGGAAGCCTGAAGGGAAATGACATTTATCCAGGGTGGATAATAAAAAGTCCCATGAGACGTGGCCAAATGCCTTCTGGGCATCAAGGCTTGGTAATCAGAGGGGTGATTTAGTATGAAGGGTGTGACTAATAAGAAATAATGTACATTTAATATTGTCTGTAGTCTGTCTAGTTTTGATAACACCAACTTGGTCTGGATGAATAATGGAAGGGAGGAGATTGTCTAGTCTATGGGTCAGTATGCTCGTGTAAATTTTATAATCTTGATTTGGAACTGAAACGGGGCAGTATGAATCACAGAGATGAGGGGGTTTATTGAGTTTCAGTATAGCTGATATAGTTGCCTGTCGCCACGAGGTTGGGATCAGAGTTGTATTATGACTTGCCTTTAAAGCTTCCAGTAGTGGGGTTTGGATTAATTCTCTTGTTGCTTTGTAAAATTTGGCTCCATATCCAGCAGGACCAAGACTTTTCCCACTCTTTAGGTTTTTTATGGTATTGTTTAATTCAGCATTAGTAATCAGGGATATAATTTGGTCTCTTTGAGTTTGTGTAAGGGAAGGGAAGTTTATCTCTTCCAGAAATTGGGTAAGTTATAGTTTTGAGGGTGGGGAGGGGTCTGAATACAATATTTGATAGTCTTTAAAATTCAGTAATAAGATTTGTTGAGTGGTGTATTTTTGCTTTTTAGTTTTAGGGTCCTTTATTTTATTAATCATAACTTGATGGGTCTGTCTATGTAGCCTATATGCTAATATATGAGATGCCCTAGCTCCTCCTCATTATATTTTTGATCAAGCCATAGAAGGGCTTGTTCTGTTTTGACCGTCAATATAGATTGAATTTCTGCTTTACTTTGATTTACCTGAACCAATACAGTTTTGTCTCCTTCCACATGGGTTTCTTGTATAGTTTGAAGCCTCCTTTGCAGATCTATTAGTTTTTGGTCTCGCTGTTTTCTTTCATGGGAGGCAGAGGTGATGATATATCCTCGTAGTACTGCCTTTAAAGTATCCCATAATATATGAGAGGTAGTGTGTGGGGGCTTATTATCATTAAGAATTTCTGGAATTTTATTTTGGAGTAATTTTTTAAACTCTGGGTCCCTTAGCAGTGAGGAATTAAATCTCCACTGTGTGGATTTCCTCTCCTGAGCTATACTAAGTCCAAGTTCTATTGGGGAATGATCAGATAGATGAATATTTTTTATATCTACCAAGTAAATTAAAGTCTTATGTTCTTGACTAAGAAATAAATAGCCTAATCTAGAATAATGGCCCTGTGCAGCAGAGTAATATGTAAATGTTCTTTGTGAAGTATTAATTTGATCCCAAGTATCAATAAGGCCTGTATCTCTCAGAAGACATCTAAGATGTCTTTGTCCTGTACTTTGCTTTGATGGGCAGGCTGCTGAGGGATCTAGGGAAGTCTTCATGAGGCAGTTGAGATCTCCTCTTAACACTAGGGCTCCACACTGTCTTGTAAACACCTGGTCTAGTAATCTCTGAATCGATGAGGCCTCAGTCTGTTGCGGGTTATAAATGCTACATACTGTAACCACTGCCCCTGAACCATGCCTATTGCCAGGGCCAGTCTCCCTTCTGGGTCTGAATAATGGTGTGATAGAATGAAAGGGGAGGACTTAAGGATAAGAATAACTGTCCACGTCACTTACCTTTCATGTTAGAGGATTCTATCACCTGGGAAAATCCGAATTTTACTAATTTTTGATGTTCAGAGGAATCAAGGTGTGTTTCTTGTAGTAACAGGAGATCTGGGTTCATATTTCTCAAAGCCTTGAGGGTCCTATATCTTTTAATTGGGCCATTGAGCCCATTTACATTATGAGAAATTATTTTAAAATATGGTTCCATGTTGGTAATAGTAGGTTGTATATCGAAAATGAGTCTCCTCCCTGCATTCTTCCCACCCCTCAGCAGCCTGTTGTAAAGCATAACGCATAAGTCTCATTCTGCTCATTGTTATCCAAATTATTTAAGTAAAGTTTCTGCTCCAACCTGAGTCCTTGTCTTTTTTTTAAATAAAAACTGAAAAATAAAAACAAGAAAACCCTAACTATAAGGGTTGTGCTTAACTTAGACCAATTGGGTCCTAGTAAGCCTAGAGAGGCTGCAACTGTATACAATGCTCTAGATATGAGGACTTCCAAATCCTGCTCCTCAATCATGATGGGGAGAGGAGAGCTGGGAATATTCCAGCCAAGTTGGGTACCATGCACTCAGAAATGGGAAGGTGCCTCTGGGGATACTCTTGCCCCTAAGATGGGGATAGGAATGGTGAGGGAGGGTAAGGAATAAAAACAAAAAGCTAAACCATAACATCTGTGAGGAGGATTGGGGATGGAATGGTAAAGGAAAGAGGTGCATAGCACTCATATCTCCTGGTTAATGAATGCCTCAGCCCTCCAGCTGGGTCTATTTTCATTAAGCAAGGGGAAGAAGGGAAGCCAAACAATTATGGCCTAGGTATTTGTAATGTCCTCCAGTGGTTGGAATTATAAAAGCTATAATAATGGGAAAGTAAGTTTGAATCAGTCTGAGTTCCCTAGTAACAAAAAAATGAAACAAATAAATATATTATTTGTTGGTAGCCTATAGACCATCTGGAATTCCAGAAAATAAGCAAGTGTTCAAGGATCCATATCAATTTTAGTGCAGTTTCAAGTCCAGGGAGAATAGCAAAATATTCTGTTGATGAAACCTAGATAGTCCCTTCTGATTAGCGAGTTGTCCGTCTTGTCCCCTGCCTCCTTCCCATCTCAGAGGCATTCCCAGTTTGGTATGGGGGACTCAGTGGCCCCGCGGAAGGAAGGACCCCCTGAGCCCCCTGACAAAGTCAAGGTCTAAGGGCAGCAGAGTGTAACATCTGTTTGGAAGGAGCGTGACCCCCCTGGGCCTATCCTGGACTCTTCATTTTGTTTGCTGTATTAGTGAGATGTAATGTGCACTTTCAGTAATTTTAAATAATAAAATTCAATCCTGTCTTACCAAGTAATGAATCTGAGGAGTCAGTCCCCCCGACATATAGACTTAACTCAGTCCTTTATGTCCTGGTCCCTAACTATTCCAGCGATCTGAGCCATAAGCAGTCCAGGCCATATTGATCGCCCTGTTTTCTGGGGGGATGAGCAATCAGATACGGATGTTATAAACCTGGGCCTGCAGGAGTTCACACATTATTATTGTTCATGTTAAGCCTGTTTACAGGGAGTCCGGGAGTGAATGCCCCTAGAAACTCCTCTGGATGGGGCACTCAGTTTCCAATCTAGCTGCGTGAGTCCCATTATTGCCCACATAAATTATATATCCCCCTCAGGGCTGTCTGGTCTGATGCCGCTCCTCCGTATAGTCCGAGGTCAGGATTAACATATTGGGGGAAAAGACTCTGACATGATTGGCACACATTCAAACTCAGCAGACTGCAGTCTTAGGCCCAATCTCCACCCTGTTTGAGTCTCAGGAAGTACCCAGGTCATGATCGTATTTGCTCCTTCCATGTACCTTACGGCTATTAAAGATGCACTAAGCTCCTTGCTCAATCCTCAAGCTTGGTATGCTTGGTTTGATCCCCCAACCCCACAAGGCCTTCATTAAGACTCCCCACCCAAAACCAGGTCAGCCCCCGAGTGAGAGAACAGAGAACAGGCAAACGGCGGTGTCACTCACCATACCATTTCTCAGTTCTGATACTTAGCTCTCAGTTGTCTTGTCTGGCAAATTGGGCCAATAATTGTTTGATTGCAGCGAGGGCCTCCTGCTGACTCTTACGACCCTGATGGCCAACCCGTAGCATGCGATCCTCTCTCTGGAACCCTCCAAGAAGCCGAGATCGTTGATGAGAGTGGAAGGCTTCTTGATGAAAGGTCCTGTATGGCCTCCTCCACTGTTTCATAAATCACCTGCCCTGATGGGTACTGCACTAGCATCCTGCTAGGGTAAGGAGTCCTGAATTTAATCTGCTGTTGACGAAGGATATGGAAAATGGGAATATAGACTTTTCTCCTGTGCATTGTTGTAGGTGCATAATCGTTATCTAGAAAAATCCTTTCTGTGCCATAAGCCACATTTCCCATAGACCATGCCTTTTTAAGTACTAATTCTTTAGTGCTGTATTTCAGAAAATGGATTATAATTGAGCGAGGTCTAGCTTTTAATTGAGAGGGCTTTGCACCGAGCAATCTATGTGTACATTCTATTTCCAGGTCCAGCTGCTGGTCCACAGAGAGAGAGATGTGCGGAGAACTCCCACAGTGAATCCCTGTAGATCTTGCCCTTCGCTATTCTCTGGTATGCCATACACCCAAAGATTTCGGCGATGATGTCTATTCTCGGCATCCTCCTGCCTTTCCATGGTAAGATGGCAGAGGGTGGTGATTTGCTCTAACATGGTGTGTAAATGAGTAACTGTCTCACACTGCTCTTGCATAGTTTGTTCAAGCTGAGAAACTATGGAAGTAGTCTCAGTAATTTATTTTTTGCATAGTTTCTTGATTTAGTTTGAAAGATGAAAAGTCTGATTTCAGATCCATGATTTCCGCCAATCTCTTATCTAATTTCTGCTCCATGCTTGCAGCCTTTTAATTTTTTTGGTGTGAGGATATGTTTTGTATGCTAGATTTCTGGGCTGCAGTGTGTGACATCTCTCCTTCTGAAACTTCCCGATCAGAGGGCTCAGATTCTGGTGTAAGTATTTGAAATCTATTGTTACCCCTCTTCAATCTTTGTTGCTAGTCATCAAGATCCTGCCTACTCCTTGTGCATTTTGTTGGGTTTCTATAGGCAAGATGAGGAGTTTTAGCTGGAGGGAGTGAAGAGCTGGTCTCTCAAGCTGCCATTAACTCGGGCGCTGCACTGGAAGTCGGGTGGCCTTCCTTTGGATTTCCTGTTCTGTGTGGGAGGTTGGGCATCTCACATTTCCCTGTAGTGCCTCCCTTCCCTTCCCTGCAGAAATCCATTATGTGAAAAGTTACTGGATGCTGGAAGTGGCCCCCCATTGTTCTAAAGTATATAAAGATGCCTTTTAGATAATACCTAGCCCATGCCCTCCACATGCTCTGTTTATCTAATGGCTGCACAGCTCACTGGGGAGTTTGTATACTTCTCTTGGGTGTGTGGTTTACAGGTATCAGAGAGGTGGGTTGCACTAGGTTTTACTGGTAGCACAACTCCCATATAACATCCTTAATTAGCATAACATGAAACCACCTTAGAAGACACATACATGCTATGGTGTGGCATGCAGTGAGCGAGGGAGGTAGTCTTCCCACCACCGCAATGTAGGAACAGAACTAATTTGATTAAAATATTTTATTATTATAATTTTATTAAATTCTTAATTGCTATTCTATATCTTTATATTAGCTTAATTATAAGTACTATGAATGTTTCTGGTCACATTAATATCTAAAGGAACTCTAAAACAAGGACAATGCTACTTAAAGTAAGTAAGTAAACTTTTATTTATATTAAGCGCCCTTCCCAAGCTCAGGGCGCTTTTACAATAAAACAAGTAAAATCAAATTTCAAACAATAAATCAAACAACCATACACTACACTTACTCATTATGTTCCAACAAATGCTAAGGCAAAAAGGAAAGTTTTTAATTGTTTTTTAAAACTTTCAACAGTTTGACATTCTCGTATCTGACGAGGTAGAGAATTCCACAGGGTTGGTGCCATATAGGCAAAAGATCTACCTCCTGACATCTTTAGATGTACCCTGGGAATCTCCAGCAATCCCTCATCAGAGGAGCGAAGAGAACGGGCTTGAATACTGAAGTGGAGCAATGATGCTATGAAACAAAAGGGAATATAGCATACATGGTCATCTTCAGGAAAAAAAATGTTTCAAGGATAGTCTGTTTACATTAAATGGTCTCTTCCAAACAGCTTGAAGCAAGACTTTGAAAGAGATTATTGCCATGGAAACTTCACATAATCTACAAATTGTTTTTTGTACCAGCCAGAGCAAATCTCAGCAGTTAATAGAGGCTGAAATAGACTGGCTTTAAGAAATTATGGGTCAGATATTCAAAGCTTAGCACGGGTGCGAATCCGTTGCTCTGTATTAGCGCTAAATTTGCACCTGACTACAATATTGAAAAGGACATTTAGCGCCTGCTCTAGGTGTTAGTGCTGACACTAAATTATAATGTATGCAAGGGAGGGACTGAGGGGAGGGTCCCTGAATGGCAGCACACCAGCATATTCAAAAGTATAGTGCCGCACTGCAGCCATTAGTGCAACCTGTAGTGCAGCGCTAAACACTGCTGAAAAAACGCTGGCGGTAAAGCGGCAGTGCCCCTAGCATGATTCCCTTCCCAACCCCTGTTCCAGGTTACAAATAAGAATTTCCCTGGTAGTCTAGTGGTCCCCTCATCCCCCATCATGAATCCTGACCCCCGTACAAAATAAATAAAGCAACTTTTCCCTGGTAGTCTAGTGGTCCCCTCATCCCCAGCATGAATCCCACCCCCCATACAAAATAAATAAAGTAACTTTTCCTGGTAGTCTAGTGGTCTCCTACCCCAGCATGAATTCCGACTCCATAAATACAAGAAAGTATTTTTCTTCAGTTCAGTGGTCCTCAACATGGCAGTGACGCCTCACTCAGCAAAATAGCATCCCAGGAATAGACTCAGTGACCAGCTCAGCCCTCCTCTCACCACCACGGCTCATTCATTACAGTAGCATTCATTCATACCTCAGTTGGCAGCTGGCTGTGGTGTTGAGAGGAGGGCTGAGCCGGTCACCGGCTCTATCTATGGGATGCTATTTTGATGAGCTGTGGTGTCACTGCCGGGTGGGGGGACCACTAGACTACCAGGGAAAAATACTTTCTTTTATTTTGTATGGGGTTGGGATTCATGCTGGGGTGGGGGACCACTGACTACCAGGAAAGTTACTTCATTTCATTTGTTTGGGGGTCAGGATTTGTGCTGGGGGAGCGGTACCAATAGACTACCAGGAAAAGTTATTTTATTTATTTTGTACTGGAGTTGGGGTTCATGCTGGGGGGGCATGGGGAGACCACTAGACTACCAGGGAAATTATTTTTTTCAACCTGGAATGAGGGTCAGGATTCATGCTGGGGGGTGGGGACCACTAAACTACCAGGGAAATAGGTGCATAATAGGTGCACATACGCATGGGTGCGTTGTATGCACCCATACCTCTTGACTGCCCCTGATTGTCAGGGACGTCCCTGCTGTTGCCTCCATATTTCCCTCTGCCCCTCAGAAAAGTTGTTGTTTTGTGACAGAACAGTGGGAATAAACTCACACAACAAATGTCGAACATTAAAGTTACAGATCTGTTCTTCTTCTGAGAATGCATCTTTTCACAAATCCCCTTATTCTATCAGCATTCCGAGTGAATCATACCACTTTTTAAGATGTGTCCCTGATTTTGTTATGCCTTCTCCCTGATACAGGAGGAAAGGGGTTGAGATGTATGTATGCACCGACTGTGTCTGCCAGCACACAGTTCCTCCTTGTTCTAGCCTGTGCTTCCAGTCCAACCAACAGGGGATGCTGTGGGCATGCCTTGGCCTGTAGTGTCCAGCCTGTACTTCCATTCCAACCAAAAGGGGAGCTTTGTGCTCCATGCACAGCATGGTAATGTATGTTAAGTAGCAGTTAATGATATGCAAATGTAACTGTTTGCCCACAGCTTACCTATGTAGGCTCATTTGCATAGCAGCTTTGAATATAGCTCCTGTTTGCCCTAGGCTAACCAGTTTGCACCGGGCTAATGTGTTATCACTGTGAAATCAGGTTATCCCTGGGCAAACCTCACTTCAGCATAGCACAGTTCTGCAGTGTGTGGCTTGCATTGTTGTTTGCAGTAGATGTGAGACATCTCTTTGCAATCACATACAATGTTTTCCACCTGCAACACTGGCTTTCTCCAGGGTCTAATGAGCTGCATTAGCAATGTGCTGTTCCCTGTTGTCATAGTCAGTGCTGTCTTATTCCCAGGCTATTTTTGCCCTAGAATCCTGACCCTGTTTGCCCTGCTTCCTTTACTTGCTATATTCAGCTGGTTTTGCTCCCAGCCATTCCTTTTGAATATAGCTTACTTTTGACTCTGGGCTCAGTTTGCCCACCGGGTAGTGCTAATTTAGCCCTGGGGCAAAGTTTTGAATATCTGGCCCTAAGACTTTATTTATAGAAAATATACAAAAATTCTGATACATTTTAGAATTATACAGATTATTGGAAATGCATAAACCTGCCCAGTGATTAAGTTTTAAACCTATCAGCAAAGTGTAGTGGGAGCTATTTACAAAACTCTGTAGCCCCCAAACTGTTTAAAATATGTTGACAAGTTTGGTGTCTATAGTAAGTTGACCTTGCCACCTTTTCAATGGAATGAGGGTCAAGTGTTTATCTAACACAAACATCTAGTCGCTGTGGATTGTAAGCCTTCCGGATAAACTCCAAAGCAACATGAAATCATGTATCATTGACCTCAAACAAAGAAGTTCCCTGTCTTAAAAAAGTTTGTTCAATTTATACAGTTTCTAATGATAGCAGGTGTGTCAAACTAACACCAATTTAAGCAGGAAAAATGTACTTCTGAAATCTGTAAATACTTTTTAGATATCTGTAAAGGAAAATGTCTTATAATGTTTTTTTATAAATTATAGATTTTATATTGAATTGACAACATCATGTTTGGTCTCAAATGAATCTTCTCTTTCTGCTGCATCTAAATATGTAAGTTTTATATTTGTAACAAGGTGCACATAGATGCAAGAAAGAAAAATAGTTTTATATCAAAAATAGCTTTTGAAGACGAGGTCATATTGATAAAAAAAAATGTTTTAGAAGGGGCTAACAGTAACACCCTCAAAGAGTGCTCAGACCAATCATAATTTGTTGATGATGTTGCCCAGCAAGTGGGACATAAATGGTATACTGGCAAAGCCAGCCCAGAACTGCCTAATTCTTTGGTGTGTGAAGACCTGTGTTGGATGCCTTGACAATTTTGGTTGAGCTTGGGACTTGCACTATGTCAAAAGCCTGAAGTCACATCTGCTTGGGACATCATTTGACTTTGACATTGCCACCACAAGCGGGTGCTAAACCAGCATGAAAGCCTGCACAACACTGTAATAAGATTCAGCTGCTGAAATTAACTTTTACAGGAAGGATTCTCTTCCCAATATTGGATGAAGCAAGGCCTATGTTTTCTGTACTGAAACTCTGGACTAAAGTAATGTTTTAGAATTTCTGTTAAAAGTTGGAACAAGAGACTGACTTTGGAATTTACCAGCCAGCAAGCCTGCAGTGCTGTAAAATAGCAATGGGCCCAGAGTTGCA
This sequence comes from Neoceratodus forsteri, assembly GCA_016271365.2. Lineage (NCBI taxonomy): Eukaryota > Metazoa > Chordata > Ceratodontiformes > Ceratodontidae > Neoceratodus > Neoceratodus forsteri. Next base: position 203,097,624 of record CM028131.1, read on the forward strand.
AGTTCAAGAGCAGAAATTAAATGAAACAAGCAAGAGTCACACGGTCCAGGTACCACAACAACATTGCTGTCCACAGGGAGAGATCTTTCTACAGAGTGTTCTAAACTGCTAAAATCTTGTTGTCTGATTTTTTCCACTAAATCCTGAAGTGTCTTTTGATGATTTGAGATGTCTAGCAGGAAGGATCCAGCCTGTATTGCTTCATTGATGTCAGAAGACTCTACAGTTCCAGGTTCAAGGGGAAAAGACAGAAAAGTAAAGCCAAACGCCCATCAAGGACTTTTGTCATCCAAAACCAGAAGTTCTCACCAAGACTTTGAAAGTTAAAAAGTAGAAGACCACATCTACAGATAACTAAAACATAAGTATTACTTTATTCTACTTTTAGTACTTATTTGGCTATCTGGGGTGGTAACTTGGTGCATTTTAAGTCCAAATTCTTGGTCATATGGTTAAGCTAAAATTTAGATATAAAGGAAGTACCTTTTACATGCTATGAAGTTTAAAACAATTATTATACAAAGATATAACCTGAGACACTAGTGTAATGAGTTGCAAGGTCTCATAGTAAAAAGAAAAGGTCATGGTATTTATAAGTATGCTGAGGAAATAGTGTAAACTATCATTTATTATGCTGAATAGTGCTAATTCATTTGCATTGCTTATTTGCTAAAATTTGTTTTATTTGTTTTAGTTGATTTACTTGAATTTCTAAAAACAATTGTTGTTCTGTTTACATTACAGTTTATGTTTACATTATTTTTATTCTTGATATTAATGCTAATTATGAATATTTTGGACTTGTGCATATGTGAATAAAATATATATTTATCTCTTATGTATTAAGTGTGGCTACAGTCTTTTTCACCATTATATTTGAATCTGGAGAGCATAGGATAATATATGTGAATTGTTATTTTTGGTAATTTATGAAAATAATTCTTGAGTGAGGCCCGAGGTGAATCTAAGTGCATCATTGTAAAAGTGATATTATAAGCCTTTGTTCCAACATCACCCTATAATGGAGCATGTTTGGATGCTGCACAGAGATGAACTTTGTCAGCTCTCGATTTGTCAACCACTGTAGCAAGCAGATGTAAGACCAATAATAACCTTTCTTTTTTTTTCAATAGCTGTGGTCCCTGTACTCTGTTCTTCTGTGCCTACTATTACTAGCTCCATGTCACTTTCTCTTTCTTATCCTTGGCTTCACAAAGTGCAAAGGACACGGCGAGTCCCAAAAGACTCTGATGCAGGAAATGCAAAGGAGCAGAACACAAAGCAGTGAATTACCTTCTAATCCAGGGGCCCTCTCATCCCTCCAGCTAATAGATAGATGTGGCCACTGCCAAACCCCTGGTTGTTGCCTTTGGTTGGCCTGAATGTGAGGGACATGTTATCTTGAGTGTGGTTGCATAGCGCCAAATACCGGGGATTGGCTGATGTTGACTAACTCACTAAGATGAATACCAGCACTGGTGATGATGGATACAAGGATAATGGGACACTTCTTTTTTTTTTTTGAAATTTAATACGTTTTATTGCATCCACATGTACAATAAAAATATGTGTTACATGATATACAAAACCATACTTCTTGTAATTAGTTGCACAAGCAGTACATATATCCCCCACCCCCCATTAACCCTCCCTCCCCTAAGATGCCTAGCCTAAAATGGAAATAAAATTAATAACTAAAAGAACTTGAAGGGGTTCTGTCTCATGGGTATACAGTAAGCTTATAAAAACTATTACACAACCTTCATTTTACCATTCAGATTGAAGCCATATTATATAACCTTATATATTCCTTTGATGCTAATTGCAGAACAGGTTAACCACATCTCTAGTTTACCCCATCTTTTGACATATCCCTTAGGCCAATCCCATGAGTGGCAGTTGTTTTTTCAATCCTTAAATTATACAAAATTTCTTTTAGTCATTCTGAATAAGAAATTTCTTCCTGGTCTAACCAATGACGTAATACCAGCCTCTTAACCACTAAGGACATTAAGGAGATATGAAACCTTCTTTCCCTGATAGGGATCAATGAATAATCCCCTACAATACATATTTCAGGAGAAAATAGCTCCATTAAACCTAATAGGGGACTAATTGTTGTCTTAATTCTCTCCCATAATGAAACTACCTTATTGCATTCCCATAGGATATGAAATAAAGAGCCTTCTGCAGAGGAACATCTACAGCATGTTGCTGAAGGAAGTTTTCTTATTTTAAATAAATGTCTTGGAGTTACAAATATGTTGTGGAGAATATAGAACTGGGTAAGACATAGCCTATCATTTGCAGAATATTGATGCAGATCTGCCCAGATGCAATCCCATTCTTTGGATAACCTGGGAAGTGCAGTCTCCCAATACTGGGATACCCCAGATATTGCAGGATATATATAGGGGAATATAAAGTTTACTAAATTTGACACAGAGTGGGGTGATCTGGCAAAGCGTTGTATATGGAAGAGAAAATTATTTTGATTAATATCCCAAGTTCGGTTACCAAACCAATCCAGTAACATATGATGTATCTGATATACCTTAAAGACTTTGGAATTTGGAAGTCTCAGTTCCAAGAGTAGTTTGGGGCTTTCAAATATCCTTCCCTCTTGTATAACGTCTGAAACACGTTTCTCTGGTATTTCTGGGCTACAGATAAATACTCCCTGAAGTTTAAAATTGGGGTTCCCACCTATTGTTTGAGAGATATCTTTTATGTTTTCATATTTCATAGACCTACAAAGTTGAGTATGTACTTTGGTCGAAATCCCAATGACTGAATGCTTTAATTGCACAGGTAATCTATTTAGCGACACAAAGAACATAGATTCTAATGAAATTCCCCATTGCCCTAATCAGATATCTCTCCACTTGCAACCAAATAGGCGTGTATTGTAAGGGAGTCACCTCCCCTGGTTCTATGGTCCACCAAGCATATTTAGAAATATGGCTAGCTAAATAATACAAATAGAAGTTTGGCAACCTAAGTCCCCCCAAGGATTTTGGGGCACCCAGTTTAATATAGGAACAGTGAGGGCTTTTCTCTTGCCAGATGAAATGGGATATTAGTGCATGAAGCTTTTTGAACCACGCCATAGGGATAAATAAATTAAGCATATGAATAGGATAAAAAATGCAGGGGGAGAATATTCATTTTAACCACACTAATTCTCACCTGCATTGACATCAGAAGTGTTCTCCATCTATTAAGGTCCCTTGCAATAGTTGTTATCAAATTCTCCAGGTTCCATCTCTTCCTCAGGCCTACACTCTGCGTAAGAATTATCCCCAAATATGCTAGTTTGGTTGATTTTTTCAATCCTAAATGTACATAGTCTGCTGGGCCCACCCAATTATTTAATGGCAGTAAGGTGGTTTTGTCCAGATTTAATTTGTAATGTGAGACCAGTCCAAATCTGGAAATAATTTGCAATGCAGCTGGTAATGAGGTGGCTCGATGGGAAATATGGAGTAAGAGATCATCAGCATATGCTAAGATTTTTACCTCCAGAGGGCCTAATACAATACCATGCACTTGTGGGGCTGAGTTCAGGAGTCTAATTAGAGGTTCAAGGTAAATATTAAACAAACATGGGGATAAAGGTCAACCTTGATGAGTCCCAGAGTGAAGAGAGAAACCTTTCGACAGGATACCATTACAATAAACCTTTGCACTCGGGCTAGTGTATAACATTTTCACCCATTCAATAACCTAATGGGGAAACCAAATATCTCCATTGTCAAGAAAAGAAAATCCCAATGTACCCTATCAAAGGCTTTTTCTGCATCCAGGGAGACCAAAACCATTGGGTCCCGAGACTCCTTGGATATGGAGAAAATATGCTCTAACTTTCTCAAGTGATCCAAAGAGGATCTCCCCCTCATAAACCCTACCTGTTCAGGCCCTATGAGTCCCTCCCAGACTTGCGTTATTCTAGCAGCCAAAATTTTTGCTAGGATTTTAATATCGCAGTTCATGAGAGATATGGGCCGATAATTGGTAACCTTATCGGGGGGGGGCTATTGGGTTTAGGTAGTACTACTATAAGGGCCTGCAAAAGTGAAAAATCCGGTATACCCTTATCACAAAGAAATGAGGAGACCTGGGCAAGAATGGGGGCCAGATCAGTTGCCAAGGCCTTATATAAATTAGCAGGAAAGCCATCCGGCCCTGGAGATTTATCCAATGTCAATGCCTGAATAGCAGTTAAAATTTCAATTTGCTATATAGGCCGTGTTAGAAAAATTTGTTGAGCCTGAGATAAATGTGGGAGTGGGATTCTCTCCAAATAATCTTGGACCTCCTTATTTGAAGGGGCATTCAAGGGAGGAGAGTATAATTGGGAGTAGAAGCTGTCAAATTCTTGGGCAATCTCTTTTGGGGAGGATTTAAGAGTACCATCAAGTTGTGAACTTATTGCTTTAACCCAATGGGAGGCTTCCTGTTCTTTGAGTCGCATAGTCAGCAAATGCCCTGCTTTACCTCCCTGGTCTATATATCTTGACCTCGTCTCAAGTAATATATATTCATACTTTTCCCTCAACAAGTCAGCGTATTGATGCCTTAATTTAGCTAACTCAACTTGCTCTTGTTCAGAGAGTTCCAGGGTTGAGCTATGTTCAAACCTCTCTATCTGTCCTAAAAGAGACTATAGTGAAGCTTCCTGTTTTTTCTTGCGAGTCAAGGCAATCTGAATGCACTTCCCCCGGAGGGTACATTTTAATGCCCCCCATATTTTATCCAGACTAGAAATAGAACCTAAATTCGATTGCCAACAATTTTTAATAAGAGCTTGCAGTTTCTCTATGGCCCATGGGTCCTTAAGAAGTTGTGTATTTAATTTTCATACTTTATCCCATTTAGTATTCTGATTTGGATTATATACAATCCATACTGGTGAGTGATCTGAAAATACTCTAGAAGCTATGCCAGCATCTGCAATGTGGATTAAAGCTTCGGTACTAACTAAAAAGTAGTCTATCCTAGATAGGGATTTATGTACTGAAGAATAAAAGGTATATTTCCGAGTAGTTGGGTGGAAAGTTCTCCAGGGATCACATAAACCTCCCATGGTTATGAATTCCTGGAGAGCTTGCTGTGTCGAGGATGGTCTGATAGCCCAGCTACTCGACTTATCTAAATTAGAGGCCATAGTGACGTTCCAATCCGCTGCAAAAATCAAAGGGAGGTGTATAAATCTGGATATCACTTTCACTAACCCCCTTAAAAAGTTAGGAGATGGGATATTCAGGCCGTATACACACCCTAAAAGTAATTCTGTCTGGCCCAGAACCCTGTGCAAAAAGATGTTTTGACCCTCTGGATCCACAATTGTTGTATTTACCTGAAAATTTAATCCCCTTAGGAGGAGAATAGCAACTCCTCACTGACTAGTGGAGTTTCCCCCTGTATAACTATGCTCAACCCATAGACGTCTAAGAAAACATTTCTTTGAGGTCAAGAGATGGGTCTCTTGGAGAAAGGCTATCTGGCATTGTAGTGCCTGCAGGTGAGCTAATACCTGATGCCTTTTAATAGGGAAACGCAATCCCTTAACATTCCATGAAACATATTTCATGCTGTATTTTCCCTGTTACAATGTGTACTCAAAGCTCCCATAACTAAAACTACCCATTTACTCCTTTGATTAGGTATCTTGCCCTCCATTATGCCCCCCTGAAACAGAAAAACAGGACCCAGAATCACCCCAACTAAGGCCCCCATCTCCGAAATTAACAAAAAATTTAAAATTCTTTCCTTCCTTATTCTGGTTTCATCACCAGAACACTATTCAAGTCTGGGTTGTGATGTAACCCTCCTTAAACACTCCCATAAGACCCCGCCCCCGCCCACATTATCTCAATTAACTAGAAACATTCAGGTATCTCCTAACTTTCTACTACATTAATACAGTCTAACTGGACATTTTAGGTCTTACTGCCCATAGTTAGGCTAAACTACTTCAAAAAACTAACTTCCTGTTACACTGAAGTACTCAGCAGATGATTAATTATGTCTCATTCATCTATTTTGCCGAGTACCCACAGTAGTAAAACAAAAGTAAGACAGGTCAGCTGAAAATAAAAATACTCGTTAAAACTAATCCTTGTGCTAGCTATCCCAAAGCTCAACAAAAATAATTAGCATGTAAAAACCAACATCCCAACCTGTTATCCCCCAACAATTCTGTCAGGCTTTAGTTAACTAGGAGGTAGGAGAGAAAAAAGAATCCGGCCATGGTAGACCAGTTATACTTGTTAGCATATGGACCACATTTCCCCCTAGTTATTTACCAGTCCCAATGAGCTCTTTAAAATTACAAATTAACATGACCAATTCTAACATAATACTAACAGAACTCTGTCCATTAGTTTACAAGCTTTTATACACTGTTATGCCCCTCCTGATACATTCCCTTTCAGATTTCAGTATCCGACTGAGCATTTCCACATCGTATTTCATTTAGACAGATCCGGTTACAGCTTCTGCAGCTTTTCAGCAGCTTGAAGATGTGATTCAAAACTGTGCCATTCTTCCATATGGCAAACTTGCAATGTAGCTGGGTATCTCATTTTAAAATGGATTTCAGCTGCAATAAGCTTTGCGACTATCGGGTGGAACTCTTTCCTTTTTTGTCTCACAGACTTTGGGAGATCTTGAGTCATCCTTATTTGTTTGCCTTCCCAGAGCAGCTCACTGATGTCCTGAGTCTTGCCCAGAATGTGCTGTTTATCTCTGAAATTTAGCAATCTAAAAATTAGAGGACTTGGGGGGATCCTGCTGGAGGAATCGGCCTTAAAGATTGATGGGCCCATTCGATAACATACTCTGAACCATTAGGAGATGGGCCTGCCAGCTTGTTGCATAGCTTCTGCACAAATAACACAGACAACATGCCCTCTTCACCTTCGGGTAGCCCCAGTATCAAAAGATTATTCCTCCTCAACCTTCCTTCCAGGTCTTCTACCTTACTTTCTATTGCCTTAAGTCGGTGGCGCAGTTGGGACATCTCGGGTTCGATTCTCCCCCTCCAGTCATCAAAGAAGGAAATTCTTACTTCGTTGTCTGCTGTGTGCTGAGTTAATACAGCCAGAGAGGAGGTGATACCCTGTATTGAGGCTGTTAATGACTCTAGTGATTCCTTCAGAGGGGCTATTCCCTCCCAGAACTTCCCCTCCATGAGTGCAGCCTGGGAGTTAGCTTCAGCTGTTGCCCCAGTTGGGGTTACCTTCGAGTGCTTAGCCATTTTATCCTGTGTCGGTATAGTAGGTGGCGTATGGTGAGGTGGATTGTCTCGCATTTCTTCGTCCATCCTGGAGGGGACTCGCTGCTGCGACACTCCTTGTGGCTTCTTGAATATAGAGTAAGCCAGTTTTTAATAATAAAACCTTAGATTTAGTTTTAGACCTTCTTTAATTAGATCATGGAGTGGGAGCTAAGGAATCTGCGACTGTTCAGGCAGCCATCACATGACCTGCCCCCATAATGGGACACTTCTTGCTACAGAGGGGAAGGGCATGGGAGAGATGTGTGGGAGACATGAGACACAGATATGTGTTTGAATACACTGAATGCCAACATCTGACTCCCCCTCTGGTGCCGTCAATTAACACAGACCTCGCTGGTATATTAGGAGCCCTCTAACAATGTAGTTGAATAATCTAAGCACATCAAGTCACAGATGACATGACGCAGTCAGCACTTTACTCCCCTCTCCCTCTGATTTTCACTCTGTATCTTAACTGCCACAAATCTTCTCCGCTACAGTGGGGAATAAATTGAGCCCAGTCAAGCCTCATATTTACACCATCCCCCCAGAGAAGATGTATGGAGCCTTATAGCTCCAGAACCCCCCAGAGGGAAACTTCCTACCCCCAGCCTTGCATAGCAGGCCCTGCCATACTGAGTATAATGCACCAGCTTCCCAAATCCATGAGATTATTTGAATTACTGTCACCCATTCCCCCTTGACCTAGGATGAGTGTAGGATTATCAGCTTTAGTAAGTTTAGATGTTGACAGGGTGCCACTTGGAGACAGGTTGTCTCCTATAGGATGCTACTGCTCTATCAGCATCCCACATTGTTGTGTTCTCACTTTTTTCCTCCTTGCAACTAAGGGACTTTACCCTCTGGGATGACTAGTGGGAGGGTGCAGTATGCATTTTTTGGATTCAAAACCGTGGTTACATAAAATGTGGTTATCCCTTTTCTGTTTATTGTTGCTTTTTCTGAACTCTAACACATACTGTATGCAAGGCAGACATTTGTCTGCACGGTTGTTCAAAAGGGTGATGTTTTGTTTCATCTCCTATTTGTTGTTACTGGTTCCATTTCATTTTGCAAAACACTATGGTCCTCCTAAGAGTGGGCTACCAAGTAGGAAAAATGTATGTAGTCTACTGCTCCTGGATTATTTTCGGTATACTCCTTATGTGGGAACTATTTTTACATTATACACTCTACTATTATATCCCTATTCCCTGAACTCCTCTAAATGATGGACACTACATATGATGTAAAGCTAGTCTCCTGGAATGTGCAAGTTCTGAATTCCCCAATTAAGAGAAAACAGGTTTTGTCTCACTTCAGGAAGTTGCACTGTGATATTGCCTTCTTGCAGAACTCACCTCCAGAGGAGATCCTCAGACTGCAAAGGGAGTGGATGGGACAGGTGTTGTGCAGTTCTGGCACCACTAACTCCAGGGGAGTGGCCATCTTTTATAGACTAGAAACACTCATGTCATGTCCTGGACACTATGTCTAGTGAAGATGGCAGGTGGGCACTGGTAAGAGTGCTCATCAAATCACAGCCACTCCTTTTGGGAAATGTGTATGCCCCCAATATATATGTTGCTTCCTTTTTCCAGATGTAGTACAAGCTATTTTGGACATGCACCAACCAGGGGATCAGCTCATTATGGGAGGGGATTTTAATGAAGTATGAGATCCCGTATTAGACAGAATGAAACAGTCATCATTGGGTTCTACACATGCAAGAGAAGCTATTCATCAACTGGCCAATGAGTTTACACTACTTGACCCTTGGAAAGTGCTTAAACTTTCTGGCAGGGATTTCACCTTTCACTCCAGCAGGCATGACACTAGTAATCGAATAGATTACTTTCTGGTACAGAAGACAAGGCTTGCTGATGTACAGAAGGTCAATCAGTCAAAAAAGCTTTATTGATCTGCAACATGCCATTACAGCTTAATACAGAACACATAAATACAAATTGAATCATATACAACAGAAAATCCCAACAGAGATTATAAAAGAGTAAAATACATACATTCGATCAGAATCTTCCATATAATAAAATAATACACACACAAGTAAAAGTAGTAATCCACAATTTCATTAAAAAGTTTAAATTCTAATCTAAATGATAGAACAGGGCTAGGACAAATGCCTGTCCTAAAAGCATGTAAATCAGAGTAACTCTGATAATCACAAATCCTAATGACTGAAGAGCTGATTAGGACAAAAAATGCATGTGGCCGAGTGGGACTCCATCATAAACTTACATTTAGAGCCCCATGGAGGCAAAGCAATTATAAAATGCAGCAAATTACATGTAATCCAAACATGAAAAGGAAAAACAAATCCCCCCTTTAGTTTGGAAGTCTTGAATATAGATAGATGTCCCTTAGGGCTCAAACCTGACCTTGAGCCCAACAAAAACATAATTCAACCAGTCTAAGCTTTTACCTGATTGCTAAAGGGTTTATACTACCTAAATTTATTAATAATATAAAAATAATTTGCAAGTTCATTGTTAATAATAGTATCATTCACTGTAAAAAGAAAGCTAAGAGGATAATCTGGAATATAATGTAATTCTGACAGTGTACTATTTATCCATGTAATATGTAACTTTTCATGCCATGAGCAGTTGAATAGAACATGATACAGATTCTCCATATGTCCTACAGTGCACAAACAAGGATCCTCACAAGCATTCTGAATATGGGCAAATCTCGCAGAGTACATTACTAGAAAAATCTCAAACTTATAGCACATACAGTATAAACATTTTTCTTTCTAGGATCCAAGATGTAGTCCAGATTAAATCTATAGCCAAACCAAGCATACCAAGGTAAAGAACCTGGACCTTAAAACAGTATCAAATACATGACTTGGTTATGGATTCTAATTTTATTCTTTATATATTTCTTGGTGAGACTAATAAAAATTCCCTTTTTTGAAATAATTATAACGTTAAGTATGTTGGTATTCTTCCAATAAGGAATGTACATGTAATAGCCATGGTGAGTTCCAACAGCCTCACAACTACAGATTTCTATTCTCTTCAAGACCTGCATGTAAAAATAAATTTCCAGGAGGGGCGCTTCTGCACTTAACCCAATAGCATGAGCCTAAATAGTCAGCCAAGCTTGCCATTCCAAGTTCTGCTCTGATGCAGAACAAGGGGATAGACTTGTTCAATCCATGAGAAGATTTAAACAGCTGAATCTTAAATTTTCTCCAGTTCTGAAACCATGCATGGCACCCAAATTTCCACAGCATAGAGGGCTTGTGGATTTCATTTTGAAGAAATAATTTAACATCAGTGGCCTAATACTTTTGCCACTGTTTTTTGTAATTACATTTTTTTAAACCCAAAGCATTTTTTTATCCTAGCACTAGCAATGTGAAAGCACCATGAACCATTGGAAGAAACAGTTAACCCTAAATAAACACATTTACTCACCATATGTATAAATAAATCCCCAAGTTTCCATTTCTATTGTGGGGAACATTTCACCTTACCAAAACTCATCACCTGGCTTTTATTACTATTAATGATCCTGGATAATTTTTGTGATCCCCTGGCCAAACAGTCTAATTTCCTTTGAAGACCAGATCCAAAAGAGAGAGAGAAGTAAATCATCAACATTTGCCAATTCAGGTACTCCCAGCAATCCAATTTTAGGTGAATCAGATTGAACACATGCAATAACTTCAAGAAGATTATCCTCATAGATATTGAAAGGAATAGGAGCCAATAGACACCCCTGAAGAATCCCTTAATTATTTGGGAATTCATTGGAAATATTGCCAGAAGGCCCTAATCTCACCCTAGCCCTGGTTTCACTGTATGGCTTAGAAATAACAGACATGAGGGCATACACAGTGCTATTATCCAATACTATCTGTCACACTTTTCTTCTTGTAATTAAGTCAAAAGCTGAAGAAAAATCAAAAAATGCAACATATAACTTTTGGGACCCAATATTCAAAACTTTGCTTGTGGGAAACCTTTGCACTGCCCAGTGGGCAAAAATTAGCCCACCTCCAATTGCATACAATATTCAAAGGAATAGCCCAAGGGCAAACACAGTTGAATATAACGGGCAAACAAAGGTGGGCAAACATGGCTAAGAGTGCAGTGCAAAAATAGCCCGGTAAAGAAGACAGCTCTAACTATAACAACTGGGCAGTGCAAACAGGAACATCAGCACTGTGCACATAGAGATGGAGTCAGGAGCAGGTGAACCATGTGGCCACTGGGGCCACCAGCAAAGATGCGGTACATTAAATGAGAAACATGAGCAGAGAGTAGTGTACAATGCAAACAATAGCAACAGATACACCAAAGGCAATGTCTTGAAATATGTAACCTAAAATGCAGCAACACTGTTCAGATGTGAACTGTAGAAAAAGAGTGGAGACGGGACTGTGGGGAAGTGTCCCACCCAAATAACTAACCATGTTGGTCTGCCAGTATGACACCAACCTCTGCCCACTGTGCACAGGGGGAGGAGACAAGGATCACTGACACAGAGCAGGGGACAGGACACCAAATGACACACAGAATGAGGACAAAGGGGGATATACGTCAGCCATGGCAACAAGGGCAAAGCCACAAACGGGCCCACAGACTGAGGCTCCCCCAGTCAGGCACAGCCAGTGGGGATCACCCAAGGAACAGGAATAAAACCATGGGCAATCACAACTCAGATGTTGTCTGGCACACACACAGGCCATGCATGGTATGCACGGAGAACACAATGTGTCAGCCAACAGGATGACACACCTACCATGCCCAGAACAATGTACAGACAGATGTGCAGCCACATACACTACATGGAGAACAGTGGGAGTCCCATACCACAGGAGAGGAAATGATGGCAGCCACCAAGGTGATACAGGTGGTCAGTAGGTACAACACTTCAAAGCAGAGAAACTGACTAGAGATAACCAATAAAGACACAGGATCATAAGATTCAAAAGTATATTAATGAAACAATATTGGAAATTGTATACAAGTGAAATGAGTATAAAAACAAATGAAGAACAAGGGTGGGGGAAGAAACAGGGAAGAGGGAAAATAACAGTGGAATGGGGGAGGCTACTGCTCCACAGCTGGCCGTTGCCCTTGCACCAGATCCTCCAGGAGCTCCACGGTCCATCAACCATGGTGCACCAACTGCCCCTGTTGCTCCAACATCACCCTTTGCTGCCAGAGCAGCCTCTGTAGCATGTCATACCAGCCCTCACCTTCCTCCAGCCATCTCACCCATTCTGATTTGCAATGTGTACCTGCTGGAGAAAGATCCCCATTTAAGTATGGTGAACTGAACCCAGAATGTGACCTCAGAGAAGGATAGCATGTCCCAACTAGTATGTCCATGTACCCAACAATGGAAACAGTGCAGAAACCACCTGACATATGCCAGTATGCAGCATGGCATAACCCCATGGTACCCTCATGCCCAGCCCACACAGACGTGAAGGCCAGTATGGCCATTGCCACCACCATCACCAATAGGATGCTGCCCCATGCATAGCCAATGCTGCACATGAAAAAGTACTGCCTCACAGCCCCCTGAGGTAAACCCCTGTCAGCCCCATAGCATGATCGAATAATTCATACTGGGGCATAGTAATGTCCATGAAATGCTGCTCACCGGAACATAACGTAGCCCTATGAAGCACTGCAAAACCACCATCAGAAACCCCAGACCTCCAGTCCACAAAATTAACATACTGTGGCCTGCAGTCCCAAATCACAGGGCTGTGATGCAGATCCAGTGCAAGTATTCCCACACTTCCCTGGACAGCCGCACCTACTGTCCATGTCATATCTGTGTCGTGTGGTTGTGTATCTGACACAGTACCCTAGATCATGACATACCACTGAGCTATACAGCAGTAGCAACACCCCCTCTCAATCAGATGCTGGGTCAGTGGTCACAGTGTGTAGCACAGCCTTGTCATGGTGGCACACCGGAACAGCACAGTGCAATGTGACTGGTATGCATGCCTGACACAGATGGTACACACATGCCCATACCACTGTGAGCATACAATGTCTGAATAGTCCATGGCCAGGCCATTAGCATGGCATGTGAATGATGTATGTTGTGGGCATACTCACAATCACAGGAACCATACAATACACTCACCGATCATGACACAGTCATGAAGACCACACACCACATGTCTGCTGTACAATGTGTACAATGTGTACAATACAAACATGACCATGGCATATGTACGGTAGTAGAACACCACAAGCCATAGGAGGAGACAGCCACAATCAATGGTACAATACAGTACAGTACAACTGTAGAATGGTAGCAGATGAACCATGCACAGCACACATGGAGAACACTGGGGGAACAGTGCGTCATACATGTCCCATTGGTGTTGAATGTATGTGCCCATGGTGGACTGTAGGTCACCACAATGCACAAAGTGCAAGGAGAGAGACATGTCCATGCCAGCATGTCACAGCCACGTATGTGAGACAGGGCCACTGAATGGCTAACATGCAACCCCTCAGGGTACAGATTCAGGACAGCAGGACAACATCACCAAGTAGGTGTGTGCCCATGTAAGGGACAGCCAAGCACAGAGTACATGCACAGCATGGTCCAGGCATACATGGCACACCATGTCACAGCAGTGCATGACAGTGAGGTGCCATGTGCAGTCACAACACAGACTCACAGACTGTGTGGCCAGTGGATTCACTGGCTATATGCACCATTTCACAGGCTACAGTAGGAGAGTGCAATTCCATGGTTGGCAGCATAACAACATGATCAATCCATGGCCACATGCCCCTGGGACAGATGACTTGACACAGAGCAAATGCACATATGGTGGCTACACTGTACTTTACAGGGGTACAGTACCATACTTATCCCACCTAGCTAGGAATACAACATATGTAATCCACAAAGGATCTGATACTCACATGCAGTATCATCCACATAGCAGCGAATCCCTACATTGTTCTACCTAATAATCTCCCACAGTGGCAGCATGTACATGGAGAACAACAAGGGGGCCAAAACAGAACCCTTCAGAACACCACAAGGCAACACAGAAAGTCCAGAGGAAAAATTCCCAAGGACTACATGCTGCGATCTCCAGGTTAAAGATGAGCTAAACCAATGTAAAACTGCACTGGTGGTGGCCACATAGTTACACAGGTGATCCAGTAGCACTCCATGATCTACCGTGTTAAAAGCTGAAGATAGATCCAAGAGCACCAAGATGGTAGAGTGCCCTTGGTCCCTTGCCATGAAGAGATTATGTGCTACCATGACCATTGCTATCTTAGTGATGTGCTGGGGCCGGAAACCCAACTGAAGAGTTTCAAAGATGGACAAACTCTCCAAATGATCAACCAGCTGGTCAACCACCACCTTTTCAATAACTGTCCCCAAAAAAGGAAGATTAGAGATAGGGCTATAGTTTGAGAGAACAACAGAGTCTAAAGATGGCTTCTTTAGAAGGGGTCTTACCACAGCCTCTTTCAAGGCTAAAGGAAAGAACCCCCACCTAGAGACCCATTTACAATCTCAATGAACACTGCAGCCAGGAAGTCCAAGCTGATGCATAGCTCAGGGGTACACATATGTGTCACTGCCATGAGGGATCAAAGCATAGCCTGTCCTATGAGGACTGTGCAGCAATATGCAGAGCTTGATGAGATAATGAACATCAAATGGGAGAGCCATGGAACAGGCATAGGCAACATGTGTCATGGAGGGAGAGTGCGCACAGCACAGGGGGTGTGCACAGCACATCAGGAGACACATCTATGTTAATGCAGCATCAAGCACATGACCATGGCTCAGGAACACAAAACATGGCCATGTGCCCCTTGGACCAGTGACTTGACACAGAGCAAATGCACATATGGCAGTGACACTGTGCTTTAAAGGGGTACCATACATGTCCCACCTAGCTAGAAATGCAACAGATATAATCCACAAAGGAGCATGCTCATGTGTGGCATCCTGTTGCCCATCACCATTGTCCCTGGCCAGCTGGCCATGAACCATGGTCCCCTGGTTGTGCTCTTGCCTCCCCTGTTGCCAATGTCCCCTGGTGTTGCGGTCTGCAGAGTGAAGGGAATAAAACTGGTTCAGTATCCTCATGGACATCAGTAACTTCCCCAGAACTGTGCCAGTGACACTGTGCGCACCCGTCTAACACTGCACTGTGTCCCTCCCCACCCATCATACACCATATGGGACACGTGCAATGTCAGTACATTGTACTGTATTGGTTCATGTACATTACACATGCTAGGCCATGTAATGTCATCTGGAGAAGCAATGTACAGACAACAGGGGGACAGATGTTTACACACCGGTATGCACCCATTACATATTTCCTGCAGGTGACAAACAACTGATTGTTATTCCTGACATTGTACGATCAGTGCACAGCATGTATGGCCACACTTGTGTCCCGCCTGTGCCCCCCAATGGACAATGCTACATTGTCATTATTTTACGCAGGGAGGGCTTGCTGATGGGGTAATAAGTCATCTTTTTCTGCCACTAGGGGCAGACCTAATAATTCCAGCTACCACAACTCCCTAGCTGACTGAATACACTGCTGTTCTAACAAGACATACCTTGCTGCAGGTTTTTTGTTACATTACTGAGCACAGTTACAGGCTGGAAAAATTCCCTAGCTGACTGAATACACTGCTGTATTTAACAAGACATACCTTGCTGCAGGTTTTGTTACATTACTGTGCACAGTTACTGGCTGTAACAATCCCAGTCGCTGTTATTCCTCCTCGTAGCCCCTAAACTCGCTACCATCAAGGCTGTCCCCTCCACCCCCCCGGACCCTCCAGGGGTGGGACTAACATTCCAATCCAGGCTGGCCTCCTGCTCCCCTCAACCCTCCCCCTCATGGGGATCCACCAAGGAGCTAAAGATCACCCATTTAAATGTCCGCAGCATCCTTCACAACATTGTTGAGCTTACTGCCTGCGTTGCCCACTACAAGCCGGATATCTTAGGTATCACGGAAACATGGCTAAAGCCACACACTACCGATGCAGTTTGCACCCTGCCAGGGTACAGCCATATCAGACGTGATCGTGCGGGGAGCAAACGAGGCGGTGGGGTACTACTCTACTATAAGGCACACCTCAATGTGACTGTCATTGATCACCCGCCTACCACCACCCCGACATGCGAGCTCCTGTACACTCTTCTTCTACTTAGACACACAAAAAAAATCCACCTGATCTGCTGCTGCAACCCTCCTAGAGGTGGACTACCTGGACTCTCCTCACTTCTCCACAGCGTCAGTGCGTGAGTGGGCACAAATGAAGTCCTTATTATAGGAGACCTCAACCTTGACTGGTTGGGCTCTAACTCTAAATCTTATGAGCCCCTGCTCTCGGGCCTTGCCCTGAGCCAAATTATATCCGAACCAACAAGGCCCTCCCCCCAGGGGGACACGGGTTCACTGATTGACTGGATCCTGACCAATACACCTGACAGGATCACATCCTCGGGCATCCTACCTGATGCCATCTCGGACCACTCGCCTATCTTCTGGACTTGGGGCACCTCTCAGGCAAAGATTCCCAGTAAAGTAATATAAATGAGGGACTACTCAAAATTCTACTTACCAGACTTCCTCGCTGACCTCGGTTCAATTGACTGGTCCGGGGTTACTGCCTCCTTGGACCCAGACCATGCACTGGATGAATTCTTAATCAAGTACATCCCAGTGCAGAACAAACATGCCCCCCTTACAAGGAGGAGGGTACGGGCACCATCACCAAATGGCTTCATGGGGGCCTATTCTCCCTAATGAAACTCAGGGACAAATGTTGGGAAACCTACAAGGCCTCCCAAAGCATCAATGATCTCACTGCTTACAGGCTCCTCAGAAACTCCTGTAAAAAAGCCATCCTGGCAGCAAAAAGTGAGTTCTGACGATCCGCCCTACTCTCCTCAGCCAGCAATCCTAGGAGCTTCTGGCAGAACATTAGAAGCTTGGTTGGAGGCTCTGCTAGATCGCAAGTCATGGACTTACTCATTGACAGGATTAGCTGCAATAACCCACACACAATTGTTAATACCTTCAACACTATGTTCTCAGAGCAGCCTCCCCCTTCCCAGCCCACTCACCCCAAGTCCCCAAACTCTCAACCACCCGAGCCCAAGTCCCCTATCACCTCTCAACTTGGCCCTGAGACCTGACCCTCCTTCTTTCTACAACAGGTATCTACCACACAGACCCAGAGGCTGCTGGCTAGCCTCTCCCCTCATACTGGAGCAGGGCACGACAGCCTCGAGCCAAAGCTGCTCAAGCTAGGAGCCCACCTTCTCGCCAGGCCCATAATGCACATATTCAATTCTACTCTAACCACTGGTGTCATATCAGATGTCTGGAAAGTGGCCAAGGTTACCCCTGTTCTTAAACAAGGAAACCCCAAAGACCCCCTGAACTACCGACCTATAGCTATCTAGTCATCTGCCTCCAAAGTTCTGGAGAAAGCTGTGGCCTCTCAGCTAACCGAGTACCTACAGGAACACAGCCTCCTCTCTCCAGCCCAACACAGGTTCAGGAAGGGACACAGCATGACTACCGCCCTGGCTGTAGTCACCTCACAGATCAGAACTGCAACTGACCAGGGCTACCTCACTGAAGCGATCTTCGTGGATCTCTCCAAAGCCTTCGACAGGGTAGATCACTCCCTCCTTAGCTCCACTCTTCTCTCCCTCAGACTCTCAAACTCTGCCCATGCCTGGTTCCTCAATTACCTTACTGGTAGGAAGCAATACACCGACTTTAACCGGACTCTCTCCAACCCCACCACCGTGCAATGTGGAGTCCCACAGGATCCATCCTCGGTCAGACGCTCTTCTCCCTTTTCATCAACGAGCTACACTCTGTCACACCCATGGGCTTACCACCCTGTATGCCAATGACCTTGTCATTCTGGACAGCACCCGTGACATTGACACCATCAATTCCCAACTAAACTCCGACTTCAAGCGGATCCAATCCTGGCTAGTGGAACACAAGCTTATCACCAACCTTAAGAAAACCCAGGCTATGCTCTTTGGCTCCCTGAACAAAACAAAATCCAGCCCTGCCCCCCTACTAATCTACGGGGCTGATGGCGTGCCCCTGCAGATGGTGGCCGCAGTCAAATACCTGGGCATCACTCTGGACCCTCAGCTGGATCTTTCCCTGCACATCCATAACATCTGCAAGTCTACAAGCATAAAACTTGGTCTCGCCTACAGAGCCAAAAACTGCCTGACCCCGGCTGCTCTGGTGGCCCTAGCCAGGGGGTGTTCTCCTCCCCTTTCTCTGCTATGGGCTAGTGACCTTTGCCCCTGTGCCAAAAACCAGCCTTTCGAAATGGGACACGGCCTACAACAGCATCTACCACTTTGCGCTATCTGCCCCACCCCTGACTCACCGCTGCAACCTCTACACACACCTCGAGTGGCTCACTCCTGAGAAACACCACACCTTTGTAGTAGGGAACTTCATTGACAGCATTGTAAGATCAGCCACCCTCGCTGCCCTTGCCCTTCCCCTCAACCCTGACACCTCTTCCTACCACCTTAGGTCAAGTACGACACTCAACTGTCCAGTTTCTAGGACACGCACCCTAGCGGGTGATCTGGCCCTTCGCCAACTATGCCCCTAAACTATGGAATTCATTCCCAGCCCTTACTCGGTCCACCCCTCCCACCCAAGCTTTAAAACTTCCCTTTGGAATTTCCTGAAGGGCTCCTCTACCTGTCTATGCACCTCATAGCCCCCTGCACTATGAAGGCATGGGGGTCTCTGCGCCCCCACGATCCACTGCACTTATTCTCCCATCCACTGATCAAGTAACGGCTTCCCCCCTGTCCTACCTCCCGAATGAGGTCACCAGGCCCTCCCCCCCTCGTTAGCTCATCCCGAGGTCCCCCCCACATGCTGGCACTTATTCGGCTTAACATATGACTGAACCTGTGTTATGGTTACTATGTTCACTGCACCTACCTTGTCCTAACCCTTTTGAGCACTGTCAACTACCTACCCAAATCTTTCTAAAGCATACCATCTCCTCCTTGAGTGCCATATTGGTTTAGTCTGCTCTCCCGTTATATGTAAATCTTGACTCACTCATTGTTTTGTCTATGCTCCAGCTTGTAATTCTTCCGGGTCATCTGTAACACTCCCCGGATTCGTGACTTGTTACTGGTTGTCATTCTGTTCCATCACCTGTTATCCCATTGTTTGTAAAACTGATTTATCACTGTACCTGCCTACTTAAGTTTGTAACTCTCCCGGGTCACACCTGAAAATAGGCACTTGGCTGTCTAGTGTGACTTACCGGTCAACAAAAGCAAATAAATAAATATGCAACTGTATGACTATCATAGACATGAGACACAGCAGCACAGCTGTGGCTAGCACACCCCACACAGACATTGCCACTACAGTGCTCTTTAATGTGACTGACTTGTCTGTCACCCAACCACTGGACACAGCAGGGGCTTGATGGCTTGTAGCCCGTGGAGTACATGTACATACCGCATTGAGCCCATGGAACCTAACTGTCAGCTATCCGTCACTCACAGGCAGGGCCCCATGTTTTCTGCGATTCTGCAGTTGCAGCAATGGCTGCAGAAATCAGGGCTGACTGCAGAAATCAGTACTGGCTGCAGAAATCAGGAAAACCAGCCATATGGGTGCAGAAATGCTAACTGTGCTATACAACGACACAAGGCAAGGGCATAGTTACTGATATGTTAAGTATGCCATGGCATACATTCTCATTAGAAGGGGCAACAAACTGATACTGCCCTCTACAAAGGTGAATACCTAGTGGCTGCATGGTATCTTCACTCATGCTGGCTCTTGTTACATAACTCCGTCAAGCCAGTATTGTGGGGGGGCTGACGCAAGAGTAGCAGAGATTGATTTAGGTCCACAGCAGCTATGATTTGCTGCTGTGTAGGTGTAGGTGTGGCTAACTCAGCCATGTTTATTTTTCATTGTGAGGCTGCTCACAGTGCATGCTGAATTCCTTGAAGATTAATTTGGAAGGAAGAACTGGTAGGCAAGCTGTAGTCAAGAAGTGAAGAGATTCAGTGGTGTCCGGGGAGGTGAAATCAATATTGGTGTGGTGGCAGGAATCAGAGGAGCAGCTGATTACAGAAACATGTGGCTGGCAGCAGACTGAGCAGAGGACTCGGTGCCCACTGATGGACATCGATCATAGTTTTGATTTGTGAAATGAGAGAGTAATTTCTTGGCAGAATTGAACCTGCAGCCTAAGTGGTGGCAACAAGCTCAATTCTTAAGGAGGGTTATGTTGCCCAGCTGCAGTAGAGTTAGGGACCAGGGCATACTAGAACTGGAGTGAGCAAATAAGGAAAACAATCAGAATGGAGAATTGTATTGATTGCTGCTATATATAAGTGAAATGAGGGTCACTGACTGAAGAATACCAGCACCCGCTGAGTTGCTGGGAGAAAACATGCTAACCAAGGTTACTCCAGTTTAATAAGAATGACTTGCTTGCATTTTTATGTTGCTTGCACGCATGTGCAAGAAACATAGTGCCATCATCTGAGATTTCGGAGGTGTGTCACCTCCTCCTCCAATTCAGTCAGTGAGCTGGCAGGTGCGGCCCCTGTAAGCTAATGCATTTTGGAGCTGTCTATGACATGCTCCAAAATGCAGTGGCATACAGTTGAAAGGGGAGCACGCTCAGTGAGCAGCGAATA
This sequence comes from Neoceratodus forsteri, assembly GCA_016271365.2. Classification (NCBI taxonomy): domain Eukaryota; kingdom Metazoa; phylum Chordata; order Ceratodontiformes; family Ceratodontidae; genus Neoceratodus; species Neoceratodus forsteri. The sequence continues at coordinate 203,118,658 of CM028131.1, forward strand.
AGAAGTGTAGCTCCCCGACACGCAGGCGCAGCGCCGCCTCGACGTAGACTGCATAGCCAACGGGTGCTCAATCCCCGCCGGCTGAGCTCGCGCCGCCCCCCAGTAGTTGGTGCCACGCTGGGAGCCCAACCCAGCATGGCAAGCAGTCCTTTGGCTGATGGGGTGCCCAATCCCCATCGGCTGAACGGCCCCCCTCATCCTTGTGCCACACTGGGAGCCCACCCCAGCGTGGCAAACGTCCCACGACGTCTTTTTTTTTTTTAAACCTATAAAACAAAAACGGTCCCGCAGTGCATCTCCTGACCCCGCCTCCCACAACCCGCACCCACTCACTGCGCACCGAGCCTACCCACGCCCCCACCTCACCCCATACTTACCTCCAGACTCCAGCGCGACGATCTTCGGTGGACCGAGAACACGTCTGCACTCTTCAAAGCCGACCGCAAACTGAGGAAATGCTGGTAAGCTGTATAATGGGCTAGATGGGGGGTTCAACTTTATTGCATTTCTCAGGCATTTTTGGGAATTTTTACCAAATTTTAACATGGGTTTTAGGACCCCTTCTCATGAATGATGTCACTGTCATGGCGTTATTCAGGCCTGAAGGGTGATTTGCGCGGTGACTGTGCAGTGACTGCGAAATCACCCTTCAGGCCTGAATACCACCATGACAGTGACATCATTATTCATGATAAGGGGTCCCAAAAACCCCATGTTGAAAATTTGGTGCCAAAATTCCAAAAAATGACTGTTTTACTAGCGTGCGTTGCGCAGTTCCTACGCAGGCTCATAAGTTTGTGAAATTTCAATATTTTCACTCCAGATTTTCAACATTGCCATTTTACCACACCTTCTTATGAGTAGTACAGCTGTCATTTTTCACATCTCACCCAAAATGTGTTTCCTCCCTTGTAGCGCAGAATGGCGTAGTCGTGTGCAAAATCAATGTACGGGACAAATTAAGAAAATCACAATGACACTGTTCATGAGCAGAGGTCTTAAAATGGCTATGTTGAAAATTTGGTGAAAAAATTCCTTAAAATGACTGTTTTACGAGCATGCATTGTGCAGTTCCTACGCAGGCTCGTAAGTTCACAAATTTTCAATATTTTCACTCCAGATTTTCAACATTGTCATTTTACCACACCTTCTCATGGGCAGTACAGCTGTCATTTTTCACATCCTGCCCAAAACATGTTTCCGCCCATGTAGCACATAATGCGTAGTCGGTGTGCAAACTCAGTGTATGGGACACAGTAAGAAAATAACAGTGTCACTGTTCATGAGCAGAGATCTTAAAATGGCAATGTTGAAAATTTGGTGAAAGAATTCCTAAAAATGACTGTTTTACGAGTGTGCGTTGCACAGTTCCCACGCACGCTTGCAGGTTTGCAAATTTTCAATATTTCCACTCCAGATTTTCAACATTGCCATTTTACCACACCTCCTTATGAGCAGTACAGCTGTCATTTTTCACATCCTGCCCAAAACATGTTTCCACCCATGCAGCGCACAATGGCGCAGTCAGTGTGCAAACTCAATGTATGGGACACATTAACAAAATCACAGTGACACTGAACTGTTCATGAGCAGAGGTCTTAAAATGGCTATGTTGAAAATTTAGTGAAAAATGTAATAACAATGACTGTTTTATGAGCGTGCGTTGCGCAGTTCCTACGCACGCTCGTAAGTTCACAAATTTTCAATATTTGCACTCCAATGACTTCCAAATACCTAAACAGCACATAGCAGCAAGCAACATTTGGCATTGACAAATGCTTGTTCAGTGTGTTCCCCAAAAGAAAAATCAGGAGTCAACAAATCCTACAGACACTGCAAGTTACACCCTCCATCACTATTATAGGAAGACAACCCCCCCCCCCCCACCAAACACACAGATTTGCATACTGCACTCAGCATGTTTGTTGCAAGACAGTTGGGGTATTCCTAGTTTAAAAAAATTATATTCTAAATGAATGTTGATCAAACTGTAAATATAAACCAGAAGAAATTCAAGCAGGTTTTGCCTTCTGTGTAGTTTTAGCTGAGTGTTTATGTCCTCCTCCAATTATAACCTAGGAGAACAGCAAAAGCCACCAGTTTCCAGAAGAACAGATGATCCTTGAAATTCAGGGTGGGAGGGGAAAAGTCATTAAAAGAGAACACCAGGCTTGGGTTATTGCAGTTTAATATATGTAATAAGAAGACTATATACTGTTGAATGGCCTGCTGTTTCATTTTCAGTGTAGCAGAGTGTTTGCACAAAGGCAGTCAAATGGTAGACTAATACTTAATCCCCTTGAAGGTATGCTGTTTAACCACAATTTATCTGTCACAGAATGGCCACAGAAACAGCAGTTGTTCTGCCGCAGAAAGAATGAGGTCCTGCCGCAGAATGTAGGTCCACTTTGCCGCAGTAAACACAGGGCCCTGTTCACAGACAGATGTATGGTCACCTCAGGAGGAGGTTAACAATAATGTGGCAGTGGTCAGCAACAGTCCTGTCCCCGTGACACAGTATCCACCATGTCCACTTGCAGGGAGGCTCCATGGCCACCATTCCAGTAACACAGTCAGCATTGTGTCTGGAACCTACACACACGTCTGGACAGTGTGTGACCAATAGACATGCCCATGGCAAATCTGTTAAATGTACAGAGGTGTAGCTAAACAGTTTGGTGTTGTACACACACCATCCAACTGCACAGCCTATGTAAAATATATGAACACATATTCAACAAGTGCTACAAATGACGAAACACACTGATATTTGTTACATGATACTTCTTTCCACTACACATGTTCTACATCATACACTAGCATTGTCCTACATACGGACACTACTGTACTCATAGTGGTGTACACACACGATGCTGCATGAGAATGACAATATATCATAAAAGACATATGTGTATTGACCTGTCCTACAAATATGTAACCACATGTGTACTGTGAGTATACATGGCCACACCCTTTGACATGCATATTACTGGTATGCGATCCTGGCACAGGCACAGTGCCATCACGTACCATGCCTCTTAATCTCTCCAGCTTCTGTCTCTCTCTCTCTCCTCTGTAGGTTGACATATTTGTAACTACACTGCTCCTCAGTGTGGTGAATACCTGTACGGGCAGTGAGGTGGTGCCCCACAGATGCCCACACCTCACACCTGGGCCTATCCCACTCACACACCTCACCAAAGAGCTGATGCTCCCTGGCCATCACCTGCTCCACCATGTTTGCCAGCTCTACCTCCCCCCACCACTAGTCCCTCTGTACTACAGCCCTAAGCCATCTCCTGCTGGCCATCATTGATTAGTCACTCAGGAAAACACCCCCCTAGCACCAAAGTTGCTGTACAGATGTCCACAACACAAGTGTAAATGTGCATGATTTAGTGCTGGGCTAGCAATGGATGGCGCTGTGCAAATGACATTAGCCCAGCGCTAATGCGGAATGGCCTCAATGTGCACGTGTGACCTTTGAATGACCAGCCCAGTGCTGACATCATCATTCTTGCATTACTAGAGTGGCACTGTAACAAATCGTGCCACGCAATTTATACAGCGCTGTGCCACAATGCAAATCATTTGCACGGCACAAACATGTTTGCCCAGCACAAATACATGCAATATTCAATACTGATATGCAAATTAGCCTATGTAGGCAGTCGGAGGGCAAACCAACACATTAACATGTCATTATGGCGTGATCTGCATGCATTATCATGTGTGAATTACCTGAGCTACTTTTTTTTGGGGGGGGGGACAGCACCACCTGTTCAGCTAATTGGAGCTGCAATTAGTTAGCTGAAGGATGTGCTTCCAACAGTAGGCCTGATAATGTCAGAGGAGACAAGTAACACAGGCACAGGTAGGTGTTCTTCATGCCAAACACATTTATCATTTTCTGCTACAGTGTGTATATTCTGCTACAGTAACATTGGGATACAGTATATGATGGGGAACAGCACTGCAGAATGTTGCTGTTGCATGTACACCAGGTCAAGCTGGCGGGTGTGTAATAACAGTGCACAGCACTGTCATACTGCCCTATCACATATATATATATATATACACTGTGCCAATGGCACAGAAATCAAACAGTAAGACACAGACACACGACTACCCATGTGCTTCTACAGGTATGCTGTACGTGACCGGGATGGGGGGGAATTACAGACACAACACACATCACGGGGCTTACTGTTCCCAAGGGATGTCCCTGTTACATCATAATGTGGACCTGTACCCCATGCTGTGCTTTGAACCAGCCAGAGCACTGTGATCAAATGGCCAGCAACACAGGTCTGTGTGACCAACACACGTCCCACACCTGTGGGTGTAATTTCACAACTCAGGACCTGTTGCTGCTTGCACCCTGCATGGTGCTGATGGTATGTATGTGGCACATATACACTGGCAGCTGTCTACCACTCAAGGACGGCCATGCATAGGTCATTGATGGGCATGAAGAGCCTGTGTGGGGAGGTTCCCAACCCCTACCTCCCTGGGACATGTACCAGTTGCCGCTGCCATGGTGTGGCTGATTGGTACAGCAGAAGCACACACACAGACCACTCACAGAACAGACACTGACCACTGGACCATATCCATCCCCCAACAGGGGCCTCTGGTGGACAGGAACAGGTCCGCAACTACAAGTTCTCAAGGAAGAAGCTGAAGGCTGTGGCAGATGCCTTCAAGGCCAGGGAGCATCACATGATATATTACAAGTCCACAGACACCATGGTCCATGTGATGTGTGGTGAAGCCTCTGCAGAGATCAATGCTGATGTTGGCCGGGGACGCTCCATGGAAGCTGTGCAGAAGTGATTTCATGACCTACAGCACAATGTCAAGAATAATCTGGTGGTGTGGCACTGTGTAATGCAAGCCACGGGTGGTGGTGGGTCTCAGCCATTGGTGGTTACACCAGTTGACCCTGTGGAGGAGGTGGTGGCATCTATCCTGTGGACCATGGCTGTGGAAGGTATTGCTGGCGGTGGTTGTGAGACACAGGTGGCATCCTTCCAGACATGTGAGTACTTGGCTGTGTACCAGCATGGTGTGCATGGGTATACATGCTGCTCTGCTAGTGTTGTGGCACAATGCAGCCCTGGACAGTGCACACATGTGTGCATTTGAATGGCCTGTGTGCTGTATGGCAGTCTGATGCTGTGTTTACTGCAATACCTGCCTAACATCATGTGCCACACTAAAACAATCTTGTAGTACTTTGCACACAGATACACTACCATGTGCCTATGCACATAGTTTGGTGTGTCACTGCTGCTAAGGTGATTTCCATGTGCACTGTTTCATGTTGACACGTGTATCACTGGGTGAATTACCTATGCCTTCCCTATGGGTGGTGGTGTGCATGTGTGTGATGTGTGTGGGATATATGGTGTTGGGTGAGGGTATGCCTGTAGAGTCCAACTTCCACCCCTAGGTGTGTGTGCACATTAGATGTGTGCATGTATAGGCTGTAGTCACCTGTTGTATGCTGGCACCGAGTGACATAGACTGAAATGTTGGGGTGTGCATGTGCTGTCACTGGTAAAGGCCAATGTGTACTGTGCATCACACGGACAGTGTTCTTTTCTGTCCACAGCGCAGGGTGATGACACCGCCAAAGTAGTAGAACTGGAGAAGGACACTGGCCCTTTCACTTCAGGTGTCTGCCGGCAGGCAGCAGATGAGGAGGAGTGGGAGTACTTGGACACTCCTTTAGACAACCTCAGTGACAGCGATGAGGACACATACATTTCCCATGGGGATTATCTTGTAGCCATTGCTGCCCTGGAGGGAGGTTCTCCCCATCAGAGGTGTCCCTTGACCCCCCCCAACCATGTAGGGGAGGATATCAGAGGTGCTATTACAGCCACCAGACAGTTGCCTGCCAGGGCCACAGTTACATCTGCGATGGCAGGGTCCCTGGAGAGTCATGCCACTTCTACCTCTACTGCCACCACCCCCTCCACTGCTACCAGAGGTGTGGCCTCCACATCCTCCAGCTCACATGCCACCTGCCCCACTTAATGGGTGTCTGTCAGTGGTCAACACATCCCCCAATCTTTCCTGTCCTATGACATGCATGACCCCATATCCACCAAAGCACTGCCAACTCCACCATCCACCAAGGGTGTGAGGCATGCACAATCCAATACGCACACATGTGCACAAATGTATACTGTCTCAGAGGACAGTGTCCCCCAGAGACAGGCTCAGTCAGAGTCTCAGCAGCTGCTCTGGTCTGCAGTAGACTCCCAGTTTAGCTCACAATGGGAGATTCTCACATTCAGGAGAGAACTGCATCAGGAATTAGCCCTCCTCCATGAGACCCTGTATGCTGACTTGCAGGTGCAACACAGCGTGCAGAGGAGCATGATGCAAGGTTTCTGAATGCCCTCCACAATACTGACATACCAACATACTATTTGCCAGCAGATTAGGCCTTACGGTCTATCGAGTCTGCTCGAACCTAGATCCTTAGTTGGGTCCCGAGACCCTCCCATCCCTTGTTCTCTAGAAACCCCTATCATCCATCCCCACCCCCCGGGACAGGCCATCATCTGATACATCCACTTTCTGTGTCTGTCCCACCCTCTCTTGAAGCCCTCCACTGTGGATCTCTGAACCAGCTCACCAGGCAGTGCATTCCAATGGTCCACCACCCTCTCAGTGAAAAACCTCCTCCTCTTTTCCCCTCTCACCCTTCCACCTTCCAACTTCAAACCATGCCCTCTGGTGATACCTCCCTGCTTTAGCCTAAAGATCCCCTCCATGTTTACCCTATTTATTCCCTTGAGGTACTTGAAGACCTCAATCATGTCCCCCCTGTCTCTCCTCTCCTCCAATGAAAACAGGCAGAGCTCCTCAAGTCTGTCCTCATAAGTCAAATCCCCTAGCCCTCATATCATCTTTATTGCCCTCCTCTGTACCCTCTCCAGGAGCTGTATGTCCCTCTTGAAATGTGGTCTCCAGTACTGTACACAGTACTCAAGGTGTGGTCCAACCAGTCCATTGTACAGCGGCAGAATCACTTCCTTGCTCCTAGAGGTGATCCCCCTTACAATCATCCCAACATCCTGTTTGCCTTGCTAGCTGCCTCTCCTGCACTGCTCAGAGTTATTCATACATGTATCCACCATGACCCTAGGTCTTTTCCCCTATTGAGGCCCTCCAGCCTCCCTCCAGGTGTACCTGTGTTTAGGATTTCCGACCAAGATGCAACACCTTGCACTTGGTGATATTGAAATTTAATTTCCATGTGTGAGCCCAGCTTTCCAGGGTGTCCAGGTCCCCTTGCAGGGCCACCCTCCTCTTCTCCTCAACTACTGCTCCCATCTTGGAGTCATCCGCGAAGAGACTCATTTCACACCCTATACCCTCCCTGATGTCCGATGGTAAGCCATTAAATAGGATCGACCCAGGACCGGAGCCCTGTGGTACCCCACTACCAACCTCTCAAGGATTTGAGAGCTCCTCAGAGACCACTACTCTCTGAGTGCATCCAGCTAGCCAGTTTTCAATCCATCTGACCATCAAGGCCTACTCTAACTCCATCAGTTTCTCCACCAGACCATTGTGGGGAACAGAGTCAAAGCGCTTTGGTTGAAGTCCAAGAATAATACATCCACAGGCTTACCCTGTCCAGTTCTGATGTTACCCATTCATAGAACTCCACAAGGTTGGTTTGAATGATCTACCTAGCACAAACCCATGTTGCCGACTATCCAGACATCCCACCTCCTCCAAGTACACCCCAATCATTCCTTTAGTATACTCTTCCATTAATTTTCCCACCACGAGGTCAAACTGATGGGTCTATAGTTACCTGGTACTTCCCTTGACCCCCTTTATGGATTGGTACCACATGTGCCCTCTCGCCAATCACTAGTACCCTCCTGTCTCAAGTGACCTGCTGAAAAGCTCCGCCGGTGCAGCCAGTATGTCCGTAATTCCCATAGTACTCTGGATGAATGCCATCCGCGCTGAATTTGTTTTCTTTAGGCCTTGAGGGCTAACCACACCCTTTGGTGGAGATAGCATCATCCGTCCACTCCCCTTACTGGTCTTTTACCTTATCCAGATGTGACACCCTGGGGTACTCCTTTCTCCCTCTCGCTCCATTTCTGTTGCTCCCTGATCCTCTCCCTGCCGCCTATCCCCTTCATGCCTTGCTTGTAGATATCCCATCCCCTTCCTAGTAACACAGAGGCAAAGTACTTGTTAAATACTTCTGCCTGGCCCTCGCCTCTTCCACCCACCCTCCTTCTGATCTCAATCTGCTGAGATGGCCTTGTTTTCTCCGCTCCCCAATGTGCCGGAAGAACCCTTTTTCCCTATGTCTCCCCTGTGCCAGCTGTTTTACTTGGCCTTTTGTCTTCACCATACGGGTGACTTTTCTAGATGCAAGTTGGCACATTTTTATCCCTATCCCTCTTGTTGTTTTATATTTTTTGTAGGCCGCCTTCTTTTCTCTGACTGCTACCTGTACCTCACTGGACCACCAGCATGGTTTATTGACCTTGCTCCCTTACGTTTCAACTTAGAGCAGATCCTGACTGCCTCATGAAGTCCCCGTTTTATGACCTCCCATCTCCTTTCCACACTTGTCGTTGAGGTAATCCCCTTCAAGTGATCCTTGAGAATATTTCCCATGCCCATAAAGTCTGCCCCCCTGAAGTCCACTGCCAGTGTCCTAGATCTCACCCCCACTCCCCCCATGCTTATTTGAAACCAGACAGTATTGTGGTCACTCCCAGTCAGGGGGTCCTGTACAACTGTCCCTACCAGATACCCATCTGCCAGAGACCACATCCAGGACATGCCTCCTTGTGGGTTCCATCACATGCTGTGTTAAGAACACATCCTGGAAGCCATCTAGCGACCCTCTGCTCCTTGGCCACCCTAGAGGACATGGTTCCCAGTTTGTACCTGCATATTAAGGTCCCCATCAACACCACTCCTTCCCCTTTTGGACCACACTGGGCAATGATGTTGTCCAGCAACCATCTCTAGAACATCACTCATCCCAGGGGCCTATATGCTACTCTCAGCTTGACCGTGTCTCCTGCTGGGGATCGTATAGTGACCATGAGCCTCACGTTTCCCTCTGCCTCTTCTACCATAGTAATTTCTATATCATCTCTAATGAACATAGCCCTCCACCCCTCTGACCTCCTTTCTATCCTTCCTAAGCATAGTGTACCCCTGTACATTTTGGGTCCCAGTCATGGTTTTGTTGTGCACGTCTCCATTGACCATATACATCCACCCCCCCTCGAACAGCATGGCCTGGAACTCGACAACTTGTTTCCCAAGCTCCTGGCATTTACTAACACCAACCCCCAACCCTTATCCCTGATCCTCTTTGTCGAACCCCACCCAGATTCCTTATACTTCCATCCTCTCCTGCTCCTCCTGAAACCTCCACCTCCAGTCTGTTTCCCCCCTCCCCCTCTTGGGCTTGATGGCTACTCCCCTCATCTGGAGAAGAGGGCTTCTGGTCAGCCCCTCCCTCATCCCTTCCCCCTTACAAGTTTAAACCCCACCTTTCTTGTATGTAGTCAGCCATCCCCTGTTTAAGGACTTCCTTCCCTAATGGGGCAAGATGAAACCTGTCCTTGGCATATAGTCCCTTATCCTCCCAAACTCCATTCCAGTTCCCTAACACCCCCAACCCATTCTCTTCACCCCACTTCCTGAGCCAGTCATATGTCTTCAAGGAACTGACTGGGGCAGTGAGGAAGCTCACTGCCACAGTAAGGGGGCTGAGCTGGCCAGGCAGCAATGCAACAACTCCAGTGCATGCCATTGTCATGCGGGAGCTGTCCCCCTAGATCAAGGCCAGCTACTTGGTATGGTCTTCATTGATCTCACCAAGCCTTTGACCTAGTGGACAACCAGCTGCTTGAAGGGTACCTGAAATCCCTGGGACTTGATGAACTACCTTATGGTGGTTCGCTAACTACCTCCATGGCAGGACACAAGTTGTCCGCTGGCTGGCAGGTTGCCAGATCTGATGTGCATCAGGTAACTGATGGGGTTCTTCAGAGCTCCATCTCAGGCCTTCTGCTGTTTTCACTATATGTGAACAGCTTACCACATAACTGTGGTGGGGCAAGGGTTACCCTGTATGCAGACGATGCCATATTGTACAGAACCTCTAATGACACGGCATCCCTAAACCTGTCACTAAGTCAGGATCTGCTAACTCTTGAGCAGTGGTTCCATGGCAACAAACCAGTATTAAACAGTAAAAGAAACAAGGCCATGCTTTTCGGCCCTAAGAACCTGCTGGCAAACAGATCTAACCTACTAACTCTCTCACTCTCAAATGGTTCAAAAATTGAAATTGTTAACTGTATAAGGTACCTGGGAATGTTTATAGACCATGAAATGATTTTTAGAAGCCACATTGACCACATAACCAAAGTGATCAATCAAAAGCTCAGTTTTCTATACAGGCTAACCCCTTTCCTAACCAGGGAGTCAAAACTTATTGTCAATAATGGAACTATCCTACCCACTTTTCTGTACGGAGCCACGCTGCTGCAATCATTGAAGGCCACAGAAATGGGGCATCTGAGAACACTATTCCACCGAGTCAGTTGTTTTGTGGCTGGAGCACATTATATGGAGCATCATTGCATAATGCTGAGCACCATAACCTGACCATCCCTAGAAGCAAGCTAGCATAATTGTAATTCATGTTTGGTATACAACCACAGTAGCCAGATGCTCCCAAGTCTTGCAAACCTAATGAGTCTCAGACTGTGTAGCAGAAACCCCAGATCCTCCGACCACAAACTTCCGCAGGTTCTCAGGGCCAGGTCCATGCATGGACAGAGATCCACTAGGTCAGTCCTCCCCAGACTCTGGAATAATCTTCCTAAAGAACTGCAGGACTGCAAATCCCTTGCTGGTTTCAAATTGGGACTTAAGTCTCACCTGATTAATATGACTACCTGTTCTTGCTACCGATGACCGCGTACTTGAATCCATGGAGGTGTTCCCCAAACAACCTCATGCTTGAATAGTTCCCCCATGTTGAACTCAGCTTGGGAACCAATAAACTAAAACATGGCTTACAACCTTTTGCCCATGGCTATGTGTTGTATCTGCTAACACACTCTGTCCTTTTCTTGTCAACTTTGTATAACTTCACAGTCGTATATATGGAACCATTGTCATGTACTTGTCAACTTCTAAAACCTCTCAATCATATGTGTTAAACCTCCTTTTTTTCCCCTTTAGGTACCTGTATCTAATTCTGGGTTGCCCCTGTAAAAGAGACTGTCATGGTCTCAGTGGGCTTACCTGGCCACCAAACATTTAAATAAGTAAATAAAATATAGTGGCAGGTCAGTGTCAGCTAGCACACCTGCAACAGCTTTGACCATGAGCACTTTCTGAACCCCTGGATGACACCTGGCCTTGGCATTATCTAGCAGAAAGCATGGGCATGACCGTCCCAGGGTGTCACCATCCCCACACACATCACCCTACACTTCCCCAGTCCACATGACCCCCACCACATGGCCTCTTGTCCAGTCATTTGTACGTATTTGTGGTGGATGGAGGCCTTGATGTTTGGGAGCTGCACTTGACATTCCCTTCCCTCACATGTACCCTTCCCATGACCCTTGTTTTACATTCCCAACCCCCACTCCATCCCTGTAACCCCACTGCATCATCCTGAGTTTCTTTTGTTAGTTGTGTACATTCATTTCACATTGTTTGTTTGTAAATACTATATCATAACAATATTGAATGCATAAATGGTGTCCATGTTGTTTGCATTCATCTGTCCTTCCCTGTCAGTGCTCTGATGATGTTTGCCCGATGTTCTTGGGACCCCCTGGCCATGCATGAGTCACACCTATTGAACTGCTCCACTATCCTATGCACTTCTTGCTCCAAGTCACTGTCACCATGTTCCTCAGGTTCCAGCAGGTGTATTCCATGGTTGAGTGACATGTTGTGTATCATACAACATGCTAGGAATATGCAATATGCCTTCTGAAGAGATGTTATAGGGCACCACCTAAATTGGTCCAGGCATCTGAAGTGCATTTTGAGCATGCCAAAGATGCACTTAATGAGGTTACGTGTTGCGTGGTGTGCCTCATCATATGTGTCCTCAGTCACATTTGATGGCCAAAGGACTGGTGTAAGGAGCCAGGGTCGCAAGGGATAGACACCATCCCCTATAGGATACATATACAATTGTTAGCACATGTTCAGTGTGTAGCTGACCCTGTCCTCTTGGCAGCCCCTATTGTGTTGTTCATCCTGTGTACATGTACACCTTCACCTCCCCACCATCTCTTCTATGCATCATGTGGGTGCTGTATTGTGGCACTGTACCCTCTATGGGGGGATTGGGGGGCCTGCTGCATTTACTCACTGACAAGATGTCCACTGGGGTATTTGGCCAGCCTCAAATGTCTGGCACAGCTGCTACTGGTGCCATATTAAGGCATCCTTGGCACTGCCAGGGTACCATGCTAGGACATTGATGATGTGCCCAATTGCATTGCACACCACCTGGCAGTTGATGGAATAGTTCCCCTTCCTGTTCAGGAAAGTGTCTGCCACTTCACCAGGGGTGCCCAGATGGCAACATGGGTGCAGCCAATGGTACTAAGTAATGCTGATAGGTGCACAACCCAATAGAATTACTGCATTCTTCCTCTGTGCTCTACTGCTGTACTGGGGAATACAATGACTTTACCAGCATGTGGTAACAGGGCACCTAGAAATTGGGCCAGAAGGTGTGAGGTGGCAGACTGTGACATGCCAGTGGTATCACCAACTGGTGTCTGGGAGAACCTGGTGGCTAAGAAGCACATCACAGCTGTCACATTTTCCTCAACTGACAAGGCATGGCTGCATTAGGTGGTACACTGCAGCTACTCCTGGAGGAGCTCACAAAGTTGACTCGGCAGGGCCCTACTGAGATGATACCAGCCCACAAGGTGGTCATCTGTGAGTGTCTCAAAGGACACTCAGAGCCAGTACATTCTGTTTTCAGCATATGTCCTTGGCCTGCAGAGTGGCCCAGGGTAGCCTTCTGCCCTCTCTTCCTCCTCTGTGACTGCAGCCATCAGGTGCACCATGATGCTGTTGCATACAACCATGTTGTCTGTTGCTGCTTTTATAGGCATTAACGTGCACCGCTCTGTATGTTGCGCTAACACATGTTGCGCAGTGCTATGGTGTTGAATATACTGTTGCACCTGTATTCATGTCCCCTCACTTGGCACCACGCATACATAATTGTTTTGCACTGGTGCTACACTGTTGCACTGATGCTATTTGGTCTTATGAATATTGCAACCCCATACAAACGGAACACAAATCCTGCACAAACAGTTTGTGCTCAGCACAAAATTTTGATTATCTGGCCCCTGGCCTTGAATCAGGCAATAAATTTTCACCAGAGGTGTTGTAAAATAAAACAATTATCTATAGTGGAACAATTTAATTGAAACCAAACTGTAAAGTCCACCAACAGCAGTAAGTTGTTTATGTAATGAGAAGAATGCTTCTAGAAAATATCTTCTCAGATATATCCAACAAACTAATTGGCCAGTACATTTTAAGATCCGACCTAGTACCTTTTGTGAAGATTGGGACAATTTTTGTAACCTTCCAAGATTAAGGAAAAAAAAACATCTTTTAAACATTTATCAAAAAAGGAGAACACATCTGCCCAAATTAAGGAGCCTGCATATCAGCTTCAGTTGAAATCAAATCTGGCCCAAGAGCTTTTTTACACTTTAAATAAGTAATTGCAAAAATCACTTCATGTATAGAAAAATAATCAATTGGACTGCACTGTATATAAACGTATAAGTGTCACATCATAATAACAGGTCATAGAACAATGAAGTGAAGTATTCAAGCTAAGAATTTTCAGTCTGCCCATAGAGTTGCGTAAGGTTTACCAATCTATAGCTGTGGCAACCTCCTGGTTCATCAGAAACCCTGCACCCTAATCTCTAAAAATGGGGATCCCTGCAACACAGTCCTGAGAGTTGCTGCAGCTGCAGAGTTGTGCCGAACATGTGGCACACATGAGGGGTTTGAATGAGGGTCCTGTCAAGTCCCACCTGGCACAAGCGTAAATGAGCCATGGAAGTTGGTTACAATGCTTGGAAGGTGAGAACAGGAGGATGATGAAGCAGGAGGCTGCCATTGGGGGTGACAGGGGTATGGCAGCAGTGAGGGGGAGCTGAGGAGGCACTCCATGGGGGTGCCATGCTGCAGTGTAACAGAACAGATCAGCCCTGGTGGGGGGGGTTGGCACAGCCGGATCATCAGGACATGAAGCCCAGCTGACAACAGCCTAGGACCTGCTTCTCAGGACCCACACTCCCATACATGTGGCAGTTGGCAGTGGGTGCATTTGCAGGGTGCATTCAGTGGATGGATACATGCCCCAGGCACAACATCCTCCAGTACACAGCCCCCTGCTGTGGTGGCCGTCAGATGCCCACCTATGCTGCCAGGGACCGTAGGTCTTGTGGTGCATGTGCCAGGGCTGTTGTCACCTGGGCTTCATGTCCTGATGGTCTGGCCATGCTAACCCCCTCCATCAGGGCTGATCGGCTCTGTTACACTGCAGCATGGCATCCCCACTGGGTACCTCCTCAGCTCCTGTTCACTGCTACTGTACCCTCATCATCCTCCATGGCATCCCCACTGCTCCATCAGCCCTGTCCCCACCTTCCATATTCCTCAACTGCCACCCTGACAGGCAGTGTTGCAAGGCCCTTATAGCAGCTTCTGGCTGGTCTAATGTGAGCCCCCTTGTGTAACCATGGTAGGGCTTCTGGAATTTGAAATAAGGAGGTGGTGCAGCGCAGCCATGGTGCAAGACCTACAGCACTACGGCACAGCCTGTGGATTGCTGCAAGCCTGACGCAAGGTGATCTGGCTCAAGGGCTCCAACTGGAGCCACAAGGACCAACTGAAAATCAGTAATGACGCAAGGTGCTGCACAATGGCCTCTTGTGTCATACCTATTTGATGCAGGCAGCTTGGTCATTCCAGCACCTTTGAAAATTGAGCCCTATGCATCTATAGTATTCACAAAATTAAAAGTTTCCTTGGCAACAGAAAAAAGTATACTGGAATATCGTCCCACTCACCCAAAATAACAAACTAGATATTCACTTCAATAAATGTATTGTTTACATTTACTAGTAATATTGAACATAGACTCACATTGTTTATGATAATATTCATGCTTTTTTCCTTGAAGGAAATTTTTTATGATTTCCTCTCTCTGTTTAAGAGTCTACAGTTAGATCCAGGAGGCTGTAACTTAGTAGCTTTTACCAGTGCAAACAAATTAGCTTTCTCACACCTACAAGCCTGATCAAACCACCTTTTGTTACCTCTAATACTGCCCTTGGCAACAGCATAAAGGATGGCACCTAAACTGGAAAACAAAAGTTCCAGGGATTTATATAGTTCTGTAATCGTAAGATGATCACAATCAGATTGTAAACATGAGTCTAAAAATACAAACAGTATATGATGTACGTCAGAAGAAATGTCATCTGTCCATATGATTCTCTGTTTCTGACTTCAATTTTTGATGTCCTAAATGGATCTCAGAAGACAAAGGTTTAGTAGAAGTCCAAATTGATCCACCCACTATCCAGCGGTAGATGATCACTTTCAATTCAATTGATCAGGTTAAGAATAGCACAGCACTCAATGGGTCCATCCCAAACAGCATAATCAATAATAGATGTTCCTAATGGAAAAACATACATCCACTGTCCTTCCTCATCACCAGGTAGTCTGTCATTAAGGGGATACAAATTATATTTATGCAAAAATCTAATAAAACCATAACTAATATTATTTACCTTCATATCCCTGGCTTTCCTATCAGGTAGAATCTGCACACTGCATATTGACCCTACAGCTGAATTATCCAAGAGACCATCTAACACCCCTATCCTAGCATCAAAATCTCCCAAAATTAAAATTCCAGTACCCTCACATCTCTGATATAATTCCTCTAAAAGGTTCCCTAGGGCACCCCATGGATGATCAATCACAAATTTAGAGGAAGAGGGTGGAATATATAAATTCAAGAGTAAAAAAAAACAAAATTAAAGAGCAGTTTTCTAGTAGCTGCCTCCCCTAATGTGGTTGATAACTGACCTGGCCAGGAGTTTACTACCAAAATCCCACATTGAAATATTCCTTGCATAAAAAGTTATATCCCTCATAAATCTGTTTTGTGCCATAGCCACAAAAAATGAACCAACTTCCTGAACTGAAAGCCACTACCCCACGCTGGCCCATTCAGCTCTGTTCTGTGATGTCACAAAACGAAAGTTGCATGTCCACACCCCATTGACTTCTATGGGAGCAATATTTCCATACATTATTATACCACTTACAGTTGTGATTGTAATAAATCAAAGCAACCGATCGACTAATAGGGTTGCTTTGATTCCCACAACTTCCACTTGCATACTGGGTGTCTCTGAATAAGTCTCTTAACCACCCCACTGCTCCCAGTTCACCAATAAAATTAGGCTTTTCCTGGTTACTAAAAAAAAGTCCTCTATATGGTTTATCAATGTCAACATTGGCTCTTTTTTAGGGCTGCATGGACGGAGCCCTGCAGTCCTTTTGCTAGGACTAGGAGAAAAGTAGCTTGGGAATGAACAACCTCATAAGGTGACAAAAACTCCCCTCTGTGCCTGTGCACCATGGCCCGCTGGGTGCTCGCACTACTTTTTTTTACCTACCGCACGCTACAGTTGCTTCTTTTTTACTTTAATATTACTTTTCCTGAGCCCTAATAATACATGCAGAGTCCTGCACATAGTAGAAAATTGATGTTGCAGTGTGCATGTGAGACAGAGAGAGAGAGAGAGAGAGAGAAGAGAGACACACACAGAAGGAGAGACACAATGACAACTTCAGAACATTGCTGCAGTCTCCTCTCTCTCTGCGTCTCTCTCTCTCTCTCTCTGTAACCTACTTGTGAGGGTGAAGAGTGCATAATGAGTTGCAAGCACTTCGACTAGTTTTTTAAATTTATTTATTGTTACACACACCGACACAGACACACACATACACACACAGGTGAAGCACCTACCTGAATGGCTGGGAAACAGTGCTTGAGCTGACAGACATGCTGCTCTTCATTTTTATTTGTGATAAGCGATTACAATTTGAAAATAAGTATCATTTATATGGGTTAGTTTGTTTAAGAAATGAATACTCTTTCTACTCTGCCGAGATCAGCAGCAACATCTAGTGGCTCCACTCAGTCACCATGCCTGGTCAACAACAGTAGCAGGAAACAATAAAACAAGCATTTGTCAATGCCGAATGTTTGCTTACTGGCATTGGCAGTGGTAGTGTAGAAGTTACAGAGCTGCGTAATAGGAATGGCAGTGAAGTATTGAACTGAAGCCAACCCCACCACCACCCTGCAGAGAGTGACAGGCATAGGGGTGTGCATTTGGGTCGTCAGGCATAACGGCCATGCCATTTCACCACACCCCACTCTGCAGAGACTGACAAGTGTCACATGTTCCTAGGGGGCTTTGGCCTTATGCACACCCATTTCATTAGTAAATATGGTGAGATGGGTGCAATATAGGAGAATGGGGTGAAGTTTGGGGCCGAAGAGTCCAAGGCATACCTCGATGCCTCTCAGTGACTGCAGGGTGTGGAATGGTATGAGCATCACAGGCAAGAATCCCAAGTCACACCCCTGATTCCTGTCATTCTCTATAGGGTTGGGTGATTTAGTTGAAAAGCCTAATACCTCGGGCATTCGTTGGTATTTTAACTCCAAATTTTCAACATGTTTGTTTTGTGACCCCACCTCATGAACAGGGGGAATATCAGGTTGGTAGCCGAAAGCTGCTTATGCACAGTGACTACGGGATTTAGCACCACAGGTGCAAAAATATTCCGAACAGGCTGTAAAAAATGACGGCTGTATTCTGTCATGGGGAGGTGTAAAAATGGCTATGTTGCAAATGTGTAGTAAAAATATGTAAAAATGGTGAAGTCAATGAGACATAGAAACTGTACAACGACAACTGTATATAAGTAGGTTGGGGATATTTTATAGCAGATTGTCAACTCAGGCATTTTGGTGCCTCCGATCATGAACAGTGTCACTGTGATTTTCTTTATCTGTGCCGAACAATGATTTCCGACAGCGACCACGCATCTCTGCACTGAAAGTGTGAAAACACACTTCGGCCATGTTGTGAAAAATGGCAGCTGTACTGTTCATAAGGAAGTGTTGAAAAATGCCACTAGTGAAAATCTGGCCTGAAAATATTACAAAGTCATGAACTAACGAGGATGCATGGAAACTGCACAATGCTAACTCGTAACACAGTCATTTTATGGACTTTTGTCACCAAATTTTCAACATAGCCATTTTAAGACTTCTGCTCATGAACAATGTAAGTGTGATTTTCTTAATGTGTCCTAAACATTGCTTTCGCACACCAACAGCACCATTGTGCGTTACATGTGCGATAACACATTTTGGGTGACATATGAAAAACTGCAGCTGTACTGTTTGTAAGGAAGTTTAACAAAATGGACATGTTGAAAATCTAGAGTGAAAATATTCAATTTGCAAACTTACGAGCATGCATAGGAACTGTGCAACGCACGCTCGTAAAAGTCATTTGTAGGCATTTTTCCACCAATTTTTCAACATAGCCATTTTAAGACCTCTGCTCATGAGCAGTGTCACTGTGGTTTTGTTAATGTGTCCCATACATTGAACTTGCACACCGACTGCGCCATTGTGCGCTACATGGGCAGAAACACGTTTTGGGCAGGATGTGAAAAATGACAGCTGTACTGCTCATAAGGAGGTGTGGAAAAATGGCAATGTTGGAAATCTGGAGTGGAAATATTGAAAATTCACAAACCTACGAGCGTGCGTGGGAACTGTGCAACGCACACTCGTAAAACAGTCATTTTTAGGAATTCTGTCACCAAATTTTCAACATTGCCATTTTCAGATCTCTGCTCATGAACAGTGACACTGTGATTTCCTTAATGTGTCCCTATACACTGAATTCGCACGACTATGCCATGCCGCTACATGGGCAGAAACACGTTTTGGGTGAGATGTGAAAAATGACAGCTGTACTACTCATAAGAAGGTGTGGAAAAATGGCAATGTTGAAAATCTGGAGTGGAAATATTGAAAATTCGCAAACCTATGAGCGTGCGTAGGAACTGCGTAACGCACGCTCGTAAAACAGTCATTTTTAGGAATTTTTTCACCAAATTTTCAACATAGCCATTTCAAGACCTCTGCTCATGAACAGTGTCACTGTGATTTTCTTAATTTGTCCCATACATTGATTTCGCACACCGACTGCGCCATTCTGCACTACAAGGGCGGAAACACATTTTGCGTGAAGCTGCGCATGCCTTCGTCAAACAGTCATTTTTTTATTTATATCAATTAATGATGGTTCTTCGATGACGATAAACACTGTCATGCGTGTATCTGTTCGTGATTTCGTAGTCACCGTGCGAAATCACTCTTCGCCCAAATAACGCCATGACAGTGACATCATTGGCGAGAAGGGGTCCCAAAACCCCATGTTGAAAATTTGGTGCAAAAATTCCAAAAATGCCTGAGATATGCAATAAAGTTGAACCCCTCCTATCCAGCCCATTATACAGCTTACCGGCATTTCCTCAGTTCGCGGTCGGCTTTGAAGTGTGCAGACATGTTCCCGGTCCACCGAAGATCGTCGCGCCGGAGTCCGGAGGTAAGTATGGGGTAAGGGGGGTGTGGGGAGGCTGGGTGCGCAGTGGGTGGGTGCGGATGTGGGAGGTGGCCTCAGGAGACGCCGGGGACAGTTTCGCTTTACAGGGGAACAAAGAAAAGATGTCGCGGGATCGATTGCCACGCTTGGGTGGGCTCCCCAGCGTGGCGCACAACGACTTTGGGGCATTCAGCCGACGGGAATTGGGCACCCTGGCCGGCAAAAACTATAGATTGCTTTGCCACGCTGGGGTGGGCTCCCAGCGTGGCACAAGGACCTTGGGGGGCCTTTAGCTGATGGGGGATTGGGCACCCCGTCTGCATCATCATTCATTGCCACGCTAGTGGGCTCCCAGCGTGGCACCAAACACTAGGAAGGGGTGAGGAGATGATGCAGCCGTAGCTGTGAGGATTGGGCACCCTGTCGGCTACTCCCGTTGCTGCAGGGGCGCCCGTCTGCAGCTCGGGAGGAGCTGTGCGTGAGCAGCTTCTATCGCTGCTCACCCTGCTGTAGCTCCCCTTCAATCAGGAACACTGCATTTTGGAGCGGTCAGAGACAGCTCCAAAATGCATTGACTTACAGGGGCCGCGCCTGCCAGGACACTGCCTGAATTGGAGGAGGAGGTGACACACCTCCGAAATCTCCGATGAAGGCACTATGTTTCTTGCACATGCGTGCAAGCAAACATAAAAATGGCGATGGACAAGAAGCTGCAGTAAAATACATTTACTTTCATTCATCAAATTCATAAAAAGCACACTTACAGTTTATGTTGCAGTGCATACATCAAATGGCAGACAGTGAACAAAGAGTGTAACAAATGTTGTTGACTCAACGGGCACCAGCATTTATTATTAGAACATTGTATTTGTAATTGAATGATGAGACGCTACTTGTGTAAAAAGTGGCATCAGAATGTATGGCTTAAGACAATGGCAGCTCGGTACTCATGGGTTCACCAGTAAATATAAGGACTGCTGCAGTGAAGGGAAGAAAAGTACCTGAAAACTTGCCTAGCAAGGTTAAACGATGCAGGAAAACCCTGACCTCAGTGTCTTTCTGGTCTAGGCATTCTGGAGGATACAAACATCTTTTTGGTCACAGCATATGTAAGGCAATGCAACAAAAAGAAGCAAGCTCACAAACTTTTCTATTAGGACTAATTTGGGTCTACATCACCTGCAAAATATTTTTTTTTCTTTTATATTGGTCTACAGGGAAGATTACATGACAGCTCCCCCCAGCCCCACCCCCACTCCATTATACAAACTGCACTGCAGACTAGGGAGACTGTAAATCTTATTAAATATACAGTTTCTACAAAAGGAAGGTGGTCATAGTTGAATGTAGACCCAGTGATCAAAATAAGAACACACTTGCAACAAAATACATAGGGCCAGATATTCAAAACTTTGCACTGGGCCCAAACTGTTTCTGCAGAGTTAGCGCCGGGTTACCACAGGTCTACCATATTTAAAAGGTCAAATAGCACATGCAAACTGCATTAGCACTGGGCAAAATTATAATGTGTGCAAGGGGCAAACTGAGGGGGGCGAGTACATGAATACAGGTAAAATGCTATATTCAGCGAATAGCGTTGCACAAAGTGTTTTTGCGCTACTTGGTGCAACACTTTGAGGGGTGCAAATTACCTCCCAGGAAAAGGTAGTCTTAATTCTGGCAAACCAGCTTTGCATGACTTTGTGGCTTTGTGTGACTTTTGCGTGGGTTTGTGTGACCCTAACCAGTAAGTATGACACATAGAAATAAGCCAGACAAAGAGGAAACATGCTGCTCACTGATGGCATCCCTATGATGCCATCATCTGCCACCAGTCCCAGCCATACCAGGCAGTAAGTGGTGACCCGGCTACCAGTGGACACTATGGTAGTGCGGCCATACAGCACACACCTGCAGACCACCCTAAGGTGGACACCAACAGACACCAGCACACACATACAGCACTGTGGGCATAGAGGGTGTTGAGGGGAGGGTGTACAAGTGGCCAGGCTACACCACAGACTGGGTGCAGCCACAAGGCTGGGACAAACCATGCAGTGCAAATGGGCCAGTGTGTTGGGAATACCCCAACACCAGTGTGTCTGTCTGATGGTATGTGCCCCTCCCAGCCATATACCACATATCTGTACAGATACCACAGCACACACAGCCAGCCATGTATATGTCACTGTGAGCATTCCATGCCAGTGGTGCAGCATCTGTGGGTCACACAACAGCATAATGGTGATGTCCACTGTCAGTAAACACCTGCAAGTTGGGCCTGTCACTGTGTGTAGTGCAGTGGTCATCACTGCCCTGCATATCACAGGCATTGCTATGTCCCCTCACACTACTGGCCCCCTTGCTACTGTAGTGTCTGCTATGCTCTGTAGCATGAACTACAATTTGACAATTGCATGCAGCACCACCACCTGTGCCTGTGCTGAGTAGTCCCCTGGGGCACAATATTATATGCTGTACTGTAAAAATGTAACCTGCAGCTACCACTATACACTGCCAAACTGACCTACAGGTGGAGCTATGGGCAGAACCTGCCAGCCAGCCCCTGTACTTCCAGACTAATCTACAGGTGGAGCAGTGGGACCCTGCAATAGTGCTGGGAAAACTGCATGCAAATCAGGTCATAATGAGAGATGCTAATCTGGATGTTTGCCCAGAGAC
This sequence comes from Neoceratodus forsteri, assembly GCA_016271365.2. NCBI lineage: Eukaryota > Metazoa > Chordata > Ceratodontiformes > Ceratodontidae > Neoceratodus > Neoceratodus forsteri. The sequence goes on from CM028131.1 coordinate 203,141,157, forward strand.
TACCTAAGTAGGCTCATTTGCATGTCACTTTTGAATATAGCAAAGTTTTGCCCCAGGCAAACGTGACTGCACCGGGCAAACAGCATAGCTCTGTGCTAAACCTGTTCAAATGTGTTTTTGCCATGCAAACATTTAGGAAATGTAGATTTTTGCACAATGTAATATCACATGCGCTAATGCTGGCAGCGTTACCAACTCCACTCCTCTGCTAGCACACACACTGGCCACATAATTCACCTCTACCTTCCTTCACGTCGCTGTGAACTGGGATGCGGTTGTGGGTTGCACTTCCTGGTTGCTATATTCAGAGCTGTCTTTTTCCTGGGCTATTTTTGCACTGCACTCCCAGCTCAGTTTGCCCGGCTTCCTTATCATGCTATATTCCGCATGTTTACCACTGGGGTTATCCCTTATGAATATAGCAGTCTATTGGTTCTGGGCTAATTTAGAATGCTGGGCAGAGCTAATTTGGTCCCAGGGCAAAGTTTTGAATATCTGGCCCCTACTGTGTTATGTGTGACAGTGTACTTGAGACCCTTCCTTCTCTAAATGAGATGGGAGAGGGTACAGCTACCGGTTATGCTGATAACAAATTCAGCTAGAGCAACACTAGAAGAAACAAGCATTTGTCAATTCTGAATGTTGTCTCGCTGGCATTGGCATTGGTAGTGCAGGAGTTAGAGACACATAATAGGAATGGCAGTGAAGTTCCCCATAACTGGGGACTGTATGTAGTTCTTCCTCCCCCCATATAGTATTGACTTATATAGGTATGCTTGGTTGCCATACAGGTTATTCCCCAGTTTCATTGCACCCGACTTTTTGGTTCTTACCCCTGGACCACAGTACTCTTAAACGTTGCAAAGATTCTCAGATGTCAACATCAGTACAGGACGGGAAGCCAGGGTTGTTGTTTAATGTCGGGGTTGTGCTTCTGGGGGGGACCTGGGAGACCAGAAATAGATTAGTTGATGACTGGATATGCAGAATCCATTCAAAGTCATATCTCATAATGTAGACGAGCTGGTGGGTCCCATCAAGAGAGATTGTACAATTTGAGTACTTAGAAAACTAAATCCAGATGTTCTCCTTTTGCAAGAAACTCATCTCTCCTCTTCTGAGCATCAAAAGTTGCTCAGATTTGGTTTCTCGAATCTAGTTGCGTCCTCCTACCGAAGGGGCAGGAGGAGGGGATTGGTGATTCTGATCCCGGAATGATCGAAACTTCGGCTCATTGACCAGTACTCAGATGGGGAGGGCAGACTGGCCTTGGCAGTAGTTAAGATGAGTCAACAGATTCTAACAGTTTGCAGTGTTTATATTCCACCAGGCTCAGATGCCTCCACCATACAATGTCTGATGGATGTCATTCTGACCAGGCAGCAGGGAATTTTAATCATTGGAGGGGACTTAAACTGCCAGCTAAATCCCTCGCTTGATTTATCTGCTACCCGCCCATCCCCACAATCTTCTGGGCAGAAGCACTTAAGGCCTCTACTTCATGACGTAGGGTTAGTAGATGTATGGAGACAACTTCACCCCTCATATAGAAAATTCACGTATTACTCTAATGCATTTAAACACTATTCTTGATTGGACTATTTTTGTTTGGTCAAGGAACATACTGATTTGGTACAGGCAGTGCATATCTTTAATATCTGCCTATCTGATCATGCCCCAATCACTTTGGAACTTGGTATCCAGAAGGATAAGATAAAAACCTATTGGCGGTTTAACCCCTCTTTGCTCAGAGACAAAGAATTTAAAGACCTGCTTGAGAAACGTATTCCGGAGATTTTGGGAGATAATTCATCTCCCCAGACCTCGCCTCAGATTCTCTGGGACATGCTCAAGGTGGTTTTAAGGAGCTATATTATATCATGCGCCTCACATAGGAAGAAACAAGCTGACTTAGCTCCATCAGACCTACAGGAGAAACTTAGATTTCTCCAGAAGGCACATATGCAGGGCGACACTGACCTCTTCCCCTTAATAACTCAAACATAGTACAAGATTTGGCAGTTACTGACGGTCAGGACTGAGCGGGCCCTGGCCTGGTTGAGGCAGTGCTATTATGAGGAAGGGACTCGAGCTTCTAAACTTTTAGCTTATCGGCTTCTAAATCAAATACAACAAAACACCATTTCTAAAATCAAAGATCCTGGAATCGGGCAAACTAAGTATACGACATTGCATATATTAAATGCCTTTAGCGAATATTATCAGAATCTTTATTCTTCTCCTACAGAGCTGGATCCACAAAAAACTGCATCCTTCTTCTCTCAGCTTCATCTTTCTTCCCTTTCAGCCTCACAACAAGCCCAGTTAATAGCCCCGATCCCAGAATAAGAACTTCAGGCTACTATACAGGGCCTTAAAAATGGAAAACCCCAGGCCTGGATGGTTATGGGGCAGAATTTTATAAAGGCACATGGAACTTACTGGGATCCCCCCTTTTAGGGGTGCTGCAGACTTCCCATAGTACCTCTTCCTTTCCAGTGTCATGGAGACAAGCGACTATCTCTGTGATCCCTAAACCCCCAAAACCATCTCATCTATGTCACTCATATTGTGCTATCTTGGTACTCAATCAAGATTATAAGATTTATACAAGCATCTTAGCACACAGATTAGACCACATTCTCCCTTCATTAATACACCCAGATCAGTCAGGATTTATTAAAGGTAGACAAACAACAGATAATATCAAGCAAACTTTATATCTTATAGATCATGCTCTGTACTCACAATCTTCACTCTTGATACTAAGTCTCGATGCTCAAAAGGCCTTCGACATGGTCTCCTGGGATTTTCTTCAGGCGGTTTTACGCATATTCAAGTTCCCCACTCTTTTCACAGATGCTATTAGAGGAATCTACACAGATCCGGAAGCAGTAGTGAAACTCAACGGGTCTTACTCTGACCATTTTTCCTCTTCATAGGGGCACACGCCAGGGTTGCCCCCTATCCCCATACCTTTTTGCACTTTTTGAAGAACCAATGGTCCAGATGTTTCGACAAACCCCCCCACCTCCATGGATATAGAGTCTCCGATTTATCATACCATAAAATAGCATACTATGCTGACTAACCCAACCAGAAGAATCATTACAAACTTTAACTTCTCTTCTGAGTGAGATAGAGCTCCTGATGGGTTACACCATAAATCCTAATAAAACAGAAGCTTTACTCATACATTCCCACTTCTCCCAAGAGTTTATCTCAAAATATCCATATCGGTGGAACAAAACATATATTACATATCTTAGAATCAAAATTCCATCTGACTTATCGGCTCTTTATACTCTGAATTACTCTCATGTCTTCTATAAAATAAATTTGGATTTACTGAGGTGGACCCCCCCTCCCCCTTTCTTTGATGGCCAGAGTTCAATCTATTCAGATGAAATCTCTTCCAAAAATTCTTTACCTACTACAAAATATTCCACCACCTCTGTTGGTGGGAGATGTTCGAAGGTGGGACAGCGGTATTAGCCGATTACTACTGGCCAACCAACGACCCAGATTGTCAATGAGTAAGCTCCAGTGCTCTAAAGACAAAGGCGGATTATCTCTCCCTAATATATTCCTTTATGGGATGGCCTCCCTGTTCACCCATTTAACTACCTGGCTTATGCCCCGATCCCACGCCTTACTGTGGATGATAGTAGAACAAAATATGACAAGCACCCCCCTACATCATTGACTACTTTTTCAACCTAACAGCATTGCCCCATTTCAGGGGGGTCTAGATTTACCAGGGGCATGCTTAGAAGTTGGTTGAAATTTCTTGCTCACCCCTTCAACAAGTTCCTGTCCTCCTGGTAGAGTATTCCTTTGGAAGATCCCCATTGGGAGTGAGCCCGACTGGATACTACCTTCCAATCTTGGGCCCGTAGAGGCCTTTGTTATATACACCAATGTTTTGATAATGCGGTGTTCAAATCATTTGATCAACTCAAATGGAAATTTTCTTTGAGCAGATCGGATTTTTATAGATATTTACAAATTTATCTCTACGCCAGCTCGAAGATAGGGCTGGATGTCACTGACCAGCCGATCCCCCCTCTTGGTCTCCTATTATTGCAATTAGAAAGAGGAGGTGATCGGAGCCATTTGGTCTCTCGTCTCTACAAGGCCCTCCAGAAGGCGCCAATACAAATAATGGATCTGGTGCAATTTCATTGGGAGGCCGAACTTCAGATTGAACTATCTCAGAAGGACTGGCTCAGGATTTGGGGGAGATGGCATAAAACCTCTAGCTCCTATACCTGGAGGGAATATTCTTGGAAGGTGGTGTCCAGATACTTTCGCACACCACAGATTACTGCTAAATACCTGAATGGAGGGGATTCCTCTTGTTGGAGGAGGTGTGGGTGCGAGGTAGCCACACACACACCCACATTCTATGGTCCTGCCCGATGCTAAGACAATATCGGACAGCAATTAGTGATAGGATTGTGCTACTCTTCCCAGCACTTATTGTCCTCTCACTGGCCATGGCTCTCCTTCTTCACCTTCCCCAGGGATTCAGGGACACCCTTCAGGTATATCTTCTCAGTATTCTCTTGGGTGCAGCTAAGAAATGTGTTACAAGATTATGGTTTAGGCCGGATCCCCTTCTCATCTCATCCTCGGAGGACACGGTGTACGACATCTACATAGAAACATAGACTTTGATGGCAGATAAGCACCGCTAGGCCCATCTAGTCTGCCCATTTCCCTACCTACAGGATAGGCCGCAGGATCCTATTTAACCAACAGCCTATATCTTCCTGCCCCTACAAGAATTGCCTTGTCTGTCCCATGCATTCTTGAACTCTCCACAGTTTTAGACTCCATACTTCCTCAGGAAGGCTGTTCCATGCATCTACTACCTCTCTGTGAAATAATACTTCCTCACATTGCCCCTGAACCGCCTCCTTCTATCTTTAAATTGTGTCCCTTGTTCTTGCAAGTCTCTTTTCTGAAAGATGCTACCCTCTTGGACTTTGTTGATTCCTTGAGATATTTGAAAGTTTCATCATGTCCCCCTCTCCCTTCTTTCCTCAGGGTATGCATATTAAGCTCATTAGTCTCCTCACTATGACTTCTCTTGCAGACCCTGCACCATTTGCCCTCCTCTGGACTGCCTCTATCCTGTCTATGTCCTTGTGGAGATGGGGTCTCCAGAACTGGACACAGTATTCCAGATGAGGGTCTCACCAACTGTCTGTACAGAGGATAACAACTTCCCTGTTTTCTGCTGCTGATGCCTACTATACATCCCAGTATACCCCAGCCCTCCCTACTGCCTTCTCACATTGCTTGCTAACTTTAAGGTCATCTGATATAGATTACCCTGGGTCCCTTTCCTGTTTTGTTGTTGTTACTACCTCCCACCCATTGTGTATTCTTCCCTGGGTTCTTATTTCCCTGGTGCATTATTTTGCACTTTTTGCATTGAGTCCTAGCGCCATATGTCGACATTCCTCCAACCTTACCAAGTCCTTTTCATCCTTTCCACGCCTCCTTGTGTATCAACCCTGTTGCAGATCTTTGTGTCATCTGCAAAAAGGTATACTTTTCCTTCCAGTCCCTCTGCAATGCCACTGATGAAGACATTAAAAAGGACTGGACCCAATACTGAACCCTGTGGTACCCACTAGTAACCGCCCTTTCTTCAAGTGGGCTCCATTTACAATTACCTTCTGTGTCCTGTTGTCCAGCCAATGTTTACCAGGCTACCACCCTGGGACCCCACTCCCAGGCTGGTTAATTTGACTAATAATCTTTTGTGTGGGACTGTGTCAAATGCCTTGCTAGAACCTAGCTAGGCCATGTCACAGCCCCTCCTGGTCTACTACTTGTGGTGCCAGTCAAAGAAATCCTATTAGATTAGTCTGACATGACCTTCCTGCTGTGAACCCATGCTGCCTTGGATCCTGTGCTCCACTGACCTCTAGATACTCAACTATTCTTTCCTTCAGAGTGACCATCACTTTCCCTACCACAGAGGTCAGACTGACAGGTCTGTAGTTTCCTGCCTCTGTCTTGGTCCCTTTTGTGAGAGGGTCACATCCACCTTCCTCCAGTCCTCGGTGCCACCATCCTCCATGATTTATTAGAAAAGAGTAGCCAGTGGTTTCACTAGTTCCTTCCTTAATTCTTTTAGAATTCTGGGGTGAATTCCATCGGACCCATTGCTTTGTCCACCTTCAGTTTAGGAGTTCTTGCAGACCCTTTCTTCTGTGAAAGGACTGGGATCGACCCCCTATCAAGAGTGCTTCTGTTAATTGGTTAAGCACTTCCACCTCCTCTTTTGTGAATACTGAGCAGAAATATTACGTTCAGTATTCCTGCTTTTCACTGTCCCCCTCCTGCCCACCACCGTTTATTCTATTCAGCCTCACTATCCCCTCCTTTGTCTTTCTCACCTCACTGATGTACCTATAAAGGTTTTATCCCCTTCTTAACTGAGTTGGCTATCTTTCCTCAGTTTGGGCCTTTCTATTCTGACTTCCTCCCTGCTTCTTTTCTGCCTTAACTGGTACAGCTCTCTGTCCTGCCCTTCTGTGTTTCCTTATACCTTATGGAATGCTATCTTTTCTTCCTGACTTTCACAGCCACCTCTCTTGAGAACCATAGTGGCTTTTTCTTTCATTTGATTGTTTATTTGCTTCACACAAAGGCTTGTTGCCTCTGTGATGGCAGTTTGATAATTCCCATTGTTCTCCACACCTCCTTCTAGCCTATTTGCTAGTGCTTTTCTGAGGCACTCTCCCATCTTGCCAAAGTCAGCCCTCCTAAAGTCCAGTATCCTCACTTTTGTATGGCTTGACTCTGCAGCTGAGTTTAACGTGAACCACACTGTTTGATGGTCACTTGTCCCCAGATGGCAACCCACTTCTAGATCTGAGATCCTCTCACTGTCCCGTTTGAAGTCTGAGGTCTAAGATTGCTCCCTCCACAGTGGGTTCGAAACTAGCTGTCTAATACCTGCCACTTGTAGGGCGTCAAGAATGGCCCTGCTCTTGGATGTCACTGCAGCAAATGTGCTCCAGTTAACATCTGGCATATTCAGGTCTCTCATCAACAGTATCTCCCTTTCTCTGCCATTCTAAGGATGCCTTCCATCATATCCTTGTCCATTCCTTCCCCTGACATGGGGGTCTGTACCTAACCCTGTGCGGATTGTGGTGCCCTTTCCAGTCTCAAGGTGACCCACAGTGCCTCCTCTCCTCCCTGTTTACTCTTTTGTTCAGTTGCTTTTATCCTTCCTTTACATAGAAACAACTCCTCCCCTCTTCTCCCTACCTGTCTCTCCTAGGGTTATGTACCCTGGTATGTTAACATCCCAGTCATGGTTCTCTGTGTACCATGTTCCTGTGATCACGATATCCAGGCATCCCTCTTCCATTAAGGCCACCAGCTCAGGGAGCTTGTTGCCCAGACTACAGGCATTGGTACTCATTACCCTCCATTTCCTGATGGCCTTACCCCCTTTTGCCCCATCTCTGTCCTTCTTGCCTTTGTCACTTTCTCCATTTACCCCTGCCCTTCTCCCTATCGACACCTCCATGATGGTGTTTGCCACACTTACTACCTTGATTGTTTGGGGGGGCTAGGATTTTCCTGCTCCTTTCCAGTGCCTCCCCCTTGGCTAGTTTAAAAGCGCAATGAAGCATTTAAACCTATCACCTAGGATCCTGGTTCCTCTCTCCGCAGATGCAGCCCATCATGCCAATATAGGTTGCATCACTCCAAGTCAGACCCCAGTCCCAATGAAGCCAAATCCCTGAGCTCCACACAGTTTTCAACCACTGATTGAATCCCATGGTACAGAACACCTAGCCTCTCCTATGCCATAGATGGGTAGCACCTCCGAGAAGGTTACCGTGCGTGCTACTTGACTAAGGCCCCTCCCCAATTCCACAAACTCTTCCTGAACTTCTCTAATCCCTTTCTTAGCCAGGTCATTTGTCCCTAAGTGGACAATGACATCCAGCTCCCTCCCCTGTGCAACTGCTCTGGCAATCCTGAGGATTCGCTCCCTGTCCCTCCAAGCCATGGCACCAGGCAGGCACCTCCCTCCCTCTCCCTTCCTTGCCCAGTTCTACCTTCCTAACAATGGAGTCCCCACCAGAAGTTGTTTCCTTCCCCTGCAGGGTCCCCTGCCACCCTCCTGTGGGTCTCCTTTGTGGAGGTTCCCAGCATCCTCCTTGGTCTCCACTGTAGGTGCCTCCATAGAGGAACCACACTTTGCCAGAATGGCATAGGAATGTGGAGAGTTACAGCTGGAGGGATGCCTCTGTTCCACCACCCTCACCCTCCCTGAGCCCACTGTGGTCCAACCGCTCCTCTTTCTTGGCAACCTCTGAGGCAACGGCAGTGGCACTGGTGGTCCCTGGATGGAGAGGAGGTCCCACAAATCCTGGCCAACTCAGCCTGGAGATGAGCAACCTCCTCCCTCAGCCCAGAGAGAGGTGCCTGCAGATGGGACAACACCGCATCCTCCAGAACATCTCCCAGAAGACTGCTCCTCCACAGCCACTGCACTGCACCACTCCAATCATGTCTTATTTCTGGCCCCTTAACTGTTTGCAATCCTTACTCTTTCCTCTGTTTTTTTTCTCTCTCTCCTTACTTTCTGCCTGTGTGCCCTTTAAGCTCCTGATTGTCCTGTTCTGAGACAAGAATGTCCTATATTTCTCAGTAGACCGCTTACTTGTTCAGAGGCAGACCTCCAGCAGTTAGAGGGGGCCGGAGAGCTACTCTTGCCCTTCTAGGATGGTGGGTCCTTGGTGGTTCTGTGATCACTCACTTCCTGCCCCTAAACAGGAAGTTCCTGTTGTCAGTCAAATCCTGTGCCTATAAAAATAGAACTAGCTTTTGGGGGGGGGGAGGAGAGGGAAGGAGGGCAATATAGTCCCAGTAGAAAAGTTCAGTTCAAATCTAAAAATTAGAACATATGATAGCACGGCTTCAAAACAAAATTCCTGAACTGATGAATCGCTGGAATATATGGTTCCTTCATATTACCCGATTCAGAACAGACCAACCTCCTTAATAATATAATAAGAGAATTACAAGAACTGGTACACTCTCATTGGGATTTTGTCAATCTGCAATTCCAGATTACCCATTTAATTGACCCACGCTTTCAACAATTCCTCTGTAGTTCTTTTTTTCTGTGATAAATGGTCTCCCAAGGCACTCCCCCCCTTCCCTTTTTATGTTTCCAGGTCTACACTCAGGAAATTTATATTTGTTCTGAAGGTTGATTTTATAATAACACACCTTAAGATAAATGCAATTATGTTACTGGAATAAAGGCAGATGACATATGTCCTATGAATTATGTTATTTCACCTTCTATATGTTTCGAGAGATGTTATCTGATATGGCATTGAAGCATAATCATTTTCTCCTCCTCTCTTATATTAAAACTGTGAGGACCATATGATGATTATCATTTATTGTACATAAGGTAGAATTTTTTTTTACCATCATGTACTGTGTGTCCATAAACTTAAAATCTGAAATAAAAAAACAGTTAAAAAAAAAAAAAGGAATGGCAGTGAAGTATTGAAGTGACGCCAACCCTATCCCCCACCCTGCAGTTACCGATAGGCATTGGGGTGTGCCTTTGGGTCATCAGCTATAATGTTCATGCCATTTTACCTCACCCTAACTTGTAGACACTGACAAGTGTTGTGGTGTGCTTTGAGGTCTTTGGGCATTATACTTACGCCGTTCCATAAGGAAATATGCTGAGGTGGGTGCAGTATAGGAGAATGGGGTGAACTCTGGCTGAACAGTGCAAGGCACACCACAATGCCTGACACTGGCTGCAGGAGGGGTGGAATGGCATGAGCATTACAGCTGATGATCCCAAATCACACCCCTGATGCCTGTCAGTATGTACAGGGTGGGGTGCTACAGTTGGAAACCGCAACACCGTAGGCGTGTGTAGGTATTCTCACTGCAAAATTTTCAACATGAGCTTTTTGTGAGCCTACCTCATGAAGTACAGCACTATCAGTTTGTTAGCTGAAAGGTGGTTTTGTACAGCAGCTATGCCATTTGGCAACACAGGGGTGAAAACACAGTTTGGACAGTAGGTGGAAAATAACAACTGTATTGTTCATGAGGACATGTAAAAAAATGGCAATGCTGAAAATCTGGAGCGAAAATATGAAAAATTGTTGAAGTCGTGAGCATGCATAGAAACTGTGCAACACACGTCCGTAACTCAATTATTTTGGGGATTATTTTAACCACATTTTTAACATAGGCATTTTGGGACCTCCCGTCATGAGCAGTGGCACTGTGATTTTGTTAATTTGTCCCAAACGTTGATTTCCCACAGTGACCATGCCATTGTGCGGCACAGGTGCGAAAACACATTTAGGACAGGATGTAAAAATGACAGTTGTACTGTTCATAAGGAGGTGTGACAAAATGCCAGTGCTGAAAACTGGCATAAAAATATTGCAAATTTGCGAAGTTACAAGGGTGCGTGCAAACTGTGCAACACACAGTTGTAACACAGTCATTTTATGAAATTTCATCATCAAATTTTCAACATAGGCATTTTAGGACCTCTGCTCATGAACAGCGTCATCGTCATGTCCTCAACCTGTCCCGAAAACTGATTTCACACAGTGACCGTGCTATTCTGTGCCGGATGTGCAAAAACACATTTTGGCCAGGATATGTAAAATGGCAGCTATACTGTTCATAAGGAGATGTGGAAAAATGCCAATTTTGAAAATGTGGAGTGAAAATATTACAAATTCATAAAGTTACGAGCATGCATGGAAGCTGCACAACACACGCTCGTAAAAGTCATTTTTTGGATTTTTCCACCAGATTTACAGCATAGGCTTTTTGAGAGCCCCCCTCATGAACAGCAGCAATGTAGTTTTATTAATCAGTCCCCAAAGGTGATTCTGCGCAGTGACCGCAAAATCACCTATTGGGGCCAAATAACAAAATAACAGTGCCTGAATTCATGAGGAGGGGTCCCAAAACCCCAAGTTGAAAATTTGGTGCCAAAGTTCCCCAAAATGGCTGAGATATGCACCAAAGTTGAAAAAAAAAAACTGTTTATGCCATTATACAGCTTACCGGCATTTCTTCAGTTCGTGGTCGGTTTTGAAGAGTGCAGATGTGTTCCCAGCCCACTGAAGATCATCATGCCAGACTGCGGAGGTAAATATAGGGTGAGGAGGGTGTGGGGAGGCAGGGTTCACAGAGGGTGGGCACGGGTTGCAGGAGGGAGCAGGGAGACCATGAGGGACCATTTTCTCTTTACAGGGGTTAAAAAAAAACAGAGTGGCGGTTTTCCCTTTTCAGGTAATTTGGCACACTGGGGTGGGCTCCCAGCCTGCTACCTCAGTGTTTTGGGGGGATACTTTAGCCTACGGGGGATTGAGCACCCCCATCGGCACATACTGAAGGGGGGGACAAGAGCCGAGGGGGATTGGGCACCTCCCTCAGCATACAACAAAAGCGGGGAGAGGACATTATGCTGATGCCATCAGCAACATAAAGGGGAAGGGGGATCGAAGCCGAGGGGGATTGGGCCCCCGTTGGCAAAGAAAGACTGTTGTGGGGGCTCACATGATCCTGAGGGGGATTGGGCACCCCCTTGGCATACATTGTAAATTGTTGGGTCTTTATGCCAATGGGGGGGTGGGCTCCCCCATCAGCATTGTAACAGGTGGCAGCACAGGCAGTCACTGCCGCCATGTTTCCTGCACGTAGAGAGGCATGTAGTGGTCCGCTGCATGAGAGCTTCACTCTCATTGCAGCAGACCTTTTCTTAGATCTGGAGGCCACATGATGTCAGTGCCTGCTACTGGCTTATTGGTGAACGAAGGACGCACCTACTGATGCATGCCCTGCATTCGCCCACAGTAACCACGCCTCCAAATCTGCTACTAGCGCAAGTTGTTGGCTGCACAAGCATGAGCCAACATAAAAAACAAGCACTCAGCACAATGCAACTGGAGAAATGTACTCCAGGCAGCTTGATGTGTTCAAACAGAATCCTGTATTGAGGTTTGTATGAAAGGAAAAAGCAGGTACTGTACGGGGAGTCCAAATCCTCAGAATAGGGTGGTATGTGCCACCTAACATGGGTTCACATTCCTCCTGGTGTGAAATGACATTAGATCACATAGAAATACTTCATATAATTTTAAACTCAGGAAAAATGTCAATACGCATCTACAGGAAACACCTGAAAATGAGCAGATCTGTTCTCCGCATCTCGCTGGCCAAATATTCCAAATAAATGAAACTATGAATGAATAAATATGTTTAGATAAACAGCTGTTCCTTTAGTCAAAGGCTACATCTATTAAAAAAGGGAGGGGAAGTCATGTAGTATTGCTTCCTTCTTAAACCATGTGTCCCTTTTATAGAAACTCAGAAACCTTTCTTCATCAGCTTGACAGCAAAACTAAACTGAACAAGTAACTTGCTTGATATCACAAATAATAAAGCATGCAATTAGCAATAAAATGGTATGTGGAAATTAGCAAGCATTTCTATGTGACCTGTGCAAATTACTTGAGGGTTTTAGACTGTGTGTGAACCATTAATCTTAGCAGTGTTGGGTTCCAATGCTGTAACTACGAAACCAAAATCCCTTAACTGAGGCACTCAGTTCCAACTCTCTCTCCACTTATTTTTTCTGTACTGATCATGCAAGCCAAGATCATATGCAGTTCATGCATTTAGTGTATCAAAATAGTATAGTAGGGTGCTTGGTCATTGTCTGGTAAGAAGGGGGGTGGGTGGCAATTTCTCATGGTTTGTACTGGGAGCATTTTTGGCAAAAGAAGTTTCCATTTTTATAGCTGCATGGGCACTGCCCTGCAGTTGTTTTGGGATCACATCACTGTGGCAGCTCTGATGCAAATGATGCATGCACAAGTATCACTCATGTGTAGATCTGTAGGAGCCCCCATCTTGCGCATGGCAGGCTCTGGTGCAGCTAGAGCTCCAAGTATGAATTTACTCTCTCTCACCACACAAAATCACCACAGTTGCTCTGGGCTGCCATTTCAGCTCTGACCAGATTTTGTTACATTCAGTTTGTCATTTTCCTGTCCCCTTTAAGACATCCATGACACTTAGAAGGTTTCCCCATTCCTTGGAGGAACCAAAAGTTGCACAGCCATAAGCTAGTTTTAATGTTATAAATAAATAGTATAAGTAAGTTTCCTGCAGCTGTGGAAAACTGGTCGATGAGCTAAGCTCCTTTGAAAAGTATGCAGTTTTAGAAAGACACAAAGCTCCATTCTCAAAACTGTTAGAATGCAGCAAGCCTCAGGTGTGCCAAACGCACAGATCATATGGCTTGCGGCATTGATGGGGTCTAATGTGCTATCTCTCTCACTCTCAAATGGTTCAAAAATTGAAAGTGTTAACTGTATAAGGTGCCTGGGAATGTTTATAGACCATGAAATGACTTTTAGAAGCCACGTACCCACATAACCAAAGTGATCAATCAAAGCTCATCTCCTATAGGCTAACCCTTTCTTAACCAGAGTTGAAATTTATTGTTGCACAAAATTGTCCTACCCACTTTCTGCATGAAGTCATGCTGCTGCAATCATTGAAGGCCACAGAAATGGGAGTCTGAGAATACTATACCACAGAGTCAGTCGTTTTGCATCTGGAGACCATCATATGGAGCCTCATTGCAAAGTGCTGAGCACCATTGACTTGCCAGCCCTAGAGAGCAAGCTAGCATACTCAGCACTATGCTTGGCATACAAACTACAGTAGCCAGATGCTCCCCCAAGTCTTGCAAACCTAATGAGTCTCAGACTGTGTAGCAGAAACCTCAGATCCTCCAACCACAAACTTCTTCAGGTTCTCAGGGCTAGGTCCTCCCATAGTCTGAGATCTGCTAGGTCAGTTCTCCCCAGACTCTGGAATAATCTTCATAAAGAACTGCAGGACTGCAAATCCCTTGCTGGTTTCAAATTGGGACTTAAGTCTAACCTGATTAATCTGACTACCTGTTCTTGCTACCGATGACTCAATATCCAAATCCACTGAGGTGTTCCCCATACAACCTCATGCTTGAATAGTTCCCCCATGTTGTACTCAGCTTGGGAACCTGTAAACTAAAACATGGCTTACAACCTTGGGCCTATGGCTATATGTTGTATCTGTAAACACACTTTGTACTTCTCTTGTCAACTTTGTATAACCTCAAAGTCGTATATATGGAATCATTGTTATGTACTTGTTGACTTGTAAAAATCTCAATCGTACGTGTTAAACCTCCTTTTTTTCCCTTTAGGTACTTGTATCTAATTCTAGGTTGCCCCTGAAAAAGAGACTGTTATGGTCTCAGTGGGCTTACCCAGTCACCAAAAATGTAAATAAATAAAATATAGTGGTAGGTCAATGTCAGCTAGCACACCTGCAACAGCTTTGACTATGAGCACTTTCTGAACCCCTGGATGACACCTGGCCTTGGCATTATCCAGCAAGAGGCATGGCCGTCCCAGGGTCTCACCATCCGCCCAGACATCACCTTACACTTCCTCAGTCCACATGACCCCTACTACATGGCCTCTTGTCAAGTCATTTGTATGTATTTGTGGTGGGTGGAGACCTTGATGTTGGGGGCTGCACTTGACATTCCCTTTCCTCACATGCACCCGTTCCATGCCCCTTGTTTTACATTGTCAACCCATGCTCCATCTCTGTAACCCCACTGTAACATCCTGTGTTTCTTTTGTTAATTGTGTACACTCATTTCACATTGTTTGTTTGTAAATATAATATTACAGTATTGAAAGCATAAATGGTGTCTATGTTGTTTGCACTCATCTGTCCATCCCTGTCAGTGCTCTGATGTTGTTTGCCCGATGTTCTTGGGACCTCCTGGCCATTCATGAATCACACCTATTGAACTGCTCCACTATCCTATGCACCTCTGGCTCCATGTCACTGTCACCATGTTCCTCAGGTTCTGGCAGGCATATTCCATGGTTGAGCATCATGCTGTGTAACATATAACATGCTAGGAATATGTGACATGCCTTCTGAAAAGTATATTGTAGGGCACCACCTAAATTGCTCCAGGCATTGGAAGTGCATTTTGAGCATGCCAAAGATGCGCTCAATGAGGTGATGTGTTGTGTGGTATGCCTCATCATATGTGTCCTCAGCCACATTTGATGGCCGAGGGACTTGTGTAAGGAGCCAGGGTCGCAAGAGATAGACACCGTCCACTGTAGGATACATACACAATTGTTAGCACATGTTCAGTGTGTTGCTGACCCAGTCCACTTGGCAGCCCCTATTGTGTTGGTCATCCTGTGTACATGTACACCTTCACCTCTCCACTGTCCCCTCTATGTATCATTTGGGTACTGTATTGTGGCACTCATCCCCTATGGAGGGATTGGGGGGACTGCTGCATTTACTCACTGACAAGATGTCCACTGGGTGTTTGGCTGTCCTCAAATACCTGGCACAGCTGCTACTGGTGCCATATGAAGGCACCGTTGGTACTGCCAGGGTACCATGCTAGGACATTGAAGTGTCCAGTTGCATTGCACACCACCTGGCAGTTGATGGAATTATACCTCTTCCTGTTCAGGAAAGAGTCTGGCACTTCACCAGGGGTGCCTGGATGGCAACATGGGTGCAGCCAATGGCACTGAGTAATGCTGGTA
Source organism: Neoceratodus forsteri (assembly GCA_016271365.2). Lineage (NCBI taxonomy): Eukaryota > Metazoa > Chordata > Ceratodontiformes > Ceratodontidae > Neoceratodus > Neoceratodus forsteri. The sequence continues at coordinate 203,156,852 of CM028131.1, forward strand.
GGTGCACAACCCAATAGAATTGCTGCATTCTTCCTCTGTGCTCCACTGCTGTACTGGGGAATATAATGAATTCACCAGCATGTGGCAGCAGGTCATCTAGAAATTAGGCCAGGAGGTGCAAGGTGGCATACTGTTCATGCCAATGGTATCACCAACTGGTGTCTGGAAGGAGATGGTGGCTAAGAAGCACATCACAGCTGTCACCTTTCCCTCAACCGACAAGACATGGCTGTGTTGGATGGTACACTGCAGCTGCTCATACAGGAGCTCACAAAGTTGCCTCAGCAGGCCCTACTGAGATGATACCAGTCCACAAGGTGGTCATCTGTGAGTGTCTCAAAGGACACTCAGGGCCAGTACATTCTGTTTGCAGCATATGTCCTCCTTGGCCTACAGAGTGGCCCAGGGTAGCCTTCTGCCCTCACTTCCTCCTCTGTGACTGTAGTCATCAGGTGCACCATGATGCTGTTGCATACAACCATGTTGCCTGTTGCTTCTGCTGTGTTCATGCCCCCTTCCCCTCCATGATTTGCCTAGAGTTGACTACTTCTTTATAGGCGTTAATGTGCACCGCTCTGTATGTTGCACTAACACATGTTGCGCAGCGCTATGGTGTTGAATATACTGTTGCACCTGTATTCATGTCCACTCACTTTGCTAATGCATACATAATTGTTTTGCACTGGTGCTACACTGTTGCACTGATGCTATTTGGTCTTTTGAATATTGCAACCCCGTGCAAATGGAACACAAATCCTGCACAAACAGTTCACGCTTAGCACAAAATTTTGAATATCTGGCCCCTGGCCTTGAATCAGACAATAATTTTTCCCCAGAGGTGTTGTAAAATAAAACAATTATCTATAGTGGAACAATTTCCTTGAAACCAAATTGTAAAGTCCACCAACAGGAGTAAGTTGTTTATGTAATGAGAAGAATACTTCTAGAACATATCTTCTCATATATATCCAATAAACTAATTGGCCAGTACATTTTAAGATCCGACCTGTTGCCTTTTATGAAGATTGGGACAATTTTTGTACCCCTTCAAGAATAAGAAAAAAAATCTTCTTTTAAACATTTATTAAAAAAAGGGGAAACATCTCCCCAAATTAAAGGAGCCTGCATATCAACCTCAGTTGAAAAAATCTGGTCCAAGAGCTTTTTTACACTTTAAATAAGTAATTGCAAAAATCACTTCACGTATAGAAGAATCAATAGGACTGTACTTTATATAAGAGTATAAGTGTCACATCATAATAACAGGTCATAGAACAATGAAGTGAAGTATTCAAGCTAAGAATTTGCTGTAATATATGGGCTCAATTTTCAGCCAGCCCATAGAGCTGCACAAGGTGTACCAATCTATGGCTGTGGCAACCTCCTGGTTCATCAGAGACCCTGTACCCTAGTCTCTAAAAAATGGGGATCCCTGCAACACAGTCCTGAGAGTTGCTACAGCTGCAAAGTTGTGCCAAACGTGTCACACATGAGGGGTTTGAATGGGGGTCCTGTCAAGCCCCACCTGGCACAAGCATAAATGAGCCATGGAAGTTGATTACAATGCTTTGAAGGTGAGGACAGGAGGGTGATGGAGCAGGTGGGTGCCATTGGAGGTGACAGGGGCATGGCAGCAATGAGCGGGAGCTGAGGAGTCACTCCATGGGGGTGCCATGCTGCAGTGTAACAGAACAGATCAGCCCTGGTGGGGGGGGTTGGCACAGCAAGATCATCAGGACATGGTGCCCAGCTGACAACAGCCCTAGGACCTGCTTCTCAGGACCCACACTCCCATACATGTGGCAGTTGGCAGTGGGTGTAGTTGCAGGGTGCATTCAGTGGATGGATACATGCCCCAGGCACAACATCCTCCAATACACAGCCCCCTACTGTGGTGGCAGTCAGATGCCCACCTATTCTGCCAGGGACTGTGGGTCCTGTGGAGCAGGTGCCAGGGCTGTTGTCATCTGGGCTTTGTGTCCTGATGGTCTGGCCATGCTAACCCCCTCCATCAAGGCTGATTGGCTCTGTTACACTGCTGTGTTACACTGCAGCATGGCATCCCCACCTGGTGCCTCCTCAGCTCCTGTTCACTGCTACTGTACCCTTGTCATCCCCCATGGCATCTCCACTGCTCCATCAGCCCTGTCTCCACCTTCCATATTCCTCAATTGCCACCCTGCCAGGCAGTGTTGCAAGGCCCTTATTGCAGCTTCTGGCTGGTCTAACATGAGCCCCCTTGTGTAACCATGGTAGGGCTTCTGGAATTTGAAATAAGGAGATGGTGCAGCAAAGCCATGGTGGGAAACCTACAACACTTCAGTGCAGCCTGTGGATTGCTGCAAGCCTGACGCAAGGTGGTCTGGCTCAAAGGCTCCAACTGGTGCCACAAGGACCTACTAAAAATCAGTAATGACACAAGGTGCTGCACAATTCAGCTGGGGCAAATGGCGAGCAAACACTGTTGCATAGTGTTGCCACCACGTAGTGTTGTATGCAGCAGCAACACTATGCAGCAGTGTTTGCTCGCCATTTGCTCCAGCTGAATACATACAGAGAAAAGAGAAGGAAAGCATGAGTGAAGAGAAAATTATGAAATAAGTTGCTGGTTCATAGACAATGATGGATTGTATGAAAATAATCAGATCAAGCTGGGAGGCAAACAATATACCTAAAAGGATAATTAATGAAGTAAATGTGAAATACAGAGAAGATAACCCAGTTTTCCTGAGGAAGGGGCATCCCAAAAAGTCAGATTTTTGAGTAACTGGATGTTAAAAAATAAATTTATTGAAGTGAATACCTTCTTTGTTTTATTTTGGATGAGTGGGTCAATATTCTAGCATACTTGTTTCTGTAGTGACAGCTATTACTGGTCTGTGCCTTTCCCCTTATGGTACCTACTAATATACATATATCTCTATATTTTTCTGAGGATTGACTGTACTGGAGCATTCCTTTTGAAGTTCCCTTGACAACCAAAAGCCAAAAGGCTTAGGTATCATTTATCCTAATAATATTGAACATAGACTCACATTGTTTATGATAATATTCATGCTTTTTCCTTGAAGAAAATTTTTTATGATATCCTTTCTCTGTTCTGAGTCTACAGTTATATCCAGGAGGCTGTAACTTAGTAGCTTTTACCAATGCTTACAAATTAGCTTTTTCACACGTATAAGAGCATGATCAAACCACCTTTTGTTACCTCTAATACTGCCCTTGGGAACAATATAAAGGATGGCACCTAAACTGGAAAACAAAAAGTTTTCCAGGGATTTATATAGATCTGTAGTCATAAGATAATCACAATCAGATTGTAAACATGAGTCTAAAAATACAAACGGTATATGATGTACGTCAGAAGAAATTTCATCTGTCCATATGATTCTCAGTTTGACTTCTATTTTTGATACCCTAAACGGATCTCAGAAGAAAAAGGTTTAGTAGAAGTCAAATTGATCCACCCACTATCCAGCGGTAGAGGATCACTTTCAATTCCATTGATCAGGTTAAGAATAGCACAGCACTCAATGGGTCCATCCCAAATAGCATAATCAATAATAGATGTTCCTAATGGAAAAACATACATGCACGTCCTTTCTCATCACCAGGTAGTCTGCCATTAAGGGGATACAAATGATATTTATGCAAAAACTTAATAAAATTATGACATATGATTTACCTTCATATCCATGGCTTTCCTATCAGGTAGAATCTGCACATTGCATATTGACCCTACAGCTGAATTATCTAAGAGACCATCTAACACCCCTATCCTAGCATCAAAATCTCCAAAAATAAAAATTACGGTACCCTCATATCTCTAATATAATTCCTCTAAAAGGTTCCCTAGGGCACTCCATGGATCATCAATTGCAAACTTTGAGGAAGGGGGTGGAATATATAAATTAAAAAGTAAAAAAATCAAAATTAAAGAGCAGTTTCCTGGTAGCTGCCTCCCCTAGCATGGTTGATAACTGACCTGGACAGGAGTTTACTACCAAAATCCCACATTGAAATACTCCTTGCATAAAAAGTTACATCCCTCCTAAATCTGTTTTGTGCCATAACATGAAAAATGGACCAACTTCCTAAACTGAAAGCCACTACCCCACACTGGCCCATGCAGCCCTGTTTTGTGATGTCACAAAAAAGGCTGCATGTCCATGGGAACAATATTTCCATACATTATTATGCCACTTACAGTTGCGATTGTAATAAATCAAAGCAACCGATCGACTAATAGGGTTGATTTGATCTCCACAACTTCCACTTGCATACTGGGTGTCTCTGAGCAAGTCTCTTAACCACCCCAATGCTCCCAGTTCACCAATAAAATCAGGCTTTTCCTGGTTACTAAAAAAAAAGGCCTCTATATGGTTTACCAATGTCTACATTGGCTCTTTAGGGCTGCATGGACGGGGCCCTGCAGTCCTCTTGCTAGGACTAGGAGAAAAGTAGCTTGGGAATGAACAACCTCATGAGGTGACAAAAAGTCCCCTCTGCGCCTGTGCACCATGGCCCACTGGGTGCTTGCACTACTTTTTTTACCTACCGCTCGCTATAGTTGCTTCTTTTCACTTTAATATTACTTTTCCTGAGCCCTAATAATAAGTGCGGAGTCCTGCACATAGTAGAAAATTGATGTTGCAGTGTGCGTGTGAGACAGACAGAGACAGAGAGAGGGCAAGAGAGAGACATACAGCAGGAGAGACACAATGACAACTTAAGAACATTGCTCAGTCTCTCTCTCTCTCTCTCTCTCTCTCTGTAACCTACTTGTGAGGGTGAAGAGTGCATAATGAGTTGCAAGCACTTCGACTAGTTTTTAAATTTATTCACACACACACACACACACACACACACACACACACACACTCACAGCTGAAGCGCCCACCTGAATGGCTTGGAAACAGCACTTGAGCTGACAGACATGTTGCTCTCCATTTTTATTTGCAATAAGTGATTACAATTTGAAAATAAATATCATTTACATGGGCTAGTTTGTTTATGAAATGAATACTCTTTTGACTCTGCTGAAATCAGCAGCAATGCCTAGTGGCTCTACTCAGTCACCATGCCTGGTCAACAATAGAAGCAGGAAACAATACAAAAATGGCAATGGGCAAGAAGTTGCAGTAAAATACATTTACTTTAATTCATCAAATTCATAAAAAGCACACTTACAGTTTATGTTGCAGTGTAAACATCAAATGGCAAACAGTGAACAAAGAGTGTAACAAATGCTGCTGACTCAACAGACACCGGCATTTATTATTAGAACATTGTATTTGTAATTGAATGAGGAGATGCTACTTGTGTAAAAAGTCGCATCAGAACGTATGGCTTAAAACAATGCCAGCTCAGTACTCACAGGTTCACCAGTAAATATAAGGACTGCTGCAGAGAAGGGAAGAAAAGTACCTGAAATCATGCCTAACAAGGTTAAACAATGCAGGAAAACCCTGACCTCAGTGTCTTTCTGGTCTAGGCATCTAGGCATTCTGGAGGATACAAACATCTTTTTGGTCATGTGGTCGAAGATTCTCTTTACTGTCTATACTTTACCTTAATTTCTATGTACTCAATAACCACACCCAATAGTTATTCCAATAAACTCAGTTTATTGTCTGCACACATATATGTGGGAGCCTCAGCTAAAGGAGAGAGCTCCTCGATTATTGTTCACAGAAGCTTATATACCTTTCAGTTTCACAGTCTAACAGTGATCTCATGCTTACAACAGCTTCTCCTTATCTCTAGCAAAAACCTCAGCTTCAGCACTTTTTGTATAAGGATTTTTTTTATACTTACTATGTGTCTCCCCTTTATTTTAGTTACAACCAGCTGTATTTAGCTTCATTTAATTTTCAAGGTTTCCTTATCTCTGTCAAACAACCTCCTTTGTTTAGTCAGCACAGAACTGTACATTCATTATGGCTGTTTTACAAAGCAGATAGTTTTAAAGCATATGAAAGGCAACATGGCTATATGGCTATAACAAAGCAGATAGTTTTAGAGCATATGAGAAGCAACATATCTATATGGCTATAATCGCATATAACAGTTATAAGCTCTGGTACAATAAGCTTTAGGACATAAAGTTATTATACTTTAGGATATATAAAAATTCCACCACACTCCCCCCTTTTGATACTCTGTATCAACTAACCACCCCCCTTTTTATTTATATGATTTAAAACTGGTTTCCAGCATACAGATAGTTAAGGCATTTATAAAAAAAAAAACATTTTGTTTTGGAGTTGATACAGAGGGAGTTACAGATGGAACACTATGGTGAGTTTGTAAAACATAATACAGAATTGAGGGATGTCAACACCACAATTGAAATATGTGAAAAAAAATGCTAACATGTGACACCACATATAACATAACAATTTTGTTGATGAAAAAGAGTTCATGGAATTCACTTTGAGAGTGAATAAGGTAGATGCTACCTTGTGTTGAGGTGTGGCACACCCTTGGAGCTTGATTGAAGAATCTGTTGATACTATCTCTTGACAGATAAGTCCTTATAAAACATAATAGTCCATGAAATTAACAGTTCATAAGTTTATATAAGTATCCACAGGTTGATGTAGTTACAGTACAGATGAAATGTCATTTGCAGAATGGTGGTAACCCCACAAGGCATATGGGGCAATGCAGACAGTAATTTAAAAACAAAACACCAGCATAGTAGAAAAGTCAGTGTTCATTTTGCTGGCTAGCTGCTGGATGGCTGATTAGTAGACACACTGGCCAGGGGTGCATTGAGTCCTTTTAATGGAATAGCCACACACACACTGGCATGGCATTTGTTTTGTCGTAGTTGATTACACCCCGGCATAAAGATTAACAGTCCATAAAAAGGTAACAATTGACAATAAACCATTAAGAACACAGTCCATAACAGAGCAATAGGGTTGTAGAAAGTACCAGCCATGTTTGGAACAAGCGGCAGTGAAGAAAATGTATGTATTGCTTGAAGGTCAATTGAAGCAGAATCTTCTCGCTGGAGTTGGGGAGTGCTCCTTCCCCAGACTTAACTTCATAGTAAGCAGAAACAATAAGCTTGATTGCAGAGTCTGAACTGACTGGACCTTCTTTAGTTGATTTAAAGTTCTACAAATAGGTGTAATTTTGTTGAAAACATTACACTTGCAGAGGTAATAATAACCTGATTCATGCAATAGTCCTTATAAGGAACCAGTCAGGCACAAAGATGGTGATAAAAAAAAAAACTGCCGCCACAGTTTTGATGTTAAGGAAAAAGATGAAGGTCTTGGCAACTTAGATGAAAGTATTACTGCTGTTGAACGTGGAGATTTTATGTGTGCCACACCGTGGAAACCTGCAAACTTGTGAAGTGTGTTAGACACCGAATTAAACACATAAATAACAATCTTTTAAACCATTAACTTTTTGTTTTGTAAAGAGTGGTGTGACAGAGCCTAAATTTTGGCAATTAGAAAGAAAAAAATAAAAATGGGACATTAACACACGCACCTGGGGTGCAGGCCAAGGTTCAATTATACCATTTGACCATCTGTAAATCATGACAGTGTTATGGTTACCTCCTGCTTTTAAATCACAGAAGCAGTTATGACAGTGATGAACATTATTTTCCTATCTGTTGTAAGCAGGCCTGACTGAAACCTGAGTTATAAAATCTTGTAATGTTACAATAACATGCTTTAAACATATAGTTCATGGCAATATGCCTGTTACACAATGCAGTTAGTGGGACAAATACATATGTTGTTGGCCTATGCCAATTTAATAACAGTGCCTATTGCACCAGTGACAAGTGAAAAGGTCTACCTTTTTTTTTTTTTACCCTGTATAGTGAAATACTCCAAAGTACTGGTGAGTGAGGCTTGAAGCATAGGTTTGGAGTACAATCTAAATTGTGCATATTATAATTGTTAAAATTGAAAATGACAAAACCTGCATAGAGTGCACTTATTTTCAGGGTACCTGTGAGTAATAAGACAGGCCAGAGCATTAATTTTACTTTTGGTTTTGCTTTGGAACATATTGTAGGGGTGGGTCAGCAATGCTGGCCCCAGTATTTAGGTTTGGTTATGAGCATTAAAAACGTTATACATGTGGAATAATTTTTCTGAATACATACATGATACAGTGTAGCAAGATGTATATCAAAACATTATAATATAAACATGAAACATAAGCATGTTTGTAATAGAACAATTTTAGTATTGAGCATAATGCATAAAATACATTTTAAACAACACATATAGACTGTAAACTTAGCTTAGAATCCAGAAATGTTAGAGTACTGTGAATTTACTGGTTGAAAAATGTTGCATTCATTGCTGTAAGGCAATGACAAAAGTTGTTTTACATTTGTTTTGACTGGATAAGAAAGCTGAAAAGACAATCAAAAGAATGAATATGTGTGGACATATATACATAACTCTACCCTCCAGTGTAACTGATTACTTGCTGAGGGCAGAAACCCTTGTACCAATAATAGGTGTGAGATTTAACTGTTTGCACTAGAGAAAACAGAAGGGCTCGGGCTGGGTTATGCTGTTAAAATACCTTGGGTCTTTTTTAAAACCTGTAAATAAGAAACAATTATTGGCAAATACAAATTTTTTTTATACCCCTTTGGGGGAACAGTGATGTACCTTGCAACCTTTGTGGGTATTACATTGGAAGGGATGGAGGAAGGGTAGCTTACCTCCTCCCCCGAGCTCCTACTGGTGGAAGACACAGCTCGAGGTGGAAGAGACAGCTCGAATACTGTAGCAATAAAAAGGTTAGCTGTGGATGGTGACATGATCCTCACCTACTACACTTTAAATTATAACAAGATAATATTACAATTAGTTTAGTAAGTTTCATACCTTACTATAAAGATGGGGAACTTCTTTTTCTCTAGAAGAAAGAGAAGAAACACAGACAAACAACAAAATACTAAACCTACACAAGTTTAAAAATAAAACAAGATGATTTTTATAGGATAAAAGAAGCCAAGCGTCCCTGGGTTCCCTTATCCTAAGCATGACAAAATGTCAGCTGAGTTTATAAAAAATCCGGATTGATGGTAATACCGTACGTACGTATCTCTTAGAATGCATTATAAAAGGACAAAAAAAAATGATTACACCATGGTCACACACAAAAACAAAGGCCATTGCTTTTAACTGTAGATGGTCAACTCTCAAAAACAGCTGCAAGTCAGAAGAAATGAGAAAAAAATGTGTTTCTCTTTACTTAGAATAGTAGTTTTGCAATAAAAAGTCAAATTACATGGTTCACTCTTGGTGTGCTTTCATGAAAACATACATTTTGTGTGAAAAGTTGTGCTTTAGGTATGGAATACACATCAAGTTTGAACTGGTAGTAACATAAAATGTTGAAACACAAGAAGGTCAAATAATGTGCAAAAGGTCACAGTGTGCATGCAAGGATTGTTTAAACCCCAGTTATTTTTGTAGTGTCCTTGAACACTACTAATATTGAATATATTTAAATAATAATAGATCACACAATAAAACTGCTGGCCAAGACAGTACACACACATACACATACACAAAAAGAAATACTTAACACAAAATAAGACTGACATTATTTGACACTAATTTGCTGAGGTAATGCCCATAGTTTTATTAGAAAACTGAACGTGTTTTAGATATATGTGCTGCCTCCTGCCTGTCTTGTAACACTGACAATTTTTAAACCAACACATTTATACATATTGCCATGCCAAATCTTTCCAGAACAAAACACTTTTAAACACATTCTAATTTCTTTAAAATGCAGTACAACACACCATTTGTAAGTGAACACATCTAGTATAGAAGTATGATAAAGCCATTTATAGCTGTTAACACATTACATTTCACCTAGCAGTGGCTTGGCACTTTGCTTGCAAACTAAAACTCTTTCTGCACATTGCAATCTATGACGTCATATTTCTTTACCCTTAACACTACCTGCTCTAACCAACAACTACATACAAAAGTTCTTCACTGACCCAATCTAGGCAGCACAAATGTTTCATTAAAAATATAACCAATTAAAACAGTCAGCCATGAGGCAAAGAAGCTTCTTCTTTTTTTTTTCTGTAACATGTTGTGCACTGAAGGCAGTTAATTTTATCTTGCAACCTTGACAACAGAACATAATTACAGAACACAGATATAAGCTAGAAAATATGCACGAGAAAGACAGAGCATTACCTTGTTTAGTATACGTAGTACAGAAATAAAACAGACAGACATAAAACAACTTTGAATAGAAAAATTCAGACTTACCCGGTGCCAAGGTATTTTCTTCTTCTTTTCTGATACAGAAGTCTGAGTAAGAAAACTGACTGCAGAACCTTCATGATAATTTCCAAACACTGCAGCTATTCACCCTTTCAAAGGTTTTAACCCTTTCAAAGGTTTTCTTTTTGCCATTTTAGTAACCTGCCAAACTAAGTCTTTTTCCAGAGCTCTGGGTTGCAGTTTAAAAACAAAACAAAACAAAAAAAAAATCTCTAACAGTACTAGGTTGAGATCCATCTGGTAGAGGTCCCCCGTATTTCCCATTGTAGTCCCTAAAAGGCGCCTAACCGGTCTTGGAGTGCCCACCCAACACTCCTACTTTTTCGGGCGTCCCCTGATGCCGAGTGCCCACCCAGCACTCTAACTCTCTGCAGGCGTCCCCTGATGCCGAGTGCCCACCCAGCACTCTTGGTGCCACCCCAGCACCTAAGACAGTAAATGATGGCTGTCAACACTCCAAAGGCGTCACACATATGGTGGGACTTGAACCTCCGGGGCCACCCTTCCCTGAGGCCAGGACTTGGCAGTCCGATCACAGTGCGACATGGAGAAGTGAAGCCATCCTGCCAACTATGCCAAAACTGTGGTCGCAGATTCTCTTTACTGTCTATACTTTACCTTAATTTCTATGTACTCAATAACCACACCCAATAGTTATTCCAATAAACTCAGTTTATTGTCTGCACACATATATGTGGGAGCCTCAGCTAAAGGAGAGAGCTCCTCGATTATTGTTCACAGAAGCTTATATACCTTTTTCAGTTTCACAGTCTAACAGTGATCTCATGCTTACAACAGCTTCTCCTTATCTCTAGCAAAAACCTCAGCTTCAGCACTTTTCGTATAAGGAGTTGTTTTTTTATACTTACTATGTGTCTCCCCTTTATCTTAGTTACAACCAGCTGTATTTAGCTTCATTTAATTTTCAAGGTTTCCTTTATCTCTGTCAAACAACCTCCTTTGTTTTAGTCAGCACAGAACTGTACATTCATTATGGCTGTTTTACAAAGCAGATAGTTTTAAAGCATATGAAAGGCAACATGGCTATATGGCTATAACAAAGCAGATAGTTTTAGAGCATATGAGAAGCAACATATCTATATGGCTATAATCGCATATAACAGTTATAAGCTCTGGTACAATAAGCTTTAGGACATAAAGTTATTATACTTTAGGATATATAAAAATTCCACCACAGTCACAGCATATGTAAGGTACTGCAACAAAAAGAAGCAAGCTTACAAACATTTGTATTAGGACTAATTAGGGTCTACATCCCCTGCAGAATATTTTTTTTTCTTTTATATTGGTCTACATGGAAGATTACATTACAACTCCCCCTAGTCCCACCCCCACTCCATTGTACAAATTGCACTGCAGACTAGGGAGACTGTAAATCTTATTAAATATACATTTTCTACAAAAAGAAGGTGGTCATAGTTGAGTGTAGCCCAGTGATTAAAATAAGAACACACTTGCAAAAAAATACATAGGCACAGATATTCAAATCTTTGCACTGGGCACAAACCGTTTGTGCATGGTTAGTGCCGGGTTACCGCAAGTCTACCATATTCAAAAGGTCAAATAGTGCATGCAAACTTCATTATCAGTAGGCAAAATTATAATGTGTGCAAAAGGCAAACTGAGGAAGTGAGTACATGAATACAGGTGAAATGCTATATTCAGCGAATAGCACCGCACAAAGTGTTTTTGTGCTACTTACTGCAACACTTTGCGGGGTGCAAATTACCTCCCAGGAAAAGGTAGTCTTAACTCTGGCAAATCAGCTTTGCATGACTTTGTGGCTTTGCGTAGACCCTAACCAGTAAGTATGACACATAGAAATAAGCCAGAAAGAGAGGAAACATGCTGCTCATCGATGGCATCCTTATGATGCCATCATCTGCCACCAGTCCCAGCCATGCCAGGCAGTAAGTGGTGATCCAGCTCCCAGTGAACACTATGGCAGTGTGGCCATACAGTACACACCTGCAGACCACCCTAAAGTGGACACTAACAGATGCCAGCACACACATGCAGCACTGTGGGCATAGATGGTGTGGAGGGGAGGGTGTACAAGTGGCCAGGCTACACCACAGACTGGGTGCAGCCACAAGGCTGGGACAAGCCATGCATTGCAAATGGGCCAGTGTGTTGGGAATACCCCAGCACCAGTGTGCCTGTCTGATGGTATGTGCCTCCCCCAGCCATATACCGCAAATCTGTACAGATACCACAGCACACACAGCCAGCCATGTTTATGTCACTGTGAGCATCCCATGCCAGTGGTGCAGCATCTGTGGGTCACACAACAACATAATGGTAATGTCCACTGTCAGTAAGCACCTGCAAGTTGGGCCTGTCACTGTGTACAGTGCAGTGGCCATCACTACCCTGCACACCATAGGCATTGCTATGTCCCTCGCACTACTGGCCCCATTGCTACTGTAGTGTCTGCTATGCACTGTAGCATGAACTACAGTTTGACAATTGCATGCAGCACCACCACCTGTGCCTGTGCTGAATAGTTCCCTGGGGCACAATATTCTATGATGTACTGTGCAAATGTAACCTGCAGCTACCACTATACACTGCCAGACTGACCTACAGGTGGAGCTGTGGGCAGACCCAGCCAGCCCCTGTACTTCCAGACTGATCTACAGGTGAAGCAGTGGGACCCTGCAACAGCGCTGGGCAAATTGCATGCAAATCAGGTCATAATGAGATGCTAATCTGAATGTTTGCCCACAGACACAAGTAGGCTCATTTGCATGTCACTTTTGAATATAGCAAAATTTTGCCCCAGGCAAACGTGATTGCACTGGGCAAGTGGCTTAGCTCTGTGCTAAACCTGTTCAAATGTGTTTGCACCATGCAAACATTTCGAAAACATTGTACATTTCTGCACAATGTAATGTCATATGTGCTGATGCTTGCAGCTTTACCAACTCCACTCCTCCGCTAGCACACACATTGGCCACATAATTCACCTCTACCTTCCTTCATGTCGCTGTGAACTGGGATACTGTTGTGGTTTGCACTTCCTGGTTGCTCTATTCAGAGCTGTCTTACTCCCGGGCTATTTTTGCACTGCACTCCCAGCTCAGTTTGCCTGGCTTCCTTAGCATGCTATATTCAGCAGGCTTAGCACCGGGGCCATCCCTTTTGAATATAGTAGGCTATTGGTTCTGGGATAATTTAACATGCCAAGCAGTGCTAATTTAGCCCCAGGGCAAAGTTTTGAATATCTGGATCCTACTATGTTATGTGTAACAGTGTACTTGAGACCCTTCCTTCTCTAAATGAGATGGGATAGGGTACAGCTACTGGTTATGCTGATAAATTCAGCTAGAGCAACACTAGAAAAAACAAGCATTTGTCAATGCCGAATGTTGTCTCACTGGCATTGGCATTGGTAGTGCAGGAGTTAGAGACCATAACAGGAATGGCAGTGAAGTACTGAAGTGACACCAACCCCATCCCCACTCTGCAGAGACCAACAGGCATTGAGGTTTTCCTTTGGGTCATCAGCTATAATGCCCATGCCATTTTACCTCACCCTACCCTGTAGACACTGGCAAGTGTTGTGGTGTGCTTTGGGGTCTTTGGGCATTATACTTACCCCATTCCATAAAGAAATACACTGAGGTGGGTGCAGTATAGGGAATGGGGTGAACTTTGTGACTGAACAGTGCAATGCATACCACGATGCCCGACACTGGCTGCGGGGGGGAAGGGGTGGAATGGCGTGAGCATTACAGCAATGATCGCAAATCACACCCCTGACGCCTGTCAGTATGTATAGGGTGGGTTGCTACAGTTGGAAACCATAACACTGTAGGTGCATGTTGGTATTTTCACTGCAAAATTTTCAACATGGGCTTTTTGTGAGCCCACCTCATGAAGAGCAGCACTATCAGTTTGTTAGCTGAAAGGTGGTTTTGCACATCAGCTATGCCATTTGGTGACAAGAGGTGAAAACACAGTTTGGGCAGGATGTGGAAAATGACTACTGTATTGTTCATGAGGACATGTAAAAAAATGGCAATGTTGAACATCTGGAGTGAAAATATGAAAAATTGGTGAAGTCATGAGCACGCATAGAAACTGTGCAACACACGACCGTAACCTAATTATTTTGTGGATTTTTTTAACCACATTTTTAACATAGGCATTTTGGGACCTCCCCTCATGAACAGTGACACTGATTTTATTAATTTGTCCCAAACATTGATTTCCCACAGTGACCATGTCACTGTGCGGCACAGGTGTGAAAACACATTTAGGGCAGAATGTGAAAAATGACCGCTGTACTGTTCATAAGGAAGTGTGAAAAAATGCCAATGTTGAAAATCTTGCATGATAATATTGCAAATTTGCGAAGTTACACGGGTGCGTGAAAACTGCTCAACGCATAGTTGTAACACAAACATTTCATGGAATTTCATCATCAAATTTTCAACATAGGCATTTTAGGACCTCTGCTCATGAAGAGTGTCACTGTCATGTCCTCAAACTGTCCAGAAAACTGATTTGCACATTTCGGCCAGGATATGTAAAATGACATCTGTACTGTTCATATGGAGGTGTGAAAAAATGCCAATTTTGAAAATGTGGAGTGAAAATATTACAAATTCACGATGTTACGAGCATGCGTGGAAACTGCTCAATGAGCGCTCGTTAAACAGTAAATTTTTGGATAGTTTCCACCAAATTTGCAACATAAGTTTTTTGAGAGCCTCCCTAATGATCAGTGGCATTGTCATTTCATTAATTGGTCCCCGAAGGTGATTCTGCACGGTGACCGCAAAATCACCTTTCCAAGCCAAATAACAAAATGACAGTGCCTGAATTCATGAGGGGTCCAAAAAACCCCATGTTGAAAATGTGGTGCCACAATTCCCCAAAATGACTGAGATATGCATCAAAGTTTAAAAAAACCCTATTTATGCCATTATACAGCTTACCGGCATTTCTTCAGTTCGCGGTCTGCTTTGAAGAGTGCAGATGTGTTCCCGGTCCACCGAAGATCTTCCAGCCAGATTCTGGAGGTAAGTATGGGGTGAAGGGGGGTGTGAGAAGGCAGGGAGCATAGATGGTGGGCATGGGTTGTGGGAGGGGGCAGGGAGACCGCGAGGGACAGCTTTCTTTTTTACAGGAGTTAAAAAAAAATAAACATTACAGGACACTTTTCCCTTTCAGATGGTTTGGCACACTGGGGTGGACTCTCAGTCGGCCACCTCAGTGTTTTGGGGGGGATACTTTAGCTGATGGGGGATTGGACACCCCCGTCGGCACATACTGAAGGGGGGGACAAGAGTCAAGGGGGATTGGGCACCCCCCTCAGCATACAACAAAAGTGGGGGGGCATTACGCCTATGCCATCAGGAACATAAAGGGGAACGGGGATCGAAGTCAAGGGGGATTTTGCCCCCGTCAGCAAAGAAAGACTGTTTGGGGGGCACGCATGATGCTGAAGGGGATTGGGCACCACCTCAGCATACATTGTAAATGGGTTGGTCTTTACGCCAATGGGGGGGTGGGCCCCCTCATCGGCACTGTAACAGGTGGCAGCAGCGGCAGTCACTGCTACCATGTTTTCTGCACGTTGGGAGGTGTGTTGTGGTCCACTGCATGAAAGTTTCGCTCTCATTGCAGTGGGTCTTTTCTTAGATCTGAAGGCCACATGATGTCAGCACCTGCTGCTGGCTTATTGGTGAATGAGGGACTCATCTACTGATGCATGCCCTTCATTTTCCCCACAGTGACCACACCTCCAAATCTGCTACTAGCGCAAGATGTTGGCTGCGAAAGCATGAGCCAACATGAAAAACAAGCACTCAGCACAATGCAACTGGAGAAATGTACTCCAGGCAGCTTGATGTGTTCAAACAGAATCCTGTATTGATGTTTGTAAGAAAGGAAAAAGCAGGTACTGTACGGGGAGTCCAAATCCTCAGAATACAATGGTGTGTTCCACCTAACATGGGTTCACATTCCTCCTGGTGTGAAATGACATCAGATCACATAGAAATACTTCATATAATTTTAAACTCAGGAAAAATGTCAATACACATCTACAGGAAACACCTGGAAATGAGTTTATCTGTTCCGTGCATCTCGCTGGCCAAATATGCTAAATAAATGAAACTATGAATGAATAAATATGTTCAGATAAACAGCTGCTTCCTTTAGTCAAAGGCTGCATCTATTAAAAAAGGGAGGGGAAGTCATGTAGTATTGCTTCCTTCTTAAACTATGTGTCCCTTTTATAGAAACTCTGAGAAATCTTTCTTCATCAGCTTGACAGCAAAATCAAACTAAACAAGTAACTTGCTTGATATCACAAATAATAACACAAGAAATTAGCAATCAAATGGTATGTGCAAATTAGGAAGCAGTTCTATGTGACCCAAACAAATTACTTGAGGATTTTAGACTGTGTATGAATCATTAATCTTAGCAGTGTTGGGTTCCAATGCTGTAACTACGAAAACCAAAATCCCTTAACTGAGGCACTCAGTTCCAACTCTCTCTTCACTTATTTTTTTCTGTACTGATCATGCAAGCCAAGATCATATGCAATTCATGCATTTAGTGTATTAAAATAGTATAGTAGGGTGCTTAGCCATTGTCTGGTAAGAAGGGGGATGGGTGGCAATTTCTCATAGTTTGTACTGGGAGCTTTTTTGGCAGAAGAAGTTTCCATTTTTACAACTGCATGGGCACCGTCCTGCAGTCGTTTTGGAAACACATCACTGTAGGAGAAAGCTGGAACTGATCTCTGTGTTCTCCAGTGTGATGTAGTCTCCTGTCCACAGCACTGAAGTTGCTGGTGATCTCTGGTGTCAGAGAAGACACCCCTCCCCTCTGCGGCGCTCGCCCCCCGGCACATTACTTTCCACAACTGCTGAAGTGATATCTGCCTTGCAGAACATGGCAGCTCTGATGCAAATGGTGCATGCACGAGTATCGCTCATGCAGATCTGTCAGACCCCCATCTTGCACATGGCAGGCTAGGGGTCTGTCTCTCTGTCTCTCTGTCTCTCTGTCTCTCATCACCACAGTTGCTCTGGGCTGCCGTAGTGGCTCTGACCAGATTATTACATTCAGTTTGTCATTTTGCTATCTCCTTTAAGACATCCATGACACTTAGAAGGTTTCCCCATTCCTTGGGGGAATCAAAAGTTGCACAACCATAAGCTAGTTTTAATGTTAAAAATAAATAGTATAAATAAGTTTTCTGCCACTGTGGAAAATGTTTACAAACACAGGTGGTCGATTGGCTAAACTCCTCTGAAAAGTATGCCATTTTAGAGAGACACAAAGCTCCATTCTCAAAACTGTTAGATTGCAGCAAGCCTCAGGTGTGCCAAACACACAGCGCATGTGACTTCCAGCATTTATGGGTTCATTTTTGAGATTCTTGACAACCGAGCCCTCTGTGAGCCACATGTGGTGAGTTAGATCAGCTTTTGCTGGTCTAACATCACTGGAGTTTTTATGGGGCTTGTGCCCAGTCTGTGGCACAAGCCACCATAAAAAGGGTGTAGTGTCACAAAGGCACATGATCTGTGGGAACTGGGCAAACTGTGCATGAAAGAATTTGGGGCAAGCAGCACTGTCAGTGCAGGACTTCTGTACGCTCTGTGCCGACCTTTGAGGATTGAGCCCAAAGTGTTTGTGTGTGCGCCTCTAGCTCCTCCATAGCTGTTTTTTTTATTACAGTTTGCTTAAAGGAGACTGTAATAAAGTAACATTACAATTAATCTGATAAATAAAACATTTTGGATACCTGTTGTCCTATTTTGCTGATAGAGTATATGCCCGCCAATGATTTTGTCCAGAGATTCTTATTTTGCTGTGTAAAAATACATGTGTGTAGTATTGCCTTTGAAACCCCTGCTGTCTTTTTCTCACACATGTGCACTGGAGCTGTGAAGCACACTTCCCATGTCATCACTGCAACACAGTGCAAAGAGAGAGAGAGAGAGAGAGAGAGAGAGAGAGAGAGAGAGAGAAAGCTGAACAGAGTGCTACTCAGTTCTATTTCAGTTCGTCATCTATAAACTTCCAATTTCATTCATTTTTTGAGCAAGACTGTCATGTATGTTTCATTTAATTTTGTGTTTTTTCTGTAGTGTGTAATATTTACTAGAACACTGTAATTGAACAAGGAGATGCTACTTGTATAAAAAGTGGCTTCAGAACTTATGTTTTAAGGCAATGCAAGTCCAGTGCTCATGGCAGCAAATATAAGGACTGCTGCACTGGATGTCAGAACAGTGCCTGAAAACATGCCTAACAAGGTTAAACAATGCAGGAAAATCCTGCACTCAGTGTCTTTCTGGTCTAGGCATTCTGGAGGATACAAAAGTCCTTTTGGTCACAGCATACATAAGGCACTGCAACAAAAAGAAGCAAGCTCACAAAGTTTTCTATTAAGACTAATTTGGGTCTACATCCCCTGCAAAATATATTTTTTCTTTTACATTGGTCTATAGGGAAGATTACATGACAGATCCCCCAGCCCCTCCCCCACTCCCTTATACAACTGCTCTCTAGAATAGGACAACTGTAAATCTCATTAAATATATAGTTTCTACAAAAGAAGCTGGTCATAGTTGAATGTAGACCTAGTGACCGAAATAAGAGCACACTTGCAACAAAATACAAACTGTTTTGTGTGACAGTGTACTTGAGACCCTACCTTCTTTAAATGAGATGGGACATTTCAACAAGAGATAGGGAGAAAGAAAGCTCGGCACCCCCCCCACAACAGCCCCTGCAGCTCTGCCACAGGAAAGGGACATGCTAATACCCTGTCATCCCATTGTCATGAATCAGTTTCATGACATGGGTTAGAAAAAACTCAGAATCTTTTCCTTGTTTGGTTATTGTGCTGGGAAACAGTCTGCTAAGATGCCCCCCCCCCCTTGACTTTTGTCAGACTTTGTTTCTAACAGTCTTAACAGTAACACATGGCACATCATTAGTTTTGGTGAAACATGATAAATAGATTTCTTTGGCTTCCAGCATTAGTGCCACTTTTTTTGCCATAGTAGCACATTAACCCGTGGATCAAGTGACTGTAGGATCTGAGGGGAGGGAAGGACTTGGGAAATGTTCGTCCCGTCTCGCCCAAGAATTTGGTTCATTGTTCTTACAGGTCTGACAAAGGGGCCAGGGGGAAGGAGATAAGGGGATGATAGTGCTGCATGCAGACTGGAGCAAACCATTGACAATAGTTTGCTAATTCAATCATGGGAGGAGGCTGTTGACAATGTTTTGGCATTCTAACAAAATTCAAGATACAGATAGTTAGCTACAAATGAACTGCATTCTGCTTTCTTTGTAATGTGTAGGCTAAAGTTGATAAGAAACATTCTATGTAGCATTCACTATGGTTATTTCTCCTTTCTCTGCTAACAAATCTAAAGTCTGTGCTAGTAAGTCAAAAGTTCAAGCCACAGCCATTTATATCCATGAAATGCATATTTTGCTTATGCCAGTAGTTCTGCTTCTTTTTTGAAATTTCTGTTTATTGCAGTTTTGTTATAAGCACAAACTTACAGTATACTCATGCAAGGCATAAGAATAGGTACATCACTTATACATCCAGGCCCAGATAGTCAAAAGAGTTGCGCCAGCACAAGTCCGAAAATGTGCCATTCTGCGATATTCAGCGGGAGGCAGTTGTGCCCCCCAAATCATGCTGAGCAACTGCGCAATAATGAATGTATGTGCAACTGAAGGGGGAGGAACCATGCATAAATGGCGCAGTGCGATATTCAACAACATGAACTATGCACAATAGGGGTGCCTGCGGAAGTTGCGCCATAGCGGAAATGAGCCAAAATAAAAAGGAGCAAGGGAGAGGCATAAGAACGCTACAGGGAAGCCTCAAGTTATGGAACTATAGCCAGCCACACAGGCAACACATATACACACAGGACAGAACAGTGAAAGGGCACCTGGAACCCACAGGCTCAGGGGAAGGTGTGGGGAGCCACAGTGCAGAAGGGGGAAGTACTTGCCACACAGCAGTGAGGCCAGCACAGTCAGGTGTTCCGGTGCAGGGGAAATAGCAGCCAGGACAGCAGGGGGAACACAGAAACAGCTGCCGGGGAGGTGAACACAAGCCAGGGACATGGCCAGTGCCACCATCCAGATGGAGACAGTAATGAGGGGGGTGAGAAGGTGGGCAGCAAGGGGGTGTGGCCGTGGAAGGGCCCATCGGCAGAATGCCCCCAACAGGCAGTACCGAGCTCGCACCAGCTTCGAGCTGTATAGTGATATGGAGATCGTGGTCCGGTACTGCCTGAATCGGGCAATTCTGAGGTGACTCTGTGAGCTGTGCAGTGATGTGATGCAGGCACCCACACGACGGAGCCATGCTGTGTCGGTGGAGAAGAAACTGACAGCTTGCATGTGCTTGATTGCCATGGGTACCTTCCAGAGACCAACTGGGGACACCACAGGCAAAACCCAGTTGGCCGCGTCACACCACCTCACCCAATTCCTTAACGCACTGCTGCCACATGCTGCAGAGTACATCCATTTCCCCAGCACACTGCTGGAGAGCACAGCAAACATACAGGAGTTCCACAGGGTAGCACGTATGCCTGGCGTGCTAGGGACAATAGACTGCACCCATGTGGCCATCCGCACACCACCTGGCCCCAAGGGGGCCACATATATAAATCAGTAGGGCTATACTAGCATCAACTGCCAGGTGGTGTGCAATGCCAGGGGGCTCATAATCAATGTCTGTGCCATGCACCCTGGGGGAGCACATGATGCCTTCATCTGGCACCAGCCGGCACTGTGCCACAGATTTGAGAGTGGGGATATCCCTTCTGGCCACCTAGTGGGCGAGTATGCAAACTACATGGACAATCAAAGGGCCTGGGGGGCATGGTCAGAGGTGACATGGGTAGTGGCCTACATGGCCCAGGGCGGGGTGATGCTGATCACCAAACTAACCTCCATCCTCTACACACAGGTGACAGTGGATACCCACTCCATCCCTGGCTGCTCACACCATACCGGCGGCCCTCGACCCCATTGCAGCAATGCTACAATGAGGCACACAGGACCACATGTAATGTCATCGAGCAGGTGTTCGGGATGCTGAAGGCACATTTCCGTTGCCTGGACACCTCCAGCGGTGCCCTACAGTACAGCCCATCAAAGGCCTGTGGGCTATTCCTGGCCTGTTGCATCCTGCACAACATGGGCAATGAATGTGGGATAGCCGTACAGGTCGAAGAGGGGGACAGAGATAGGGACGATAAGGATGCCGGTGACAGTGGTGATGGACAGCCCCCCCTTGGGCGATGGGACCCCCGACTGCTCCGGCTGGCACAGCTGCACCGGGACACCATCACGGAAGAGCACTTCAGCCAGTCCAGGTAAGTCATGGAGCCATGTGCAACCACCAGTTTCTAAGGCACAACCCACAAACACGCATGGACACACACCAGGGGTGCATGCCATCAAGGGAACTGGCCGGGCATGGAACCACACACACACCACCAGGGATGGGTGAGGTCTAACATGGCATGTGGACAGACACACACACACACACATACTGCACCAGACATGCACAAAGGGTAGGAGGCACACCAACCCAGAATGCCAACCCTAGCCACACACATGTCCACAGACCACCACGCCCACTGCCTGTCATTGTGCATGTGTCAGATGTTGGGCACCATTGCACATTGGTGTACAGCACAATGCAGGCATCATGCACACGCAACTGTGGACAGCAGCTGGGAGGGTGTGCAGATGAACTGTGCGTCTGTGTGCAGGGCCGGGTACCCACCTGTGCATTGCCCACTGAATGACACAATGCACCAGGGCAGCATCAGACAGTAGCTGCATTGGGAGACAGGCCAGTCACACGCCACATTGTCCTGGCCACCACGGATGCATGGGCAGCCCCACTGACACCCACCAGCACTGACAGGCTGACCACTGGTCTTATGGGGTGGCACCGATGGTTCCCCAGGGGTTCCACTGCATGAACACGACCGTGCTCACGCAGGGGTCTGCAGCACACTGAACATGCCTGCGTCAGGTGTGCTCGGGATGCTCACAGCTAAACCCAGTGTCGACAAGGATGGTGCTGCACGACGCCAGGAATGGGGGGTGGACAGTGCACTGCATGGTGTCTGCGACGCATGGGCAAATAACTGTGTGCCCATTGTGGCCATGACAGCAGTGAATGCCTGTGTCTGCCTGTCAATGGCAGCGGTCACATCCTCCTACAACCGGTCTATCCCTGCCAGGAGCAGAGCGGTGTCTCTGCTGTGACACTCCTCTGCCCACTCCAGAGCCACACTCCGTGCATCCACCGCTGTCGTAAACCACATCTGCTGATTGGCTGATGCTTGCAGTATGCGGGTGTGCTTATCCAAGAGGTCATCTGCCAGATTGCCATTCTGTCCCTCAGGATGTGCGCAGCCCTGATGCTCAGCACCCCTTGAGGGTGGGCGCTGCACACCATGACCAGGCCTGGGCATGTCCACAGGTGGTGCACTGACGCTGCCCCCTGACACTGTACCCCCAGGCCCACTGGCTGACTGCTGATGCTTCCCCTCCAGCTGCTGTTCCCCAGGGCTCACTGGTGCCACTGCAGTGGCCGCAACAGTCTCACTGTCCTGTACACACACCAGTGCTGCCCCACCAGTGCCGACAGGCACATG
The DNA here is from genome assembly GCA_016271365.2 of Neoceratodus forsteri. Classification (NCBI taxonomy): domain Eukaryota; kingdom Metazoa; phylum Chordata; order Ceratodontiformes; family Ceratodontidae; genus Neoceratodus; species Neoceratodus forsteri. The sequence goes on from CM028131.1 coordinate 203,179,872, forward strand.
CTGAGACTGTGATGACACGCAGGCCTCCACAGTGGCACCATCCACAGCCATGGCCGAGATGTTACCTGTTGTGTGGCCATCCTATGGCACACACGTGTCACTGCCCATGACGTTGGCAATATCATCGGTGACTGACCTGGCACCAGCCCGAGTCACAGCATGCTGGCATCCATGGACACTGGCACGCTGGGACATGGGCAGGGCCTCCTCTGCACCTGTTCCAACAACATCAATCTGGACATCCAGGCAGGCCCACTGCCGCACTGAGCCACGTAATCCTGTGGAGGTGGATGGGCCCTCCTCCATCTCCATCTGACTGGCCTCAGTGGAGAGGGCCACCACCGCTGACCCATGCAGATGCTGAGGAGCTGTAAGGGAAAACAAAGTCGCGTTACTGCATGAGACCTACCCTGTCCCCCCCCACAATAGACAGACCATGACCTACCATGCAGTGATGGGCTACCACCCATCTGGAATCCACAACCTGGAACACCCTCAATGGCACAATGCTGCATGCTGCCAGCAATCCTCTCCTCCTGTGGGGTCAGGCATAGCATCTCAAGCTGTCTCCCATCTGTCGCAGATTGTGCTACCCTGATGGCAGCCACCTTCTCCTTAATCCTCCTCCTGTCTGTGCCTATCTTCTTCTTGCACTCCTGCATGGAATGCTGGTGGCAGCCATGCAGGTTCAAGGCACGTGCCAGTTCCTCCCATGCAGCAGCACAGGCCTGTGGTGTTCCCTGGCGTCCACTGAGAAGCGGCTCCTGGTCCAGGTAGACCTCAAACAGGGCATCTGTCTTGGCCTTGGTGAAATTTGGCCTCCTCCTCCCACAACTCTGTTCCTCTTTTCCCACAACTCGCTCGGTCATGATTCAGCCTATGAGAATGACAGTTGTTACCTTTGACTGTGCAGTCCCATGCATGTCCCAAAATCCACAGTCCACACTCCCAAACAGCATACAACTCACCAATCGACTGCTGTAACTGACTATGGCCGGTGCAGCCCAATGTCTCACTTTTATAGCGCAACCCATGCAAATGAGGCGAGGCACAACTTTAAGTGGATGCAAATTACAGTGCTGCACCATTGAATGGCTGATTACCCGATATGTATATGATGGCTGAATATCGTGCTTTTGCGCTTTGCACAGTTGTGTTGAGCGTGCTGAGCCAAGGGCGCAGTTCTGTGACATGCGCAGTACACACCTAACTGCACATGCCCGGGTTGATGACGCATGTGCTTGCCATGCTGCTGATGTGCTGTGCATGGGAGGCAATGCAGGGCATGGCCACCATTGTGCCAGTGGCGCTACAGCGATGTTCACTTATATGGCACTGTGGCACTGGGGCATCGTAGGCGCACTGGGGCAACAGCTCGGTAGGCCACTACTGGAGGTGACACACAGGCACCCAATCACGTACACACATTGGGTTCCAATTGCACTGTGGCTGTGCGTGTGCCAGAGACCCTTGACCCTGTGCCCGACCTTTGCCCCCTAGGCACCATGCGTCAGGCATGGGTGCACCACTATCACGCTGTTCGGTGACAGCGCGATAGGGAATGGCAGCGCTGTATTGCACAGCATCTGTACATGGTGGAACCACACTGCAGAGCGCCATTTTGGCCCTACCAAGCAAGAGAGATGGCACAGAGGAGAGCTGCCCAGTAGAGCCAAATTGAAATGGTAAACCTGGTTGCCATTGTGGAGCCACTTGTTGGCCCACTGTTTGGTGAGGCACCCCTGGACAGGTCCAGGAGTCAGGTGTAGCAGGAGGTGGCCAATGCCCTGGAGGAGGCCACAGGAATGGGAGGATGGCAGAGCAGTGCTGCCACAGATATGGGGACCTGAGGTGGAGGGACCCGGACCTGCTTGCCCACCTGCAGGCACGTGCCAGGAGGGGAATGGTGCCATGGCCAGGTAGGTGTAACGTCCATGCACTTTTATCTTCCATATGGGTATCTTAGTTGCATGTGTCCGGAACATGGAGGGGGGACCATCTGGTGTTGGCTGTGGTGGTGTTATCAGGGTGTGGGGTGGTTGGGTCTGGCTTTGTGGGACTGCACACACATGGGGGCAGGGGAACTTTGCTACAGGATTGTACTGATGTTCCTCTCTCCATGTTTGCACCTTAGGCCCAGAAGAGAGATGGCTGGTGAGGGAGAGGAGGTGCCAGCTGGAAGACTGGAACACCAGGAGGGGTGAAGGTCCACAGAGGCAGAGGGACCAGCCTGATGATGGTGAGTGCCTTACATCCATGATTACTATTGCATGCTGTGTAACAGGATGGGCAGCGGGGCATGGCCACCATCTATTGACACCACTGCCATGCACGCAACTTATTACAGTCAGCACTGTCCAGTGGCACTGCATGTCTGGGAGTGCATCAGTGGTGGTCCATGCATGCACCAGGTACATGGCTGTGCCACTGCCTTTGCACCACATAGCCATGTCACTAAACAGCCATGGTGGTGCTGTGCAGGACTTGGCTATTGGGTGTGTGCAGCGGTCCGCATGGCTGTGTGCACCTGGGTGGGCAGGTCTTGTGGACACGATCACTGTGGGTGGTCACACACCATCACTGAGGCATGTCCCTTGGCCATATGCCATGCACAGTGGGTGGGCTGCAAGGGGCTGTGCATTCACACCCATTGACTCTGCTCCCTTGTCCTAGGTGAACGGTGGTTGCAGTACATTGAACGGGTGCTGCAGGAGATACTGCAAGTGGCCAGGGCCTCCCTTGAAATTTTATAGTGGATCGACCAGCTAGGAGTCCACAGGAGGCATGGCGATAGGTGCCTTCAGAGCTGGAAGCAGGGCTCCTGCTGAACATCATGCACCTCAAGATTTCACCTACCCCCTTGACCCACCCTCACACCCCTCCTTCCCTCTACCATTTGTTCACCCCTGCCCCTTACCCACCCTCACCTTGTTTGTGGCCCTCCCCCAACCTTTTGTGAATATATGTAAATAGTTGTGTGTTTTTTTACAATACATTTGCTTTAATATACCTAATGTGGTGGTCTCTGTTTTGCAGTGGGCTATAGGTGCTTAGCTGCAGTGGTGTGCATGGCATCAGGGGTGGTGCAGTCATGTGCATGTGTGTGTGTGTCCGTGGGAAAGTGACTATGGTGTGGGAGTTGCTATCAGTCACTGTCTGTGGTGTGTGTGTTGTTCCACTGGATGACTGTGTGCAGTGGTCCATAGTGCATGCTCTGTGTCCATGGCGCACCTGTCAGCCCATCCATGGCCTGTGCAGCTGACACCCTTGCACATCTGTGACCTGCATGGTCTGCTGGCATGTCAGTGGTGGCTGTCCATGCAGGACAGCCACTGTACCCATCGCAATGCCAGGTTGCCTCCTGTCACTGGTGTGGTGCATGTCTGCCTCGGGTGACACTTTGGCCTCCGCTGTTGTCCTACCTCCATGCTGTGGCTTGTGTGTGTCACAGGGAATGTGCACCACTGTCTGTCACTTGTGCTCTGGGCAAATGCTGGTTGTGTACAGCTCCACAGTGCCTGCGCAGGGTGGCTGGCACTCCTGTGCCATGGAGGACTGCTGGCCATGTGTACACAGTTTCCATGGCCCCACACTGGGGGCTTGGTTGCCCCGCTACTGTGTCCCTGTGTTGGTGTGACCTTGGGTATGGATGGGTGTTTGTCCATGCACTGTGCTGCATCCGGTGTGGTGTATGCTTCCATGCACCACTGTGGGTGTCTGTGCTGGCTGTTGTGGCCAGTGATCGGTTGGGGTGTGTCCTTGGGAGGGTGTGCAGGGTGCTGTACCACTGGTGGTGGGGTCCGGGGCATGCCCTGTCATGTGTGGGGTACCTCGTGTTTCAACACATGGTCAGTTTCTCAGCTGTACCTCGGGGGGGCTGTGCATGGTGGCACTGTGTATGTTGTTGTTGCATCACTGTGTGCTGCCACCTGCTGATGGGTGCTCATGGTGGGGCTGTCTTGCATGGTTCTGTGGTGCACAGGGTTGCATTGTCACAGTGGGATGGTGGCATGCATGGGGTATCCTGCATTGGTGGACGCTGCTCCTGGGCAGGGTATCTGGGGGTCACGGTGCAGGGTGTGCTCTGCATTGATGGGATGGTATGGCACAGGGTGGTTGGCCCTCCTTGTGTCACTCACAGCTTGCCAGGGGGTGTGATGGGGCACCAAGGCCCAACTGTGGGTTGTTTGCTTGTCTCCATGGGTCAGTGGTTATTCCAGCCCTCCCCCAGTTGTGCAGTGCATGGGGTATGGAGGGACAATGTCTGTTCTGCTGTGTGTTCCTCTGCCCATCTGTGGCATGGGTGGTGGGTCTCTGCATCCCTGGTTGTGCTGTTGCATTGCTGCCCTACTGCTGGGGGGCATCCCTGGTTGCATTATGGCGCATCTGGACTGCTCAGCTGAACATCCCTTGTTGCACTATGGCACATCAGATATGCTCAGCTTCCCCTCCCTAGTTGCGCTATGGCACAGGTGGTGCAATATTCAGTCATCGGCTGTAGGCGCATTTTGGCCAGCGCAGTTTTTGAATATCACACCTCTTGCACCTGGGCACAATGGACTTGTGCTTGCTCCTGCTGTTGTGCATTTTTTGGGTGCAGTTTGAATATCTGGGCCCCAATGTAAAAAAAAAGTTTAATTATTGCCTATACATTCTGGGTTAAGGAATTGGGGGTATTTTTACAAAAACATTGGAAGATGTAAAGTTATTCCCAAAACAGCTGCACCCCACTAAGACTTTTGGTGGTCAATCCTGAAATATTTATAGTCCATAAAAGTAACACAGCAACAAGTGCTGATATGACCTGCTGGGGGGTTGGGGTAGGAAGAAGTAGGCTGCTGGTTAACTAGGATCTGCAGCTTATCCAGTAGGTAGGGAAATGGGCAGACTGGGTGGGCCAAGCAGTCCTTATCTGCCGTCAAATTCTATGTTTCTATGTTTCTATGTTTCTATGTTTCTATGACCTCAAGTCCATAATTGAAACACTGAAAATGGTAGCACTTAAGAGCTCTGGCCCAGATATCCCAAACTCCTCCATTACTGTAAGAGATGTATATAATCAAACAGGAGAGATAACAGCTCTGTATAACATGAAAGATTGAGAATATAGCATTCTTCTATCCAGTAAACCAGGGCTAGATAGATTTAGTAAAACAACAATAGTAGTAGTAGTAACAGCATGTATACAAATCACAATTTACTGATGCAATAGCTGGCCTCACAGAGAAGCCAAAGAATGACATTGCCTGCTACTCGTTCAAGTCTCTTCCTCCGATTCCTCATCTGGAGCTCTGTCCCTTCCAGCAGCGAACTCTTTGGCTAAAGATTCAACTTTTTTCCGAGCTTCTTGGGGATCTGTAAATTGGAAGGTTCATCCTCCATAGTTGATATGCAGTGTTTTGCTTCTTCTGTTTATAGGATGTTAACTATTGATAAGACAAACAAAGTCTGGTCAGAACCATCAAGGCTGCATAGTGCTATTTTGCAGTGATTAGAAGCCATCTACAGGGAAACTGCCTTTATATGAAACCTCAAGCAGCTAAACATTTCTTTCAAACTGCCTGCCAATAACAATATTCCCCTTTTATTGCTGGCCCTGTTAATGTTAACATATTCTGTGGTGTCCACAGGTACATCCCACCCTTTGACTGCTGGGCCCATTAATAAAAAATTATTACCTCTTGTGCAGCACCTCTATCATTCTCTGATCACCTGCTGTGTTAATAATTCCCTTGCTGCAGTATAAAGTCGGTCTGGTCCAGTGGTATAGAGGCATGAGGCACTGTGCGCCTTGACTCCCACTAAATCAGTGACCTGAGCTCAGGGACATGCTCAGGTTGCTGAGGGTCAGAGAGAAGACTGAGCGATCATCAGATAGCTGTCCTGTCCCTGGGTGGGAAGGCATGCTGACTCAACCTTTGCTTTCTCCATGTGAAGGCAGTAATTCAAGGGGAAGGAAAATGGGGAAATGGCTAACACAGGCTACCCACCTACCTCAGTCACACATTACCACCTGGATGACTGGTTCAGTTCAAGATGTGAGTGACTGGTTGGGGGGAGAATGGCTCTCCCCTTTCTGGCCCCATCATGGGGGGTCAATCCTTGGGGAACTTTAAACTTAGTGGTCTGGGACAGGGAAGTGGCAGACAGGAGAAGTGGTGAAAGGGATGAGAGCCTACCTGAGTCAACCAGCAAGGCACAAATGTTTATGGAGGGAGGAAAATGCTGCAGTATGTATGACCTTAACACATATACACGACTGTCCCATAACGGGGGTTACAGTAAACCTACTAAGTATAGGTAATATGTGTAGGATCTCCTGCCAGGGTACTATGGAGCCAGAGGGAGGAGTCTTAAAGAGATGAGGTTTGTTAGACCTGTAGAATAAGGGTCCACGGTTCTTAGATAGCTACTAGGAAGGATAAGAAAGGTTAGGTATATTGTTATACTTATCTGGCAGGGAAGGAGTTCACATCCTGTGAGACTGTGAAAGTAAAGAGGAAAAGGTTAATATGGAGTAAATTCAGTAGTGGGAACAATAGAGAGGATATAGATATAAAAGGGGTATAGTATAAAAGGTAAAACAAATATTGCTTTAGATAGAATGCTATAGAATTAAATGAAGTAACAGATATAGATACATTTTTCATTTAAGTAGTATACTAATACCATTAACTGTTTACCGTGATCATCAAAAACAAAACACAAAAAACAGAATAATGAAATATTCGTAACTAAGATACTCATGTGTTTTCAGCTCTACTTGCACATTGTTTTTAGTGTGTAGTGTATGTCACTTTAAGAGATCTGTATACATTTTTATTTTATTTATTTTTATTTTAGTCTTTGGTACCTGGGTAAGGCCCACTAGGCTCAAGTACCTGTTTTCAGGGGTGACCTGGGAGCACTGGGCAGTTAAGTGACTTGCTCAGAGTCACACAATATGCAAGTGGAGGTTGTGAGAATAAAACCCACGTTTGGCACCACAATTCGCACAGGGGTGGTATACAGACCCCCATCTCAAGGGGAGGCAATGGACAAGAAAATTATAGAAGGCATCCTTAGAATGGCAGAAAAAGGGGAGTTATTGTTGATGGGGACCCTGAACATGCCAGACGTTACCTGGAGTATACTGGATGCAGCCACATCAAAAAGCAGGTTTATTCTTGATGCCCTGCAGGGGGCATGCCTCAGACAGCTAGTGGTGGAACCCACTAGGGAGGGAGCAATCTTAGACCTGGTACTGTCAAATGGGGATGGAGAAAGGATCTCAGATCTAGAAGTGGGTAGCCATCTGGGAACAAGTGATCACAAAACAGTGTAGTTCACAATAAACACAGCCATAGAGTCAAGCCATACAAAAGCAAGAGTGTTGGACATTAGGACGGTTGACTTTTTGAAAATGGGAGAGTGCCTCAGAAAAGCGCTAGCAAACTGGGGTGGAGGAACAAAGGAGAAGAATCAAAACAGCCATCACAGAAGCAACAAGCCTTTGTGTGAAGCAAATCAGCAAAGCAAAATGAAGGAAAAAAACACTATGGTTCTCAAAAGAGGTGACGGGGAAGGTTAAGGAGAAAAAGGTAACACTCAAAAAGTATGAGGAAACACAGAAGGAGCAGGATAGAGAACTGTATCAGTTAAAGAAGAAGAAAGTGGGGAAGGCAGTCAGAAGAGCAAAAGCCCAGACTGAGGAAAAGAAAGCCAACCCAGTTAAGAAGGGGGATAAAACCTTTTATAGGTACATTAGGGAGAGAAGAAAGATGAAGGAAAAGATAGTGAGGCTTACTAAAGGTAAGGGAGGGTGGACAGAGGATGACAGTGAAAAAGCAGGGATACTGAATGAATACTTCTGCTCAGCATTCACAAAAGAAGAGAAGGGGGGAGGTACCTAAATCAAAAATTAGATACAGGTTAGATGAAGGTAAATCATTAGGAGGCAGTGTGGCACAGTGGTCTAAGGCTCTGAGCTGCAAATTTGGTGACATCCAGCAGACCAGACCTGGGTTTGAATCCCACAGCTTCTACTTGCATACTGTGTGACCCTGAACAAGTCACTTAACCTCCTTGTGCTCCCAGGTCGCTCCTGTAAAAAAGCTTTCAGCTTAGTGTGCTATACCTGGTTAAAAAAAAACAACTAAATAAAGAATAGAAGCACTCTGGATAGGGAAGGAGGTCAATACCAGTCCATTCACAGAAGAAAGGGTCCTGAAAGAACTCTTAAAACTGAAGGTGGACAAAGCAATGGGGCCTGACGGGATTCACCCAAGAATTCTAAAATAACTAAAGGTAGAATTAGTGACAGCACTGACCTCCCTTTTCAACAAATCATGGGAGGATGGTGTAGTACCAGAGGACTGGAGAAGGGCAGACGCAATTCCCCTTCACAAAAGTGGAAGCAAGACAGAGGCAAGAAACTACAGACCTGTTAGTTTGACCTCTATGGTAGGGAAAATGATGGAATCACTTCTAAAGGAAAGCATTGTTGAGTTCCTAGAGGCCAGTAGGGCACAGGACCCAAGTCAGCATGGATTCACAGCAAGAAGGTCATGTCAGATGAATCTAATAGATTTCTTTGACGGGGTGATCAATGTGATAGACCAGGAAGGGGCAGTGGACATGCCCTACCTAGACTTTAGCAAGGCATTTGACGGTACCACACAAAAGATTAATATACAAGTTAGCCAGCCTTGGAGTGGGTCACAAGGTGGTAGCCTGGGTTAAAAATTGGCTAGAAAACAGGATACAGAGGGTACTAGTGAACAGTTTACTCTGAAGAAAGTGGGGTTACTCATGGGGTACCACAGGGTTCAGTACTGGGACCGGTCCTCTTTAATGTCTTTGTAAGTGACACTGCAGAGGGACTGGAAGGAAAAGTATGTCTCTTTGCAGATGACACAAAAATCTGCAACAGGGTTGATAGGGAAGGTGGGGTGGAGAGGATGCAAAGGGACTTGGCAAGGTTGGAGGAATGGTCAAATATAGGGCAGCTTAGATTCAATGCAAAGAAATGCAAAGTAATGCACCTGGGAAACAAAAATCCAGGGGAAGAGTACACAATGGAGGGGTGAGATAGTAACAACTACAGAAATGGAAAGGGACCTGGGGTAGTCATATCAGATGACCTTAAGGTGGGCAAGCAATGTGAGAAGGCAGTAGGAAGAGCTAGTGGGATACTGGGATGTGAAGGGAGAGGCATCACCAGTAGAAAATAGGAAGTTGTCATCCCTTTGTACAGACAGTTGGTGAGACCCCATCTGGAGTTCTGCATCCAGTTCTGGAGACCCCATCTCTGCAAGGACATAGACAGGATGGAGGCTGTCCAGAGGAGGGCAACTAAAATGGTGCAGGGTCTGCACCAGAAGACATACGACGAGAGATTAAAGAAGTTTAATATGTATACACTCGAGGAGAGGCGGGAGAGTGGGGACATGATAGAAACTTCCAAGCACATCAAGGGAATCAGAGCCCAAGAGGGTAGCATCTTTCAGAAAAAGATGTGCAAGAACAAGGGGGCACAATTTGAAGATAGAGGGGGATGGGATGGCTGAAAGGTAATATGAGGAAGTATTTTTTCGCAGAGAGGGTTGTGGAAACATGGAACAGTCTTCCTGAGGAGATGGTGGACTCAAAAAAGTGGGGGAAATCAAGAATGCATGGGACAGACATAAGGCAATTCTAGAGGGGGGGTAGGAGGAAGTAGGCTGTTGGTTAACTAGGATCTGCAACCTATGCATTAGGTAGGTAAATTGGACAGACTAGGTGGGCCAAGTGGCCCTTATCTGCTGTCAAATTCTATGTCTCTATGTTTCTATGTCTGGTCTGCTGGATGTACCAAGCTCATTCACAGCTAGTTACTCTAACCTCTAGGCTATACTGCATAGTATAAATAATAATAAATAATAAGTATAAGAATAATAAGTGTAAATGAGATGTGCATTTGTATTTCTCAGACCCACCCCCTGAGGAAGGCCCATTAAGGGTTGAAGCACTGGGGCTGGTGGGTGCACACCAGCATATTGCCAGAAACAAAATCTTGCACTAAATCTGAGTGCTGAGCTTTCTTTTCTTTATTAATTACAAGCTGGCCGCTTTGCTAATGCGCCACTTTTTCCAGTGCACACCATTCTAC